>CM072999.1:257028319-258389228 GCA_037038555.1 Rhynchonycteris naso | reverse complement strand
AAGAACCACTGGGTTATAAGATCCAATTGGAAACAGAGCAAGGTAAGTGAGGACAGAACGCTGGAGAACACACCCACGACTTCAACAGCAGGGCGCCCTGCTTTCCAAAAGCGAGTAGGTAGAGACCCAGTTTCAACACAGCCCCTGTAGACACGGGGCCAACTCATTGACTTAACAACCAAGGGGCACGGGCGGTGTCCTCCTGCACCCCCTAAGGAAATTCATCCCGTCCCTCACACTCTCTACAAGCATAATGAACGTTAAGTGACCCACCTAACTTCAGCGTAAAACTTGAAACTATAAAACTCCTAGAGGAAGATTATTTGTGAATGTCAGACTGAGCAGAGACATCTTAGATTTCGCACCCAAAACCCAGTCTGTAAAGTAAGTTAATATATAAATACACAGGCTGAGAAATTGTTCTTCTTCATCAAAACAAAAGAACTTCTGCTAAGATAACAAAACACGAGCCACACACTGAAAGAAATCATTGCCAATCACATATCTGATCAGGATCGATAGCCAGCATATAAAAAGGACGCTTAAAACTCAAGGATGAGAAAGGAATCCCCCCCACCCACCACCAGCCAAACAGGCCAAAGATCTGAAGAGATGCCTTTTCAAAAGGAGATAGTATAAATGACCAAGGAGCAGGTGTAAAGGTGTTCCCCTCTTTAGACAGCAGGGAAGTGTGGCTGACAATGAGACACCCACGAATAGCTATTAGAATTGCTAAAACAACAACAAAAACTGGCAAATACCAAGCTCAAAGCTCGTTCAATAACTCGGGGACAGCCCTTGGCAGACTCCTATAAAGTTAGACAGGCCCTCTGTGTATGACCCAGCCACGGCTCCCCTGAGTCCGGACCCAGGAGAAAGGGAAACGCCCATTCACAGGAAACCCTGCACAGGAATGCTGATGGCAGCTTGCACTGTCATCGTCGAACCCTACAGACAACCTCCATGTCCCTCGGGAGGTGAACTCACACGATGGCACACTACTCCGTGATAAAGCTAAAATAAATTAAAAACTGGCACACCACACAGGTGAATCTCAGATACATCCTGGGAGGTCAAGGGTGCATGCACACCGATGATTCCACTCCGAGAACCTTCTAGAAAAGGCAAAACTATGGGGATGGAGAATGCCTCAGTGGTTGCTGGGGCTAGAGGTGGGGGTGAGGGGCTCCTCCACCTTGGGCAACAGGGGACCCTGGGGGTTGACAGAACGCTTCTAGATGACTGCATGCAAACCCTACCTTAATTTTAAAAGCGCATAAAAATCTATTACCTGGATAGACAGGCACGAAAAACACCTGAGAGAAGGCTGGGTCTCAGTCTCGACTCTGGTGACCAAGAGTTAGGTGGTCAGAGACAGGTCACTTCGAGTTTCCTACCCTGGAAGATGTGAATATGGCATGCATGCCAGACATTTTCCGAGGAGCTGGACCCCCTGCCACAGCAGGTCCCCAGGATGACCACACGAGGGAGGTCTATGGTCAACCCCTTTCACAGATGAGAAAGTAGAGGCACAAATCAGAGGATGTCACTGGTCCAAGTTCCAGTGGCTCAGATGTGGAGCCAGTCCCTGCACCTGCCAGGTCAGAAGGAAGCCGCCACAGCTCTCAGCGCTTCCCAGCCAGGGCGACAAGGGACAGGAGAGCCACCCTCTGTACTACAGTCACTCATGTCCCCTCAGGTGTTCACTCTCCCCTGCAGTGCCTGCCGGCGGGATCGTGGGATCCCAACCGCTTACGTTGAGAGGCAACTTTTGAAAAGAGCATTAAATAGAAACAATTTCATTCTGGTTCCAAACGTCTTGCTTCGATGACCTCAAGAGTTGCTTTGAAAAACTGAAAATTATGTATCGTGACATTTAATAATAAGTGTTGGCACAACGGACTGCTCTGACCCGAAAGTGTCTTGTTTAGTTTGTAATGGTCCCGAGGGTGCATTTCATCCTGTACCCAACAGAGCATCACCTGCCTGGGACAACTGGATCATGCCCCATCACGGGACAAACAAGACAGGCCTTTGTGATGTTCTGCCCCGAGGCCACTGGGCCCGGTGTTAACCAGGGAGGCTGACATGCCCCACCCGATGTCACGGCCTCTGCCCACTGGGATCACAAGTCACAATCAAACCCGGGTGATCCCTGCAAAGGGCCCTGAGCACAGACCTGCCATGGCACCCAGGCTGACAAAGCTTTGTACAAAGTCACCTCTCTCCTTTCAACCCACAGAAGTCTCTGCCTTTGGCTCCCAGGAGGCAGGAGTCCCCTGCAAGTTGGAGGAGCAGCCAGGACAGGAGAGGGGACCCCAACGCGCACCCACCGCAGGCCCTCTGACTGTCTTACAAAACCTGTTCCATCGCCCACTCGTGTTCGGGACCCCCCTTAGCGTCGCCCATTTCTCCTGGTTATTTGTCTAGGATCCCGAGTGCTGGGGAAGCTCTGGTGCCCACAGCAAAGGCGCCCCTTCCCTCCGTGGAGCTGGGGGTGTCCCTCTATTCAGGTCTCTTTGCAGCAGCAGAAGCTGCCCCGTCAGGAGCTCCCCAAGGTGGAGAGGAGTGTGCCCTGCAGGTAAAGAGGGGGTTCCTGCACACGGACAGACGGCAGGTAGAATCTGACCTACAGAAACATGCCTCCACATAGACAAGTCCCCGGTGCGGGCAGGGGATGTGACTCCCACAGGAGCCGCTGGACAAGGGCCCAGGCTCGGGGCCAGGTGTCTGTGCCCGCAGCCAGGCAGCACGCTGGCATTTGCTATCAGTGCTTCCCACTGGTAAAACGACAGGTCCCCGGCACCGGTCCCCACAGCTGCTGGGAGGAGAGTGGGGAGCAGGGGACAGCTCGGTGCTCTAACCACACATCACGGTGCCCAACAGACGCTGGCCAGCCATCGCTGCCACGGCCCCCGGCGGGCGGGAGAGCGTGGGGAAGTGTGCAAATATTCACACGACAAATCCCACGCGGCGCTCTCAGACGCGACACTCCTTCCAGGGGAAACTCTTACTGGCAAAGTCCTGTAGTCCTGGGTCGGGATGGACGCATTCGGGAGGGTCACTCATCACATCGTGAAGGAGTCACGATAATGGGAATGGAGAGGGACTGAGAGGTTTCATTTTTCTGTTTTTGTCTTATTTTGATTAGTATTATTTTTTTTGTGAATCAGTCCTTTAATAAAATCTTACTTGGACTGTATGAGACTCTTTTGAATGGGGGGGGGGGGGGTAAGAAGTTGGGATGCCAGCCGGTCAGGCGCCCCCTGCCCCAGGGTGCTGCCCAGATTCCCTGTAGACTGTGGGATAGTGGGGGGGGGGCTGGGCTCTGGAGACAGAGCTGGCCTGGAACAGGGCCACACACCCCCATCCCTTCAGGGCTGACAGGGACCAGGCAGCCTTGAGAGCATACCCTTAGGACAGGGCCTAGCCAGGAACAGAGAGCAGCACACACAGGAATTTAAGTGAATTCACTGCTTTTAGCTTTCTTTATTCATCTCCGGTTTTTTAAGTCAAAATAGAACTGATCAAATCAATGTCTGCTTTCTAAGAAAGTCATCTGTTCAGATCTGACTTTAAACCTATTTAAATGGACATCATGGCAGTTTACTTCCTACTTGCTTTTCTCTCTGAACTGGGCGAAGCGTTCACCTGTCCACCCGAGGATGGAAGAGCCCAATTCTAAGTGCCCTGGGGCCTCGGGACCGTCCCCACAGGTGCCCTGGCCCACGGATGTGCTGAGGACCAGCACCTGAGCCCCTGCACACTTTGGCACACAGAGGCATCAGGTGAAACTGAAATTACCCCCCAAAACAACAGGGCTCCCCACCGCTGAGCACTGAATAAAAGGCAGTTAGCCAGGGAAAGATGCCTGGAACAAAATCAGAGAGGACCATGGCCGGGAGTCAACTATTTCTATTTACGTCCAAAGATGGCAAGTATTCAGTGTCCCTTTAAAACGAGGTCCACTGCTGAATACCCAGGCAGCCGAGAATGCTGAGTGGCCAGCCACCACCTCTCTGAGGAAGGGGGTCAGGCTCAGCACTCAATCAGGTGAACAAGGAACACAGGGAAACCCCCCCTTTAGAGGGGAGAACAATGAAACACAGAAACAGGACTGGAGAAACGGCAGAGAAAGTTACAAGTTGTCTAACTGCAGGAATAGCTCAAGATTAAAAAAATTAAATCTATGTTATACTCTTTCTACGCAGATTCAACTGTCGGGCATTGCGGGAGAATGCCAACTTAATCCAAACTGCATATCAAAATTTAAAAAAAAAAAAAAAGAAAAATGAATGCCCACCTTTTCTATTTAGTTTCAGCGTAACGTTGGAAGTGTCTCTCTGGCTTAAAATGTTATCGCTGATGATGAATAATAGACACTATTTTAAGGTAAAGTTCAGGCTAGATTATTCAGTATAATTATTTTAATTAAATCCATTAGCATATCTTTATATAAGATTATAAGAGCTATTGGTGATACAAAATAAGTTTTCCCTTGAATAATGTATGAAGCAATTATTAATTTACATATTTCTCGAGAAAACGCATATTAAAATGGTTCCATTTAGAGGTTTTGAGCGTGTGTGTGTGTGTGTGTGTGTGTGTGTGTGTATATATATATATATATATATATATAAATAAATGAATCACACATTCTCCTTTCATATTTAATTGTTGCATCTTTGGAGGATGTGGGTCCCAGCCTCAAAAAAGCCAGAACATTCTGATACAGGAACATGGAGCAAGTATGGTAAACAGGTGCCCCTGGTCCCAAGCTCATGCCTCTCGTGGGGAATGGATGGAGCAGAGAGCAGGACACGATGGCTTCGTGTGGCTGCAGAAGGGACACCCAGCCCTCTGGAGGGAGTCAGGGGTGCACCTCTGGGAGCCACCCCGCTCCCAGAATGTATTGCGGGAATCCAGAACAAGAACAACAACAAAAAAGATAATGATGACAAGGCTGTCTACCCCTTACACCCTAATAAGTAAAGACCACCCACGTCCCTTGTGACTCGCACCTAAAAATACTTCTTCTCTTTGCCATTGAGCTTCCCTGAAGCGGAGTGTCGTCTTGAAAACAGCCTTGGTCGTCTCTGACGCCAACACTGTGGTTCACGCCATCACAAGGGAGAGAGCCCAGCAGGTGGAGGAAACCATTCCTTTGAGTCATTTTTCAGGTTCAAAGATCACCACGTTCAAACCAAGCAGAGTCACCGGGTAGAGTACAACCTATTACCACGATTCTTCAGTGAACCCAGTACAAGCTCCTCGTCGGAAAAGACCGACTTGAGATGGCCAACTAACATATGCAAAGATGGCTGACCTCACGAATCATGGTGCTACAGCGAGCTATCACCTCACACCCTCGAAGGTGGTTACGACTAGTAGAGAAAAGAGAAAACAGGTGTTGGCAAAGGCATGGAGGAATTA
Organism: Rhynchonycteris naso; assembly: GCA_037038555.1. Lineage (NCBI taxonomy): Eukaryota > Metazoa > Chordata > Mammalia > Chiroptera > Emballonuridae > Rhynchonycteris > Rhynchonycteris naso. The sequence goes on along the minus strand of CM072999.1, from coordinate 258,383,795 downwards.
GCACCCTTTGTACGCTGTTGACGGGCATGTGAAATGGGGCAGCCACTCGGGAAGACACTACGGAGGTTCCTCAAAAAGAAAACGAAAAACAGAATTTTCATAGAGCCGAGCAACGCCACCCCGGGGTGTGCACCCCAAAGAACTGAAAGCGGGGTCTCCAAGATTCATGGGCACACGCGTGCTCACTGCAGCATCCTTCACCACAGCCGAGAGGTGGAGACAACCCAACCGTCCGTCACTGGACAAATGGATAAAGAAAAGGTGGCACGTATACACCAGGGAAAGTAACAGCCTTAATCTGGAAGGACATTCAGACACGCGTGGCCGCAGCGATGAACCTTGAGGACATTTTGCCACGTGAAGTAGCCAGCTACCAAGAGACCAATGCCGTCCTGTGATGTGTATCTACAGCAGTCAGACCCAGAGGCCAGGAGAACGGTGGTTGCCGCCGGCGGCAGGGGGAAGAGACAGTGGGGACGGTTTAGGCTTTACAATGTGACAAGGTTCTGGACATCGGTTTCCACAGCAAGGTGAACGGGGTTAACCTGACGGGCCTGCACATTCCCCAACGGGGGCTTGAGAAACACCAGGTTAGAGAGCCACCCCACCCAGGAGGCTGTGTCACAAAGGGGTCCCCAGGAACCCTGAGCCCTTGGGTCAGCCTGGCCAGACACGGGCGACTGGTCCTCTCCAGCCACCAGGAGCTGTGCGCTATGCCATGAGGACCGGTCCCTCCGTGTCCGAGTATGCGAACGGCGGGGCGGCGCCCGCTCCAGCGAGCCCTGCTCTGCATTCAGCCCTCCGCTCTCCGGGGCATGATGCACTACTGGAATGAGCGCCCCAGAAGAACTAGTTCCAGCCGGGCTCCCCTACGCAGAGCCCACTGGGGGGCCAGAAGGGAGTTCGATCAAGGATCGATTAAAGGACAAGACAGAAAGGGTCAGGCTGGAGTCAGCCTGACTCGGGGGGGACCAGGAGGACAGAGCCCAGGTGCCTGCAGGTTCAGGGCTGACGAGCAGGACCCTGCAGCAGAAGAACAAGGTACCGGAGACACAGGGTGAATCAGCAAACCGCAGACAGGAGGGTACACCCTCTTCTCTGGAGCCACTGTGCTGTCCTTAAACCCCTAAAAGCCGTCTGCCGGGAATTCAGTCATGCCAAACAGGAGGATTACTGTAATCTAGACAAGAGTAAATATGAATTACATTACTGAACTTTCTTTTGTAAATTTTTTACCGGCACAGCCATGTACGTAGCTCAAGAGATTTGGGGAGAAACGCACTGACCCTCTAAACAGGCCTCCACACCCTCACGTTGGCAAACTGGTTACCTCTCCGGACGGCTTCCAGGGGGGAGGCCGCGGGTTCTCAATGATGGTGATGTTCTAAACACCCTCGCGATTCAGAAGTCAACACCGATAGGACAGCGTGGTTCTGTTCAGAAGGATCGTGAGAGCCGGGACCATCGTGAAGAGGTTCGAAAACAAGATCTGCAGACAGTAACACATCATGCACGTGTCCTACTCATGGTCCGAACAACCTCACAAAATAGAGCCCCAAGGAACAGAAGCGCACGGAGGGGCCTCTGCCGGACCACGGAGCAGGAAGAAAGGAGAAGACCCAGACAGCGGTCCGTCTGTCGCATGCTGGACTTGCTCCGCCCGGCGCAAGAATGCTTGCACAAAAGCAGACACAACCTGAGTGTCCATCCACAGATGAATGAATGGACCTCGAATGTGCTATGGACTCCGATTCCCCACCCCACCCCAGGAAACCAAAGTACCGTCACCTGCTATAACACGGATAAACCTCAAAAGTACACCACGTAACAGAAGCCCGACACAGAAAGCCACACATTGGACAGCATCCCTTCAATGGCATGTTATCCATGACAGGCAAATCCAGAGACAGCAAATGGCTGGGCAGCGGCCAGGCTGGAGGAAGGAGAAGTAGGGGGCTGACTAGACTGGGAATAGTGTGACGGAAATGGCTTGGAACTCTAGCGTGGTGACAGTCTATTTCACCACAGAACACAAATACATACGGTAAAAGGAAATTAATTAATTGGAAAGAAAGAGAGGAGCAAGCTGCCCATGACTGTTAGCAATGCTGCTTCTCATTAGAACTGTCCCCCACCAGCTCTTTCATTCCGGACTCCCAGAAAGGCTGCCACAGGAGCTGTAACATGTGACTGACCCGCACAATGGTTTCCCGCGGTGACGGACCAACACCTTGGAAACAAGTAGTGCCTCAAACCATCTCTAAAATGAGGCATGAAATTAGCATAATAATGATCCAATCATCCAGCCACCAAGTTCACTGAGAAAGACACCTCTCCACGGAAGCATGTCACTGCCCCTGCCAATGCCTTAATTAAGCAAGGCACGCCACAGACCCAGGTAGAAATCCAAGGTCAGCAGGGAGGACAGCCTCACCCCCTATGTCCCCAACACCGGACACTGTCCCCAAACACCACCCGCCCCTCATCAGGCTCAGTCCTTCCGTGTCCAATGCATGCCTTAACAAACATTTGCTAATTAGGTCAGAGGATTTAAAACATGATTATACAAATGAATAACTTTTTTTTAAATGTATCAGATGGACAATGGGGGGATGTGTACAGATGTTGCCAACCTCCTGAAAGGCTCGGGGATGGGTAATTAATACATTTTTGCCCCCGCAGGTCAGATGGTCTCTTCTCCTCAAAAGAAAACTGCTGGGGGAAGATGAATCCTCGCTGTCCCCCAACAGCAGCCCTGGGCAATGTCTCTACTGGAGAACAGAGAGTCCCCCCTCTGCTCCCAGGTGTGCCCTTCCCCCCAAGCTCACGACAGACCCAAGCAAAGGATCCTGTGACCCATAAAGGCAGACACCAGCCTGGCAACCTGCTCACCAGGGTGGGCTTCCTTTCCTAGGGGACAAAATCCCACTTCTCCTAAGGTCCTCAGGGAGGGAGGCAGGTCACAGGGGAGCCACGCAGTGGAGGGGGTGGTGTCAGCGAGGCGAAGAAGACAAAACCACATTTAGGCAGCTCAGGAGCTCTGTGACATTGCTGGCGGTGCTGTGACACCCACAGGTTGGGGCGCCCGGAGGCCAAGTCAGGTGGGGTCAAGGACATCAGCATACACATGCGGGGGCGCAGTTCAGCCCACACGGCAGAGTGGTTCCTGCATCTCCCTCCTTGACGCATTGCATGCGTTCATGAGTCAAAAAGATTTCTTCTTTTCCTCAGTGGCAATCTCATTACTGTGAATCGTTGCAACCCAGAGCACGGAAGGGGTCCCTAAGGCAAAGCAACCCCCAGACAGGGCACGTTCAGAACATGCCCACAACTATGGTCTTCCTTCTACAAACATCCCGCCCAGCCACGGAGCAACATGCCGCTGCCCAAACTGCCCACCGACACCCTGCTGCCCCGACCAGATTAGAATGCTTTCTCGGGTCCCTCAGAATTACCCCTGGGGGGCTAAAACCACAGGGTAGAAAACATTAGACCAGGGCTCCCCAAACGACGGCCTGCCCTCAGGCCGCATGCGGCCCCCTGAGGCCATTTATCCGGCCCCCGCCGCACTTCCGGAAGGGGCACCTCTCTCATTGGTGGTCAGTGAGAGGAGCACAGGATGCATCCGCACCCATAGTTCCCACTGAAATACTGGTCAGTGTGTTGATTTAAATTGACTTGTTCTTTATTTTAAATATTGTATTTGTTCCCGTTTTGTTTTTTTACTTTAAAATAAGATATGTGCAGTGTGCATAGGGATTTGTCATAGTTGTATTTTTTTTATAGTCCGGCCCTCCAACGGTCTGAGGGACAGTGAACTGGCCCCCTGTGTAAAAGTCTGGGGACCCCTGCATTAAATAGTTGGTCTACTGAGGGCACAGACACTGCTCCTGTTCACGACTGTGCTCACCACACAGCGCCCAGCACCTGGCACTGGAGAAAGGCCAACGGACAGACACAGAATGAATTATGAGGGGCCCTGCCTGACCAGGCGGTGGCACAGTGGATAGAGCGTTGGACTGGGATGCGGAGGACCCAGGTTTGAGACCCCGAGCTCGCCAGCTTGAGCGCGGGCCCATCTGGCTTGAGCAAAATGCTCACCAGCTTGGGCCCAGGGTTGCTGGCTCGAGCAAGGGGTGGCTTGGTCTGCTGAAGGCCCGCGGTCAGGGCACATACGAGAAAGCAATCAATGAACAACTAAGGCCATGATGGCGAACCTATGACACGTGTGTCAACACTAACACGCGTAGCCATTTTCAATGACACGTGGCCGCATACCAGAGAAGTCTGGGGCCGCATGCCGAGAAGGACGTTTCATCCTCGGCTCGGGCACGGCCAGGTGCAGTAGCCAAGGATAAAACATTTGCTGTAGTGTAGACACTCTGTGCCGGATGGAGGTCTGGAGGCCAAAACAACAGAACTCCGGCACAGAGCATCTAGTTCTGGGACTTCCGGTTAGGCCGTTTTTCTCCAAGTGACACACCACCTGAGTTATGCTCGGTTTTTTGGCGAATTTTGACACACCAAGCTCAAAAGATTGCCCATCACTGAACTAAGGTGTCGCAACGAAAAACTGATGATTGATGCTTCTCATCTCTCTCCATTCCTGTCTGTCCCTGTCTATACCTCTCTCTGACTCTCTCTCTCTCTGTCCCTGAAAACAATAAAATAAAATAAATAAATAAAATGAAGGATCCTCTCGTTGGTTGTTTCTTTATAGTTCCTGGCGGCAGCTGGACAAGGGAGACCGGAGTCCAGTTCGTGCTGATAGCTGAAAACCCACAGAGCAAGTCAGGTCACCTGGATGTGTGAACCAAGGAGATGGCTCTGGTTGTCACTTTCCTGCTCTGTGATAGCACACAGCACTGGCACACAAAGGGTGGGTCATGTGTGGGGTGGCCAGGAAAGACAGCCCTGCTCTGACACAGCTCAGCCCGTGTCCCCTCCTCTACCCCCATGTGCTCAGGAGCCCCCAGGAGCCAGGACTGGCTTCGTTCAGAGCCCGCCTCCTCTGGTGCCCACACCACCTCCCAATGAGTGGGCAAGCTATTTCCAGCTCGAAGGTGTATTCTCCTCCCACCCCTCCCCCCACAGCCCCGTGCCTCCTCCCCTGGGATGAGCCACCCCCAGCCCTGCCATGCCCCTCCAGGTGAAGAGGTGGGTGTTTTTCCCAGAACAGGGGGCAGGTGCAATGCTTCCCCACACCACCAGGCCAGAGAGGCCCCCTGCGGACTCGGGTACAGGGCGGCCACACTGCTGCAGAGCAACCCACTTCCCTACAGAGAAGCTCCAGGCATGTGCAGCCTCTGGAGGCCCAAGTCCCAGCGTCCTTCCTGACACCCGGGACCATCACAGCCCGGCCACCCCCCACTGACCTTTCCTGCCTCCAAACCTGTGCTCCAGCCACCTTTATTTCTTTCTTCCTTCCCTGGTTCCTGGGGGAGCCACGAATCCCCCCTCCTACCCAGCGCCCACCACCCTCTGCTCCCGGACTCGCCCACTGAGCTCCTGACCGGGCAGCCTACGTGCCCCTGCACGGGAAAGCCACCGGCCCCTTCCTCAGACACACACAGACACACAAAGCTTGCCCACAACCTGCTCTGATGGTCACCAGTCCGTGATAACCAATAGGCCACAGCACCCGGCTGGTCAATACCACAGTATAGTCTACGTGTGTCTGCGCAGCTCATGTGTGGACGTGATGAACATCGACAGCCACTGGGTTGACGTAAAGAAGATTATCCTGAGTGCGCTCGGTGGGCCTGACCTAATCAGCTGGAAAAGACGTTCTGAACAGAACAGGGGTTTCCCCGAGGACCGTAAGTGTCCACTGCGGCCGGAGTACCCGGCCCACCCTACAGATATGGACTTGCCTGGGCAGTCCCAACATCATGTAAACCGATTGACTGCAAAAAATAACTATATATCCTATTGGTCTGTTTCCTCATGGACCCCGGACTGATACACCTCCTGTACCTATCAGCCCTGCGTGGGCTCACCGGGGATAACCTGGCCTCAACCTCTTAGACCACACACACCTGGTGGTCCTCCCAGCTTCTGCCCTGCCCGAGCAGAACATTCCAGAAAAAAACTAAGAACAAGGTGGACTGGTGCCCAGTAATCACAGGCTGAATAAATAGCAGGAGAAACCAGTAAAATACTCAGTCGATTTACAAAGGCAAGAAGCCCTTCCCTGCACAATTTGTCTTTCATTCATTCCCTCACTCGCTCACGCGTTCAACCAAAGTGTACCGATTAACCGAAGAGATGTGTTTAAATCCCACAGGGTTAATCAGCACGGCTGTGGAGCTCCTCTGGAAGAAAGCTTCCGAACACAGGGCTTTTCTTTCTCTTTCACAGGTTTGACTGCTGAGGGTGGTGCCGTCTCCAGCCCCTCGACAGACATGGACGGAGGATGCTCAGTCCCTCTCAGGCCTGAATGCCCCTGACGTCTGACACTCTGACACATGAGAATCACAGAAAAGGCAACACACATTCATTTGAGTTGACTTTTGTCCCAAAACCTGGCCTCAAATCAGGTGGCCCTAAAAGGAGAAAGATGCAACGCTCCTATGACCTCTACCAGACACAGTTCAGACGACGCCGAGTTATTTGCTAAGAGCTGTGACCATTGCTGTTTTCAGACAGAATTAACAGAAAGGACAGATTAACGTCAACCAGAACGAGAGTCCACAGAATGACATAAAACCCGAGCACAACCAAACAACAGCATTGAGGTATCTACCCTGCGCGCCAACAGCCGTCAAGATAATCGTCTGTGATCCACACAGACCTGAACACGATGTCCCTGTTTGCAAGCCGGGGGAAGAAAATAGGATTTTGCTCTAGAAAACAGGGCCTACTTCCAGAAGTGACCAAAGGACGGAGACAATGTGATGGGGAATGACAGGAAATACTGCGGTAACAAGGGGAAAAAAAGACAAAAGCACCAACTTCCGGTGGATAAAAGGTTGGCGAGACTCCGCCGTGTGCCTGAACCCAGGAGAAAGGAGAGTTTGAGGTGCCTGGTGGCCACCAACTGGCCCTCGAGTTACATAAAGTGTAGAACTTATTTTTACAATTCATCTTTTAATTACAACACGCACACAAAACCCGGAAACTCTCTGGCTTGCGCTGTGCATTTGTAAAGCATGAGTGAGACCAAATTGAAATCACATACAAAAGCCACTGCCAAATATAATTACATTGATTGGAAAATGAAACACCAAAATCTTCAGAAAATTAAATAACTCCACTCAGGCTTTCGGAACATCTTGGAATTTGACAAGCATTGCAGTGTACGAAAAGTATGAAGAAGAAGAAAGCTCAGGACGAGACTCCCCGTGTATCCCCCAGACCCGTGTTTGTAACCAAAGAGTCATGTATCTCTTTGATGACCAAGTCATACTAAACTTACTTTGGTTCAACGTTACCTAGGCGACCCCAAACGGTGTAAATGTCTAGCTCAGTACTGCTACTTAGAATCAATTCCTCCGAGTAACTTGGCCAACACTTCCCTGCCATCCCAGACCCGCAGAAGACTTCAGAAAGGGAAGAACAATGTTTCTTGGGAATAAAGTTTGTAAACTCAAGCTCCTCAGAGCCCCTCTCTCATACCTCCAGCTAACCTTAATGAGGTTCTGCAAGAGAAACCCTGGATTTCTCAGGGGTGGTCCCCCTACTGCCAGGACCATGATTCATCCTAAGGGCTCCAGGAACCAACTCCCCCTCCCTCACTCAAAATTCTCCCCAAGAGGGTGCATGGATCATCTCTGCCCCTCCCACTGCCAGTAGCACCACGGACAGCGCCCAGTGTGCCTTTCTGGGGCTTGGCCAATGGCCAGGTTACATCTGACGAAGCAGTGACCATTCTGAGTGAATTCCTCAACCTCCCCCTTAAGAAGTTGCTATTTCCTGTGCTGCTTGAAAAATTACAAGCCCGTCTTCTGAAAACGCACCGCTTTGACAAGTGCCATGTGGGTCTAGCGCGTACACAACATGAACAGAGATGGTTGTTTAATAGACAGTGCTGAGTACAAGCAACAGAGTGTGACCCCTTCCATCCTGCCTCACCCCACCTCACCACGCTTCTCCACCTTCTGCTCGGTCCTGGAGCCCAGCACTAACCTCCCTGACCACGTCTGCTGCCAGCACCCCCCACCCCCCTGCTGAATGGACCTACTTTTGCCCCTGTGAGTCAGGTGGCCCTGGGTATCAGACAGTCCCTCACTTTTCCAGCGAGAGAATTTCATATTTTTTACCACGGCAAAAACCTACTTGTATGTATACAGATAACAGCCAACCGTCTCCTGGACACACTTCAGCAATGTAACTGTGCAGGCCTACTTAACATCATCGTATATTCATTCACAGATGTTTTTGGTCACCGCCACATTTCATGAAATGATGTTACATGCAGGTTTCACTTGCATCTTGGTTACCGTCTCTGAATCACCACCAACGTGTCTTTTGGGTCATTTACACGAACCTCAGATGCTTACGGCATGGCACTTCTCTGAACCATAGTGAATTACTTCCCAAGACCCAAACTCCCCTTTGTATAATGATAGCAGCTTTATTTTTCTTATTTATATGTTAGGTATATAGTCATCTTCTTTCACAGTCATTACCATGTAACCAATTAGTCTACTCTTTACGTGACCTTTAGAGGGGTTATTATACTGACACCCAACACTTGTGTCATGCCACCAGGAAATTGCCAAATGCAGTTCAATGTCTTTGCTCCTTTTTTTTTTTTTTTTTTAAATCAATTCTGCTGGGGAACCTATAAACTCACGGTGAACTAGCATCAAGGTTTCAGGCTGATGTGCCTTTCATATCTATTTTATTTTTCAAAAAAAGATAATGAGCAAGATGTTCTAAGGCCTCAAAGAGAAGGCTTCCTAACGTGGGAAGGAGTCAAGCACTTGAGGAAGCAGACGTGAGGTGCGCACAGGCGGGCTGTCTCATTTTGGAGCGCGGGGCAGGTCTCCTCTCCTGACTCAGATTCGGTGCATGGGACCTATAAAGCCATCTCCCCCACCATTCGCATGCCCCCCCAAAATGGCGGGGGCTGTGTTCTTCTCAGTGGGGTCCTCCTGCATCCCCTCCCTCACTTGGGGCCTCCCCAAGAGCTGAGACTCTAATCCTCCACACCCCAGCCCCTTCCATACTAGCTGGCCTCTAGCTGGTGCTAGGAAATACTTGTTGAGTAAATGTATGTATGACTCAAGTCACCAAAAGGCTTTAAAAAGGCACAGTGGCCAGCGGTGAGATGTGGGCAACAGAATGGAGACCTCTGGCTGAAAGATTTCTGAAGTTCCCTGATCCTAAATATCTGTATGCGACCTGGCCTGATCCACCACGGTATCCCCACGGGACCATGCGACAAATAAGAAAAATGCCGAAAAAGAAATAATTTTATAACAGTCCAGAGGTTTTTTAAAAATGCAGACCTGTTCCCTACTATAAGACCAGATCCCTCCTATTTCAAGAAGGTCAGGGGCTCCCTTTTAAAGTAAGATGACAGTGACAACGACCAGCAGTCCGTGCTTACTGCCCTGTCACCGCTCACTGATGGAGTCACTCTCTATGGTCCCTTTCCCCAGCTAGAGCCTAACTTTGGGCTTCCCATGCACTCCCTTCCCATGTCCTTAAGGACCACTGACTCCTCCCCATGCCTAGAATATTGCCTGGCACAAACTTGGGACCCAAAAAGATCAGGTGAATATAACGTATTTGTTGGTGGCAATTTATTTTCCCTGGCCCATCAAATCCTGCTAAGTTGTGCACAATGATCCAGGAAGCCCACTGGATGAAGACAGCCAAGAGGTAAGAAGGATGCCCAACCTCCCTCCCACATGACTGCTAAGACCAGGGACGGACAGGAAGGATAAGAGTCAAGTCGACGGTCGACAACAGACTAAAATGCAGAGATTGAATTAGAGGACGGGGAACAAGCCAGGAATCAAAAGGCAGGGGACTCCTCACCTTCCCTCTCAACCCCAGTGAAGGGGTGTCCACGTCCCCCCTGGTGAGCTGCCCCAGGCCCCAACCTACACAAGTCTGCCCTTCATGTCTCCGATCTCACTCCCATGTCCCTAAGTCTCCCTCCTGGCTCCCCAAGACTCCCTCCTTTCTTCACGAGTCTCCTTCTCTCCCCCACATCCTCATAAAACAAATGCCCCTGATCAACCCTCTCCTGCAGACAGCAACCCACCCAGAGAGCATTCCTCACTCTCTTCCCCTCCCTCACCTTTGCAAGGTTCTGTATCCCGACAGCGGGCGTGACGGGTGGACCAGCGAGCAGCCTGGGAATAAAAAGACTGGGCATAGAACCCACTGTAGCAGTTGAGCTCTGGCCCATGAGCACAGACTTCCTCACGCAAACACAGTAGAAAGACACGGCACACCGGCATGTTGTCGAGGTATTAGCTTGTGTGTCATTCTCATGGACACATGACCAAGGACACGCTAAGCAGTATTTCCACCTCCCCTCCCGGGAAGACAGCCCTGCTCTGTTGGACAGTTGACTGCACCGACCAATCACGTGTGTAGGTTGGGAGGCGCTGGGGTCCCCAAAGAGAAGTTGCTGGGCACCAGGAGGACACCCCCAACCCCGGGATTCTCAGAGTCCCGTCCAAGAAGAGGGTCTGCTATGCTACAATGAGATGCAATGTCTTGGCATGCTGGTAAGAGAACGTTTTGAACCAGATGTCTTCGCTTATCAAAAATAAAGTAGGTCATTATAATGACGTAACCAGACGTCTCTCACTCCCAAGTGCAGTGACCATACACATTTAGCCAAAAACGGTTTTATATATAATCTTCTTAATTGCAATGGATAGCAATCCCTCGCCAATGAAGAATTAATTAATTATAAGCCATAAAACACTCATCACACGTCCAAAAGATTATGGGTAAAAAGATTTGAGGATAAAGGAGGTGAAGAAAAAATAGCATTTTTAGTCAACAAATGACAGAACAATATGAAGTAATGGGATTTAGAAAGATTTAGTTACATGATGAATTCTAACTTGGGGGTGGGGGAGACAGAAGAGAGGAAAGCCTAAATATTTTAAAAATCTAAAACCTCATCACGGTACTTATGACAAAGGCCCGCTGCCCCAATGTTGTGATCAGAAAACCACCCAACAAAAGTGACCCCAGGTAAGCAAGGCACAGAGAAATGTTTGTCTACAATATATTTTCCTCCCCTGAGTCACAGCACCATAAAAGGACCAAAAAATTACTCCGTTCCAAAGCTTTAAACAGCTACTTAAAGATTTTAAGTAACTTTTAATGGGTTTTTTTCTTGTTCTTCGATGTATCACGGGAATTTATTCAGGAGATTAAGAAATCACCTTAGGAAAAACAGAAATCAGAACTCACTAATCATCTTCCATTTAGCCTTTTATACGAGTAAATAGGGAAATCACTTATAATCACATCCATTATAAAGAACTCAGATTATCCCACTCTGTTTTATTAGCTATCTGCGGGAAGCACACTTCCTCACGGTGAAGTTCACTTGGTGAGTTTCTCGTACGATTGACTCACGTTTTAACCGCCAAAGGGTTTCTCAGATCCAAGCCGTGGGGCCAGGAGTCCACAGCAAAGGAGGCAACGGCCTGGGCACACATATCATGCCACACAGCCAGCCAGGAGGCACGGTGGCGGCAGCCAGGTGGGCAGGGAGGAGTTCTGGGCGGTGAGGGCACCAGGTGTTCCCCCTCTCGTGAAGCCAGCGCAGGGATAGGTGCAGTCAGTTCCAGTCCGTGTGTCCATCTGTCCACGGGTGCCAGCGCCTTGGCACTCCCGGTCAAGTGCTCCACATCTGCGGAACCCGCGGGGCGGGCGGGCCATCGGCCATCGCCACCACACCTGCCCGCGGGGGCCTCACAAACACGGAGCGCGCTTGGCGGGCTCTGGGATGACGGCACGGAGCACCAGATGCCAGGACCCACTGGAACTGGTGGCCTCTGCACCGGGATGCAGAGGCTGAGTGGCAAGGCCCCTGGGAGGGATGGCGAGGACATATGTTCCAGGGACGGACAGGAATGACCAAATGACCACACACAAAGACTCTGAGACGGGCAGAAGCACAGTGTGGCCAGGGAATGGGCAGCCTCTAGGGCCGAGCAGAGAGGCAGGACGGAGTACAGAAGAGCAGGGGGCGGGAAGACTGACCGAGTGACAAGTGCTCACAGCCAGTCAGGAGGGATGGAGCCCAGGGAACATCCCTGGCATGGCAGCTGTCACCTCTGATTCTCCCTGCCCCCCGAAGCCTCTATCTGCTCTCTCTCTCCCAACAAGCCACCCCCAGGTAGACCACCTCCCACAGGGCCTGAGAGGAGAGGGGTGACCAGACCCCCACCTGCCAAGGAAGGAAGACGTGACCATGAGAAGACCTCGTCCTCATGACCACAGTCAGGCTTCCCTGGCCGTCGGCGCCAGCGCCCATCACGTCCCCGCGATGGAGAGAAAGGAGGACTTATAACAGCACACGTCTGCACTCACGGGGACAGAGAAAGGGCCGCACGGTGACGACGGTCCTCATTGTGGACTGCGGTGTGATCCGAGGATGTGCCATTCCGCTCCGTTCGAGTCAGCACCCCACAGGGCTGCACTGATTAAATGGCACGCACACTTCGATAGCAGTCCTCAGGGGCCGCGGTTCTGTCTAAGGCGGCACGGAAGGGCTGCACCAGGACACAGGGACCCCCACCCCCGTCTGGGACTAAGGACAGGAACGGCTTGGCTGCTCAAGCTGCTCCAACAACCCAGGGAGGTCCCCGTAGCAGAGCCCCCCGAAAAGAGAGGAAAGTGAAGGAGGAACGAGTTAAGACAGTAAGGGAAACAAGAACACACGGACCCCTGGGTTGGATCTGATGTAGGGAGGGGACCTGTCCTTTCTCAGACTCGGGGACCACGGACGCATGAGCAGGAAGCATCAAGGCGGGAAGTCTGAAAGGACCAACTCGGGGCCCACGCGGAGGTCAAAGCTCGAAGCAAGAACGTCTCAAGCAGGGACCACAGAACTGCCAGCAGCCCCATCTCCCAACAAAGGGCCTGTTGGCCGATGGTCACCCGCCTCGTAAAATCATTCTCTCTCCTGAGAAGAGGAGACGTAGACAGATGGGTTTGACGGCGCTCAGAGGAGAGTATTTATTTTGCCAACCACCTAGCGCCGCGGGTTCAGGAACATTCCAAATAGAGATGACATATTGAATGCACAGAGGCAGCGAAGGGGGAGGGCCACTGAGGGCCGAGCGCGAGATCACGCAGGCCAGGCGCGGAGGGGGTTATGAAAACAATCAGGAGCTAATGAGCAGACGGAGGGCGAGTGGGCACACTGCAGGCTGGCCAAGGCGGTCCTCGCCCAGGACGGACACGGGACCAAAGGGGACGTTATAAAAATAGTAAATTATTGAGTAGGAAAAGTCAAGAATCAGACACAGAATAAATAATACAACCGTTTCTCAGCAGCAGCGAGTCATTAAGGGAAGGCCGGTAGAGACGGGCTAGGTGCCGACTGAAGCACGTCACGGCAGGCGCCCACGGAGGGCCCCCTGCAGGGGGGACGTGCCCCCCAGGTCTGAGAGACGCCTCGAGCAGGGATGCCAGGAGACCCCGGGGCACCGGGACATGTGAACTCGCCTCCCTCCCACGTGGTGACATTTTCCAGATGCGGGTGAAGAGCAGCTCTGGACGCTGGTATATTCCACAGTAATTAGAACAAAAGCAAATATCAAACAAACCCTGGAGTGGGGGGTTTAGGGACATGGGGGGGCGAGCTAGTAAAAACTCCGAATTAAGAATGATTAATTTTCAGAAGATGAAATGCTTTGACTTTCAAGTTCTCACGAGAAATTAGCAGCCCAGCTGAGCAGGGCACGGGCAGGAACGCGGAACTCTGAGCTGCAGGGGGCTCGGGGCCCCTCACGGCTGGACTCCCTGGGGGCGAGCCGGTGCGAGGAAGAGGGGAGAAGGCCTTCGTGTACCTGGCAGAGCCTGAAAAGATGTTGCTCCCTCAGGAAGTGGTAGCACACAGCCGGGGACTTGAACCTGCCTACAACCACCAAAGCCTCACTCTCCCAGGGGCAGAGGTGGCCGGCAGCCCAGCGGGGCCACAATTACCCCAGATTAGGAACGAGTGGGGTGCAAATGAGACTCTGCTCCACTGAACTTCCCTCCCTCCCCCCCCAAAAAAAAAAGTGAGAGAAAAGATTTTAAATACCACACACGACTAACTTGCGGAGCCACAATTGAGACTTTTCTCCTAAAAGTTGTGACCACAAAGGGCCAGAGCTTCTCTTTTCAAAACCCTGTCCCTGGGCACACTTCAGAGAAGGGACTTCCCACAGAGACCAGACCTGAGCACACTGGCCGTTCCCGCCTAGACAGAGTGCGCACTGTCTGCGCTCAAGAGGGGACCCTTAGTTCCTTTTCTGGGAAGAGGGTCGCAGGGTGCAAGGGCGGAGGGAAGCTCAGATCACAGCCTGCACCCTTTCCTTCTCTTCACAGATGGGAACAAGAAAGCTCAGGGTGGGGGGAAGGCTCGCTCTGGAAGCAGCAGCGCAGAGGCTCGGGTTCCAGACAGCTCGACGGGAGAAACGCAGCTGAAACCCAGGGGCCGGGGGCCGGGCAGGGAGGCGGCCTCACGCGGACAGAGGTGTGGGTCACAGGATGTCCGCACCTGTCAGAGCTGGTCGGCTGCACCTAGCGCCTACGGGCATTTCCATGTCCATAGATGATACACCTCCATTTAAAACTCGGCTACTATATTTGAGAAAGGACTGTGAACGGAAATTTTACAAGTAGGTTAAATACTCCAGATAAAAGACAAGGGTTGCGGCTGTGGCGTGGGGAGAACCTTCTCGGCCGCTGCCCGGCAACGTGAGAACAGAGAGGGGGGAGATCGGAGGAGGAGGAGAGGGGACCTCGGGCACATCCCGCCCACAGGAAGCCGGAGGAAGCTGAGGCTTCAGGCCCCGACATACCTGCCCCAACACTGCGGGTGACACACTGCACGGGGCTGGTGATGAGGAGGGTGCGGGGCCCATGGGGCAGCCATGGGGACACAAGGACCCCGGGAAGTTAGGAGACAGAATGCAGGGGACAGAGCCGTCCTGTTGTCACGGTGTGACTCGGAACACGTCCCATCCTCTACCGAAGGTGACTGACACACTTGGAGACTGGCTGTTATTCTTCACGAACACCCTTCACACAGGCAGCTGTCATGTTTCACCAACCCTCTGCCTGCGTGAAGGACGCTCTCACCCCCCAGACCCCTCGAGAGGTTCCCAAAGGCAGTCACAAGGCTCTGCAAGGGACGTGCCAGTACCAGGAGAACCTGTTACAATCAATGACAAACATCGCTTTCAAGTGTAAATGAAAAAGTTATCCCGTGACAAAAATACAAGCCCCGATACAGAATTTCATGAGATAACATTTCTAAGAATTCATGTTCATGTCCCGGGGAAAAATGTCCATTTTCTTTCCCCCTGTCCCACTTATTTCCTCCCTGGAAGATCTTGTCCTTTTCTAAAACTAATTGTAAGATTAAGAAAAATAATAATAAACCCAGATGTAGTCACTTCTCAGTGGGTCACTTCAGGGTGTCCAATACGGACACTCTGATTATCAGAACCACCACATTCCTCAGCTCTGAGGTCCTGGCATGGGACTAAGGTGGCCCCGCTCCACGCCCCCTGCTTCCAGTGCAACTCCGCACTGTGCCCCCACACCCCACACCCCACACCCTGGGTTCCTGTCTTCCTAAGAACGCAGTCCAGGGCTACGGCTTCCTCTGTATGTTCCTCACAGCCCCGGGCCAGGGGGGCCCACAGCTGGTACCAAATAAACACATAGCAGCTAGCAAGTAAGGTGATCCAACTCGTGCTATCTCGGCATGCATGTCAGACGTACACATGCTGTGAGAACACTAAGCCCCGATGAGGACCCAGCAAAGACAGCTCGGGCTGAAGCCAGCCCGGGGAAGCCCTCAGCCCAGCGGCCCAGGGAAGCCCTCAGCCGAGCCGCTGTTCTCGGTAGGAACTTAGTGACCGTCAGGTAAACAGACGGCACAGATGCCCCACTTACCACGAGTTTCTTTCCCAAGAAGAGTCTTCCTGGCCACTGCCAGCCTCGGCTCCCGGCTCATGGCTCATGGCACACACGCGGGCACCTGCCCGCCTCTGTCCACGGACATGCAGGCAAGAAGGCAGCGAGGAGTGAGAAGGAGTCCATACAGAAGACGCACGCCCAAAGAGAAAGGAGCAGAGAAACACCGCCGTGGAAACACCACTGGGAGGAAGGGAGGAAGGGAGCAGGTCCGGGAGGAAGATGAGGGAGCAGGCAGGTGAGCAGGGGACCAAGGGGACACTGAGGCCAGGCCTGGAGCTCATCCCAGGGTTGGTGGGGCCGGCCCATGCCCAGGACAGGAAGGGGACGAGGAGGACAGAGAGCAGTGAGGAGAACCAGAGACACCGTAGAGTCGCACCCGCACACCCTGCGGGGACCCCTCCCCACACCACCTGCCTGAGGCCTCGCACACCAAGGTTCCAGCCGAGGGTTACATCGTGACCCTTGCTTTCTGGGCCTTTGTTTTTCCTTAAGGTGCCTTTGCTGGTCACTGGGCTGAGCTCCTTGGTGTCTCTGTCTCTAGCAGGAGGTGCCACCTGCCCACAGGGAAAAGACGCCCACCTGCGGTGTGAGGAACAAGGCAGGAGCACCCTGGCCGCGCCCTGATCACCAGGTTGTTGTCAACACCGGCTCCACAAAGGAACGAAGAATTCAGAAGTGATCGTGACCAAGGGGTTGACAGCGAGTCGTCTCTGAGTGGCAGACATATCATCAGTACTAATTGACCTCGTTAGTTTTGTCACCCGTCTTTTGAGAGGCAATCGAAACACATAAAACTCTCATCTAAGCACAGTGCTGTTACAGTTTCGGTTGGCTGGAGATCCGGGGGGTAGAAAATAGTTGTAATAACGAATCACCAAGAACACTCAGCTCCCAGCCAGCTTGCCGCCACCCATGGCTGCCCTTCTGCCCTGAGGGCACCTCTGTCCACAGCCGGAAAGGTAGGAGACTAGGAAGAGTGAGTGCCTGACACCCATGTACGAGACACACCCAAAGGGGACATTTCAGTGAGGGAACCGCATATTCAGCTGAGCAGGTGGTTTATCCTCACATCCACTCTATCGACCCCAAAAAAGCCATGGCAGCAGAAAGAAGAACGGGCCAACTGGTAGGCCGTGAGGCAATGTGACCGGTGAGGCCACTGCGGGGCAGGGGACAAACCAAGCTACCCCTCTGAAGGACGCACTAATGGGAGCACCCGGGCAGAGTCGCGACCCAACCAATGTCCGGGCTGGCAAATGGCAGGAGGAAGAGCATTCTTTTTATTCCATCTTAAGAGAAAATGAAACATTTGAAAGAGAAACAGTGAAAGGCAGATGGTCACCTGCTTTCTCAGACCCATCCCTATGCCTGTAATCTTGCGTGGGGGCCATACAACATGCGGGAATGATGTCCCAATGCCTTGAAATCCTGTGAAAATGTTCATTTTCAAAAATTAATTACACGTTGGTTACGTCCCACCTCCTCAGGGGGTGGGGACCGTTGATCTTCCTTAACCATGAAACTGCAGAGAAGATAAATTATGCTTTAAAAAAATGAAATAAAATAAAATAAAAAATAGTGTCTCCGACCGAGAATCAATCACTGTATCTAAAAGTTACACAGGCAAGAAATGAACCTGCGATGTTTTAATAAGCTACGCCTTTTACAGCCCTGTTCTTTGCCCTGACTCCCTTCCCTAAGTCAACGCTCCGTATTGAATGTATAGGATTTCCCAGGAGGAAAATATTTCCAACGTAAATTATGAAAGTGTCACATTCACAGTTCGCGGGGACTAATGCTGCTTGGCTTCTCATCAGAACTATACTGCCTGACACCGCACTCTAAATAACGCCAACATAATACCTGAGAGGGACGCCCTGGGATAAGCGTCGGGCGGGTGAAGGGGACACCGGGGGCTGGCTCTTCCCCACAGGACCACTCTGCCCCCCGGGGAAGTTCCCCGAAAAGCACTCCGTGCGCAACGTTCCTGCTCCCCAGGTCCCTGATTCCCCAGCGTTAACCACTAGAGTGCTTTTTCTGTGTGTCTGTGACAGAGTCAGACAGAGGGACAGATAGGGACAGACAGACAGGAAGGAGAGAGATGAGAAACATCAATTCTTTTTGTGGCTCCTTAGTTGTTCATTGATTGCTTTCTCATATGTGCCTTGACCGGGGGGTGGGGGGGTGGGGGGATACAGCAGACCGAGTAACCCCTTGCTCGAGGCAGCGACCTTGGGATCAAGTTGGTGAGTCCTGCTCAAACCAGATGAGCCCGCGCTCAAGCTGGCGACCTCGGGGGTCTCGAATCTGGGTCTTCCGTGTCCCAGTCCGACGCTCTATCCACTGCGCCACCACCTGGTCAGACTGGAGCGCTCTTGAAATTCCACTTCACATTAAGCTCATGTCATCATCAAAACCTACACAAAAATAATGTATATCCCATCCTAACGATGCGCCAGATAGTTTTAATGAAGTTCTGTCATTACTCAGTATCACAGTGCCGACGATTTCTGACGCTGAGAGGTGAAAGGTACCTTGTCCCTCACTCACTATTAAGGCAACAGCACTGGCCGACACACTTCTTGATGAAATTCTTCCCGGGCACAATTAAGGCCTGGTTGTCTCCTCTCAGGCCTCCACATGGGCTGCTTGGCATGTGGCAGGAACAGCAATCCTGAGCAGAGGCTTTAACCAACCTTTCCATCGGTCTCACAGACGGGACCGAGGGCCGGGGACCGCGGACCGGCGGGGGCACCCATGACACAGAGTCACAGATGTGGGCCAGCGTCCGCTAGCTTCACGAACACATGTCACGCCAGCCCTCCTGCTAGCTGCTGCCAGCTCATGCCAGCTCACTCTCCACTCCCCACATTGGGAGGTCTCGGCTCCTCTCGGCAACTTTTTCTTTTTTTAGCCTTTTCCTTTGAGGGATGCTGGTGCCTCCTTCCCAGGAAGAAGGTGAAGGGGGCTTCTTTCTGAGGACTGTTCCCGCCTCAGAGAGAAAGTCAGTCTCTCTTAGTCCTCCAATGTTAGAAACAAGGAGACAGCAAGCCTCTGACGACTGGCGGCCACCTTCCCCTCCAACGGAGAGAAGAAAGTGGCCAGGGAGTGAGGCTACGCTCTAACCCCTGGACACAGTCAAGCCTACCTAATGGCCCTGGACGCCCCACCGCCGTGAGTCCACTTGTGTCCTTCTTTCTGAACCGAATGTGGGTTGGGTTTAGGCAATCAGATGACTGCGGCTTTACAGCAAGACAGGACTGAAGCAGTGGGGGTCCGCGGGCTCTGATCCCCTCCAGCACTGTGCCGAGGCTTCCGGGTCGCCTCCCTCCCAATCAGGTGACTTGCTGGGATTTTGATGCCCACGCCCTTGAATGTATCGCTCAAACTGAGAAGAACTGATACCTTCCCAGTACTGAGTCTTCTTGTATTGGGATATCATTAGAGGTCTATGCAACTCGCAAGCAAGAGGCCGCAGTCCGCATAAACTCAAAATACACAAGAATCTGTTACAAACAGCGGCAGCCAGGGCGCACACAAATGCATACAAATACATGCAAGGCAGATGCGGGTGAGCCTTTGCCCGCCCTGCGCCCAGCTCACATGAGAAGAGCCTGTTTGGACGGGTCGGGCTGTTTTAGACCCTGGGGAACCCGGTCATCATTCCTAGAAAGAAATCATTCTGAAGGGGTTCCACGGGGCAGCTGCAATTTTAAAGACCCCGGAAGAAAGCCGGAGGAAGTGGGGGCACACACGCTGCCATCCAAGTCTCAGCGACTAAAACGCACAGACCATTACGTGCTTATGTTCTCAGCCCGTCCCCTCGGAAAGCTTTTCCCGTTATTACTTTGAACAGATACCAGGGGGGCGCGGGCAGGATCCCAAGAGATAACCAGCCGCCAGCAGCTTTGAGGAGAGAGAGGGAGGCATACACACGAGGATTAGGATTATCCTGGCTGCACCGTCCATCTGGACAAGGCTGCAGGTAAGTCCTCTCCACCACTGGGAGTCTGCTGAATTACGTCACCGAGCACCCCACGGTGGTGAGCATCTGCACGGACACCAGCAGCCCCCAGCCAGCGACAGCACTAGCCGGACATCAGACAGCGGGGCAGACACTGGACACTGCCCAAATGGCAGGTGGACGCTCAGGGAGAGGACGTCCAGGACATGGGGCAAGGGGTCGGTAAGGACATGCCACACCCCGCAGTGAGGGGACAGGTTTCCCGAGGAGGATCGGGGCAGTTCTAACGGCAGCTCCCAGGTGGACAGAACGTTCGAGCTGGCCTTGGAAGACGCCTGCCCTCAAAGTCTGCACGGTCTGCCATCTTCGCCCATTTCTCAGGACGTCTCCATCGTGGAGTTGCTTACGCCGAAGATTAGGGAGATGATGCTGGGACCTTCAGTCCTCCTCCTCACCGCCGACACCGGGCCCACCACCGCAGCCTGTACCTCTCCCAACCTCCCCTCTGTCTCCTCAAAACTCTACCGGCCCAACTCCCTAGCCCACTGGTCCCCAGCGGGGGAGGCTTGGCGTTCCACCCCAGGTGACACCTGGCAACATCTGGAGACAGCTTTGGTTGTCATACTAAGGACGGTATGGGGTGTGTAGAAATGCGGGACTCCGCTATACACCCGACAGTGCACAAGACAGCCTCTCAACCAACAATGTCGATAGCACCAAGGGGAAATCTGCTCTAGCCCGAGGCCATGGCCTCTCAGCTGGATTCCTGGACAGCCTTTCACCCCACGGCTTCCTCTCCGCCCCCGCTGCCCTCTATCCTGCCTACAGCAGCCAAAACGACTGCGGAAAAGCCAACTCTGATCTGACCATGTTCTCCACAGTGGCTTCTGCAGACTCTCCGCAGGCCCCCAGGGTTCAGCCCGGTGAGCCCAGGCCTGCCTCTCCCTTCCATCCCCCTCCCTGCTCGCTCATAGCCCGCTGTCCGGCCACAACCGCTGGTCTGGTAACCCCTGAAACCAATCAACACCCTCCCGTCTGCTGCCTCTGCCTGAGACTTCCCCCACCTCCTGCTTTCTTGACCTAACTCCCGCCTTGAGCTCTCCCTCGAACCCCAAACTATTCCCGATGCTCCGGACCCGCTGGCAGAATCTGTACCCACAATACAGTACGAGAGGTGCAGGCCTGCAGATCCCTTGGGGCCCTGGACCAGGTCCTGCTGCCCCTCCAGCCCCCCTTCACCACTGGCCTGGGCTCATGGACATCCACGTCGATATCCACACTGACTTCTACGCAGGTTGAACCGTGTCTCAGAAGAAGATACGCTCAAGTCCTCACCTCTGGCACCTTGGGGCATGTTCTAATGTGGAGCCAGGGTCTCTGAAGATGCCATCAAGTTCCAGGGAGCACACCAGGGGAAGATGGAGATGGAGACAGGAGTGATGTCTCCATAAGCCAAGGACTGCTGGCCACCAGCAGAAAGGAGGAGAAGGGCCCAGAACAGACTCTTTCTTCAGTGCACTAACCATATTTCCCCGTGTATAAGAAACTCCCTTGTAGAAGATGCACCTTAATTTGGGGGTCCGAAATTTGAAAAATAAAAATGTATTACATAAAGTTATTGAACTCAAGTTTTATTCATCATAAAATTCATGCAACTCCTCATCACTGTCAGAACTCCCATCCATGAACTTGTCCTCGTCTGTGTCTGATGACGAATCACTGTCCTCATCTATTGCCTCGTCCTCGGTGCCATTGGTGGCATTTGAAATACCACAACCCCTGTATCAGACGCAGCCAGTTTTTAGACCCTGAATTTTTCGGAAAAGGGTGCGACGTACGCACGGGGAAATAAGGTAAATGTTTAAGTTCCCCAGAACTCATATGTTGAATCCCTACACCCCGATGTGATAGTATCGGGAGGTGTGGCCGTCAGGAAGAAATCCCAATCAGATGAGGTCATGGGGTTGAGGCTCTCCTGCCCTTCTAAAGACCACGAGGCAGCGTACCCCCTGTCTGCTCTCTGCCATGGGAGGCTGAAAGGAGAAGTCGGCCAGTTGCAGCCCAGACATGGTCCTCAGCAGACCCCCGCCTTGCTGGCTCCCTGCCCTTGGACGTGTGCCGCCAGGACTGTTGAGAAATGGAGGTCTGCTTTCTCTAAGCCCCCCGGTGTGTGATGTGCTGTGACAGCAGCCCCGAGCCGGCCGGGACAAGCACCGGGAGGAGCTGAGAGGGAAGGCACATGTGTACGTAGCTGCCCCGTCGGCGGCGGCTGCTACAGGACTCCTGGAGGACTAACGCCCCTTGCAAGCTTGGCTCAACCCCTCGCTTCCTGAAGTCTGGGCCCAGCCTCTCGTCTCTGGGTTGGCAGAGATCTCCAGAGGGGCTGGGCTTCTGCCGGTTCTCAATCAAGTGCAGCCAGTCTCTTCAGGGCTGGCTTCTCCCGAGGAGACCAGCCCTCAGCTCTCAGATACTCTGGGTGAGCCAGTGATCCCCGCACACAGATAATACGACCTGGAAGGTCACCAACCAAACCGTCTCATCCTTGTCCAAGCGCACGGTGAGGGACTTGCAAGCAAAGCCCTGGCTGGAGTCAATGTCGCTCCTGAATTAATTAACACAACACCCCCAACCCTCAGAAAAAAGGAGGGAGAGAGAGAGGGAGGGAGGGAGGGAGGAAGGAAGGAAGGAAGGAAGGAAGGAAGGAAGGAAAGCACGTTTCACTGCTTGCTCCTTCCAGCTTGAAGGCTTCCCAGTTTCTTTAAACTGCATGCTGGCATACGATGGTCCCCGTGCCCCCTCTTGGTTCCTTCAATGCCCGCGAGGTGCCAGCTGAAGGCGGTGACCGTGGCAGAGCTCTTGTCTCCTCACTTGACTCGGCCCCTGGTCCCATGCCAGGAGAAGCCGAGGTTATGTAAGCAGATCAATGGCTGCTGAGGGCGGATTGGCTGCCCGGCCGCATGCGGCTGCGAGCGAGCGAGTCAGTCGGTCCCACAGAGTGTGGAGCGAGGGGGGCTACAGGCAGAGCCAGGGCTCCGTGAAAAACAGAGTTCAGGTGAGGGCACTGAACACAGCATCCAGCACGCGGGGGAAAGGCTCACAGAGCTGTGACCCGGGGGCAGGGGGCGGGGGGAGGGGGTCCCTAACAGCTCTGGTCATGACTTTCGGGGATCTGGTATCCGACAGCGACCCAGGGGGACTGAGGTCGCTGCCACACAGGTGGGGGACAGCCAGGGAGGCTGATGGAAGTAAAGAAACCACCTCCGTGCCCTGAAACAGACAGTTTCCTAAACAAGGTATGATACAACCACGAGGTACTGTGTGCCCTTCAAAACTACATTCTTGAAAAATGCTGAAAGCCTGACCAGGCGGTGGCACAGTGGATAGAGTGTCAGACTAGGATGCGGAGGACCCAGGTTCGAAACCCCAAGGTCTCCAGCATGAGCACGGACTCACCAGCTTGAACACAAGGTCACTGGCTTGAGTGTGGAATCAATGACCCCATGGTCGCTGGCTTGAAACCCAAGGTCACTGGCTTGAGCAAGGGTTCATTCACTCTGCTGCAGCCCCCTGGTCAAGGCACATATGAGAAGCAATCAATGAACAACTAAAGTGCTGCAACAAAGAATTGATGCTTCTCACCTCTCTCCCTTCCTGTCTGTCTGGCTCTCTCTCTCTCTCTTGCTAGAAAAAAAAGGTAAAAAAAATGCTGAGAAACGTGGGAAAATATGTGTAGAAAGCAAAAGTCACGTAAGTATGCATAGACACACACACACATATGTACACGCAATTGTCTCGGTACCTAGTTACCACACATGCACGCGCAGAGACCACGCTGAGGAGGAAAAGCCCACACACCTACAAGGACAAAGGGCTCACCGTGTGACCTCTGGGACGTGGGAGGACAAGGAACTCTTCATTCTTCTCAAGTTGCTGGGTGTCGCCGTGTCCTAACAAGCTCTCATGTCACATTTAAAACTGAAGGTCAATCACACATTCAATGCCTGCTTTGTTCCAGGGCCCCCGCTAGCTGGCACCGCCCACGGGAATCCCCAGTGCGCACAGGAGAGGGGACCGCAGGCCAGGGAGCGGGGAGGCGGCTGCTCTCAGGGAGGTGCTCCTTAGACCTGCTGTTACCTGGGAGACCTGACCCTGTCCCTTGCAAGGAAATCATTGTATCATTTCTGGTCCTTAGTTGCCATTACCCCTAATACATTCAGTTTTTCCAGAGGACAATAAAGGAAACAATAATAATAATAATAATAAAAGAACCTGTGCTTACAAATGGGTGAGAGGCAACGCCTCAGATGACATAAGGCAAGGAAGCGTAATTCAGCCCAAGTCGGGGTACTGCTCTTTCTAAGGAAATAAAAACTGCGCTTCCTGGTGGGCCAACCCATCCCAACCACCGTACGTGTCGTGGGCACAAGGCTTCCAAGACGATGACTTCTGCGGAGGCCAGGACCAGAATGGCCCCACGAGAGCCTGCACCCCAAGGACGGGCCAACAGAAGGAAGCCAAACCCTCACCATCTGGGATCCAACCTCAGTGAGAGGGGGATCTCAAATTCAATTAACCTGCACCCCAGTCCAATCAGCATGCCCACCAGGACGCCCGCCAAGCCCCAGGGGGCTGCAGCTTTGCACAAGGGGAGAGACACGGAAAACTAATAACGTTCCCACCGTAGGGTGCCCAGCAGAAACGGAGGGAGACAGCTGAAGAACAGGCGAGACCACCGGTTTTCACACGTGGGCGGAGACACAGCCGCGCAGGCAAATCAATTCGGTGCCTGCAAACCCGCATGTTTTTTTAGTGAAATACATTCGTTCAGAATGGACCAAAGGATACTTAGAACAAAAAATGCCAAAGGGCGTCACATGGGACAAAGGTAAGAACACACAACAGCAGCAACGACACACCCACCCAGAATCTATCTCCTACGGGTCAGAGTTTCCTTCTACAGAAAGTTCTGGAACTCTCTGTCCCACACAGAACAGGAGACTCCATTTTAAGTCCCAGAACAGTGTTACCCAGCATCACCCCACAGTGGGTAGTAACTTTTGTGGAATCCTGTGAAGACTCCGCCTGTGATCGCTTTGACCGCAAAGCCCCGAAATGCCCCCAATTTCGGGGGCATTTCACAAGAGAGGAGAGGTCAAGAAGCAGGACCGTCTGCTGCCAACGCAGTTGGGCCGTCGTCCCCCAGACCTTGACCCCAACAAGCCTTCAGGACCCGCCCCTTCTAACTCCCTTTACTTCCCGTTGGACACGCCCCGTGCTTTAGGATTAGAGTCAAAGTCCCGTCCTTGCTTTCTGCAGGAACACAGAATGCACCCACATAGACGGGAAGCCCCGGAGGGAACACCTTCCTGTCTTTACAGCCAGAAAGCGGCCACGCCTGAGCTGTGGCCCACGGATGCGGATGGTGAGTATGCGCCCAGGCCCCCGGACATCACAGGACGCCGCGGGCACAGGGCAGCCCTGCGCAGGGAGCCGCAGGAAAGGGCTCCGGAGCTGGTCAACCAAGGCTTCAATCGACACAGCACTCCATCCCAGCTGAGCGCGGGCGGCGCTGGCCACGTGTGCCCCGTGGGTTCCCCGACCACTGAACAGGGACACACCCACGTGTTCTCCCGCTGGCGTGTCCTCTCACTTAAATGAAATGCCCCTGGTTAAAACATGTTGTCACTGAGTCTCACAGAAAGCAGCCATGTTGAAAGCTCTCAGTGAATGCCGAGTTCAAGTTCTTTCTCGCTGAAGTTAATCCATTCCCTGGGATTCCTCCTGCCCCGCCCTTTGTGGAGACAGAAATCAGGGTAGCCGAGTCACACCTGCGAGGTGGATGTGAGGTGGACACAGAAGCCCCCTGACCCTCCTCCCAATCCCTAGAGGTCACCCAAGTAAAGTCAGGAGGGTCAGAAAGCATGCTGACCTCTGAGTCACAAAGGAGGCCACACAGATCGTCTCAACCATCACAACAGCCAACAAGGGCCACCCTCTGGGAGAGAACACTTAACCCTTAAGAAATGCAGGGCTTTTCTCCCTCTTCTGAGCAAGACGACACACAATTGTCTCCTTCCAACAGAGGGAAACTTAAAGGGTGAAAACATCACAAAAGCCAGGGACCCCGTGACGAGAGTCCTTCATCTCAGATGTTGGCAGGACGCGATTGCAAAGGAACAAAACACAGAGTAGCAGCAGTGAGGGGACAGCGCTTCAAATAAAACTCCCTCACCTGGGTTGCAGATGTGAGGCTCCCGTCCAGACAGGAGCGTCACCGAGGTCACTCGTGTCTTTATAATAATCCCCCCCACACTGGATGCCTTCACAGGAGGGAGGGAGGCAGACACAAGCCCAAGCTCCATCATCTTCCGTAACGTAAGAATATATTTAGAAATCTAAAATTACCTCCGGGCTCAAAACTTCCCTGTAATTTTTGCCTATTCTTACCACTCCCCGTGTCCGTCAGCTTACCGTGCCACAGGATTTGGTAGTAAAGGCACTGGGCATGTTGCTGATTTTAACCTTGGAACAAATAAGGCGGCTTTGGACAACAGCACGTCGCCAAGATCGCGAACCGAAACGTGCCCATGCTTTGTCCACAGATTACCAGTTTTTACAACAAAGCCACATGAAGACCGGGACATGATGGGGCTGGCGGGACATTCTTCATGTTTAGGTGTCCTGGTTCCCCGGTCCCGGCAACCGAGAGGCGCATCTGACTGAGCAGGTGTTCCAGGCCAAACCACAAACTTTCAAGCTGGAAAATCACTGTCCTAAACCCTTTTGAGACAATAGCCAGAAAGATGTTTTCCAAAATGACACATTAGAGGACCCTTTTAAAGGGGCAGTAAGATCGGAGGCGGGTGGGTGAGCAGCTGGGTGACAGCCCAAGGGAGTCACTCTTTGACAGGGAGATTCCTCTCGGACAGAATGAGCAGGGGCCGCCGCCACTCACCGCACGGCTCCGTCTCAGGGAGTCCTCCCCGTAGAAACATCACACCAGGGGTGCCCGAGAGCCTGCAGGTCCTGCGGCTGCTCTGGAGCCTTCTGGCACCTCCACGCCAGGAAGGTCCACAGGAGATAAAGGCATCTTTCTCCCCAAGGGCCACGGGGCGACAACAGAGAGTCACAGGTGGTGAGAACAGTAGGGACATGGAACGCGGATCCCTCGCTCTCCCGCACGGGCGTGTGGTGCACTAAGGACGAAGGCTGGACATCATCTGAGGTCCGACTAATGCTCGGGGCACCGGCAGCCCTGGCCTCCCACATCTGCCCAGGCACTGAGCTACCTGACCACGCGATTCGCATCAGCTTCCCCGTTCCCACGTAAAGTGAATTCAGAACCTCTCCTTGCTGAGGTGCAGACACAGCAGGGTCAGGATTTGCAGAGGAAGGAGCACGCCGGAAGCACGGTGACGTTCCCCACAAACACCGGTGCTGGCCTTTCCGCCCACCCATGGCCAGGTACCACAGGACGTGACGTGCAGTGGGCTTCTCCCAGCCGGCAGGGAGCCCCGCAGCAAACGGTCAGCCCCGAGCGTGGCCACAGTGGCCGACGAGGGCTTACCTTCACCCTGACGGTCTGGGCTGACATGCTGCTCATCATGGTGCTGATGGACCGGAACAGCTGCAGGAGGGACTCCATGAAGTCGGCCTCGCCCTTGTCCTCGTAGAGTCTGCAAAGGAGCACAGCGCTCTGTGGGTGGCTGCAGACCGCCCCCCCCCCGTGGGTCCCCGTGGCCACAGCCAGTACAGGTGCTGCTTGGGTGACTCGTTAGAATTTGAGTGAGTGCTCTCACACCCCTGAAACACAGGGGGGGTGACTTGGGAATCAGACTTTTCTGGACCACATGGCTATAGAGACATGCCTTCACCTCCAAGAAGCCGATTCTTAATCATACTATGTATTACTTTTCTCATCATAAGACACTTTATAACTCTGAAGAACACAGAAACGGCTGGAAAGGGAAGGAGGGAAGGAGATAAAAAGAAAGAAAGGACGAGAGAAAGGAAGGATAGAGGAATTCAGCTTCAATTCTACCCCAGAGAAATGATATCATTAATATTTTTGGTGTATTTCCTGCCGGGATGTGTAAACCTGTCCTTATCACGTAATTGAGTTACTTGCCTACATTTTACATCACCTTATAACCACTTGAAAATATCAGAATAGCAAATTCAAAATTACCTTATTTGAAGAAATGATAGAATACGAATGTATTCAGCACGGAATCGGTGCGGACGGGAAGACTCAAGGGGCGGAGCTTACGCAATAAACGGATGAAGAGGAAGCTGTGCGTTGGCTACATGCATGCAAATGTGTTGTCAACTGTAAATAAGTCTCACCTGCAAATTGTTTACCCAAGTGGCTGTGTTACTAAGAAGCGACGCATTTGCATGTTAAAATGTGGCCACGCAAGGCGCTTTATTAATATCGACAAGTTTTCTGCCTCATTAAAAAGTATACCATCCCTGAAAACCCGTGTACAGCAGAAAATCTGGTAAACTAAGCGATAATTAATTACCCTAGAGGTAATCGTATATTTAAATGAGTTCCACTGCCTGAACTGAGGACCTGCCGCGTGGAGCATCTGTTCTGTCGAGGGTCTTCCAGACAGGGGTCGGTTTCGAGGGCGCACAGAGCGGCTCACAGGGCGGAGACCTGAACTTCCGCTTCCACATGGCAGGGAGAGGTGCTGGGCGCACGGGGGCAAACCCCTCAGAAGGTTCCAGCACGCAGTCACGCTGCCGTCTCAGGACATTCGCCAATCCCTACCACCCTAGGTGTTAGGAGACTCAACCGCCAAATGAAAGCCTCTGCTAAGCAGAGTGGAGTGACTGCCAGTCTCCAGAGGTAATGAAAAGAGTTTGGGAAATACCAGGAAAGGGGCCCCAGATAACACCGCCCGGTCACTGTTGAAACCCCCAGCGGAAGCCACACGCAGCCTTGACCCAGCACAGCCTCCGGGGAGGAGGGGGGTCAGCCCAGCGTCCTCTGCCTCGAAGGAGCAGGCGGGCGGATGAATCGTCTCTGAGAGGGGGCCACGTCACCCACAGCTTCTACCCTTCTACTCAGGCACAGCCCTGGATGCCAGCAGAAATCACTCAGTACAGCAGAGAACCATACCAACGGCCCCACCAGAGAAGGAAAAAAAGCCGACAGAAACAGGCCCACAGGTGATCAAGATATTGGGGTAGGCAGACAAGAATATCTAGTAAATACAATTATTACGTTTTAAAATCAAGAGAAAATGGTAGAGAAAGGGAAAGATGGAGGGAATAGAAGCCTAGATGAAAAATTTTAGTGAAGAAAAAAAAAATCAAATGAAAATTCTAAAAATAAAAAAAACATAACATCTAAAATGAAGAATTCATGATAGAGGTTAAATTTACATGCCACAGAACAAAAGACGGAATTACAAAAACGGAGACAGTCAACGGGAAACTCAACAGGCAGAGGGATGGAAAATACAGCATGTGAGCGATCTAACAGACGATAACGGCCGTAAGTTCCCCGTGTTAATAAAAGACACCGGTCCGAAGTTCGAGAAGCTCGGACCATCCGGCACAGTGAGTCGGGTCGGTAAGAAACCAGGACACTCCCTGGCAACGTGGAATGGGGAAACTGAGCTAACGGCCGAGCAGTTAACAGCCAGCTGGCTGGTCCTGTCACCCAAGACACGGGAGAGCAGAGGGTATAAAGCACCGTAGTCAGGGAGACAGGCAGCAACAAGCAACAAACAATTTTAGAGCCAGACTTAACCCAAGACAGAGGTGAAATGAACCAGAGAAGACCCCAAAGCTCCTTACAGCAACATTATAATAAAACACTGTCCCCCACAAGGGGGACAAATGCCATGGCACTTCTGGATTGGAACACATTATGAACAAGACACCCCTCCCCACCAGAATCCAGAGCCACCAACGGGGAGACAATCTCTCCTCCCCCCACCCTTGGAAACCCCTGAAACCCCAAGACGTAACTGACCACACGCACTCAGATGCATACTTTTCCCTTCTTTTTTCTTATTTATTGATTATAGCGAGAAAGAAAGGGAGACAGAGAGACAGACAGAAATATCGACCTGCCCCTGCATGTGCCCTGACCAGAAATCAAACTGGCAACCTCGATGCTTCAGGACGATGTTCTCATCAACTGAGCTCACGGGCGAGGGCTACTTTTCTCTGCTTTTCCCGGGGCTGCCCGAGCCCTGTCCCCTCCTTTTCTCCACCCAGATAAAACTTGCTTTGTTCTCACTCTGGTTCATCCTTGACATCTTTCCCGAAAATCAAGAACCCGGAGGTCTCCTGACACGCAAAAGTTCCAAGGACCATGCCGGCCACCTGAGCAGAAGCAGTGTGGTCACAGTAGGATAAGTCAAGAGCGAAGGACCCCTATGCAATCCATTAGGAAATTGCTAATAAGCACAGAAAAAGAGAAAAGCTGTAAGAGCGGCCTGAGGAAAAGAAAAAACACCACTCCCTTCAAAGACGCCCAGGTAGCTGTGCGGGCCGACTTCCCACCAGAAATGACGAAGACCAGGAGAGGACGGAACCCCATCTGGAGGAAGAAAGTGACTGCCCGTCTAGAATTCTCCGTTAAGTGGCAACACCCTTCAAACACCAGGATGAAATATAGGCGGTCTGAAGCGCCTTTCTGTAACGGAAGGCGGGTCCCCAGACTCGCGCCTCTGACTTCATCGGGCAGCAACAAGCAGCAGACAAATCGGAGAAAGCAAACAGCCACTGGTCGGACCCACCTTGAGGTGGGAGGAAGGAGAGGAAGCCGGAGGATATCGGGGCGTCGATGGGTGAATGAACACCCACTCACCATTCCTTGCTTGACTTAATGAGGTGCGTATGCATTAACAAGGCATGACAAGGCCTTGGTCTATAACCCGCCTCTCCCTTCCCTTACCCAGGAAATGATAGGAAAATGACAGGTCTCTGGCAATGTATTCATGATCAATAACTACTTATGCACAAAGCCTAACACCAGATGACAGGTGCAGAAACTTCACAAAGCACCAAAGACAGAAGGTGAACACAGTGATAACGAGCTCAGTCATTTGATTCAGAAGGTCTGATCAGGAGGCGTCTGTTTACTGGCTTTCTAGTTAATGTGATCTGCCCACGCAGAAAATCGGCTAGAAGCACCCCTGGCTGTTGGGAATCTTTCCCGGTTCACCGGGAACCAAGCATCTTTGGGCCAGAGTTTGAAAACGGCTGTTCTTGTGTCAAACCAGGATGAGCTTTCGGAACTAAACACCAGGTACACAGCGAGGGTAAGCTTCCTCACCTTCATCTCCAAAGTGTCACCTCTTTGCTCTGTAGAAGAATGATGACCCTAGGGTTTTACGAGCTCCTACACTATATGAAAATACAGCTGACTGTTTTTGAAAGCAGGAGGAGGAAAATAGACCTCCAAAGTTTATTCCAACAGCAAAGAAAGGAAATTAAAAAAAAAAAGCACTTGTCAATTCCAGCTGTGAGCCCAGCTGGTCTTCTTGCAAGGTAATACACTGGTGCAGGGCTGCCTTCTCTTCAAGTAGCCTGTGTGAAACAGGAACACCATGACATCGAAAAGGAACATCTTTAATTATCCCTGGTGAAAGACCACTGACATCGGTGGTCGGGGGGGAGGGAGGAAGACAACAGGACACTAAGAAAAGCCTTTGCCTTTGTCATCCGATCAATGGTGGCACCACCCTGCCTGTGACTCCATAGTTCTGCACAAGCAGAGACCAGGTTACACCATGGTGCCCACGACCTTGGATTTCGAGTACCTCCACTTGTCCCTGGGCCCTCCTGGAGGGGGTGGGTCACACTAACTAGAAAGAGAGCAAACTAGACACCTCCCCCCGGCACACAACAGTAACATGAAGAGGAAGTAGGCAGGGATGAACGAATGCATGTCCACACTGGCTCAGGTCCCTTTCCCAGTTGTCCCCAGTGTTTCCAGAGTGCCGTGCTTGTGAGCGGTGACATGTGTCCACTAATTCTGAGGGACACTGGTTCATGAACTCTCTCCCGCTGTGTTTAGAACTCACAACAAC
This sequence comes from Rhynchonycteris naso, assembly GCA_037038555.1. NCBI lineage: Eukaryota > Metazoa > Chordata > Mammalia > Chiroptera > Emballonuridae > Rhynchonycteris > Rhynchonycteris naso. Next base: position 258,351,647 of record CM072999.1, on the reverse strand, counting down.
ATCAACCCCGATGAACCAACACGCACAGCACCACCCCCGTGCGGTCACCCAAAGCTACGTCCTCCAGAGACACAGGTGGCCTGAGCCAATTCCAACACCCTCTCTGCCCGCCTTCTGATCTCCTAGGGGGCCACTGAAAGTTCTCTGGTTTTAACATAGCTCTGAATTCACAGATATCTAGACCAAAAAGTATCAGCGACCTCTGTAACGCAGTGAAGTCCTGAAGGCACTCACTCGCTCTATCAAGTTCACACACCATTCACAAAATTCACCCAGATGGCACGTAAAACGTCACTAAGAGAAAGCAACAGATCGTCCACTCGACAAAGCCGTTTCCTGCGTGGGAATCTCTCTCTGGAGATAAAACATTATTGAGGTTGAAGGAGAGAGAGAGGAAGGAAGCCCCACCGTCTTCCCGAGAGAGGCAACTTGATATGGTTTGGCTTTTCCTTGTGGCTTGTTTAATTCTCTTTGTTCTCTTGGAGCTGTGTGTTATATAAACACATACTGAGAAGAAGGTCAGGACCCTCGGCATACACCCCATGCTACATTTGAGGCATTGTCAGGACTTGCAGGGGACGGTGTGGAACTCACTGTCCATGTGGAAATGTCCACGACCTGGACCTGGCAACGGGGCTGGCTCCCCTGTGTGCATCTCACTGCATGTCACGGCAGAAGGGGTCAACCCCACCCCCAGAGACCTGTCTATCCTGGCTCCGTCATTCTGGAAACTGAGGAAAGGAAGGACAAAGAGGAGAGGAAGAGAAAGAAAAGAGGAAAGAGGAAGGAGGCAGGAGAAGAGAAAGAAGTAAAGGGTTTCCCTGGGAGAGCCCGCCCCAGGCGGTACCCACTGGTTGAACAGCACCCGGGAGCGCACGATGAACTTGAAGATGTATTCCAAGGCCTTCATGGCTCTGTACAGCTGTTCATTGACGCCGGGCTTCTCGGCGTTGTCCACGTAGTTCCGCAGCACCTTCGTCAGCTTCCTGTCCGTAACAGAAACACGAGGGAGTCAGCTCCGGAAATCACAACAGCTCGGTTCCTCACCGGGACAGAAATACAGGTCCCGGGGGGCTATGATGTTCACTGTGGTCCCCACATGTCGGTATGGGCACATCCGAAACCGATGACAAGGGAGCCCGTACAACAAGTCTCGGAACGGTGAACGCCGAGTGTTCACGGAGAGCACGTTCTTTATTGCAGGGGTTTTTCTAAGCCTTTAAATGTAGGATGTGATTCACTCCTCACAACAACACTGTCAGGCAAGGAGTGGGTATTATTACCCCTAATTTACGGGTGAACATACCCCGTTTGGGTAAGCACACTAGCTTTCCCAATGTTAAATAAACGGATCGAGGGATTTTCGTCAACAGTCCTGGAGAGGCACAAAAGGTCTTTGCAGAAAGACCTGACATTGAACGTGGACCGTAGCGAGATAGCGCAGACACAACGTTCTACGTTATGGGCATCTCACCAAGAAATTTTAAAAGGCATTACGTACGGCAGCATTTTTTACTGGAAGCCACTTCGGCAACCTCTAGTCCATCTTCTAAAACCAGACTATTTACACTCAAAATAAAAATTTTACAACCGATCTTTCAAATAGGAAACAGCCTTAATGTTTTAATGAGCTTTCTAAGAACATTTATATAAAAGACTATAAACAACATATGAGAATAACATGGATAGCACAGGAAAAGTTTCGTTAAGTGTCTTCACACTTTCGAATAGGATTTCACACATTTAATTGTAAAAGCACGATGATTATCCTTCTCTTAAGAGTCTGTGTCTCTATAAATTATGATCTAAAAACAGTAACTCCCTAACATGAAAACATGTAAAACCTTTTTACATAAGAGAAGCTTATATAGTTTATGAGACACCAAAATTGGTCAGAATTATTTTTAAATTTTCCATACCGTTACGTAAGTAGAGACAGTCGGTACACATAGAGTACACACTGAAAGTTTGATTTTAATTCATAGCTTCAAAAATTAGATAAGGCGCTTAATTCATAGTTTGAAAAGAAAACAGAAGAATAAAACCCTATTACAAATAAAGGAACATTAAAAAAATTGTCTAGCCTGACCAGGCGGTGGCGCAGTGGATAGAGCGTCGGACTGGGATGCGGAAGACCCAGGTTCGAGACCCTGAGCTCGCCAGCTTGAGCGCGGGCTCATCTGGCTTGAGCAAACAGCTCGCCAGCTTGGACCCAAGGTCGCTGGCTCCAGCAAGGGGTGGCTCGGTCTGCTGAAGGCCCGCGGTCAAGGCACGTGTGAGAGAGCAATCAAGGAACAACTATGGTGTCGCAATGGCAACGAAAAACTAATGATTGATGCTTCTCACCTCTCTCCATTCCTGTCTGTCTGTCCCTATCTATCCCTCTCTCTGACTCTCTCACTGTCCCTGTGGGGGGAAAAAAAATTGTCTACTCTTCTGTAATTAAATTAACCAGAAATTTCAAACAGTAGTAAATCTGCTAAAGCCATTAGAGTATATAGGAAGTTTAATTAAAAAAAAAAAAAAAGACAAAACAAACAAAAAACCAGAGTCTCAGAGGCTATGGCCTGGTATATCACAGGAAAAGTCTAGATCCATAAAAAGATTGATGTCATTAACAAATAATGACATGCAGATTAAGAGAACAGGAAGTAAATCGTTTACCTAAGATACTCAGATAAATAAGGTGGTCAGGCACTATGTGGAGAAACTGGAATTCCTCTGATGGGATTAAGAGCTAGGACATGGTTTGGACAATAACATGTCAATATCCACTGCAAATAGCACCATTCAAAGCCTTCCATACCAGCAATTGCGCTTGTAACTTCTTCTACAGAAACAGTTACAAATATTAAAGGACCTTTATTGCAGCAGTGTCTACAAGAGCAGGAATAAATAAACAATGCTAATGTCCACCACTTGAGGACTGGTTAAATAAATTGATACATCCTTCCCACACAATAAGGCACAGTTAAGTACAAAAGGCGGGGGCCTGAGGGGGAGACACCGCAGCTCTTTGGACATGAAAAACTGGCCAGTTCCGGTGTTTCTTTCTTTTCAAAGGAAACAGCAGCTACTGACCAGCAGGTGTGGGGTCCTCTGCCTTCCACATTCTCTCCCAGGTCATTCTTTGGTCCACAGAGGTGCCTACCACAGAGGTGGCTGGGATTATGTTAAACTATAGATAAATTTGGGAAAAATACACATTTGAGCAATATTTTATCTAATTATTTAACTCTTTTGTGTGTGTGTGTGACAGAGACAGGAAGGGAGGGAGATGAGAAGCACCAATTCTTTGTTGCAGCTCCTTAGTTGTTCACTGATTGCTTTCTCATATGTGCCTTGACCGGGGGGCTACAGCAGACCAAGTGACCCCTTGCTCAAGCCAGCGACCTTGGGCTCAAGCTGGTGAGCCTTGCTCAAACCAGATGAGCCTGCGCTCAAGCTGGAGACCTCAGAGTTTCGAACCTGGGTCCTCCGTATCCCAGTCCGATGCTCTGTCCACCACCACCTGATCAGGCTAATCATTTAGCTCTTTTAAAATTTCTTTCAGCAATGTTTTGTAATTGTCGGGGTAGTGTCTGACCTATCATTCATTAAATGTAGTTCAGGGTATTCAAAGGTCTTAGTTTATAATATAGTAAATTATATTGTACTCTTAATTTCACATCCCAATCATCTGCATATGTATAGTAGGTTTTCTATAATAGTTTTGGACCTAAACTATTCTAAGTTTACCTACCAGTTCTAGTAGCTTTCTGCAGTGGGGGTGGGGGACAGAGCTTTTCACGAATAGATACCCTGGGGTTTTGTATGTACATAACCACCTCATGAAAATAAGGACAGCTTTACTTCTTTCTTTCCGACTGTTACACTTCTAGCTATTTTTCTCCTGCTTCATTGTTCGACTTCCAGTATGATAATCAGCAGACGTGAGAACAGACACCCCACCTTGTGCTCGAACTTAGGGGAGAGGCTTCCAATTGGTATTAAGGGTGAGCTGTACACTTATGTTGTCGTCAGAATGAAGATGTTCCCCTCCAACCCCAGTTTGCTGAGAAGTTTTATAATAAGTGGATGTTAGATTGTGTCAACTGTTTTTTCCACAGGATGGAGAACTTAACAACAAAAGCACAAAGCCACTTGAACAGGGGCGATCCAATAGATGGGACCCTCCCACACCTCAGATATCCAGGTCAAACGGAGCATCAGTTCAGCGGGAGGGAAGCCGGAACCAGCTCCAGGAAAGACAGCTCGCTGGACAGAATGGAGGCCGTCGGCTCACTTTTCTGGAAGAATGGTTCCCAAGCAGATGCCGCCCTTCCTTCCCACCTGGACCAGCACTGGTCACTCAGATGGGGCCCCAGCTCCCGAGAATGACCTCGCCAGAGGGCCTCTCTATCACAGTAGGGGCCCATTGCCTGTGGTCATCTTTAATTTCTTCTTTTGGGGGTCTTTCTGAAGAAAGGTTAAAGGTCTCAGCCTTTATCAAAGGAAAGAGGTAAAAAAAAAAAAAAACTACCAGGACAATGGACAAGCCCGGGCCTTCGAGGGGCAGGGCAGACCCTGCTCAATATCCTGCCACCACTTGGCTCCATCCGAGGGAATCCCAAGGGTCTCTCTCATTTGGCGTTTCCAGGTGGAAACACTCAGGTTCAAATTAGCGTCGTTAGTTTCTGAAAGCATGACGTGAAGACGCATCTCCCCAAATGAGACTTCCTACTTCAGCAGATTACAGACTGAATGAGAGAACACCGATTCCCAGCTCCATTTCCTGGGCGCTGAAAGGGAAGACGGGACTCTCCCCCTCTGCCCCTGGCTGGCCGCAAACGCCCATCTTCCCGCTGCGGTCCCCGAGCATGCTCACGGGCGCTCCTTCCCTGACGGCACCGCGGGCGAAGCCGACACAGGACCTGGATGGCCACGTGCCACACGGAGTCATCATTCTGCTTGTCAGAAATTAAGCACAAGATCCACTTGGAGAAAAGCTCTTTGGCCGCATTTCAAGAACAGAGCAGAGTCAGGAAAGGGACGCAAGGGAGACCACGCCACTTTCAGGGCAGCGTGCAGGCCACTTCCATCACCTGCCCGGGTTGTGTCTGCGTGGCGACGGTGGGATGGGGACACTGATCTGCCTCCCCACCGTCTGCAAGGAACTGTCCCAGGTGCAGGCAACCTGAGCAGCTCCAGTTTGCTGGGAAGTTTTATAATAAATGGATGCTATATGATGTCAAGTGCTTCTTTTTCTTTTATTTTTGATGGAACAAAATGTTTTAAACCATTTTGGGGGGGGCACATTTCAATAAAAGTAAGCACAAGGACTCATCCAACTTTGTTCTCTGTGTTTGGGGACATGGCAGCACTCCGCCCACTCAAGGGACCACCCACTAAACAGGCACTCCAGACGTACCCGAGAGACTCCAGGAGCAGGACTGGCCGTGTCAGACCTCTGACCCCGCGTTCCCAGCTACCCACCGGCAAGGACACGGGCTCGGACCGAAGCATGGTCACGGCACAGGTGGGAGAAGTGACCCAATTTAATGGCACTAAAGAGATTCTTTTCAAATGATTCTACAGGGGACGTTCTTGAAGAAATAATGCCAAATCACTAGGTTGTACATTTGGGATTAATATAATATTTTTTATCAAAAAGCATTTTAAAAATACATTATTTAAATCTCTTTTCTCCCTGCAACTCACATGATTAAAAGCGTGAATGAATGTCAATGAGCCCCACTGCGAGAGACAGAAGGTAACTCAGTATAGTAACGCTACTAATAATGCAACCTCATAGCAGCCTGGTGCTTTCGACAGGGCCAGGATTTATTCCAAGCAGGTGGCATATGAAAACTCATTAAAATGCTCAATAAATCTACACTTGTGCCCATTCTACAGACGAGAAGGCTGAAATGCAGAGACGAGAAGCACCTTAGACTTCCCAGCGATAGAGCTTTAATTTAAGCCCAAGGGGGCCAGGGCTCCAGAACTGTGGCAGCGAACACCAGGTGAGCGGCTTCTGTGGCCCAGACACGGCACACTTCCTTCGGGGGGTGGGGGTGTTTACAAGACCCACAGGGGCCCCCATGGGGGCTGTGGTGACGGGGCGAGAGCAGCTGGGTGGGCAGTAAGAATCCAAGTTAGTCACAGCGGAAGCTTCTCTAACAAAAGGAGAGGCGTTCTTTAAAGAGCAAAAAGATACGCTGAAAATACAACCCAGAATTCTATTCCTACGAAACAACCAACGATCCCCAAACAGGAATACACGTCCTCATGCATTCACCAGGGCTCGCCGGGAAGCCACGGAGCAGAGGCGCCTGGCCCGGCACCTGCCTCTCAGCGCCGTCGAACGTGAACTCAAAATCTCAAAGGCAAGGAGAAGAAGTGGAGAACAGAAAGGACTCGTTCCAGAATGTTATGCTAGTTTACTACATGCTGTTTTCCACAGACGTTGAGTTCCGCTAAGAAGGAAACAATGTAATAAACGTCAGCCCAGTCGATCGGAGTTTCGAGGAGACAAAAAGCATACCAAAGAGACCCTAAATAACAAACAGAAAGGCCAAATAAAAAAAAAAAAAACAAGGAGAAAAAGATTTGGTTTTAAAACAACCAAGAGAACTTACGTGTAGGCTAACGTGGCGCTGAAGTGTTTCTTAATGTACGTTTCCAGAACAGGATTAAAATGCTGAAACTTCCTATCGGCAATGAGTCCGATGATAAACACCTGTGACACGGATCAATATTTTCATTAGCGGGATAATGCCGACTCTTCTGGAATCTTCACCCAAATCCAGTACGCTGTGTGACTCCACAAACACTACGATTTGTTTTCAGACAGAAGCCGACGGTCAGCCAGGTGACCACGTCTGAGCCTGGAAACCGCATTCGCCCACGGACAGTGTTATTGAGATAGAGTCTCCAGCGCTGCGTCTGTCGGCTCAGACGGGGTGTGCACGGCCGGCCGAGCTGTCCCGGTTACCGTGCTGGGTGCCCCCACCCGGCCTCACAGGCTGCGGCATGCCAGTGTGTCCTACCGGCCGAGCAGAGGAGAAGCGGCGGCCTCTTACCAGAGCATCGAACACTAATGTGTCGAAAGTCTCACTCTCCGAGTTCTCCATCATGATGTTGAACAGGGCGTCCAAGGTGTCCTGGAGAAACTGTGGAGACAGGGGCCAGGGGACAGAGTGAGCTCAGCCAGCCTGCCCGAGCTGGCGAAGTGGTCAGCACTGGCCTGACACTCACCTGCCCCTTTGCCAGACACCCCCCACGACACTCTTCACTTTATTCTCCCCAGCCTGTAGATGCGCAAGGCAGAACGCGGAGATAAGTGACGTTATAACAGAGACATGGGGGACGCAGAGTCAAGCAGCAAGCAGGACTGGCAGCGGTAGGGGGAGGTCCCACGGTCCCCTCCCATAGGACCTTCCAAACCTGCTCCTGGCTTTCGTCAGTCTGGTGACAAAGAGCTCAACAGCTACCACCTTGCACCATGTCCCACCCTCTCCGACTGTCACATCTTTGCAAAAGTCAAAACTCTGCCATCTGCAGACAACCTGACATGACTGCTGACAGACTCTCGGGGTACTGAGGTCTGGCTCGCCAAGGTTCACCCAGAGTCCCCGCAGCGGGGCCACCCAGACAAGTGACAGCATCGTAGCACAGAGTGGGACAGCAGCGAGATGTGGCCTTGCCCATCCGGCTGTCGAGCCGCAGCTGAGGGGAGGAACCTCCCTCCCATGAGGCAGGAGGTCCCTCCCACGGGGCATGGGAAGACTCCTCTGGGTCCCCATCCCTCTAAGACCATCCACGGGAGAACCAGAGTCACCTCCCTCATTTTTCACCAACGGGAGGAGGTAGCTTTCACTACATAACCCAGCACCTTTCTCCACCTACCAGCACGTCATCTCTCCTCTCCTGGTGGCGAGTGTACAGAAGGGAGGCCCTGGGTCAGCGGAAATAAGCCCCAGTCCATCAGGGCCCTTAAATGGAATGTTAGGAGCTACCCAACCCTAAGCAAGCTGGGGACACCTCCAGGACTGGCTTCCGGTCACAGCCATGTGGCCTGGGACAAGTTGGTTCACTCTCCAGCCCTCCAGGGCACCCAGGATACGCTGGCCAAGGACATCAGGCAAACGGGTCAGGGATGGACGTGCCCTCCTGGCCTGAGTGGTCTCAGAGTGTGCAAAAAGCAGAGGGAGGCCGGTGAAGACCAGGTCCAGGGGTGAGCGACCGGGTTCGATAGCCGATTAGATCAGGGGAACGGAGAACAAGAGGGTCCTTGACGTCCCCTGCTAAGTGTGACAATGGGGCCACAGAAATACAACAAATTCCCGGTGAGACCTGGGGACGTAGAAACGACCAGGGACAAACTTTCATTAACTGAGTGCCTTCTCCTGTGACGTGAACTCAGTTGCTTAGTCTCTAGGTGACTCGGGGAATTGACAGAGTCCAGGGGAAGGGAAGATGCAGTCAGCAGGGTCCCACGGTGGTCACTGACCAGGACCCAAGAAGAGGATTCAGGCTGGGAGGTGAGTGAGGCTATTGCTCAATGGTTGTACAAGGAAGTTAGAAATGTGGTGAGACTGCCTGACCAGGCAGTGGCGCAGTGGATAGAGCATCGGAATGGGATGCAGAGGACCCAGGTTCGAGACCGTGAGATGGCCAGCTTGAGTGCAGGCTCATCTGGTTTGAGCAAAAGCTCACCAGCTTGGACCCAAGGTTGCTGGCTCCAGCAAGGGGTGGCTCGGTCTGCTGAAGGCCCGTGGTCAAGGCACATGTGAGAAAGCAATCAATGAACAACGAAGGTGTCGCAACGAAAAACTAATAATTGATGCTTCTCATCTCTCTCCATTCCTGTCTGTCTGTCCCTGTCTATTCCTCTCTGTCTCTGTAAAAAAACAAAACAAAACAACAAAAAAAAACACAACATGGTGCAACCAAATTAATTTGCACCGATGTGGACCACATTGCCATTTAGTTAAGGACACTTTACGTCATTAATTCTTAGAGATAAGACAAGTCTCCTTCCCAAGCCCTCTTGGGCAGGGCAGCGCTAGGTCAGTGCCCAGCTGTAGAGACCCAGCTCAGGGGGCTCCCTGAGCGAAGGACTTGGTTATCGTCCATCCACCAACCAAAGGGAACTTATGGAAAATGGAAATGCATTTCCTTAGGTGCAAGTCAATTGGGCAAATAAGAGACAAGAAGAGCCTCACACTGAAGAACATTTCAGAACCACCCACAGTCAGCAAATAAGGAATCAGATGACCCTCGTCTGACAGTCCTGTCTTACTAAGATTTGAGAGGACACCTAACATCTCTCCAGAGCCTGCTATGAGTGAGGCTAAGAAACAAATTCAAGGTCACAGGGGAAGAAAATGGCCAAGACAAGACTCTAGCGCTCTGATGTGTCCAACACACCACATTCCTCCCAGGGTCACCTGCAGGAGCTGTGGGTGAGTACTGAGCCAGGGCCAGTAACAGTGGTCAGGTGATGACTGACCACTTCCCCTGTGGCAGACACAACTGTCACATCTCACTGGACCTCCACAGTGACCCTCTGATGAAGACACTCACTCTTGCAACCCCATTTTACCACAGGGAAAGCAGGGCTGAATGAGGTGCTTGAATGTCCGTCCATCCCCATCCTGTGGGCAGGACCCGGGGAAGAGGAGCCAGAACCCGAGACTGGTCTGATTCCAAGTCCCACCACCTTCACCATGAAGCCGACCAACACCCAGATGGGAGTCCCGGGAGCCCAACCCCCAGACCAGAGTCCGGGGTGCCCAACCCCTGGAAAGGAGTTCAGGGAGCCCAAACCTCAGACGGGAGTCCCGGGAGCCCAACCCCCAGACCGGAGTCCCGGGAGCCCAACCCCTGGAAAGGAGTCCCTGGAGCCCACCCCCCATCTGCTCAGACATGCGCAACAACCCCAGAGAGACTCTCTGTGCAGGGGTTGGAGCTGGAGCTGCACACCCACCCGGGAGCTGTGGCTACATCTGCAAACGCGGGAGGGAGGGAGGAGGGAGCGGCCCCGACCGAATCCCCGGGGCCCGAGTCACCTTGACCACTTCCCCGCCGTCCACCTTCATCAGCTGCCTCAGGTTCTGCTGCAGCAGGTTGGTGTTGGAACGCCATTTCAGGAGGCCCAAGAGGTCCACTGTAAGAGAAGACCCGGTCAGACCCAGCAGCGAGCAGGACTGTCCCCGAGGTGCGCACGTCGGGCCAGGCGCTGTGCGTACGTTCCTGAACAGAACTACCAACCCCAGTTGGAAACCGCTGCCAGCAGAACGGTCCACGGCTCTCTAACAGCCACTGTGGCCGCATTCATGACCTCTGCCTGCATTTACCAGGAAGGGGTTTCCACGGAACACCTTACAAACATCCTTAGGGCCTGACCAGGAGGTGGCACATTGAATAGAGCCTAGGACTGGGATGCAGAGGACCCAGGTTTGAGCCCAGGGGTTGCCGGCGTGAGCGCGGGCTCACCAGCTTGAGCGTAGGATCATAGACATGACTCTGTGGTCACTGGCTTGAGCCCAAAGGTCGCTGGCTTGAAATGCAAGGTCGCTGGCTTGAGCAAGGGGTCACTCACTCTGCTGCAGCCACACCCCCTGCCCCTGCTCCCGTCAAAGCACATATGAGAGAGCAATCAATGAACTAAGGTACAACTATGAGTTGATGCTTCTCATCTCTCTCCCTTCCTGCCTGTCAGTCCCTCCCTTCCTCTCTCTCTTGCTAAAAAAAATATAAAAATAAATAAAATAAAAATCCTTCGGGAGCCTAAGAAAGAAGGCCCAGCCTGTCCGAGCAAAAGGGCTGGGGGGGTGGGGGCGCAACCCTCCCCCCAGGTGTTGTCCTGGTATCTCCTCTCCTCCCAAGTTTCAGAAAAATAATCTATTTCTTTTCTTTTTTACATAAAGTAATTTAAAATGACTAAGAGAAATTCAGGTCCTGATACTGCGAGGTGATAGGTCTGAGGGGACAGGGACCCGGGCCCACGGAGGCCACCGCAGTGCTGAGCTTGCTGTCCTTGCCCAGGCCTGGCTGTCCCTGGCTGTTTCTCATGGTTGCGTTCTGTTTGTTTTCTAGTCGAGACACCACAGACTGAAAGTCTTCGGTTCGTACTGACTCAGTGTGGCGAAGGCTGGGAAGTCGGCACATCTCCAGGGAAGAACAAGTATCTGCACAGTTCTACTTGGAGTTATTTTGTTACCAGCAAACAGACAGAATTAGCACCGTGCATCCAACTTGCTACTGCTGTGCTCAGGAACTAACTCCAGCTATAGAAACGGTCTCCATCAGAAAAACTCTGGGAAATACTGAAAAGACAAATGTAATTTGGGGCTAGGTGGAATTTCAGGGAACACAAGACACCACTGGAATTGGATGATAAAGCCACACAAAAGACACACATGGGATGAGCATCCTTGTTTACATGTCCTTACCCCCAAGTACAGCCGACCCAGAGTTTAAAAATGGTGACATGTAAAAGGCACAGGCCCTTGCCAGTTGGCTCAGTGGTAGAGCATCGGCCCAGCATGTGGATCCCCTGGATTCAATTCCTGGTCAGGGCACGCAGGAGAAGCAACCTCTCCCCCTTCTTCCTCTCTCTTCTCCTCCCACAGCCATGGCTCGATTGGTTCGAGCATATCAGTCCCGGGCACTGAAGATGGTTTCATGAAGCCTCTGCCTCAGGTGCTAAAAATAGCTCGGTTGTGAGCATGGCCCTAGATGGGCAGAGCATCGGCCCCAGATGGAGGTTGCTGGGTGGACCCCAGTCGGGGTGCATATAGGGGTCTATATCTCCCCTCCTCTCACTTAGAAAAGAAGGGAAGAAAATAAGGGGCACAGCATCCCCCAAAATTGTGGATATGCAAAACATCAGCTCAAATACCCGCTGGGCCACACCACCCCACCCCAACATGACCCTGGGCAAATAACTTCACCTCAGTTTTCCTATCTGCACAACGGGTACAATGTTAACTGATTGCCGGGGCTGGTGCAAGAATGAAAGAGCACGGCGTGGAGAAAACACCGAGCATGATGCCCCAGCGTGAAGACTCAGGGCAGCAGTCCCTGGAGAGACGACCCGGACCTGAAAATGTCAGCGGTCACGGTGAAGCAGGTTTCCCTTCCCCGGCGAACGTGACGCAAGTCATGAGAAAGGTACACCTGCCCGGCCACGCTCTGGGTCCCGGGGGTTTCGGGAGACTTCCCTCTCACAGGAGTTACGGGTGTTTGAGTAACGGAGAGCTGGTCACCTGGACCGCACCCCTGCAGTGAGCAGCACTGTGGGTGGGGGAGGCTGAGGCGTCCTCTGCACTGCACCCCTGAGACAAGGTGCCACTGGTCAAACAGAAGAACGTGTCTGAGCTGGGGGCGGGAAGGGGGGCATGTTTCAGGGAAAGAGAGCTCTCCCTGCCCCCCAGAGACACAGGTCAGACCAGGCTCTCCCTGTCCAGGCGCTCGTTCCCTGAGAGCCACGGCAGGCAGGCCCCTCATCCTTCCTAGTCTGTGACTTCCCTTTCTCTGATGCCACAGGCAGCTCACAGAGGAGAGGAGTCGCATCTCGAGCTGTGGCTGTACGCCCCCTCTGCAGGCAGCAGCACCCTGAGGCCAGAGACATGCAACACAGGCCTCAACAAGGACTTCGGCCGCGGCTTTTCCCTGAGGAATGGAACTTCGCAGGAGCGAGTTACGGCCTCAGGTAAATGACGCTCCAAGGAGAACCTGGGCGTCCGAGGTCAGATGGGGCAGCCCCGTCTCGCACACACCTGAGACGTCACCATCCCCAAAGAAGGGATCAATGGCTGGGGTGGAATAAAAGCCAACAGGTGCCCCCCTTGCTCTTAGTGAACAGCATCACACCGGTATCTCCTTGTTGCCCAGCAACAGCTGCTAGGAGACCAGGGTGCCTCTCTCCCCCAGTACCAGGAAGACTATGACCCTAGGGCCAGTGATTCATGAAGCTCAAAGGTGAAAGAAATGTCCCCCTGAGAGAGTTCCGTGACGTTAATAATACCTTGGGGATTTCCTAGTTCCCTATTCAAGGTTCAGAGAACAACATCCAGATGTTTTCAGCATGGGACCCATGTATAAGGTGGTGGTTTCCTACCAGGGACAATAGAAACACACAGCAGCGCTCAACGGTCAGCAGCCCCTCCTGAGAAGCCACACAGGGGGTGGGGGTACGGGGGGAACTCACTGGACAGGCTGCCACTGCCCTGAGTTAAGTGAAGTCCTGGCTGCAGCCGTCGGGCCAGTGGACTCTCAGGACCCAGATATGTTCTCAGCCAGAGAGTAACACGTGATCTACGGGGCACCCTCTCCACAACCTCGTCCCATACCGGCCTCCGGCCTTGTGGGCCACATGCTTTCTGGGCACTCAGCCTGCATGTCCGTGCACAGAACCCAATGCCCCGTTCAGGGGTGTTCACTGTCCTATGGAGATTATTACACGGCCACGAGCTAGGGTCACTCAGAATGTGGCAGGTGGACTAATGTTTCCGGAGTAGCATGGCAGATACCGGTATGTATCCAAATGAATCTCTGTGCGTTTGAGTGACATCCTCCCCCACGGCTCACTCATGAGACAAGGGGTGAGAAAGCACAGGTTGGACAGCCCGGTACAGCAGGGCCGAGGCAGAGACGTGGGAAGTTTGGAATGGGCGTGCACACCCCAACACCCAGAGCACGTCCCCCTGCCTCGCAGTGGCCTCCAGGTGACGGCATTCTTTTGTCCTATGTTTTTACCCTGTTAAAGTACAAATGATGTGCTTTTCTGCCCGCCCCTCAGGCAAATCTGAGACTGCTACCGAAACTTATACACAACGCCAGGGACACAATTGAGGGCAGCAGCGGACGTGAATAACTACAATCCACTTCAGGGGAAAACAACGGATGTTCAAGCTGAGTTTCAAGAGGGCACGGCGTCACTCTGCACAGCTGTGACGCTGTCTGTCACACCTGCAGGGGACACAAGTTTCAAATGGTGGGTTGGTGCCGAGGAGCCTTGGCCTGATCTGGATGGGGTGCCTGGAGTCAGAAGCGCCCCTGGTCAGGCAGCCGTGTCACTGGGAGCCCGGAAGCAGAAGTAACAGGGCAGAGCAGCCCGGGGTCGCCGGACACCATCTCATGCTACGTCACGGCCACACGTAGGAGTGTCTGTCAGCAAGGGGTGCCTGATCTCACTCACGGGGGACTAGAAATGGCATCAAAATCAACTTCTACAAAGGAAGGAAACTGGTATTTTCTCAATGACTGGCTGGGGGAGGGGATGGCACAAAGACCCGCACCAGGCTCACAGGACCGAGTTCAAGGCCATGGCCTGGGCTTGACCCCACGTCCTTGGTCTGACTGCAAATCTTGCGGCGTAAGCCCTCTACCATGCCACATTTCTTCAGCCACAAAACCTTTTCTAAAAACACATCCGCCGCCTTCACTCTCTCTGAGACTCATCTTAGAGAAAAATCAGAGTAGGGATGTTCAAGTCCGATGGCTGTCACCCCCTTCCCTAGCCCATCGACCTCCAAACAAGCCCTCACTGAGGAGAGCCGTGGATGGATGGCCGGCCGTGGTCATGCACCTGCAGAAGCCTCCCCTGCTCCCCCGAAGGCACGAGAAGGATGGGATCAGGGGCGAAAATCCCGTGGGGTGGGCGGGCACGTATGGGCCCCAGACCCACCATTCTGGGTGAGCTTGGTGGAGCAGACGAGGGTCGAGATCTGGAAGGAGTCCTTGCTGATGGTGCAGCTGCCCAGGCTCTGCATGCTCCGGCCCGTGGCCGAGTGGCCCTTCTCCTCCAGCTCGGCTTTCGTGGAAGGCAGGCTCAGGTACGTGGCCGTGTCTTCCAGCTTCTTCGCCTCGGCCTGGGGGTTGGAGGACACCACCGTCAGCAACCCGCGGTTTCCTTGGTCTACCCCTTGTCACCCCCCGTCGCTTTCACTGTCATGATCTCTGCTCTGTGTCGCTTGCTAAACTGTGAGGTCTAACGGTTTCTTGGATTCCCATAGAGCAGTGGTTCTTAACCTTTTTGAGGTACCGAACCCACCAGTTTCATATGCGCATTCAGCGAACCCCTCTTTAGTGATAAATAAAATATGATTTTTTTCCCCAAATTTAGTTTTGCCGGTGCGAGACTAGAGTTGCTCAACGTGGCATTGCGTATCATGCAAATAGGGCGCTGACTCCCATCCCGTTCCGTGATACACGTGAATCCATGTTGTACATATTCATCCGACCACTTTCTTTTTTGCTCGACATATTTAGTATGGATTAAAATATTAGGAAAGAAACCTCACGACATACAACTACCACAGCCGTTGACTACTGCGCACACTCAATTCCCCGCAGCTCTGGTTGGCCAAGCAATGTAATGTGATCCTCTGCAGCAAGTGATGCCCAAGCGGGGCGTGTCATCACGACTTTACACAAGTGTGTCTTTACCTCCGCGCCAGAGGCTTCTCCGAACCCCTGAGACCGACTCATCGAACCCCTAGGGTTCCATAGAACCCAGGTTAAGAACCACTGCCGTAGAGGAATCCGCGTGAGCAGAGCATTTCTTGACACAGCACCTCGGGTGTTAGTGTACCCCGTCTTTTCCCAGGACGAGCAGCCCCTGTTGGCCATTTGGACAATTAAATGTTGCCAGATAGTGGCGTTCTCCCACAGGGGAGCGGTGTCCTCTGGGGCCAGGCAGCCCAGAAAGGAGCGGCACGGTCAGCCAGCCAGCACCTGTCCCACGGCCTGCCTACCTTGTAGACGATGAGGTCATGTTCTCCGTCCCTCAGTGTGGTCCCGTCGTATCGCATGAGCTTCACAAACGCCAGTGCAAATATTTTCTCAGATTTGTCCTTTGCTGCAACAGAAATCAATAACCACCTTCAACTGCTGGCGTAGCAACCTAATGTCAGAAGATGCTACAGGAGATGCATGATGGGGGCAGGCGAGGAGGAAACACTACCGACAGGTTTAAAGGACAGGTAAGTACACAGAGACACAGGCGCAGTGTACCGGCAGGAAGACTCTTTTTTTTATGGGAACAGAGGGATAGATAGGGACAGACAGACAGGAACGGAGAGAGGTGAGAAGCATCAATCATTAGCTTTTTGTTGCCGTTGAGACACCTTAGTTGTTCATTGATTGCGTTCTCACATGTGCCTTGACTGCGGGCCTTCAGCAGACCAAGCCACCCCTTGCTGGAGCCAGCGACCTTGGGTCCAGATGGGCCCGCGCTCAAGCTGGCGAGCTCGGGGTCTCGAACCTGGGTCTTCCGCATCCCAGTCCGACGCTCTATCCACTGCGCCACTGCCTGGTCAGGCCAGGCAGGAAGACTCTTTATCATAAAGGGATTCGATGCACTCAGATCAACCTGGAAGCTCAGAGCAATGGCGATGAGAATCTCACAGAAGCACCCTTGCCGAACTTGAGCGCTGACCCGGGAGCGGAGGGCCAAGGCGGCCAGGACACTTTAGAAGGGAAGCCTGCAACCCCGGACACCAAGAGTAACGGCAAGAGATGTGAAGACAGCGTGTTCCCAGCCCCGGGAGACACGCACCACCAAAACAGCAGGGCCTGCAGGCACAAAGGCGTCGTAAATGACAGCCGCGGGGCAGAGCCTCTGCTGGAAACACTGCCCATCGGTACAAAAACAAGAATGGATAGATTCCCAGCTCCCCCTGTGCTCTGACAGAAATCACAGGGAGATGAGGGCCCGGCCGGGAAATTCTGTTCTCTCAGGCAAGCACGTTCATCCTCCAGGGACCTGCACATGGGACACTACTTCCCCTGGGCATGAAACGGTGCCCACTATAGATTGCGTACTCGATCAATAAAGATCTGTCGCGGCCCTGACCATGTAGCTCTGTGGATAGTGTCACATGCTTGGACAAACCCATTCTTTCAGATAACAGAGGAAACAAAACGGGGTGCTCTGTTCCAGGGTGATGGTGGGAAAGGGAACGACCCCATTGGATGGTTGGGAAAGGGCTCGCTAAGAAGATGAACAACATATAAACCAAGATGAAAGAGAAGAGAGATGGCCAACTTCAGGGTCCCAGAGTGAGGCTGGGTTTGGCTGGTCTGGGGACAGAAAGACAGTGTGCCGGCTGGTGAGTAATGGACGGTGGGGACTCCAGACCAGATAGGGACGGATAAGGCATTTGGACTGAAGAAACGGGAATCGCATGAATTCCTCAAGAGGCAATCTGAGTATAAAACGGAAACACTAAGTTTCAGAGCTAGAAAGTATCTCTCAAGTTATGTATCCCAGAATTCTCTTTGTAGAGACTAAAGGTTAGCAGTCAATCTGGAGAGAAAGACACGTCCACCACCCACCTTGAGTCAGAGGCTCAGAATATTGACCCTAAGACGCCACTGCCTGAGCTAACACATGCTGAGTCTTTGCATTCTGGTGTCCGTCCCTCTGTACCCAATACATCGTAGGTGCTCAATAAAGGCTCGTTAGATGAATGAATGAACTATTGAGTAACCAAAAATAAAGAGAGGGATAAAAGTAAAAAATATGAATAATAAAATAGGAATAATAAAAAAATCACTTTGTAAAAGCACACTAGAAGACATGGAATATCATAATGTCCCGGTGAAAAGAGCAGATTCTTCTTAGCGAGAAGAAATAAAAATAAAGCATGTGTCCGTGAACAAAGCCCTGACTGGGGTGGACATGTGACCATACGCATCACTGGAGGGCTTCCCCTCACCCTGCTATCAAGTAGCACAGGATAAAAACTAGCACTCTTTTTAGTAACATTGTATACCCTCGTAGTGGACAGAATGCACTGAACATGTAACATGCTCACTAG
The DNA here is from genome assembly GCA_037038555.1 of Rhynchonycteris naso. Taxonomy (NCBI): domain Eukaryota; kingdom Metazoa; phylum Chordata; class Mammalia; order Chiroptera; family Emballonuridae; genus Rhynchonycteris; species Rhynchonycteris naso. Next base: position 258,333,831 of record CM072999.1, on the reverse strand, counting down.
CAGCTATTACAAGGTAGGTAACAAAATTACAGTGTTGGGGGCCCCACGCTGCAGGAGCAGACACGGCTGCCCTACTCAGTGGGGGCCCCTAACAAACAGGAGGCATCAGCCCAGCTCCTGGCCAGCCGGGCCCCAAAACCACGCATCTGCTGGGGTTCTGGAAACAAATGAGCTGATGGTTCTGGAACTGCTAACAAGTTGCTGGAGAGTATTAGTTACATCAGCAACAAACTTTCCAGCCCTGAGGGCAGATTCCAGAAATCTCACCTCCCTTGCTTACTTTGGGGGTGGGAGGGAACGCAGCTCACATTTTGCTGGGGGGGGTGCAATGTGGAACGTGGCCTCGGGTTTTTCCACTTCTGACCCAGAGGGTCCACAGGAGAGGCCCCGGAGGCCAGCATCATCCCAACAGCTGACAGCCTGGGGTCTCATCAGAAGCACACTTTGAATGCTCAACACGTTTCTAAGCCACACAAGCTGTGGCCAGGGAGACTTCATTAATTATGTAAATGTGTCATGGTGTGTCGGGTGATAGCATCTTGTCTATAATGAGTACTTAAAACTGACAAGAAAAACAAGGATTTTGAAAATTAAAATGCTGCAGAAGGTACCCCTCTGCCCTTGTGTGATTTATTAATTAGAGAGAATGAGCTTGTTATAGGGAAAGCGTGCTCATATTCTGAGACAAGTCTTCTGTGGCTTCTAGAACTTGGTCCCTGCCCTCCAGTGTCCCCTCCTACCTGCTGTCCTGCAGCCCTCAGCTCTGCTCTGGCCAGCTGCCACCCTCTGCTGCCCCACCCATACAGGGTACCAGCCCACCGCAGCCTTGGCTGAGGACACACCTGGCCCAGAGCGCTCCGTGCATGCACCCCTCTCTGATCAGCTCGCATCTCTGCCTTTCACACAGGCCACCCTGCTTTCCTCGGTTCTTATAGGCTGACCCCTGACTAAACAGGTGACTCTGGGACTGAGCTGAGGTCTCTGAGCCTCGGTTTCCTCATCTGCGACATGGGAAGTGATGCCTATACGGATGCGGTGCGGGCTCGCTGAGGACTAGTCACGTCCTATAGTTAAGTATTGTGCCAGCACAGCAAGAGCACAGTGAATGCTGGTTAACATCCAGCAATAGCTGCTCTCATCCAGGTTAAGCCATCAGGCTGCCTGGTGGCCTGGCCTTGACCCGAAGCTGCAGATGCAATGGTGGGCACTGCCTCTCAAGCTGCCCGGCCTTTACACCCCTGCTTCTGCCACTCTACTTAAACCCTGACCCTTCTAAGCTGGCCCTCCTCCCTCCTTAAATATTGGGACAGGACGAGGGGAAAGACAACACTCCAGGTCACCACCGTCCCTCCTTCTAGCCTCCACGCACCCCATTCACAGGATGGAGCCCTGCTGGTCCGAACCCTGGGTCCCACCAGCTCCCCAGCCCCACCCATAGCACGGACACCTTCAGGCTGGTATGTGCCAGCCCACACACAAGCCCTGAGGACCTCATGCCTCCGAAGCCTCTGAATAACAATGGGGTTCAGGCTCCTCTGCGGCCCCACATGAGGTCCACACCCCCACCATCAAGCCTTTGCGCACGTCTGCACTCTCTCAGGAACCTTCTCTGCAGTGCCCTGACAGCTGAAGAGGGCCCAGGTCAAGCAGGCGCCCAGAAACAGCAGGAAACATTGTCACAGCGGCAGCAGCATGTATGAAGTCTCTGCTCTATACCGGGCACCGTGCCGAGGGGTCGGCATGACCTCCAGGTCTTCTTACCCTCCAGCTGAAGCATCTGTGACAGGACACCCAGCCAGGGCTGGGACCTCCCCGGAGGTCACTGGTGAAGCACACGGCCACACCTCCACATTTCCCTCAAGGCCACAATGCACACAACTATAGCCAGCTGTCACTCTCTTCAGCTTCCTTACATCTCAGCCCACTGCTAAATGGACACAGACCGTGAAGGGTGGGGGCCAGTCTACCTTCTGTGACATTTTTTAGTGTCTAATGCAGGGTGTGTCCTTAGCGGACAATTAGTTCAACAAGTGTGATGAGACAGACCAACTTCATTCTTTGAGAGTCAAGTCTTTCGGAAGGTAAACAATTCAAACAACAGTTCTCTCCTCCCAAAGTCCTGGCCCCACAGTCCGAGCTGTACGCACACCTCCCACGAGAAAGGCTCCGTCCGCATTCCGGACACCAGGGGCCACCCAGACAGGCCTCAAGGTGTTCAGTTCCAACAGAAAGAGCAGGGAGAGCCAATTTTTGAAATCTACTTCTATCTCAGCGACTTTCCTGAAGGAGGAAGGAGCGCAGGTCAAGGGGAAGAGAGGAGATTCAAAACCACAGTGAGGCCTGACCTGTGGTGGCGCAGTGGATAAAGCGTCGACCTGGGAACACTGAGGTCGCCAGTTCAAAACCCTGCACTGGTTCGGTCAAGGCACATATGGGAGTTGATGCTTCCAGCTCCTCCCCCCTTTCTCTCTCTCTCTTTCTCTCTCTCTCTCTCTCTCTCACTCTGTGTCTCCTCTCTAAAATGAATAAAATAAAAATAAAATAAATTTAAAAAAAAAAAAAAAACCACAGTGAGTAGCAGCCCCTCATCCGAAACTCCCAAGAAGAAAGTTCAGATGGCCTGTGACCGGCTCCATGAAAAGGGCCGGTAACATTTCCCGGGCACCTGTCGCATGGGGAACAGGAGCACAAGCATCCAGACCTCGCTGTGCTATGGGAACCACGTCCCAGAATGACGGAGAAACGACCTGGAAGAAGTGCAGCCTAGAGAGCCTTCCCCTGCACTCCCCGGGGACACACGGGATGGCAGCGTGACTACTCACAGTCCTGGGAGGAGCGATGGCGGAAGGTGAACCGCAGGTGGCTGCGATTGACGTCCTCGATGGGAATGGCCACCTGGCAGAAGGGGAAAGAGAAGCGTGAGCGCCTCTCCGGACGCCTTCTCGCGTGGACGGCGTGACTCCCCTGGGTGGCCCCCAACCCCGCACGACCCTGGACCGCCATGGAGGAATCCCTAACCCCCTAGGTCGTTTCCCCAAAGGCACAGGCCTTCTGGACCTGTGAACAAGGCAACGTTGGGAAGGATGCCCAGGCGACTCGGGGCGGCTCCAGGTGTTTCACTACATGTTCTGATCCTCACCGTTAAGATGCCAACTTTAAAAGCCGCCATTTTCATTGTCAGCCCCACTTAGGGGATCTGGACTCCCCAGCAGCTGCGGGGAACCGCCCTTGGCAGCGGGATGAAAGCCCGTCAGCTGTGACTTACAGTGATTGTTTCTAGTTCTCAAGTCTGACATCTGCAGCCACAGCCAACCGCTGGCCACTCGGGCCCTCAGCGTGCGGGCTGTGGCTGCAGATGTCAGCACGGCACCCTGTGCGCGCGGGCGCCGTGTCGGGGGAATGGGACCCGTGTCTCCCGAGATGACCTCCCCTCTCCAGAGTCGTCTTTGTGTTTCTCCGTGTGGTGTAAAGACAGCATTTCACACATAAAACAGGAAGAGAAACAATCACACCGCTCACAGAGCTCTGCCATTTGTCTCCATGAAAGTCCTGTTTTTATGTCTGAAAGGAAATGAGACGAAATGTGTCCCCAGAAATGCCACTGTGGTTCCTTAGCGACCTTGAGCGGCTTGGAGGAAAGCTCCCCGGCCTCGCACGGTGCCAGCCCGCCCGCCCGCCTGTGGGCACGTGGCCTCGGGCTTGGTTGGGAGGTGGGGACTTCTCTCTCATCATCGGCCTCACGGGAGGGAATGGCCGCGTCAAGGATACCTTCACAGTCTCAAACCAGCGTGGTTGTTTCACTTGGTAGTAAATCACGGACTTGTACTCTGAAATCGCTTCGTCGCCGGCACCCGGGAAGATCACGTGCTGGGAGAGAAGGTAGAAGGGGCTCACGTCAGATCTCACAGCTGCTGACACCACAGACCTCTCCCCACATGCCGCCCCATCCGACAAGCTAGGAGAAGGAACGGACACTGCAGGAATGCCAGTACACCCAGGGCCAATGGTGTTCGCCCCCAGCGATGGACAGACATGTCCACCTGATGCCACAGCTGGCATCCAACCTTGCTCCCAGACGTTTAAGATCTCGGTGGCTATGCCACGTGGGGATTCCTGTCCTCTACCCTTCTCGCCCTCACTTGTAATGACGTCAGCCTGAGGGTCTGCAGGAAGAGTCCTGATTCACTCAGTAGGTCCTGAATAAAGGGCCACACACAAAACATAGGGGGTGGTAGCACTCCCTCCCATTCATGGCCAGCCATAACACTGACCACTAGACGCCTGTAGGAGCAATACCGGGCGAGCCCAAGTGGCAAAGGCCAGCACTGCCCAGTGGGTACACACACAGGGCATTGCCCTGAGCCAGGGTCCATCCACAGAGGTAGCTTGGCAGTGGTCAGGATACGTGCTTGGGCTTGGCCTCCGAGCACTTCCCAGGACACCAAATCCTGCGGTGGCTATGCCCACCCAGGAGGTCGTCCTCGTAACCACCAACACAACACCCAGGAGAGCACAGGGTCAGACGTCCAAATTCAACAACCCAGCTCCGCCTCCCGCTAGTGCTCTGAGCTGGAACAAGCTGATGGACTTTGCTGGGCCTCCGTTCCCTCCTTGTCTCCCGTGGAGCTAAGAAATGGTCTGTGAACTTCTGGGGCCACCGGGTTCTCCCGGGACAGGCTGGCTGCCAGGACCCAGGGGCAACCAGCCTCTAGTGAAGCAGGAGAGAGGGGAGAAAGAGCCCAGGGTCTCTTTCTCGCAGGGCTTCTCGTATCCTGCAGCAGAGCAGAGCGGAGCGGGGCGCTCGGGAAGGGCCTCCAGGACACTGGGGACTACACGCGGCCGCCGAGACTACCTCCAGCCGCTTGCCGTCCTCGTCGTACACCGACACCGTGACCTCCACGTTCTTGGCCGTGGTTTTGCTTCCTTTATCAAAATCTCCTTGCACTAACGTCACGTAGATATCGTTCCGCACATCACCTGAGGGGGATAAAAACGACACCTTTAAAACGAATCCATGATTCGTCACGCCGCCCTGAGTTTTGCAGAACTGTCTAAGGTGTGACCTCTCCTCGCAGAATATAATCAAGGCTCCCTTCGAGGGTGACAAAACGCTTCCTACAGAATGGCCTCAGCGTACAAAGGCAGGGACGAACCAATCCTAGTCGACCTCGTCACGCTTGCGGGAAAGAGGACCGACTATCGGCCGGGTTGTCGCCATAGGGCCGAGGAGCCACCACACCTCAAGGCAGCCGGTGCCCCCTCCCCCCAGGCAGACCACATGCTGCCAAAGGGTCAGCAAGGACGCATCTCCTCTCCCGTGTCCACAGCTCCCTGACACCCATGTCCCCATCCCCGGTGAGACCGCTGGCCGCGGTCATCTGAGTCTGTGCAGCCCAAGAACATCTAACAGCCACCGGGACACCGAGTGTGACAGGCAGTGCTGGTCCCCTAGGCAACTCACGCAGAGGTGACCAAGAAGCCAGTTAGGAAGTCACACCACAAGAGCCCACGTTCCGCCTGCCCTGGGATGAGGGATGACGGCCATGAGGTAAAGTTCCTGTGTGGCCCTCCTGCCCTCCGGACAGGCGGCTGTCAGAGCCGGATGGGGCCACAGAGCGGGAAAGGAGAATGACACCAGATTCATGCGTCTTTTTATTATTATTATTACTAAAGTATAGCTGACGTACTACAATGCAGACTTGTACAACTTAAAGCGAAATGCGACTGAAATTGCACAAAAAAAAAAAAAAACAATGTCACTAACGAGCTTGAGACATTCTTCACGCTGAGAGCACACGGAGCCCCCGCTAACGGCCCGACTGGGAAAACGTAGCAAGCTTCGTTAGCAGCGTGATGAAGAGAACGTATCGGGCCCCGGGACCACTCCTCTGCTGTCTCTCTGACCCCTCCTGCTGCTGACCCGCCTGCTGACCCGCCTGCTGTCCCACAGGGGACACAAGGAACCGTTCTGTCCAGATAGGCAACTAACTGCCCACTCTGGGCAAAGAACCTGGATCCCTTAGGAAAAGAAATCTCCTTACTTTTTCACTCTGTCTTTTTTTTTTCCTGCTCTATCCTGGCTTTTAATGTATCCAACTAGTAAATTAAGCTTTCATTTAAAAGTCATTATTATAAGGATCCCAGTGGGTGGCTGCAACAGCCCCGGGAGCTGCTGGGAAGGGAGGCCGCCGTTCCCCCGCGCCTGACAGTGAACGTCGTTAAGAAAGATGGAGCACTGCCTGACCAGGCGGTGGCACAGTGGATGGAGCGTCGGACGGGGATGCGGAAGACCCAGGTTCAAGACCCCGAGGTCGCCAGCTTGAGCGCAGGCCCATCTGGCTTGAGCAAAAGCTCGCCAGCTTGGACCCAAGGTTGCTGGCTCCAGCAAGGGGTGGCTTGGTCTGCTGAAGCCCCGCGGTCAAGGCACATGTGAGAAAGCAATCAATGAACAACTAAGGTGTCGCGACGGCAACGAAAAACTAATGATTGATGCTTCTCATCCCTCTCCGTTCCTGTCTGTCAGTCCCTGTCTGTCCGTCTCTCTGACTCTCTCTCTGTCCCTGTAAAATAAATAAATAAATAAATAAATAAATAAATAAATAAATAAATAAAACATTAAAAAAAAAAAAGATGGAGCACAGGGATGCGGCTGCAGGACCCGCCCCCAGTGATCTGTGTGACCCGGGACAAGTTACTTAGCCTTCCTCCCATGCCGCCGCCCACCCTTAAGCAGTCTCAGCTGTAAGGCCGGTACAGTCCCTCAGCCTGGAAACTCTATCAACAACCCAACAGGGTGACAACAGCTTCACAGAGGCCTGCTCGGCCAGGGACCAGCACTCGTGGGAGGTGGTCGGACAGCAGGGTCCCCTCTCCTGCTGGCCTAGAGAGGCACACTGTGGGGCCACTCCAGAGTAAGACCCATTTCAGTAGGTAAACCCCACAGACGGGCACTCACAGGAGGTCCCTGGCACCTGCCGCCCCGGCTCCAGGGTGTCCGTGGGGAGGAAGGGACTAGAAGGGACATGGGTGGCCTCACAGAGAACCTCCTCTCACCGTATCCAATCCGCCCGGCACTTCTCCAGCTCAGGGCACATTGCATCCCCACCTGGGACCCCCAGTGGGAGGGGGGAGGGCAGGGTAACAGCCTGCAGCTGGGGCCACAGGCAGGCCTGCCCACTGAGCAGAGGTGGCCGTGACAGTGTGTGCTCAAAGCCTGGGCCCTGAGTGAACGCCCTCACGTGTCCCTCCCCCCGAGGAAAGACAGCGCTCACAGCCTGCCAGCCGCTGCTAAGCCACAGAGAACACGGGACTCCTTCCCTCTTGGGGGCACCCCCACTCCCAACTCAGCACATGAAACCTGAGAGACGGCGGGAGAGCCCCACGGCGTCCCCGTGATTCCGTCACGAGATGCCCGTACTGGGCTCCCCTTGCTCTTTAAGTCCCAGTTCTGTGGGAAAGAATGACCGATGGGAACGAGAGGTTTCCCGGGTTCTTCCTCTGGACGTGACAACACCCTCGAGCTACCCAAGTGCGAGGACCCACGGCCATACATTTGCATCTCGAGTCCAAATGCAAACAAGGTGCCCCCCAAGGTGTCCAGAGGAGCATGCCGCACACTGACGTGACCATGAGCAGCAGTCAGTGGCCACCAGGTCCAGCACATGCCAAATGTCACGCTCTCCTCCTGGACAGATGGACCACCAACAAAGGTTGCAGAAAGAGCAGGTCGCCAGCTGCCCTGGAACAACGAACAGAGCCAGAACTCTTGACGGCATGCACACCAAATGCCCCTCTCTCCCCCGGCGGGCACCTGGTGCCACCCTCTCACAGGTGGTGGCTGCGGGGAGCTGTCCGACGTGGAGCGGCATGGCCCCATTTCCACTGCTCATTAGCCGTGGGATATTAGGCTGTGGCTGGATCTGGACGGGAATCAGTTCAACGCCAGTTTGCAGGCTTCCGAGAGGCTGAGGATGATCGAGCTAGACCATGAATGGGAGTGTCAGGTGCAAACCAACAAGCATCCCACAGATAGAACGGATAAATATCAGCATGCCTCCCAAGATCTCGCAAGGATCAAGTCAGATTATTAATAGGAATGTTATTTAGGAACCGACAAGTATTAAATAAATAGAAGGGATTAATCTTAACGTAGAATTCCGTTATTGGTTTTACAAGCTGAGAGCCCACCACGGAGCCTGAGCCCCCCTAGGATGAGAGCGGTCAGCAGCGAGCTGGTGCCAGGGGTCAACATCCACGCTCTGCCCTCCTCCCTTCTTTCCATCAAGTGTCAGTCCAGATTTGCCGGACATCTGTGCCTCCTGCCGAGGACAACCGCTGCAGTGAGGAAGGGCTGACCCCCACCCGTATGTCCAGATGGCCAAGTGCAATCTCCCCCACAAGGCCTGTCACTGCCCAGGGTCCCAGTCAGGAGGAGCTCAGGCCCCTCGTTGGGAAACACTGGGTGGCAAGCATGTCACGTGTTTTAGGGCACTGGGACTTGGGAGGAAGCTGGGAGCCAGCAGAGCCTGTCCCCAGAGGAGGATGCCATTATGCAAAGGAGATACATCGCCCCGTAGAGGAAACTGGAGAGAAACAAAGCTGGACTTAGAGCTTGCTCTGTCTGTTACTTAGTCTTGGGAGCTGACCCATAAGTACCCTCAGGGCTTGCCCTGGCCAGGTGGCTCAGTGGATAGAGCGTCATCCTAGTGCACCGAGGTCGTGGGTTCATACGAGAAACAACCAATGAGGGCACACAACTAAGTGAGATGAGTCGATGCTTCTCTCTCTCTCTCTCTCTCTCTCTCTCTCTCCTTCTCCCTCTCTCTCCCCCTTAACCCCCACTCTCCCAAATCAATGGAAAAGATTTTCTTTTTTTAAAGTAACCTCAGGGTTTGGCTATTGGAACTGGTCTTGTGTTTTCTGTGACTGATACCATAAAGTATCATAACTCCAACCCTATAGGTGAGAATTGTTATTATTCTCATTCTTCAGAATTGCTATTATTCCCATCCTTCAGCTAAGAGCAGCCAGGAACTTGCCCGAGGCCACAGAGCCCAGCAGGAGCAGGGGTGGGACCTGAAACCAGGTCCCCACCCGCATACAGGTCCCACCCTCTCACTCCTGGGGACCACTGAGGTGCAGAGACATTGACTCTTCAACCTCTACAGAGGACCCTTCTTCAAAGCCCGGGACATGCGATGGTCTGTTTCCCGACAGTGTGCTCCCTTCACTTTGTGTTCTGGGTGATTGCAGTGCTGTTACGTGGTCGTAAGGGAGCCCAGCGGAATCATTATAGACCTACGTTATCATCACGCGGGAGTCGCCATGGTCCTAGAATGAACCAAGCATCATAACCAATCCACTCATTGAAGCCTAAAAGTGCACCCCACAAAGTTCTCCAAAGGGTCCTCCACTTGATCACCTGGTACCACATGACCGCGTGTTAACCACCCAAATATACTCAACCCTTCCAGCCCGGGGGAGGGGCACCAATGGACTATGGGACAGTCAAGGGTCTGTTTACAGAGTGACGACGTTTGCCCCAGCCATGGACAGACACCCACATCGTTCTCAGGGCCGCTGTGTACCTCAGCCTCCGGCCCCAAGGATGCAAACCCCCCCCAGGGTTTACAAGCACCTTCCCCACTCAGCTGTCTGCTGGCTGGGGCTCCCACAGGTCCCTGTCCACGTGGCGCTCTGTGGCCAGCTATGTGACTTCCCCCAACGCCGGTCACATCCACGCCACTCTTAGAAACACGGAAGGAAACAGCTCTTCTTACCAGGCATGATTATCTCCGGGAACCCGGTTTTCCGAGCCACCGCCGTGGTCCTATCCACCAAGTGAGGAAACTCCTTTCTGATCTGATGGATGTCTCCAGGGAGTAACTTCAGAGTTACCCACAAGCCTGGAAAAAGCAGCGGGTGCACAAGTTACATTTGATCTCGTACAGTTTTAAAAGGAGGCATCATGGCACCAACTCCGATGAATGAGCAACTTTTAATTCATAATGAAATGCCTTAAAGGAAAACATAGTATGAGGAAGGAAGGAAGGGAAGGAAAAAAGAAAGGAAGGAAAGGAGGGAAGGAGGGAGGGAGGAGGGAAAGAGAAAAGGAAGGGGTGAGGGTGAGGGGGCCTGGGGGAACAAGGTGGCTGGCCTGGGGGAATCAGCAGGGTCTGATCAGCTGGGATACAAACCCTGCTCTACAGGGGCCTCACAGACTGGGGTACGTGTTAACAACTGTGTGCGCCCCGTCTGCCCAGGACCAGTGATGCCTCTGAGCCGACTGTGTGCGCCCCGTCTGCCCAGGATCAGTGCTGCTTCTGAGCCAACTGTGTGCGCCCCGTCTGCCCAGGACCAGTGATGCTTCTGTGTGCGCCCCGTCTGCCCAGGACCAGTGCTGCTTCTGTGTGCGCCCCGTCTGCCCAGGACCAGTGCTGCTTCTGTGTGCGCCCCGTCTGCCCAGGACCAGTGCTGCTTCTGAGCCGGCTGTGTGTGCCCCGTCTGCCCAGGACCAGTGATGCTTCTGAGACGACTGTGTGCGCCCCGTCTGCCCAGGACAGTGATGCTTCTGAGACGACTGTGTGCGCCCCGTCTGCCCAGGACCAGTGATGCTTCTGAGCCGACTGTGTGCGCCCCGTCTGCCCAGGACCAGTGCTGGTTCTGTGTGCGCCCAGTCTGCCCAGGACCAGTGCTGCTTCTGAGCCGGCTGTGTGCGCCCCGTCTGCCCAGGACCAGTGATGCTTCTGAGCCGACATGCAGTTAAGATAAATCAGAAGGGAGCAGTTTCCTGGGACTGGTTAGAAAGGCTATCGCTTCTCATCCTCCTGAGGAAGAGGACAGCGGAGGATAACTCAGGAGGTAAAGTCACAGCATCACTAATCCACGAAAGTTTCACATTGCTAAGCAGCATCTGAGCTCTCCTGATGGTGTGCAGCAGCGCACGGGGCTGCCACCAGGTGCTCGGTCCCACAGGACTGGGACAGCCGCCGCCTGGGCAGCCCGGTCCCCAGGGTCACAGTGTCACAAGCACAGGAGTAACAAATGCTATGGCCAACTCTCCGCTCTTCCCCAACAGGTAAATAAAGACATTCACACCCTCTAGGCACAAAGCAAAGGATGTTCTGGAGAGAACAGGGCAGACGCACTACCACCTGCAAGCTGAGCTCATGCCCAGATACCCGCCACCAAAAAGCTGATGGAGGGACACTAGAGAGTGGACGGAGAACAGCACTTTGGAGAGCAGCTATGCAGCAGGTGGTAATGAGCAGACACGGCAAAAATCAAAGGCAGGAGACACAGCAGCCGCGTGGCTATCAGCCAGGTCAGAAGGGATGGGGTCCCTGTCAGCTGGCATATAGGAGGCTCTGTCCCCAAGACCCCTGGGGACTGACCTGCTTGCTCCCTGGCCACTCAGCTATGTGGGATCCCAAGTGCCTGTCAGAATATAAGGCATCTCTGCTCACTCACACCACCATGGTGCACTGGTCTGTCTTTTTGCCCAGCTAGTCCTCTAGATACATGCCTCCAGGGGGCCAGCCGGGACCAGGTGGCATGGCTCCACCCAGCACCCGCACTCGGCAGCGGACAAATGGGAAAACCACAGACCTCACGCCCTGACCAGGTGGCATGGCTCCACGCAGCACCCATACTCGGCAGCGGACAAATCGGAAAACCACAGACCTCACGCCCTGACCCTGTGGCTCTCTCACGTCCTCTGGAGGCGGGCCGGGAAACCCCGCCGTGGTCCGCAGAGATCAGCATGGCTGGTGGTTGATAGAGTCCCTCACCGATGATGTTTCATTCCTTGCCAGCAGGTGAAATGACGCTTCTTAAGCAGATAGCCTCTTGGCACCGACTGGTTCCCTCGGATTTATTCAGAAGTATCTCACGAGCACTTGCTGTGTGCCCTATACTCACTGGGTCCTGCAGGCCCGGGTGAGCCCTCCTGCTAACCCCACCAGGGGCTCGGCAACTCTTTCTCTTTCCTTATTTTATTTTATTTTTTTTTTGTTTTTAAATATTTTTTTAATTTTTTTATTACAGTGGACATACAATATTATATTATAGAAGTTTCAGATACTCCAGTATTAGACACTTTGCACATCACTTACTAAATGACCATCCCAATGAATCGCCCACCCCTCTGACACCACACATACTTGTTAGAATATTGTCGAGGACATTCCCTAGACTGCACGTTCCATCATCATGAGTATCCAGTAGCAACCAATTTGTACTTAATCCCTCGCCGTTTTCCCCCACCCTAAACCCCCCGCCCATCTGCCAACCATCAAAACATCCTCTGTATCTTAAGAGTCTGTTTCTCTTCTGCTCGGTTTTTGTTTCTTAGAATCAACTGTTGATAGATGTGCATTTTTTTGCTATTTTATTGTTCAGCATTTTTTACCTCTGTTTCTTCTTCTTCTCCTTCTTTTCTTCTCCAAGAAGAGCCTTTACTATTTCATGTTAATACTGGTTTGGTGGTAGTGAACTCCCTTAGCTTTTTCTTGTCTGGGAAGCTGTTTATATGTCTTTCCATTCTAAGCGATAGCTCTGCTGGGTAGAGTAATCTGGGTTGTAGGTCTCTGCTTTTCATCACTTTGAATACTTCTTGCCACTCCCATTCCAGCCTGCACAGTTTCTGTTGAGACATCAGCTGACAGTCTTATGGGAGCTCCCTCGTAGAGAACTCCCTGCATTTCTCTCGCTGCTCTTAAGAGTCTCTCTTTGTCTTTAACCTGTGCCATTTTAATTAGGATGTATCTTGGTGTGGGTTCATCCAGTGTGGACCTCTCTGCAGACTTCCTAGACCTCTGTGTCTATTTTCTTCACCAGGTTAGAAAATTTTTTCATCATTATTTTTTCAAACAGGTTTTCCACGTCTTGCTCTCTCTTCTCCAACCAGCAACCCCACGATGTGAATGTTGGTACGCTTGAAGTTTCCCCAGAAGCTCCTTACGCTACCCTCATTCTTTTTCTTTTTGTTTTTTTCTTTGTGATGCTCAGATTGGGTGTTTCTTGCTTTCTTGTATTCCAAATCACTGATTTGATTCTCAGCTTCATCTACTTTACTGTTGATTGCCTGTAAATTATTCTTCATTTCAGTTAGTGTGTCCTTCATTTCTGACTGGTTCCCTTTCATGGTTTCCATGTCCTTTTGTACGCTGTTGGAAGTTCTCGCTAAGTTTCTTGAGCATCCTGTTAACAACCAGGGTTTTGAACTCTGCGTCGTAAATTGCTTGCCCACATTGGGTTTAGTCCTTGCTCTGCAGTTTGGCTCTGTTCTTTAATTTGGGACAAGTCTCTTCTGTCTCCCCATTGTGGCACTTTCCTGTGTTTGTTTCTGTGTATTAGGTAGAGCTGCTACGTCTCCTGGGCTTGGCAGAGTGACCACAAGTAGAAGGTGTCCTGTAGGGTCCAGTGGCACAGCCCCTCCATCACCCAAGATGGGTGCTCCAGGTGCGTCCCTGACATGGGTGCCTCCTATTGTAGCTGAGCTGTGATTGCTATTGGGATGTCAATGGGAGGGATTTACTCCCCAGCCGACTGGCTGAAAAGACTGGTTGTGACCCCCCATGGAGGATCAGCTGTGCAGGAACCCACCCCCCAGAGCAGGACTCACTTCAGCGGAGCTCTGGTATCTACTGAGTCCACGCCTTGAGTGTGTTGCTTGTGGAGGTAGTTGGGTGGTATTTTGACATGGTCTGAACCTGTCCACTGGGTGTGCTCTGGGGCCTCCTGGGAGGTGCAGAGCAAGGTCAGCCACTGCCTGTGTTCTGCCTGGGGAGTTTAGAGCGATGTAAGGACCCCCACAAAGGGACCCTGGCAAGAACCCAGGAGGACACTGGTAGGACCACAGCTAACTCCACTGGTGGTCAGGTGGAGGGACCAGCGCAGAGGTCAGACCAGAACTCGCAGAAACAGAGATGGAAGGATGGCCGCTCTCAGGGATGGTGACAGCTGTGGCATGGCCAATCGGACAGCACTGAGCCAGAAAACCCTGAATCCCAGAGGTGACCTCAAGGGCAGGAACACAGAGTGGGAGGAGAAAAACGGGGGCCCAACAGGGTACACAAGAACACCCGACATTTAGACCTCACACAGGGAGAGAGGAGGCAGCGAGGGACACAGGAAATCGGAAGAAAACAGGGAAGACCAGGAAGGGGTATCAGTGTAGCTGCCAGCACAAACCACAGCCCGAGGACAGGGGAGTGTCTGAGGCACTGGGCAACCAGGGTGTCGCCGAGGCCCCCAGCAGGAGCAGGGCCAGCACAAGAGGTGGGGCAGAGGCTGGTGGGACGAGAGCGAAGCCGAGACAGAGGGAAGTGTCGGAGAGAGCCAGCATACAGCGACCCGACGTGGGGCAGAGACAGTCAGCGCACGCAGACAGACAGGCCACTCACGGCCGGATCTGGGGGAGGCGTGAGTTTCCTTTTTCTTTCTTTTTAAGCTGTAACATTCTGGGTCCTAAGGGGGAGAGTTTGAAGGGGCGAGAAGCACAGCCAATTAAAGAAGCTTCCTAAAGAGAGGCCGGGCCGTGGTGCCCAGAACAGGGGCAGGGGTGTCTTTGCTAGGACACGTCCTGCACAGGCAACCGGCCGAGGACAAGCGGGAGCTCAGCCCGGCCTGACCCCACATCTGCACTCGCCCAGAGGATGGGCCCCCTGTTCCTAATTCACACAGAGCTCCACCCACAGGGGGCAGCTCGAGACATGCAGGACAGGGGAGCGGGCAGACCTCAGAGGAGGCTGCACCCCGAACCCCTGGCTCTGTCCTCCAGACAAGCAAACAAAGTGAAGGGACACTCTTGGAGGCACCAGGGGAGCTGTCCCTGCATTCGGTGTGGAGCTGGTCCCTGCTGGGGACAGCAGGATGCAGCTAAATCTCAGGAGCACGAACCTCCAAACCTCCCGACAGAACGAGTGTCCACTGGGTCAGTCAAACCCATGAACCCGCTTCACAGACGTGCAGGGTGTGACGAGGAAACTATCTGTGGGGGCCCCGAGGTAACGACAGGAGGATGAAACACGGGCTAAGAGCATCCTAAAATCCTGTCTTTCAGACGCCATCACTTTCCCACAGGTAAAGCTCACTCAACAACCTCGGCTCGCACCCTAGTAACTTAACGACACTGTTCAATTTGTTGTAACGCAATTTAAACACAGAGATTAAATTCTCCTAATGACGATGGGCTTAAACCACTTGGCTCCCGGGAGAACAACAAGACCAATTTTCTAAGAAGTACACTTTGGGTTGACTTGTACTTAACTAGAACATAACCAAGAGCAAAAGGAATTGACACACTTTAGATCAGATCTGAACCAGCAGGAACAGATGTCTGGGGGTGTGTGAAGAGTCTCTGTCCACATAAATCAGCCGGCACCTCTAGGGTCAGGGTTCAGAACAATTTGGGCTAAATATAAAAGACACTATCAGTTGGGACACGTCCACATGTCGACATCAACCTAAAAGAGGCCAAAGCCTAGAACGAGCTCAGAGGACCCAGGCGTGAGTGAGAGTAGACGGGCGTGGGAAACTCATGGTTCTTGGTGAAGATTCCCATCCTCCCGGCCCTCCCACTGCCCGGTCTCTGAGCTGGGACAGGGCGGGCCAGCCTAAGGTGGGCCTGGGAACTGCTGTGTGTACAGTTCCATGGGGCCAACCCAGCAAACCAGCAGCCAATTCTGTGCAGTGTCTGGGCCACAGCCGTCTCCGCTGTCTGGGAACGCAATGACAGAGCCCCACGGGGAGCCCCAAAGAAATGTCTGTCATCTCTTGTCTAGGTAAACCTGACCCAAGGGCATTCTGGTTGAGAGCCCCGCCCCCATCTCACCCTTGGAGAAACAGTGCACTTTCTCGTCTCTCAGCTCTCACTGTGACCTGAAGACACTCCTCTTGTCCTTGGGAGTTCAATAACCTGGGCCCTGGCATTCGCGCAAAGGTCCCTGGTGTGACAGGCTTTGGCCACAGTACCAGGGAGACTGACAGAGGCAGGCTTCAGATCCTCTCTCTAAGAAATTTCCGGCTGGCACAATGCCCATCCCCACTTTTCTGTGTGGCTCTGTCATCACAAGAGTCCATCAAGACCCGGGAGAAGCAGGGACTGGCACCTGGTGCCCCAACGTGACCACAGCTCCAGTGGAAACAGCTAATTGGACCTGCCCATGGGTTTCAATAGAAGGGCAAATTGGGGGGGGTGTAAGAAGGTGAGTCCTGGGTCAGCTTCAAATGGCTCTGTCTAGACAGGTCACATGTTTTTAACATGTGGACTGGGGCCTTTGTTTCCCTGTAGAGAAAGGGATCCTTCACACCAACAGAAAGCTGAAAAGCCCTCCATTGCAGAGGGCAGGCTCCTCAGATCCAATTCACACCCTCCTGGGGAACGGGAAATTAACTGAGGTAACTGTTTCTGAAAAGTCTAGTGCCAATGAAACAGGTCTGTTCACCTGAGCTCTAGGGGTTTATAGGAAGTCCATAGCGAGGCAGGGACTAAGAAGTAGAATTCCCCCCCAGTGCTAAAAACAGCCTCCAATAGGAGGGTTCTGAAGGTGACTTCCCCCCTGGGGCTGAAAACAGGGCCTCAGGAAACAATTGTTTTCTGGAAGCCCTCAGGTCCACACAAGTACCACCTGTCACCAGCCCAAGGTGATTGATTCATTGCCTCTGTCAACAGAAGGTCAGCTGCTTGGAAACTTGTCAGCCTGGGATTAAAACTAATGAGTGTTAGACAGGGAGTGGGGGAGGAGAAATCCCCTCAATTACAAAACCACAGGGAATGGGTGCAAGTGAAGCCATTTCCTTGGGGGGATACAAGGGCTGTCCCAGGAGTAGACAGGGATTAGGACGGCACAAGCCAGGAAAACTGGGAGAAGGGCATGCGTGAGGGTGGCTGTGTCAGATGCCACGTGTCCTCTAAGCAGCAAGGTGAAAGAATAGCCAGGAGACAGTACGCATGCATGCTCTTGTGAAGTCATTCACGGGGCTTTTAAAATGATGAAGATGAATAAAGACGGCTTGAAAAGTGAGGAGAGCACACAGACAAGTTGCTTCCAGCTCTCATCAACTCTGGTTTCCAAACATTTCATTGTATCCCACTCGGTCTTCTCCTCCTGTCTGGGGCGTGGCTCGCAGCAGCGCTTCCAAAGGTGATCAGCAAGAAAACCCTCTCAATGCTATCCATCGGGCCCACAAGTACTCACGTTATCCAACACTGCCATCATCACCAGCATCATCATCACCACCATTCAGCATCATCGTCATCATCATCACCATCGCCATCACCATCATCACCACCATCATCACCACCATCACCATCATCACCACCATCATCACCACCATCACCATCATCACCACCATCACCATCATCACCACCATCATCACTACCATCACCATCATCACCACCATCACCATCATCATCGCCACCATCACCATCATCACCACCATCACCATCATCATCATCACCACCATCATCACCATCACCACCATCACCATCATCACCACCATCACCATCATCATCGCCACCATCACCATCATCATCATCACCATCACCATCATCATCATCACCATTATCACCATCATCACCATCACCATAATTCATCATCACCATCACAATCATCATCATCATCATCACCATCATCTTCACCTTCATCATCATCACTATTATCATCACCACCCTCTTCTTCCTCCTCCTCCTCCTCATTATTATCACCACAATCACCACCATCATCACCCTCCTCTCATCACTATCTCCATCATCTTCATCACCACCACCACCATCATCATCATTACCATCACCATCATCATCATCTTTATCATCACCACCACCACCATCATCACCATCACCATCTTTATCTTCATCATGATCTTTATCATCAAACAAATAATATGCAAATCATAGAGCCTGCCCCAAATGCGTGTAAGTGGATATTAATAAAAACAAAACAATAGAATACGTACCCTGGCCCTTGTGGTTGACTTCTTTGGCAGCAATGACTTTGTTTATAACAGTCTGAAGGAAGTCATTCTCCCCTGCCACCCTGGGTGAAAAACGGGATGACATGTTCAGCGGCTTGTGTCGAATGGCGTCATCCAACGCGAGCCTGGAGGGCACGGGACGACCAAGACCACAGGAGACAAAGGGGCACAGAGACCCAGAGGTCACGATAACAAGGGAACACAAGAGATCATCGTCACCGAGTGCAAGAGAGTCATCAATGAGTCAACGCACGACAAAGGACAGGATAGGTGACAAGAGAGACAGGGAAGAGCATTGATCAGGAAAATGCTGAACCGCACGAGAAAAGTAAAGCATATGAGGGGGACCCTATCCCCAGGAAATAACGGGCACCAGACCGACCCTCCTCTTCTACTAGGAATTAATAAAAGGGAACTGATATGAAAATATGTGGCTGGGCGGCATCTTATCCCAAGGAATGTTTATGGACGTTTCTCCAATTTCTGTAATTATGAACCATAGCATAAGGTCAGGGGGCAGGCCAGTAGCTTAAAGGGAAAAAGCAAAATCCCCCCCCAAAAAAGAAGATCCCTCCAACCTAATTTCTTGAGAAGCTTGGGTAGTACGAACCACTCTGCTCCAAAACGCCATGTACTCCATGTGAACTAAAACACTTCAATGTGAAAAGCATGGCACAGTCTTTGGAGACTACAAGTACCATCGATGAAAAGTGAAATTGTGACACAATTATGAACGTGATCGTCAAGGTTTACGGGGCTCGTGACATCGGGATGTTTTCACAGAAGCTGCTCTAGAATCCAGAGACTCAATCGATATGGACAGGGCAGCAGGTGCAATCGGAAATGCCGTGCAGCACAGCGAGGAACGATATGCACTGAGCGAGGAGACATACGTCTGTCGTGTGCCTAGTCTTTAAAACCATTTCTCGAGCCAACGAACGACATGTGTGATTCGTCTCTGCAGCCCCCATCACTCAAGAGAGCTGAGGACTGGTTTAATTTCCTTCACCGAGTCAAGAGGCAGAGAGAGAGAGAGGGAGAAATGTAGACTGTGCTTCCCTTCCCTAAAACTTACCCTGTAACATAATAAATCAGTTTTAACGGAGCAAAAAAAAACGGTTCCATTAGCATGGCATTTCCCAAGAATAGGGTTCATTGCTTATTTTGCTATTAAAATCATGCTGCTCTTTTGTTTCTAACACTGGAAATATTAATCTGTATATTAGTCTTTCTTTAACGGAGCCTGGAGTTACAAATTACACTAAGGGCTAAACGTGTAATAATATTTTTTAAAGTGGATATTTCACTAAGAGACAAAAAAATAAATAAAAAAGATTGTGGCAATACGCCATCTCAAACAGCGCATGCTACCATGTCCCGGTGAGATTTAGACCAGTGATTCTAAAACCAAAAATCCCCTAACTCCTCAAACAGGAACCCAAGTCATTTCCCCCTGGACTTTTCCCAGAAGACACCAGCAGGCAATGGGTAATTTCAACTCAGTGCTACATTTGGGACTCAAAAACTCGGAGATCTCATATACATCATAGTTCTCAAAAGGGAACAGGGCAGCATTATTTCTTGGGGGGGGGGGAAGGAAGCAGTTTAACGTTATCATTTTTAAAGGTGGGTTTCATATTTTATGTCCCTATCCAATAGCTTCCCATGATCAAAAATGATGCTTTCCCTGTTTACTGAGGAAAGTCCCAGATTCTGCAGGACTGGCTTCCTTCGCCACTGGATCCACCGGGTGTGATGCTGACCCAGGTGCGCCCAACACAACACTCCGTGATGATGGAGATGTCCGGTATCTGCGCTGGCCGGGACGGTAGCCACCAGCCACGTGGCGCACTCAACACTTTAAATGGGATTAGTGTGACCGAGGAGACAACTATTTCATTTTATTTAATTTTCATTCATTGAAATGGCCCCCAGGTGGCTGGTAGTTACTGTATCCAACAGAAAAAAATAAATGTAAGGCATTGAAACCTCACGGGACCTCCGCCCCTAGTCGTGTGTGGGGAGATACATGTCCTAGACCCACACCTCAGGCTTGATAGTGTAGGATTTTGTAGTATTCTTGTGTCCAAAACACTGCAAAACTGTCTATTGAACCAGGTTTCCGGATGCTGTCTGACCAGCTCACCTGCCTACAGAGCAGATCCCTCTATTCTCATCTGAAGGAAGTGGTCAGTCCTGGGCTGGGGGAAGGGGGGGATGGTCCATCTTGCAAGGATTTGTGGTGTAAAGAGAAGCAGCACCCCCCATATTGCCTGCCCACCCCACCCCTGCCCACCTGCCCAGGACGAGACTCCTTCAGCTACCCACTGAGTAGCAACAGCCTCCAAACCCCCTCAGCCAACACCCGAAAACACACTCAATCTCTGAAATAAAATTTGTTTCAAGTATGAAACCCCTAAAGCTAAAACAAAAAAGGAGGTGGAAAGAGCCAGAACACAGAGCAGGAGTGATCGCAGGTCACCCTAACTCGCCTTGTCATTTATTCTCCTTCTAAGAGTCACCCCCACCCCACCGTCCCCCAGGAGAAAGCTGTCTCTTACAAGTGACCTGACCCACTCTAGTCCCTCTTCCTCTCTCCCCAGCCATCTGAGCTGCAGCAGTGGCCTGCTAAAGCCTCTCAGCATTATCTAGGTACCCTGTTGCTTTAATCTCCAGGAAGAGAACACCAATTCTTCCAGCCTTTTCTAGGAGATCGCCCTTCCAATCGGAGAATCAATACAACGCCTCTCCACCAGGCGCTCTCTGGGCTTCCCACATCTCTCTGCAGACTTTGTGTCCGAACTAGACCAACCTTTCTACAGGCGAGCGCGGACACAGCCCACCCGAAGCAACAGCTAGACAGAACACTCAGCAGCCGGAGTTGTCTTTATCTATTATTGATATGGCCTGAAAGTATTACTTCTTGCTTTACAAAAGAGAAATTCATCTCTATTTTGCTTGGTTGGCTATTAAAAAAAAAAAAAAACACAGCCCCAGCAACCTCCTGTGATGAAGTTGGAAGTACTGTATTTTGAACATGTGCATCGCCGTGAGCGTAAATCAATTATGGAAAGAATCATTCACGCTCGGAGCGGACTCATTAAGTCTGTGTGTCCCGAGCGTTACTGGGGATCGCGTGTGAAATATTCTACTTGCACGACCAAACTGGAACCCAGGATTCTTTCGCGGCTACAAAAACCCCATGAGCTACGGGAGTCACTCAACCGAATTTTCATGATTTTAAAATAATCAGTTCCTGTTTGTGCCGAAGTTCCACACCTAACCCTGAGGGCAACTGCCACAAACACACGTTTTCTAGATAGTATCGGGTTAGGTGTTCTAACGGCTCCATACTTACGGCTGGAAGGGAATGAAATGCTGCTTATCTTCATCGTCGACTTTCCCATTTATGATATCTGTGACATCCATCACTGAGGACAAGAAAAGAGAGCAGAGATGGTTTTGGCTCAAATGCTACAGTCACAGAAAACAAGCAAACGAAGGAGCATCCGAGTGTCTTCCGACAGACAACAGCATGAACCGCGTGGCGGAAGCTCCTTAGACTCAAGTCCACGATTTCCCTGGTTGAGAGACTAAGCGCTCCGGAAACGCAGGCCCAAACGGGGGCGGGTCCTCACACGGCGGCGCTCCGTTTAATAAGCGCCTTCGCCTGTTACCCCATCGGCCCTCTACAGCTGCACTTCCCGAGAGAACTCTGTGTTTGAGGAAATGGGAACAGAAAGCCCCGACAATGTGGCCAGTGTGACAGAGAAACCGAGTTGTTACTGTGGACTCCATGTGGATACTTTGTCACGACCGGCTACCGTAGTAGGAACTAGGGAACCAGAGCTGTTACGCTAAGGTCTCCACAGTCTGGCGAGGAAGGCACATACACTCCATAGCCGGTACCTACGGAGGGACAAGTCAGGCCCTGGGTAGAAGAGCCTACAGAGTTACGGGGGACATGGAGGAAGGTGACCTAAACCAGCCTGTGTTTGCAGTGGAGCTCAGGGAAAACTTCTGGTAGGAAAGGAGGCTTTGAATTGACTTCTTTTTTAAAAAAAAAAAAATTTTTTTAATTAAATACACAGATTGTCATATAGTTCAATGTATTCTGAAAGAATGCATACATATATCCAAGCAAGACAGAAATCATTTTCATCGCACGCACAAATGTCACCCTGTGAACAAAGCTGAGAAGATGCCCCTTATCATCAAAAGGAAGGAAAGCTGTTACTCTGGTCCGGATGTGGCCGCAGGGGGTTCTGAGAAATCAGTGCACTCAGAGGGACTTACCACCTTTCTCCTACCCTGATGAGTGAGAGCCTCAGTGCGGGAATGAGGCCGGACTTACATACACTGTCAAAGATTTCTCTGGTCACTTAAGGGAAGCCCAATACAACAGAGGTAAAAAGAAGTATTTCCTTAAAACTACCATAAAGATGGGAAAGATAAAAAGGAATCCTGGAAAAAAAAAATATCACAGGTATTTCAGCTATCATATCTGATTACACACAAAAGATACTACAGGTCCTGAAAAAGGTCCGATATTAAAACACCTACGTATGCAAGAAGTAAGGAACGGAAAGGTGACAGCATGTCGTGAGCTCATGCTCACAGGGACCTCGGAAAGGCAGCCTCGCCCCTGAACCTGTCGCCCGCGCACGGGAAGTTCAATGGCGAACCCTGTGCCGGAGTCCTGTTGGTAAACAACAGAAAACTGATGTACCTGCTTCTTTCACCTCTGGCCGACCGCGCTGTTGCTACATAATCCTTAGGCAGCAGCAAATCATTCATTTAAATGACTGGATATGCTTTGCCAGAAAAATCCAGAGTCCAGAGGACTTTGAGGGCAGTGCCCGCTCTGTAGGGTACTGTGATGGGGAAAACCCGTCACTTCCCATTCATCAGAATCCCCAGGATGGGCAGCTCTAGCAGTGAGCCCCACTGGGCAGTCCAGCCTCTGGGTGACGATGGCACGTCCAGGTGGGGGCATCGGTTGTAACACACGTACCGCCTGCTGGGAGCTTACGCCAGTTGGGAATGGTTTGCATGGGGGACCAACGGGGAAGTAGAAACACTCTGAAATCTCCACACTTTCTGCAGAATTGTGCTATGATCCAAAAACTGTCCTATAATGTCTGTTTCAAAGGGGGTAAAGCAAAACAACAAACCAAACCAAGCCCTGGGGTTCCCGGCCGTCCAGGTCAAGGACGCCGTCCACTGCCGTTCCCAAGAGACACCCGGCTACATGCCAGGAGGAAAGAGCTCTTCCCACATACATAGTCGTGGGGACATGAGGGTCACAGACGAGGTGAGGTTCCAGAGATGACACCCCCCCACCCCCGCCACCATTGGAGGGTGAGAGAGCATCACTTCCCAAACCCGGGGACGCGCCTGACTTTCCCCGACAGAGATCATTAATTTCCGCCCTTCCCTGGGCGGTCACCAGACAGAACAAAACCAGAACTCAGACACGGAGGCTGAACAGCCCTCGTGCTGAGACAACCATGCCCACTTGGTACAAATTCACTCCTAACCCAATCAATCACCACGTCCAGAAAGCCCGACCACCCACGATGATGGGCTTCCCTCCAGGCCCAGAATATGGGTCATGGTCCCCGCTCAGGAGCTGGGACCGCTTTAATGATGGACACCCGCAACTCGAGCTGTGTCCTGAGTGCCCCCCTGCCCCCGCACAAAGAGAACTAGCACATATTTTTCCTCTCGCCCGCAGGATAGCTGGTAAGTCCACATTCGGCTGCAGCCCTGTTTATGAAGGTCAGTGTGGTGACCCTGAGACCCGCAAGGAAAAGGAGACGGGGGTTACCGGCCACTCCGAAAGGCCGCCGCAGGCCGGAGGTCAGCTTCCTGGTGTTGTTGTCCCGCAGCTCCATGCGGCCCACACGCACGATCTGACAGACGAAGCTGATCTTCTCCCGTTTCAGGTCTTTGCTCCCGAGGTCCTAGAAATTGAATTTCCATAAATGACGTGGGAGCATCACCACTCAATGCAGGTTCGACGGAGACCGACAGCACAAAGACGCACAGACTCTCGTTTCTCTGACCAGCGTTTAGCATTTTAATAAGCTGCTCACGTGACAAAAAGGACGGGAGAACAATAGCCGATTACTGTTAAGTGAACTTAAGAGACTAGTTTAAGGGCTGTGCTCATGGTAACGCAGTTAACCTCCGTTCCAGGGATTTTTTTTTTTTACAGGGACAGAGAGAGGGATAGATAGGGACAGACAGACAGGAACGGAGAGAGGTGAGAAGCATCAATCATTAGTTTTCGTTGCCCTTGCGACACCATAGTTCTTCATTGATTGCTTTCTCACATGTGCCTTGACCGCGGGCCTTCAGCAGACCGAGCAACCCCTTGCTGGAGCCAGCGACCTTGGGTCCAAGCTGGCTAGCTTTTGGTCAAGCCAGATGGGCCCACGCTCAAGCTGGCGAGCTCAGGGTCTCGAACCTGGGTCTTCCGCATCCCAGTCCAACACTCTATCCACTGCGCCACCGCCTGGTCAGGCTGTTCCGGGGATTTTAAGGGAAGCTAGAGACCCAGACTGGGAAGGGTGTTATTATTACCAAATGAGGACATGGGACAGGTATCCCAAGAACGTATGCTCTAGTGCGGCAAGAGGGCAGGGGGGACGAGGGGTGTCATTAAAAATAGTCATTAGGAAGGTGAGCCGTTCTACTCCACATCCCTGGAGGCACTTACCGTAAAAACAGCTCGCAAATTATGTAATCTGTCTATATCTTTAGGCAATCCTGAACTTGACCAGCGAACCAGGTAGTTTTCACTTGACAAAGAAAGAAAGAAAAGAAAATTAATTTTCCAACGATCACGGGGCCCCAAATGCACACCCATATTGGCTTATAATCAACACCGCAGTGGTCCACGATACAGACAACCACAGGAGTCCAGAAACATCAACCGCACCAAACACAGCGGCTCTTCCACTAACCCAGAAGACAAGGACTGGCCCCGTGAGGTGGTGTTCGAGGCTCCCCTGTTCAAAGTTCCAGGGAGGTTCACTTTGAGATGTCTAGAGGGTTATAGGTACAATGGAAGTATCTGAACATGGCATTTCAACATTACTTTTAAAGCACATCTGTTTGGTTGGAAAGATTATAGTCTGGAATTCACCATTCATTCACTTACGGCATAAAGTCTCAGAGCCTGACAAACCAGATATGAGCTACAAATACCAGTGAAATCCTATGTCTATAAGAAATAAAGCCCTTCTCAGACACGAGGATGAAATTTCACCCTTTCGTTCTGTTTTCTGTCATAGACTTATTTTAAACATTTTTGAGATTCTGGAGTTTTACACACACTTCACACACATATATATATATATATTTTTAATTTTGTCTAGAAAATTAAATTTAATGGGGTGATGCTGATCCATAAGAGTTCATAGGTTTCAGGGTAAACATTTCTATAGCATTTGACCTATTGATTATGTTCACATGTAATTTAAACCATCACTTTCCCACCTGGACAAAGACAGTCATACGGAGGGACGAAACAAGAAGTAGGAAGGAGACTCCCACATCAGAGCTGACAAAGGAGGACAGACGGGGTTTACTCTACTTTATCCCATAAACATGAACTGGGAGCCTTCAGGAACTGAAGGAACTGGGCTAGACACTGGATTCGTGTTGGGGAGACAATATGAGATCAGAGCTCCAGAAATGACATTCACAAACGAGAACAAAAGTTCAAAACAGCAGGCTTAAGAGAAGAGTGATATTTGGGGAACTTGGAGATATAAAACCCTAGGAACAGAGGCAACAAAGTTACTACTTCCATTTTTACTTGGCAGGCCCTTGACACTTTACAGGACTAAAACGCTATAGTCCAATAGACCCACGAACAAAGAGAAGAAAGCGGACCCTGGCCAGAGCCGAAGCTACCTGCCATCACCCCGTCCCGCAAGAGCACTGGGCTCAGCAGTGGGGGGCGGGGGGGCAGATATCCGGTGGGCAGATCCCCCACAGGGCTCTCCGCAGGAATAAGACTCCGCGATGGTTGTGACGTCACTGTCCTAACGCCGCCCCAAGGGGAAAGGCGGCATGGCTCAGGAGGGACTCTCACTGACCTGATGAACTTGGACTCCACAGGGTCGTACAGGGACATGAGCACTTCAGCATCTTCTCCGATTTTACAAACCACATTTTTGAGGTTGACGAACAAGGCCAGGGAAGGGGTGGCGGCGAACTTCGCTTGTCTGTTAATATCTATGTTCTGCTTCTGAGACTGCAAGGGCAAGTTAAACAGAAAGCGGACGTTAGCCACACTCGGCGCTAACCCTGGTTTTCTTGTTTGTTTTTAATACCCCACGGAATAGAACACCACCAGCTGGCACAAGGCAGCAAAGTCATTCCTGCCATCACGTCCTTGTCCCCACAACTGAACGTAACAGCACCCTGGGCGAGAGCCACAGCGCAGTACAGGGCGTCCTGACCCTTTCCTTCAGAGATGCACAAGGTTCAAGGGTTCAACCAACGAATCAGACTGGGGGTAACGTGGGCAGCCATATGCTTCACGCTGGGGCTCCCACGAGACTCAACCCTCAGAGGGCATCTCTGCCACCCTCGTCTGTGTCCTCAGTACCTGGCTCACAGCCAAGGCTCCCTACTGGCTGAATGAATGAATCACAATCAGTTCATGGATTCTGAATATCTACTACGCACAAGATACCACGAGAGGCCACGGGAGATGAAAACAGATCAATAGCACTGACGACGTCACCCCCTGCTCGTATGGAAGAGGATGAGCAGAATCAGGTGTGGTTCCTCTTGAGAAGAGAACACAAAGTCAAAGCCTTTAAGATCCTGCCTCCTAACAGCCCTCACCCTCGCACCTCCACCCCCAAGGGATGAAATCCTTTCAGGTCATCAGCAACACGTTTGGACACCAGGCTCGACTCTTTCTATCCTGCATGAACTATGCTGTGTGGTTGTGCCCGCTGGGGTCCTTTCGTGGTGCAAACCCCGGGCGTCGCCGAGAGAGAGTTCATGAGCGCTGAGAACTGTGGGGGAGAAAGCGCACGCCCGGTGTAAGCGGCCCGTCCCGGGGAGCGGAAGGCACACACCTTTTCTTCTTGGAGCCGCTCCTCCACCTGCTTAGAGGCTACTTCGTGAGCTCGGAAGAGACTGATCGTGCTGGTGAGCTCTGGGTCCAGGATGTTCCCGTCCTCGTCTCTCACCACCAAGTCCAAATCGAGGATTCTGGAACAACACGAATTCAGAACGTCAGGGACACATACACACACCAAGGGCCTTGAATTTTCTGAACGCGACATCAGCCCCAGCACGTGAGCAGAGGAACACGTCACAGAAAGTCGGGGTCTCCCACAGGCGTTCAGGGAACACAATTCTGCAAAGTCCCACGTCCTCTAACTGAAAACACATGCCTCTGGAATTTAGAATAGTAATAATAATAATAATAATAATAGAAATGTCCATTGCAGTAGTAGTGCCTTTGTCCAGCCAGGAGAAGTCTGACCCACCTCCGAAACCCAAAGGAAATGTAAGCTAGGTAGCCATCTGGGAACAGTACGAATCGCTTTAAAGCGCACACACTCCGTGAACATTCCCCGCAGTTCACACAGCTTGCCTTCCACCGGGAGTCCGTTCTAACCCCTACACTCGACCATCAGGAGGTTTTCAATAAAGATGTCCTAGTGTGTTTCAACACCAAACATACGCAAATTATCCGCAGCGACACTAAGCCTAACTTTCTGGCCAGACGGTCGTTACATATCTGTAGTAGCCAACTTAAAACAGGGGCAGCATCTGGCCGATAAAGCTAGTCATCTGATATCTGGCAACCCTCTCTCCATTTTCCCAAATCCGGCAGAATCCTTCGGTGATATTTTCTTTTAACCGCCATTTTTATTTAAGGGACAAAGGAAATCCACGCATGAAGAAAGGGAGACCGAGAGCTGGGGTGTGCTGCTGTTCCTTTTAAGGCATGAGGACTGGAGCCGCCGATGCCTTCCGCTCTGCCTTTGGGACTTCCTGCCCGCGGTGAACATTCTTTTAATTTTCTTTTTTTTTTTTTTAGCTATACAGCATAGGAAAGTTTAAAGGACGATACATTGCAATTAGAGAATGTCTTTAGTACCCACAAGTTCAAGAGGAAACTCAACTTGGCAATAAAGGCTCCACCCAGGCAGACTAAGCTCCGACTTCTCGGAAGGTCACACGCCTCAAGGCTGGGCGGGAACCTGACGAGGTGCCGGACCGGGTTGCGTCTCCAAAGTCACGCTGGACCACGACGGCGTTTTGGAAGGCAATCGCAAAAGCCCCATTTTTCCATTTTAACATCTATTAAGCAAAGGTGCTGATGGTGGAGCGGGACCCACCAACGGCGGCCGTCAGCAGCACGAGACTAAACAGGCTTTTAAGCAAATACTCAGGGACCTCTCGCCCTGCGTGACAACAGCCTCGCTAGTTGCAAGGACTGGGGGCCGCCTCAGGAGCAACAGAAAGATGTTTAAAAAGTAATAATAATAAAGCCCTTACACTCTCATTAACTGTTTTTGCAAGGTTGCTTATCTTGCCCCGAAAGTGCCTCACCCCAAACCTGCCACTGGGCAGTTAGTACTGGTGTGGGAGGGGCCTGTCTGGACTGGATGGGGTCAATGCTAATGAGGGTGAGGACAGGTACCAGCCTGGTATGGGCAGAGCTCCAAAGCACCTGGGTTTGGGATTGGCCAGAAGGTCCCAGCTCATAAACCTGTCCACACAGAGTCAGCACTCCCAGGAGCAGAGACCCAGGCCCTGTGCCAACCTGCTGTATACACCGTTCCATGTACACCTCACCACGGGCTCGTCTGGAGATGGTCAGACCCAATTCATAAACTTAAATGTCACAGAGATGTCGCAGAGGGCCCAGAGCCTGGATTCTGAGTCAGGACCCTCTCAGGGTCTGCCCACGCTCTTTCCAGAATGCCCGTACACACAAGCCATCCCTGAAGCGGCCAGCCACGGAGCCTCTCCACGCCAGCTATGTTCCGTGCTGTTCTCAGCGCTTAGCTCCGTGGCTTGGATTCCAGCGGGAGCCTCTGGGGATCACCAGGGTGCATCCTGGCCGGCCAAGCAGGAGAATGGAACCATCACAGGCTAATGCCATGGACACACTGTTGCAGAAAAGAAGGGGGAAACGTCCAAGAAATTACATGCAAAACTGTGTGCATTATGTGTGTGCCTCTTTCTAGAAAGATGGTCCTTGACTTAAATCGAATGACTCTTCTCAAATGTCTCAAAAAAGAAAAAAAAAAAAGAAATCTGCCAGAAACCCCTTTAAAATCAAACTTACAACACTGTGATCTTATTTTGTTGGTGTGTTTTGTTTAGTTTTGTTTTGTTTTGAAGGAACTAGAAAGGTAAGTGCAGAGCACGGGGCCATAGAGAAATTATGGAGAACCTCTGAGTTCCTTGGGCGAAATACTGTCATAAAAACCATGTCTTATGAAGGACCGCATTTCCTGTCAAAGCAGTAGACTGCATCTGGAAACACTTCCTTGCTGAACCAGCTTGCTCCATGACATAATGTACTTTGGAAGTTTCCCCGTAGCCAAATGAAGCAGGTGGCTTCTTGAACACAAGTTCAAAATATAATACTCTAAAAGAAAATAAAACCAAAGTTTCAAAAGTTTGCTTTTTTTTAAGGCAGGTGGTCATGAAATGGGTTTAGCTGCAACAATATCAAATATTCTCTACCCAGAATCTATGGATTTCTGGAGGAAAAAAAAAAGCAAAAACCTTCCCCTGCAGCCTTTGTAACCTAAACACTACATGGAACTACTAAGGTGGCCTTTAGAAACATTTCACACTTGGAAGCATGAATGACCAGAAGACAAAATGAAGTTGTAATTCTGATTTCACAGAAAGCTTCTCTAGTTTGCCCAGGGTTCTCCTCGGCTGAAAGGCTGGGACAAGCCTCCCCTTGTCTCCGAGGGCACGTCTTAATGTGTAAAATGAGGGGGCTGGACGAAACCAGAAGTTTCCCAACCTGCTGTCCATCACGGTCCATCTCTGCTTTTGAAACCTGAGATTCCCAGCCAACATTCCAGGCAGCAGAAATCAGAATCCTAAGAAGCGGGTCCCAGGAATCTGTCTCTTAAAAGCTCTCCAAGTGACTGCGACACAGACCGGCGTTTGAGAACCATGTGACCAGATCCCTGGGAAGGAAGGCTTCCTGCAGCTCTGAACAACCCAACTGTCATCCGGAGGGAAGGACACCGCCCAACTCTGGTTCCAGACCGGGCAGAACGAACGAGGCTGGAGCAGCCCGCTCCCGTTTCACATCAGAATCTGAAGCACGGGTTAAGGCTAGAACACGGAGCGTGTCGCGGGGGTGAGCACACCAGGGCTGAAGGCACGCGGCACCGCCGGGTGGACGGGAAACTCTGTCCCAGACACTGACACAGAAGGAATGCTCCGTGGCTTATCGGGGACTCAGATTTAGCCCTCTTACTGTTTCCCAAACCTGGCATCCCTACACCAGTGCCAAGTTTAATGTTTATTTGTGGGGGTGGGGGGAGATGTCCCTTTCAGTTCTGAGAACCTCAGACCCCACAGAAAGAAAGCAGGTGCTTGCTCCTGTACAGAGTGCCCCTGCGTCTGGGTGCAAAGTCAAAATACTGTGCACAGAAGTGGAAGTTCCTTGTTGGGGGCCGGTGGGGGGTGACTGTGAATATAAAGGAACAGGCTGTCCTGATCCCGGCTTCTTCAAGAGGAGACCAGGTTCCCGCTATGACTCAGAAAAAGCCTCATTTTGGGGGATACAATAAAAACATACCTCATCCTCTTTTAAAAAATGAACACTACGCCACTTCTGGGACGTGAGAGGGTTGGCCTTAGGATGGAACACGGCTGTTCAGTCCCCTCCAGGTTCATGCTGGCATTAATTCTACGGGATCACGTAAGCATGAAATCATCCTCCCAATAAACAAACCTGTTTCCGTAATCGATCTTGGCCGTGACCTTCTTCTTCAGCTCTTTGAGCTCATCCTGGGGCAGTGTTCCAGAGAGAATCTGCGAACGCCACTCAATCAGGTCGTAGATCATGTGCCGCACGCTCCGGAACATCTCCCGGTTATCTTGCTGCGTGAGGGGACAGAGAAGCCACGTTACCTACCGCGCTGGGTTATCAAACAGCGTCGTGTAGTTTTGTTTCACTCCTTTCCAAAGATACACGCAGCGTATGCTTTGCGGGACAGAAGGCAATTTACGTCAAATTAAAAAATGTTCGCAGCCTAGGGCTGGAATGTGTCCTATGGAAAGCAATGCCCGATCCGTTCCGCCCAGCATTTCCAGACTCCGTACCGCTGACACCAAGAGGGTGCCCTGAGCAGCGACTGGACAGCGAGCCCTAGAGCCAGCCCACTAGAGTGACTGACCCCCGAATGGACAAGCACAGACACTCCTGCGGTCAGAGCCTAAAGATCTCGCCTGCCCCGTCTTCAGAATCTCTGTGCACGGGGAGATGCTCAGCCACTAGACCTCGCTGTCCCCTGCGCTACAGAGGACATGGCAACACCCCCCTCAGGGGGCACTGTGGGTCACTCAGCACACGCAGAGAGGTTTCTGCAAGAAGCCAAATCAGAATCGGCAAGCTCTGGGTGTATTCGTGCCAAAAGTAAAATGCAGACAAGATGCAAAAGTCACAGTGCTTAACATGTCCTCCTGAGATAGCAAGGTTGAGGGTTTGATTACCGGTCAAGGCACATACAAGAAGCAACCAATGAACACATAAATAAGTGGAACAATAAATGATGATTGATATTTCCCCCTCTCTCTTTGTCTCAAATCAATAAAAATGAAAAATTTAAACTTCTTTTAAAAAAATTAAAATGCAATCATTGCTACTTGTTAAAATAATGTCTCTTCTACATCACTGAACCTCTCACCTATTTCTGGCATCTGACCTTCTTTCTAGGAACTTCGGGGACTCCCTCTACCCACTCACCACATCATGTGCTCACGAATTATTTTACATCCCACAAACCCTTCTTTACAGTATCATCCTAATTGCAACATATTAGATGGGAACTAAGTGGTCGACATTGATAGTTTATTGAAAAATTCTTTCCCTGTGATTAATTCTCCTTTCCCGTTTTTCTAAAGCCTTACCCAACATCTAAAATCCTCACTCTCAAAAAACATCAATAAACAGCCTGACCAGGCCGTGGTGCAGCAGATGGAGCACCGACCTAGGACTCTGAGGACCCAAGTTCAAGGCCCCAAGGTCACTGGCTTGCGCAAAGGCTCATCTGGCTTGAGCATGGGGTTGCCAGCGTGAACATGGGATCATAGAGATGACAACATGGTCGCTGGTTTGAGTGCAAGGTCCCTGGCTTGAAGCCAAAGGTTGCTGGCTTGAAGCCCAAGGTCGCTGGCTTGAAGCCCAAGGTTGCTGGCTTGAAGCCCAAGGTCGCTGGCTTGAAGCCCAAGGTCGCTGGCTTGAGCCCAAGGTCACTGGCTTGAAGCCCAAGGTCGCTGCCTTGAAGCCCAAGGTCGCTGGCTTGAAGCCCGAGGTCTCTGGCTTAGAGCCCAAGGTCGATGGCTTGATCCCAAGGTCGCTGCCTTGAAACCCAAGGTAGCTGGCTTGAAGCCCAAGGTCGCTGGCTTGAAGCCCAAGGTCACTGCCTTGAAGCCCAAGGTCGCTGGCTTGAAGCCCAAGGTCACTGGCTTGAAGCCCAAGGTCACTGGCTTGAGCAAGGGGGCACTTGGTGTGCTGGAGCCATCCCTCCCGTTAAGGCACATATGAGGAAGCAATCAATGAACAACTAACAACTAAGGTGTCACAGTATGAGTTGATGCTTCTCATCTCTCTCCCCTCCTGTCTGTCTGCCTCTCTCTAGATCTCTCTCACTTGCTAAAAATTAATTAAGGAAGCCTTTAATCTTTTGCTAACTTATCTACAACAACAAAAATAACAAGAACCACAATAAAAACATTATATGCATTCCTCTTTGGTTTTGCACAAATCCAACAATACACGCCCATGCAAGGCATATGTAAATTTTACAAAGGGGGACAGAGGGGAATGACTACTACGGGCCACACAGTGGAAACTGTGTCTACTAACATATTAACCAACATCAACCCCTCCATGTTTCACCGCCACATTTTCGTTTAAAAACTTGCTAAGTTGAACAGAAAACACCGACTACAAAATTGTCCAGCTTTACACAAAGCAGTCATGGCTACCTTTACGCTCCTAGGTTGTTGTTTTTTTTTTTTTTAGAACATTTGATGAACAATTACTGCAACCGCTTATTAATGTGCATTTAAAGGAAACCACCATATAATCAGAAACAGCAAGCTTGCCCAGAAAGCAGCTGCGGGATTTGAGAAGTTTTCTGTGAGCACGAGAGACGGGCGCACTCACGACCCCGCACGGTCCCGGCGTTGGCACCAGAGACACGAGCATACAGGAAGAAATGAACAGTGCCAAGGGCAATACGGGCTTCAACAAAAGGAAGGCTTCTGCAACTACGAGTTTACTTTTACGTCCAAGGAAAGGCCGAGGGCATGAGAAATGGAAGAGGCCACAGCCCCAACCTCTCTGCACCAATCAGACTTCTCCCACAACCTGTCCATCAAGCCAGAATGCAAACGATCCCCCCCCACCTCTGGGACAAACACGCTTACATCTAAAATAGCATGTAGTTCTTCTCAAGTGGTAAGTCATATGGGCTACAGGCAGACAACAGAAAAAATAAAATGAAATATATACACATGCATAAGTCAAGTGTAATCATCGTCTACATTCTGAATCTAAAAATACGTACCTACTACAATTTAAAATCAGACTTTTGTTTTCAAGAATCAAAATACAAACTTTGAGGGTCCATCAACCCCTAAATGCCTAACGCTGTCTTCGAAAGCAAAGCAACCCAGTTCCCTTTTCCAATACAAAATAGGTAAGACCCGTGACCCCATCCCTTCCAGCCACTTGACTGTCGTGAACACGGCTGCACCCCAACATAGAGCAGGTCAAAGGGCACATGACCTCCCCCAACGCTAAGCAGAATACTACAGAGCTGTGCTGCTCAGCTTGACAGAAAACAGCCATGCCCTTTCTGGGTATCACCCGGTCCCAGAGGTCTGCTTTTGAGGTCCCCAGGGAAAGAAAAGCACCCACTGGGACAGGAAAAATCCGGAACAATCACTGAGCTTTGAGTGTCCAGCCCGCCCGTCCTCTCACCACGTAGAGCTGCCTCCAGATGGTGGACCACTCCCGGAGCGTTGTGGTGACCTCCTGAATGAGCGGGAGGTCGCCCGGAATGACCGTCTCGTGTTGCCTGGAGAGAGAGGAGGGAAGGACGGCTGAAGCTCACAGGTCACTCATCTCTGCTGCCCACACCCTGTCTATCCCAAACCTACGCCATCAAGTTAAATAGGCACACGGAGAGAAAACACGCAAACAAGACGGTAGCCACAAGACACGGACGTGTGCGTCTCTAAGAGCGGCAGGTGACGCTTAGACAAAACCTGAGAGCGTTCATCCGTCATCCTACATGTCAGCTGTCCAGCCCCCAACGTCGGGCCGAGACGAGGAAGGCAAAGAACACACCCCATTCAACGTCTTCAGAACATCAAGGTCTGGGAAGTGGAAAGTGCCTTCATACTAGGTGGTACCCGTCTGCCTTACACATGCCATAAATTACAGCCACTCTGTGTGGCACCAGCATGCAGGTTGGGGTTCCGGTGATTTCTTCATTTCCATCGTGCATAAATCCTCGTCATAGGATAATACCGGAGCAGGCATCCGTGACCAACTGTGAGCGAAGTTAGTGCTTTCAAATGTCTATAGGTACTCGATCTGATCCCAAATTCTGATCGCCCTCTCCCTTTTCTCTCTAGCCCAACAGGTGAACCCTGATGTATGCCTAACTCACTGTCTAAGGGGCCATTGTTTTTATCAAATCAACCACGTGTTCTGGTCACGTGCTCTGGGTTGGGCAATGGCGCTACAAAGTCCCAATACTGAGGACTGCACAAGAGGCTGCGTCTGTGGCTTGTGGGGTGAGCCCGTCTGGCCCGAAAGTCCTAACCAGACACAATGTCCCGAACAGATGAGACCCCAACCAGCACGGATCATCCGGGGAAGCTGGACAGGTCTACCTGGACATCTTGTTCCATACAGAGCCCTGCCCGGAGGGCAGGACCCTGAGTTCAGCTCACAGGTGGGCTTCAGGCCTGACTTTCTGATGGGGGGAGGCTCCCAGAAGAAGAAGCATTGGAGTCCCATCATGGACTCCACCGGAGCTGCAGGGACCTGATGTCCGAGGGAGGCGTGCATCCGAGACCACCCCCCACAAATATGGCTTTTAGGAATTACCCTTTGATGGGACATTATCGGTGCCCATTACGGGACATGACTGTGAAAACTGCCCTGCCAAGTCTCTGTCCAGCTTCCCCAGGAAGGAAGCTAATGAAAATGTGCTACGTTACCCTCTGCAGGGCCACCCACGGGGCTCCCAGGGGAACCGGGGACATTTGTCAGCACCTGGGTGGGTGGCTTTCATCTTCCTGATCCTGAGTTTCATGCTGAGTCCCGTGGGCTCTCCCTGTGGGTGGCCAGAGGCTTGGAGCTCAATCAGACCCCACCCTCACCGCACGGAGAGGGCCTCCTTGCGCACGCTGTTCTCTGGGCTCTGTTCGGCATCCGTCTTACCCTCTCCCTTTTGATAAATCTGGCCTGTCTCGTGAACTACTGTGTCCGCTGGTTCTAACATATGGAATATGGCGGTGTTGTATTATCTCTGTAACCGCCTGGTCACCTGCGGGGGGCCAGCAATGCACACACCCAGCAGAGCCCGCCACCCAGGGCCACGATACGAACGAGGGGAAGAGCATCCCGCGGGGTGGCAGGAGGAGCGAATGGGACAGAGCACCTGGCCAGTGGTGGTGATTCTTGTTAGTGACTGGCTCTGCGTGATGGAGCCAGACCACCAGGGACAAGTCAGGGCAGGAGGTCCGGTCCGAGCATCAACCGCAGACAGGGAACTGCTGTGGTTTCAAGAACGACAGAGGCCATCTCAAAGGCGGGGGCAACAAAGAACAAGGAGAACCCTGGGAGTGGCGGGGACAGGGACAGCAGAGGGCGGCCAGAGAAACAGGGAAAGGTCACACGGACAAAGAGCTTTTAAGTGACGTGAAGCCGACGTGGCCAGCACTGCAGGGACACTCAGGAGGGGACAACTGAGGGGACACTTCATGTCTGGAAGCCGGGACACACCGGTGACATGTCAGTATAGGGGAGGGGACAAGAGGGAACTTTCTTGGTTGTAGGGATGAGGGTATAGAATGAGTGGCCACAGCCGCCTAGCCATGATGCTGGACGTCCGAGAGTGAAGGAAGGTCGGTGTCCTGAGTGAAGAAGGACCACACGAGAAAGGAATCACTTGTGAGAGTCACAGGTGACCCTGGGGAGCAAGGAGGCAGGTGGGGGCAGGGGACAAAATTGTGGCCCACATGGGGAGGAGGGAGGAGCAGGAGAAGAGAGGGAAGGCAGGCGGAGGAATGGAGGAGGGAGGAGATCACCCATGTGGTGGGGGGAGGCTCTCGGAAGGCAGGAGGTTCTCGGCCCCAAGGAAGGAGAAAGGCATGGAGGTCCGGAGGGAGCAGCAGAGAGGGTAGGCAGGCCCGTCACACAGCACAGGGGAGCCCCAAAGCCCGGGAGAGAAAACTGCTCCCACACTGCTCATTTCCCCAGTGCCCCATTCAACGCTCACACTGGGGCACCTTCTCCCAGGACCTGGACTGGGGCAGGGATGGGGACCGGGACCGGGAACAAAGGTGTCCGTGTGTATCGCTGCCTGTCCCTCTCACGGGCAGGGTGGGACTCTATCTTCTGAGAACTAAAATAAGCTCTTGTTCGCTTTACTATGAATGCTTCCTAATCATAGTTTCTGTAGATTCCTTTGTATTCATCAAAGTGCTTTCTTAGAGAAGTGAATCATCCCCGGTCTGACGTCTACACTGTCGCTGACCGGGAGGGGCGTGAAATACACAGGGAGTAAAGTACCCCGTATTCGGTCAGCCCACAACAGGGGGAACGTTCCCAAGTCTTCCTTTTGAAGCTTCCCTTTAGAATTTGGCATTCGGGACATCTTCTCTGCATTACAAACTACAGAAGCCAAGCTGGTCCTTTCCACACGTTGGAAGCACGGGGCTTGGGAAGGCAATCTGTGCTCAGCCAGAGGGAGGTCCTTACACAGAAATCCCAGGGTTGGTGCTTTTAGAACTTACACACAATATGTAACTGCGTGTGAAGATGCAGCAGAGACAAACAAGGAAATACTGTGAAGCGCCTTCTTCCCAACTCACACCTGGCTATGCGTGTGCCACTCCTACCCAAGGCGTTCCTGCTCTGCAAATGTCCTTTTTAACCATCGTGTGCATCACTTATACGACCTCTAAGAAATATATATCACAATCGGACAAATTGTACATCATGCATGTCCCAATTTAACAACTGTTGTGTACCCTAAACTCCTCTTGTACCAAAGCCAGCAAGGTCTGCCAGAAATGTATTCCGAGCTGGGGTTTTGGATGTGGGGGGCGGGATGCAGAGATGTGCAGCTTCT
This sequence comes from Rhynchonycteris naso, assembly GCA_037038555.1. Taxonomy (NCBI): domain Eukaryota; kingdom Metazoa; phylum Chordata; class Mammalia; order Chiroptera; family Emballonuridae; genus Rhynchonycteris; species Rhynchonycteris naso. Next base: position 258,296,230 of record CM072999.1, on the reverse strand, counting down.
GCCTTGTTGGGTAGCTAGCTCATTGAGAAGGCCCAGGACTCTAGGGTGCTTCCCAAAATCGACATCAGTTCCCGGACAATGACTGCAGTGAAGGAACTGACGTTAGACTCTTCAAAGGCTCAAAGCCATGTTTCACGCGACCCTACAACCCCCTTTCTCTCCCAAAACTCCTAGCCCACCTTGGCCAGTCACACCCACTGTCCAGCCTCCCACCATCACCCTGCCCCTGGAGGGCCAGGAAGGCCAACCATTGCACTCACCATTTCAACACCCAGATCACACTCACCCTTTTCCTTCAACAATGGCATCTTTAAGATGAATATATGAAGCAGGAAATATACCCTTGGGGGAGAAAAAAAAAAAAGACAGTTTTTACCATCAATATGAATACTGTTGCCAATCAAACACGTTGTTCCAAGAAGGTGGGGGGGGACTGGATCCCTGTTAATTCAGCAAGTCTCATGCGAAGTCCCACATGCAACAGAGCAAGAACAAACAAAGTCTAAAAGATGGCAACTGTGTTCCAAAGAGGCTACTAATGTCTTAGAAAAAATAAAACCAGAAACAAACAAAAACACAGAAGTAACTTGTTTGCAAAAAAAGAGCCCAGCCTGACTTGTGGTGGCGCAGTGGATAAAGCGTCGACCTGGGAACACTGAGGTCGCCAGTTCAAAACCCTGCACTGGTCTGGTCAAGGCACATATGGGAGTTGATGCTTCCAGCTCCTCCCCCCTTTCTCTCTCTCTCTCTCTCTCTCTCTCTCTCTCTCTCTCTTTCTCTCTCACTCTGTGTCTCCTCTCTAAAATGAATAATAAAAAAAAAAAAAATTAAAAAAAAAAAAAGAGCCCAGATGATTTCCCTGCGTTGTCCCCATAGGTCACACCTCTTTTTCACTGTTGACCTGGACTCAGGCAGATCCGCAGTCCCCTGATGCTAACACAGTTTCTGACGATGTTCTGTGACCGTTCCTGACCTCAAAGGGCTAAAATCACCACCAAAATTAGTTGACACCACTGATCGCTCCGTACGCACTGACTACTGACCCGACCCACACAGACTTTCTCAAGAGTCTCCAAACAGAGGGGTCAGGTGGTGAGATATAGAAATCGGCGAAGTGCACCCCGGTTTACAGAGCTCTGCATTGCCGGGTCCAGCACACGGGAACAGAGCCAGGACGCCAGCTCCATGGGCAGACATTCAGGGCCAGGCACAGTCCACCAAGTGCTGGTCCTGCTTCCCTAGCAAGCCGCAGACCTCCTTCCTGGAGGGAAGCAGGGGTGAGCCCCTGAAAGGCAAGGGCTGGGCTCCTGGGAAGCCCCATGCAAGCCGGGTCTGGCTTCCTGCGTGAGAATCAGGGCGTGCATCCAAAATCCATTCAGGGGCACCGGCGGCTTTACGCACACTTGCTGCGGGAACAGGCATGCCTGACTAGGTTCCTCTGGCACCTGGCCCTGAGGGATTGGCACAGGCCATGCAGGAGCCCACAACCACTCATCATGCTTGGGAAGGACCCAGGCATCACGAGTCCTGATCCTCCTGCCGACCAGGGAAGTGGTCGTATTTCCTGTAAAGAAGAATTATCACAGAGAGGGAAGGAGTGGGACAGAAAGACAGGCTGAGCAACAAACTCAACAGTCCATGGTGATTTATGACCCTAATCTCTTTAATTAACAAAGTCCTCAGGTCAAACTCAGGGTTGCATCTGCAGGAAGGTACTCATAATCACAGAAGAGGCCCTCAGTGTGAAACACAACATCTTCTGAAAGAAATATATTCCATCACCAGCTGGTTTGAATCTAACGTTGTTCAAACCTCAAGGCTCCAGGCCATCGGGTGGGGAGACCTCTGTGGCCGAGTTTGCACCGGGCAGGGTGAGTGAGAAGTCCTTGCTTGAGCCACTAACTTCAGAAGCGTTAGTTACAGGCTCAGTATCACAAGAGGCGCCCAGCCCAAGGAGGAGATAATGAGAGGTAATGCTAAGAAACAGAAGAAAAGTGAACCACCGGTCAAGCATAATTAGATAGTCAAGTATATATAAGTTACTGTGGACACCTGACCACAGCTTGGCCAGGTCATTACTTCTAAACTTCTAAACCATAAAATGAGATAGAAGAGCCATCACCCGGTCAGTGGAGCTAAGATGGGACATGCCACAGCAGGACTGTGCCTGGGAGTGCCCACCACAGCCATCGAGGTATAACTGCATGCCTCTGCTTCTCAAGTTCAAACACCATGCAGGCAAACCGCCCGCCCAGAGGGCAGAGGGCCTCTCTTCTGCCAGCCTGCAGATGCGGTATGGGAGGAGTCACAGGTGGCGGGAAAGAAGCGAGCGTGAACCCCGCACATCTCTCACTTCACCATCGAGGATGCCGTCAGGAAAAGATCCTGACCAGCTTCCTGGTTTTGTTTTTTGTTTGCTGACGTCATTAGAACCAGGTTGTTCTACTGCACATTCTGTGCTCAGAAAGGATGCACAAGTCTACCGGAAGGGGCAGAGCCCGGCTTCCATGACGACAATGCAACAATGTACGCCCCAGGAATGCACTCACTAACGGACCAGGGCAACAGTGTATCACGGCCCAGCAATGCACTCACTCACGGACCAGGGCAACAGTGTATCACAGCCCAGCAATGCTCTCACGGACCAGGGCAACAGTGTATCACGGCCCAGCAATGCTCTCAGGGACCAGGACAACAGTGTATCACGGCCCAGCAATGCTCTCACGGACCAGGGCAACAGTGTATCACGGCCCAACAATGCACTCAGGGACCAGGGCAAGTGTATCACCGCCCAGCATTGGTCTCAGGGACCAAGGCAACAGTGTATCATGGCCCGGCAATGCTCTCAGGGACCAGGACAACGGTGTATCACAGCCCGTGTATCATGGCCAGGCAATGCACTCACGGACCAGGGCAACAGTGTATCACGGCCCGTGTATCACGGCCAGGCAATGCACTCACGGACCAGGACAACAGTGTATCACAGACTAGCAATGCTCTCAGGGACCAGGACAACAGTGTATCACAGACTAGCAATGCTCTCAGGGACCAGGGCAACAGTGTATCACCGCCCGGCAATGCACTCACGATATTGGGGCTGCAGTGTCTGCCTGCACACGTTGTTCAGAAAAGAACAATTCAGGACAGCCCACACTTTGACCCATACACAGTTTAAGTTCAGAAAAAGAGATAAATAAGGAAAATGCGCAGACACAAATGAGACAGAATCAATTTCCTCTCACAGGGTGATATATGGAAGCACGGGCACTGGCTTTAACAACAGGAGTGACTTACCTTCTTAGACTTTTTTCTTAAGGTGTAACCTCTGTACCACCCTAAACAAATGTAAAGAGGAGACAGTTAGTACAAAGAGACAGGCTAGGGTCCTAATAACGCCTTCCTGTGATGTAAAAACCTATTGTTTTGCAGACATTGGGAAGTCCGTTAAGTCACCAGAACTCAACAGTCTTAAAGCTTTGGAGACACGTGATGGGGTTTTGCAGAAACCGTCTCAATACCAGCCTTGAGGTCTGGCTAGTGTCCTGAACTGATGGACACCGGCTCCTTCACTTCCATCTGCCATACACAGTCCTGAAGGGTCACTGTGAAGTTAAGAAGCACAGTTCTGAGAGGAGGAATGTCCTTCTGCCCACTCACCCCTAAATAAGCCCCTTGAGAAGGCACTCTCCTATCTCTCCCTCTGTCTGACTTGGATTGGGGTCACCGCCAAGTGCAAATACCAGCACCCTCAGATCATTAAGATCTTCCCCATAACAGAAATCCTATTGAGAGCTAACTTCCTCCTGAGCTCTGCCCTGGAGCAACCACGGCCACACAAAGTGCTTCTGTGGCAGAGGTCCCGGACAGGGCACAGCGGGCCAGGAACATGGATCCACCAACCCCCTCAGGGTCTGGCCCAGACTCCAGTTCCTGGTCCTTCCGTGGGGGAGCAGAAGACCTACAGACAACAGCTGTTCGCATGACTTCCACACTAAATGGAAGAGCCCCTTCGATGAGGGACCAGACCTGGCCACACCCTTGGAACCCCCCTCCCCATTACCTCAGGTGGAGAATAGAAATCGTCCCTGCAAACATCCATGGTCCACGGCCAGTCACCAGCCTCCTAACGGCTCAACCACAGCATGACATCCGGGAATATTTCCTTATCCCAAACACTCTGAGGTCACTTGAGGCCACCTCCCTCGGAAAAAGTGCATCAAAAGCTCCCATTTCAACTCTGCCCACAAGAGCAAAAGGACCGAGCCCAAGTGTCACCGTGAGCACGTGGAAAGTACAGGTGGAATCACTTCCCACCGAGGAACCAACTACTGGGGTTTTTATACAGCATCAAACACTTGATCCCAGAGACCAGGAGCGTTTGAATCAGCTCGGAAATGATGGAACATGGGCAAATGCTGGAGCCAGGGCAGGACCCCTCTTTAAAAGTAATAACAGTCACCGCCGGAGGCAGGGAAACCAGCAAGTGACAGGGTCATGGGGGAGCACAGTCCTCAGGGATGATTACATCCATACTTTCTGAGTGTTCAGACAGGATGGGCAGACGCCCGGGTGCCTCGCAAAGGACTTGCGAAGACCTCAAGAATGCCAACCGAATCCATGCCACCTTCCTGACAAAGGGGACTGACCAGACTGACGGCAGGGAGTGGTGGGGGCCACCAGAGATACGTGTCTAGAGTTCAGCGGCACAATTGGAGGATTACCTCCCAAGAGCCATGGTGCCCACAGCTGTCCAGAGCCGGTGACATCTCGGCTGGGGTTCACAGACAGCGACTCAGTGGGAGGTCACTGCGGTCCGGGAGTCAGAGCCCCACTGACCCGATGGAAAGGGCTACCTGCGTCCCGTGTTTGTGTCTGTTCTGTATTTCCAGGATTGATACGCCCTTTCTTCTCTGAGTCTGACAAGGAACTCGTGCCCTAGGATGTGCAAGGAAAGACGGCATAGGGACAAGAACAAGACAGAAACCAAGGAAAATGTAAGCAGAAAGGAGCCTGAAGGGCTCCCACCTCTATGGAAAGACGCTCCGACTCACTAACAAGCAGAGAGACCAACATGCAAAGCACAATATTGCTGCACAGTCAGGAGAGTCGCTGAAGCTGTGACACGCCATGATATGGGTCACCCCTGGGCACTGTGGGCAGGAGTGCAGACTGTGACAAATAGCGTGGGGGCAGCCTGCCCTACTTACCCAAAATTTATCATGCCCACACCAGCAACCCCTGTCCTGGGAACACATCCCTGGGAACACACCACATCCCCATCCATGCACGGTGCATGGGATCTCGGGAGATCCTGACAGCAATGAGCAGGATGCGGGTCTGGCCATGGGACAGTCACTTAATAAACATCTATGATCTTGGGTCACCTCTCCTGACAGCTTGACCCTGGACACTGCATAAAGGCAGGGGTATGCCCTCAATGACCCCTCACAGCCCCTTCCACCCTCACAGTGACCAGTAAACTTCCTTTTCCGTGTTCTGTGCCCCAAGCCTTCAGGAGCCTAAGACAGAGATTTACCCAGCCCTTGAGGGCAAATTTATTTTTTGGAAACTTAATATAAAGAACGAGAGCCTCAAGGAATTTTATATCCCCTGGGGCACTCTCAGTAATATCCTGAGAAGGATCACACAGAAAAAGAAAATCAAATTTGACAGACGGAAATAAATTTTCATAGAGGAAAAGTGGGAGGGGGGTAGGAGGAAAGAATAAAATAGCAAACTCGACAACCCATGGAATTTCAATAGAATAAGGAAAGAGGAGAAAGGTAGCTCGGGGCAGTAAAACCACCCCATCTTCCAAAGTCCAAACTGTTTCCCCAAGATGCATTTCTCTGACTGGGTTCTACTCAAACAAGAAAGACAGTTTGCAAACAAGGGGGATTAATTCTACTTTAAAGAGTCTTTACAAAGAGTAGAGTATGTTAAACAAAATTTGGAAGATCGACTAGCTCAGCAAATAAGCGCTCATGGAAGGGTTCTTTCTTAGGATGCTGGCCCAAAACTCAAACGTCTGCTATCCAGTTGGGGGGGGGGGTATATTTTTATTTTTCTTAAGTGAGAAGCGGGGAGGCAGAGAGACAGACTGCTGCGTGCCTCGGACCGGGATGCACTTGGTAAGCCCCCTATCGGGCGATGCTCTGCCCATCTGAGGCTGTTGCTCCATTGCTCAGCAACTGAGCTATTTTAGTGCCTGAGGAGGCGAGGCCATGGAGCCATCCTCATCGCCTGGGGCCAACTTGCTGCAACCAAGCCATGGCTGTGGGAAGAGAAGAGAGAGAGAGAGAAGCGAGAGAGGAAGAGGAGGAGAAGCAGATGGATGTTTCTGTGTGCCCTGATGGGAATCAAACCCAAGATGTGCATACACTGGCCAATGCTCTACCACTGAGCCAATTGGACAAGACCTTTTTCTTTGAATTAATTAAATACACAACAGGGATCACTGACCCGCCTAAGGATGCCACTGCTTTAGCAAGGACATTCTTCTTACGAAGCAAAGGACAAGCTGTTGCAGTCCCAACATCCCCCAGGCCACACAGGAAATCGCTATCTGCTCAGGAACAATGTCACTGCCCTCTGTTTATATTAACCAGGATTCTAGCTGCAGCTGACCCCAGGGGCCGGGGGTGGGGGCAGAAATAAAAGACAGAAGAAGGATTTTCCCCTTCATATCAGAAAAGTGTTTGCGAGAAGAGGTTCGATCCCTAACCTCTCCTTCATTTCCCTCTGTTTCCTCTCAGCTGCTGTCAGTGTCTCCCGACAGCAGATAAGGGGGCCTGAGCGTCTGCTGGAGAGACAGAGGGGAGGCAGGCACAGGGCACCCCGCCACTCCTCATCCCTGTAAGGACGGGCTCTGTCCGCAGTGCTCACATCCAAACTGCTTCCAGAAGGACGCGGCTAAAGCCTTTTATTCTCCCCTCCCCCAGGGCTTCTGTAGGATTAAAGGGTGCACGTGGAATAGAATTCTAAGTCAGTGTGTGTCACATGGGGAAGTAAGGAACACGACTGTGGGTATGGGACCAGGCCTGTGCCTGTCACAGGAAGTCTCCAAGGACCCCGGAGCAAGCTCAAGCTCGCCTCGTGCACAAACGCTGTGCACTGGTTCCCCCCACCCCCGTGGCGTGCAGAGCGGGTTTCACAGACTGAGTCTGTGGATGAGGAGGGGATACCTGCAGCGCCCCTCCCTCCACCCCCACCTCCCGCTGGGAAGGACTTGGCTAAAACCCAGCCTTTTAAAAGCAATTTCGCTGTTGAGATAATCGATTTTAATTGCTTCTGTTTATTCCCAAGCTATAATGGGGAGTCGCCCCTACAAGCAGGAAATACAGCCACCAACTCAATGGGACAAAGCTTCCAGATCGGAAAAATGTAAAAATAAATAAGTAAAAATCAAGCCCCGCCATTGCTTCCCCTCTGAGCGCCGACAAGCCCAGGACGAAATAAAAGGAGGCCCGCTCAAGTAATCTGCAGAAGACTCAACACGAACACAACCGTCTGCAAGACCAAGGATGTCCCCAGACCAGTCACTGACTGTACATTTATTGGATAATTCTAACAACGGCTTCCCTGAACCACATCCCAGAGCTGTGACAACCTCTGCTCAGTCCTGGGAAAATGGGGTCACAGATTTTAAAAAGGAAATCAGAAATGGCGATTTTGATTCCTCTGAGGATGTTATGAACCAACCTGAGCAGGAGCATCAGAAGTCGCACCATGCCCTTCACACAAACCTCAAAACAATGACTTGGATACTAAGTTGCATCTTACATGCATTGCTACATTTATTTCAAGTGGTCAGTTATTAAGAGTCGGAATTTATATCCACTTTCAGAAAAGGAAACAATGTTTTGTTTTTAATAAAAAGAGCTTTTTCAACAGGAGATTTTAGAGTTTAAAAAATAAAGGAATTTTTAGTCTTAATTCCACCTTGAAGAAGCCTCGTTAAAGTAACGATTGCCTCGCTCCTGTCCCTACATGAAAGGGCGCCCACCATGCAGGAAACCCGATCACGCACACACGAGAAAGGCACACGAGTACGCGTGCTTTCCTAACCAGGAGACGCTTCGCCCACTGGGCGCTGACAACGTGTGCTCCCTCCCCAAAACAAGAGAGAGGACACCAAAATGTATACGCACCTTCGTATGTCTCTAAGATGTGCACAGTGTCTCCTATCTGCAGGGAGAGCTCGTCCACTCCCCGGGCATCATAGTTATAGAAAGCTGTGAAGAAGGGAGGAGAGAAGAAGACGTCAGTGGAGGCAGAAAGACGGACGCTGGCTGTCGTCGCTTGTACTTCATATTAAAATACATTCTGCCTTTGCCCGGATCCTTCTCTCTGACACCCACAAAAGTAGCCCTTTATCTTTCAAGGGACAAATATAACGGGTGATCGTTCACGTAGAAGGAGTTCGCGGCTACTCGGGATACCCAACAACCGTAAGTGACTTTTTTATTTTTAATTGTGGTAAAATATAGATGATGTAAAAACTTGCCTTTTGAAACCATTTTTAAGTGCACGATTCCATGGCATGAGTTACAGTCAAAGGCTGTACTACCATCACCACTCAAGTCCCAAAAGTTCTTCGCTGCTCCAAACAGAAGCCCCACCGACTCATTAAGCAATTGTTCCCCATGGGTCCCGCTCCCCCAGACCCCGGGACCCAGGCCTACACTGTCTGTACGCATGTGCCGGCTCCAGCCCCTCTCACACGTGGGACCGCACAACACGGTCCTTCTGCGTCTGCCTTCCTTCCCTCAGCATAATGCTTTCAAGGTGCACAGGTGCTGCACCTCATATCCAGACTCTTCCTTTTATGGCTGAACAACATTTATAATCGAAAGAAAACTGTGGTACTGCTAACAACAGTTTTCATTATTACTTCACATAGTGCCTTGTATTTCCATTAATAGGTGTTTCTTTTTCATTCGATGACCTTCCTCTTCCTAATCATGAATCAATTACATATGGATAGAAAACTTTCAGGAAACCAAATTGGTTTTTAAAAAAAAAAATCATATAACTTATGTGGATATTAAGCTCCAAAGCTAGGGTACAATCAAGTAGGCAAAAAATACAACCAGCATGATGAAGAAATCCTTAAAACTGGCAATCCTTGCAAATCTCTGAAACCCCCAATCTTTATCCTGGCATGTACCAGTTCCTACCCCTCCTGGTGAACCCCTAAAAAAAAGTGACAGTGTGAAACGCAGACCACACTGGTGCTCAAGTACGGGATACAAGAACTGTCACAGTGAAGAAGATGTCAGAAAGTGTCTGAGACCCAGAAATTATTCAAATGGCCCACACTCAATTTAAAAAAATAAAATACAGAGATACAGTGATGTTCCTCCTTCCCAATGGATTCTGCCTAAAAAGATGTCACACTCCATGTAAAACGCATCTTCAAATGCCTGATCAGTTTCTCACCCATCCGCCTGACCAGTGGTGACGCAGTGGATAGAGTCTGACCTGGGACACTGAGATCCCCAGTCCAAAACCCCAAGGTTGCCGGCTTGAGCAAGGGCTCGTCAGCTTGAGCCCAAGGTTGCTGGCTTGAGCAAGGGATCACCGGCTCGGCTGGAGCCCCCCAGTCAAGACACATAAAAGACGCAGTCAATGGACAACTAAATTGAAGCAACTACAAATTGATGCTTCTCATCTCTCTCCTTCCTGTTTCTCTCAAGTCAATTTTAAGAAAACTTCCTGTCCATCCATCTGGTACACCCTGCCAGACCAGGCTGTCCTTAAGGGGCACCTTCTCTATGTCCTTCTCTAGAATCTTCCTGGGTCACATCATGTGCAAACTCCCCCGATGGCATGGGGGGCGGGGGCTCCAGCACCTGACCACCTCCCCTTCCTTCCCATCACACACTCCTGGTTCCGGAAGGGAAGAACCCAAACTGTCCCACACCTGTGCACATCAACGTACCCTCCCCTCGCCAACTGGGTCTCCCCGCCTTTGCCACCTCTCCAGGAAAGCCAGGGCCAAGGAAGGGTGTCTGCTCTTCCAACCCCCTTCTCCCAATATCCCCAGTGCCACAGCACCCATAATCCCTGCTGTCAGCTCCATAACTGACCCTTCTCCCCCGACTGTGACAGCAGCCCAGACTTTCGGTCCCTGGTTCCCACATCCGCAGACTCCACAGCCAGACAACACGCAGAAAAACCCCCCGTTCCCAGAGACCCGGGACCTCCAGCAGATGACCCACCCTGTCCACCGCCAGCTCCCCCGTCTGCAAAACAGGGACATTGTGACCTACACCTCACAGGATTTGGCGATCTGGTGACATGATACAATGAGGACCCCGCAGCAAACACGCAGTACACGGTAAAGGCTCTTCGTGTGGCTGGGAGGATTTTGTTTTCACCGCAACAAAGGCCTCCATGGCTACGAGAATCCCCGTGCAGGAGCCAGAGCAGGCACCGCGTCGCGTGCTCACAGAGATCCTGCTGCGTCAAGAGTCATCGAGATGTGGAAAGTTCCATTTTTTGCCGGTATTTTCCTGCTATTTTCACCAAAACTCATTAAAATGCAATGTCCTCAATGGACACAAAGGGTTATGAGCAGTTACTGAAGTGTATTTAGCATTTCACGGTGAACCGTTAACAAGAAATAACGGCATCAGGCACGGAGAGCTCAGAGCACCAGCGAGCCTTCCTCAGGTCAGCGGGGCCGTGTCCAAACCTCCAGCAGCCGAGACTGCATTCATCACAGTTCTCACCTGCCTCCCTGACAGCGTGCCTACTCCGGTACAGATGGGGGGGAAATAAACACGTCAAGGAAGATAAAAATAAAATAAAACGCACACATCCACCGTATGTACATCCCAGGCCCCTGTGACCCCGTAAAGCACACATGCAGAAACCTTTCGGCACCTGCCCTGCCATCTCGGAATTAGGCAGACTAAAACATTAAGAAAAATCTCCTACATGAATACAGGAACTTCAAGTTTAACTACGGAATGAGCCCGAAACACCCAATGTCATAGATGACAGAAAAAAATGGGAGTCCTGGGGGCTTATGCACGAGACTGAAATGACAGCAGAGCTTAGGACCACACCAGCTGTCCAGCCCCCGGCCTCCTGTTCTGCTTAGACTCCTGGTCTAAACAGTCCGATGTTAACGCCAGAATAGAAGCTTACTAGACAAAAGGGTAGGATGGAGGGGGACCGTGTGGCCCGTAGAACAGAGGCCCCCAAAGTCATCCGCGTCCGCGTCACAGGTGCTGTAAGGATGGAACCTGACGTGGCAGGTATGACCAGGTTAGGAGTCTTGAGACGTGGATGCCAATGCTGGAGTATCTGTGCGGGCATCATGTAATCACGGGGGTCCACACAAGATGGGGACAGGCGGGTCAGAGTCAGAGAGGAGATGTGAGGATGACGGCAGCCAACACCAAAGAGGGCAGGAGGCGGGTCCACAGCCAAGAGACGTGGGCACCTCGGGAGGCTGGACACGGCAAGGACCCGGGTTCTCCCCCGGAGCCTCAGAAGGAACAGGTCCTGCCCTGCCGCATCCGGAGCTCAGCTTGTGGGGTTAGAGCAACAAAAGGACACGTATCTAATTCTGACAAGTCTGTGACTGGGGTTCCCCTATCTGTCGGATTGGGGTTCCGACAGTGATCAGGTGGGTGATCGGGAAGGAGGGCAATGCAGTCAGCTTTCCTAGAATGGGCCCACAAGTATTCAGGGGGGAAGGCTATCCCTATTCTGATGACTTGACCTTTCAAAGCCATCCCGTTCCGGGGGGGGTGGAGAGCAGGGACCAGACAGTGCAGGAGCGTCTTCTCCTCCAAGATGGGTGAGGAAGAGAGAGGGCAGCTGGCATTCAGCCGTCCTTAGTTGACAGGAGCCCAAAGATGGCTCTGCCTGTCACCCAATTTGTCTTCTTTATTTTTCCCAATCAGTTTAGACCTGAGAAAAGTGCCACAAATGGACACGGCCGCTGTGTGTCCATCCGCACCTTCGGAGAGTGTAACATCCACCTCCCTCTGTCTATTCCTACTCCTCAAATCGATGTGCCCGTTTCATAGCCTGGTAGAGGCGGCAGCTCTGGGGACAGGTGCACGAGCGTGTGAATTTCTCCGTTCTGGACGGCAGAGTCCAGTGCAGAAGCCTGACCTACTGCTCGTGGGAAAAGCGAAATGGGAAGAAAGGATGTGGAGATGAACCATCGTGAAGTTCTTTCTCAGGATGCTGCTTTATTTATTTTTGTTTACTGCTGGAAGAGCCAGCCGCAGCCCAGGGAGTGGAAGCACCCGGATCCTCTTTTCCCAAAATATATACTCCTGGTGAGCGCCCATAGAGCTTATAAGCATCAGAGATGTGAGGCAGGGAAGTCATCACCTCCGCTCACTCTGATCACCCTGAAAATGCTGCCCGGGGATGGAAGGGAAGAACTCAGCTCACAAATCCGAGGGGAGGCTTCCTTTTGCACCCGTGTACCGATGGTGACCCTGCTATACACGAAGCTGCCTGCAGCTGATGGTACGGTATTGGGAGTCCACGAATGATGTGATGACAATGATGATGAGAGTGATGAGGAGGAGGATGGTGATGATGATGAGCGTGGTGATGAGGATAGTGATGATGATGATGGTGGTGATGGTGATGGTGACGATGCAGATGATGACAGTGATGATGGAGATGATGCTGATGAAGATGATGGTGGTGATGATGATGATGATGATGATGATGACAATGATGATGGAGATGGTGGTGGTGGAGGTGGTGGTGATGATGACGGTGATGGGGACGGTGATGTGACAGTGATGATGCAGATAATGACAGTGATGATGGTGATGATGATGGTGACAGGGATGATGGTGGTGATGTTGACAGTGATAATGGTGATGATGATGTGATAATGTGGATGCTAACAGTGATGATGCAGATGATGACAATGATGATGATGATGATGATGACGGTGATGGGGACAGTGATGATGGTGTGATGATGGTGATGATGCAGATGATGACGGTGATGATGCGGATAATGACAGTGATGATGATGATGACAGTGATGATGGTGATGATGGTGATGATGGTGATGATGTGGATGATGACAGTGATGATGATGATGACAGTGATGACGATGATGATGATGGTGTGATGATGGTGATTAGGGTGATGATGACAGCGATGGTGGTGATGATGGCAAAGATGGTGATGATGATATGATGAGGGTGATGATGTGATGAAGGTGATGATGATGATGACAGTGATGATGGTCCACTGCTGCAATACTGGCTGACATTCACTGAGTCTATTCCCTAGACTAGGCATTGATATCAGTGCCTCTCATGTTCAGACTAGTTTAACCCTTATAATAGTCCTCTGAGGAGGATACAGAATATTTCCCATTTTCCTCATCAGGGTTTCCAGCAGCTCAGCGTCTGTGCATGTGTGAGCAGCCAGTGGTGGGGGGAGGGGAATGCTGTACAAAGCCAGAAGCCAGCAGGACCACCAGGATCAAAGGCCAAAGTGACAAAGCCCTGCATGGTCTCATCCTCAACCCTGAGCCAGAGTTGGCCATCTCTGGGGCTCAGACTGACCTGGATGACAAACAACAGAACATCTGACTTGGAGTCCCCTGGCACACAAACAGGTCCTCACGTCCCTGAAGTTCACAACGTTTAAAGCAGAGGTCCCCAAACTACGGCCCGCGGGCCAAACTGCAGCCACATAAGGTCATTTATCCGGCCCCTGCCGCACTTCCAGAAGGAGCATCTCGTTCATTGGTGGTCAGTGTATGGAGTACTGTATGTGGTGACCCTCCAACGGTCTGAGGGACAGTGAACTGGCCCCCTGTGTAAAAAGTTTGGAGACCTCTGGTCTAAAGCATGGTGCTAATGGAGGTCTCGTTCCTCACACAGAAGAACCCAAGCTGGGGTAATTCCAGAAACACAAGGTTGGTTTCATATTCAAAAACCAATAAATGTGATTCACCACACTCAAAGAGTAAAGGATAAAAATAAAAATTAAAAAATCGAATAATCACCCCAACTGGTACAGAAAAAGGATTTGAGGAACTGTAACTCCTATTCAGGGAAAAAACAAGAAAACTTACTTGACTACTCTTGACATTAGGGGGAAAAGCACCATAAGCCATGTGACAGAGCCGTGTGACAGAGTCCTCCGGAGAAGAGGTGTGACTTGTTGCAGGTGGCATAGTGAATTCGGCAGCCCTGGGACCCTGTGGTGTCTCTGCCAGACTGTCTCCGCCATCCCACCCTCTCCGGCCCAAGTCTTTGCCACCTCTCCCTGAGATGGAAAATAATACTTAAGTGGGTCTCCCAGCAATATTTAAATTGAAGGTATAAACCCTTTTTCGTTTCTCTCCATCACCAGGGTTATCTTCTTTAAATCTTCGCCCTCAAACACTGTACCATATCCCTTGGCTTTCTGGATCGCAGCCTAGTTCTCTCCCGCAGCATTCAAAGACCCGTGAGGTCTGACCTCAACCTTCCCCCCTTTCCAATCTCCTCTCTCCCCTCGCTCCACCTCCCCCGGCCCCTGCCGTAAGCCGCTCCACCTGTGGGGAAGGACCTTCCCTCTTGCACCCCTGAAGACCCCTCCTATACCCCTAAAGTCCCCTCTTATCTGCAAGGCCTGCCTGTAACTTCACATCCTTCTCCGGATCCTTACTGAATTCTGGCTTTTTCCCTTGACCAAGAACAGGTACGTGCATGCCTGAATAAACTGCTTGCGGCCCGCCTACCTTTCCTATGAGCCCTGTGACCTCCCAGAGCCCTGTGGAGCCGCTTCTCTCTGTGTCCCTCCCAACCACACTCCTTGGGAGAAGACAACATTTCTCAATCATTGGATTTGCCACAGTAGCCAACACCATGCCTTGCAGGCAACTCAATAAAAACTCACTGAACTTAACCAGATCATAAAATATTCCTTCCTGTGAGGCAGGCAAGAGAATGAAGGCAAAAACTGTATTTGTTCCCCTTCAAAATAGTCTTGCCCGTTCCTGAGAGATTCGGGAGACCAAGATTGATCTAATCAATAAGAAAGAGAGACACAGTATTAGCTTCCCAGGCTCTGGCTTGGTCTCTTCCCCATAATGAGATCCTCTTCCATTGGCACTCAGGTTCAAAGCCTCCCTCAAGCGCTCAGGGCCCGAGCCTGACCCCACGTGACACCTGGAAGACCACTGATCTCCGATCCTCCAACCCACACCTGTCCTGCTGAAACACGGCTTCGGGATGTCCAGCAGCCCTTTAAAAGGTAATTAATTCTTTTAAAAAGTCAATTCATGAAAACGAATTGCTCTGTTTGTGGTTCCCTTCCCTCTGTCTTGCCTTCAGTTAGTGGTCAGCCGCATTCGTGTTCCCAGGGCTGGGAACAAGGGTAGACCAAGTTCTGCAGGAGGAGTCCAGGGAAGGGCCCGGTCTGCACCCCTACAGCGCTTCCTTCTAAGGGGCGGTCCGTCTGCTGCACTCGAGGTGCATGGACGCAACACGTGTTTATCTCGTCCGTGCCCATAACACACGCTAGTTCCTGCTCTGAGCCAGCGTCGAGCTGCTGCTGGGGTGAGAGGGAGGAGATGAGTACAATGCAGTTACCCCAAAGAGTGGAGTCAGCCCCTAGCCTGGGATCCAGAGACCGAGCCTTTCACACACTGGACGCATCTGGGAAACACGGTGCAGAAAGAATCAGATTGTACACGTCTTCTCTACGGCCAAAAGGACAGAAAGTGTGGACATGAACAGCTATCGGTACCAGCATGTCCAGAGCAGCGTCACCCACAAGTGGCGAAATGGCAGAAGCGGGTGTCCATCCGCGGAGGAATGCCTATGCAGAATGTGGCCGATGGCATTCGATGGGAAATTAGTCAGACTGAAAAAGGAAGGGATTCTGACCCAGGCTACCTTGAAGACATTATGCTAAAGTGACACAAGCCAGACACAAAAGTCCAGATGTTGTATAATTCCACGACCATGAGGTACTAGAAGAATCATAGTCACAGAGGCAGAGAGTAGAATGGTGACTGCCCCAAGCTCGGGGGTGGGCAGAGGGACAGACGGGGAGTTAATATTTAATGGGTGGAGAGTTTCATCTGCGGAAGATGGAAAAGTTTGGGAGGTGGATGTTGCCGATGGTTGCACAACAACGTGAGTGTGCTTATATAATGGCACATTTAACCGCAGGTAAAACGGTAAATTTACCTTATGTCTATATCGTCATCATCATCATCGTCATAATAATAATAATAAAAAGACTCCATGAATAAAATGAGGGAAGTTCCCTATGGACTTAGTGTCTCCCTTGCTGTGAGCTGTGAAATTCTCCGTGCTTCCCAGTGGGTAGAGCAGTTTCCCTCTCCTGGTTCAAGACATCACGCTCACACCTGAAGAAGCAAGAGGTGATAGGTTCAAGGTCAAAGAACACCTCTGGTATTGTGCAAGTGTGTGAGTGTGTAAGTGTGTGTGTGTGTGTGTGTGAATGCCCACAGCTCTAAAGAGAACGTCTCTTTCCAATTCACCAAGTTAGTTCTGCCAGGTCCCTATCTTTCTTTCTTAGGAACACAGAGATTGTTTCTCTGCCCATAAAATGCCCTGGGGCAGGACTTCCTGCAACGTTTTCGAATATTAGCATCAGGGGACAGAGGCTTCTAAATAATTAAACGGAGGGAGCAGGGCACAGTGAGATAAGTAACCATCCTGTTATTCAATGTTTCTTTTTGCCTCTTGGATGGAACCAGGTGGGAGGGATGATGGAGATAAGACTGTAAAAAAGAAATATATAAAAGAGTCTTTTTATCAAATTCTAATTAAAGTGACAGACACAATTCAAAGATATTTTAATATCTTTCTTCAGAATAAAAACGCCACCGTACGCCTTACCCACAAGGAGCCAGCGACTATCTGGTTTCTATCTAGTCCAAAGGTCACGGCGCCCAAAACACACAGGCTTCTTGGGATAATATCCTGGGTTGTGGGTGAATGCTGGCTGTATTTTTCCTGTGACAGGAAAAACAAGACTACTTTTCAGCACTTTTGTCTTTTGTCAAGTCTGGGCTGGGACAGACACGCCACTGACCTCATCTTCGACAGTCTTTCCGAACCCGCCCACACATACGTACAAGAAGATGCGGCTGACCTGGAAATGATCTATTTTTGCATTTAATTTTGCTCAGCAGCAAAGAGGTGCAGAGGTGAGATAGGGGAAAGGTGTAATTTCTTTAATCATCTTTCCCAATTTAGGAAAACAGAAGCTGGTGAAACAGCACCATGCAATCACGCCCCCCACCCCCAGGAGTCATGAGCGGTTCACAGTGACCTCAGGGGCTGGGCCGCTGAATGCCACCCCCACCTCGGGCCAGGTGGAAGAGGCTCTCTGCTGAGGGCAGTTGCAGACCAGACCAGCCATGTGGGGCGTGAGCTCAGTGGACCCCACAGCCCTGGGCCGCTCCCAGGTCCTGGTGAGGACCCACGGGTGGCCAGGGCCTGCGAGTGTTTGACTGGAAGCAGGTGGGACTTTCTCTGCTCTGAAGGAGGCCAGGACCTGCCCTTCCCCACACTGGTCAAACAGGTTCTACCCAAAGGGCACAGGGACGGGCACCAGCCTGCCAGTGCAGGGAACAGGGGCGAGCCCAGTCCACCGGGGACACACAGGGACATAAGGAGCCAAATAGTGAGGCGGAGACTCATTTTTCTGTGACACTAAGGTCGCTTTATCACGTGTCCCCCACCCCACTCCTCTCACCGGGCTTCAGTGAGAGCCTCAAACCACCTGTTCAGAATGCAAGGCCACTCTCCCTCCTGGCCTCCTTTCAAATCGTTCCACTCGAATGAAGAAAGGGAAGGACAGAGCAAACATTCCAAAAGGTGCATTTGGCTTTCTTCATGTAATTAATGTTCTTCATGGAATTCATTGGAAGTGGCAGAGATCACTTCTAACACCTCAGTTCTGACTGTCTGACTGGGGAGGCATGTCCCGGAGGTCGGAGCACATACCCAGCAATAAAGCACAGTGTCTCCCGGGCACATGGTGCCAAGGACCCTGTGCAGAAGGGCGCTCCAGAAGGGAGGTCCGCTCAGACGTGCGTGTGCACTCCCCGGACACTAACTGCTAACATGCCATCCAGGCTGCCCGAGCTGACACAGCCCTCTTGTTCCCAGAGGGGAGAGCCAAACCCGGGCGGTCGCAGCGTGGATCCAGGCCAGACGCATTGGATGGGGACAAGGGACATTTCCATACTTGCAAGGGGAAGCTGGGAAACAAGAGGAGAGCCCAGCCCAGCACAGCGTAGAAGGAGAGAGCCGGCCAGGATCCTGAGTTGACCAGACCTGGGCCACCTGCCTCTCACATCTAGCTTACCAGGCGTGCGAAGGGCTCTCATCCAAGACCTTCCTCCAGCACTCCCGTGGGATCCATCGAGTGTGTGCTCTAAGTCCCAAAGGACACGAGACAATCCGCCTGATCAATCTGCCCTCCAGGGACAGTGTGCAAAGGTGGCAGCAGACAGTGCCTGTTCCTTGAAAGGGGTGTTTGCAGGCAAGCTGCCCTTCACGGAGCAGGCCACGGATCCGGCCACGGATCCTCTCACTGATGCCAGGTAAGGTGGGCCACCCAGGGATGAACTCAGATGCAGGAACACGCAGAAAACAAACCAGCAGACCCTGGGAGGCCACTCACTAGGCTGCTCTGCCCAGACCAGGCCTGCCAGGAACCGCCTTCAGGCCCAGACAGCCCCAGACTCTGTCTGTCTTCCCCACAAGGCCACTAAACCCACGGCTGGCCCGTCCTTCGTGCTCCTGAGCATAGATAGCTGCGTGTCCACATAACACCTAAAGTGCCCAAGGATGCATCAGTTCCCAGCAGGAGTGGCTACCTAGTTTTCAGAGCCCAAAGAAAATAAAATACAATGTCTCTTGTTCAAAAATCATGTACATTTTCAAAAGAATTAGGATGGCTATCAATCCCGCCCAAACAATCAGGACCTTGCGCACGGCTAACAGGCCCGGAAATGATGAGGCTGCCGTGGAAATGATGTGTGGTGGTCCTTCAAAATACTAACACACAATTAACACGCGACCCAGCAATTCCACGTCTGGGTATGCACCCAAGAGAACTGCGGGCAGGAACTCGAACAGACCATTGGGTCACCCACGCTCACAGCAGCATGGTAGGCAAGAGCCAAAAGACAGAAGCAACCTGGGTCTCCATCCACAACGGAGTTGTGGGTTTGTTCACATGGAGGAACAGTCCTTGCCTCAGAGAAGAAGAATGGAGTTCTGACACACAACACTAAACATGGGTGACCCCTGAGGACACTGCACTAAGTGAAATAAGCCAGTCACAAAAGGACAAATCCTCCAGGACCCCACTCACATGAGGTGCCTTAAGTAGTAAAATTCACAGGGGCCGAAGGTAGGATGGCGGTTTCCAGGGCCTGGGAAGCGCGGGGAATTAGGGACCTAGTCTCTACTGGGCACAGAGTTTCGGTTTGGCAAGGCACAGACATTCTGGAGATGGACGGTAGTGACCAGTGTACAATATAATGCCCATGTACAAAGGCCACTGAACTGTACACCTATAAACGGCTAGAACCGTCCTATTGATGTTACGCATATTTTACTATAATAGAAAAGAAGAAGAAGTCAGTGCCGGGTCCTGTGTGAGCACAGGGTCAGGCCCGCCAAGCTCGCTCTGGCTCCAAGAAGGGGTCACTCTCCAGGACGCTGGCGCCCCATTTTGCAAGGGCAGCACTTCCCCAGCAGAGAGACTCCGAGCCCGAAGAGCTGTGTTATATTCTAATAGTCATTTCAACCAACTATAAAAGTACAGCATCACATAATAAAATTGCTTTTGCACCACGGTAGAAATATTTAGCAAGAGATGAGACACACTTAGCGAGAGGCTATAAAAACCTATTTGCTCACGTACCAGGTTGGTGCTGAAAGGGACCAGAGCAGGAGACAGATGGAAGGGAGACGGCAGGAGAGGTGCCACCCCAGGAAACGCGACAATGATGTGTCCACCATGACACTCAGCAGGCAGGATCCGTTCGGTATTGTTTTTTTAATGCACTGAGCAAAAAAGGGACCCTCTCTCTGCTACTTGCGACTTTGTTTCATTTTTAACTACTAAAGGTTCATCAGTTTTGAGATCAGAACACACTCATTTCCCTGGAGTCTCCCCTGTTGTCTCATCAGATTTGCCCACCATGTGCCACAGGTGACCAAGAAGGAAGACAAGCCACCCCTCCAGCCCCAACATACGGGGGCTGGACAGTTATTTCCCCAAAACAGTTTCCAATAAATACTCCCTACCGCAAATGAGGGGTATCCTACTCACACTGCTCCCATTACACCTATGCCCCACAGACATTCGGTGAGAAAGATGGATTATTCACCATCACCAGCATCATCACCACCAACAACACCACCATCACCACCACCATCATCACCACCACCCATACCATCAAAACCATCATCACCAACAACTGCAGCACCATGTAGCACCAATACCAACACCACCATTATCATTATTGCCTCCACCACCATCATCATCACCATCATCACCACCATCACCACCACCATCATCACCATCACCATCACCACCATCACCACCATCATCACCATCATCACCACCATCACCATCACCATCATCACCATCACCATCATCACCATCACCATCATCACCATCACCACCACCACCATCATCACCATCACCACCACCATTACCATCATCATTACCATCACCACCATCACCACCACCATCATCACCATCACCATCACCACCATCACCACCATCATCACCATCATCACCACCATCACCATCACCATCATCACCATCACCATCACCATCATCACCATCACCATCACCACCATCACCACCACCATCATCACCACCATCATCATCATCACCAACACCATCACTAACATCACCACCATTATCACCAACCATCACCATCATCACCATCATGATCACCACCATCACCATCATAATCACCACCATCATCACCATCACCAACCATCATCAGCATCATAATCACAACCGTCATCACCAACATCACCAACATCACCAACCATCACCACCATCACCATCACCACCATCACCATCATAATCACCACCATCATCACCACCACCACCATCACCATCACCATCACCACCATCATGGTACTACTCACAGTGAACTTTCCCTCTGTACTAACGAAGAGCAGACAGTGCACTTAAAACTCCACGTATTTCCCCATTTTGTCCCACACGAGCCCTGTGACATGGGGCTAACAGCAGCCCCACTCCTGCACACAGAGCTCTGAGCCAAGAGCAGGGGGGAGGCTGTGGGCATCACGTGGCCTCCCCTGGGAGAACAGCCACCCAGCTGCCGCGCGCCACACAGACAAAGGGCAGCCACGCTGCTGCTCCACAAACAAGGACCCCAGCGTGCCTCCTCCATAACCAGCTCCCCTTTGCTGCCAAGGGGCTGTGACAATTGTGCACAGTGTCACAGGCCCCGGATCCCTCTGACTCCAGAAAGCCCTTGAGACATAAAGAAAGAACAATCCCCCTGATTTCACAGACGGAACCCCAGTCTGGAGGAGAAACGGCCCTTCCACGTCCCGTGTGGCTCAGCTGACCCCACACGCCAAGGGCTCACCGGCACGTCGGAGGCCATCGGCCATCCAGTCCGGGAAGGAGCCGCGTGCCTCCCCAGGGCCCCAGGCGAGCACCCAGGGGCAGGTGGAGACTAGCAACGTCGGGTCATTTGTCCCTCTCCTGTTCCTCAAATCCACCCACTTCTCCCAACCCCGACTGCCAGCACCCCCATCCGGGCCACCACGTCTCCCCTGGACTGCTGCCTCCGAATCTCCCACCTCCGCTCCCTCCTCCCTCCTGTCCTCCACACCACTGCCCACGGACCTTTCTACAACACAAGCTGACCACGTCCCCTCCAGGGTTAACCCTTTCAGTGACTACTCACTGCTCTGCAGACGGAGTCAGATTCCTCAGGGAGGCGGAAGGAGACCCCCTTCACTCTCCTGCCTCACCATCTTGTACATCACCGCCAACTCCTCCCACCCTCAGGATCCAGACCCAACTTCAAAGCCGCAATCACGCCCTGTGCCCCTGGGCCTTTGGGTACCTTGAGGCTACTCCTGCCTGCCCTCCTTCATCTCACTCACACCTATTCTTCAAATCACTTACTAAAGGTCACTTCTTCCAGGAAGCTTTCCTTGATTGTCCTTTCCTCTCTCCTAGCATTGACCATATTGACTCCCTGAGCCCAGCTCAGTGACTGGCATTCGGCAGGCATTTCGTCAATATTGACCAAATGTTATGAATTTAACCCAAATCCATGAATGGTTGCAAACTTGAAATAACTTAGCAGGTGCTTGTGTGTGCTAACTCACTCACCCCCATAGCCAGGACCACTCTCATTATCTCCATTTGACAAAGAAACTGAGGCAGCCAGAGGTTGACTTACTGAAGGTCACCTAGCTCGTGAGTGACGGAGCTGGGATTTGATCCCTGGCAGTCTGCCTTGTGACTTCGCTGCTGATCACACACTCACACGCACTCACACACACGAGCGAGCCCTTCAGAGCAAGTAAAGCAGTCAGGTTCAAAGGAGATCTTAAACCTTCTGTTTGTTTCTGACGCCCACTTCAAAGTGAAAAAGGAGAGGAGATCAGTGTGTTTTAGGAACAGGAGTAATTAAAATCGCCAGAGCTCGTGGAAACCCCAGCATCCACACGGAGGGCTGTGAAATACGTCTCTATGCATTTCCTGGAAAAGTCACGCCTTGTAAGCAAGTGCCCGGCCAGAGGAGTCCCCCCCTGTCCCCCAGCTCCCCGCTATAAGCATCCCAAAAGGACAAGACTGTGGCTACCGTCCTAATGAAAGTGTGTGGTGCTGAGAGTATTTACAGGAAACAATAAGCAGGGTGATATGTCTCCACTTCAGCAGACGCCGCAGGTTCCCAGAGGCGCTGACCCCTGGAGGCCGGCTCAGTCCATTACGGCAACTTCCTGCAAACCAGGCAGAAGCAGCAGTCGGAGGCTCGGAGGTCTCTCAAGATTTATGTCCACAGCACGTCAGGCAACCTGCTCCCAAACGCATCTGCCGCACACTGAGAACAAGCTGGAAGAGGGGCTCAGCCCGTTGCTGGGGACGCAGCTAGCATGAGGACCAGGAGCACACCTCACAGAGGGCCACCACACACCTTCCTGACCCTGCACACACACTCCCCAGGGGACTCAGCACCAAAGCCAGCACACGAAACCAAAGGGGCTTTAAAAGACACGCGCAGAACCACTGCCTGCTCGGTATCTTCACCTTGGGATTTTTAACTCTCTTTTTTTTTTATGAAGTGAGAAGTGGGGAGGCAGAGACAGACTCCCACATGCCACCTGTACCCCAACGAGGATCCATCCACCCAGCAAACCCCCTACCAGGCAGGGGATGCTCTGCCCATCTGGGGCCACTGCTCTGTTGCTTAGCAACTGAGCTATTCCAGTGCATGACGCAAAGGTCATGGAGCCATCTCCAGCGCCTGTGGCCAACTTGCACAAACCATTCAAGCATGGCTGCAGGAGGGGGGGGAGAGAGAGAATGGGGGAGGGGTGGAGAAGCAGATGGGCGCTTCTCCTGTGTGCCCTGACCAGGAATCAAACCCAGGAGAGACTGCTACCTGGCAGGCCAATGCTCTACAGCTGAGCCAACTGGCCAAGGCAGGATTTTGGACTCTTAGCACCCCACCTGCAACAGGCTGATGGAGAAACATTGCCAAGAAAAATGATGAGACCTCATTCAGACAGGTAAAACCCAGAAATTCGATTTAACTCTGCATCAGCCAGGTTTTGCTGTCACATTGATCCATTCTGCTTCGTGTGTGGATTTTACAGGGTGAGGAGGGCCAACACCAGGACCGTGAAGGAACATGTTCATCAGGACGTCGGCCCCCGGAAGTCTATCCACAACATGCAGTCCCTTTCCTCTGTCTCTTTGTGGGGCTCCCTCACATGGGATAGCATCTCCTCCCATAACAACAGAATGCCCACCATCAAACTCTCCCTGCCTCCCTGTCCACCGGATAGCAGTAACGCCAGGAAGCCCCAAAGAGCTTCTGGGAGGCCCCTGGTGACATCACAAAGCACACAAACCCGTCGAGCGCTAGCCATCATGAAGAATACCCCTCCAGACAATGACCCCAGCCGGTCGCCCCGGACCAGCAGGCCCCGGAAACATTGTGATGGAGACTTCGGTTGTTTCGGCCATCTGTTTGCTTTCTCTCGTATCTGGAGAGTCGCAGTCCCACGGGATCCCCCTAGGAAGAACGATCTTGGTGTGTGCTCGTAGAGCCAGGTGACAGAGTCACCATAACTCAACGGGCCCCGCTGACGTCCCCGATAGACAGAGACAGTGACTGTGTGCCATCGCAGTGCCCGCTCTCGCCAGGAGGAAGCAAACTGTACTGGATACACTGATGGCCCCAACCCCCGGCCAACTGTGAAAGCTGGCAACGTGCGTGATTGGGAGAAGAGAGTCGGTTTACTGAAATAGGTACTGCGGAAAAATGACCCGGCGTGGGAGAGGCCCCAGATGTCCCACAGTGCTGCCACGGCTCTCCTCCTCCGAGCACGGGCTCGTTCCAAGTCGTTCTCGGTCAACCCCCTACCAATCTAACCAGAATTAGGAGGCAAGGCAACTCGCCAAGTCCCCAAATGCCCCCGAGTCCGGGCACCACTCCTACGAACGTGCTGAATTCACCGGGTCCGTTTCTTGGAGGTTACCAAGAACACAAGGAGCAGGTCCAAATGGAGGCAAAAGTATCACCGGAGGGGGACTCTCAACAGGAAGGCATTCGGGAGGAAGCTAACGAGGGGCCCACTTTCTCCCCTCTCCTGCCTCCCCTCCAGTCTGTCTCCCCCCCCCAGAATCATTGCCCCTCCAGGGGTGGTGCTGAGGCCAGCCTTGGCATGACCCCCCAGAGGGCAACGGACCCAAATAAAGCCATTATTTATTATTTTCTCCGGATCTTTCTGAATGGGAGCCCCTGCCCTCGTCGGGAAAGCCTTCGAACGTCGTTGCTATGGAGGGTAAGCGTGGATACCAGAGTGTGCAAACCCCCGCTCAAGAAGGGTTGTTACATCTTTAAATAGTTGGGGGACAGGGGCCCCAAAGTATCTCCTGATTCGCAAAAAAATGATAAACAGAACTAAATGCTGGTGTCCTTAAATAAAGTGTCACTGGAACGCCACGCAGCTCCTGTCCCAAGAATGCCTCATCTGTGGCCTGCTTCGGGGCAACGGCGGCAGAAATGAGTAGTTGCAGGAGAGGCTGAAAGCTAAAATCACCTACTTCCTGGCCTTCAGCCGGAAAGGTCTGCCAAGTCTCTCTAGAATAGCCTCAACTTCAAACGTTCTACAAACCATCAAAGGGTTTTGGAAATTTTAACATGCCAGCCTCGTCCGTTCAAGAACTACGTATCAGCCAGCCAGCCCCATGCGAGCAAGGCACTTGACCCCTGGGATACAAAGCTGGGCGGGCAGAGGTGACCCCTGTCCTCAGGGGTGTTTCCAGTGTTTGATGGTGGACCCGGTCCAATATCCAGCTGGCCGCAGCACTGCCTGCACCCTCGGGCCCTCGCACACAGCATGCTGTGGACAGCACATCGTAGGGACAACTTATCCAACTGGAGGCAAGTGGCCAGGGCGGCTTCCCACCGCTCGGAAGGCCAGAGAGCAGTTAGGCAGAGAGAAGCGTGGCGAGGGTGGAAAAGAAGCAGAAATGCAGGGGAGGCTGGTGCCCTCCAGGTGGATGGAACAGGACACGCTCGCCTTCCCAAAGCTGCCAGGCTGCGGCTCAGCCTGGCTGGCTGGCCAAAAGCAATGGCCAGGCGTGCCAGGGGCAGCAGCAGAAGCCAGGCCAGCCCTGGCAGAGCCCTACGAGCCCTTTATAAAGAACCGGCCTCCACTCCACATCCCCTGGGCAGGTGCATCACCTGTAAAGCAGCCAGGATCCCTCCAGGACACAGTGATGGACCGGAGTGGGAGCTCCGGCTTCCTGCCTGCCCCCCCCGCCCCCTGGCGGGAGCTCCGGCTTCCTGCCTGACCCCCCCCCGGGGGGCTGCACAGCCCACCACACACAAGCCCGGTCCGCACTCAAACCACACACGGCCGCTCATCAGAAGCCAATGAAATGCGCTGGCAGGATGACTACTCTTCAATCGCACGGTGTTTCGGAAGAAGAAAAACTCCCCATGCACATCAGTGGCACCTCCACTGAGGCTCTTCTCCTACGACGTGGCGGGCGAGGATGTCACCACCCGCGTCTCCAAGGAAACATCTCCCACGTGTAGCATCCTTATCCTCGCCCCACACCTATAAGGGCTCCACCAGCGACAAGGCAAAACCATACCAGTGAAATCGCGATGCTGTGCCCATAAAACTGACACGCTAACGAGTGCCCACTGTAGCTGAAAAATAAAATATTAAATCAATAGTTTTAAGAACAAGTAAGAACTAAAACCCTGTCACCTCCTTCCAGAGGCCATGCCGTGCTATCGAGCCACAAACCAAGCCAGCCCATCATCCTCCGAGAGCAGGTGGGGAAGGAGATAAAGGTGGCACCATCTCGCGGGCAGGAATGAAACCCTGGACACCTGCAGTGTGGGTGGACTTCAAGTCGCTGCCCGGTCTCGTTCCAACGTGCTGCTCCACATCAGGTCACGGCGATTTTTCCAGGCATTCGCCGTATTTATCAGGCTTCGAGCCAACCACAGCGTGCGACGATCAGGAGAAAAGAAGTCGAGTGGGCGCCTGGCTTCTCTTGGAAGCCAGGGCTTTGTCACCGAGCCGCCGTGAGTCCCTGTGCTAACTGCTCAAGGTCACAGCCAAGGGTCCGCGTGACCACACAGACGCCATCCCTCCGACTTCCGACTCGGACGCTGCTCTGTTATCAGAAGTGCTCATGACAGGGCAAGTTCCAAGGGTGGGGTATTTTGTGGTTTGGGGGCAATGAAAAATTAAATTGGACGAGGGCTTCAAGACAACGGAAATGCTACACACAAAACCTGGGCTCAAGTTAAGAGCAAATAACTTCAGTGTCACATATCTAAACCATGGCTGGAGAGCGCATGTCCTGGAGGCTGCCACCTTCTGCAAACACGGGGGGGTCTCACAGGGGAGCAGGGTGAATAAGGACATCGCTCACAGGTGGATGACATCGCCCATTCCCCGGCCAGCACAGAGCACCCTGGGCATAAGAGGGCCTCTCCCATCCTTCGATTCCAGCCCTCGGCAAAGGCCACGTGCAAAACCCAGGTCAAAGATCTTCACAGAATGATCACATAATCTTCCACCATTAACACCTTCAACGTAGAATACGCAGGAAGCAACCCTGTCCCACGAGACACCGGGGAGCCCTGCCTCTTCCTTGCCCCTCTGACACATAGCAGAAGGGGGGCCTGGCACCCCCTAACAGGAATGCCCTCACCACGCAGGGACGCCGTCAGCCGTGAGATGCTGCAGGTGCCGGCGTCTGGTGCCTCACAGCGTTAACGTGAGCATTTTTATCCGCTATACTTGTTTCCCACCCAAATAAGGTCACTGTGCCATCTCAAGGTACCTGCAAGCACTACACCTATCGACATCCCCCTCCCCCAGAATCCATCCCGACTGTGGGAGGCAGGCACCGGCAGACAGGCACCTGCCCCGTGGGCAGCCTCCTAGGTCGGCCCACTCTTCAGTGCCGTGTTTCCAAGCCCCCGGCCCTGGCCTTCCATGACCCTGGCCGTCCAAAGCCAAAGTCCTCACTGTCCCCCACGGGCAGGTTCACAGTGCTCCAGGTGACAGTGCGCCTCTTATCTATCCAAAGAGCTTCCCGGTCCCGCAGAGCACGGGCTCCTCCAGCTGGCCTCCCGGGCCTCGGACGTCCTCCGGTGCCGCCAGACCAGGTCCCACCGCTGTGCGGGGACAGGCTTCCACTCGCCAAGGGATCAGCCATGTACCCTCACGTCTTCTCTCCTCCGAACCTCCCCGCCGCGCTTGTTCGCCGGCTGCCCCCGGACAACCTGAAGGCCGTGAACTTGGCTTTCCTGGTAAGTAAGTGGTGTCTCTCCCGGTCGGAGCCCACGGGAGGCTTCCCGTGGAAATACACTGCTGTCCTTCCCTCCAGGGTCACCAGGGAATATACTGCCCCCACCATCTGGGGTCACTGGACCTTCCAGGGCTGTGGTCACCATTCTTGCCGGTCTTATCTTTGAAGTGGCTGCAGCCCCGCCCTTGAGTCCCTGGTTGGCTGCTTCAGTGGGTACGACTTCCGGGATTAAGGGTGATGCCCTCCCAGGTCCCAGTCACACTCACTGCGGCTCTAGTAAAACCGAAGCAGCTGTTCCCTGGCATTAGGGGCAGTAACTGTCAGCCCAGACAGCCGAGGGTGAGGGCAGCTCCGACTGAATAGCCCAGAGCTTGCCACAGATGTCCAGATGGAAGAACTCGCTGCCACCGTTCTGTCCCCAGGCCTGACCTCAGCACCCTCCGGACCCACCAGGAGCCACCTCGGGGAAGCCTCCCAAACAGCCCACCACCCACAACAGAGCCAAGACCCCTTCTGAGTCAAGAACAAGCACTTCGGACCCCCACCTCTAAGCAACGGTCACCCTGGA
Organism: Rhynchonycteris naso; assembly: GCA_037038555.1. Classification (NCBI taxonomy): domain Eukaryota; kingdom Metazoa; phylum Chordata; class Mammalia; order Chiroptera; family Emballonuridae; genus Rhynchonycteris; species Rhynchonycteris naso. The sequence goes on along the minus strand of CM072999.1, from coordinate 258,267,589 downwards.
TGGTCCACTTTCCTCACTAGACTCTTGAGAACAAGTCCAATAAGAAACCACAGGACCTGGGGGTGGACTTGGAACCTGGGACAGCCTGAAGGGGTAGCCACGAGCATCACCCAGCTCACAGAGGAGCAGACCACAGCACAGAGAGTGACGCTGGTTGCAAGTATTACAGAACCTGCCCAGGAATGGCCAGGGTACACCCCCAGTTCAGTGTGACTGCAGACTATCCTTCACCCCTCTGGGGTCCAGGCCAACAACCATCCAGCCCATAACTGGACCTGACAACGAGTTACAGAATCAATTCTGACGCAATCAATGTGCGCGGATGCTCCTCTGTGCCCGACAGGTCCGAACGCGGGGAAACCCCAGGCCCCCTGCCTCCCCAGACAATGTCGGTCCGTGGTCAGCACAATCCCCCCACCCCACCCCCGCCGACCTCTGGGACAGAGACATCATCCTCAAACAGGACATATGGACGTGCCTCGCCAGATTAAATGCCACAGCCCAGCTTCTAAAAGGTGACCTGATTAAACACTCCGCTGTAAAGCCAACCTAGACTCCATAGATCAGCCCTTCATGCCCAGGGCGATGTGGGGCACACAGCAATTGTGTGAAATAATGCTTATAAATGGGAGGAAGGAGGCCCATTTCTTCTTTCTTTCCGGTAAATTGGGAGTTGGAGACTTAATAGCAGTGGGCGAATGTACAAGTCGGGCTGCCAGCGCAGCAGAGGCCCCTGGGGGCAGGGCGCAGCCATTCATCACAACGGAAAGCCAGGGCACAGCCACCCAGCAGGACATGCCAGGGAGACGAAGCAGAAGCTCCCACACTCTCTTCCTCCGGGCCCCTTCCCTCCACAGGGGTGTCCGCCACCCGCTCGGGTGTGACGTCCTGACCCGGGGACTCCTTCGCTGCCTTCGTGGACATCCCCTCAGCTCCCACAAGCCACTGGCCCTCCCCCAAACCTGCGTCCGCCGTGCGCACTGCAGAGCACGCTGGTCCCTCCTCCGCCGCCCCAGGTGTCTCTCTACAGGACCCTTACTCCCACAGAAGCCCCCGCACGGGCATAGGAGACGTCCTCCCAGGAAGAGAGCCACCCGCCGCTTGCGTGCTTTTCTCAGTTAGCATGCAACAGTGTCACAAAGTCACAGCCCTGGTTCTAAGTTTAAAGACCCTTCCACACTAAGCCAGGCTCCTGCAAACTAGAGTGCCCACAGGCCACGTCGAGCCACAGCGTGGCTTCGTCCTGCCCGTGAGATAAGAAAGGTTTCCACCGGCTTCTCCCATGGAGGTGAAATCAGATGAACAAGAAACTGTTTCCCACTGTACCACCCAGTAGCCCTTCGTAGATCCGCAACGCTGGGCAACCAGCAATCTGTCCAGCTCTAAAATATTTTCATCACACACACCCCCCTCAAAGGAAAGCGCACACCCATTAAGCAGTCACTCTCCCCTCCCCCAGGCCCCTGTCAACCACCAACCCGCTGCTTGTGTGTGGATATGCCTACTGTGAGCACTTCACAGGAAGAGAAGCCTAAGAGACAGGCCCGCTGGTGCCCGGCTGCCTTCACCACCACGGCATCCGTAAGGTCCGTCCGCGTAGTAACGCATGTCAGGCCTCGTTCATTCTTACAGCTGAATAATATTCCACGGTGCGGCAACCTCAGCGTTCCAGGCCGACACTGTCCCCTCTGCCTCACGACAGGGCGGCCTGGCTGCCTGTGCCTCTTCTTAACTGTGCCTTTTAGATTCCAACGCTTTACGAAGTATTTCAGTGTACAGGGTCTGCTTCGATGTCACTGACTTTTTATCGCCACCTTCTGGGGCAGGCAAGAGCATCCTTTCCCAGGTGACAGCTGCCCCAAATGGTGTCAGAGCTTCCCAGGGGTCCCACCACCGCCAGGGGCAGGTACCGGACAAACACCGCTCTGTCCCCTCTCAAGCCCATCTTCTCCTCCTCTCCCGCCTGCTGAGGAAGTCTCCGCGGTCAGTTACGCCAACACCCGGCTAAGAAAGCACCACAGCAGAACGTTACAGTCAAAGGGACCCGAGAAGTAGCCTTCTATAAAGGTCAAGAGGAGAGGGAAGCTGCGGCAGAAATTCTAGGGAAGATAACGTCACAGAATGCTGGTGTGCACAGGGGTGTGTGGTCAAAAGGCGTGGCCCGCTGAGATCACCAAATACGGATGCCACCGGGGACCACCCACCCATCCACATTAACTCAAGACAGAGCCTCTCTTTAGGGGGCGCACCACGGCCAGGGGTGGGGAGCTTTAAAATCATTGAACCGCACAGCCCACTGGATCCCTAAGCTGACCCCACCATGAGTCCCGGGAGGGCCACCCGTCCAGGGGTGTGACTCCCCGGCAGCAGGGACTCCCTGACACCTCCCTGAGAGGACACCTCCCTATCCGTTGGCCTTCATTCCGCAAGGCGTGCCAGGGACCACACCGGGTGCAGGGAACTGAGATAGGAACGCAGCCCGGCCCTTGTCCTCTGGCCCCTCCGTGTAGCAGGGACACAGGCGGGTAAGGCACACACTCTCTCCCCGAGACCTGAGTAGACCTGAGTGCGTGAGGGACCAGCACCAGCCATCGGCCATGGGGCTCCTCTTTCCGGCTTACATGTGGTGCGGAGCAAGGGGGAGGCTGGGCGGGCGGAAGATAATGGAGCGTATCTCCAGGCAGACAGAAGAACACAGGCAAAGTCACCGTGACCTGCCAGAACACACAGGACCGAGTGCCTCCGAGCCCGGGGATAAAAATGCCACCAGGTGTCACCAAGGTCCGCTGCACTGAGTCCCATTCCTCCTGCACATGGGAGTCCCCAATCGGGGTCTCCACCCCCCACCCCTCCCTCCCCTTGGCCTCTCCAGGCTGGTCCTCCAAGCAACACCCTCCCCTGCAAATTAAAACAACCATCTGAAGAAACCTGGTGGCCTGTCCAGTGCACGAAGGACCAGGATTCATTCCTGCCTTTGAAAAACGGGCAGAACACACACGGCGTTAGAATGACTCGAAAATAAATCTCGTGAAGTTAATAGAAGCACAGCCGTTTGGAAGAAAAATAATCACATTTCCTTCCTGCTAAATCATTATTTGCCCCTGGTCAATTATGTTAAAGAAAGTAAGTTATTATTTTAGAAAGGGGAAAAAAAAAAGAAACGGAAATTTGATAACTGCCTTGATACCAGCAAACAGAACTCCAAGAGCAAACGCCGGAGTTCCGGGGTTTCTGACCCCGCAGAGCAGCCCGCCTGTGCGGTGTCACTCGGACAACCTACCGGCGATGGCCCCCACTTTTCCCGGGAGTCTGGGCATCTTCCCGAGGACCTGGTCCCTCAGGAAGGGGAAGGAAACAGGGTGGGCCCCTGACCCTCTTCAGACGGCCAAGACCCCCCACCCCCACCCAGCAGGCTGCCTGGTCCCCTCCTCCCAACCGTCTCCTCCAAATCACATCCTTCAGGAATCAAGTCCTGCAAGTTTCTACCTTTTCTGCCCAAATACGCAGGCAAGACTTTGCCTCTAATAACATGGTGAGACCCCACAGTCAACAGCGACGGAGCGCTGACCATGAATTAGAAGCTACTACTCCCAGCACTTGGCATCTCGTGGTTGTCAGGGGGGAGCGCTCTCGTGCCCACGGACACGTGGCACTGTCCGGAGCTATGTTTGCTACTGGAATCCGGCACACAGGCCAGGGATGCTGCTAAGGACCTCACAATGCACAGACAGCTTCTCGGGACCAAAAATGATCCAGTCCAGAGCGTCAACAGTATGCAGGTCAGACGCCCAAGCATGTGGCCGGGCTGTTACCAGGCAGCCTGCACTGGAAGCTCCTTCTTGGCAGCGGTGTCATTGAAGAGTCACAGGGACAAGGCACGGAGCCTCAGACAGGACACTTCCCGGGCAACACGGGCTACCACTGTAAACTGACAGAACTCATCCCGCCCCGCACCTTCCCGCACAGAATCTGCTTTAGGGACACCGGTTACAGAAAGAAGGGCACCCAGGGTGCTGTGAGCTCCGGGGGACAGGCCTCAGGTCCCCTCAGTCCTGGATCCCTCTGCTCTGCCATCCCTCCTTTGGCCTCAAGACTTCCAGGCTCTGGGGACTCAGGGCCATTCCCACAGGGCCCTCAACTCTCACACACACTGTCCCCACAGACTGCCGTGGAAACAAAGGGACATTCTCTTCGGGAAGGGGTCAGGGGGTCAGGAGATGAGCCTGCAGTGCCCTGGCATGGGGCAAAGGCAGCAACCCTGACCGGCTAAGGCAGGACAGAGGAAATGACCGTGACCTGGCACCAGCCGGGCACCAGCTGGGGAGGAGCATGGCAGGAAATGAGACCAGGAAGGTTAGTTAGCAAGGACATCTTATTTTTCTTTTCTTTTTATTGATTGGTTTTTGGTTTTTTTTTTAAAGAGAGAGAGGAAGAGGGAGAGAGACAGGAATATCAATCTGTTCCTGTATGTGCCCTGACCAGGGATTGAACTAGTAACCTCTGCACTTCGGAACGATGTTCCAACCCATGGCACCATCTGGCCAGGACTGCAAGGACATTTTAATGAGCCCAAGCCACCAACAGCCACCACAGTCTGCGAAATATGATCCGAACACCAGAGCCCAGGATGGATCACAGACCCACTCTCAGACACAAACTGAACCTGTGAAAAAATCACACAGACCCACATCCCTGCAAACCCCCAGGGGAAGCTCCCCAAACTGAGGAGCTTCTGGCCAAGCAGGGGCCTGCGTGAAGATACGGCTCATTGAGGGTCATTTTCCTCCCCGTGAGGACACCCATTCTCTCACCACAGCCACCGCCACATCTGACTGCAGGGTGCTGCTGGGGGGTGTCTGGTGCACAAGCACCCACTTTCTCTCCACATCGCAACAAACCTCAGTTCCAAGGGATTGCTGACCTTTTCCAGAATGTAAGCCCCGTGGTCCCTGCTCCCCAGTGTCTAAGAACAGGGGTGGAGAGCAAATCAGGAGGGAGGGAGGGAGGGAGGAAGGGAGGAAAGAAGAGAAGGGAGGAAGGAGGGAGGGAGGAAGGGAAAGAGGGAGGGAGGAAAGGAAGGAGGGAGGAAAAGAGGGAGGAAGGGAGGGGAGAAGGGAAGGGAAAAGAGAGGGAGGGAGGAGGGACAGCAGGAGGGAGGGGGCACAGCAGGAGGGAGGGAGGAGGGACAGCAGGAGGGAGGGAGGGAAGGAGGACAGCAGGAGGGAGGGAGGGAGGAGGGACAGCAGGAAGGAGGGGGAGGGACAGCAGGAGGGAGGGAGGGAGGGAGGACAGCAGGAGGGAGGAGGGACAGCAGGAGGGAGGGAGGGAGGAGGGACAGCAGGAGGGAGGGAGGGAGGACAGCAGGAGGGAGGGAGGAGGGACAGCAGGAGGGAGGGAGGAGGGACAGCAGGAGGGAGGGAGGGAGGACAGCAGGAGGGAGGGAGGGAGGGGAAGGGACAGCAGGAGGGAGGGAGGGAAGGAGCAGGGGTTATCTAAAGGCACAGTTTCCTTTAGCTCTAATTTCTGCGCAGCTCAGGACCGCCATGTGTGCGCGCATCAAGGAGGCTAAGACCCACTGACACCTTCATCACGATCCGTGTCTACGCGCAGGTCCAACTGCCCAGGCCAGCTGCTGATGCAGAAGACTCAGCTGCTCCCCATGTTAATCAATTACGAGACAACCTGTCCGATAACACATAAGGTAAAAATTACAGAACTTCAGGTAAAGGAAGGCTCACAGTGCCACGTACCATCACCAGAAATCGCACATCTTCTAACAAGTTAATGTCAACCAAACAGGTCCGTGTTCATAACTGAAGGATGAGTAGTCCTATCTCCAGCAAGCTTTTCTGCACACACCAGCATACATCAGAATGCTTGATCTGGCCAACTCCCTCAGTGAGGCGCCCGGGGCTGGGGAGGGTAGATAAGTGAGCCACCCAGGCCCAGATGCCAGGCATTCTGACCCCCGGAGCTCAAAAAGAATTCAACAGTCACAGGAGTGAGGTTGGGGGTGTGCTGTGAACACTTCAGGACAGCAGAAAGGGAACTGGCGGGCAGACGTCCAGGGGCACCACTGAGGACATAGCTTCCCTAACTGCTCACAGGTCCCCTCCCCCGGGACGCCTTCCCCGTTCAGCACACAGAGAAGAACATCTGACACCCATGGGGATGTGAACAGCAGAGTCCTCAGTGTCTGTCCTCACTCCCCTCATGTCCCCGTCACTGCAGGGGTCTGTTCCGCAAGTGACCCCCAGGGACGAAAAGGTACGAGAACGCATCTTGTGCTCAAGGCCTACCGTGCGAAGCAAGGGTGTAAGGGTCCATCAGAAGTCTTCCCGCCCCACGGGTAGTCAGCGTGACTGGGACACGGAGGAGATGCACACCCTCCTTTCCCCGTCCGTCCGTCCGTCCGTCCGTGCGGGGCCCTGAGCTCTGAGCACAGAAATGTGAGCAGAAGGGTGTGCACCACCTCCAGTGGCCAACCCTCCTTCGGAAAGGAAGCCACGACAGTTACATTTATATACAAAAATATGCCTAATGGGTCCAAGTGAGTTAAAGGGCTCCAGTGGGCGTATCAATTGTACGCCACACTCCTGAGGCCAAGTAGCAACAGCAGCAGACGGCGACAGCTCCCCGGCACTTGTCCCAGGCTGAAGGCTCTGGGTGACGTTTCTGATGCGAGCTTTACCCACAGATGCTGCAGAGACCTGCCTTCCTCTGACCTTTCAGGACCCTGGATGGAACATTAAAATTCTAGGGAAGCCAGAAGCATCTCTCCGATTGGGGACCCTCCCCTTACCACAGTGGCGGCTGCCAAAGCCCCAGGGCCCTGTGGGCTCTAGTCCAAAAGGGAGACCAGGGTTGGGGAGAGACTTCTCCAACTAGAGATTCAGCCTCAGGCCACACAGGCTCTTTTACTTAAAATCAGGAATGAAGGAAAGAAAAACTGACATTTATCGAGCACCGAGCAGGGGCCAAGTGTGTTAGGTCATCTCTCTTTTTCCCCAGAACTGCCCAACAGAGAGGGTGTCACCACCAATTTTCCAAAGGAGAAGGCTTGGCATAAAGCACTCGGCAAAGGTCACCTGGCTGGAGGGAGATGGAGCTGAGGTTCACACAGGATGACCTTTTAGTATATACCATATATGCCGAGAGAAAACACCTTTTTCTCCCCGAAGCACCCAAATAAAATGTCACAAGCTGACAGACCATCTGCCTCGGGATGACAGAGAGAGCCTGCGTGCGTACAGGCCCGGCACCCACCCGCATGCCAGCCTACAGTGCTGAGACCGGCCCCTGGGAGGGCCCTCCCCCTCCCCAGTGCGCTCACACACTAAAACATGGCGTGACTTCCTGTCCAGGCTCCCAACTACCTCCTGTCTCTATTTGATCACAAGGAATTTCCAGGTTTCTACAGAGATACCCACCAGGGTCCTCGCATCCGAATCCATCAGCCTGTTTGACGGAAGTGGGTTTCACGAGGCTGGCTCCCGCCTCTCACCTCTCACTCCCCAGGTGTCCCGAAGGCCCTGGGGACACGCAATCTCGCAGAAAAGCATCACTCAGATGGCGGCCACTAAAGGCAGAGTGATACTGCAGAGGAAAGGTCTTATGCCACAGTATTCATCATGTTGTGGGTTCATTTGTGTCCCCCAAATATAAATGTTGAAGTTCTAATCCCAGTATTTCAGAAGGTGACAATATCTAGAGACCGTCTTTTAACAATTGACTAAGTTTAAAAACAAAAAAACACACTTTTTAATTTAAGAACAAAAAAATTAAAATGTTGTAGTAATATAAGGTTATAGTAATTAAATATATAGAAATATAAAAATATGGAGGATATATAAAAGCAATTCAAAGGATACTAAAAATAATTATTAAAGTTATGCCATTTAGATAGGAATTAGTATAGTGGCTTAGTGCCATAACTCTGTAATGTGATAAACAGACTCTGATTTACAAGCAGGGCCCAGTTAGTATGTGTAAAGTTATACCTAGATAAGAAGTAGCTTGGTGTTAATTACATAAACTTTGTAAACTGATGTAAATAAGAACATCTTAAAAAGTGGTGTGATGTAAGCATTTCAGTAGATTGACATAGAGGAGATTCTCCCAAAAAGGTGGTTTGAAGTGACAATCCTGTAGACTGACACCTGTTAGAAGGCGTTGGGCAGAAAAGGTACTAAAGCTGAGGGCCCCCTGCTGCAGTAGTCGCCCAGATTCCAACGTTGCTGTGGACTGTCTCCACGCCGCTCTGAGCTTTGACCAAAGCCAGCCGAGAGGAGCACACCGATGGGGCCCCCTTAAGCTGTACCCAGGCACGCCAAAGGGTTTGTGAGTAATAAACTGCCTGTGTGGTTATTGAAACTAATTTGTGTGTCAGTCGTGTCTTTCCTCCGGTGGCACTTAACAGTAGCATCCTCACAGCCGCCTCAAGAATAGTCTCCAAGAGGCTGCCAGCCCTGCTGCTGATAAGCAGGAGGGTCCCACTGCTCGGGGAAGTCGAGTCAGGGACGCCTGACCGACACAGAGCTTGGGCTCTACTGGGACATAAAATTAAAAAAATACTTAAGAATTCTTAAATAGCAAGCCATCCTGACACTGGTGCAGATAGCTACCTAATAACAAATGTTAACATTTCTGGTAGACATAATATTAGTGTTTTAATTTAGTATGCCACAGCTCAAGGTCATACATATTCAAAGTAGAATAATACTAATTTTCTGAAAGCTTTAGCACAAACCAAGTAAAGATACTTTTGCACAACGAAAAGAATTCTCAACTCACGGGCACAGAACACACACTTAGCATTCATACATACATACATGAACACAGACGTGGAAAAGAACCTATTTGAAACACAGCAACAATATCGACAGCTTAGAATCAAAGTGTGTCTCTGTTGCCTTGATAAGACGTATTTAAAATTAAGGTTTTTCTAGTAACTGACGTGACATTGTAGAGAAAATGTTGCCAAGAGAAATATTTTATTGATTTAGTAGCATTTCACCCATTGTTCCACCAGGGTTGAGATGGAGTCTCCACCACAATGATACAGTTTTTGGAGGGACTCGAAAATGCCCCATTTTCACCATGATCATGTTCTATGCTTCCTTGTAATTCTCAGTTTTCCCATAACTTTTCAACTTGAAATGAATGCCCAATTAAACACTGTTTTTATTTTCTTTTCTTATAAAAGTGATTAGGCAAATGAAGGCACAGGGTGGGACCTAACCCAATATGACCAGGGTCTTTACAAGAAGACCTTAGGACACACACACAGAGGAAGGACCATGTGAGAACAGCCACCTACAAGTCAAGGAGAGAGGCTGCCCAGAAACCAAATCTGCCCACACCTTGATCTTGGGTTTCTAGCCTCCAGAGCAGTAAGAAAGAACTCCCGTGGATCCAGCCCCACCCCCACCCCTACCCCCCAGGCTGTGTTACTTTGTTAAGGCAGCAAACACACAAACTTGACTCTCGGACTGAATGAAAGCAGCTTCCTACTCCTATTAACAAAAGCAAACACAGGACACACTCTAACAGTCTTTGCATAACAATGCTCCCAAACAGCCTTAGGGTACACGTTCCTGGGACCCTCCCATCAGCCTGACCTTAGAGACTGGCACCCCATTAGCATCCCATCTTGAAAATGTGGAAACTAGGCTTGGGGAGGTCTAAATACTTGCGCCAGGTCACATGAACAAAAAGTGACTATGTCAGGGCTAAAACTCAAAAATCCAACCCCTTATGGGGTCCCCTCCTCCTGCGTTAACCCTTTGAAAACCTCTGCGAAACTGAACAAAACTGTTGGAAAGCCAGCAGCTACGGCCACCATCACAGCCGCCTGGCCCGTGCAGGTTCAGGTTTGATTCAGATAGACAGTAATGGAACAATGGAGCCAAGAACTGGTGAGCCATTGGCTTTAATCCTAGCTTGCACCTGGTGGGCAAGAAATACACACAGTGGGAAAGTTTTCCCTTTCCATTCAGGGCTCCCAAAGCCACTAACTTATCCGAGTTTCCCAGAATCAAAGGTTTCTACCTCACCAGCCTTATTCACCTCTGTAAAGCCAGTAGTCGCGGCCACCATCACAGCCGCCTGGCCAGTGCAGGTTCGCATTAGATTTGAACAGTCGGTAATGAAACAACGGAGCCAAGAACTGGTGAGCCATCAGCTTTAATTCTAGCTTGCACCCAGCGAGCAAGCAAAAACACACACTGGGCTCAAAAACCCACTCATTCAGTGCTCACAAAGCTACTGACTTATCCGAGTTTCCTAGAATCAAAGTTTCTAGCTCACCAGACTTATTCACCTCTGTTCCCCATCTCCTTCTCTCTGCACAAACTCTGCACTAACTGGCTTCTCCCTCAGCACTCCACCATCTTGGCTGCTTCTCCTGGCCTCCACGTGGCCTTTGTCTGCTCTCTTCTCTAATACTAATCCCAGAAACCGAAAGAGCAAGCTCCCAGTCTGCCCCACTTTATAGCGTAGAAATCCAAACCCTTAATCCAATCTACAAACAAGGAAGTCTCTGATACAAAGTCATTTATCTGAGGCATAATGGGATTCCTCATGAGAGTGCACCACCCCACATCATCCAATCAGTCAAGGGTGTGGGGAAAAGCTTACTCTTAAAACTTGCACGCATGGGTAGTGCCATCTTTAACAAAGTGAGCATAATATACTTTATCTGCCCAACAACCTCTGTTCCCCATCTCTTTCTCTATTCACAAACTCTGCACAAACTGGCTTCTCCTTCAGAACTCCACCATCTTGGCTGCTTCTCCTCTCCTCCACGTGGCCTTTCTCTGCTCTCCCTCCATGGGCTCTTCCTAGAACGTAATCACTCTTCCTGGAACAACGTGATCTTTCCCTTTAAAATCTCTCGGCGCGAAAGCCCTCCCCCAACACATAGTAATATAATCACACCCATCCCAAGCAAGAGGGGCAACTAATATTATCACCGGGGCGACGGCCTTCCACGTGGGCAGCACCATCTTTAACAAAGTGAGCATAATACATTCTATCTGCCCAACAGCTGTGCAACGCGACCTTGCCTGTAAAACCCCACTGACCTCCACGCCGCGTGTGGGACCTGCCTGCCAGCCTCCACACTGTGATCTCTTCACACTGTATTCGGGGCCCTTCCCTGTAAAAACTGGACAGTTTCACAGCTGGTAGTCCTGGTCCAGCTGCCCCTCCTGGGAGCACCCCTGCCACCAGCAGCCTTCCCTGCCTCGCGGAATCACCTCCCAAACTAAACTAAGATATCCTTCCAGGACGGGGTACAATTAGGAAACTGCAAATCCTACCCATAAGGACATAGCGTGCACACCTCTCAGAAAGACGGAGAGCAAATCAGAAGGGAGGGAAAAGAAGGAAAGAAGGGAGAGAGGGAGGAAAGGAAGATGGGAGGGAGGGAGGGAGGGAGGGAGGGAGGGAGGGAGGGAGGGAGAGATGGAAGAAAGGGAGGGAAGATGGAAGGGAGGGAGGGAGGGAAGATGGGAGGGAGGGAGGGAGGGAGGGAGAAAGGGAAAATGGAAGAGAGGGAGGGAGGGGGGAAAGGAGAAAGGGAGGGAGATAGGAAGGAGGGAGGAAAGGAAGATGGGAGGGAGGGAGGGAGGGAGGGAGGGAGGGAGGGAGGGAGGGAGGGAGATGGAAGAAAGGGAGGGAAGATGGAAGGGAGGGAGGGAGGGAGGGAGGGAGATAGGAGGGAGGGAGGAAAGGAAGATGGGAGGGAGGAAAGGGAGATGGGAGGGAGGGAGGGAGGGAGGGAGGGAAGATGGAAGAAAGGGAGGGAAGATGGAAGGGAGGAAGGGAAGGAAGATGGGAGGGAGGGAGGGAGGGAGGGAGGGAGGGAGATAGGAGGGAGGGAGGAAAGGAAGATGGGAGGGAGGAAAAGGAGATGGGAGGGAGGGAGGGAGGGAGGGAGGAAAGGGAGGGAGGGAGGGAGGGAGGGAGGGAGATAGGAGAGAGGGAGGAAAGGAAGATGGGAGGGAGGAAAGGGAGATGGGAGGGAGGGAGGGAGGGAGGGAGGAAAGGGAGGTGGGAGGGAGGGAAGATGGAAGAAAGGGAGGGAGGGAGGGAAGATGGAAGAAAGGGAGGGAGGGAGGGAAGATGGAAGGGAGGGAGGGAGGGAGGGAGGGAGGGAGGGAAGATGAGAGGGAGGGAGGGAGGGAAGATGGGAGGGAGGAAGATGAGAGGGACAGAGGGGAAGAAAGCAGAGAGTGAGAGCAGGTTCCTGCCTGGGACACAGCCGATGTGGCCTTCTCCGATGCACCCAGTGAAGGACTCAACAAGGACCTTTTTCTCCCTCCAGGTTTTCCCCACTTGCATCCTCAAGGGTCCAAGAGAACAAGAGAGAAAACTACTCACACACTAGGACAAGCCTGATAAGATGCCGGACATTCTGGGCCCAACATTAGCACCACAATAGATTTTAAATTTTTTAAATGTTTCCAAAGTAAAATCAGGTTTGTAGAAATATAATATGCCCTAATTTAGTTTTTCTACAACTCCAGCGAATGAAAATGCCTGCGTTTCTATTTACTTAGCATCAAATCTAATTTCCTTCCCCAAAGTAGCAGCTCGCTTGCAGCCCCAGATAACCAAAGAGAATTCTCTGCAACTCCCACACCCCCAAGTTTATTTGGCTATTATTACACGCCCCCCAGCAATTGTCACTGCTCAGAGCCAATCCGAATATGCACACGCACACGTCATGCTCCCCAACACCAGGTACATCGGGCCACTTCCCCCAAACACGGGGGCAAAACACACCATTAAGAAATCAACTTTTGCCTGACCAGGCGGTGGCACAGTGGATAGAGCATCGGACTGGGATGCGGAAGACCCAGGTTCGAGACCCCGAGGTCGCCAGCTTGAGCGCAGGCCCATCTGGCTTGAGCAAAAGCCCATCAGCTTGGACCCAAGGTCGCTGGCTCCAGCAAGGGGTTGCTCCGTCTGCTGAAGGCCCAGGGTCAAGGCACATGTGAGAAAGCAATCAATGAACAACTAAGGTGTTGCAACGGCAATGAAAAACTAATGAATGATGCTTCTCACCTCTCTCCGTTCCTGTCTGTCTGTCCCTGTCTATCCCTCTCTCTGACTCTCTCTGTCCCTGTAAAAAAAAAAAATCAACTTTTAAACAAAAGCACTCCTGCAGCACCCGTGAATTAAATGCAAACAGGAAAAAGCCCTTGTCACTCACATTCCTGAGCTTTGCTTTATTAAATTATTAATAATAATAATAATAATAAAGCCACATGCCACAGAGTGCTTGGCTCTCAGAGGGCCCCCGTGCTGTCTGCCAGCATCATCGCTGTGAACCTCACGGGTTTCTGCCGCGGGCAGGCTTAGCTCCCCTTCCCAGGCGAGGAAACCGCAGCTGAGAAAACATGAGTCATTTGCTCAAGGGCCACTTAAGGACTGAGAGCCCGGATTTAGGGTGTCTGTGCGCCTGTTGGACAGCCCCGCGTGGAAGAGGCCAGAGTGGAGAGCGCACACTCAGGCTCACAGCTGTTCCACCTGCTTCCACACAAAGCTGAGGGCTAGGAAAGACCCTTCCTCCTCACCCTGCTGCTCTGCACCCACCTGTTAGTTCTCCATGGACGCGTAACAGGCAGCCACACCCCACGCAGCTTAAAACCACCCACATTTCTTATCTCGGTTCTCCGGCTTGGACACCAGTGGCCCTGCACTCCTAAGGGGAGGTTCTCGGGTGAATCTGTTCCCAGACTGATGGCAGAATCCAGCTGTGATTGTCACACAAGGTCCCCATTTCCTTGCTGGCTGGCTGCTAGGGGGCCTCTCCCTGGTCCTTGCAAGTGGGCCCCTACATCTCAGGGTCAGCAACTGTACGGGAAACCCTTCCCAGGTTCGGAATCTCTCCGACGCGTCTGCACCTTTCTCCTGCATCCCGCTTCCGTGGCCTGTTAGAGGAAGCCCTCTGCTTTGGGGTCCCGTGAGATTAATGCAGGATGAGTTCCACGTCGCGGGTTCATAACCTTAGTCACATCTGCCACGTCCCCCTGCCACGTCACGCCTCATGTTCACAGCTTCCAGGGGCGCGGGCAGGGGCATCTGGGCGGAGGCGGCCTCACACACTGGCCTCACGTGTGACAGGCCAACGGGCTGCATATTTTTACCCAGTCTTAGGAACAGGATCCCTGAGAACACAATTTTATTGGCGTGGGGGCAGAAGATCCCTCCTCCCACCACCCCTGGCTCCCCAGATGCAAGGTGGGGAGACCAGAGAGGCTGACAGCAAAGTTCATCCACCCCAACCCCTTAGTGGGACAGTAGGTCAAAATGCATGCCCGTGTTAATAAACTGACCCTTCAGACGGAAGTGCCAGGGGAGAAATGAAAAGGCCGGTCAGTCTCACCGGCCACGTCCACTGGATGACTGGGAGGGCGGCGGGGCGGGCGGGGGCACCGGCGTTTCCTGCCTCTGCTGTGGAAGCAGCAGATCAGCTATTTACTCCTTCCCCGATGTCACAACCTAAATAAATAACTGAGTGTCTCCTCTACAGACAATGCTTCTAACAGAATCCCAGCACTTGCAAACAATGGACTGTGAGTCATGTTTCCAAATGAGAGGGGGAGTTCCACCGTTATTTTCTTTCCCCTTGGGGTCCATGCGGCAGCCAGGCCAGTGGCCAGGGTGGAAGCGTGGCCCCCGCACAGAGCCACCAGGGCCCCTCTAGGACAACACAGCCCTGTTGTTACCCCCCCCCAAATAACAATGGTTGGTAAGGGAGATGTCCAGTAACTTTCCCTTCGGCTGCGACAGCCAGTGAGCCAATCAGACTGAGTCCCTGCAACCCGGTACCCAGGACGTGCATCTTCCGGGTCCGCACCCCACCCATCAGGGAGAAGCAAAGCAACCCTCCCAGCGCAAACTGCCTGGCAAGCGTGCACCCCACCCTCCTCTCTGCGCTCTGCTCAGCATCAGGAGTTCCAGGCCTGGGGGCCTCCCCGACAGGGGCCTCCAGGTATTTCAAGCTCCCTCGGAGGCTGAGCCAGCGGTGTTGGCTTCCACGCAGGTCCGCTGTCTCATCTCCACCTGGCACAACTAAGCGAACAGCCCGCTCCTCGCCCCGACGGCCACACACAGTCTTCCTAGAGCTGCCCGGAGAACCCACCCGGGAGACTCGTCTTTGTAAACTTTCCAGCACAGAGCTTCCTTACAACCCAGGTGTTAGCCAAAGCTGCAATGTCAGAAGTCACGACAGTGAGGGGTACTGACTGTTCTCCAGGTGAGCCGCCTCCCCAGTGAGGAGACCTCACCCCCCACCTGCAAGCCTTCCCTCTGTCATCTATAGACAGGGCCATCAAGCTATACTCTACAGGTGTCCACGCAGGCCACGCTGAGTGCCAAAGGACATCAAGGTGTCTGAAAACTTGGTATCCAAAGAGAAGCCCCTCCCCCATCTCTTGGCTGACAAGCACGGGGGGGGGGGGGGGGGGGGCACACCTGAGCTCTAGAGGCAAGGCCAGAATTCAAGTCCTGAATGGAACACTTGACTCGTGGTGTGGGTGTGAGTGTGAGCCCCTGTCCCAGGGGAGTGACACAGGATGGAAGGGCAAGCCCTGGGCTAAGGCTGGAGCTGTCCCGGGCCCCCTTCCCGGCTCCTGGGAAGAGGGGTGGGCACAGCTGCTCCTCTGCTTGCCTCCTGCCTCTCCCGGGCCCACCCCCCAGTGCTGTCCCTGTGGGATTGTACCTGGCTCTCTCTTCAGTCACCTCACCTCAGCAGGGTCCCCGCAGCCACACCCAGGGCCATCCCAGACAGCCGGGCATGCTTCTATCAGGAGACGCCCCCGACGGCACCCACATGGGTGCTCGGCTCCCAGATCAGGATGCCCCCCTCTGCCGCTGACCTTCAGGCCCCTGTCCGAACCTCAGTTTCTGCATCTCCACAGCGGGCGTAGGAGGGAAGCCCAGCCACAGTGGTCCCGAAGTAAGGAGGACCCCCAGCTCCACGTAGGGAACAAACTGTCACAAGGGCTGTGACAAGGGCTGTCTCAGGACTGTCCCCGTGCCACTGCCCACACTGGCCTCACTGCATGTCCCTGACACCTAGCAGAGATAATCAACTGGAGTCACAGAACGGAGAGCCCTAGGGACTAAAGCCACACCCTGGAGGCTTCCTAAAGCCAGAGGGTCCCAATGGGCATGGTCAAGACACCGATATACAATAAAGGATCGGAGATGGAGAACAGAAAAACTGAGCAGGACACAACCTGGGCAGAGGGGAAGCCAGGCCAGGCCAAGGTCACAAAGGCCTTAGGAGCCAGGAGAGGCGTCTGGCCAGACTCCTTGGGGCTGCAGAACAGGAAGGAGGAAAGTGAGACTGAAAACCAACCCACCAGGAGAGAGGCCCCCACTGCAAGTCCCCCAAAAAGGGCGGCAGTGCACACCGGGGCTGGGAGCGGTCTGCTCAGCCACTGAGGAAAGCCTAGCTCTCTCTCGGGAATGTGTCCTGGGGTCCTGAATGTAAACTTGCAACCCACTGCCCTTACTCTCCTCAGGAAATGACAAAGGGTAGCAGGGCCACCAAAACAGGTCCCGCCCTCCCTGAGCCAATCTCTGCCGGCTGGAGACACAGGCTTCCCTGCGAGGGTCGCACACTGCCCGGGGCAGGGTCACCCAATAGAGGTGGCTGCGTGATCGGCCTGCCGGGTTCGCGCGTGCCACCTCCCACTGAGTGAGCGTGCCACTCTTCGCTTTGATCACTGCCACTTGGAACTACCCTCCCGGCGCCCCAGACCCGAACACAACTTCATCCAAAAACGCTGAAAGGCGCGGCCAACAATGACCCGGACTTCCCGGCCAGGCCCAGCAAAAGTGCAGGCTCCGGCCCGGGGACAGAAGGGGACCTGCGAGTTAGTTCGGGACCGGCTCGCCCGAGAGAGAGCTGGATGTCGGAGGGGACACCCGAGAGAGTGACCAACCCGCCCCGAACCCCGCGTGTCCCCAGCCCGGCCCGCCCGGCTCTCGCGGGGGCGCGGGGACAACGTGCGCCCGGGGTTTCCGGAGTGGGCAGCGCCCGGGGTCCGGGTGCGCTCGGGCCGAGCCCGGCGGGCCAGGCACGCTTCCTCCCCCCAGTTCGCCGGCGCTCCAGCCCGCGGCCCGCGTGTCCCGCCGGGTGCCGGGAGCCCCGCGCCCGGGGAAGTCGGGGCGGGCGGCGCGAGGCCGGCGCGTGCTCACCCACGCCGTATTTCTCCTCGCGCTTGGTGGGCACCCAGCGCGTCATGGCGCCGCGCGCGCCCCGCGCCCCGGGCCGCCGGGACCGCCGCCGCCGCCGCTGGTCGGGCAGGAAACTCGGCGCCTAGGCCGCCATTTTCCATTCCTTTCGAGCCGCGGCAGGATGGGGAGGAAAAAGTTTGCGGCGGAGGCGGTGTCATGTGGGACGGGGCGGGCGGAGCGTCGCGAGCCGGATGGGAAAGGCCGGGAGTGCCGGCGAGAGGCGGGACGGCCCCGGGCAGCGCGCCCGCCCCGTCCGCCCGCCCGCGCGCTGGGACCCCGGCCGCCCGAGCCCCGCGCCGCCGCCCGCCTGCGGCCCAGGGCACGCAGCTCTGTCACTCCTGTCCCCCACACTCGGGGCCCACGGACACCCGCAAAGAAGCACCCCAGCACCCTGCGGGGGTGTCGCCTCTCATGATTGGCGGAGGGTCCTGGATTCAGTGAATACTTCTGGGGACTCGGAGTGCAGTGAATGAGAGAGGACCAAGCCCGCGGGGAGACCCGGGGAATTCCAGAGGATTTCTGAAGCATGTGGTTTGCTGGGCACTGGGTTAGAGCGATGCCCGGTGTCAGAGCAAACACTGGAGCTCCCCTGGGAGGAGCCTTCCAGAGCACGTGGCTCATTCATTCATTTGACAAACATTAACTGAGCACCTAGCCCGTTCCTGGATGTGCGTGCAAGGAGCACCACCACACTAGCCCCGCTAGGGGTGTTGGAGTGGCGAGGACTCACGTGACAACATGTGGATAGGTTGGCTGGCAGGGCTTGGGTAGGTGGGTTCAGTGCAGGTCAGAGAGTGCTTTGCAGGGAAGGGACCCCTTGCTGGAGTGTTGAACAGTTAGCACAGAGGCCGGGAGAACTCAGCCTCCTTGGGTTTGCAGAACCTCTGAGGTGTGTGAAGTGGGTGGCATGGTAGAGGAGGGCCTAAGAAGGGCTGGGGGAGGGGAGAGGAAGCTTCTGGTCAGGGTTAGAGCAGGCACTAAGGAATGTGGTCTTCGCCCTGTAAGTCAGTTCTCAGACTTCCATGGTTGTCCCACCGGAAGGGGCTTCAGATTTCTCCAAGGAGAAACTTAAAACAACACGCGCACCTGTTTATTTTTTTACCATAAATTTGAGTAAGAATAGGTAGGTTATAGGTAGAAAGTCTCAGAATGAAGGCAGCTCATCAAATGGAGTAAATTTGGTTTCATGGACTATTGACTGACCGCCCTTTCTCATGCCCCCCCAAGAACGAGTCACAATGGCCAGAAGCCTGGGAACCTTCAAGGATGGGAGGTCAGAAGGTAAAAGGGATGGGAGGCCCCATGGAGTAGGGACAGTGTGGGTAACAAAGCTGGGGAATTGGCCAGTAGAGCCTGGGAAAGGCTGAATGGGCCACCGTTCTGCTGAAGAGAATGCTTGTCACCTGGCTATCCTGTGACTGGAGAGCTGGTGGTGAATCAAGCAACCACAGATTCTTCGCGCGTGACAGAGCTTGCCGACTGACGAGGAACATGAGCCCCACAGAGGGAAGGGGCCCGGGACCTGGTACACGGACTCACATCCTTCTGTGGGAATCAGAAACCACAGAGGCCCAGGCGCTGAGCCATAGCCAGGTGAGTCCGACCCCTTGAAGGACAACCAACTGTGAAGATGCTATACAGGAAAAGTAGGGTGCTCCCAGACCGACTCTAGGTCAGGGCGGGCTTCCTCAAGAAAACGGTGTGAGCCCAGGCTCTAAGGATAAGCAGACACTAGTTCGGTGACCGGCCCAGGAAACAGCATCTGCAAAGGCCCTGCGGTGGGAGGAACACAAACCTTCAAGGCACTGAAAAGCCATCATAGCTACAGCATAGGGAACAATAAGAAAGGGGCACACACAAAACAAGGCTGCTGTAGAGCAGCCTTCCAGGTCCTGCTGGGGATTCAGATCCTACAAAGAAACCCTGGGTAACAAATTGGGGCTGTACTCATCCCCTCTTGTGCATTTCCATTCTGCCTGGTGGCTACGTTGCCCAACGAGGGTTCGCTAGGCGACGTGCGAGAAGCCAATGCTATGAAGTCTGCTTCTGAGAAAGAAAGAGCATTTGATGAATGCTGAGTCGGCTGGCGGGAGGCATCGGTCCCATCAGTCTCTGCCATCGGGGTTCCGGGACCGGGCATGGGAAGTGATGGCAGGCGAGTGTTCCATAGAGAGACTTGAAAGTTGGCCTTTTCCCTGGGAGGCTTCAGCACTAGATCCTCCCGGACAAGGAACGCTTCCCATCAGAGAGGCTTCCGGCATTCAAGTTCTGGTTCTGTCCCGGCCCTTTGGTTCCATTGCGGGGGACCAGACATTGGTTCCGGGTGCCACTGGAGGTCAAAGTTCTCTCCTCTGTGCATGCTTCGTCGGCGGGACCTGTGGTCTCGGTCGGTCTGTTGTCTCTGAGAAGCAGCTCAGAATCTTCTACGACACAGGGCAGGGCCATTTCCAGCTGGTTCTGCGGTTCTGGTGCCGCAGTGGGGAGGTGGCGGGCGGCAGAGAAAGAGCCAGGGCTGGACAGTCACGCCCACCGGGCCACGCCGTCACCAGCTGTGGGGCCATTCGCCTTTGGTCTCTGGCCCTCCTTCCGTTTCCAGGCCTGAGGCATCCGCTGTGCCTGCATGTGAACGAGGGGGCATAGTACCACCCTCAGGGGCTCCGCTCAGGTAAGACACCCACTGTGCGTGGTGTCCCCATCTGACACGCCCCTGGCTTCTTTGAGAACCTCCGTTCCCGCTTTCCCAGTGGTAATGGTGACCCACTGAACTGTAAGGAAGTGCGACGTGGGCTTTGTATACTTCTGTAAGACTGCCATGTAAACACATTGCCAAATCATCATTTAGACACTCCGGATGGACCAGCGACCGTGTGTTAGACACAGTGAGGTGTTGGTCCCAGGATCATGGTGTGTGCCCGATCGTGGCTGAGAAGCTATACGTGTGGCCACACAGTCGCTGAAGCTCTGAGAAGGCCGGTCAGCATCCCCTGGCTTTCTCTGGCCGTGGTCTCACCTTGTGGCTCTAAATCGTGTCTGTGGCCCTGTCTTCTTGCCCCGTGGTTGCATGAACTCAGGACTGGCTCCATCTCTGCTTCCAGGAGCACTGGGGGGGAGGAGGGGCTGGCCCGTAGACAGATTTAACTCCTGAGGTGACATGGGTGGACCGCCGATCTCAGCCACATTTCACAGGCACCGTGCAGAACTCAGGTCTGGGCCGAGCTTGCAGGTGGGATGTGCCCAAGAGCACCAGGGCTCCCTGTGGCCCAGTCCTAAGCATTGGTGGGAGTTCAGACCAGTGACCCCCTCCCAAGATAGGGAAGAATCTTGAGATGGGGCCATGAGAAAGCATAATCAAGATGAGAGTTTAAAATATCGAAACTCAAATTTTATTTTTTAATTTGGAAAAAGTTTTCCATTCTCACAATGCAAACTCAGGAGGTAAATTCAGCAAAGTCTGGCCTGGTGGGGATATCGGAAGACACAGTGGTGGTGGTGGGGTGCATGCTCCCCTTGTGGGGGGGGTACAGATGACAATGGGACAGGGTTATGGGAATCTTACACACTTCACAAAGGCATGTCACCTGACAACCAGATTGCCTGTCACCTAAAAGGGAAGGAACATGGTCTCGCCGTCAGGTATCTAGCTGCTGCCCTTTGACCCTGGGGCATAACTTGGCATCATATTGGGTGACCAGACATGGGGTCACAGGGCACAGTGCCACACGGCACAAAAATGTTTAATCAAGACTTTCAACTTAACTGTCAGGTGACAGAAAATAGAGGGGACTGAGGAAGAGGTGAAATGGCACCACAAGAAACAGAGCCGGGCAAAGCAGGACGGGGAGGCCACCCGTGGGACGCTGGTGGCCAGCAAGTCAGTGCTGTTGAAAAAGGTGGATGAGAAATGTTTTCTGTTTCTAAACGACTTGAGGAGTATCACGTTGACACGCAACACCCCTTTTCACAACCAACTCCAAAAGGTGGTAAAGACAGAGGGGGGAGGCTCTTAAATAGTTTAAAAACGCGTCGTTTCTTTTGTTAGGTGTAATCCTGGTGTTACGTGCGTTGTGTCAGAAAACGTCCTTATGTTTTAGAGACGCGTGCGGACGTGGTGATTTGTCACTGGTGATCATTTACTTTAAAATACTATAGAAAGAAATAAAGATGAAACTGTTCAGTCTAGGGGATGGGTCTTTGAGTACTTCGTCTCACAAATTATATATATATATTTGAAATATTTTTATGAAACAGAGTCAAGCCCTGGCCAGACAGCTCAGTTGATTAGAACATCATCCTTATCTGCAGGATGGCCGGTTTGGTCACGGGTCAGAGCACATACAGGACCAGATCGACGTTTCTGTCTCCCTTCCTCTCTCTCTAAAATCAGTAAAACAGAAAAATAAAAAGAGCCAAAGTGGGGGAGAGGAAGGGCTTGAGACATAAAAGCCGGCTTGAGCAACAGTGGCCTGGGCTGGCTCACCGCTACAGCTCGGCCCAGCCTCCGCTCCCGGGCGTGGCGCTCAGCGCACTCCATGAGCATTATCAGGGCAGACCCAGGTGGTTAAGCTTCAGCCAGCTCCGCAGAGCCCAGACGTTGCTCAGCAGAGGATGCTGCGTGCTGCTCAGTGTGCCCTGTGGGCACCTGTGACTGTGAGAGTAAGTGCAGACTAAGCAGTCCTCCCCGCACTGAGCACACACAGAGAGGAGCCCGAGGGCTGGGAGCCAGAACACAGGCCAGAGAAAGCAAAGCAGCCCGGCTTGATCTGGGTCGCCAGGCCTTGGCCATGAAGGCTGGACGTCCTCAGACCTCAGGGGCCTCAGACCTTGCGGAGTAGCCCTGCGTAGAATCAGCCGGACACGTGACCAAGAGCTTGGTGGCTAACTCTGGGCAAGTCACCTGGCAGCTCTCAGTTTCCTTGTTAAAAGACCTGACTTCTTGGGTGTCGTCAAGATTTCGTGATAAAGTGGAAGCAGAGCTCAGCAGGCGTGGAGGCTACAGATAAAACTATGTTCTTCAGAAAGCAGTCATCAGGCGGTACACGGCTGTGATCCTGGAAAGAAGGGAAAGGAAGCCTGACCAGTGGTGGCGCAGTGGATAAAGCGCCGACCTGGGAACACTGAGGTCGCCAGTTCAAAACCCTGCACTGGTCTGGTCAAGGCACATATGGGAGTTGATGCTTCCAGCTCCTCCCCCCTTTCTCTCTTTTTCTCTCTCTCTCTCTCACTCTGTGTCTCCTCTCTAAAATAAATAAATAAAATTAAAAAAAAACAGTTAAAAAAAATAAAAGAAGGGAAAGGAGTGAGGCGAGTCCCACAATTGAGTGCCTGGCTGGCTTTCCGGAGGTGGTGTCTGGGTTGCAGCACAAGAAGGGAAACTCAGCTGAGCCTGGGGTCTCACTGAGTAGAGACAGAGATGGGAGTTCAGAGAAGCCACCACTCACCACTGCTAGGACTGGCTAGTCGGAGGACCCGGGAGGAGAAGGCCGCCCACACAGCGAGGGCACACCTGACACCTGCAGAGGCCTGCCTTGAGACTCTGAAAACTGACCTGGGCATGTGTGAGTGAAACTAGGTGAGTCTAGCTGAGTGCCAGCCTGTGAGAGGCCCACTGTGGGCTGGCTGCAGAAGGAACCTGGGAAGTCCGGGCCCCGCACAGGTCCTGGAGCTTACACAGTGACTTCCCCTTCACTGGGTAGGAAGGCCTGCGTGTGGAGAGGGGGTGAGAAAATCTCCCAAAGCACCCTGCTTCCTAGTGGGGCTTCATTCGCTCTACACTAAAGGCTGTTCTGGTAAATGACAAAGCTAAACAGCACGCTCAGCCTGACCTGTGGTGGCGCAGTGGATAAAGCATCGACCTGGAATGCTCAGGTCACTGGTTCGAAACCCTGGGCTTTCCTGGGCAAGGCACAGACGGGAGTTGATGCTTCCTGCTCCTCCCCCCTTCTCTCTCTCTTCTCTCTAACATGACTAAATAAATTCTTAAAAAATTATTTCAAAAAAATAAAGAAAAAAATAGAATAGGGGGAAAAAAGCAAGCTCAAAAGAATGAGACAGAGCCTGATAACATAGCATGTCAGCACAGAGTATAATACTATTTAAAAGAATACAATGAATCCGGCACCCAAATCCTGTCAAGTCACAATGTCTGGCACCCACTCAGAAAACGACCGGGCGGCCAAGACGCAGGAAGACACCGCCCGTAAGCAGCAGGAAACCCAGATGCAGAAATGACGGGGACAGGGGTCTGCAGACCGCGCCCTTCGCACGGGGTTATCCGCAGAAAGGGGAGGGAAACAGGAAGCCGTGAGGACAGGCATGGAGACCGTGAAGTCAGGGTCCGCGCTCTGGAGCAGGCCTGTCACTGCCGCGGCGGGGGTGTGGCTGGAGCTCTCCTAGGACCGTCCTTCTAGCTGGGAGGTTCTGGCCTGTGTGCTGCCACTTCCTTTAAACTTACTCCGGGGAGACCTTCCTGTTTTTGGTGCTGGGAGGGCTCGCTGCCTGGGGCCTGGGCGTGGGGGCACCTTGGCCGCATGAAGTGTCATCAGGAGTGACAGCGGGTGCCTGTAACCTTTGTCTGTCCCCCTCCCAGCCCCTTCCCTCTCTTTGGACATCATCGTCCTGGTTTTCCACGCCGACGAGCTGACTTGTGACACCCCACCACCACCACCACCAAATTCATATGTTGAAGAACTAAGCCCCAGTACCCGAGAATATGACTATATTGGGACCTTTAAAGAAGGACCTAAGCCTGACCTGTGGTGGCGCAGTGGATAAAGCGTCGACCTGGGAACACTGAGGTCGCCAGTTCAAAACCCTGCACTGGTCTGGTCAAGGCACATATGGGAGTTGATGCTTCTGGCTCCTCCCCCCTTTCTCTCTTTCTCTCTTTCTCTCTCTCTCACTCTGTGTCTCCTCTCTAAAATGAATAAAATAAAATAAAATAAAAAAAACAACTAAAGAAGGGCCTAAGAGACCTGGCTGGATATCTCAGTGGTTAGAGCATCCTCCCAGAGCGCTAAGGTCGCTGGTTTGACCCCAGATCAGGGCACGTACAGGAACGTACTGATATTCCTGGCACTCTCACTGAAGTTAATAATGTTTTTTTTTTTTAAGAGAGGACTAAGATTAAGTTAAAATGAGGTCTGTAGGGTGGGCCCGGATCCAATCTGACCAGCGTCTGTCATCAGAAAAGACAGACATTTGGACACGCAGGGAGACACCAAGGATGCGTGCACACAGAGGAAGGCCACGTGAGGACATGTGAGGTGGCAGCCACAGAGAGGGGCCTCGGGGAGAAACCCACCAGCAGACACATGATCTCAGCCCGCGCTCCTAGACCTGTGGGAAATAAAGGTCTCCGTCCCGGCTTGTCGCAGCCGCCACCCCCCCTTCACGGCACGGGAGCTGCTGAGGTTTCTTGCTGTCCGGCAGCCTCCCCCAGAGACACCCCGAAAGCCAGGGACAGGATGTGGGCCACGTGCGGGAGGCCGGCGCTACTCCAGGGTCTTGTTCTCCTTGGAAGGTTCCAGCTGCAGCGAAAGCACTTCCCCTTCCGAGCCGCACGGCTGACCCCATTGCCCCGAGGTTCCTTCTCTGCCTGCAGGAAAAGCCTGGGTGAGTGCCACCCTGGCAGAGGCCCTCTGTGGGCGGGCTCCAGGACGCCACACACACACACACACACACACACACACACACACACACACACCCTCTGGAGACGGAGGGGCGTCCAGGAGAAAGTAAGTTAGCAAGTTAGCATCAGCTGGAGAATCCGGGAAAACGGGTACAGAGGTGACAGTCTGGGGGAGAAGGTGAAGCATGACGGTGACATGTTCGTCCAGGCAGACAGAAGGAGCAGCATGAGAAACGGCCAGGCCACAGAAGTGCTCGGGGCTGGACAGGAGGATGGGGCAGGGTGAGGGACAGTGGAGGCAGGATGTAGGGGAGAGCAGGAAGGGCTGTGTGCTTTGAGCCGGGGGGGGGGGGGGGAGAGGGGCAGCCCATCCAAACCCCTGCCCAGGGAAGCGCGCCCGGGGACCGAGGGAACGGAGTGCTGTGGAATGGAGGAACGGGGTCTGGGAATAAGCCAAGGGAAGGCGGGGTGGATTGGAGAAGTCCTTCAGCTTAACAGCAGCTAAGTGACTGAGAAAGTGCCCACTCTAGCATGCCCTGAGAGCTTTGCATCGTCACGACAACCCGTGTGCTAGGCGCTTGGTTACCCCATCTTACAGAAGAGCACACTGAGGCTCCTAAAGCTTCTCTGACCAAGTTCATGGGTTAGAAGCCACAGAGACAGGACTGAACCTCACCCCCAGGGGGACGACCACGTGAGGACACATTGAGGACAGCTCTCTGCAAGTCTGGGAGGGAGGCCGCAGGCGAACTCAACCTGGCTGACACTTCGACCTCTCCATGAGGGGACAAAGGGACAGGTGGCAACAGAGTGGGATGAAAATCACCCGTGAGATGGGACCTCGCTGGGGGATCCACGTAAACACGATCAGAAAACCATTCTACGATGAGAACAAAGATCTAGCAAAGTGCAGTGGAAGAGCCGTCCTCGGAAAACTTGTGTGAACACCCTCCGTGACCTGGGACAGCAGAATGAGCCCTAGAAATGTTATCTTCAGGGATCAGAGTCAAGGAAACAGCGAAGAGTTTGATGGAGGTCGCCGCAGGCTCCCTGGGACCCTCACGACCTGAACTACACATTCTTGTCCTCATCCTGGTTCTGCAGGAGCCCAGAACCCTCGGGGGAGAGGGGGTCCCGCTGCCCCTCTCAGTGTGAGGACCCCGTGCCGACTGGGGTGGGATCTGTTCCGTGTTTGTTTTGTCTAGTGGGTGCTGGATGCGGGGAGGCTCACTCCTCTGACGCGTTCCCAGGCTCCTGTTTGGGCGGGAGGGCTCAGGTTCCTAAAGGGAGGACAGGGCGGTGGTGGCCTGCCCTCCCTTTCCCTGGCTGTCCTCACCTTGGGCCAGCCAGCCCCCAGCCCTCTGGGCATCTCCCTCCGCAGGGCCTCCCTCTGTGCTCTGTGTTGTGCAGTGTGCCCTGACCTTTCTTGACCAGTCTCCACATGGTGGTAAAAACGTACTCAGAGCTTCTTCACATGGTGAGCTGGCCCCTCAATGACCTGCTGGGTTATGTGTGTGTGTGGTGTGTGTGTGTGGTGTGTGTGTGTGTGGTGTGGGTGGGTGGGTGTGGTGTGTGTGCATGTGTGTGTGGTGTGTGGTGTGTGTGTGTGTGCGTGCATGTGTGTGTGCGTGCATGCGTGTGTGGTGTGTGCGCATGTGTGTGGTGTGTGTGTGTGCATGTGTGCATGTGTGTGTGGTGTGTGCGTGCGTGCATGTGTGAGGTGTGCATGTGGGTGTGGTGTGTGTGCATGTGTGTGTGGTGTGGGTGGGTGGGTGTGGTGTGTACGCATGTGTGTGGTGTGTGCACATGTGTGTGGTGTGTGCGTGCATGCATGTGTGTGGTGTGTGTGCATGTGTGTATGTGGTATGTGTGCATGCATGCATGTGTGTGGTGTGTGTGCATGTGTGTATATGTGTGTGCATGTGCGTGTATTCACCCTCCTCACATAATTAATTAACACCTTTAGTTTATGTTGTTACTAGTTTTTTGGAACTTAATTGATTTCTTCTTGAATTGGTCAGGGGCGATTGGTAGAGGAAGGACGTGTTCTCGGCCTTAGATAGGGTGACACAGTCCTTGGAGTGTCCAGCCATCTGTGTTGGGGATGGTCTAAGATATTGCTAATAACTCAGCCAACAGGGCTGAGCAGCACGCAGCATCCTCTGCTGAGCAATAACTCTCCAGTGGGGCCTGTGTATTTATTCTCCTGAAGGCTGATGGGGAAGGGGCGGGCAGACGGGGATTGAACCCAGTCGTTCTAACGTCAGAGCCCAGACTTCTGACCAGTGGGGCGTTCAGTGTGACAGGGTGAGACAGGTGTTGATCTTGGACCCGCCTTACAGCCCAGCCCCCCCCCACACCCTGTCCTCCTGTCCGCAGGGACCCCAGCTCCTTGGATGTCACTGCCTCCAGGTCTCAGCTGTCCAAGGCACACGTAGAAGGACAATGACACTGACCATCTGGAACCTCGCAGTGGCCACTTGACCATGCTATTGGGCTGAGTGGGGCTGAGTGGACACTGCTGACCTCTGGGAGGGGGTCGCTGCAGTTGCATCTGTCCTTAGAGTGACCCTCAGACTGCCTGAGGGGATGATCATCAGTGTCCCCTCGCTCCAGGACTGGGTGAAAAGGCAGGGCAGCCTGGTGGCCTGGCCCAGGGCAAGGCCCAGACGGCAGCTACACATCCCCTTTCAGGTCCCTGGATGTGCACAGCCTGAGCACACTCAGCTGTAACCTCCCCAGGCCAGTCCTCTAGCTGACCCACCGTCTCCCCTCGGGCCAAGGTGAACACTGCCCCAGCGAGGGTCAAAGGTCAGCCAGGCCCCATGCTCCCGCAGTTAGCTCCTCCCTCCTGGTGCTCTCAGAAGCCTTTCCCCTGGGTCAGCACTTACCTGGGCCCTCCTGGTTCTGTGATTATGTGTGTCAGACCCACTCGCTGGAGGGGAGTCTCGTATATTTCACTGGCGGAGTCAGGTACTTGGAGCTAATAACAGTGAGAGGACAGCACTAATAATGCAAAGGGCCAACCCTCATTGAGCGCCCGTGTTATCTCATTTTTATTTTTTTTACAGGGACAGAGAGAGAGTCAGAGAGAGGGATAGATAGGGACAGACAGACAGGAAGGGAGAGAGGCGAGAAGCATTAATCATCAGCCTTTCATTGCCATTGCAACACCCTAGTTGTTCATTGATTGCTCCCTCACATGTGCCTTGACCGCGGGCCTTCAGGAGACTGAGCAACCCCTTGCTGGAGCCAGCGACCTTGGGTCCAAGCTGACGAGCTTTTGCTCAAGCCAGATGGTCCCGCGCTCAAGCTGGCGACCTCGGGGTCTCGAACCTGGGTCCTCCGCATCCCAGTCCGACGCTCCATCTACCGCGCCACAGCCTGGTCAGGCCTCATTTTATTTTATTTATTTATTTTTTTCAGGGACAGAGAGAAAGTCAGAGAGTCAGACAGAGGGATAGATAGGAACAGACAGACAGGAACGGAGAGAGATAAGAAGCATCAATCATTAGTTTTTCGTTGCCATTGCGACACCTTAGTTGTTCATTGATTGCTTTCTCACATGTGCCTTGACGGCGGGCCTTCAGCAGACCGAGCCACCCCTTGCTGGAGCCAGCGACCTTGGGTCCAAGCTGATGGGCTTTTGCTCAAGCCAGATGAGCCTGCGCTCAAGCTGGCAAGCTCGGGGTCTCGAACCTGGGTCTTCCGCATCCCAGTCTGACGCTCTATCCACTGCGCCACCGCCTGGTCAGGCCTCGTGTTATCTCATTTAATTAGAGCTCTCATTTGCTGATAACCGTGGGTGAGCCTTCAGCGCACAGCCTGGGGTGTGGTGAGCACACAGCCATCAGTAGGTACCATTCTCAGCAGAGTGTGAGCTCAATAGGTGTTTGATGAGTGACTGAGTGAGTCCACAGGGCGTGGCGCCTCCCTGCCAGGCGCTGCTCCTGTAGAAGCCATGTGCACGTGCAGTGTTCGAGTGACCTGAGTTGTCCCAGTAGAGCCCCAGCTCTACGTCGATCAGGCGTTCCTGATTAGACTTCCCCGAGCAGTGGGACACTCCTGCTTATCAGCAGCAGGGCTGGCAGCCTCTTGGAGACTACTCTTGAGGCGGCTGTGAGGATGCTACTGTTAAGTGCCACCGGAGGAAAGACACGACCACACACAAGTTAGTTGCAAGAATCACACAGGCAGTTTATTACTCACAAATCCTTTGGCGGGCCTGGGTACAGCGTAAGGGGGCCCCATCAGCGTGCTCCTCTCGGCTGGCTTTGGTCAGAGCTCAGAGCGGCGTGGAGACAGTCCACGTTCACGTTGGAGTCCGGGGGACTCCTGCAGCAGGGGGCCCCTCAGCTTTAGTACCTTTTCTGGCCAACGCCTTCCAACAGGTGTCAGTCTACAGGATTGTCACCTCAAACCACCCTTTGGGGAGTTCCTCACAGGGAACCCCTTGTATGTTAATCTACTGAAATGTTACAGCAAACCACTTTTTAAGATGTTCTTATTTACGTTAACTTACAAAGTTATGACATCAAGCCACTTCTTATCTATGTGTGACTTCCCACACACACACTAATTGGGTCCCACTCGAAAGTCAGAGTCTGTTTATCACATCTGCACCCACTATATTAATTTCTATGCAGACATTAAACTTTATTTAATGTCCTTAATTACTTTTAATATATCTTAATTACTTTTATATATGTTCCATACTTTTGTTTTTTATATTTCTATATATTTAATTACTATAACATTATATTACTACAACAGTAGCTCGTGGACCAGGTGATCTGGCCTCTGCTGGGCTGTGTGAGGAACAGCGAGGAGACAGGAGCCATCCCGGTCAATCCTGTTTGTGGCTGAACTCCGGCACAAACCACCGGGATCTCAGCATCATGAAAGGCCCACACTCCCGGACACTCTGCCCAGAGAGAGCAAGGCTGAGACCCCCACACGCACTCACCGACAAGCCCTCACCGCTCCTGGGCCCCTGCAGGCTCTGCTGAGCCCCCAGGAGCTGGGGACAACCTCTGAGTTCGCGGCTCCAGCCAGAGGCAGGCCAGAGGTCTCTGTCAGCCTGTGGCTTGAGGACCAGGACTGAGGCAGGATGTCAGGAGAATTCCCTGGCCAGTGGAACGAGGAAAAGGGGACAACATCTGAAGAAATTGGCCAAGCAATACACAGCCAGACACTGAGGGTCACCTCCCCGGAGGTGACATCTAGGCCTCAGTTGTATTTCAGCTCCAGGCTCAGAGAAGCAGCAAAACCAGGTGGGTGACCCAGGACCAGCTGCAAGGACTAATGACCCTGCCCTGGTGCAGAGCAATCACACCTGGAAACGGTGATGAATACTCTGTTAGATCCTCCCCTAAGACCCCCTCGAACTCCAGCCTTTATACCCTCAGAACAAAGCCCTCAGGGGCGTTCTGTACACCCTGGCTTTTCCCTTCCCCCTCCCTCTCGTCTTCCGCCGCAGGCCTGCATCTCCTCAGCTCTGGGGAGCAGCCCTGCACCTGTCCTCAAGGGCCCCTTTTCTCTGACTCCAGTGAGCTCACAGCAGTGCCCCCCCCCAGGCTCTCTCCTGTGGCCTCTTCTGTCCTGGGTCCTTCCTTGTGTCACTGTCCTCAGCTGTAGTAAACGTCCTCTCAGAATCACCTGGGCTCAGGTTGTGAAATCTTTCCTACACCAAGTCAAAAACCCACAGGTCGCAGGCTGTCCCCTTTCTGGTCACAGGGTAACAGGACCGCAGGCAATGAGGGAGTGGCTTCTGGGATGGAGTCCAGGACCACGGGGTCTCTGCTCGGGGCAGCAAGTGGGCAGGGCGCTGCCTGCCGGGGCACCGTGCATGTCCTGGGTCACGCTGGTGTCTGAGCGAGGATGTCCTCCCTGAAAAGCCTCGGGCCAGGCTGAGCCACGGGGACTCTGCCTTGGGAGCAGACAGAGCCCTGGAGAATGTCAGCAGGGAGTGGCACAGGTGACAAGGTTTGAGTGAGAAAGCCGTTTTGATGGACAGACGGACGGGAAAGGGCGAGACCAGGAAGGGGGCCAGCCTGCTGTCAGAGGAGCAGCACTCGCCCAGGGCCCAGCGAGCTGCAGGTGGCCTGTGTCCATCTCTTCAGTTCTTCACAGTGGACAGGAGAGCCCGGGCCGTGCTGGGCTTCAGTGCAGCCTGGAGACTCCGGTGGGGGGTAGAAACACAAGAGTAACAGTTCCTGGGCCCCCCTGGCCCCAGGCCCCCCCTCTGACTTGTCTGCAGGTGAGGGACCAGGTAGAGGGGGGCTGGGAGCAGGCATTTCGGAGGTTTTAAGTGCATCTACCCAATTGCACTTGAACTCCGAGACACAAAGACACCCACCCCACCCTCCCCGGAGGACACAAGGATGTCATGCGGGGTTGACCTGCCTCCTTTTTATCATGTCATAGAAAACTAAAACTTCAAACGATTGCAACTCTAGTATAATTGCAATATGCATAGCTTTCCTAGTCTGAATGCTTTCGAAAAGATTTTCATTTTCTGAGGTTGATTCTGTTATTAGTCAGTGGGATAGAACTTTTAAGAATCTGGGGGTGCTTTTTGGTCTATTGTGGGCATCCCTGGTAATGGGAGCCCTGGCCAGGTGCTTCAGGGAGTAAAGGGTCACCCTGGCACGCCGAGGTCATGGGTTCAATCCGCAGTCAGGACACATTGAGAGAAACAATCAATGAGCACAGAGCTAAACAGGACAATGAAGTGGAGCAGTGAGTTGATGCTTCTCTCTCTCTCTTTCTTCCCGTCTTTCTCTCTCCCGTTCCCTCTCTATCTCTCTTTTTCTCTCCAATAAATGGGGGGGGGGATTAAAAATAATAATGGGGAAATTCTACGAGAACAGCACCACCTGAATGACATTTCCCACGGCTATAAAATCTACAGCTTGGGGCCCTCCTGCTGCTTCTAAAAGAGACTAGTGGGGGGTTGTGGGGTGGCAGAGGAGGTGCTGAGATGGGGGGTCTCCTGCATCCTGCTCTCCGTGCTGCCAGTGGACCAGGCCACAGAGGCCACATGGCTGGCTCAGGGGCTGTGGGCTCTGCGGGAAGGCAGGTGGGAGCCGGGCCAGCTTGATTCCCCATGCAGCTGGCACACCTGCCACGGAGAGCTAACAGCTTCTGTGCCCTGAGGTTTAAGGTACTGAGGGGGGTTCCCGGGGACCTGTTTCTTATTATGCATTTAGGGCAGCGTGAAGGCCCTCCAGGCGGGGGCACCTTCCCCCAGGGCTCCCCCAGGCAGGCAGCAGAGGCTGCTTGAAGTCCAGAGCCTTCCCAGGGGACGGTACCTGCAGCTGCTGTGAACGTTCCCCCCCACCCCCTGCCCGTGGGAGCGGTCAGGAGTCCTGCCCCCGCCCAGTCTGAGGACAATGACTGATTCGGCAGGAATAGAGCACATTTCACATCTTCAAGGCAGACAGGTCCAGAGTTGTTCCGGCCCCGGGCTCTCTTTGGCATCTGGCTGACGCTGTCCTTGCCGAGTCCTTCCCGCCTTCTGTCACCGCTCCCTTCTTCCTGAGAGTGCTCCTTCTCCTCCCGGGGGCCACCTGACAAGGTTCCCCACCTCAGGCCTTCTTCTAAAGATTCTGACCCGAGACTGGTGTTAAAGGCAGAGGCCACTGTCCTGGAGAAAGGGCACCTGTAGGTCAGGGAGAGGAGAGACCGGGAAGGGGGCCTGAGGACATGGGACCCGCACCCTAAGGCTGCCTGCTTCAGCACATGACCCTGCCCCGTGGAAGGTGACAGGGAAGTCCACTTCTGGTCCCCTGAGCGCTCTTGGAGTCTGGTGGAGATCTGGAGGTTCAGGATGTGTGAGTGACAAAGATTCTGACTCAGATGGGGCTTAGGGTCCAGCAAGGGGACAAGGAACACACCAGCGAACAAATAAATCAGGTGGACAATGGACTTCCAGGGAAGCCTCTGGGATGGGGTGACAGAGGCCTGAACCATGAGAAGGAAGAGGTCTGCAGAACTCTGGGGGCAGAGTAATTAACACCGAGAGAGACAGCAGGTACAGTGGCCCTGGGGCAGGAACAGCCTGGTGGATGCTACAGTCCGAAAGGAGACCCCCGGACTCTCAGCTTTCCGGTGCTTCTTAGTTATTTTATGTGCATGATCCTTGTCAACCCAACAGGCACCCCCAGACATGGACACCAGGTCTCCGCGTCACTTAGTATTGTGTAGGATCCTTTGTGAGCCTATTAGTGTGTACTTACAATACATACTCTAACGGTACATAATATGTTTATTATTATGCGTTACCACGCGTGAGGGTTCTGTGCTGGGCAGTGGGGCAGGCTGTGGCTGGGAGTGCGGGAAGCCCAGGTTGCTCCCACTATCTGGGGACTCCTAGGCCCCAGCTCCCCAGCCTTTCTGAGGTACATCTTAAAGGTATAGTCCCGTTTTCTACAAACAACCATAGGTGATCCAATGACGTTTGCAATGCACGTCAGCACTCACGGGAGCTGGGGACTGGCTGCACTGGCTGGAGAGTTACCTGGGCAGGTGCCACCAGCGCCCACCTTGCTGAGTTTAGCTTCGTACAGAAGCAAAAGGGGTGTGGACTTCATAAAAGCCAACCTTCACCTTGCTTTTTGGCTGGTTTTCTTTTCCTTGAACCCAGCACAGGGATGTCTTTGATTTCAGTAGTGGGGTTAGGACATCCAAGTTCAAGCCCAACATTGTTGAAGCGTCCGGTGGCTACGTTTGCTACATCCCTGGCTCTGGGACCTCAAAAACGAGGTGCAATGCAAATATTGTTGACTGAGCATCCATGAATCAGGAAGCTTCACTAGAATTAAATGACGAAGTTTTATTCAACGACCTTAAGCACATTGCAGTTCCGGAAACACCCAGAGCGTTCCAGAGGAAGCAAAAGGTTGAGAGAGTTTGGAGTAAAAAAAAGCTCATTCTTGAGAAGAATCGATCTTGCATTCTTAGCCTCTGGATTGGTCCAAGATGGTGATCTTCCAGGTATGTGGCGGTCTGGATGACAGAACCTTCTTGCCTAAATTTCAGGTTAGCTAGGATGTACGCCCGTCTACGCGTTAATGCATAACTGAAAAGCTCGAAAGATTAAGTTCTCAGGCTAAAGTGAGAAAGAATCAATTGCTCGTGTCCCATCCCACTCTGATCTAAGTAGTTTTTCAGCTTGGTGGTAGAGGCTCCATTTTGTTTATTCCCTCCTTCCCCACTAGCCTGCCTAAGGGCGTGAGAGGAAGCTTGGGCAGAGGGGAGGTGTCTCCCGAGTGCTGTCCACGCTCACACCTGCTTAGATCCACTCAGTAGTTTGAGGCAGGGAGCCCTTGCCTATCTCAAGTCCAGTCTGACATGGATGACCTCAAGTGACCAGACTGGGCTGTTCTTTTCTAAGGGAATTACAGAATCCCAGACTGTCTCTCCATTACTCTCAAGCAGATAATAGAGAAGTATGTCTTGGCTCTATTGAAGAAACATGACTTAATTCTCTACTGAAAGCCGGAGTTGTGTGGGTGAATTTCTCCATTCTGCAGACGAGACCAGGCAGACCCAGCCCTGGGAAACTAAGTAAGAGGAGCATTTTGTGTTCATTCTGCGACTAGACACTCACTCCTAGAGAGGCTTTAAGCATGCCTTTGTTTTATAGAAACAGTTATTTCATAATGTATAGACAAGAACATGAGACAAAGCAGGTTTTAGCTCTTAGAAAGGATATTGTCCTCGTGGGATAGACTTTGGTTTTTGCTTTTAAAAAATCCTTATTGAAAAGTAAATCACAACTACAGAAAGCTTCACAGATTGAATATATGGCTCAGTGAATGACGTCAGGAAGGCAAACACTATCAGGATGAGAGAAAGAACTTCGCCAGACGCACCCCCGCCCCAGACCACAAGCCCCTGCTCCAAGCACGACCCCTCCTCAGGCCCCCTCAGCAGCCATTACCCTCCCTTTTATAGAAATAACTTTCTTGTGCCTTGGTAAGTGGACTTTTATCAGCCAAATGTGCATCCCTGCACACTATTAAAGGCAAACTGTATTTCTACTCACCGCAGTTCTGACACCAAATGTGTGATTCCCCACATCCATCATTTCTCCAACTGTCCGACTTCACCAGAGTGTCCGACAATTTAATTCAGTTCTGACACTAACTGCTCGGAGTGAGCGCGAACCCCACTAGTTCAGGGCTCAGCCCCTCAAGACTGGCTCCTATCTTCGGACATTAATCACGAGTAATGGGCCCCAGGCTCCCCACACTTTCATTCATCTCGGGCTATAACTCGGGGGGTTCCCACAAACTAGTTTGCTTTACTGATGCACAGAACTCAGGGACCCACCTTATTTACGGTTACCTGTTTATTTCAAAGGATATGAGAAAGAATACAAATGGAGAGCCAGATGAAGACGTGTCCATGGTGAGGTCTGGGAAGGTCCCAAACCCAGGAGTTTCTGTCCCCTTGGAGTTTGGGGGTGCACCATCGTCCTGGCACACGACAAACCAGCCGCCACCCTGAATCTGTCTAGAGATTCCTCAGCCAGGAGTCCTCATTAGCTTACCAGACGGTGTCCCAGCACTCAGGAGACCCGCAAGGTCTTAGAAGCTTTGTGCTGGGAACCGGACCCAGAGACTGAGTAGATAGATACATCTCTCAGGAAGAGCTCCTGGAAGGACCAGCCCCCTGATTTCTTGTATGTTCGTAATAATTTGTGTTTATATCGGGAAGTTGGTTCGGCTGCTTGTAAACTCGTGTGGCTTATGGTCCCTTTCCTCGAGTTCCTTAACTGTGCGCTCCATTTCTGCTCTGCGTCACAGTTAAAAAGGCCGAAGGTTACCTAATTTTCTTTCCCTTACAAGTCTCATGTTCTTTTTTTTCCTTTTTTTAAACTCTGTAATTGTATTCAGCTATTTCCTGTTGTTAGTCTTCTGGGTCAGCAGCCTCAGGTGCGTGGTGCGCTCTGCTCTCTCAATGTGCTGTTTCCTATCTTCTTTTCTCTTCTTTCATCTCAGGGAATTTTTCTTTAATTATGTTTTTAATATTTTTCTTCTCTTGCTTTTACTATCTTCTTAATGAACTCGTATTATCTGCATGTTTAGTCTTCTTTTCCTATCTTCCAGACTTGTTACTTTTTCTCAAATCTCTGTTTTTCATTTCTTCCTTGATTCAGTTTGTTTTCAAATCGTTTTCTTTTTAGGCATTATTTTTGTTTACTGGTGACCGTGTTCCTTCTAATTTAGTCTTCATTAAAAAAAAGAAAAAGAAAAGATTTTACTTATCTATCTTAGAGAGAGGGAGAGAGAGAGAGAGAGAGCAGTGTGGGAGGAGCAAGAAGCTCATAGGAGAAGTAGTTGCTTCTCCTATGAGCCTGGACCAGGCAAGCCCAGGGTTTTGAACTGGTGACCTCAGCATTCCAGGTCGATGCTTTATCCACTGCACCACCACAGGTCAGGCTAGTCTTCATTTTTGACATAAACTTCTTCAGCTTCTGGTTCTGTGAGTTCTGCTATCTCATTTCTGAGTTTTCCTAAACATTTCCTCGTATGTCCTATTATTATGTTACTTTATTCTGAAACGAGTGGTTAATTTTGATTTGTCCTGTGGTCACAGCTTTCTGGCATGCTTTGAGCGTTTCTTAGTCTCTTCCTCTCTTTTTCTTGTTGTCATTGCATATGGGAGTTGACCTTGATACTTGTCTGCTGCTCAGTTGTAAGCAGAATCAGTTCTTCAGGAAAGCTTTCTACCTCCACAGGGCTGCCCCTGCTGTTGTTTGTGTGATGGTTAAGAAACAGGGCAACGTGCTTCCTGAGCAGAGGTCGCTGGACCCCAACCCCTTCCTCGCTGTAGTCTGGACCTTCTCTTCTCTCTGTTGTCCCTGTCCTGATCAATTTTAATTCCGTTCACTGAGGTGTCTCCTTGTGTATGTCCTGACCTAGAGGGACCCCTGGCAGGTCAGCTTTGATAGTTCATGGGACCTGACCTTCTGAACTTCTTCCCATGGGCACCTTGCAGTCAGTAGCGTTAGAGGGGCAAGACCCCTTCTGATTTCAATGGTCTGCTCGGAATTCCCCTAGACCTTGTTTTTGTTTTTTTGTTGTTGTTGTTGTTTTTTAAGTAGGAGAGATAGAGAGAGGGACAGATAGAGACAGAAAGACAAGGAAGGGAGAGAGATGAGAAGCATCGATTCTTGGTTGGGGCATCTTAGTTGTTCTTTGATGACTTTCTCATATGTGCCTTGACTGGAGGGGATGACAGCCGAGCCAGTGACCCCTTGCTCAAGCCAGCGACCTTGCGCTCAAACCAGCGACCTCAGGGTTTTGAACCTGGGTCCTCTGTATCCAAGGCCAACACTCTACGCACTGCACCACCGCCTGGTCAAGCTAGACTTTGGCTTTTTGATGGGTTTTCATTATGGTCCACTCCTTGCATAATTGTGCTCCAGCTAGAGGTAACAAAATATCAGAGATTTTATCACTGTCATTCACTACTGCAATCAAAGTAAAAGCAAAGGAAACAGTCTACAGGCCCCGGCATAAGCCAAGAGTGCTTGGCAACTGAACTTTTCCTGAAAATGAATGGTTTATAACGTGGCTGAATGATACTCTAGATAAACAGCAGGCCGGCTGTCTTTGTAATTAGATCACAAGCAGTAAGAATGATGCTTGTTTTAGAACCACGTCTTAAATTTGGAAAATTCTAACTTCATTGTAATTTAGGCACAATTCATAATTTTAAAAGTTCTCATTAATATCAATAATAAATGTTAATTCTAAGAGACTAATTGAATACAACGATAAAGTCTTAAATCTTGAATGGGACTATTAATCTCCGTATTAAAATAGAAATGAACGGAAAGATTATTTTAAATACCACTAGCGTTTTAGGAGCTGGTTTACGTTTAAAAATTAATCTTTCAAAGGAACTGAAAATTCATATTTTTTGACAGATAAGGCAAATCAAGTTATGAATCATTTAGGGTCTGCAAAAGTGAATGAAAATTATTACGGAAGAATAATCTTTTCGCAGAATACCATTTTTATTCTTGGGGTTGAATTCTTGGACTGAGTACAATGGGTCCGTGAACTTGGGGGTTGAGGCTTGAATAGAGGTCACTGGTTACTCCTGGGGGGGGGGAGGGAATGAAGAAGAAGCAGATATCAAACAATGAGGCTTTTATGGAGCAATTTAAGGGACCATAAAAATGTGTGTGGCCTGAGGATCTCAGAATTCACAGCAGACATCTAGTACCAGAGTCCTGTGGGATTCACCCACACGGTCGGACTGTACCACCTGAACTCTGGCTTCTCACTCCCTCCCTCTCCTTAATGAAAGACTTCCTTTGGCCCTTGAAGCTCACCTAGGCTCACAAGGGTGCGCATTGGAAGTGGGGTAGAGAGCGCATGCTTCCAAGGGTAAACTGCACTGGTGGGGGGAAGGAGTTGTGGGCACGTTCCACAGGGAACCTCAGATGGCCCCCGTGGGGACCAGGGAGCACCCTCATTGTTCATGGAACTTCATCAAGTTTCCTCCCTCCCTTGGCTCCCTTTTCGATCTTCCCGGGATCACCTCCCAAGAAACGATCTGCACTCAGATCTTCGTGGTGGCGTCTGCTTGAGGAGCACCCAAACTGTGACGAGACGGATTTGGGTATTATTTTGCAAAGTCTTACAGCTGCCCCCTTGTGTGCAGTCTGAGGAAGGGCCTAGAGGGGCCAGAAAAGGTACAGACAGAAGGCCAGGTTAGGTCCATTCACATCCAAATTTCCGATGAGCAGGTTAGAGCCCACCTTATGGCAGTGATGGGCACTGGCTGGCAGAGTCCCATGGCCTTAAACTTAAGGCCACCCAACCAGCAGCCTTAGCTGGCGTCCGGGCTCCCTAGTGACCTTCACTTGACAGTGTGACTTCCCGCACCGACCTCGAAGTGAGCATGACAGGCTACTGACTGTTTCCTTTGTTCATGTAAATG
Source organism: Rhynchonycteris naso (assembly GCA_037038555.1). Lineage (NCBI taxonomy): Eukaryota > Metazoa > Chordata > Mammalia > Chiroptera > Emballonuridae > Rhynchonycteris > Rhynchonycteris naso. The sequence goes on along the minus strand of CM072999.1, from coordinate 258,228,738 downwards.
AACATGTGGGCTGCGCTGATCTACACATTCGCCTCTTGGAAGTTGCGTTCACGCGAATTTGTTGTCGTGTCAGGGAAGCATGAGTCTGGGGGAAGCTAGAAGACCCAGAGGCTGTGGTCCTAGTAGAGCTGGGCGTGGGGGCGGACGGAAGGGTGAGGAGCAAGGACACAGACCTGGAGAGATGCCGAGGGCGAGGGTGGGGCGGAACCTTGCGGTGAAGGTCAGGGCTGCTTCTTCCGTGTGTCATGGTGAAGCCCTCTCCTGCGGGCACCCCTCCAAGCAGAGCGAGTATCAGCGTGATCGCACTCGTGCTTTGGAGCAGGGGCAGGCCCCGCGGCCGGGACGCTGAGGACTCTGGGCAGGAGAGCAGAGCCTCACCTGGATAGAAGCGATGAGTGCCTTGCCAAGGGGGGTGGATGGCGTTCACAGGATGGAGGGGAGCTCAGACGAGACCACGAAAGAGATGAGACCTTTCCAAACACGTCTCTGCTTGCTGGCACCATAAATGGCCTTGTACTGAGGATTCAGGGGAGGCCTGTCCTCACGCAAGGTGTCCCACAGGGACTGACGGGGCCATGACTCCATGAAAGCCACATCCTTAAGTCACAGAACCTTCATCTGTAACTCAGCGATTCCGAGAGGTGGATTATCAATACTTAGTGTAACATCAAGGGTGCAATTTTTGCAAGCTTGAAGCCAAACACCTAACAAAATGCATTTGGATTTTAAAATCAGAAGTTGAAGGAGAACATTGATAGCTGAGGTCACTCGGAGTCTGAGTGTGCCGACTGATGTCGGAGAGCAAACCCTATCCCGGGAGGGGGGAGGAGTCCTGACTATTTCCACGTGATCCTGGACCTTCTCTCCTTATTACGCCATGTTCTACACACACCCCAAGAGCTGGTCCATTTGAACAAAGAAAGCGGCATGTTCTGACTTGGCACAGCTGGGGGCCACTCTGACCTCTGGATTATCACCTGACAGAGGTTCACGGAACCTTCTCGTGTTGGTACTTTTTTTTTTAATGTCTGAATTAAAACCCATCCTTTTAGCTTCAAATAGGTTTTTCTTACTGAAATATAATCCTGACCTATAATTATAGGGGGAATAAAATGACAGATGAAAATCCAAGTCCCAGGGAAAGACAACAGAGATCGCTAGTGATGCGCATGGTTGGCGAGCTGTCACCCTGGCATGGCCCCGAGTGGCCCGCAGCAGGAGTTAAGGGTCCACGTGGGAAATGAACATTTGTTGAAGTTCGAGCCTGAGGGAACGTTTCATCTCTGCCATCCCTGGATTCATTGATTTACCCTCAAGCTCAGTTTGACTCATGTAAAAAGTTTCGGTTGCGAGGATGAGATGGTTGGAGAGGTGGAGTTAGCAGAACGTGTGCCCTTGGCCGGACTTCTGGGCCTGATACTCATTTCAGTGCTGGTCTTCAGGGACAGAAGTGGTGAGCTCGCGGCTCCTGCCAGCGACTTGGTTCTCTGAGGACTTGTGGGGAATGTCTGTTTGGGGAAGAGACGGCACAGGCCAACTCCATTTTGTCGGGGTCAGCTCAAACATTTGCTCATGCTGATGTCCCTCGAGCACTTGTCTGTGGCCGTGGTGTCCAGTCACCGCCCCAGCGGTGAGTGAGACGGGCAGTGTAGCAGGAATTAGCTGCACACGGAGGGTAGGACACCCAGAGAACTTGATGAAGGAAGGAGGATTTATTTGTACCCAGCGGAGCCAGTGGAACAAGTAGCACGAGCTCCCCGAAATCAGATTCCTTACATCTTATATACCTTCACAGCTTTAGCTTTCATGTGACAAGTGCCTGGTTTCTTTGACTTCTCGGTTTGCGGACCTAAGGGACCTTTGTGTCTCTGGGAGAACAGGGGGTAAGAGAGGAGACCGGAGGGTCTGTCCTTGACTAGAACCCATTCTTCTTGCTGGTGCTGCAAGTTTATTTCAGGGGACTGATAACAAGCAAGGACCGCAGCAGTGGTTTGTTATTTTTCAGACTTTTCCCAGTCTGCCCTTGCCCCCTCAGTCCAAAACGCTGAGGTCACTGGCTTGAGCGTAAGATCCCAGACATCGCGGGCCCTGCTCTCCTGCCTTCCTCTGGTGTCTCCTCTCTCAGGGGGAAGACAGGCCATAAGCAAATAAGCATCCGGTCGGGCAAACAGACAGGCTGGCATAGAGGTCTCTGCAGGGACACCTAAGGGGAACCCCGAAGGTGCCAAGGTCGGGGGACAGCGCGGCCACCACCTCCTGCTGTGAAGAATGACCTTGGTGTTTGTGAGGAGTGGACACAGCCCCGTGGCTGACAGACAGGAGCAGGGAGCAGGGAGCAGGTCAGGGCTGAGAGGCCCGGGGGCTGTGGCAGTGGGTTGGGTGTTATTCTAAACATTGAGAACAGAGCCACGCAGGGTGGTGGCAAAAGCAGACTTACCACTGTGAGGACGCGAACCCCTGAGTTGTACCCTTCTATCAGCGTTCCTTAACGATGGTATTCTTTTCCATACAAACAACCGGAAACCCACATTCGCCCCCAGAGAGAGGGGTCCCCCAAAGCTCTGCTTTTTCTGCCCCTGTCCCCTCTCATGGTTAAGTAACTTTGCCAGCTGCCCCCCTGAGACTGCGCTGAAGAGGCTGCAACAGTCGAGGCAGGAAGTCGCAGGAGGCAGGGCTGACACCCCTGGGGATGAAGGTGCCCTGGTACACGTGGCGTCCGACGTGCCCGGACTCAGCAGTGGGCTGCCAGAGCGAGAGAGAGAGGGGGTCCCATGCGGGCTCTGAGGGTTTTGGTTTAAAGAATCGAGGTGGATGGTGGCGGGGGTTATGGAGATGGAGAGAGTACAGGACGGGGCAGGCTGTGGGTCAGGGAGGGAGAGAAAGAGTCCTGTTTGCCCTGTGACGTCAGAGGTGATCTGAGGTTTGAGGCGCTGTAGCGACAGTCCGTGGGAGGTAGGGGTCTGGACTATCAGGGCGCCAGGTGGATGGCATTTAGGGCCCGGAGACAGGGTGAGATTACCTGGGGATATCGTTCACAGAGGAAGGGATGGCAGCCCAGAGCAGACCCTGGATACGCCGTCAGTTTGGTTAGAAAGAGGAGGAGAAGCCAGCCCAGGGAGCTGAGAAGAGGCTCCCCAAAGATCAGGAGGGGACCCCAGAAAGGGTGAAGTCCTAGCAGGTGGGGAAGATGGCATGTTGGCTGGAAGGAGTGGACACTTGGGAAGGTATTCAGAAGATGGGACGAGAAGGGAGAAGGGACCCTCTGAACAGCAACATGGAGTTCACCTGTGACCTCGTCATCATGAACCCAGGTTGGAGTGAGGTCAGAGATGCGGGACGGAGGTATGGGGGCCGATGGGAGAGAAAGTGCAGGCAGTACAGGAGCCCAGCCCTGGCCGTACCGGGGGTGTGGGGCTCAGAGCGCCAGGGACACTCACTGGGCAGGGGTGAAACCCTGGAGGGACGGAGGGCTGTGTGTGGGCTCCAACACGACTGGATGCTTTGAGGGGGCCTCTTAGGAATCCTTTGAAAGACATCTTTAACACAGGACAGCATCTCTCTGTGCTGAGATGAGAGTGCCTCCCTGTCCAAGCCTGGGTACCTGCTGTCTTGTAGGTTTCTGCTTTTCAGAGCTGGGGTGACCTGTCACCATGTCACTGATGAGGGAGAGGAAGCAGGTCACTTGCTTCCTCTTTACTGTGGCTTAAAAGGGAAAGGAAATTGTGTTGGTCTGAATGCCTCCCAGGGGCCCCGGGCATCCTTTGCAAGGCGGTCCTCATTGGCAGCATGGCGTAAATAAAGCCTGTGAGCACAGGGCTGATCCTGCCATGGCCCTGGAGTAGGTGTGTGCAGTGGGCGGGAGCCGGGGTCTAGGAGCCGCTTCGTGTGAGCCGGGCTCTCAGCTCCAAGGGGATGCTTAGTCTGCATCGCCCTCGTTTCTTCCTACACCCATTTGCCCCCCACAGCTCTGCTTTTCCAGCCCCTGCTCCCCCTCTGCCTCTCAAAGGGCCAGTCATGACTCATGCCCCGCCCCTGCCCAGCTGGGTCCGGTTTCTTCTTGGTTATGTGCGTAATTCTTTTAAGCCACGAAGCTGAATGACTCACAGCATCCTGAGGGATGGGTTTCCATGGGGAGCCCTGCGCTGTGGTGAGCGCTGGTACAGCGCCTTGCCAGGGCTGTGGAGGGGAAGCAGGGACCGGGGGGCGGAGCTTTGGAGCAGACAGGGGAGGGCTACACTCTGTCACTTGATAGTAGTGTGACGCTTGGCAGGTGGCTTCACCTGTCTCAGACAGGTGAGGACAAGGAGCATGTCAATAGAAGATTCTGGCTAAGAATCTTTTTCTCTGAGAACATGGATGTCTGTGAACCCCCAGACCAGGACACGTCCGCGTGTGGCCAAGGTCCTGCCGGAGGGTGTGGGAAGGGCCCCCTGGGGGAGGAGCCTGCCTTCCCTGATAGAAGCAGTTGCTCCGTGTCTCTCCGGCATCCTGGGTGCAGCCAGCGTGGTCACATGGCGGCCGGTCCATCTTGTCCCCACATTCTCCACGGCCCTTTCCTGAAGTGTCAAGTTACCCTTTGATTAACATGGATGCTTGGTACCTAGGTGATGTGTTAGTTCCTACCTCTGACCATCTGCCCCGGCTGACAGATCTCGGCCATGAGTTGCCATGGCTACCCAGCCCAGGGTTGCGGCTCTTTCTTGACTTAACTGTGGCTCCTGTCCAGCCTCCTCACGTGTGTCCCTCACACAATGCCCCTGGCCTTATGCCACCACCAGGCTGTGTGGACATCACCCAGGTCCTTGAGCAGCTCACTTGACCCCTCGTGCCTCGGTTTCCTTGATGGGAAAAGAGAGATGAGGGGTTAGATGTTACTATGTGGAGTCACCGGAGGATGCAATGAGACAGTCCACTTCCGGATGCTGTGCCCCGTGCTCAGCAGTGAGCAAGGGTTCAGTCAACAGAGTCAACGTTGCTGTTACCAGCAAAGCCCGGCGGCCGTGCGCATGCGTCTCTGGCTGCGCTTGGACTGCTTTTGTAGTCTCGCCCCACCCCCACCCCGGGGAGGCCTTGATTGAATCACGCTGACCGTCTGGGTAACCTAGGCTCTGGGGTCCTTGTTCCCAAGCAACGCCACCCCTTCACCCAGTTCCCACTGAGGGCCCCTCCCCTCCCACGTCTCTGGGTGTACCACTCACCCCTCTTCAGGACACGGGCCCCTCCCAGGGGTTTTCTCTTCGTGTCCCCGGCCAAAGCCAGAAGCTGACCATGAGGATGGGGCAGAGGCCGCGTGAATGCTGGGGAAACAAAAACACGTGCTGGGCCTTGCATAGGGAGCCAGTCCCACCCAGCCTGGGCCCGGGGCACAAGCGCAGAGAGGAAACCCGGGCCCAGGGCACAAGCGCAGAGAGGAAACCCGGGCCCAGGGCACAAGCGCAGAGAGGAAACCCGGGCCCGGGCACAAGCGCAGAGAGGGAACCCGGGCCCGGGCACAAGCGCAGAGAGGAAACCCGGGCCCAGGGCACAAGTGCAGAGAGGGAACCCGGGCCCGGGCACAAGGGCAGAGAGGGAACCCGGGCCCGGGCACAAGCGCAGAGAGGGAACCCGGGCCCGGGCACAAGCGCAGAGAGGAACCCGGGCACAAGCGCAGAGAGGGAACCCGGGCACAAGCGCAGAGAGGGAACCCGGGCACAAGCGCAGAGAGGAACCCGGGCACAAGCGCAGAGAGGGAACCCGGGCCCCGGGCACAAGCGCAGAGAGGAACCCGGGCACAAGGGCAGAGAGGAAACCCGGGCACAAGCGCAGAGAGGAACCCGGGCACAAGCGCAGAGAGGGAACCCGGGCACAAGCGCAGAGAGGAACCCGGGCACAAGGGCAGAGAGGAAACCCGGGCACAAGCGCAGAGAGGAACCCGGGCACAAGCGCAGAGAGGAACCTGGGCTCTGGGCACAAGCGCAGAGAGGGAACCCGGGCACAAGCGCAGAGAGGAACCTGGGCACAAAGGCAGAGAGGAACCCGGGCACAAGCGCAGAGAGGAACCTGGGCTCTGGGCACAAGCGCAGAGAGGGAACCCGGGCACAAGCGCAGAGAGGAACCCGGGCACAAGCGCAGAGAGGAACCCGGGCTCTGGGCACAAGCGCAGAGAGGAACCCGGGCACAAGCGCAGAGAGGGAACCCGGGCACAAGCGCAGAGAGGAACCCGGGCTCTGGGCACAAGCGCAGAGAGGAACCCGGGCACAAGCGCAGAGAGGAAACCCGGGCCCGGGCACAAGCGCAGAGAGGAACCTGGGCACAAGCACAGAGAGGGAACCCGGGCCCCGGGCACAAGCGCAGAGAGGGAACCCGGGCACAAGCGCAGAGAGGAACCCGGGCACAAGCGCAGAGAGGAACCCGGGCACAAGCGCAGAGAGGGAACCCGGGCACAAGCGCAGAGAGGAAACCCAGGCCCCGGGCACAAGCGCAGAGAGGGAACCCGGGCCCCGGGCACAAGCGCAGAGAGGAACCCGGGCACAAGCGCAGAGAGGAACCCGGGCACAAGCGCAGAGAGGAAACCCGGGCTCTGGGCACAAGTGCAGAGAGGAACCTGGGCACAAGTGCAGAGAGGGAACCCGGGCTCTGGGCACAAGTGCAGAGAGGGAACCCGGGCACAAGCGCAGAGAGGGAACCCGGGCCCGGGCACAAGCGCAGAGAGGAACCCGGGCCCGGGCACAAGCGCAGAGAGGCACAGACAGCTCAGGAGGAGGTCCAGGCCCAGCTCCTGGCCCATCAGGTCTGCAGCCCCTCCTTCCTCCTGCCCTCCAAGGCTGCCTCTACCCCTGCACCCCAAACCCCAGCCCTGTGATTAGCACGCACCATGCCATGTCTCCAGTCCTTCTCACAGTGACGGCTGACATCCCGGACTCCCCTGGTCCTGTGCTATGCTCTATTTATGTGCCTACGGATGGCAGATCCCGATGAGGGGACCTCGGTGCCACAATGCCACGCGGGCCTGGGCAGGGCTCGCCTCCACTCAAGGTCTCTGTAAATCACCCGGATGCTTCAGGGTGCTCCATATTTTCCTCTTCATCTTCAGTTGGCAAGGAGAATGTGTCTGTCAGTCAGGCCGATTCTTTATAAATGGCTTGTCAGTTGTCAAAGCATCAGATGGGGTCTCCAAGGACCTACAATCACGTGGGAGAGCTGGGGAAGGCTTGATGCCTCACGCTAACATCCTGCCTAGGGTCCCAGTGGATCGGCAAAGATTTGTTTAGCCCTGGCCACGTGTCAGCAGCTGTGGGGGGAGCCATGGCTATGGAGCCCAGTAGGAATCAGACCCTCCTCCTGCAGAATGCCCCCGTTTGCTGAAGTCACCCCTTCTGTGAGTAGTTACGTGGTGGCAGTGGTCAGTGCATCCTGAGGGCCATGGTCATCCCACATTGGTACTCGAGGAAGATTCTCAGAGGATGAACTTTGAAAAAACTAGTATTCTCAAACTGTAGTAAAATACACTTAACATAAAATTTATTATTTAACCAGTTTGTAAAAGATTTTTCTTAAGTGAGAAGCAGGAAGGCAGAGAGACAGACTTCTGCATGTGTCCCAACCAGGATCCACACAGCAAGTCCCCTATGGGGCAATGCTCTGCCCATCTGAGGCTGTTGCTCCGTTGCTTGGCAACCGATCTGTTTTAGTGCCTGAGGAGAGGCCATGAAACCATCCACAGTGCCCAGGGCCAACTTGCTCCAACAGAGCCATGGCTGCGGGAGAAGAAGAGAGAATATATATATATATATATATATATATATATATATATATAGAGAGAGAGAGAGAGAGAGAGAGAGAGAGAGAGAGAGAGAGAAAAGAGGGAGGAGTGGAGAAGCAGATGGTTGCTTCTCTTGTGTGCCCTGACTAGAAATTGAACCCAGGATGTCCATATGCCGGGCTGATGCTCTACCACTGAGCCAGCTGGTGATGGCCTCATTTGAACCATTTGTAAGCATACCATTCAATGGTGTTAAGTCTACTCATATTGAGCATTCTCCATAATGTTCATCTTCCCCCCCAAAAATTCTGCCCGTTAAACACAAAGCCCCCAGCCTCTGTGGGTGAATCTGATCTCTCTTTCCCCACCTGTTTCCTGGCTTACTTTCTAAAGCACCTCCATTGCCCACCTGAGCCACCGGCACCCTGACTCTGCCATCTGTTCATTGGTCATCAGTAGAGTCCTTAATCTCCTTGTTACGTGGCTGAGGTCCATGGGCCACTGTGGCCATCCTGGTCTTGTATACGGGCTCTTGTTGGGGGGTTGAGCACAAGAATGACATCATGTGCTATCAAAGTTTAAAGATCATTCCGGCGTCTGCACGGGAAACAGACCACAGGGCAGAACTAGGAGCAGGAACACCCGCCCCTCAGGTCACCCGGAGGTAACTGCAGTGAGTGGACCGTGTGAGGAGTGCTGTGGGGATGGGGGGGGTCGCCTATCCCTGGGGAGATGTGTAAAGATGGTGCCGTCAGGACTTGCTGATTGATGGAGGGGAGGTTGGTTTTGAGGGAAAGAGCAGAATCAGGATGGATCCACGCTTTCCCCCCGAGCATGTGGGTGTCCTGTGCCATTGGCTGAGGGGAGAATAACGCAGGGATGGGTAAGAGAGCAGGGACTCAAGTCCAGTCTTGCGCATGTCCAGCTGGGGAGGCTTGCTAGACCAAGGGCCGTTGTCTGGGTCTGGAGGCTCCGAAGGGAGGCTGGGATTGAGGATCTAGACCCAGGCGCCATCCGTCACGGGGCCGTGGTTAAGGCCGTGGGACCGGATGAGGAGTCAGTGTGGGTGGAGAAGTGAGTCCTGGGGTGTACCGGGGTCAAGGGGGAGGGCAGGACCGAGCCAGGGAAGCTGAGCGAGAACGACCCCTGAAATAAGCAGGAAAGTAAGAACTTCTGGCACCCCGAAAAGTGAAAGAAGCAGCACCATGAAGGCAATAATGACCAGATGGTCCAATGTGGCGGAGGCTCAGGGCACGGCAGGACTGATACTTGGCTACCAGGTGTGGCACCGTGGGGACTGTGGCGGGGGTGGGGGTGGGGGACACTGGTGGGACAAGGGAGAAAAGATGGAAGCTGTAGCCGGCAGGACAATGAGCTCCCAATGGTGTCCATGTAGAAGTCCCCGATCCCGTGAGTCCGTCTCCTGACGTGGCACATGGTGCCGTGGCTGACGAGATTCTGTGAAGGATTTCTAGATGGGAATACTGTCCCCGATGACCTGGGTGGGCCCAGTCTAGTCACAAGGGTCTTTATGAGGTAGAGACTAGAGGGCCAGAGGCAGAGACAGGATCCAACAGGATGCCTGAGGCCCAGCTGGCTTGGTCGATGGAGAAGGGGGGCCGGCAGGATCTGAGGAATGCGGGCGGCTTCTAGAAGCCGGAAACAGGTTCTCCCCTGGAGGCTCCAGAAGGAATGCCACCCTGCGGAGACCTGGGTGTCAGCCCATCCAGCTCCTTGTGGACCTCTGACCTCCAGGACTGTAAGAGAGTAACTTGGTGTGGCTTTGTCAGAGTAGTCACAGGAAGTGCAGACGGAGGAGGAATTGGCATCTTTGCACGGGGTGAACATCTAGGAAGATTTGTGGAGAGGCAGGGGAGGAAGGGGAGAGAGCTCTGGGAGCACCCCCCCCCTCGCCGCCGAGGTAGGACCCACGCAAGGCCGGGGGTTGGACCTTGCACAGGAAGGAGGCCGGACAGTAAGATGGTCCAGATGGAGGCAGGGGCTGGACTCCGTCAAGGAGAGATCAGAGCGTTCTCTCCTGATGGCGTCTGTGCTCCCTGCGAAATAAAGCGGGAGGGTTAACAGTGGAGATAAAAAGGAGGAAGGGAAGAAGGAGGAAGGGAGGAGAAGCTGTGGAATGCTCCTTTAGAGAGCGGATCTGTGTCATGCTGGCTTGTCCCTTTCCTAAGAGGAATAATCGGAGAGGGGCACCATGTTTTATTCGTACGACTGTTTCTCACAATATTGTTTAAAATAGTATATATATATATATTAGAAGCGTGAAATGGCTGGCAAATAAAAAGTTATTAATTAAGAAATCTGTTCTATCGAGGACGGATTACGCCGGAACCATCGTGAGCCATGCTTTAGATGACCGTTTAATTAAATATCAAAATGTGCTATCTTGTTAAGTGAGGAGCAATTACAAAACAAATATGTGCAGAAAGAACCCAATTTTGCAGAAATCGTGTGTATAAATACACGCTCTGAAGGACGGGGAGGGAAGACGTGAAAATGGAAAGAATGGTTTTCCCTGGATGAGGGAATCACAGGTATTTTAATTCACCCTTCATTTGTATATTAATTAGAAATTACTGTCATATTGTAAGGCCCCTAGATGAGTGGAGAAGGGAAAGGGGAAAAAAGTTAAAAAAAAAAAAACAAAAAAGGGAGGACTTGGAAAGGTGCCTGTACCAATCAGCTACTAAGTGCTCACTGTGTGTTTCATTTAACGATCAAAACAGCCGCAGAGAAGAAGGCGTCCTTAGGGCCCCCCGTGACTCGGGAGGAAACGACGGCTCGCCAGGGTCGCTTGGGGTAAGAGGTGTGCTTTAGAACCAAGCCCAGGCTCTCTTTCCCTTCTGCGTTTTATCCGCAAGAATGTCCCTACTCCAGAGTTCTGCCGACCAGCTCAAGGGCCCCCGACCCAGGAGAGGCCACACCTCTGCCTTGGGGACCTGTCCTCTGGTTAATGAAGGCGAGGGTCTCCTGAATGTTTCAGAGCTCTGGAGAGGAGGACACTGGCCAGGTACCGCTCCCTGGGTACTGCGAGTAACACACACTCACATTATGGCAAAAACCCTACAATGGAGAACACGCAGGGACGTGGCATTGAAGACAGTCCGAGGGGAAGCCATATCTGGCCTGGAATGCTCCACCTTGGGAGAGGGGGTTCTGACCCAACAATGGTTAGGATCTCTCATGGATTGAATTACGTTCTCCCCCAAAAGATGCATTCGCATCCTGGTACCTGTGAATAGGACCTTATTTTCTGGGTGGGTGGGTGGGAGGGGGGAATGAGATCTTTGCTGGAGTAATTAAGTTGAGATCATACTGAATCAGGGCGTGCCTTAATCCGATGTCTAGTGTCCTTCTAAGCAGAGGGAAACTGGGACACAGAGACGGACAGAGTCACAGACAGGAGAATGCCACATGCAGACGGAAGATGCAGGCAGAGAGCCGAGTGTCGCTGCCACAAGCCAAGGAGTGCTGAGAATGCCCAGAAGCCGACGGGACCTAGCAGTGGAATAGCTTCTTCCTCTGAGCTCTCAAGACGACGCCAACCCTGCTGACCCCTGGATTTCAGGCTGCTGGCCTTCATGAGAGAATCGATCGCTGTTGTTCTCAGTCACACCGTCTGCAGGACGTCAGTGGCACAGCCCTAGGAAGCCGGAAAGGGTCATGATCGGGAGGTGTGTCTGGCAGGGTTAGCCTGAGCCCTTCCGAGTCAGATGCGCGTGCTCACGGGACGTCCTCAAGGCCAGAGCTGCACGTTCGGGCCACAGTGCCTCTTCTGCTGCCTGGAGGAAACTCTGGATGGCTCAAGGGCAGGACGTCAGCCCCAAGAGTGGAGACTGGAAGGGGGGACCATGGCATTAGACTTGTCACAATTTTGGCATCTGACTCTGCCCAGCAGAGATTGCGGAAAGGGTTCAGGGAGTCAACACCGGGCACTTAGCACGTTGCCCTTGTGGGCGAGGCAGGAATACCCTTGACTGTAACAACGTCCCGGGGGGGCGGCTTCTAAGCTGATGGCTCCGTCAGTCAGGAAAGCCGTGCGTCTCTGCCCATGCGTACCCGGGGCTCACAGAGGTCTTTCGAAGTGACCGTCTGAGCGGTACACGTGAGGTGGTAGCCACTGACCACATGCAGGCAGTCGCATCTTTTCAAATTTCATTTTTAATTTCCACGCAGTGAATCACTAACTGTGATGGAGGATCCCACCAGCTTTGACAGCTGCACAGAGTCAAGTAACGGTCACCACAATCAAGATGCAGAAGAACCCGTCACCCCCACACACCCCCTCCTGCGGCTCCTCTGGGATCAGCCTCCTCCCGTCCCCTAGCCCCGGGGGAACCCTGATCTGCTCTGTACCCCTGCAATGCTGCCTTTTCAAATTTAAATGAATTAAAATGAAATGAAGTTTAAAACTGCGGTGGCTCAGTGGCACCAGCCACGTATCATGCGCTCCGTAGGCATATGTGTGCTCACGGCTACTGTTTTAGACAGTGCCTATCTAAAACGTTTCTGTCATTCCAGAAAGTTCTCTTGGTCTGGTCAGTGCTGGTAAAAAAGTACGTTTATTTATCCAGCGGTTCTTAAACGTTTGAGGGTCCTAGCCCTTCTACAAATCCTCTTCCTCCTAAGACAGACATACGGAAACGTCTGGTGCAAAGTATCAGCATCCGTTGATCCCTCGAGCCCCTCGCTAGGCGTTAGGACTCCCAGATTCCACGGAAACGCAACAGCCCGCAAGTGTTCTCCCCGAGCCTGGTTTTCTGCTTTGTGTCTTCATGTTAGACAGCACACGGACGCACGGATGTGAGCTTGTGGTTTCCCTTTAAGGCGCCGCGCTGACAGGCCATTACTCACGGAGGCTACTCCACGCTCCGCGCTCGCCTGCCTAGCCGCCCGCCCGCTCCTGGCTGCAAGGACCCGCTTCTCAAAATCCTTGTTATTACTGAGTCTGAATCTAGGGCGTTCGGAATGACTTCACACACATTTAGCTTCTCTTACATTAAATGTCTTTTGTGAACGTCTCGTGGTGAAGGAGTTTGGGAATGAGCTTGGCATGTTAAAAAAAAAAAAGGATACTTTGTGCCTTAACACAGTGTCCTTGGTGATTGCAACCCAGGTCAATGTCATTCTGAAAGCCACCTCCCTCCCTCTCTCTCACAGTCTGGGTGCAATGATTGTGTTGGCTCTGCTGACCGCCCCCCCCCCCCATCCTGCTCACAATTTCTGTTTGATGCTGGCTCCCGCTCAGCGCAGACGTGGGGAGATCTTTATTATTGTTGAGCTTTTTTTTGGTTATAAAATGCCCCACGCCAAACAAGACAGGGGCCTGGCTCCAGCCTTGTTAATGATGCTCTGGGTCACAGAGCAACATTCTTTCCTCAAAGCAAAACATTGTATTCAGTCGCCTCCACACACCTTTAACCTTACAGTCCCATAAGGCCCTGAAGAGGGTGGCTAGGACCACGTTGTCATGTCTTTGTCGATACCATGATGTATTCATTCCTCCATAACCAACCGCAATGTCTTCTGAGATCTCCAGGTCCTACGACGTCTAGATGGTGGTAACTCACCCGTGGAAATCTAAAGCCCACCCTTAGATTTTTTGCAAATGACCCCGTGGCTTGCTTGCCTTCTCGTGAGCACGTCGGGCCAGGAGTCTTGATCTCCTTGCTGTGAAGAATCCCCCTTCTGCCTGACCAGGCGGTGGCACAGTGGATAGAGCGTCGGACTGGGATGCGGAGGACCCAGGTTCGAGACCCCGAGGTCACCAGCTGGAGCGCGGGCCCATCTGGCTTGAGCAAAAGCTCACCAGCTTGGACCCCAGGTTGCTGGCTCCAGCAAGGGGTGGCTCGGTCTGCTGAAGGCCCGCGGTCAAGGCACATGTGAGAAAGCAATCAATGAACAACTAAGGTGTCACAACGAAAAACTGATGATTGATGCTTCTCATCTCTCTCTATTCCTGTCTGTCTGTCCCTGTCTATCCCTCTCTCTGACTCTCTCTCTGTCCCTGTAAAAAAATAAAATAAAAAGAATCCCCCTTCTCCTGTGATTGTCGGGCTCCACCTATGGTGAGCCCACCTGGGAGCCTACGTCCCTTCCTCTGGATCTGTCACCTGCCTGCCAACTTCCATGAATATAGGCCACATGCAGGTGGCAGAACCTCTCCGGGAAGTCCGCAGCCATAGAGAGTAGGCACTTTGCCCGGCATGTACCAAGCACTATGTGCTGCCATTCTTAGAGCGCCGGGGCTCTCAGGAGGTGCCCCAGGGCGGTGCCCTGCCTTCTGCCTTCTCCCGGCTCCTCTCTCCCCCTCCTTTCTGCCCCTACTCTCTTCTCTTTCTCTGGGATGGGCGGACGGATGTCGCCCATGGGTATCTCTAGTGCAGAAAGGCTTGGCCCCTGCCTTCTGTGCCCTTGGCCCTTAGCAGCGTTCACAGCCCCACTTCCTGTTTATTAAGACTCCTGGGTTGCAAATGACAGAAACCCAACTCAAGTTAGATTACTTTTTTTTTTAAGGGAGTATTCTACTGACTCACAAAACCCAGGGTGAAAATGGCAGGGGGAAGGCCCCTGCGTGATGAGCTGAGCTCAGGGGGTGGGGGAGCTTTCTCTGCTTTGATCTTCTCTGTGTCTCACAGTTTGGGGGAGTCTCCAGGCAGTGGAGACAGGGCCTCTCGGGCAGTTACGGACTCCCATCCTGGACAGACCGGCCTCCGCAAAGGAAGACCTTTCCCCAGTCCTTCAGATAGAACAGAGCAGGCGACGCTCCGATTGGCCCGCCTCAGGTTCCACACCCACCTCTGGACCAATCGCAGTGGAGAGGGGACCGGGTATTTGCAAGGTGGGCTTCTGCCCTCCCCTGACATTGCAGAAGCTGATTCCAGCTCCAGGTACAGGGGAGGGGATGTCTGAAGGATGAAAGTAACAGCCGATGCACAGAGAAAGGGGCTCGTTGAAGTGTTTACCTCGCCTGACCTGTGGTGGCTCAGTGGATAAAGCGTCGACCTGGAATGCTGAGGTCACCAGTACGAAACCCAGCGCTTGCCCGGTCAAGACACATATGGGAGTTGATGCTTCCTGCCCCTCCCCCATTCTCCCTCTCTCTCTCTCTCTCTCTCTCTCTCTCTCTCTCTCTCTCAAAATGAATAAATAATTATAAAATTTTAAAAAATACTAAAAAAAAAAAGTGTTTACCTCCCCTGAGACACGCAGCAGGTCCCATGGCTGACCCAGAGAGGAAGAGTGTGTTTGGAAGCCGTGTGTCTGCTCTTACAAAAGGTGCTTTTAATACAAGTAGGGCTAGAAGGCATTTTACAGAGGTCATTTTATGCATCCCACTTCCTCTGCTCAGACGCCTGGATGGACAGTAGCTGTCACTGCGTCCCCCTGCCCCCGACACACAGACACACCTGAGTCGCATCCAAAAAGGTGACGGGTTGGCCGCTCAGCGGTCAGTTATTTCATAACCTCAGGCATCTGGAAAGTCTTCCTTATTTTCCAACCTGAATCCTTCCTGATGCAATTGAAAACCATTTCCTCCCTGAGAGCTCAGGAAAGGGAAACCAGATGGCCAGCATCCCTCGTACCGCGGCCGTGAATCACGTTGCCAGAATTGGCAACCTGTCGGGCAGTCTTTCTTGACTCTCTGGGTGAACACACTCCTAATTCCGTCGATAGCCTCTCGTAGGTTTTTGCTTTCTAACTCCTAAATTGTCTCCACTTCTTTTCTCTAGAAGAGACGCGAGTTCCTGCCGTCATTCGGCGGGTACCGAGGTGTGCGATGGCTTCCGGTGGCAGTGAGGCAGGCAGGAGGGAGCACAGGTATTCCCCGTGCTCCCTGAACCCAGCTGCGGAGCTGGGGTGGGGTGGGGGGCTCCAGGCGGTGTGCTCAGTCCATCAAACCATGACGGATGCCAGGGCACGGCTTATTCATTTCTGTTTTGTTTGCGAGGTTTCTTTTTGTTTGTTTTGTGATCAGTTAGTTATAAATCACGAGTTGGGAACAGTTTGCGTTTGCCGGGCCTGAAACTGGAGTATGTTTGATGGAGCTGTTGTTCTAGGTTGTTAGCACGGGCAGCTCTCGAGATATCATGTCATGTTCTGCTGGGTAGACTCAGAAACTCCTCCCTTGTGGTTGAGCCTTTTCTCAAACGCAAATCCAAACCGGGTGGGAATAACCTTCCTGGCTGTGAGTTCGAAGGCAGCACAAGCTGCAGCCCACAGAACCCAGGGTCAAAGAAGGGTGCTCCCAGGACAAAAACAGCTGGCTTGCTGGGGAGATCCCAGATCTCAGAGTGAGAGCAGACAGAGAACTGTGTTCTCTCGTAGATGCAGGAAGCCCCTAGCAGCGTGTGACCGTTGTCCTAGGGAACTCATGAGTTCCAGGTCCAAATAAATGACGAAATGAATAAATGAAAATGGTTCTGATTGCTAGAAAGTTCTTTATTTTTACTAACTCAAACTTTGTACCTTTTGAGTCCCTTCACCCATTTGCCCACCCCTCAACCTTCTGCCTCCTACAACCCCCAATCTGTTCTCTGTACCTGGGAGCTTGGGATTTTTTTAAGGTCCCCTATGTAAGTGAGAAGACCGTAGGATGGTCATCTCTCTCTGTCTGACTTATTTCACTTTCTATAATATCCTCTAGGTCCATCCATTTTGTTGCAAATGGCAAGATTTCACTCCTTTTTTATGGCCGAGTAATATTCCATTATATACACATCCCATATCTTCTCTGTCAGTCTGTCTGTCATTGCACCCTTCGGCTGTTTCCGTATCTGGGCTCTTGTGAATCATGCTGCAGTGAACTTGGGGGTTCCTATATCTTCCGTGTTTTCATTTTCTTTAGAGAAATGCCCCAAGGTGGAATTGCTGCTAATTCTGTTTTATTTTTTTTCATTTTTGAGGAACATCCAGTTTTCCGCCGTGGTGGTTCCGTTGACTGGCCTGCCGGCAGTTCACGAAGGTTTAGGTTTTTTTTTTTACGAGATCTGGTCTTTGTTTTCCATCCTGGCTGCGTTCTCTGAGGGCACACGGCTGGGTTCTGCTTCTCCCTCAAGGTTGTGGCACACAAAGAACTCACACCAGCGATTTCCCACCTTTTCCATCTCATGGCGCACATAAGCTAATTACTAAAATTCTGCCGCACACCAAAAAAATATATTATTGTTTTTCTGACCTGTCCAAAAAAAAAAAAAAAAGTATAATTTTGATTCATTCACACCGGACAGCTATTGTGTTGGCTGTTGTCACTTTTTAATTTGACACTCAAAGGGAGAAGAGGTCAGTACTGCACGTTTTAAAAATTCTCATGGCGCACCAGTTAAAAATCGCTGCCTTACACCATACAATTCCAGCAGGTGCCTTCCGCATCCTACTGTGTGGGACGGGCCCCGTGGCTGTTCAGTGTGCGGCCTGCTCGGCTGGACACGCCAGCCCCATCTGTCCCGAGCCCCACTGACCCCCTCGTCCAATCATTCTACCCATCTGTGGATGGGCTCCGTGCCGCCCACCACATGAACAGTGGATGTGTGCAGGGAGCACCATTCCGAGGGTAATATACAAAACACCGATTCTGACACAGTTCTGTTAAATTCCTGTGGATGTTGGTAGACACCTACTGCCTCATAAACTTTGTTTTCCATTATGCATGCTCACAAGCTGTTCTTTTTTTTTTTTTTTTTTTTGGTATATATTTAGGAAAAGTTCAGTCACATTTTCAGTACTGTGATGATTTCCCATAAAACATCTGATTCTGAAATTCTGTTTCTAAACAGTACAAACAGCATAATGGCAACTGTATCACGCGGCCCACCGACTTCCTTTTTGCTGTCGTTAAAGTTATGACGGCTTTCCGAATGGTGTGCTTTTCCGTATCGTAAATAAGGATCCTTGAGGACAGGCTGTTTTTAAATGTATGTGTAACTTGGAGACCCGGCAGTTTCTTATCTTCTGAGTACACATCAGATTTCTTCTCAGCCCAGTTCCCTCAATTATATGTGTGTCTGGAGGTGGAATTTTTAAAAAGGCTTCCTCACCTGGGGGGGTACAGTTCCGCAGAAAAGGTCCAGTGGGCAGAGCAGAGCCACCTGGGTACTAGAAGGGGGGCAGACTCGCGGGGCGGACGCTTAGCTGGGAGAGAACAGTGCATCTTCACAGACCCCCGTTTCATCCGTCTAAGCAACAGGGGTTTCCGTTTCTCTACAGGACTGTGGTCAAGGAAGGTTGGACGTGACCAGGGAGGGCATAGCCCTTCTGCTTTAACCATCTTCGCTTAAGCTAGTCTCAGAGAAAGTCTCTGTCCTTTAGGAAGGACACAAGGAGAATAAGGTGGTCTCAAGGGGACAATGGGACTACCAGGAACCTCAGTGTGTAAGGCAGGCCCAGCTGGTGCCCAGTGACTAGTAAGCACGCCGCAATCCGGGGGTCTCTCTCTCATGCGACCTCTCATGCCCAGCGGTTTCCAGCTGCACGGCCAGGTCTGGCTATCTGGGACCATGGAAGCTGGCATTCCCTTACGCACGCATCCGTTCCTGTATTTATTCATCCATCCATACCTTCCTCTAGTTTCTTTGCCACCAGCAGTTTGCCCTGAGTCTCTTTTGAAAAGAGGCAAGTTTGCAATTTGGTTGAGAGACAGGCTGCTCTGATTGCTGCCCCGGTGCTGACGGGTGGGGGTGGGGAGGTATGTCAGGCACAAGCCCTGCTTACAGGATGCTGACAGACAGACCGGTGGGATGGTGAGGTGCGTGGGGACAGAGACACCGTGTCATGGGCAGGAAGTCTTCCTAAACAGAGAGAGAATAGACCAAATAAGGAGAGGGTCTTCAAGGGGGCCTGAGGGCTGGGGTTAGTTTTTCCAGCTCTAACCTTTCCTGCAAGACCTTCCAGGATCCAATCTCTGATCACCTCCCTCCTCTGCTTGGAAAGCACCCCAGGCTCCCTGTCACCTGCAGATTGATGTACAGTTGTCTTTGCATTGCGTTCTGGGTCCTTCAAAGGCACCCCCCCACACACCTTCTACCTTTCTGGAATGATCTCCCTCCCACTCCTTCCTACCTTTTGTGCCCAGCCTCGTGGTCTCACCGTCTATTTCCTGCACATCGGTTCTTCCTTCATCTCCGCTTCCAGGACACCCGGCTGGGGGTGGCCCCGATACACGGCGCCAGTAGAAGGGTGACCGTGTGGTGGGTCTGAACAGGGGGCTCGGGACGGCCAGAGCATTGGGGAGGGAGACAGAGAACTGACACGTTCAGAGATCACTACACCTGGTACCACCCAGGGGTGTGAGGGGAGGTTCCTTTGGAGCTGAGTGTGCTGGACGGGTGGGCTTCCGGGAGAAAGAGGATGTGGGACCCATGTTTAGTTGCTGGATTTCAGAACTACCAGCAGATCAAAGGCTCCATGCCGTGGACGTATGTTTGGAGCTGGAAGGTGCTGGTGGTTTCCGCACTAAATGGCACCAGGATGAGAATGTTCACATTCACACCTCCAAGTGACTGATGTCGCAGTGAGCAATTTAGAAAGGGATTTTGTCCCCTCGACAGTCATGTTTAAGATGCTGTTCAAGAGAGCCTTAGCGATTTTTCTTTGAAATTTAACATTATAGGAGGTATATGAGTTTAGGATGGTTTCCCTGGGCATACCATCAAAAGGGTCCATGGGGGTGGGGCGTGTTTGAAAAGTAACAACCACATACTTTGGGTATTTGTGGCTGTTACAGGACTTCCGACGAGACCCTTGAAAAATACTTCCTGCACACACCGCCACATACAGTATTTCTGGTTCCTAGAATCCCAGAAGTGAATGCTCACTGTGGGTACACTAGGGCATTTCCCAGTGGGAGCTCAGAACGGTCCCTTTCCTGTGACCACGGAGGCTTTGCTCCTGGCCCGAGCACCTGTGACTTCCTGCCTGTCGTCTTCTTCTTTCCTCAGCCCCAGTGGTGGCTAGAGACCGTCCTCCCCCTCTGGGACTGGACACCTCACCCCGGCAGCCCCACCTAAAGCGTCAGTCCAGCGTCAGTCGGGTCATGGCTGACAGATGCCTAAGTTGCATTTTAATGAGATGAAAAATAGCACCTTTTTCTTAGCAGACCGTATATAAATGAGCTATTGATTTTAAGACACCTTGGAAATGGAATGCGGGAGGCAGTGAGCCGTGCCGGTCTGCATAATTAACGGTAACGGCAGATGCAGGAGTTCCACTGACCCCGCTTCTCTGGGAACTAACTCTGCCCTCGCTCCCTGGAAAAGGGTGGCCGCAGCGGGCGGGGGTCCGGGACGCCCCTGCAGCTCAGACCCCACAGCCCTCCACATGGGGGGAAAGCCCCCTGGACACACAGATGTCACCAGACCCCTCCCCCCTTCAGGCAAAACCAAAAATAAGAAATTCTAAGCCGACCTGTGGGCATAGTGGTGGCCATAAATCCCTTTCTAGTATAAGGGGGGGGGGAGTTATGATGTCTTTCCATAATAAAATTAAATAAATGCTCACGATAGGACATCCGGTCAGTACAGGAAGCGGAAAGGAGAAACAGCCCCATAAATGCGTCACCCAACAGCCGCGCTCTGGCGGTTTCCTTCGGGATTCAGAACTCTCTGACCTTGAAAGTGCATTTGGAGCGACAGCCTCCACGGAGCAGACAATTTTGTTTCCTGCTCCTATTAGTTCCTAAGACGTTTCTCAGGTTATTATGACCCCTGTGTAAACATCATGTTACATAGCAAGGTAGTACAATTGCAACTCTGTTACTTCCTCAGTCACTTCCCGATCATTGGGCGTGTAAGCCACAGGTCATTTGTTCTTGGCAACGACAAGCGCACGAATGAATGGAACGACCAGGTGATCTGCTTAGAGACGGATGGGGTGCCTCTCCTCATCCCTGTCTCCAGGGAGCGCCATGGTAACTTCCATGTGGCTCCTGAACGCTTGCCTTCCGAGGTCAAATATTAGTCAATGCGTCCTGTGCTGCCACAGTGGAGAGCTCACAAGCACTTGTTAAATTGTCATTCACTCATTCACTCGCTTAGCCATTCATTCATTTGATAATTATTGTACTCCTCTGTGCATCAGTGATGCCAAGGAGCAGGGCAAAGGAGGCTGGCCACCCGGGGCCACGTGGATTCAATCCCATGACGAGAAGGGGCAGTCGGAGGCTCCTGGGAGGCCTGGTATCCCTCCGGCAGCAGGCATATGGGGTTGGGGGTCGGGACATCCCATTCCATCCTTGTCTGTAGATTAAGCGAACGGGAACCGTGGTAAATGGTCCCCGTGGTAAATGGTCCCCGTGTGTGTGTGTCTGGAGCACCACGCCGTCGCTCCACGGTGTAATTGAAGAGATATCTGCTGACTTTTAACTTGGTTGAGGCATATTAACTAGGACGGATGAACCTCCTCTTTCCCAATAATTAGACCTGCAAACAAACAGGCGCTTTTCTCCCCAGTCTGAACGAACGAGGAACTACAAACGGTGCCGCCCGATTTCAATATGCCTTCCTTGTTGCTTCCCTTCGCCTCCCGCCTCCACTTTGCAGAGGCAAATGACACTATCAAGGAGCATAATAAAATCATAATGGTCAAAATAGCCTTTCGATTTTTGGAGGGTATAAAATGTTCTTTTACAGTTGGAGACAAAGACACTTTTCAGCTAAAATGCCACGTTGTTTCTAAGAGAAAATGGCTCAAAGGAGCATCCAGGTGGCACATTTCAAAATTATTTTTAATATAAAGCAGTAATGCGTTTCCCTTTGGTATATGGAAGGGATAGATCCTATCAAGCCAAGACGATATGTTATATTACATGATCAAATTAGTGGAAGAAAGAAGTGCACTTGAATGTAACCCACTCTTTGGTTTAGGCCAGTGATTTTCAGAGTCTGACACGTGGTGCTTTTAGGTGATTTGAAAACAAACTACCTTTTATTTTTGTGTTTGTGGCTGTGGCTGTGTGTGCAGGTGGCTGGCTGGCTCTGGTGTGGCACATAGACATGGTGAACAGGGTGAGGGCAGGTGCCCGGGCAGCCCTTGCATTCCGGCAACCATGCCCCTCAGGTCCGTACCAGCTGATATGGGATTGCAATCCCCAATACTCAAGTCCTTGGGCCTGGCCCAGGTCACCCATCTGCTGTCCTGGCCCCAGAAGGGACAGGGCCAGTGTACCTACTTAAGTGAAAGCAAAGTGTCTCCCATCAGGACTTGTGACACTGTGATGATAGCGTCCCATGAGTAGTCTGGTCACCTGCAGATGTGTGTGAGGCTCCCGCTCAAAGGGAGGAACAGAGTCGGCCAGCGAAGCACACTCCCAGTGACCGTTCTTCGCCACCACTCACGGGAGGTCAGGTTGGGGACTAGGGAGCGGATGTCACAAGAAGAACCACACAGTGTTGACACAAGACATCTTTGTCCTTCAGAGCTCACTGGCCAGGTGCCCCGGACACTCCCCACTAGCCTCCCATCTCTGTTCCTGGTGTCCCACGTCACTGCCCACGCTCTGCTGTCCATCTGCTCTGTCCTCGGGCAGCCCGGCCAAAGCTTTCTGTTTGCTACCTCTTCTAAGTCGGAGATTACGCATGGGGGACCCCAGGCCAGATCTGTTCAGCAAACAGCTGTGTTTAGTTTGGGCCACAGCGTTTGGAAAGTTTGAAGTAGACCC
Source organism: Rhynchonycteris naso (assembly GCA_037038555.1). Classification (NCBI taxonomy): domain Eukaryota; kingdom Metazoa; phylum Chordata; class Mammalia; order Chiroptera; family Emballonuridae; genus Rhynchonycteris; species Rhynchonycteris naso. Next base: position 258,206,326 of record CM072999.1, on the reverse strand, counting down.
ATGGTTAACATTTGGTGCGCTGCACATACAAATCTGGAGTCCTCACTTCTTTTGAAAATTTGGACAATCTGGGTTGAACCAGGGACTCCATGTGTGAGTCAGTCTGCCCCTCAAAGAGAGCCCACATTGTCCAATTGGCCAGAGTCCTGGCACCCAGGCCACCACACAGCGCCAGCTGGACAGTCCCCTGCTGGCCGACCCTGTGGCCTTCAGGCCTCACCTTGCACAACAACCCAAGAGAATAGCCAAAATGTTCTCCTCAGCCAAGGCGTTGCTGGTGGCGTCTGCTAGTGCCCGTCTGTCTGGCGGTCTGTCTGCCTATTTGTTATATATTTATTCATCTCCGTGATTTTCAACTAGTGTGTCAAAGCACACGGGTGTGCTGCAAGAATTTAAAAATAATTTTTTTCCATTGATTAGAGAGAGAGAAAGGGGGAGGGAGAGAGAGAGATTGAGAAGCATCAATTTGTTACTCCACTTAGTTGTTCCATTGCTTCTTGTAAGTGCCCTTACCGGGGATCGAACCTGCAACCTCAGCACACTGGGACGATGTTCTATCCACTGAGCAACCCAGCCAGGGCCATGCCACAAGGATTTTTAAAGCATGCAGTACCTGACTATTTAGTCAGGGGCATGGATCTCCTTTTCCCTTAGGTTGTAAAAAAAAAAAAAAAAAAAAAAATGACAATGGCCAACATAATAGGTATCAGTATGAATGAGTCAAAATTATACCTATTTTTTTTGTGTCAGATTAGCAAAAAAACTAATATATTTTTTGGTGTACCACAGAATTTTATCTCATGTGTGCCATGAGATAATAAAGATTAAAAATTGCTAATCTATCTATTGCCTGTCTATATATCTATCAATCATCTATTATCTATCCTCTATCTGTATATTTGTTTATTTATTTATTATTTTTATTATTTTATCTTTTTATTCAGTGAGAGGAGGGGAGCCAAAGACAGACTCCTGCATGTGCCCCAACCAGGATCCACCCAGCAAGTCCACTAGGAAATGATGCTCTGCCCATCTGGGGCGTTGCTCTGTTGTTCAGCAACTAAGCTCTTCTTAGTGCCTGAGGCAGAGGCCATGGAGCCATCCTCAGTGCCTGGGACCAACTCACTCCAATGGAGCCATGGCTGCGGGAGGGGAAGTGTGTGTGTGGGGGGGGCGGGATTGGAAAAGCAGATGGTTGCTTCTCCTGTGTGCTCTGACCAGGAGTTGAAATCAGGACTTCCACACGCCACACTGATGCTCTACCGCTGAGCCAACCAGCCAAGGCCTCTATCTATCTTTTAAAAACTCTACCACATTTCTGTCTGCAGCACACAGCACAGTGCTAGCACATAGTAAGTATTCAGTCACTATTTGTCAAACCAATGAACAAATATATCATAGATGATGAAGCCGTGGCTTAGAGAGGCTTAATGGTTTGTCAAAGGGCTGACCATGGGAGTGTGACCCTGCTCTAGCCCCCATCAGGGCTCTTTGACTCTTCATTCCAGGTCAAGGATCCTTGCCTAGGGGACTTGGACATCACTAGGGTGATGGGTGACGTCTGAGAACTGCTGCTCTGGCCCCTCCCCCGGTGTTTTCTTCTGCTGCCCTGAGTCTCCTCCCCTCTGTTCGAAGGCACCTGGGCCACCTGCCAGTCCTTGAGGAAATCATTAATGTCCTCTGATACCCAAATCCCCGTGGCCTCTCACCTGGAGCAGGTATGCGGCATTGCCTTCGGGAGAGGCAGCTAGCTGGGTTGGAAGCCATTGCCTGCGACCCAGATTCTCCGCCAGGCAGTTTTCCGTTCAGGGGCTCATTTCTGAACTGGCTGCTTGCTGTCTCTGTCCACGGTGTCTTAGCAGGCAGGGCCTGTTGCCCCTCCGAGAGGGGGTCACGTGGGCATCTGGGCCACCCGCCAAGCCCCTGGAGGTGCACCCTGCAGGGGTCCCCTCGGAGGCATTTCACAAGCTGGGACCTTAAACTTTTAAATCACGTCATCACACATCTACCCTCTCCATTTCGTGCTAATCTGCGCAAACATTTTTGCGTGGCGCAGCAATGAGAGAAACATAATTTTGTCTTTAGTAAAGGCACCAATTACATGTTTTGGAGAGTGGGAACTTGCTGTAGAGATGCTGTTCGTTTCCTAGGAGCCTAGCGAGGAAGCCTCCACCTACAGTGTGAAAAGTGAACCGAAAACCAAGAGTTTATATTTGTACTGCGGATTTCCACCAGGAGAATAGTAAGCTTTTATTCTCATGACAGGTTTTAATTTGTACAATTGCCCTTCCATTAGCAGGTGGAGTGCTGGAATTCTGGGGCCCCTGTTTTGATTTTTGGCTCTTGAATAAATGAAGCTTTTAAAAACGTCAACAGTAACGCTAAAGTAAAATGTAGATTTCCCAGCGACTATAATTGTGATTACAATTAGATGACTATAACGATACAAAAGACACATTATCTTTATAACTTAAGATCCTCCTGGCCCAAATGCAACGTCTTAAAAATGCAACATTTCAGCACCATCTGGGAGATTTGCCCAACAAAATTATGTATAAACAAAGTTCTTTATTGACTTGCCGAGATCCAAGTGGAATCAATTACACATTATTGTTGTCTTTGCCAGCACTGCCAAGCGTAGGGCGGCTAAAGACCTACACTCCATAAATCATCCAGGCATAATTCCCCAAGGGGCTGAGCTTGGTGCGGAAAGAAAGCTTTGTCGGTATTTTCTGCTTAGATGTCTTTTTGAGCATATTCAGAGAGCAAGTCTACCCAATCGCCCTGAGATTCCCCAGCGACATTGTCCAGGTTCTCTGAACGGGGCATGGTGTGTCACCCCGGAGGTTGTGGGTCCCTGGAGTGTGGAGAGGGAGAGAGGGAGGTGGACCCAGGTGAGCGCAGGTAAAGCGATATTCACTTCTGTGCGCCCTCAACATCACCATGCTGACAAGTCCATAGTTCGCAGCTTAACTGAAAGGTCAGACTGAGCCATACGTCACTGAAGGAAGAGAGTCATCTGATTTCAGGAATGTGGTCCCCTCAGCCCCCTCAAACCCTAGGGGAGAACGTGGGATATACTCTTTGGCGGCAGTCATCTCAGAGTGTGTGTGGGAAGATACGCCAGCACAGACAGTGCACCGGCATTTAAAATATGATGTCAGTGCTCATCTCAGAGAAATGACGGGTGGCCCGGAGGAAGACGGATGTTGGCACAGGCAGGGGGGAGTGTCGCTGTGACTGGACACTGGCCCTCCAGCCACTGCCCTCCCATCTGTGGTTGGCTTGGCCCCCAGGCAGAGGTGAGGCGCTGGTCGGTCCTGGATGGCTTTCCCACCTGCTGCAGTGTTGGTCCAGCCTGGGCCAGGAGCTGGCTTCTCAGGTGTAATGTGTCCATTCTGCCAACATTCTGAGTGTCCATTATGAGTTCAGCCTGGGCTCTCCACGGGGCTGTCCCTGTCCCCACCAGTCAGGCAGAGCAACAGTGGTCAGTGTGGTGGGTTCATGGTGGAAGAACCACACAGGGACAGGGCTCAGAGGTTAGAAGGCTGAGCAGCAAGCCAGACCAAGTGGGAGGAGGGGAGTGGACATGCCAGGCCAGGAGGTCAGCGTCCGGAAGGGAACCTCAGAGGACTGAGTGGGCCCGAGGGTGATAGAATGCACTCCGAGGTGGGAGGGGATAGATTAGGGAGGAGGCTGCCTTTATCCTGAGGGCCCCAGGGAACAACTGCTGTGCTTAGTTCAAATGGGGCAGAGGGAAACTCAGATTTGCAATCCAGAATGTTCCATATGGCTGCTGTGCAGACTGGGTGGGGGGTGGCCATTAGGAAGCCACCATTCCTGTCTTGTAAGAGAGGACAGTGCTAAGAGGTGGCTTGGACAGGTTGCGGGCAGGTCAGATAGAAGAAAGTTGCAGACAGGTGGGTGCCCGTTTGTAACACTTGAGTTCAACTAGATACGCAACCACAGGCTCGCGCTTTTCAGGGCAGTGGGGTCAGAACCAAGGTCTCGGTCTCCGCAGTATGAGTGATTCTTGTACTGTGATTCTCTGCTGCAGTGACCTTGACCTTGCAGTCTGAGTCACACCGTCCCTCACACCTTGGGTTATTGTCCCAGACCCCTACAGTCTCCTGGCTCCATCGTCCGGTGGAAAGCAGGACCCCTATTCCCAAAGTCCTGACGGGGAAAAGGAAAGTCCACTCTTCTCTGGGGCAGTGGCCCTGACAGTACTTTTTGTTTGTTTTTGACCAGAATTATTCCTTGGCTCATAGGAAGCACTCCATCATTTATTGCTCTTGTTTTTAATATATGCTTTTATCAATAACAATATCATTAGGCCTGTAATAGATGTCCAATACATATTTGCTAAATATTTCATTATTAGACAAAGGGAGATTGTTCTAGTTGGTATAAATTGTGGCTTAATAATTTACTTTGGAACAAGGACGGTTTTTTATTTAGGGAATTATTTTCCTCTTGGTGAGCAGCTCTGCTCTAGAAAAGATGTCCCTCCTTCTTGCTTGTCAAATGAGACAGCTGTAGGAAATGACACGTCTTCAAGTGTCCACCCTTGGGGCGGGGAAGCTGACACCTGAAGAAGGCCCCTCCTCTTCTGTGCCATGTGGAGGCGCTATAAACAATGAAGCCATTCCCTGAACCTGAGGTGCTCTGGCCCAGGAAAGACTCGGCAAAGAGGAGGAAACCCCGCCATCTGGAAACCCCTTCTCGGAGTGACAATCTCATAATAGCCCCCAACTTCTCTCAGGTGTCACTGTGAGAAACATTCTCAGGAAGGTCTCTGTTCCTTCCAAAATGACCTGAATGCACATCCCTCAGGAGATTGCTGGGCCCCCGTGTGCATCAACTCAGCAACCCCCCCTGAGCAGGGATAGATGTTACAGTTTCTTTCCCAAAAGGACTGCTAAGCTGCTTCTTTGTAAACACTGAAAACTATATAAACTATGTTTCCCCTTGTGAAAACATCCCCAGGAAGCTCAGAGCTATTTTTTTGTGTGTGTGAACCAGGGCAATAGCAGGGTGCTGATGATTATTAACATTGTATCACTTACTACCCACCACTTCTGGATACAGTTTCTAACTGAATTCTTACAATGTGGGTGAAGCTTCTTATCCTCATGTTGTAGATGGGGAACGAAGGTTTGGATCAATCGGTTAACTGCCTTCTGAGGATCCCGAGACCCGGCTCCCCTTCCTCCACCTGCTTCCTCCAGGAGTCGTGTTCCTAATAACTATTAACCGAACATGAAAAATTAAATTCAGTCTATTCCGAGCAATAATGGGAACTGTGCCTCAAAATGTTATTTACAATACACTCTGAAATCCTTACACTCAATAAATATTTATATAAACATAACCTCTACTAAAGATGTAGACATTTCGTTGCAAAGCTCAGCATGATGGCTTGTCATCAGAGCCCTGCTATGTACTGAGCTGATACCAGCTCACCGCCCGGCAGCTGTGAGGAGGGCTGTCCATGGGAGGGAGGAGGAAGAGGGAGCCCACTGGGTGTCTGGGCCACATAGTGCATGTCATGAAACCCCCCTGGTTCCCTCTCCTAGTGAAATGTGGTGCCTCTGTTTCACGGAGGGGGAATCAACGGAGCTTACCCAACATGACGTCGCGAACGGAAGCAGAGCCAGACTTTGGCTCAGGTGGGAAAGCCCGGGCCGTGCCCAGGACACCGGGAGACTGTCTGCCGTCCGGTTCCATTTGGGCAGGGGCCAGGAGCACCAGGCACAAGGAGACAGATGCCCCATTTGGGCAGGGTCCAGGAGCACCAGGCACAAGGAGACAGATGCCCCGTTTGGGCAGGGGCCAGGAGCACACGCTCTGGAGACACACCAGGCACGGGAGACAGACGCAGCACAGTTAGGGAAAGGGGGTGGGTGGGGCAGGCGTGCACCGCTCTCTCTCCAAAGCGGACATGGAGCCTATGAGGATTACGTCGATGGAAGATTGCCCTTCAACAGACTTGGTGGATGGTATTTTGCAGTGAGAATGACAGAAGTAAAAAGACAGAGGCAGGCATGCACAGGGCGTTGCGAGGGGGCGACATGGGATGATAGGCCCTAAGGCCAAACGGCAGGACCCCATGCTGAAATTGGACCAGCTTGTGTCTGAACCCTGGCTCGGACATTAGTTTGCACTGTCACTGGGTTTAAGGACCTGTCGGAAAAGCAGGTAGCACGGTGCCAACCTCGCACGTGGGAGATGCTCCGTGAACAACGGCCGTGTGGCGCTGGCCACGTGCCGGGGGACAGGGAAGAATAGGCCTGTACCCCTGGGTTCCTAGCTTTCAGGAACCTGTTGGTTCTGACGCTTGAGAGGGCTCGCTTTTTTTCTTTAACTATTAAATTGTTTTTATTCTTACGAGGTTTCGTTCTTGCCCACTGTTGGTGAGGGCAGGCCATAGGAATTTAGTGAAAAAATGGTCAGCAAGATGAAATTCTCTGTGAATGTTGCCTAGCTCCGAATTGGTGCATTTCTGAACCCTTTCCAAAAAAAAAAAAAAAAAAAAAACAATTGGGGAGAAATTGTTGGGTTAAAAAAATTTTTTTTTATTTCTTTGCATGCTAACTCACCTCAAGAGGGTCAACTATTGGAATCATGATGGTGGCGGACGTGACCCAGATCCCGTCTTTCCTCCCAGCTCCCTTTTGGGCATCATGGCTCTGTGGGTATCTGAAGAAGGCGCCTGTCCTTGGCGTGCCCTGTGTGGCCTTCCAGTCTCGGTCATTGTGACTAGGTGTCACAGTACAGTTTCCCCTCTTCCACATGTCGACTTGGTCTTATAAAATTCAGGGGAAAAGGGAAGAAGAGCCATATTGTTATTCTAAAACAACGTGTGTGTGCGTGTGTGTGTGTGTGTGTGTGTGTGTGTGTGTGTGTGTGTGTGTAGGGGTCATTGTGCATCTGTACATTTGTTTGGTCACAGTTGTGACTCCCTGTCTGAGTAGACCCTGGGTCATAACCAGCTTCTCTATGATTCACTGTGTTTCCAGACCGCTAGGAAGAGTGCCCTGAGAACCCTCTGGAAAAAACCCTGCCGGCGGCACAGGGCTGGCCCCAGAGGTGGCCTGGGAAATCCCGGGAAGGTGACAAGCAAAGCTGCTGTGCATTGCAGAGACCAGGCAAGGAGGCGTGTCAAAGGTGTGAATTCAGCCCCACGCATCAGGGGAGGGAGGTTCCGGAATAAGCACGGTCCGTCATCCACATGGACCCTGCTGTGACACAAGCCTAGGTGTCCGGAGTCTCACAGGGACCCTGACTGCCCAGCCAACTCTGGCCTGCTCTCACCCTTTGCCCTTGACCCCTGCTGCTGGAACGTGACCTGTACCGTGAGCCCCTCATGGGATCTCCCAGCGGGATCGGGGATGTGGGCTGTATGCTCAAGCAGTGGCCTTTTGTGGGTTTCAGTAGAAACCTGGGTGATTACCTCAAACTTGGTAACTCCGATTCCAAACTCCGCTTCCCAGTGGGGGTGTCAGCTGCTGAACTGTGCCCCCACCCCGTTAGATTTCCTGCTGTCTGTCACGGACGGGGCTCCCGGCTGCGTGTGCAGCTCAGGGCCATCCAGTGACGTAGGGGCTGGTTATCTGTTCATGGGCACTGGGCTCCCTTTTCTGTGCCTGCCTCCTTTCCTGGATTTCCTCCTTCATGTCTAGCCCCCCAACCCCCAATTTCTCCTTGGTCAGATTCTCCCTGCCAATCAGATGTGGCTTTTCCGTAGCTCTCTCTGGCCATCACCATGCAGAGTGGTGTGTTCGTGGAGGGAAAGCGATTAGACGTGGGTGGGCCACACCCGGTGTGATTTCTTTCTGTCAAGAATTAAACTGTCTCCAGTTACTGTGCATGCTGGTTGCTCCCCAGTGCCTTCCAAGATTATTCCTTTAAAGGTTTTGTCCAGAGTTTGTAATTCCTCTAACCAACATCAGGCTGAGTCCGACACAAGCTGCTCTGCTTCCTGGGAGGCAGAATTCGAATACGCTTAGAGCTCTATTATTTTTATGACTAATTATTATTTGCATTAGTTTTTGCTCCTGCCATGTTTTTGAACATGCATTTTGGTTGTTTCCAGTATGATTGATTTGAGTTCTTCAATTTCTTTTTCCTTACATCTTCCAACTTCTTTATCTCCTTCCAATGCCGTATAACAACTGTGGTCGAGTCTTCACGTCCGTCCGTCGATCTCTTATGTAAGAGAACCGGTCTGCCTGTGGTCTTAGGCTGTGCGGGCTGCCGTGACAAGAATACCCTAGCCGGAGGGTCGGGGGGCCTTATAAACCACAAGCTTTCGTTTCTCACGGTTCTGGAGGCTGGGAGGCAATGGTAAGAGCAGCTTCAGCGTCTGGTAAGAGCCCACTTCCTGGCTCATAGATGGTGTCTTCTCCCTGCGTCCTCAGGTGGGAGAAGAAGCTAGGGGTGTTTGGGGGCCTCTTTTGTAAGGACACCAATCACCCTCACAACCTAAGCACCCCCCTAAGGCCCCGCCTCCTAATCCCGTCACATCGGGATGTGAATTCGGTGCTTGGGGTATACAAACGTTCGGTCCCGTGCCCCCACGAGGCCCTTGACAACATGGAAGAGAAGTACCATCTCAATTTTCCTTTACGCTAAACGTCAGTGGGCTTTGATGAAGTCCACGGTTGTAGCCTCTGTTTTATGACCCGGTCACAGCTGCCCCCACCCAGGCCATTTTCCTCAGCTCCGATGCTGTGTCCACAGTGACCGTGGTGTCTCAGCGTGGTCTCTCCTTTCCATTGACCTCTACTGACCACGGGCCAAGGTGCTTCTTTGACGGCCAACTCTATTCATAGATCTCCACCAAGGCCGGTGACTGCAGTTAACCCTTCAGGACGGTGAGGCTAACTTGCCCGGACCTTTGTGAGTTGCTTCACGTCGGACCACGTGCCCTGCCTGGCGGTCTTCCCTGTTTGCAGGTATCTCACAGCACTTTCCAGGGGTACGTCCTTTTGTGCCTGGGGGCTTGTGGCACTGTCCCCGTCCCTTTGCTGGTGATGTCTTTTCTCCATGTTTATGTTGTCTGGGTGGCTTTGGAAGGGCTGAGAGAAGTAGGTTTACTCACCTATTGTTAACCAGAGGTTCTCCTTGCTCACAGTCTGACACATGTGACTTCGGTTTCGGCACGGGGTCCCATTATTTCAACAGGGTGGCTGGTGTCCTGGGCTTTGTCTCCTAGAGGGTCCCTGAACCGGGGATGGCCATCTGGGCTGCCCCGGATACCTGGGAGCCCTAATGTCATAATACTCAAACTAGAGACTTCTAGGTTGAGCCAGTTTGGTGGGTTTTTAAAATAACAAATTTAATTTTCTAGATTAAATAAAGAGCTCATCACATTTCATATTTTACATAATTTCAGTCTTAATAACCTGTGTTTTTCAAGGTGTTGTCCCTTTCTCCTACATTGCTAAATTTACTGACACAATTTGGTCATAATTTTCTGCTGTCCTTTTGATGTCTGTAGAAGTCACAGTGATGTCACCTCTCCTATTCCTATTACTGATGGCTAGCTTTCTCTCTCTCCTTTCCTCAGTCTCAATAGGGACTTATCAGTCTGGGTTATCTTTTCAAAGAACCAGTTCTTGCTTTTCTTAGTTTTCTCCCCCATTTTATTTTTCTCTTCTACTATTCTCTTTATGTTTCTTCTCTGCTAACTTCAGGTTTTCTTTTTCTAGACTTCTAAGTGAAAGCTTAAATAATTGATCTAGTCCTTCTGGCTCCTTATTGGATTGATCGTTTATTTAGAAGTTTATTGCTTTAATTTTCAGTCCCTGGAACTTCTCTTTCTATCTTATTGATATTTCATTTACTTCGGTGTGGGCCAGACCACACGCTCTCTAGGATTTTTATTTTTTAAAACAGTTACTGAGATTTGTTTTATAGCCCGGCATATGGCCTAGCATCATAACCATTTTGTGTGCATTTGAAAAGGAGGCATATTCTTTAGGGATGAGCTGCATTATTCTGTAAATGCCTATTAAGTGAGGGGTTTTGGAGGGCCATTCAGATCGTCTATATCACCGCCGATATTTTCCTAATGGTTTTACCAATGACTGCGAGAGGGGTATAAAAATCTCCAACTCTGATTGGGGCTTTGTCGATTTCTCCTTTAATTTCTATTAATTTTTGTCTCATGCAGTTTGAAACTCTGTTATTGGGGAGACACAGTTATAAATATGTCATACCTCCCTGATATGTGGACTTTTCATCATTAATAAAATGCTCTGCTATATCTTTGATAATGCTTCTTGCCTCGAAATTTATTCTGTTGGCTATCAATGTGGCCACTCTAGTTTTGTTATAATGGCCGTTGCACGGTGCATCCTTTGTTCATGTTTTCAACCTGTTTGTGTCTTTTTTAAATTGTTAAATGTATTCTTTGTAGACAGCATATACGTGGGTCTTCATCTTGTATCCAGTCTAAAATTTCTTTTTTCATTAGAGTTTTTAGTCCATTTACATTTAATTTAATTATTGATAATTTGAATGTAGGTATGCAGGTTTGCTGCCTTTTATTTTTTTCTCATTTGCTTTTGTTTCTCTGTTCCTTCTTTATTGCCTCCTTGTGAGTTAAAACAATGTTGTTGTTTTTGGTTTTACTTTAAACATATTTTTCTATCTCTGTTTTTATTTTTAGTGGTTCTCGTAAGTATTACATCAGGTGTCTTTAACTTATCACAATCTACTGAGACCTAATATTTTAATACCCTATCTATAATACAGGAAGATTGTAACAGTATCTTTGTTCCACCAGTTACTCCACTATTAAACTGGAAGCTAGAATTCACCCTTCTTTTTATAAATTCAGTTTAAAGATTACCATACAGTAAAATTGACTGTTTTTCTTTTGTGGTACAGCTCTGTGAGCTTTGACAGGTGTGTATCTTCACGTACCTGATACCCTTAGGCTATAGAACGGCTGAATCAGGATGTAACATAGTTGCTTGCTAACCTAATGCTCTAGTGTTATTCTTCTGCAGCAACAGACACCTCTCCCTGGCCTGTCATTCCTGGCAACCACTAATCTGTTTTCCATCATTATAGCTTTGTCTTTCTGAGAGTGCCAGATAAATGAAATTGCGCAATATGTAACTGTTTGAGGCTAGCTTCTCTCACTCATCACGTCTTTGAAGTTCATCCAAGGTTTTCCATGTTTCAATAGTTGCCTTCCCATTCCCCATCCCCCCCTTTTTTTTACTGCTGAATGTTGGTCATTGTACAGATGTGCCCCATTTAATCAATTCACCTATTGGATATTTACCTATTCAAGTTTTCCAGATTTTAGCTGTCACAAATAAAAGCTACTGTGAACATTTGTGTACCACTTTTTGTGTGAACTAAGTTTTCATTTTTTTCTAGGGAAAATACCCAAGAATGAGAGCGTTGGGTCCTATGAAGTCACAGGATAAGCGAATGCTTAACCTTATGAGGCATTGTCGAACTGTTTCCAGAGTTAACAACCGGTTTGTATTCTTCTCATCGATGGGTAAGTGTTGCAGCTGCTATTCATCCTTTCTGGCACCTGGTACTGTCGGATTTCTCTTGAACCTTAGCCTTTCTAGTACAAGTAGAGTGGTGTCTCATTATGCTTTGAATTTGCATTTCTCTGGTGGCTAATGGCGTGAAATGTCTTTTATGTGCTTGTTTGCCGTCCTTATGAAGTCTTTGGTGAACTAGTGTTTGTTCAAGACCTTCTCCTATTAGGATAACTGGGTTGGTTGCTCTCTGATCGATGAGTTTTGAGAGTTCTTTACACACTCTGGATGCAAGATCCCGGTTCAATGAATGATTTGTAAGTGTTTTTGCTGTTTAGTTTTGTATTTTCCAGTATAGTTTGTCTCTTTATTCTCTTAATAGTATTTTTGAATGAGCACAGTCTTAAATTTTAATAAGACCTAATTTATCAATTGTTTTTAATTTCTGTTTGTGGATGCCTGCCAAATCATCGCTGCTAAGAGTGATGAGAGCCAGAACACTTCAATTCCGCCGTCCGCGGACGTCCCCTTAACGGTCATTCATCAGATCGTGGTTTGGGTCAATTCTACGCGCTTTTCATGTAACCTCATGTTCTCCTTTAATTCTATTTTATATTTAGGCCTCTGATCTATTTGATTTATATAGGTCAAAGGTCTTTTTTTTGCATATGGATGACAATTGTTCTAATATTTATAGGAGCACCTTTCTTTAAAAATATGTAAGTCTCTCTCTCTTTCTCTCTCTCTCTCTCCAACCCCCTCTCTAGCTCAGTAAAAACATGTAGTATACAGTAAAGAAAAGTACATTTGTCTTTCCCTGTGGTAACCATGGCACACTAACTAGGTCTCTAGTTAGCTTCTCAGGGATAATGGTTGCCAATCTCTAATGAATTCTTTGTGTCATATATAAGTATAAAGATATATATATATATATTTATCCTTTTTTTAAAAAAAACCTCTAAAATTGTAGCATACTCTATCTACCCACTGTATGTGGCCTTGTTTTTTTTCACTCAAAAATACGTTGTCTTAGAGAACATTCCATGTCGGCACAAGAAATGCCTCAGACTTTTAAACAGCTTTATACTATTCCATTGTAGGAAGGTCACTATCGATCTTAACCAGCTCACGCTGATGCGGCCTTCAAATGTTTCAATTCCTTTGCTCTACAGAGGTTTCTTTCTAATGATCTTAGTCACAGGAGTTTTAGGTCCCTACGAAAGTTCAAAGCAATCAGTGACATCCCTCCCATTTAGGAAGAATGTCAGAACACAGCAGGGGAGGAGGGTGCCTTTTCTTCAAGGAAGAGAAAAGAAAAAGAAACCTTGTACAAGTGCAAAGACTTCCCTTCAAATAAAATGCACCCAGGAAATACATCAAGAACCTCTCCTTCAATGCGCCTTTCCTTTCTAATAACAAGAAGGCGGCGATTCTAACAGTCACTTAGAGTGCGGCTTTACCAGGGAATTAAATGGCCTCATTCCTTTTCACAAAGGGCGCGCCACAAGGGAAGCTATTTCTGGCAAGGGCTTCCATTCCTGTCTGCCGACTGAAGTTGCTCACGTGTCAAGCAGACCAGCGGACCCTGGGCACAAAGGACATCCTTCATGGTCAGTCACCAACTTACTTACCTGTTCCGTCAAAGCCGATGCTGCAATCGGGGAACAGCCAAGCTGGGTGCTGAGACACGCCCCCCCCACTGTTGACAAAGATGGATATTTAGATTATTTACTCACCTGTAGGCAGAACACTGGGTGGGGGAGAACGTGATGAAAGGTGGGCAGCTTGCCATCTTACCGCAGGCTACAAGGACCTGAGACTAAGATTTAAAAGGAGAAGAGAGACATTGGCGTGGAGGGCGGGAAGCAAACTCCCTCTTCGTCATTTGTGGAATGCGGTTTCGGAGCAGGGAAGGTTAATACCATATCGTCACCGTTACGGCTCCTGGGACCTGGGACTTAGCTCTGCAGAGACACATCTCCTTACCTGGATTGATAGCGCTTGCCTCAGGGCATGCTGAATCTTCAGAGCTAAGTGTTTGGTCAAGGTGCACACGCATCGTCTTGTGTCTGGGCTGTGCCGTAATTTTAATTTTAGGTCATACGATCTAAGGGACAGAAGGCTCTTTCTAGAAAGAAGATTCCCCGCTTTGATTAAGCTGGCTGGGTCATTAGGTCCCTGGTAAGCTCAGAGCGGTCGGCTCTGGTCTAGAATGCAAAACCGTCGTGTTTATGACCGGAGAACTCTTTCCACTAAAAGGAAAGGATGATATTAACACAGTGCTACAATTACCCTATTTGGTTCTCAGAGCAAATACGAGATTGGTCCCCAAACGTGCCCTAATTGCTCGTGCAGCATTTTATGGAATCTTTAAGAGCCTGTTGTCGTGGCCCGCGTCCCCTGCCACGCAGACGAGCCTCTCTGCCGCTGCCCTGCTTGTCTGTGGCCCCCGGGAGCCACGGCTCCGTTCGTCAGCTCAGAATTCTTCGTTCTGCGGAATGTTTGACATGTTCCATTCCAAAGCATAGGGGGAGGCCGTGCCAAAGATCCCGGACGCCAAAGGCAAGGCCGGCGGTTTACCTTTATTCCGCACTAACTAGGTGCCCGGCTTCATTGTGGGCACAGTAATAATAACAATAATTCTATTTGCTCACATCCATTGGGACGGCTGTGTGTGAAGCACCGTCCGAAGTGCCTTAGGTAACCTCATCTTGCTCCCCAGAACCCTGAGGTGAGGTTTCTGTTTACTCTTGCTTTATAGGCGGGGGTGGGGGCTGGGGGAACAGCAGAATCAAAGCAGAATTAAGTAAACGTCTCTGTAACTCAGCTAGTTCGAGATGAAGGAGGAAGTAAACTCAGGCTGTCCTCTGTGGAGCTTATGACCTGAGCCACGGCAACCACCGACTTCCTGGGTGACAGGTTCACTTCGGTGTTCCCTGGGGCCCCCTCCCTGGGCGAGCCCCAAGCCGGCCCAGGATGCAAAACCGGCATGAGATGTAAAACCAGGTGGGTGCTACCGTGCCAGAGGACACGGAGCTCGGATGCCTTTGCCCAGTGAATAATTGCTGAGCCCTCTCTGCCCACCTGGGGAAATCACACACTCGGCTGCAGAGTAAAGCTGTGCGTTAAGTGGCACCACACACTCCGTGGGACGGGAGTAAAGGACATACAATGCTTGGCAATGGCTTTGAGGGTTCCCGGTGGCCCGCGTCGGCAGATGGAAGTCGAGAAGAGCCTTGTAGGATGCATCAGGTCGAGACGCCCTGAGCAGGGAAAGGCGGGGATTTCCATATAAAGGGAGCGCTAATCGTAATAAACCCAGCCACAGGATCACTCTGGGTCTCGGCTTCCTTTTATGAAAATCACAGGCAAAATGAGAAAGTTAAATTTGATGACCTCGAAGGTCACTTTCATTTTTGAAATTCCGTGATTCTCTCGAACTCAGCCTTAGGGGCACTGATTAATGAACCTGACAGTACACTCAAGAATTCAACAAGAAATGGATTTAATTGTCTCTTCGCTATCTTCACCCCAGAAAGTCATCTGTCAGCTCTTATTTGTTACAAAACGGCTCTGCAACTTCTTCTTCCCACGGATTCCTTCCCCGAGTCCAAATCTCATTGACCCCCCTGCTCGTCCCCAAACTGGCAATTCAGTTTGGGTCAGAAGGGACCGTGGGGACTGTGTTCCACCCACCTAGTTTCAGGTTGGCTAACCTTTGCAGGGCGGTCACAATTTTCTGTGGATGACAGTTTCAAAAAAATAAACTTTAATGGTTATAAACATAATACTATTTATTATTAAAATTGTAGAAAATTAAAAAATATTTAAAACTGAAAATCACCCATGACTTCAGTTCTCACTCACGTACATACCCACTCACACGTGCACACACACACACACACACACACGCACAGTATCTATTGGATGTTTGTTCGGTTTTGCCCCTGATACCGAGCTCATTGGCCAAGGCTTTCCTGGAAAGTGCAATCCCGGTGCTGAGGAGGAGGGAAGGAAGCGGAGAAGGTGACAAACCAAACCTGATGTGGTGCGTCACTGAGCTATCAAGGGCATCGTGAGAACACCCAGCGGCCGGTCCCGCCACAGGCTGGGCAGGACCCACAGCTCTCAGGACAGCCTGTTAGCTGTCGGAAGCGAGGTTCTTACCTTGGGGCTCCTCTTGGTCACTTCCCTCTCCTTGGTCTCACTTTGCCTCGTGGACATCCACTTCCCGGCATGTTTGTGCTGTGTCCCCAGCCTCTCTGAGCAGACACTGGAGAGAGCCAGCACCCCTGCCTCTCGGTGCGTCCTCTGGGCCTGGAAGTGGGCCGTAGCATCGCCTCCACAGGGTGCATGATTTGGACCTGGCTGCTAGAGCCATGGGGACCTGAGCCCAAGCCCAGCCCTGGCCGGGGGAGACCGAGGCAACACGCAGTGTGAGGAGATTCATCATGCTGGCAGCAGCCAAGGTCCTGGGGGTCACCAAGCAAATTGGGGTCACTACAACGTACTGTATAATTTTCTCACTCAAATGTGTGCCAGTCTCCTGTTACTCAGCGTATAGCTGGGCATAGCATAGATATCATTTTAAATGGCTATCTAGTTTCTCACGGCCTATAAATCACATTAATGCAACACTGAGACATTTAAATTGTTGCCAATTTTTCAGTATTCAGTCAGTGTGCTGATATGTATCAATCATTATACCTCTATCTTTGGACCATGTTTCCTCGAGGTGTGTTTGGCCAGAGAGGAAAACTGTGCTTTCGAAGTTAAATAGCTGTCTAACAGAGAAGTCAGTGGTCAGGGAGGTAGGAGACTGGACTAAAGTCACAGAATAAAATGTCCCCTGGATCCCAGCAGGGCTGACAATGGGTAGGGGGTGAGTCGCTGGGTGGTTATGGGGCCTGTGGGAAAATGAACAGCCAACATTTGAATGCTCAGTACATGAGACGTGAAAATATTCAAGTGTGTAACAAAACAAACAAACAAAAAATCAATATTTGTGTTCTGGCCACATAAAACTTAGGTGAGAGGCAGATCTGTGACCCCTGGTCATTGTAACCTAAGCTTGACACCCCTCCCCCCAACTTCTCTGAACTTCAACTGTAGGATTGGGGGGGGGATCACCTTTGATGTCTTCTAGAATTTACCCCTACCTTCACCCCCAGCCCCAGATCTCACTTTGGGATAGACTGCATTCAAGTGCTTTTTTTTTTTTTTAATTTAAGTGAGAGGAGAGGAGGCAGAGACAGACTCCCACGTGCGTCCTGACCAGGATCCACCTGACAAGCCCACTAAGGGGTAATGCTCTGCCCATCTGTGGCTACTGCTCTGTTGCTCAGAGACTGAGCTCTTCTTAGCACCTGAGGCAGAGGCCATGGAGCCATCCTTAGTGCCCAGGGCCAACTTGCTCCAATAGAGCCATGGCTGCAGGAGGGGAGGAGAGAGAGAGAGAAAAGAAAAAGGTGGGGGGGGGGTGGAGAATCAGATGGGCACTTCTCCTGTGTGCCCTGACTAGGACTCAAACCTGGGACTTCCACATGCCGGGCCACCGCTCTACCACTAAGCCACCTGGCCAGGGCTCAAAGTACATTTCTTAAGTAGCCACTGATTGTCAGGGCTCCCACAGTGAGTTGCTATAATGTCAGCAGCAGCCTCGTTGAAAACGGGTGTTTCCTGTTTTAACAGATACATGCATAGGAAATAGAGACAATAGCCCCCCGTTACTACCTTTCCGGATTCCTGCCACGTGGGACCCACAAGGTGGGGAGCACCGGGATGCTCGTGTCCGTGCTTTGTGTTCAGTGGGTGAGGGACCCTGGCCTCTCCCCACAGGGGCTGCCCCTGTCTGCTGCTCGGCAGGGCGGAGAGCAGACCCCTGTTGGAGCAGGGTGAGCTCTGTCCCAGGCCTTGGCTTCTGAAAAGAGTACTTTGTACCTCTCACCGCCCCCCCACCATGCAGCACTGTGCAGAGGAGTAAGCTCGGCTCTGAGAGGTGCAGGAACTTGTTGGAGGACCTGCGGCCACTGTAGAAACGCAACAACTTCAAGCCGGGACGCTAGATACCATCCACTTGGCTAAGGCAGAGGCAGGGGAGCTCTGTGAAGGAAGGAGGCAGGGTGAGGACATTGGACTTTCCCAGGTAATCAAGGAGAAAGGGGGGAGACTGAGATGGCATGTGGGTGACAGCCGTCAGTGGTGGCAGATGAAAAAATAAATATGGTCTTAGGTTCTAATCAACTTAAAAGAATTATTACAGTAGGGAGAGGGGACTACTATTACAGTAGGGAGAAGGGACTACTATTACAGTAGGGAGAGGGGACTGCTATTGCAGTAGGGAGAGGGGACTACTATTGCAGTAGGGGGAGAGGGGACTACTATTGCAGTAGGGAGAGGAGACTACTATTGTAGTAGGGGGAGAGGGGACTACTATTACAGTAGGGAGAGGGCACTGCTATTGCAGTAGGGGGAGAGGGGACTACTATTGCAGTAGGGGGAGAGGGGACTACTATTGCAGTAGGGGGAGGGGACTATTACAGTAAGAACAGGGACCGAGAGATCTGCAAACTTTCCAAGATCAGGCAGAAAAGGGATTTTCTTTTGTAGAGAGGAGTCAACAGGCTAGAAAGAACCAGGTGTGGCCTATCAGACCACAGACATGAGTGTTTCGCCCCTAAAGCCCGCTGATTCTGGAGGGGCATTAAGAAGGGGTTCTTCGTTGTCGGGGCTTACAGGCACACGCGCTGTTTACCAGGCCTCTGACGGTCAGGAGCAATTCTCTCCAGAACTGTGGGTCCCAGCAGGAAAGTGCGGCTGAAGACACGTGTGGGTGACCCACTGGAGCTCCCCTTTGCAGAGAAACCACTCGCCGGGCCTTCAGGTGAGAAGCTCAGGTGAGAAGCTGAAGGCTGTGAAGCCGCGTTGCATGGAGGCCTCCGTGCTCCAAGGCGGAGCCTCCGAAGAAGGCCTGCTGGGAGACCAGGTCGCACGTGGGCTCGCAGGGCCCTGCAGCTGCCTGGCTCCCCTGGTTGAGGGTGGAAACCCACCCGGCAGCTGCTGACATTGGCAGTGAGGCGGAAGGTGCCAGGATGTTCGGAAAGTTGCATGTTTCAGCCAGAAGCGTGTGCTTAACGATCATGTTCTATCACACCACTTGGGCTTTTTCTTGAAAGAGCCCTTTAATTCTCTTTGTTTAAAACCTACAGGCGTGCACAGAAGCATCTATAGAGAAAAACTACCAAAAAAAATACAAATTTTAGGTAAAAAAAAAAATCACTTCTGGTTGACAGATATTTCAGGGGTATGCTCTTTTTGGTGCAAGCTGTCAGATATGTTTGGAGAGCTCTTGGAGGACCCTGGAGAGCCTTTGGGGAAAAGTCCTGGGTACAGAGGATGGTGATGGGACCCACCCCGTGGGACCACCGGGCTGAGCTGCTCCAGCCAGGGAGTAAAGCCAGGGGTTCCCCTGCTTCCAGCCTCTTGCTAGGGCTCAGCTGTTCAGTGGGGACATCCTGGGAAGGCAGTCTAACCACTGCCCCCGAAACCCCCCGATGTATTGAGTCCCTGGGATTGTGCACCAGCCCTGGGCTCTGGCCTTTGCGCCATTGAACAGTCATCATATTGAGGACAGGACTGCATTCTAACTTCCTCGTAATCCCGTAAGGGGGGCACTAATGCTATCTGCAACTTATAGGTGCCCCCAAAATACACTCGGCGGGGGCAGGGAGTTTTGCCTGTTTTTGTTTGTTTGTTTGATGAGGGAGCAGAGCGAGAGAGATGGGAGGAGCACCCTGTGTCTGTCCCGGGGACTTCCAGCTCCGGAACGGGCCGCGGGCAGCGTGAGGAGGACCCGGGTCTCTGAACCCCTCCACCTAGGATTATGTGCTGACTTTGGAACACTCACCCCACAAGGGGCAACCTCTTTGGGGTTTGGATGCACAGGCTTGGCAATAGTGCCACTCTGGTTACAGTCCTGGCGTGGCCACCAGCCACCTGGGGGCCTCAAGAAAGCGCCTTACGTTCTTTGAGCCCCAGCTTTCTTGTCTGTAAAACAGGGATAGCACCAGCTCCTCCCATTGAGGGTGTTGTGGGGGTTAAATGAGACGGCGCCCACGAGATGCTTAGCCCGGGGCCTGGGATGTTGGGGAACGCTCAACCCATGCTCTTTGTTATTCTTGAGAAATAACAGTGTGAAGCTCTGTCACCCACCAGGGACCCCGGGAGCCCTCATTATCACGAGCCCTAAGATTTTTATACATTGAACTCCAACAGAAGCCCTCTCCAGCTCTCTCTGTGCTGACTCCGTGCAGTTACGGATGCTTAGCGGACACGCAGGACGGCTGTCTCACTGGGCCGGCATTTAAAGAGCACAGACTCTCTTAGCCCCTTGGCCTTTGGGACCAGCCAGCACCTCACTCGCCTCTCCCCGGCTTCCTGGAGGACAGGCGGTTTTCTTTCCCAGGGAGGAGAGTTCTTGTCACCCTTCTGCACCCCGAAGAGGCATACCACCTCTGCTGGCCCACCATCCCCCCTCCCACCTACCATCTAATAGTTGACCTACTATCACTGCCCTGTTTCTTCAGGTGTTTTCAAACATATCGTCCCCTGCGACGCTCTCTGTGTTTGGGATTCGTTTTCCCAGGGGCTCCCCGGGCATGTATCCGGTTGGAATCTCGCTGCTTCATCTTCTGTCTCCGTTCATAATCTCCATAGGTCCATCTTTATTATTCGCCTGTCTTCCCCGGCGCTCCTCAAACTGTCCAATTTAGTTATAGGGACGGGGCCACGATTAGCACCCAGGGCTGGTCGTTCCGTTTGCTGTGCTCTGGCATGGAGCCTGGCATGCTGTGTGGATGGAGCCTGCAAGGTCTGATGTAGCATGTTAAACACACAAGCCACTCATCCTACTAAGCTGTTCTCCCCACCCCATCTGACTTGTGAGTAGTTTGAAAAGTATCTGTGGCTTGCCAGTAATTGGATTCAATGTAATCAGCTTAACCCAGAACCAAGTTAGATTAACCAGTGTGATGCTCTTGTGCTAGGCATATTGGTAGACCTAATTTTTTTTTTTTTTTTTACCCATTGATTTGGGGGGGAGGTGAAGGGAGAGAGAGAGAGAGAGAGAGAGAGAGAGAGAGGCATCAACTCCTTGTTACACTTAGTTGTTGTATTTAGTTGTACGTTCATTGGTTGCTCCTTGTATACGCCGTGACCAGGGATCGAACCTGTGACCTCAGCACGTTGGAATGATGCTTTATTCATTGAACCAATGGGCCAGGGCCTTAAAATGTTTTCTAAATTGTTCTTCTTATTATTATTATTTGGCCTGAATTTTAGAGTTCTGTGAGCTCTTTCAACTTTGACTTTTGCTTTTCCGATCTCTTTGATTAAAAAAAAAGTCTAAATGTACAGGTTTAAATTTACAGATTTATTGTCACGATAGTACAGAGAGGTCTCACGTATGCCGCACCGGTTTCCTCGTCATTAACATCACGCATTAATGTGCCATACCTGTCAGCATTCACGCACCAATGCTGACATATCATTATGGCTTAATGTTCGTAGTTTATTATATATTTCTTTAGTTTTTTTCTAATGTGTTTTTCCCGTGCCAGGACCTCATTGTACCTTTAGTCGCTATGAGCCCTCGGGGTCCTCAGGCCTGCAGCCATTTTTCAGACTTTGCTTGTTTTTGGTGACAGTGACAGTTCTGAAGGGCCCTGGTCAGGTGTTTTGCGGAATATCCTTCCATTGGGATTGCCCTGATGTTTTTCTCGAGATTAGATTGGAGTTACAGGTTTTTTGCAGGGGTGGGGGGTCGAGGGGGGGGGGAAGACCGCCGAGGTAAAGGGCTGTTCTCATCCTGTCATGTCAAAGGGCACGTGCCATTGATGTGACTCGTCACTGTGGGTGCTGACCTGGATCCCCTGGCTGAGGTCATGTGGTCAGGTTGCTCCTGGGACGGGGTACTACAGTGTCCCCCTTTCCCACTTTCCCCTTTGGAAGGATGTCACCATGTGCGGCCCACACTTACGGGGTGAAAGGACACAGTCCGGGCCGGTGCGAGTGTGGGCTCCGTGTCACAGGTCCGGGCCCAGCACGCGCTGCACGGAGTGACAGCCAACTACGACGTGAGTGACCGCGTGGAAACATTATCTTACTTCTTGTTGTTGTTGAGGAAGCTGATTCCATTTGGGTGTAACATTTTTGAGAACGAGAGCCTGGCACCTCGTTATTCAGCCCTCAACGTCGGTGCTGTTGGAAAGTCGCACCTCTCTCCTGGAACTCGGGACTCTGCATGTCTCACCAGGGCCCAGAGGGCACTGATGTGGCTGGTCCCTGGACCACACTGGACACAGCTCTGCCTCTGCCCACTCTCTGGCTTTGTGTTTAGTGCCCCTGAGAGTTGGGTGGCTCCCTGGGCAGAGCAGCAGCTTCATGTCCTGGTCGCCAGGCTTTTCCAGGTGCCCTGCAGCTGGAGTGACGACAGGCCAGAGCCTGTACTTCCCCTGGGAGGCAGTGGCCTCCTCGGAGCCTCCGGGGGTGTTAGAACCGTGCGTGTGAATGGCTGTCAGCCTTGTCAGACAATGTGTGTCAAACACAGGTGGGCCCACCCAGAGAGGCAGCTGTCTCCCCGAGACCAGGAGGGTGGAAAGCCACAGGAGGGCTTCCGGGAGGCAGCAACTCTCTTCACGCCCCTGGAGGGCCAGCAAAGGGGTGTTTTTACTCCATGGACTTTGGAGGCTACAATGTCACCAGAGATGGCATGGAGTCGGCACGTTGTATCTCTTTGTGTCCCTCTGCAAAAACCTCCATAAAAACCTCCATCCGTCCATCCGTCCATCCGCAGAAAGCTTCCAAAGGGAACAGGTGTTTTAAATTCTGAGTCCTGGGTGGGTTGGTGGGTTGGTATCAGTCTATCTTTCTGAGACAGAGACCTGAAGACGGTGTCTCCTCCTGACAGGTCCTCTGCATGACAAATTTCTATTTTTTTTTAAAGATTTTATTTATTCATTTGAGAGAGAGGAAGGAGAGAGAGAGAGAGAGAGAGAAGGTGGGAGGAGCAGGAAGCATCAACTCCCATATGTGCCTTGACCGGGCAAGCCCAGAGTTTCGAACCGGCGAACTCAGCATTCCAGGTCGATGCTTTATCCACTGCGCCACCACAGGTCAGGCCAAATTTCTATTTCTTACAGGTTGTGATTTCCCTGTTCTCCTTAGGCAGGTGACTTCTAGAACTCGTGGGGCAGGATGGAGCCGGGCGCTGTGACCTGAGTCGGCCGTGGCCTTCTGTCCCCGTCACACACACAGACTTAATATTGCGAACAATGTCGGTCGTTCAGTCACTGTTATCCTTTCCCGTGTGAGAAACAAGGGAAATGAGGCCAACACGTCACGTGCTGTGGTAAGACGCATTCAGGCCTAGAAGCACCGGTCCCCGGGACTGAAAATGCCCTGAGACCATCAGCCCAGCCTCCCTGTCACACGCGGCAACTCTGCACACAGGCACCGCGGAGCTCTGTTCCTGTGTTCGCCGTGTGAACACTCTTGACGGCGACAATTGCTTCTTAGTCTGTTAGTGGTCTCGTCGATGGCAGAAACCTTCACGCCCTGAGACCTAGGGCTCCAAAGAAACAATTATGAGTCGGAAGCATAGTTTTCAGCCTCAGAAATGGAATATGTGGACTGTAGACTCAGGCCACTTGTTGGACACATCAGTGGGCTCTTACATAGACTCACAGCTCTGGGAACGATACTAAATACTCCACTGGCCTCTGGTTCCTCCCGGCCCAGCACGGTGCGTGGTGCGCAGGCGGAGATGCCACTACCAGAGAGGCCCTGGTGGGAATCCCCAGTGTGGGCTGCCTGGGGCCACCGCTTTTCTGTGATGGAGTTTCTCCTGAGCTTCACAGTGCCCTACAACTCCCTGACCCCCTTTCCCGCCACTGCCTCGAGCCCCCCTAATGTCTAACAGCCGGTGACTGTCTTATTCCTGGGAAGACTGCATCAGGTTCACAGTCCCCTTGGGGCAGGGGTCCCCAAACTATGGCCGCGGGCCGCATTTGGCCCCCTGAGGCCATTTATCCGGCCCCGCCACACTTCCGGAAGGGGCACCTCTTTCATTGGTGGTCAGTGAGAGGAGCACAGGATGCATCGGCACCCATAGTTCCCATTGAAGTACTGGTCAGTGTGTTGATTTAAATTTACTTGTTCTTTATTTTAAATATTGTATTTGTTCCTGTTTTGTCTTTTTACTTTAAAATAAGATATGTGCAGTGTGCATAGGGATTTGTGCATAGTTTTTTTTTATAGTCCGGCCCTCCAACGGTCTGAGGGACAGTGAACTGGCCCCCTGTGTAAAATGTTTGGGGTCCTCTGCCTTAGGATCTAAAAGTTATAATTTTTTTCTCCTCCAAGAGCTCACAGGATTCCCACTGCCAGATGCTGCTGCCCAGGAAGGTCAAGATTCACTGGGACCCCTGTTCCCTGGCCCAGGGACCCCAGATTTCAAGTGGCTTTTAGAAACTTCCAAATGCCACAACTCGCTCTTCCTCTTCCCCAAGCTGAGATTCACTTTTTATCAGAGACGGGTTTAGAAACTCATTCTGCGGCTGGAAGCTGACTTTTCTGGTTCTCAGCCCAGGGCCCTGACGTTCACCTAAGGAATACATTAGCGTGCAGCTCTCTCCTAAATTGCCTGAATCTATTTAATCACCTGTGTGTGTTTGAGCATTCTCTTCTATGTTTGGAGGAGTGACCATGGAAACAAATGGGGTGTTTGTCGGGGCCTTTAGATAGTATTCCTGGATGCTGCTGGGACGATTCAGACATATCCCATGTCCACCCCGCCATGTCCATTTGCCCCTGACCGTCGGACCGGCTGGGGCTGCTCTGCTGAGGAAAACCCCTGTGCTGACTGGGTGTCTGGGACACTGCAGGGCTGGCCTGTCCCGCAGGGAGACCCACCGGCCACACGGGCCCTGTGAGCACGTGAGACACGACTACTGCGAGGTGAGGCGAGCGGTATGTGTGAAATACACTTGGACAGAGCCTGAAGGCTGAACAGGAAAAGGCGAACGTGAAGGTCTCGTTGAGATTGTGTGTATTGATTACAGGTTAGAGGAGTGGTACTTTGGGTATGTTGAGCAAACTATGGCATGCCGTTAAAATTAGCATTGCGACCCTGGCCGGGGGCTCAGTAGAAAGAGCATCGTCCCGGCACACCAAGGTTGCGAGTTTGATCCCTGGTCAGAGTACAGTCGAGAAGTAACCATCGAGTGCACATTGAAGTGGGACAGTGAGTTGATGCTTCTCTCTCTCTCTCTCTTTCTTCCCAACTCCCTTCATCTCTCTCTCTCTCACTCCCTCTCTCTCAAATCAAAACACTTAAAAAACAACACATTAACTTCGCCTGTTTCTTTTTACTTTTTTAATATGGTGACTAAAAAATTTATGATTACGTATGTGGCTGACATGACTTCTGTTGGACCAAGCTAGTCCAGACAGTTCAGGTTATTGTGCAATTTAAGCAAGAGTGTAATAATATCATTTTCAAAGATGATGTCAGGTCACTCTGGGGCGTGTCCACACTCGGGGTGCCCACTGTGTGGGAAAGCTGCCCTGATGGGGCATTTCGCTTGACATTCTTTTCAATACCTGGACCATGACCCTGTTGGAATCGTCGTGGTGTGGCACATAAGACCTCTGGGATTCTCGGGGACCCAGGAATGGACCTGGTGGCTGGCGGTAGCTTGATCTGCTTGGTGTCTGAGAAGAACCTGGCTAGGGAGGGAGTCTGACTGCGTGAGCTGCACATCTGCTTATTGGGGCGACAGGGAGTGTCTCTGCGCTGTGGGATGCGTGGGCTGGAGTCACATTTCGGAAATAGTATATATAGTTGGTACCTGGGTCAAACTGGCCATGTTCCAAAAAATGCAGAAAACCTTCATTAGAAAGAGACAAGGAAATTAAGATCAGAGAAATATTAGTGTGGCAATAAGAAAGTGTCGGAGATCTTTCAGAATCAGATTTATGGAATCAATGAATTCTGTAAGTGACGCAGTGGCAGGGGCAAAGCTCTCTAAGGGCCCCCTCGTCAGAGCTCAGCCTGACTCCCCTTGTCCACCTTTTCACCTTCTGTGGTTTCAGTTACCCGTGGTTGACCTCAGTCCGAAAATATTAAATGAGAAGTTCTTTGTCCCATCACGCAGATGTTGTCTCGTCTTACGTCATTGAGAGAAGAAGGCTGAGTCCAGCCTAATAAGGTATTTGAGAGAGAGAGAGAGAGAGAGAGAGAGAGAGAGAGAGAGGGAGAGAGAGGGAGTGAGTGAGACAGGGAGAGAGAGGGAGAGAGGGAGAAAGAGGGGGGAGAGAGGGGGGAGAGAGGGGGGAGAGAGAGGGAGAGGGAGAGAGAGGGAGAGGAAGAGAGAGGGAGAGAGAGGGAGAGAGACAGAGAGAGAGGGAGAGAGAGTGGGAGAGAGGGAGAGATAGAGGGAGAGAGGGGGAGAGAGAGGGAGAGGAAGAGAGAGGGAGAGAGAGGGAGAGGAAGAGAGAGGGAGAGAGAGGGAGTGAGACAGAGAGAGAGGGAGAGAGAGTGGGAGAGAGGAAGAGAGAGAGGGAGAGAGAGGGGGGAGAGAGACAGGGAGAGAGGGGGGAGAGTGAGAGAGAGGGGGAGAGTGAGAGAGAGAGGGGGGAGAGAGAGGGAGGGGGAGAGAGAGGGAGAGAGGGAGAGAGAGTGGGAGGAAGAGAGAGAGGGAGGAAGAGAGAGGGAGAGGGAGGGAGAGAGAGGGAGTGAGACAGGGAGAGAGAGAGAGGGAGAGAGAGTGAGAGGGAGAGAGAGAGGGAAGGAGAGAGAGGGAGTGAGAGAGAGGGAGAGGGAGGGAAAGAGAGGGAGGGAGAGAGAGGGAGGGAGGGCATCTTACATCACTTGTGTCATAGTCTATTGTTATCATTGTTCTATTTTATTATAATGGCAGACAAAACTGTTGTTGCGTCCACAAAAACACTTGTTCTCATCTAACTCGAGTGTGCTGATCTCAAATCTGACATTAGTTTTTCTCTGTAAGCTACAGTTGTTTTGCAACTCAAGATTTTAGGTTTTCATCTTATTGTAAAATTTTCAACATTTAGTTTAACATAATGAAGTAGAATGTCTTCTTGGGCATCATCTTTGTGAAAATATAATAATTTATATAATGCAGTAAATACACTAATACACTAAAAGATATGATTGCATCAGAATTTGTCTACAATTTCGAAATAGAACATATTAAAACACTTATTTTAATCATAAAATTTGTGCAAAACATTTAAATTCTATTCAGGCAAAAAATTGCGTTTGTAGCTCTTGCGTTTGTGTACTTGTTGAGGACAGTCTCGTTTGATGCTCCAGCAGTAGTCTGCTCATCACTAACAGCTCCAAGATTTTCAGGAAACTTATCAAGGTGACTGTTCAGGAAGTGAATCTTAATGCTCATGTTAAATCCATTGTCGCGGAAAGCCAACAGCATCCTTTGAACCAGAAATTCATAGTTTTCTGCTTTTTTGTTGCCAAGGAAGTTCTTTGTAACTGCCACAAAAGACTGCCATGCTGCTTTCTCCTCTTTATTCATCTTCCTGGCAAATTCTTCATCACGTATTAGGGTTCGAATTTGAGGTCCATCAAATACACCTGCTTTTATCTTCTCAAAAGACAAGGCAGGAAAAGCAGAAATAATATGTTGAAAGCATTCACTTTCTCTGTTCAAAGCCTGAACAAACTGCTTCATTAAGCCAAGTTTGATGTGAAGTGGGGGGAAATGATCCTGTCTCGATTAACTACAGGTTCATTCACAATATTTTGCATCCCTATTTTCAGAGCTTCACATTTCGGCCAGTCCTTCTGTGTCCAGTGTTTCTCCCGAGCTCACTGTCCCACAAACACAGAAAGCAAGGATACTTTGTGAAACCTCTCTGTTGTCCTAGCAGGAAATTTACCATTTTAAGATCCACACAAATGATCCAGTTAGGCCCCTCATACTTCAGAAAGTC
The DNA here is from genome assembly GCA_037038555.1 of Rhynchonycteris naso. Lineage (NCBI taxonomy): Eukaryota > Metazoa > Chordata > Mammalia > Chiroptera > Emballonuridae > Rhynchonycteris > Rhynchonycteris naso. Next base: position 258,178,778 of record CM072999.1, on the reverse strand, counting down.
AAGGACAATTTTTATGTCATGATAATCTTCTTGCAGATGAGTTGAATAACCAATAGCAACCGCTGCATAAACATTACCGTTGTGTAGGAGAACACATTTCAGACTCCGTGTAGAGCTGTCAAGAAGTAGCCGCCATTCTGTTGGACTGTAAGTGGTAACACCTAGCTGGCTGAGAAGACTACTGATATCATGTCAGTAAACAAATTGTCTTCGGAAAAAAAGTCCACAAGAATTTGTTCATGCTTCCTGAAATGGGATACTTTAGCTGACCGGTGTAGTCCATTCTTTTCTTGAAGCCTGGAGGCTCATAACTCGGTTGCTTTCTTTGATAGACCCAAATCTCTTACTAAGTCACTCAATTTGGATTGGCTAAACTGCTGAGAGGTTAATGACTGCCTGGCATCAGAAGAAGACCCTTCAGATTCTACAACCATTTCCTCATGCATCTTATCAAATACACTTGATCACCATGTTCACTTTCTTTGCCTTTAGAAGAAAGAAAACCATTGAAAACTGGAACCAGGAGTGTCTCAGAGTGTGGAATAGGTCGTATTGCTGAAGGAATATTAGGATATGCGATCATATGCCGTTTTTTCTTGCCAATGCCCTTTGTATGGATCAGACAGAAATCACAGTCACTGCTCTGGTCCTTAGGTTCATGCCAAACCATGGGAATACCAAAAGGCATTCCTTTGCATTTTCCTTTTGTCCAGTCATGAAGCATTTCCTCACAATTATGACACACAATATGAGGAGCCCAACTCTTGTCTTGATTGCCAAGGGGAACTTGAAAATAGGCAATATATGCATGTGTCACAAATGATGAAATATTGCGCCTTTGACGTTGAAGTGTGTAACAGTCAGATATCTAACAGAAGGTGTCAGGACTATTCTTACATTTACGCCTACTTGAAGGAGCCATGATTCAATCTTAAAACAAAAGAAGATGGTGTTTTATCAGATAATAATTTTTTACATTTAAAAACAACTACAATTATGTAAAAGTGATGTTTGTAAAACATTAATTGCCTTGCCTGACCTGTGGTGGCGCAGTGGATAAAGCATCGACCTGGGAACACTGAGGTCGCCAGTTCAAAACCCTGCACTGGTCTGGTCAAGGCACATATAGGAGTTGATGCTTCCAGCTCCTCTCCCCTTTCTCTCTTTCTCTCTCTCCTCTGTCTCTCTCACACTCTGTGTCTCCTCTCTAAAATGAATAAAATAAAAAATAAAATAAAATAAAAAGACATTTGTAAAAACATTAATTGCCTTGTGGTTATGTTCAATCCAAGAGTCGTTGCCCTTTAACTCCAATTTAAAAACCAATGCATGCAATTACCTGTAACAAAAAGAAATTAAAATTGCATAAAAACTAGGGCATCCACCAAAAAAAAAAAAAAAACGGATTTCAGATTTGGAATCAGCGATGCAGACATATATAGAAACAGTTCTAAAACCTCAAGCAACAGAAAATAAAAATTAAAAAAAAATTGTTCCCCAGTGCTCTTAGCTGTTGTTGTTGTTAATCTCTTACTGGCTGTAACTTACAAATTAAACTTTATCATGGGTAGGTATGGATAGGAAAAAGCAACGTTCAGAGGGTTTGCTGCTCTCTCTGGTTTCACACATTCACTGGGGGTCTTGGAACCTATCCCCATGGACAATATGGAGGGCACGTCATAAGAAAGACTCTTCCAGCCCAGCCAAGATCTGGGAAAACCCCAGGTGGGTTTGGTTTCTGCTTCGTGGGACCAGGGTCTCTCTGCTCCATGCCCCGCGCATCTGAGTGGACAATGCTGCCTTCCCCCCGGTTTCCAAACCCAGGACGTGTGGGTGGGCGGTGGGCTTGGAAGGTGGGGGGAGACGGAACTGACAATGCAGGGTTAGCCGGTCTGTCCTTCCAAGCCCCGAGGACTCTCTGCTTGTCACCCCGTCTCTCCTTTCTCTCTCTTCTCCTCTTGGCCGCCGCATGCAGAGCGGTTTAAGAGCATCTCTTGTTGACTTGTCTCAGGCCACGCTGAGTGGGAGAGAGAGTCCAACTCTAAACCCACGAGTGGGTGATCGAGGTGTTTTCCCAAACAGAGTAAGCACCTTCCCGAAAAAGTATGTCGGTTTTTCCATGAAGATGATATTTTTAAACCTCAGCACAGAAATCAGTACAGCATATTTGCACCTTATTCCTTTACTCGTTTTAGAGAGAGAGGGAGGGAGGGAGGGAGAGCGACGGCCATTTGTCGTTCCACTTGTGTACGCGTTCATTGGTTGGTTCTTGCATGTACCCTGACGGGGGATTGAACCCACAACCTTGACGTATCAGGACCACGCTCTAACCAGCCAGGCCCATAGTTGCAACTGAAATCACCTCTCATGAAGTCCCGTTTCTGCAACGTACCTAAAAATGCAGCCTTGGGTTTGCTTAATAACAAAATTACTCCCCGCCCCATTATGAAAATAATACGTTAAAAAGATACAATGAGAAAGTGCAGCGGCGCAGAGGGTGACCTTATTCTCTTTATTAAATGCTTCCTGAGAAAGTGATAATTATTGTCGTCAACCTGTCAAAGCCAACATGAGTCACAAGACAAAGACTGTAGTTAAACCCTCTGGTTCACCCAGAGCAGGCATTTCCCTGCAAAACACAGGCTCCTCAGTTCCTCTAATTAACACAGGGCTCTTTCTCAGGTGTGACAGAAATGTGACCCCCCCTCCCACCCCCTTACCAAGACATCCTATTAAGGAAACTCATGAGTTCTGGATATGAACAGTTTACGGTCACTGAATGCTATTTTCTAAAAGGGGATTGGGGACATCCTTCAAAAGGCTAGCAGCTGTGTAATTTGCAGCTAAGACATGCCCCGTACCCCCACCCCTGAGTATTTGGAAACAGATTTATGAGCATGGATGCCAGGGACATTTGCATATTCTGATTTTTAATTGGTTTGGCAATTCCACAGGGAAACCTTTTCTCGAAGATTTTCAGGGGAAATTCCACTCGCCCTTCTTTCAGGTAGGGAAACGTTTCCAGAAATGCCTCCAGAGCCTGGCTTTCGAAGAGGCAAGTATTGTATCATCTTCCCTAGCGCAGCAAGCGTGTGCCTCACTCCCAGCCAAGTGACATGAGACGCGGGGCAGGACACTCGGTGATGTCACCACCTGCTCGGAATCTCTTTGTCCTCTGCTCCTCTGTCCAGGACGGCTGTGTAATTTGCAGGGTTTAGTGCAAAAGGCAGACAGATGCTGGGCTCCTTGTTCAAACAGGAGGAATTTCAAGATGGCGACCGTAAAGCGTTAGGAAAGAAGAAGGGCAGGGTTCCGGGCGCAGGGCGTGCGCGGCTGCCTGGGTGTCAGCCCCCCTGAAGGTGGCCCGGGTCGGACCTTTCTACTCTATCAACCTGTTCATATTTGCCGCACCATTTCATGTTTAGGACTCTTCTATCTCCACTGTGGGAAGGAAGTGGTCTCCCCTCCTGGCCACAGCAGCGGTGACCTTGACCTCCCACACTTCCGGGGAACTGAGACGTCAGGATGGGCGCCCCACTTGGAGTCCCCTCCATCTCTTTACGTCACCGCTGATGAAATATTCAAGCGACGTCTCTCTTCTCTGGCTGGGCATTTGGTGGTCCGCAACCATGAACCTTGATCGAGCGTTGTGCTTGTTCTGCTACCCCAGGTGGATTGGGATGATGGCTCTTTCCCAAAGTTTCAAGCCTGGTGTTGTGGCCACCAGCTAAGCAAATCTATCTGGATGATTCAGAGCAGAGATCTCAAGTCCTCGGAAACGGTTCTGAATGTTTCAAGAGAGTGGAGACATCGGAAGGCAACGTGTTTCCTTTGGAAGAGCTGTGAATCCACCCCAGGAGAACTCACTCTAACAAATGGATTTATTGTAGCCAGTGATTACCACGTGTTCCCCTTCCCCGGGGGATAGGTGCTGCGTGGCGTGGTGTGGCGCTCATTTACCAGTAAGACATAGCCTGCTCTCTACAGGACCTTATGCTCAAGGGAAGAGAAGGGGCATCCAGGAAGGGTCCCTGGTGGGTGGACTGGAGCCAGGCTCCACGTAGCGAGGTACTCCAGGAAGAGAAGCCAGCATGTGCAAAGGCCCGGAGGTGGAAGCCCAGGGCATGCTTGGCTAGTGTCGGATGCTCTGGTCATGAGGGAACATTCAGTGCATGTGGAGGAGGAGGAGGAGGAGGAAACCAACCTGCAAAAGCTGCCTGGGACATGACCAAACGGGGACTCTAATGCCAAGCTGAGGGGACGGAAACATGCAGAAAGCAATCTGAGAGGGGGACGTGGGGGCGGAAGGACATCCAATTTGGGTATCGTGTGCCATTGTTTAGGGAGATCTGCTGAGCGGTGGCATTAGCAAGCAGGGGCCCCTGGGTGGGAGGCCAGGTGCGCCGAAGGCTGCTGCTCAGGAGAGAGGCAACCGTGACTTGAGCAGGGTGACAGTGATAAGGTAGGAAAGGGTTCCTGGGGCCAGGAGGGAGCAGGACGAATGTTCAAAGTGGATGCCACGGTTTTCAGTTTGGTGACGAGTGAGGCCGGCCCCACTGGCGGAAACCCGGGACCTTGAAGTAGAAGGTAGTTTGCAGAAGGAGATGAGAATTAACTTGGGCCGATCGTGACCCTTGGGCCCGTCCCTCAGACGGGTCCCAATGCGGGCGAGTTAGGCGATCTCAATTTAAATGATAGCATCGATCGATTATTCTTTAAACTGGAGTGAGATCAGTCGTTTATAAAGTTTATTTAGGGAAGCAAAGGAGGTGGGTTCAGTAGGAGAACCCTGAGGGTGGGGACAGCAGGGTGGGGACAGCATGCGATAGACCTGCTAGAATTAAAGCCCTCAAATATGCCGGAAGGCCCTGTCACTCAAATAGTGTGGAACCGGGACGTGCAGGGACAGACCAATGGAACAAGACAGAAAAGTCTGGAAGGAGATCTAATTGCTTACGGAAGACGGTGAAGATGGGCCCTCACTCTTCGGTCAGAGGAGGTTGCTGGTACAGGGTCTCCTGGGCTGGATAGTGTCCCCACAAAATGTATGTCTTTCCCAGAACCTCAGAATGTGATATTTCTGGGAAACAGGGCCGTTGCAGATGTCAGTTCAGATGAGCTCATACTAGTAGTAGGGGGGGCCCTTCATGGAACACCACTGACATCCTTCCACGAAGAGACACAGGGACACAAGAGGAAGGCCATGTGACCATGGAGGCAGTCACTGGAGGGAGGGATGCATCCACAGGCCGGGGACCCTAGGACAGCAAGCAGCCACCAGGAGCCAGAAGAGGCAAGGAAGGGACTTCCCGAGAGCCTTCTGAGAGGACGGCCCTGCCACCACCTCCGTGTAGCCTCCAGGACTGAGAGAGACTAGCCATCTGTCCTTGTAAGCCACCGAGGTTGTGACTCTGTGTCCCCGCAGCCCCCAGGGCATGCTCATCCTGGGGGCCCAGACAGGCTGCTCCAGGGGGCCCGATGGGGGACGGCTGGGGGTCAGGGGCATAAATTCTCTGACCCGACTCCCTTCTGTCCCTCTGAGCCCCTGGTCTGAGCGGCGCGGTGCGGCGACACCCCCCACCCCCCACCCCCCGTCATGCGTGGCCCTTCTGTCCCTCTGAGCCCCTGGTCTGAGCGGCGCGGTGCGGCGACACCCCCCACCCCGTCATGCGTGGCGCCGCTGCACTTGAGATGCGGCTGGCCGCGTTGCGCCATGCCGTGAGTGGAGCGTGCCCACGGGAGCGTGAAGGCGTGAGAGCAAAGAGCGTAAGCCGTCCCCTCCACGGGTGCCCTCTCCTGCCGACCGCACGTGGATGTGGCGGGTTCGGGCTGGGTTCAGTGACAGGCGTTCTGAAAATGAGCATCACCTGTGTCTTGTCACTTTTGAAAGTGTGGCCGCTAGGACATCTTAGATGATACCTGCCGCCAGCGTCGGCTCGTGGTTTAGGTCCATTCAACAGCGCTGCTTAAAAAGAGAAAAAAAGAAAATAAAAAGGAAAGCCAGAGTTGGCTGTTCTGCTGAGAGAGTATGTGGGGTCAGGTTCTCGGCCCGGGACGGGGGTGGGGGTGGGGGGTGGGGGGGTGGGGTGGGAATCCATTGGGTCAAACGGGAGACATCTACACAAGCACCTACTATGTGCCAGGGATGGTCCTGGAGGCTGGACGGAAGCAGAGAGAAGTGAGGCAGGGAGGGACAGCTGTGCTCTGAGGGTGGGGGCAGGAGAGGAGGGACTTAAGAAGGTTCCAGAAGGCAGAATCGACGGGCCCTCGAAATTGGACTGGGAAGGAGAGAGGAACCCGTTTGTGAACAGCGAGGCCATTTTCCTGAGATGAGAGAGAGGATGGTTCCAGTTGGAAGGTGATGAGCCTGTTCGTGGGGCCCGGTTAACATGAGGACCCGGGGCTCAGGGAGAAGCTCGGAGGGCCGGCCGTCTGGGTTGGGAATCGCCACACATACCACAAATCATCGCGCCGTAAACAATTTGACATTAGCTATGTGAGACAGAGACACTCTGTCCCCAGACGGCCCTGTTTCCTATTCCCAGTTGAAGAAACACTTTATCTCATCACTAGATCTCACGGTCCAAAGTCATCCTGAGGGAATTATTAGTATAACAACAAAATTGTACGTATAACCCGTTTATGATTCTATAATTATCTGTAATAACATCTCACCAATGTTAGGCAGAGATGTCTGAAGGGTTCATATTTGCACCATCACACATTGTCCTAAATCTGGACACTGGAAAATTATGGGCCCAAAACGCTAGGGATGCTAATAGGCAGCTCATTATACGGCAGACCAAATGGCTCACAAGAAATTAAAGAGATAATGATGAGTTGGTTGAATAAATATTTCCAATTAAATTGGAAGAAAGAAGAGCAAACTCAGGGCACAGCAAATCACGGCAGTCCTGAGGACACATTGGATGACACAGCATTGTCCCTGAAAAGTCTAAGCGCCTGTTCCCACGGGAAGTCGGGGAGGGAGATGGTACTGTCAGGCAGAATCCTCAGTAAATCCTTTTTTTTTTCCTTAATGTTAATTTTACTAATTTAGAGAGAGAAAGGGAGAGAGAGAGAGAGAGAGGGACACCCATCTATTCCTGTATGTGCCCTGACAGGGGATCGAACCCCCAACCTTTGTGTTTTGGGACGATGCTCTAACCAACCAAGCTAGCCGGCCGGGGCGTCCTTAGTAAATTCTAACACAGTACTAATTTTAATTTAAGAACTCGCAATTTAGAAACACATGGCTAACTCTTAGTCCTGTGAAAATAAAAGACTTTGGGAGCGCGTGCCATTTGCCTATTAGAAAGTGACGTGTCCAGAAATATTTGCCTTTGTGTATTGTAAGCCCTCCCCCTTCTCAGGGGGGTCCCGATGTTTTGTTTGGGGTTTTTATTGGGTCCCTCTGTGTCATGAGCAGGGGAGAGAAGGGAGAAAAGTGAGCCGGATGAGTGAGAAAACGGGACAGGCAGGGATTTCTGTAGAAAAGGTGGCTCCCTACGGCCACAACGGGCTGGAGGGCTTTTCCAAGAGGCAGGTGTGCCCCGAGATGCCCAGGAAAACCTTGGGGAGAAGCGGGTTATGGAGGACATTCGAATCACCTCACAGGGGAGAACCAGGCGATGTCATTTCCTCCTTGGGCTCTTACCTGACTCCACTACCCACTTCCATGGCTTTTCTGTTGTGTCTTTACGGGGCTCACAGGACAAGATCCGACGACCTCTCCCAGATCCGGGGAGAGATTCTGCTGCAGATGGTGATGAGATGTCTCAGGGCGGCCACCGACAACCCTCCGTGTGTACCCTTGGGGGCTGTGCTGTTTGAGTGGCTCCCCAGGGATCACCTCTCTGTGACTACGACCCTTCTCCCTGTGAAGGGATCAAGGTCCTTTTCTGCTTAATTCCCGAGGTCCCGCACTGACTCAGAACAGGGAGGCCCGCTGGCATGAGACCTGCGAGGCTGGGGTTGCCTGCTGGGTCCCCCATTCCTCAAACCCCAGCTACTCTCTGCTCTTCTGATGGTGGGAGAGGGTTCTAGAACCTTTGTCCTGCCACCTGTGTCGGGATCAGTGTACGTAGGGTGACAGTGTTGATTAAGCTGGATGTGGCCTGGGCAGAACCTCTCAGACGTTCTTAGAAATGACAGCGGGAACCATGAAGATTTCCGCTCCTGTGATTCACTGCGTTAACAATGTAACCGAGCCCTGAAAAGTTATTTATTAATGAAAACATAAGGGTCCCTTACATGTTAATATAATAACATAGGAGTTCAAGATAAACTGCATTTTCGTGGGAAAAGGCTGTGAGAACTCTGGCGTTGTCCTACATCTTACTGAAGGCAGGTAAGTCTCCTTCGTGTCTGGCTTGCTAAAGGCAGCTGCATCCTTATGTGAAACGTGGCACGCTGTGTTTGGTTGAAGCATATCCGAGAAACACCTGGCAGGTGTGTAGTTGGGAAAGGATGTCTGTTCCAATAGTCTTTCCAAGGAGTGGTCAACAGTCTTCTCCAACATCGGACCTCAAAAGCAGCCGTTTCCCAAAGTTAGCTGCACGGCGGTGTACGGAATGTTATCAATGAAGTCTTCATTCTCCGTTCTCATTAAAATCCATCTTTCTTTCTAGGACTCTAAGGGGGTCTTTCACCCAGGCATGATTTTTGTGACGTCCCGCCCTGGCCCCTTGGAAAACGTTTGTTCGCTAAGTTAGAGAGCTCTCCCCAATGTTGATATATTTTATCAGACACTGTCAACAACCGCCCTTGTTCATATGAGCACTAATCCCATCAGAAAAGTGTTTCAATACAGGAACGCTGTCCGGCTCGTGGTGGCATGCGTAGGACAGTGTTCTTAAATGTAACTGTCACTTGAAAGCTTGAAATTTATCACTGGCAACAAATAATATTAGTTGTGTTTCCTTGAAGTGACAGGTTCACTTCAATCACTGCACAGATAGTGTCTGCCAGTTCCCCAAGTTCGAATAATCAAATAACAGTGGTTTGTTAGACCTTCTTTCAAGTGAAAACAGTATTCCCAGAGCAAAATGGCTCTTGGGCATGCAACTCAAACAACCGCACAAGCACTTGTATTCAAGGCGACCTCTGTCCTGCATTTTGCCCGCAAACTATTATACGCACAGCTCCCGATTTTACTACCAGGGGTATTTAAAGATGTGTTCTCATCATAGATAAAAACAAGATACGATTGATACTTTCTTTTCTGCTTCTTCAGCAGCATGCATGCTTGGGTGAATCCGGCTTATTTTTATTTTTCTTCTCTCTCTCAGCGCCCCGTGGGGAAAAGCGCCGTGTCCCCTGAGGCAGGTTGGTGCCGTGCCTTCCCTGGTTGTTCAAACAAGGCAAATGTAACCACGGAGCAAAAGGTGAGTAGCCTCTTGGAGGGATTGTGGGAACTGTTCTGACCGCACAGACTGTCTGAACGAGGCTCATCACGCCGGGGGCCCGCAGACCCGACCTGGCGTGCCGCGGGAAAGGGAGGTCCTCGTGGTTCAGAGTCAGCATTTCTGAATTCATCTACTCACCGAGATGGACTGGTAGACACCAATGAGTCCTCACCATGCATTTGTGGCCATCCGTAGACAAACCCGAGCACAGAGCAGCTTAAATTGGGGTGGCCATTGTGCGCGTTCCCAGCTGAGGTCAAACGAGGGGACGCCTGCCCTCTTGTTGGGGCTCACCTACGGTAAGCAAGTGTCCTTTACGCAGTTTATTTAGCGCTCAGCTTTGGTTTTGTGCCTCTTGTTGTGATTTCACTGTTTGAAATGCCCCCCGCCCACCCCCCAGGCACAGTGCTGACCTTCTGCCTAGTGTGTCTGAGCATAAGAAGTCTGGGATGTTTTTAATGGACAACACACAGCGGTCAGGTCGGTTTTGTTCAGGTTTGTGAGTGATTGGCCATGGGCTCAATGCTAACGAGTTGACGATACAGTAAATAAGGAGCCTTAGAACAGAATCCCACGTAAGACGAAGTTATGTGCTGATCAGTTGATGAGAATGCTGTGACCAGAGGCTCATGGGAACCTGACCTGTGTTACTTTTAGGGATAATGATTCCGTGTTTCCTAGTCCGGTGTTCATGGCGGCTTTGTGCAACAGAATAACTGAGACTAATGAGAACCGGCTGTGGAAGGGACGGTGGCCCACACGGCCCACCCCTTCATTCATTAGAAAAGGGTGAGTAGGGTGGCAGTGACAACGTCCCCACATCTTAGTAGCTTAGGCTGATAAAATATTTGGCTTCCTCCTTGTGCCTTCTGTTCATGGGTACCTGGAAGTCTTCTGCATACTTCCTTCCCACTGGGACACAGGCTGACAAAAGGCCCCAGCACCTGGGACGTGCCTGGTCATAGTGGCAGCAGAGACAGGTGGCTCACAAGCATTTAAAGGCTTTCTTCCAGAAGGGACATCATCTCTGCTCAGGCTTTGTTGGCCAAAGCCAATCCCACAGGCACAGTCAACCTCGGAGGGCAGCTAAGTACGGTCCTACCCTGTGCTCGGGAGGTGGTAGTGGTGGGGGGCAGGCAATATGGAGTGACTAGCGCTAATGACTGTCACATTCTTCACATTTCATCAACTCTAGGATGCCATCCGTTGAATGTGCATCGTTATTTTATGCACCAATAAGAAAGAAGAAATGCTACTAATTGAACGATGGCATACTGTCCATTACGAGACTCATCCTGATATCAAGGGGGTTGAGACATAAAAATGCTAAAACTTGAAATTGAGCAAATATGGTAGATGCCGAAGGAAAATGAATTATCATGCTTCGCTACGAGAAATAATATAAATGATGATCATTTATCTTCATGGCTCACTGTGAATATCCCCTTACCTTATAGTACAATAGTCACTATGACTATCAGTAATTGTGCCGTAGAGCAAACTCATTGCTATGTTACTATTCGATCTTTTTATTTTGAAACAATTACAGGTTTGAAGTTAGTTGCAAAAAATGTACAGGGAGGTCCTACCCAGTTTCCCCCAATGGTAACATCTGAGTGACTATAATACATTGTTGCAGCCAGGAGTTGGAGTTAGTACAATATGAGACTCAGAGCTTATCCAAATATCATCGCTCACATGCATGCATTTTTGTGGGCATGTATTTCGACACAATTTAATAACGTATAGATTCGTGTAACTGCCACCCCAATCAAGATACAGACGTTGGTGTGTTTTAGGTGATAATGATAAAAATACATTTTATCCACTATGTGGGCACTTCAAGTGTATACACATAAAGGATACTTGCTTATGGAATGAGAGCCAAAACAGTGTCCAGGAAGACGACGCCAATACCAGTGGCCTGTTTGCAATGTGAATTAAAATTAGTGGGCACATGATGAAGGATCCCAATTCCTTGAAATACTTTGGATCAACAGGAGCAAGTAGGTTTGTCCAAATAAGGAATTGCCTGACTTCAGAGTCATTTGTGAGAGGTTTTGAAAAACAGCTATTGAGGTCCGTTCATTTTAGAACGAGGTACAAGATGCCACGGGGACATTGAGAAAGGGGGGGGGAAATAAGAACATGCGTGATTGTTCCTGTCGAATGCTTCCTACGTTGAGACCCCGTCTTTAGAAAAAAAAGAGGCTCCAAGTTTGTTACACTCGTCTGTGGTTAAACACGACCCCTGTCTCCCATCGTCTCATCAAGTGGGGTCAAGACTAAAGAATACACGAGACAGTAAGCACACGACCATGACCACTGTCGCTGAGCTGCCCCCGGTCCCTGCTGCACCCTGACGTCAGTGGTGCTGTGCCCTCTGTCTTGTTTGGTGGGGTGATAACATCAGGAGGTAGGATGTCTTCCCCCCATTCTGAGGACCAACCTTGGAAAGCAACATGACTTGTCCCATGTGACTCAGCCGGTGAGTGACTGCGTGGGACCCCACACACAGCCAGCTTCTTTGACGTCCGGGTCCTGCGTGGTCCCACTGGGCAGAGCTCTCTTCCTTCCTGGCTGGGCAGGTTGCCATATTTTTTCAGGAGATTAGGAGAGGAGGCCACCTGAACTTCCTAGAGCCTATCGCCGCGTCAACAGGTTGCCCACTCTGGGTGCCACACGTGGGCTTCGGATCAGCACCTCCTAGTCATCCCTGGTGTGTTTCTAAGGCGTGGTTGCTATGCTTCCTATTTCAGTATTCTCTCTGTGGCACCGCCCCCCCCCCCCGTGTTCCCCAAGTCATCCACTGAACCAGGGTCGCCTTAGTCTGCCGTGGGGCCAATCGGAGAAGCGTGGGGTTGCCCAGTGCAGGAAAAAGCAGCCACCAGCAGAGGGCACTGTAACCCTGATGTGGTGGGCACCCAGAGGACAAACCGCCCCGTCTACTTCCCCAGCAGAGGTGACCTCTCTGAGAACTACATTCTCCTTCCGCTCAGGCGCCACCTTTTGAGGAGACATCACAGTGGTGGCCGCCTGTTGTAGAATCCAACGCCCACGGCTGGCATAATGCAGGGGACGGTCAACGAGCCCCCTTAACGGGGGAACAGTGATGGAGAAGGATCGCTGAGACCGCGTTTCCCCAAAGCGCAAACGTGTTTGGTGGCTCTCTTTAAAACCCCCATCCAACTGACTCCGATGTGAAGATGTAGTAAATAGTGTCCGGCAAAGGGCAGTAGAGTGCTTGCGATGGTGAGCAAAACCGTGGGTCCCTGCTGAGTTTAGGTACATGCAGCGGTCAGGCGACGGTCAGCAGCTCGGTCACCTAGCAGGTGAGCTGTAGCTCACGATGGGGAAGCCAGATAGTTCTGGACTGGCAGCCACCATCACCTCTAGTATCAAGCTGTCCAAATGCAACTGGCTTTGAGTTCATCTGAACACATAGAGACTCTGATGTCAAAATACAGAAAGTGAACATTACGGAAGGGAAAACATGTCACGGGTGATGGGCCCGTCCTGCTACAGTGCGGGTCATTGGTTTTCAGGCTCTGTGCAGTGGGGCAGCGTCACTGGGAAGGAAGGGTGACCCTTGGCAGAGACGGGACACGGGGTGACTGGCGCTGTCAGTGGTGTGTAACTGTCCATCTGGGAGAGGAGGCGAGGCCGCAGGGCAGGACTCTGCAAGTCCTACTGATTGACCCGTGCTCCACTCCTGTCTGTAGGCAGGGAACTGCCCTGGGCAGGGTGTCCTCCACACGGGCATCCTGCCTGGGGCGTGCCACCCTCTCCCATACACATCTCAGCAGCTTGTATGTGCTCCTGCCCACCGTGCGCCCGGGGTCCCCCAAGCTGCTAGACCACAGCTCGGAAGGACCCCTGCCACAGAGCTCTGCACCTCCATAGGGGATTGAGGGTTTTTAAAAATTAAAAAATTAGTCCATTCTCATAAAAAAAAAATAAAATAACTACCGTCTTTTCTTGATCACACCCTCCCCGTTCATTATATCCTCTGGGCAAAATCACTGTCCTGGTTTAGTGTGCCTCTTGCTGGAACTTTCTCTGTGCACGTCGGAACATGGGCACAGCTATTATATATTGGTATACACATTTAATTTCTTTTTTTTTAATGAGTTGTATCTGTGCTCTCTCTCCATAGTGGCCTTCCCCATAATCCAGCACACGTGTCCTTCCAGGCGGGGGACAGGCACCCCGTTCATTTATCAGTCAGTTTGTAGGGGTGGGCAGAAGGGGTCTCCACTTCTTTGCTTATTTATTTATTTAGGCCATTCCAAACAAGACTGCAGTGGCCGCCTTTTCACAAAAGGCCCCAAACTCTGGGGAATCCCTAGAGTTGCGAAGTATTCCCCAAAGCAGTCCCCGTTTATTCAAACTAGAGGCATTTGGAAGAGGAACAGTCTGAATGCCAAGAAAAATGACCACGGAGCGGTGGGGTTGGGGCTGCCGAGCATGGGGAGTGAGAGGGGAGGGTCTGGCTCTGCTCCCCCATGAGGCACAGAGTGGCCTGTCGCCGGGGGTGGGGGGGGGTGGGGGGGTGGGGCTGAGCCGAGGACTCCGGTCAGCCGTGGTGAGGGGCTCTGCAGTGAGCTCTCCTCATTTATGGTGGGCAGCATCACCCACCAGACTCGTCACCACTGCCCTGACTAACAGGATTCCATAAGAATAAAAATACTTGGGATTCAGAAAACAGGGGTCCCCTCCGGAGAGCGGGTGCGGGACAGCCAGGGTGAGTCCCCGCGGCCGCAGAGCCCGGCGCCCATGAGACTGTGTCCCTGCACAGGGGCCGGGATGGTGGTGGGAAAGCTGAAATTACCAGCGTGTGCGCATGCAGGAAAAGGGAAGAAAGGGGATGGTTAGTTTAACTGAACTGACGAAGAGCAGAAACTGCACTTTTAGTGAAAGAGAAGAAAGTGCCAGAAGCCATGAACGGGCGGGCTGCAAGCGGGCACTTCTGGGAAAGGAAGGGGGTCTCAGCGCAGTGGGATGGGACCAGCATTAATAAATTGTGTTGTTTTGTTTGTTTGTTTTAGTTTTTCTTTTTCTTTCTTTTTTTTTTTAGAGCAGGTTTGGGCTCACAGCAAAATGAGGGTCAGAGAGTAACCCTAGACCCTCTGTGCTCACCCATGCTCAGTCCCCCCAACTGTTCGCAGCCCCCACCAGAGGGTGCGTTTGTTGCAAAGGATGGACCCGCGTGGACGGGTCACCGTCACCCACCGTCCGTAGCGTACATCGGCACGCACTCCTGACGTTGTTCACCTGGAGCGTTTGCACAGACGTATGGTGACACGGGTCCCCCACGAGTGTGTCACGTGGCGGGCTCCACTGCAGTAAGACCCTCGGCCTGTTCGTCCTCCTTCCCACTCCCTCTCCCGCGCCCCCCACCCTGTCACCGCAGTTCTTAAACCTCTGAGTTTCTAACTATATCAGGCATTATGCCGACAAAGAAAAATTCAGTGGTTTTCATCGAAAAACACAAAAACAAAACAAAACCCAAAATATCTGGCTTCTTTTGAAAAAACAGACAATCTGATAAGCTTGGGGCTCCCACTGTGCCGGGCTACCCTGGGCGCTGGAGGAGCTGCCCTTCCCAGTGAGCCCCCCGCCCCTGCCTTCTCCCCCCCCCATCTCCTCGAGGGCTTTGCGTTCCTTAGAAGCCTGAGTATGTGGCCTTGAGTGAGCTGCCTGTCCACCTGCCTGAGTGTGGGTGAGCGGAACATCCTTCTGTCACAGGGGCAGGCGATTAGGTGCCAACACTGAGGCCGATGCCAATAGCTCCCCTAAACCGGAGTCCCATTCAGTACCCCAGAACAGCTTCTTGCTGAGTCATCCTGTGGAGAGAAGGCCCCGCGCAGTAGAGGATGAATATGGATTGACGCTGTTGTAGCGAGTTCCCACATGGAGAGGCGCAAGGTGCGGGCAAAGGCATTCACGCCTGATGCCCTTCATGGGGGCAGGCTCTTCTGAGCAGATGGCATATGGCACCTCCGCTCTGCTTCTAGAAGCTTCCCCTACAGCAAACCCGCCCGGTTGGCCAGGAGGAAATCACCTCCTTGGAGGGTTGTCCTTGTAGGAATTAAACAAAGTGTATTTGCTGCCCGCGGGAGTCGACACTCTGACGTTAGGGAAGTGCTACCCAGATCTTTGATTTTGTGGAACATTCTGGATGACTGTCGCTCTTCCAAGAGAAACAGGAGCCCACGGAGCCCTACCGAGGTGGTCCTGACGCTCAGAAAGAGCAGGAGGGATTGTTTCCTGTTAAGAGAGATGGTGTTTGCACGGAAGAGCAGCTGTGGTGGACGCCGGCCAAGTGCCTGTGACTTTCCATCAGGAGAGGTAGGCGGTGGGGGAGCCGGGACGTTAATGTCTCTTCCTTTTCCATCCTTTGTCAAGGGGACCAGGAATGTTTCAGGCAAGGGGCTGCTGCGGTGAGCTTTTCAAAACTGCACTCCCATCTCACATGGACTTTTATTTCATCTTAGGAAGTACCAAGCACAAGAGCCACTCTGAGAAAGAAATCTAAGTGATGGTGATTAGAACCCACAGCCACAGGTGTCCCAACTATGTCATCGACAAGACAATATGCCTTCCGTTAATAGCATGCTCAAGCTCTCCTGACAAATGATGATTAAAAAAAAAATAGCACAGCCAAAATCTTTGCTAAGCTCAATATATTTCAAATGAACTTTCCTGAGGTTATAAGTTATGTCGCTGGTTTATGGTTTGAGTCAGTGGCTGGTCAAACCTCCTTGGGAAACTTGTGAGCCCTTCGGCTTCTTTTTGAGCCACAAACCTGCAGAGGTGTAGATGTGGCTGTTCCCCCAAGTCAGCCTCCGCCCGGGCACCTGTGGCAGCCCCTGCTTGTCGTCCTTCCTCGGTGACCCCCTGGTCTCCTGAAAGAAGCCGGCCCGGGAGGCAGACCTTGCGGTGGAGCCACACGGCGCGTGATGTTCTAAACCACGCTCCCTTCTGTTCTGAAGCGCGGACTGGTCCTCCATGTGCAGACGGGACAGGTAGGTGGTGAAGACACTCACCTAATGCGGTGCCCTAGGTGATGACGGAGGAAGCTTGGTCGACTGGAGCGAGGCTCTGAGCCTGCAGAGGGCTGGTGCTGGGGCTCTCTTTCTGTGGGGTTCGCTGTCTTTATAAACCGATCACTAGGTGCGGGGCGTTCACCAGGCACTGACCACATCAAAGGCTGCAGGCCGAGGGAAGAGCACCCCACCTGTTTATTCAGTGTTTTCCAAAGTGTTGTCCAGGGGCCATGTCACCCACAACCCATGCAGAACCTGTTAGACATTTAGATTCTGCTACCCACCTCCTGCCCCCAGATGGACAGAAGGGGGCTTCACGGTGGAGAATGTGGCCAACAGCCCAGATGCCACAGCCCTCCTGCAGTCTGGGTGCCTGTGGATATTTCCGGAGGTCCGACACTGTGTGGTGCTATCTATGTATTGCAGATGTTGGGCAGATAAAGTATATTATGCTCACTTTGTTAAAGATGGTGCTGCCCACGTGCAAGTTTTTTTTTTTTTTAAGTTTATTTTATTTTTATTTTATTCATTTTAGAGAGGAGACACAGAGTGAGAGAGAGAGAGAGAGAAAGAGAGAAAGGGGGGAGGAGCTGGAAGCATCAACTCCCCTATGTGCCTTGACCGAACCAGTGCAGGGTTTTGAACCGGCGACCTCAGTGTTCCCAGGTCAACGCTTTATCCTCTGCGCCACCACAGGTCAGGCCCACGTGCAAGTTTTAAGAGTAAGCTTTTCCCCACACCCTTGACTGATTGGATGATGTGGGGTGGTGCCCTCTCCTGAGGAATCCATTATGCCTCAGATAAGTGACTGTATCAGAGACTTTCTTGTTTGTATAATTGGATTAAAGGTTTTGATTCTACGCTATAAAGTGGGACAGACTGGGAGCTTGCTCTCTCGGTTCCTGAGGTTAGTATTAGAAAGGAGAGCAGCCTGATCAGGCGGTGGTGCAGTGGATGGAGGGTTGGACTGGGATGTGGAAGACCCAGGTTCGAGACCCCGAGCTCGCCAGCTTGAGCGCAGGCCCATATGGCTTGAGCTAAAGCTCGCCAGCTTGGACCCAAGGTTGCTGGTTCCAGCAAGGGGTGGCTTGGTCTGCTGAAGGCCCGCGGTCAAGGCACATGTGAGAAAGCAATCAGTGAACAACTAAGGTGTTGCGACGGCAACGGAAAACTAATGATTGATGCTTCTCACCTCTCTCCGTTTCTGTCTGTCTGTCCCTATCTATCCCTCTCTCTGACTCTCTCTCTGTCCCAGTAAAAAAAAAAAAAAAAAAGGAAAGGAGAGCAGATTAAGGCCACGTGGAGGAGAGGAAGAAGCCAGTTTGAGCAGAGTTTGTGCTGGAGAAGGAGATGGGGAACAGAGGTGAATAAGGCTGGTGAGCTAGAAACTTTGATTCTAGGAAACTCGGATAAGTCAGTAGCTCTGTGAGCACTTAATGTGTGGGTTTTGGAGCCCAGTGTGTGTTTTTGCTTGCCCTCCGGGTGCAAGCTAGAATTAAAGCTGATGGCTCACCAGTTCTTGGTTCCGTTGTTTCATTACCGACTGTTCGAATCCAATGCGAACCTGCATGGGCCAGGCGGCTGTGATGGTGGCCCTGGCTACTGGCTTTACAGCGGACCTATACAAGAAGTAACAGCCAGCCCAAGGTGTTCGGCCTCCGGTCCAGTGGACAGAGAGACACAGGGTCAACGCGTGTCACCAAATGCTAAGTGATTTGAACCCTCAAGACATTGAAATGGCAAAACACACTCTTTTTTTTTTTTTGCTTGTAAGTGAATGCCTCATGTTTCAGCTTCAGCTCCAGTGACATGAAGCGAGTTATTTAATCTGCTTCAAAACCAATTTTGTTTTCTCATTAAAGAAGGCACTGGGGGGGGGGGATGAGTGGAATTTTAAATCCTCACCTTCATTCACTGTGAAGGCCAAGGACAAGAGGGTCACTTTAAAAGGAGGAACTTTTAGCTAAAGGGTCGGTGATTTGCACACCTTGAAATGCAAATGACCCACGACCTTTCTCAGAAGAGAAACTCTGGGTTCAAGCTGGGACCCCAGCGGGTTAGGGGACGAAGCCTGAGGCTGACCAAAGTGATGAGATAAAAATGTCAGAGTGCTGGAAACGGCTCAGGATTCTACAACCCTCTAGCTCCCTGCGTGCCCCTCCCGAGCGACCCCTAATTCTTCCCTGAACCGCTGGGACTCTGGAGAAGAAACACTGTGAAGGGAAGATTGGGGGGGGGGGAGACAAGGAGGGGCAGCACCCGCCGGTGACAGGCTGTGGCCCAAAGCATCTCTGCTCGATTGCTGTGAGGGCCTCCCCCATAGTGGCCGTGCATATGCAGGTTCCCATTGGATTCGGGCAGACAGTACAGAAATATTGGAGCCCAAAATTGGTGGGCCATTCCTTTATTCAAGTCTCGCACCGGCCGACGAGCAAACACACAGGGAAAACATTTCCCTCAACATTCAGAGCTCACAAAACCCTGACACATTATCTGGTCCCACAACAAGGAGAATCTTCTCCAGTTTCTCCTAGAATCAAAGCCCCCCACACACCAGTCTCAGTAGGGGTCCCCAAACCCCTCAGCTCTGGTTCCCCATCTGCACATATTCTCTCTCCTTGCCAACATGGCTTCTTCCTCAGCACCCTGCATTCTCTCTGCTCTCATTCTGAAAACATGGTTTCTCTCTGCAAAACTTTCTGGCCCCTCCAGCAAACATTAGCATAACAATGGCCCTTCCCATGCAGGAAGGTAATTTGCAATTTCACAGACCACCTATACCTGGCGCTGCCCAGCTCCCAATGCAAACTATAAGCCAGCAAACATAAAAATCATATTTTACAAACTTATTTGACCAACAATTGCTTACTTTGTCAATGTTGGACTGGCCCCGCTGTAAGACAAAGTTGAATGAGTGAAGTTCTTTGCTCAGGGTGACGAAAGGCGTTCAGGGAACCCAAGTTCTCACACCAGCTTCGATGACTCACCCAGTAGCACAGGGAGACTTTGTTCCTAAGTAGATTTCTGTGCTTTCTGCTTGATACATTCTTGCCTTTCCACCTGACTTACTTATTCTTTTCCCCAAAGAAAAGCAAACACACTGGAAAACGAAGCATGCATGTGGTGAACACAAGGGTCATTTAAGGGGTGATCCCACATGAACAGAGGGACTTAGAAAAATTGGGGAGAGCAGGGGTGGTAACGATTGGCTAAGACCATTAGGGGAAATTAATAGGATTTGTATGTTGGAATTCTTTTTAAGGCAGGTTGGTTAGTAGGAGTCTCAGGAAAATGTATGCAATTAGTTACAACAAGTTTAAGAGACAATTATTTTTAATAATACATGTGTACAACTAAAAATAATTTACTTAACAAGGATCCCCAGTGATAATTGCTCTTGCCAGAATGTATTGTACTGATTTTGTAGAGTACCTTGTTAACCTTCAGGATGGCATTGTGAAGTGATTACTGCTCTCACCATTTTTACACAGATGAGGAGATGACTAATGGGGTCAAATGACTTGCTTAGCTGCAAAACCAAGCTTGTTTTGCCAATCTGAAAACTTCTATTATCATACATATTACATTACTGGGGGGAAAAAATCATTAAACACAGGACAGAGAAGTTCTCTGCTTTTTTTTAAAATCAGCTTATTATGGCTAAAATGATTGGCTTTAGAAAACTTTAAAATGCAGTCCTTTGTTTGTTTACTGTGTATTGTTGATTTGATGTTGATGTCTACTGCCTAACATTGACAAAACCTAGTGAAAATCCGAAGCAAGACCTACCTCCTTTGAAGAATGAATCCGCTGAGGTCTCTCCCTAATTGAGAGAGGACACATAATGAACTGTGCCCGATCATGTTTTTTCTTTGCGTAATGAGTTATCAAGATTCCTTAAAATAGAAGATAAATGTCTCTCTTAGACTGAATGTGTGGATGATGGTGTGTGTAATAAGATGTCAGCAGGGAACCGGGACTTGTTTGATTTTCCAAGAAGAAAATCACGGTCGGCTAGGTCGTATGCTGTCCATTTCTCTTGCTACATTACTGAGCTGGTACGAGAGACATTTCCGAGGGAATCGTTTTCGTACCTGAATGACCAGACCCCGCACTGCACCCAGCTCAGACGACCTTAATAGCCGTGCGCGGCAGGCCCGAACATGCCCACATGCCCAGCTCTGAGCTCCATGCTCCATGCTTCTTGCTTCTTGCTTCTGTGCATTGTACAACCAATCTTCAAATAGTGTCAGAAGAGGGTGATTTTTTCCTTTAAATCCTGATTCTGCCTTATGTGAAGGAAACCCTTGCCCAAGGGCAAACACTGGCTGCGCAGAGGGGCTGGAATTGGAGGTGGGTGGGGAGCTCTCTGCCCACCGTGCCTCAATATTCACTGTCCTCAGCTGATCAGCTTCTGAATGAACAAATGAATAAATACATTATAGAAAGGGTACCTGTAAAGCCAGTGGCCAAGGCTGTTATCACAGCTGCCTGGCCCATGCAGGTTCGCATTAGATTCGGACAGTTGGTAATGAAACAACGGAGCCAAGAACTGGTGAGCCATCAGCTTTAATTCTAGCTTGCACCCGGCGGGCAAGCAAAAACACACACTGGGTTCCAAAACCTACTCATTCAGTGCTCACAAAGCTACTGACTTATCCGAGTTTCCTAGAATCAAAGGTTTCTAGCTCACCAGACTTATTCACCTCTGTTCCCCATCTCCTTCTCCAGCACAAACTCTGCACAAACTGGCTTCTCCCTCAGCACTCTGCCATCTTGGCTGCTTCTCCTCTCCTCCATGTGGCCTTAATCTGCTCTCCTCTCTAATGCTAACCTCAGGAACCGAGAGAGAGCAAGCTCCCGGTCTGCCCCACTTTATAGTGTAGAATCCAAACCTTTAATCCAATCTACAAACAAGGAAGTCTCTGATACAAAGTCACCCATCTGAGGCATAATGGGAGGATTCCTCATGAGAGTGCACCACCCCACATCATCCAATCAGTCAAGGGTGTGGGGAAAAACTTACTCACACCATTTTTAACAAAGTGAGCACAGTATATTTCATCTGCCCAACAGTACCCAACAGAGGTGGGGAGTGGCTCATAAAAGGCATTCTCCCTGGACCACCACCAAACGTGCCTTCTAGTGGAAGGAGCAGCCTTCGTACATGTTGGGGCGTGGTGGTGGCACTGTGGGCAGTTAAGTCACACACAAAGCTCCCAGGGCTGGGTGCTAAGATGCTCAGGGCTCAGGTTACAACCTTGCCCACCTGCACAGGTCCCCACAGGGTCTCTCTAACCCAGTCTGCAGAACGGGAAGCTAGTCATAAGTCATTCCTTTACCTTGCTGATTGTCTTCATTTTGAAAGACTCAATAGCCCCAAAATTAAATTTTAAAAAGATTTCTTTAGCCTGACCAGGTGGTGGCACAGTGGATAGAGCATCAGCCTGGGACCCAGGGGACCCAGGTTCAAAACCCTGAGGTCACCAGCTTGAGTGCGGGGTCGCCAGCTTGAGTATGGGATCATAGACATGACCCCATGGTCGCTGACTTGAGCCCAAAGGTCACCAGCTTGAAGCCCAAGGTTGCCAACTTGAGCAAGGGGTCACTTGCTCTGCTCTAGACGCCCCCCCCCGCCCCCAGTCAAGGCACATGTGAGAAGCAATTAATGAAAAACTAAGGCGACTAAGGAGCCACAATGAAGAATTGATGCTTCTCATCTCTCTCCCTTCCTGTCTGTCTGTCCCTATCTGTTCCTCTGTCTCTCTCTCTCCCTTAAAAGAAAAAAATAAAGATTTCTTTAAATGTCAGTGTTATTTCAGAAAAGGAAGATAAATAGCTACAATCTACAGTTCCCCTGATGTTTCTTCCTCCCAGACTACAAGTTATCACAAACACTTTAAATATTTAAAGCCTCAAATTAACTCCAAGATAACATGAAAATGCACCATCGTCCCTTTCCCCTGACAAGAAGAGCCGTGAATGAGTCGGAAGGACCGCTGCCTGTGCCTCCTCTGAATATATCAAGGAGGCTCCGTCCCTTGGAAGTCCTGTCAGCCTCAGTCTCCTGCTCTCTGCCGTGAAGGAGGGTGGGTCTCACCAAACAACGCTGGTGACAAACAGCACTGTGATTTCTGAACTGCCTGCCCGGCCTGCCTGTGAAGCCCTCGGTGGCCTTGAGGTCTCCTGCTGAGAGATCCACAACGTGGCCACTCCTTGGCACTCAAGTCACACTGCCAGGGCAGAGGACAGTCCTCTGAGCAGCGTTCTTGTGGAGTGCCATGTGCCGTTGAGGGGGCCCTGACTTCGGTCTCAAGCACGCTGGGCTTCTCTTGGCTCTGTTGCCAAATGTTCACCAGAATGCTGCTTGATATTTATTTTGTTCCCCCCTGCAGTGGCCAGCCACCTAGGTCTTCACTGGGCTTCACGATATTTTCAGGCTGTTGGGCAGATAAGATATATTATGCTCACTTTGTTAAAGATGGTGCTGCCCACATGGAAGTTTGTTGATATTAATGTGTGTTTGGGGACAGGCTGTGGGCAGGCCAGGTCGTTATAGCCTAGGGCCTGGTTTGGGGAGTAAGCTTTTCCCCACACCCTTGACTGATTGGATGATGTGGGGTGGTGCACTCTCGTGAGGAATCCTCCCATTATGCCTCAGATAAGTGACTTTGTATCAGAGACTTTCTTGTTTGTAAATTGGATTAAAGGTTTGGATTCTACACTATAAAGTGGGACAGACCGGGAGCTTGCTCTCTCTGGGTTCCTGAGGTTAGCATTAGAGAGGAGAGCAGATTAAGGCCACATGGAGGGGAGGAGAAGCAGCCAAGATGGCTGAGTGCTGAGGGAGAAGCCAGTTTGTGCAGAGTTTGTGCAGAGGGAAGGAGATAGGAAACAGAGGTGAATAAGTCTGGTGAGCTAGAAACCTTTGATTCTAGGAAACTCAGATAAGTCAGTAGCTTTGTGAGCACTGAATGAGTGGGTTTTGGAGCCCAGTGTGTGTTGTTACTTGCCCGCTGGGTGCAAGCTAGAATTAAAGCTGATGGCTCCCCAGTTCTTGGCTCCGTTGTTTCATACTGACTGTCCAAATCTAATGCGAACCTGCATGGGCCAGGCGGCTCTGATAGTGGCCTGTGGGCATTGTCCTTACACAGGCCCATTTCCATATTCGGCACTGGAAAAGGTCCCCAAAGGAACAGCATCCAGTGACAGCTTCCTTTTCTAAAACTCTCCCCTCTCTGGAACCTGAGTCCCTGGGCTCTTATGGCCTGGCTGGCTGCCATTACTTCTGAATGGTTGGCATGGGAGGAGGGGCATGAGAGCGAGCCTCACCAGCCTGCAGTCCCTGAGAGCCCGCATGCCAGGGGTGCCCAGAAGCTGGGCTCCAAAATGCATCGCGGCCTTTGCACTGAGGCCACACTCCCATGGGGCGCTCTCAGCTGGTGACTGAGGGTGCTGTGGGCATCAGACCCACTCCTGGGCGACACAGGGCCCCTCTCCCAACAGGATGTGCGTGGCCTCAGGGCTCCCTGAGGGCTTTGCCCATCCTTCCTCAGACTAAATCCCCAGCCTGGGGTCTCCTTCTCCCCTTCCCTCCTCCCCTGGCCACCAGACCCCCAACGTGGTCTGACCGCTCTCCCTGCTTTTTCCCAGCAACCTCAGTTTTTCTCACAGAAGACATCCTCCCTCCCCCAAATAAAGTCACAGCATATCCAGTGTGATGTTGCCGTCTTCTCGGGGAAGCTGATGAGCACAGGTCATTTCTCTGTCATATCAGGTGTGGCAGCTTGTACAGGTGGGGACACTGGTCAGTCACCAGCTACGCCGACCCATTTGGAAGTGAGCACCTCCATAATAGTTTGAACGATTCATCTGTGTCTTATTCTCAGGACTGCCTTACTCCCCCTAAACTTACTGCCTTCAGGGAAAGGCTGGAACCCTTCACTGGAAAGGTGCCTGCAGCCGACATGCAGAGACCCTCAGGAAAGGAAGTTTAGTCATTAGTTCAGAAGTCGGGGTGTAGCCTCGAGATCTGAGAGGGGATTGAAGGAGTTGCTTCTCTTTCTCTTAGAGAAGAAGAGACTTAGTCTGGGCGCCGGCTGGGGAGAGTCAGAGAGAGAGCCGGGGCGTTAGCTCCCAGTGTGGGAATCTGAACAGGGCTTGTTCTCTGCCTCTCCCTGCCCTGCGGAGTCTGGTAAGCTTGGCCAAGGAGGAAGGCTGGCAGACCAGTGAAGAGCCCGGCATCTTAGAGCAGGTGGGCGGTGCCGGTGCCTGGCTGGACCCAGGACAGCGGGGGGGGGGGGGGGAAGCCAAGCCCCCACTCCCCCACATAGTGCCGCAGCAGGAGAGTGGGTGTTGCAGGGGAGGGGTCTAGGCAGAGCCGGTTGGACAAAGTCCCACAGGGGCTTTTGCAGCCCCAGAGCATGGAGCAGAAGAACATCTGAAACCTCCCCTGGTCCCTGAAGTATAGAGTTACCCCTGAGACACAGGGCTTCCTGTTTTTTGTCTGCTCCACCTGACAGCCTGTCGAAGGCGGATGTCAAAGTCAGCAAAGAGGCTGCGTCCCAGACAAAGACCATTTGAGCTGCGCCCTGATAACCGGGTACCATTTTCCCAGCTGGGGGCGGGGTAGTGCAGAGGGAGGGCTGAGGCTGGAACCCCCTGTGCCCTGCCCCCTGCCCCCTGTGCCCAGCGCCAGGGACAGAGGCTCGCTTTGTTCCAGGAGCAGCAGGCAAGCAGGGTGGCTATAGCCTCCTTCCGCCAGCGGGTGAGGCTCTGAGTTGCCTGGGGATGGATTTCTGGTTTGTTTTGAAGTCTTAGATAAAGGTTGTTATCTTTCCTCTCCTCCTAATTAAATAATTATGGCATTATTGCTGTTCCCATTATTTTTAACTGTTCATGCCTCTGCAGATCCTCAATAATCTTTCCCATTTCCCCGAAGATGTGGTAAGTGCCCTGAGCACTGAGCATCTCTCAGTGGGGAAGTGGGGAAGGGCAGGACCCGCCCAGGGCGGGGAGGTGAGGAGGCCCTAGGAACACTTAGAGGCCTGGGACGTGGAGGCCTGGGGATGTGGAGGGCCAAGGACATGGAGGCCCGGGACATGGAGGCCTAGGGACAGCTGCTCTGCTGCCCGGGTCTCCGGAGCTCCCGAAGCTGCCGTGCTCCCAGACATCAATATTTGGGCAGCTTCAGCGACCCAGCTCGCACCAGGGCAGCAGGAGATAGGGGAGCTGACATAAAACCCAGAGAGGAATTTGCGGGAAGGGCCTGGGGCAGCTCACAGACGTATGGGAAGCCCGGGAGCCTGGCCCCATGAGCAGCTCCTGTGTGGACTGGGGAGCAGGGGTGAGGGGGTGCTCTTTGCTGGGACAGCACCCACTGGCTGGGCCGGGGGAAGACCCTGGTGTCAGACGGTTATGTCCCAAAGGCCAGGTGCGGCTGTTGTTGCGGGAGGCGGGAATGGATGTGGGGCACCTGCACACACCCTTCTCCCTCTGCAGGTTCCCACGGGACCCAGGCATGCTTCAGGATTGAGTCAGGAACCCCTGCAGCAGTCCCAAATGAGTTCTCTTGGGACATCCAGCAAGAAAGGACCTTAGGACCATGACCCAGGGTTTCTCCAAAGGGTCTCCACGGACCTCTCCCCCATCAGAACTGCAGGGCAGCTCCCTGGTCCCCCGCCTGTCAACATCTCAGGGTGGGTCACACACTGGTGCACTGGATTTTCTGTCTGCTTTATCATGGACTCAGTTCGCCCTTCCAGATGTTTGGTTTCAGGAGCCCAGTGCAGGCTGCTCTCTGTGGCTGTGAGGACCACCTTCTGGGTCCGTCCATGTGTGGACCACCCGGAATCAAGGAGATTGGGAGTGGGGAAGGGGAGGACCTGAAAGGCAGACAGACACACGTTTGCAGGGACTCAGCAGCCTTCGTGGTGGCAACAGCATTTTTTCTCCATTCGTAGCCAAGGCTGATACTCGTGCCATGTCTGGACTTTGCTAAAAAGTGACGCTTTTTAAAACAGGTAGTAAGTAGACAATACATAGAACACACGGAGTGTTTATCCTTGACATTTTATCCTGCCCGTTCTGAAGTGTGGGCGCTTTCCACCACACTCCTCGCTTTATGGGTCAGGACGGGGGGCGCACAGACACATCCAGTAAGTGGCCCACAGCCACGCGGCCGGTGGCGGCCGAGTGGGCCAGGCGGCCCGCTAGCACAGCCAGCCCCGCGACCCCGTGCCGCCTCCAATTTGTTGACAAGTCCTGACAGATGGTGAGCGATCCGCCAGGACAGGCAATGTGGTTGTGTCCTTGTGCTTCTGTTCAGTTCTGTTCTGTGAGGGCCGTGTTTACAAAGCACCAGCCACCAGGGGGGCCAAGGTGACCACGACGCCGTCTTTGCCTTTTAAAAAAATGTTCGTTCTGGGGAAGGCTGTAGGAAGGTGGTCTCTTCCTATGGTGCTGCTGTAACAATGTAATGCATGCGTGGCCTGGGCCAGGAGGCATGCAGTAGTGGGTGGGACAGGGGCAGCATCCAGGCGGGCTCCCGGGAGGAGGTGACCATTGAGCTGGGCCTTGATGGGTGAATAGGAGATCAGCAGGTAGACTGGCTGGAGAAAGGGTGGGTGAGGAATAGGCATGGTGGGCGGAGGGTAAGCATGCCAATGCCTGTGCCTGTGCACTCCAGGCCAATGGTCCAGCGGGCACTGACTGGGGAGAGGGAGGACGGGGGTGGGGTGACGAAGGAGCTAGTGACGGACAAGTGACTGGAGATGAGATGGGGAAGTCGGGCCAGGTGATGGAGTCCTGGATGCAGCCCCAGGCATCGCTCATTATCCTGAGTGTGAGCGTTCTATGACTTCCAGGACGAAGGACAGCCACTTCAGGGCTCCATCAGTGCCATGTGACTGCCTTACAGTTCTGGAGGTCAGAGGTCCAAAACAGGTTTCACGGGGCTGAAATGGAGGCAGAGGCAAGGCCATGCTCTTTCTGGAGCTCCCCCCTACCCCTTCCCCCCCTCCGCCGGGCGAGAGTCTGTCTTCTCGCAGCTTCCAGCTCTGGCTCCCGGCCCCTTCCTCCGTCCTCAAACTAGCGGCTGGGATGGCGTCCTCCTCACGCCGTGTCTCTCGGGGTCTCTCTGCTACTTTCAAGAGCTCTCTGATGACCCGCGCTCGCCCAAATAATCCGGGGTGGTCATTTCCCTGATTTTAAGATCGGCTGATCTGCAGCATTGATTCCATCTGCAAACTGAATGCCTTCTGCCATGTCACTGAACACCGTCACCAGTGCTGGGGTGTCGGGCGCGAGCATTCCTGGGGTCCCTCATTCTGCCCACCACGTCCTATAATCACCGAAGCCTTTTAAAGCTGTGAGGGAACCCATCAGAGTTCAAGAAAAATTAGCTCAGCGGCAAGCGTCCTACTAGGAACGTGGAGTTCTTTCTTCTGCCCCTCGGGGTGGACAGGACCTAGTTCATTTCCTACGTTCTTACTTGAATGTCATCCGGTGACATTTGCAGAAATGTGGGATGGCCAATTAGGAACCTTACGTTGTGATGTCTACTTCCCTGGGTTTCCCCGTATCTCGCTGCTACCGTGCCTCTGCCCGCAGAGCATTTGATGAAATTTCCAAAAATGCAAGTAAGTAACCCAAGATGCTGGGGCCGGCAGTCGAGGGAAGTGGGAAAAGGAGACGTTTACATGGGAAGAAAACAAAGCAAAATAACAGGAGGCTGGAAATCAGCTCGTTGCTGACAGGGAGGGCTCCCCAAGTTGGCCCCCGGCTTCGTAGCCCCTGAGGCAAAGAGAGAAAACGCGGGAGTCACGAAATACACACCAGCGGGCACAGAGATGCAGGTGAGCTGTTCGGCCGGCCGGCGCCCAGCCGCGTGCGGCTGACACCTGAGAAGATCTGCCGCGGTCCTCACGGGCCGTTGTTGCAGACTTTGTCCCCTGGGAGAGCTCAGAGGGGCCAAGTAGTGACCTCTGTGGAGACACCAGCTTCTCACACTGTCCCTTCGTGCGAGCAAGTGACCCAATCCCGAAGCCATGTCCGTGAGGGCCACCTCCAAGGGTGTGCGTGGGTTTTAGCTGGCTATGGCTGTGAGAACCCCCCGTTTAGGGACTTACCACCCCAGTGTGGTGGCTCTCCCGATTCTGTGGGTTGATCTGGGCTGGCGGGGCAGGGGCGGTGCGATGTCTGCCACCCCGCGCCGGGCAGCTGGCCCGAGCGCACCCACTGTGCTCCCTTCTCTCAGGGGTTACTCCCCTGCACTGCCCGCTGCCCAG
This sequence comes from Rhynchonycteris naso, assembly GCA_037038555.1. Lineage (NCBI taxonomy): Eukaryota > Metazoa > Chordata > Mammalia > Chiroptera > Emballonuridae > Rhynchonycteris > Rhynchonycteris naso. Next base: position 258,150,035 of record CM072999.1, on the reverse strand, counting down.
CACGCAACACAGTTGCCAGGTACATCTCACATAGCTTTACATGTAGCGATCGTCTTAGTCTGCTCAGGCTGCCCGGACGAAATCCCACAGAAATGCTTAGTCTTAGGCTCTATCCAGAAGATGGATGGATCAGAAACGTTGGGGTGGGGCCAAGATGCTGAATCTCAACAGGCTCCCCAGGTTTGCTAATGAGAACCACCATGGGGGTTCTGATGTAACTGGCCTGGGGCGTGGCCCAAGCTTGGGGAGGTCTGTAAAGTTTCCCTGTGGCTCTGCTGTTCCAGGAGGCTGTGGGTTTCCACTGGAGCCCTCTGCACACGCCGGTTAGGCCCTGCGTGACCAGCAAACGGGCTTCCTGCCGGCCGCCCCCCCTCTGAATAATTGCCCTTTCCACTCCACAAGGCAGAATGTCCTTTTTCTTCCTCCTCTGTATTACGAGAGAGTGGAAACATAGTTTCCCAGTGAGCTTGCATTTCCCATGAAAAATGGCTAGCTCGAATCAGACCAAAGGGAAGATCTGTCACGGGGTAATGACCCCGTTTAGTCTCATGGCAGCTCCCTCTGTTTCATCGCAAGAGGAGAGGACGAAGCACTTCTCCCTAATCTGTTTCCTACGGGGTATCCCCCCATCTCCTCCTCTGCCACCCCCCCCCCGCAAAGGCACACGCTGCCGCAGAAACAGCTTGGTGGGTAAGACATGCTCGGGACCCTCTGGCTGGACGTCAGGTCAGTCGGGTCCGGGTGTGACCGAGAGTCGGGTTTGCCCCGCTGTGCCGGCAGAGCTGAGATGTGAAGTGGAGACTAGGTGGGCAGAGAGCTCGGGCCGTGTGCGCACCACGCAGGCAGGGCCGCTCTGCCTGGGCCTGTCCAGCGTCCTTCTTGCAGGCCCGAGGCTGTAAGCATAGTCCCTGCTGGTGGGGGACTGTCAAGGGCATTGTAGGACGTGTAGCCTCAGCCCCACTGATGCCATAGCATGTCCCCTAACCCCTAGCTGTGACAACCACAAATGTCTCCAGACATTGCCCCAGTGTCGCCCAGGGGGGCAGGGCGGGCAAAATGGTCCTTAGCCATGGACCACTGGGCATAGGAGACCCAGGTCACAGGGTCCCGAACCAAATACTAGCCTGGCGTGTTCAGTGGCCCTGTGGTGAGCTCTTCAGCTTTCCTGGCCGCCCTCCCCACCCACCCCTGCCGGTCCTGCCCCCAGCACCTGGTTTCCCAAGCCCAGCTGGCTCAGACTCTGCGCCCCTACCTGTTGGACTTCCTAAAAGTGTCCCTCAGCTACGCACGCCATGCGGGTCACCTCTGACTATGGACAGCCCACTGGTCTCAGCAGTCTGGGAGTGGACCCTTGGTCCTCAGGCTTCCTGGAGGTGGGGGCCAGGCGAGTCCTCCCAGCGGCCACCTGTTCCCTCCTGTCTTTGTGGCTGGGCTGTGGATGTTCACTCAGCGTTCCTGCCTCCTCCTTGACGGACGATCCCCCTTCCCAGGTATGTTGTGTGGCCTCTTTTGGAAGAAGGTTTTCTTTTCTCAGACTCAGCAGAGTAATGGGATCAAAACTTCCCAGCTTGAAACTATTCCAGAAATCATATCCTTCTTTGTCCTGGTCCCCCTCCTGTTCCTCCTCTTCCTCCCCCTCCTCCTCTTCCCCCTCCTCCCCCTCCTCCTCCTCCTCCTCCTCCCCCCTCCTCCCCTCCTCTTCCTCCCCCACCCCCCTCCTCCCCCCCTCCTCCCCCTCCTCCCCCTCCTCCCCCCACCTCCCTTCTCCCCCACCTCCTCCTCCTCTTCCCCCTCCTCCCCCCTCCTCCTCCACCCCCTCCTCCCCCCTCCACTTCCTCCCCCCACCCCCCTCCCCCTCCACCCCCTCCTCCCCCCTCCTCCTCCCCCTCCTCCCCACTCCTCTTCCTCCCCCCTCTTCCCCCTCCTCCCCCCCACCTCCTCCCCCTCCTCCCCCCTCCCTCCCTCCTCCACCCTCCTCCCCCTTCCCCCACTCCCCCTCCACCCCCTCCTCTTCCCTCCCCCTCCCCCTCCTCCCCTTCCCCATCCTCCCCCCTCCTCTCCCTCCTCCCCCTCCCCCACCCCTCCTCCTCCCCCTCCTCCCCCTCCTCCTCCTCCCCCTCACTCCCCCTCCTCCTCATCCCCCCCTCTCTCCCTCCCCCCTCCTCCTCCTCCCCTTCCTCCCCCTCCTCCTCCTCCTCCCCCCCTCCTCTTCCCCTTCTTCCCCCTCCCCCTCCTCCTCTTCCTCCCCCTCCTCCTCTTCCTCCCCCCTCCTCCCCCTCCCCTCCTCCCCCTCCCACACCTCCACCCCCTCCCCCTCCTCCCCCCTCCCCCTCCTCCCCCTCCCCCTCCTCCCCCTCCCCCTCCCCCTCCCCCTCCTCCCCCTCCCCCTCCCCCTCCTCCTCCTCCCCCTCCTCCCCCTCCTCCCCCTCCCCCTCCTCCCCCTCCTCCTCCCCCTCCTCCTCTTCCCCGTCTTCCCCCTCCTCCTCCTCCTCTTCCTCCCCCTCCTCCCCCTCCCCTCCTCCTCCCCCTCCTCCCCCTCCTCCTCTTCCTCCTCCCCCTCCTCCTCCTCTTCTTCCACCTCCTCCCCCTCCTCCTCTTCCCCCTTCTCCCCCTCCTCCTCCTCCTCCCCCTCCTCCCCCTCCTCCTCTTCCTCCCCCTCCTCCCCTTCCCCCCCTCCTCCCCTTCCCCCCCTCCCCCCCTCCCCCTCCTCCTCCCCCTCCTCCTCCTCCCCCTCCTCTCCCTCCCCCTCCTCCCCCTCCTCTCCCTCCCCCTCCTCCCCCCTCCCCCTCCCCCTCCTCTCCCTCCTCCTCCTCTCCCTCCTCCTCCTCCCCCCCTCCTCCTCCCCCTCCTCCCCCTCCCCCTCATCCCCCTCCTCCTCCCCCTCCTCCTCCTCCCCCTCCTCCTCTTCCCCGTCTTCCCCCTCCTCCTCCTCCTCTTCCTCCCCCTCCTCCCCCTCCTCCTCCTCCTCCCCCTCCTCCCCCTCCTCCTCTTCCTCCTCCCCCTCCTCCTCCTCTTCTTCCACCTCCTCCCCCTCCTCCTCTTCCCCCTCCTCCCCCTCCTCCTCCTCCTCTTCCTCCCCCTCCTCCTCCTCTTCCTCCCCCTCCTCCCCCTCCTCCGTCTTTTTCTCTCTTAGGTTTTATTTTCTTAAAACAACTTGGATCTTTTCTTTTATTCCTGTTCTCCCTTCCCTTCCCTTCTCCTTTGGCATACCGGCTTGTTCTCTTTATCTATGAGTCTGTCCCTGCTTTATTTATCCATTTATTTTATTTTATTATATCCCACATATAAGTACGATTTCGTACGACATCTGTCTTCCTCTGTTTGATCTATTTCCATTAGCATAAACCCCTCCAGGCCCGTCCATGTTGTTGCAAATGGCAAGATTTCATTCTTCTTCTGTTGTTATGGCTGAGTAGACACGTGCCCGTCTTCTCTGTCCATTCATTCCTGGATGGACATCTAGGTTCCGCCCCCACCTCGTCTGGGACTAGCGAGGCGGCAGTGATCACAGGGGGGCGCATCTATCTTTTCCAATTCGTACTTTTGTTTTCTCCGGGTACGCGGCAAGACGTTGAACTGCGGGACGATTCGGCAGCCGTGTTTTTAATTATTTGAGGAGCCTCCGTAGGGTTTCCACTGCGGCAGCAAGAATGCGCGGTCCCAGGAACGATGCCCAAGAGTCCCCTTTGCTCCACATCCTCGCCGCCGCTTACCTGTTGCTACCCTGGGGACAGCCATTCTGACAGGTGCAAGGGGATGATAGCTCATCGTGGTTTTAATTGTATTTCCCGGATGATCGGCGATGTTGAACATCTTCTCGCGGACCTTCGAAGTTCATCTGCCGCGACCCTTCTGGGCGCGCGCCCGAGCTTTCTGGGTGGATCGCAGTTGCCTATTAACGCAGCGTGGCAGGGAAACGGCCCGTCTGACCGGTGATCCGTTTCCCTGGCAGTGTTTTCAAACCTGTGAAACTCTTTTCAGTTCCCCCTCCAATCCTGACAGCTAGTAAATAGCAATCTTTAAAATGATTAGGAGGAAGACTTGACATAGGGTGGGGAAGTTTCTGAGTTATTTCTCCTATGGTTTTACCCTAGGCTGGAAGGCGAGGATTGGTTAGCACAGCCCCCGGTGGGCTGAACTCTAAACCACCTCTTGACTGTCCAGTGGGACCATCCCAAGTGTCTTACAGGTACCTGGCTGGGCCCAGCCCTCAGGCGTCTAGATAGGACCAATCCCCCCATGGTCCACTGCCCTCCTGGCTATTAGCTGTGGACGGTGAATGAAGACAAGCCAGGCGGTCATAATATCGTTGGCTCGTGACAATTCGGTCCTCAGAGCCTCAAGATGGTGTGTTAGGCTTGATTAGACTTGAAGGGACAGCTGTGTTCTTTACCAGCTGTTAACCACCAGTGACTTCTAAATCATTCTCACAGCGAATGACTGTAAGAGAGAGAAACATGACAAACTCTGTGGGTCACCACCCTCCACTGTTTTCTAACATGCCAGTTGCAGAGTGTCGTGGATTCTTGTGGCTGGACAAAGACTCTGACTTGGCCAAACTTGAGTCTCATCTGAGCCCTCTTGCTACTGGGTCTCGACCTTGGCCTGCCCACTCTGGTAGCAAGAATCACCCCACCCTAGATAGCTGATCAAGCTCCTTATCTCCTGCTTTGATGTATGGGCCTTCTGCCTGCCTGTAGCAAGAATCCTGTTAGGTCAGTTTAGCAAGAATTTCCCAACCTTCTGTGTTTCTTTTCAGTACTTTTCCATCCGCCCCCCACCCTCCCTTCGCCCGGCTCCTTAGCTGTAAAATCCCCACTGGGTCTTGTTCATTAGGAGGCCAGCCTTATCTCTCTCCCCTACTGCAGTAGCCCTGGACAAGGTCTTCCTGACCATTGTGACCAGTGTTAGAATACTTTTCCCTTCAGCTCTCTAAGGTGCGTAAGGTAGATATTGCCCCACGTTACTGAAAGAGAAACTGAGGCTCCAGTTGTCCCTGGCTTCTGGTTGAGGGGTCACCTGTGGCTTGGCAAGCTCGACAATCGACCCTTCATTTCCTTACGTGGCATCCCTTACTTTGGTTTTCACGTGGCCAGGAAACTCCACGGGAGACATGCAGGGAAAAGGGACCCATCACTAAAGGGGTGGAGAGGGGAGGGAAGACACTTCTTTGACCTCTGCCCCCCCCCCCCCCCCAGTGACCAGGCTTCTCAGAGCTGCTGCCAGTTGAACCCGTTTTAAGCAGGGTCTGCTTCTGCTCCTGGAAATAATCCTCAGGGTAGAGACGTCAGCTCTTATCTGAGATCACCCCACACCGCTTCCACTTAAAGGGAAACGTCGCCTTTAGTTGGCCGTGTGACCTTGAGCAGCTGGCTTCACTCCTTTGTGCTATCAGTACAGGAGGCAGCCGGCTATGTCCAGTTACCGCTCCAGTGGGTCAGGTATGCAGGACCGCTGATGCTGGGAAAGAGGGTGAACGACGGAGGAGGGGAGAGGCTCCAACGTCTCCTTCTCAGACGATAACGGGCCAGCGTCCCTGAAGCCCTCCCCTGAGGCCGTTTGTGGGCAGCTGGCGAGTTAGGAAAGAGGAAATAGAGGCAGAGCGGGTGACACTGACTGCCTGCGAGGGACTTGTGGCGTTGAGAAAGGGGCAGGGGAGAGGCCGGGGCCCCAGTGGCGGCTTGACGGCCAGGCACTGACGTCTGTTTGTACCAGAGCCATCACATGGGATGTGCAGGTAGAAGAACATGTGGGTTGTGGGTCCTGGAGGAGGATGACACAGTGTAAAGCCTGTGGCCGAGGCTACTATCACAGCAGCCCAACCCACGCAGGTTCACATTAGATTCGGACAGATGGCAATAAAACACCGGAGCCAAAAACTGGTGAGCCATCAGCTTTAATTCTAGCTTGCACCCGGCGGGCAAGTAAAAACACACACTGGGCTCCAAAACCCACACATTCAGTGCTCACAAAGCTACTGACTTATCCGAGTTTCCTAGAATCAAAGGTTTCTAGCTCACCAGACTTATTCACCTCTGTTCCCCATCTCCTTCTCTCTGCACAAACTCTGCACTAACTGGCTTCTCCCTCAGCACTCTGCCATCTTGGCTGCTTCTCCTGGCCTTCACGTGGCCTTAATCTTCTCTCCTCTCTTCTAATACTAACCTCAGGAACTCAGGAACCAAGAGAGAGAGAGAGATCAAGCTCCCAGACTGCCCCAGTTTATAGCCTAGAAAATCCAAACCTTTAATCCAATTATACAAACAAGGAAGTCTCTGATACAAAGTCACCCATCTGAGGCATAATGGGATTCCTCCCTACATCACCACCCTACATCATCCAATCAGTCAAGGGTGTGGAGAAGAGCTTACTCTTAAAGCCAAGCCTTAGGCCATAACAACCTGGCCTGCTTACATTAAAGCCTTTTCCCCACACCCATCCCAAGCATAAGGGCAAATAATATCACCTGGGTGACGGGCTTCCATGTGGGCAGCGCCATCTTTAACAAAGTGAGCATAATATATTTTATCTGCCCGACACACAGCCTCTCGCTCTCTCCCCTTGAACCTTTGCTGCCAGCCTGCTTTTTCTGCTCTCTCTGCAGCCCGGCTCCCCTGGTCACCCCACGAACATGGTCATCCCGTCCTGGCTGGCCCAAAATGGCAGCCCTCAGTCTGTGTAACCTTCCCACTTGTTCTCTCGTGGCTAGTTGACTCAGTCTCCCTTTCCCCCTCAATTAGAAAGCTTCTTCGAGAAAATGTGATTGGCTAAGCTTGAACCAAACTTCTACCCCTTACCCAATCACCTGTGGTCAGTGGGTCACATGGTTTAAGTCGCTCTCTTATGAGGAGCTACTCTATTGGTCAGCTGGAATCCACTTAAGAAAATATTGTGGTCCTGGCTGGTTGGCTCAGTGTTAGAACCCAATGTGTGGATGTCCTCGGTTCGATTCCAGGTCAAGGCACACAGGGAAAGCGACAATCTGCTTTTTCACCTTTCTTTCTCCTCCCGCAGCCGTGACTCAATTGCTTCAAGCACATTGGCCCCGGGCACTGAGGATAGTTCCATGGAGCCTCTGCCTCAGGTGCTGAAAGTAGCTCCGTTGTGAGCATGGCCCCAGATGGGCAGAGCATCGGCCCCAGATAGGGGTTGCCAGGTAGATCCCTGTCTGGATGCATGTAGGAGTCTGACTCACTATCTCCCCTCCTCTCACTTGGAAAAGGAAAAAAAGAAAAAAAAGAAAACACTGTAACAATTTCCACTTGGACCAATCTTTGTTAAGTGAACAATATTCCCATAAGCTATACGGGAATAACACTGAAAAATAACACCAGTTTATTAAAAAAAACACAACCCAGGTCCTTTTGCATATTTTCAGCACCATCCAAATGACCACATTCTTGATGTACGCTGGGTCTTCCAGGAAGATGGCTGCGTAGGAGAAGGCAGCCTTGAACTTCATGGTTAAGCCCTGTCTTATCCAAAGTGGTTTATGAGGCTGTCCTGTGGTCATATTTTATGCAAATGGAGCCCCCTCTTGCAAGGTTGTCTATTTTTCTAATTTAGCGCACGTGAACATTCAGGTAACCCTCGAAAGACATGAGGAACGAGCGTCAGGAATATAAACGAGATGGGCCGTGTGCGCGGGGAGGAATGAGCTTCTGTTCTGTGACGCTGGTTTCCTTTCTGCAGACCAGACTGACTGACAGAGCCATGGCAGGACAAGACAAGATCGAATCACAATGGGGCTTAACCCTCTATTAGCCAGATTCGAGATCACAGTGTCGGAAATCATCATGTGCACACAATGTCCTGAGATACGAGGAAACATCCAAGGGTCCCCGTATCCCCGACCAGACAGACAGGTCAGGTATGAAGAAAGCTGGGCACTTGTGGAGAACCGAGTAAGAACGACAGAGATGCCTGGAAGGATGGTGCTTGGCTCTCCCCTTTGCTCCGCGTCAGTACACAGGGTCTGGTCTCTCCCTCCCATGGGCTTCTGTGGTGTTGGGGTCAGAAGGAGGAACCATGACCACAGGGGGAAGGGCGGAGCTCAGTGACCCCTGAGACAGAATGGAGCACGGAAGCCCACGCATCCCTCCCTCCATGCCCCCCTGTAAACTGTTCCGGGTGAGCAACGTCCAGGACAGGCCCCTGGTGTATCCAAGCCATTAATAGAAACGGGATAGGCCCAAATCAAGGGGCATGGAAGTAGGATGCTTCGGGGTGCAAGCAGTGCATTCAAGCTGTGTTGAGATAGTATCTGGGACTTGAGTATCTGGGATTTGTCTGCACATGGAGTCGGTAAGTCCAAGGTAGGGTGGACTGCAGGGAGGCTTGGACTGGCCGCTGCAGGTCATCAGAGATGTGGTGGCTTTCTGTGTAAGCACTCTGGCTTTCCTCTGCCAGCTGTCCTCAGGCCCTCAGGGGTGACAGGGCCACAGGAGTTCCAGACTTCACAGCCCCCTCCCGCTCCATCCACACACGAGGAGCATGGGTCTCCTGCGTGCCCAGACCGGGGACAGGCATCGTCCTCGGAGGCCTTGGCAACCCTCTCCTCTCCGAGGTGAGCCTTCGGGCCTTCCCCAGGCACTGCCAGGGCGGCCGGCAGGATGCAGAGAAGGTTACCCCAGGCAGCGCCTGTACCCTCTTCCGGCCCATGTCACAGTTCCCTGGGAGCGGGGGCTGGAAGATCAACCACAGGGGGACCCCCAGTGGCAGGGAGAGCCCACCCAGCACTGTGCCCCTGGAGCAGAGGTGGTGGTGATCAGCAACTGTTCTGCTGGGCTCAGCTGGGCACCGTTTGGCTGGGTGACAGGCAGCCCCAGGAGTAGCAGAGCAGAGAACCCCCAAGACAATAATACACAAACGCTCCTAGATCCCACTGGAGACAGGGGCAGGGAGCAGGGTCATTGTTCCTGGGCCTTCCATGGCCTTCTCAGTGCAGATCTGGTGGTCTGGGGAACAGGTGCTATGTCCCACTGCCCTGTGGCCGTCAGCACAAGTGGGCTACGACTCTCACCACCCGGCCGCCACCCTTCCTGTCACCAAGGGGGAACTGATTCCAGTTCTGGGGAGTGTTCGCTGGCCCTCTGTGGAGGGGCAAGGGGCCTCCCTCCGAGACGGGGGCCCCATGCCCCTTGCCCTCACTCTTCCCCACCAGGAAGGAGTTCTTAGGGTGCTCCAGATATGAACCCAATTTTTATCTACAAAGTGGTGACCGTGAACTATTGTGCCGACACAGGACTGTGTAGCACTTTATATAGATTCTGAAAAAGAGCTTACATCAAAGTTGCAGCCTTATTTTTCGTCACCCCCCCCCCCCCAGGGACGGCACAATGGCTGTGTGAGTGCCCAGCCCAGCTCTGGGGACCACTGTCCCAGGCCAGCGGGCACCAAGACGGACTACTTTTTAAATTACTGTATTTCCCCATGTAGAAGACACCCTTTTCCGAAAAATCTGGGGTCTAAAAACTGGATGCATCTTATACAGTGGTTGTAGATTATTTTTTACTTGCATTTTCTACCTTTTTGTACAGATGAGGAGTTGTATGAATCTTATGATGGCTAAAAACTTGAGTTCAATAACTTTATGAAATACATAATTTTTTTTTTTAAATTTTGGGCCCCAAAATGTAGGTGCGTCTTATACATGGGAGCGTTGTATACAGGGGGAAATATGATATTTTTAACTGTGGTAAGATATATATAACAGAAAATTGACCATCTTAGCCATTTCCCCCCATTGATTTGGGGAGGGGAAGAGAGAGAGAGAGAGAAGCATCAACTCACCATTCCACTTAGTTGTGTGCTCTGTGGTTGTGTCTCATTTGTGCCCTGACTGGGGATCAAACTTCTTTCTTTCTTTTGCCATCTTACACATTTTTGAGTGTATAATCTCGTGACATTAGGAACATTCACATTGATGTAAAGCTGTCACTACTGTCAGCCCCCAGAACACTTTACTCTTGCAAGGCGGAAGCTCTGTGCCTGTCCGCTAGTGACTGCCCGCTGTCCGGAGCCCCGGTTCAGTTTCTGTCTTCATGAACGTGACCATTTCTGTTTCCTCAGACACTTTTCCTTTCGTATCTGACATGTCATAAGGTCCTCACAATTTACCCACGTGGCAGCCTGTGTCGGGAGTGTGGCTCCTTTCTGAGGCTGAGTTGGCATTCCCCGTGGGGAGGACCGCATTTGTCAATCGCCCAGCAGGGACACTTGGGCTGTTGCCACCCTCTCGGCGGCTGCTGGGGACATGGGCACACAAAGTCAGTATCTCTTCAGAACCGCAGAAAGGGGGGTGGCTGGGTCATATGGCCATTTCACGCTCAATTTCTCGAGGACCTGCCACATGGCATTCCACAGTGTGTGTGTGTGGGGGGGGGGGGCTGTGTACTGTTCTGCCCCCTGCCGGCAGGCTGCGTTTCGGGCTGCATTGTACCTAACTCAGTATTCCCACCGCCTAGAACAGCGCCAGCCATGGGGGTGCGGGGGGGGGGGGGGTTGCTCCGAAAGGGTGAGTCCCTGAGCGAGAGGCAGCCTGGCCTCGCTGGGGTGGAGCCAGCCAACTGCGTCGGCTTCGGCAGGGACGCCAGAGGGAGTGGGGGACACTGTGGTCAGCAGGAAGCTCCACCGAGGACGACCTGACAGGGTGTGGGTTTGGACTCGGATTTATTCGTTTTTCAGCTGAGATGCCCAGAGGGCCCCCACTGCCTTCTTTCTATAGGGGACTCAGGCCATAACTTTTCAAACTAGTTTAGCCCTTGCCGTGGGCTGGCAGGATGGAGTCGTCCTCCTCTTCCTCTTCCTCCTCCTCCCCCCCCTTCTTTTCTTTCTTCTTTTAAAAAAAATAAAAGCCCTCAGGCTTTCTTTTTCATCCTCAGGAAGCTGGTGCTGGGCTGGACCGGGCTGGCCCTGTGTCCCTTGTCCCCTCTGGTGTCCCACAGCAGGCTGTTTCCTCCGCGCACAAACAGGGCTGTCATCCGATGTGCACTTTAAGTGCAGGGACGGGGACACAGAGAAGCCCTTGCAAAGGCGGAATGGGGGAGCCGGAAAACCGAAGCCTGGCCAAGAGAAAGCGCGGGGAAACCCAAGAAGGCAGGACTCTGTGGCCAGCCCGCAAGGAGGAGAAATGGAGCCCGGGGCTGGCCGGGACGCAGGTGGAGCAGGGCGGCAGAGGATGCAGAACCCCGGGCCGAGGACCCAAGGGACATATGAGAACAGGAGGGCGGATCTGCTCAGGCAGCTGGCTTCTCCTATGCCGGGTGCCCGGGCGCAGGAAGTGGGCAACGAAGAGAGTGTGTGCTGGACACAGGTCTGGACAGACTCGCCCAGCTGGCTCCTGCTTGGGAGGGGCTCCAGCTCTTCTGTCCCCCTTGTCGGGTGGAGGGAGCACACCTGAGGGAACACTCAGGTGTTTGTGGGCTCACTAGCAGGATAGAGGGCACTTTAAATGCAGCTTAGAAATGGAACACTGGCCCCGGCTGGTGGCTCTGCGGATAGAGCATCGGCCTAGTTAGTATGGAAATCCTGGGTTTGATTCCCAGTCAGCGCAGCCAGGGGAAGCAATTACCTGCTCCTTCCCTTCTTTGTCTTTCCGTTCTTTCCCTCTTTCCCTCTTGTAGCCAGTGACTCAATTGGTTCAAGTGTGGCCCCAGGGGCTGAGGATGGCTCCATTGGAGCGCATCAGCCCCAGGCACTATAAATAGTTTGGTACTCGAGCATTGGCCCCAGACAAGGTTGCCAGGCGAATCTCAGTTGAAGCACATTCAGAAGTCTGCTTCGCTATTTCTCCTCCTCTCACCCCCCCAAAAAAAAGAAAAGAAAAGAAATAAAGAAATAAAATGGGGAAATGAAACCCTGTTCTGAAGAGGAGTGTTTTGCTGAACCACATTCACACCTGTAAACAGAACCCTGGTGCCCCTCCAGGGGGCTCCTGTTATGGGGAGCAGTTACCTGCTCAGTCACACTCACTGCGCCGTGCCTCGAGGCAGGGACGGGTCTCCAGCAGAGGCTGCAATGCTGCCTTACCCTGGGCAGTGCCCTGTACCCTGTCCTGGCACATGTCACAGTTCCCTGGGAGCAGGGGCTGGAAGATCAACCACAGGGGGACCCCCAGTGGCAGGGACAGCCCAAATGCATCCCTCCCTCCATGCCCCCCTGTAAACTGTTCCAGGTGAGCGACGTCCAAGGACAGGCCCCTGGTCTATCCAAGCCGTCAACAGAAACGGGATAGGCCCAAATCAAAGAGCATGGAAGTAAAGGCATCAAAGGGCAGTATCTATATAAAGTTCTATCACACTTGGTAAATTTCCAAGTGAGAGGAGGGGAGATAGTGAGTCAGACTCCTGCATGCACCCAGACAGGGATCCACCTGGCACCCCCTATCTGGGAGGGGCCCCTGAGCCCCTGAGAAGCAGCAGAAGAGGAGCTCACTGTTAGGGAGTCTGCCTGAACAGCGATGGCCAGACAGGGGTGCTGCTGGGGTTCAGTGCAATCAAAGACACCCCGATACTCTCGAGCGTGTGTTTAAAAATAATGCGTTTGTGCCCTGTCCTCAGGCTCCTACCTCCTTGAGGACAGGCGGTCATCTGAGAAGAGCTTACAGCAGCCGGTGCTCAGCATCTCGGGGACCTGCCTTCGTGTCTGACAGATCTTTGCCTGGATGCCGCCAGGAGAAAGGTGCTGACCTTCAGGTGGACTCTAGAAAGAGTTTCCAGGCTTCTGAGTGACAGCAGGTGCTCTGGAAGGTGTTGAACGCCACCTTCTGTGACCAGGGCTGATGGGTGGCTGTTGGCAATATCCTTATACACAGGATTTGCTCCTGAGTCCTACATGTGGGTGCATCTGTTAGCATGTGACACATGTTCACAGGGATTTCGCTGTGAGCAAGACGCAGAACCCAGCTCAGGAGGACCCAGGGGAGGTTCTGATCCTCATCCCTCTGAGACCAGCAGGGGCAGTAACGGGCCTGGTAAGTTCATGGGTGTGTTTGTGTGTATACGTGCACAACCACCGACAGGGAACAGGTTTTTCTATGTGGAAAGTCAGGAGTCTGCCTGTACCAGGTGTTGGTCCTGGTGTGTGAGGACAACCAGCTGGGCCATACATGTTCCCTCCTTATGTGGGAGGGAGTCTCGAGTTATCATCTTAGAACCAAGTAAGGGGACACTCTGGAGGCTGAAGGAAAGCCCTTCCCATGACGGGGACAAAACCACCAGGCTGGGTGGGACGGGAGCCTGGACAACAGTTGGTGCACACAGAAGACCATTCATTGCTTTCTAATAGTGCCCGCCGCGGATCCAGGCCTCGCCCAAACAGTGCCCACCACTCTGCACGGAGGGAGAGGCTCTGGCTGCATCCCCCACTGGCTGTTCCCAGGGGTGGGGGAGACCCAGGTGGACAAGTCCAGGAGGATGGCAGTGGCTGTACCATCGGCTGGCGCTAGTCCTGTGGTTTGCCCTGGACCTCGGGTACCTGACTGATCAATAATGGATTTCAGGGACTTGTTCAATGCACTCACTGAAAAGTTAACTCACACAAGCACAGAAGCGTGGCCAAGAGCGACCGTGAATGCATTTGAGAGAAGTAACGTGGAGAGTGGAGTGTCCACCTTCGGGTCATAGCACTAGGTCCCTGCCCCCCGCTATCCGCAGCCCGACCGGGCATCCGTTTTCCATGGGAGGGCAGTGACAGGGGCCGACGCTCTAGGTTGTTGTCCTTTGGGGTAAAACTGTCCCAGGATGAGTTTGATGTCTTCATAACCTTCACGTGCTTGCTGAAATACGCACTCTAAAGCCAAGCGCACTCTTAACGAAGCCAATGGTTTTCCTGATTCAAAATCTACTTCTTGAAACGATATTGGAAAAACGCCACCTGTCCTTAACTCGCTTCTCAATGAGTTTGCTGGAGGGATAACACGATTTCTCCCCGACAGGGGGTTGTTCTGGTTCTCACTGGCGTGAGCAGTGCCCATCACTTGTCATCAGTACTTGGCACAGAGCGGAACAGCCAGTGGGAGCTAACTGAATGATTATCGATTGCTCCCAGGAAGGAAAGACAATGAACCCTGCAGGTGACCACGCCACACTGTCAGTGCCACTGCCTTTCAGAGAGTTGAAAAAAAAATATTTATCAAGGGATTGTAGTTTCCAAACAGCGTCAAAGGAAGTAGGAAAATATTTTCCATTTTCAGAAGAGAAGAAGGTCTATGTTGAAGAAGAGATAGATGATAGCTTTTCATTTGATCCGTCCGTTGAACGAGTAGTTATCAAGCACCTGATCGAGCCGCTGATCCCTGAAGTGATTATGTCGTTTTCTATGGCGTCAGTGTCATGATCCACGCAGCAAAGGCATTCCAGGGGCATGGAATTCCTCAAGCAGACTTGTCTTCTCCTAACCTGGTCAAAAAGGGACAGGTTCCTGCCCTGGCCGCACAGCTCGGTTGGGGTTGGTTGGAGCATCGTCCCGAAGCGCAGAGGTTGCCGGTTCGATCCCTGCTCGGGTCACAGAAAGACACAGATCACTGTTCCTATCTCTCTCTCATACTCCCTCCCTTTCTCTCTCTAAAACCAATAAAATAAACGTTAAAAAAAAAAAAAGGTAGCTTCTATATTAAAAATAAATAAATAAAGGGCACAGGCTCCCATCAACAGCCATCTTATTCTCAGCCCTTTTGTTTCTGTGCCAGAAGCCCAGTGGGTGGGGACTCCGAGGAGGAGAGCTAGACGGTTGACTTCCGCATCCTGCGGCCCCGGGAATGTCACACATCTGTTCTGGAAGGATGATGGTTGAGACACGCTCACGGCCAGCGCGGCGCCTCGGAGGAGAGAGACTTCGGCTCCCGCCTAATAAGAGAAGCACCCATAAATAAAAATGTCACCCCCCCTCTCCCCGGAAAGGAAGCCAAATTATGAATTCAGAAATTCGTCTTCATCTGTTTTTATTGTGGCCTAATGCTTTTTAGATCTGCGCAGGCCCTGAAGAAAATCAGCTCAGAAACTCTGCATAATTAGGACATCTTTCACCCCTTCGTAAATGCTAATCCCATTGGGAGAGCAGATGAAGAATTCAGAGGCATGAATTTCTGGCAGCAGGTGCCCGCAAGTTCCTTTTCTTTTCGAATAATTCATTATTTAAATCCTGCGCTGGGTCCCCTGTCCAGCCCCGTGTCCAGGATCAGGGGGCAAAGGAGGAGGAAGAGATTAACTTCACATACATTTCAACACTAAGCACACTCCAGACTCGTTTATGTTGACTTGGTGTCACTGGCTGGCATTGCTAACAATGTTCCCAGTCTGCGTAGGTCACCCCGGGGGACCCATTTGGGGAAATTAAGTAGCATCGTCGGCAGGCCATTAATAAGGTCAGGGGTCTAACTGTTATAGCTGACGGAGTTATTTGCTTTAAATAAGAACAGCCAAGGATCCACACAGCCGCTCTCTGAAACGGGGGACGGTTAGTGACGGTCCAGACGGATTTTGTGAATGAATGCTTCCCTGTTCTCGGCTGTGCGGGCTTTGTGACAAAATGTATGCACAGAGTGAGACGTGACGCCCTACAGCTGACCTCTGTCCGTGGAGTGCCAGCCGTGAATGGGGGCGTGGGCAGGACCACGTCTTCCTTCCGGGAGGGCTTCTCAGGGTCTCCGGAGGCTGGCAGACTGCCCTCCCGGAGGAAGCACTCACAGTGTCTGTCCCCCTCGGTGGAGCGGCGAACTCATGGAGGCAGAGTGTCCCTTTCGCCGGGTGCTTCAGGTGCCTGCAGGGTGCCTGGCACGGCGCAGCTTTCCACGTCTGTCCACTTGAGAAATGAATGTGCTTCCGAGGGCCAGCCCGAACTCTTGGCTGTCAGTGACAGACGGATAAAGAACATAGAGATACGAGAGTCTGTCATTGAACCTAGAGTCAGGCCCCAGCATTCCAGCGGTATCCAGAGGCTCCCACTTGGGGTCCCTGTCTCTCACTGTGACAGCTGCCACCTCTACCCACCAGCAGGACCTGGCGTGCTCCACCTCACGGCCTCAAAGGCCCACTTGGTTCTGGAGAATCCCAGGACCAAGATTCTCCAAGACGGACTGTGATTGGCTCCCGCTGGGCACTGTGCCCACCCCCAGGCCAGTCAGCGGGGATCAGAGACAGGTGTTCTTAGGAGACAGGTCAGCTGCCCTGGGTGGAGGTGGGGAGCAGTGGGGGCTCTGGGCTGAGCAAAGAATTGTCCTGGGGCGATGGGGGTGTGTGAGGGAACATCACGTTGTCTGGCACCGTGCCCCTAGGATGGTGGATGTGACGGCACTTGTCATTGCTTTTGCGTCCTTTGGGTGAAGACTGATTCAGGTGGGGCTATTCTTCTTCCACTATTTTTAGTTTTATTGTTTTAGTATCTGACATTAAAAACCTACATTTGAATAGTTGTTAGAATATACAGCCGGTAAAAGTGTGACACTCGCTAACTACCTAACACAATGTCCATGCTGGTCCGAGGAGGAGGTGGAAACCAAGGCAGGTGCGCTGCCCAGCTCTGGGCCCCACGGCGTGGCGGAGGGAGTCCTGGAAGCCAGCTCCTCCATGGCTCCTGGGTGGCAGGGCCCATACCCTCTCCCTCCATTGTCCTTGTGTCATTGTCATTCCTTCATTGTCTGAACTTGGTCCTGGCTGTCTTTCTCAGGGAGCTTCCAAATCTAAGATGCCGTCCCACGTCCTCACTCCCCGGGGGGCAGCCAGCGGGTCTCTCAGACTTGACTCTTGGTTATGGTGCATTTCCGTGGGAACCATTGGTTGGGTCAGGGACATCCTTGGGAGAACCACAGGCAGAGATGAAGTGTGTCCTGCTTAAGGAGCAGTGAACTCAACTTGGCTGTGTGATCTTGGGCGGGCATCGACTCTCCGTGGGTCTCTCATCTTCTTAACACTCCGAGGAAAACATGGGCCTCATTTGTTCCCAAAGTCGTTCCCGTCTCCTACTCAGCATTTGCTCTTAGCTTCTACGTGTCCACTGCCTCCAGTGGGGCAAGATCAGCGGTCCACTGCCCAAGTCCAAGCCCACGCGTGGGATCTGCCAGGCTCCTGCCTGCAACGGGGAGGGCACAGTTCCAGGCTGGGGACTGACGCTCTGTCTTCAGGAAAGCCATTTGCAGTCATGTCTTCAGGCACCCACCCCCGTGGCGTTCAATGTGGGGAGGAATAATTCCTAGAGGGTGGGGGCATCTTCACCTAAAGCAGCACCGAGAAGGGTTGAGTGTGTGGACTCGGGACACAGCCACGGGGATGCTTGTCATCTGTACTCTCCTGGCCCAGTCTCTTGATCCAGTACCCATAATCGCCACCTCTCCGTCCTGGATTAACAGACATGGTACCAAACCATGAGAGACAAGGGAAGGGGTAGACCATGCACCTGCGTTTCTAAATGATCTGAAATTCACTGGACCCATTCATTCTCAGTACCATGTACCGTTCCCCACACACACACCGTGCTGAACGCGCAGAGAGAGCACTGTGCGGAGCGAGTCGGGCGGGAGTCACACTCCTGGACTTTGGGGACGATGACTTGCGTGACTCTATCCCTGGCTGCCCTTTTCCCATGATGGTGCTCCCCCGGTCTCCCCAACAACCCTGTGAGTGGCCAGTATGATTATTCCCGTTTTCTCACGGGAAACGGAGGCTAAGGGTGGTGAGGGGACCTCTCAGGGTGGACGGGAGATGGGGACCCTGTGTCTGCCAGCGCCACGGCTCCTCACACAGCACCGTCCCTCTGAGGCCGCTCTCCGCCATCGCCACTTCTGCGGCGGAGTTGTCTTTGTCACTTGAATGTGTTTGTTATCTCCTCCGGGGCTGAGGTCATCCTTTGTGCCATCGGAGGTCCACACTGGCTTCTCTCAGCCCGGGCATGAGAAAGCAGGACTTGTCCAAAGCAGCAATGATCACTTCTGGTTCCTTCGTCCAGCGTCCTGTAAATAATTTATTTGGCTCGGAGAGCCTGTGAATGCACACCTCAGGCCCCCCCCTGTAACCGGGCGAACTCTGTCTTCGGAATGCGAATGCGGCGGGTGAGAGGAATGTGTCTTTGAAATCAGAGAAGACGTCGGGTGACCGGAGAACACAGGTGGAAGCGCTGGAGGACAGATGGACGGCGGCGTGGAGTGTGTTTATGGCCCGTAACGGCCACTCTTGAGACGTCCACGTCCGCACCCTGCACCCTTTGCAGCTGGGGTAGAGGGGACAGGGAGCTTCGGAGTTAGAAAACACGGGGAGAGGTCGGAGCCCGGGCACTTCCCACGTCCCTCCTGCGGTACCCAATCCCTGCAATTAAACAAAGAAAATCGTGTCTGCCAGGCTCGCGAGCCTAAGTCACAAGATTGCGAGTATCATGCAGCGCCCTGGAATTCCCACAAAAACTCATCAGAACGGGTATGCTGCCTGCCACGCGGAGACGGCCGTGCACCGGACGTTCCAGATAAAAACGTTCAGGACGGAGCTGAAGAACCATGTGATGGTCATGGATGTCGTGAGGAGCACCTGGTTCCCCTCCCAGAGAAGAGCCAAAGTGTGCATCATCCGTATGTACCGGGGCCTGAAGACGGCGGAGCAGCCAGCCGGCAGATATGAGGTACGGCAGCACCAGGCAGGGAGCGGGGGCACACTCCTCACTGGCTCGTTGCTCAGCCCAGGGGCTGGCCGGGTGCTCTGTCCGCGTTCATAAATGAATCGATCGTCTGTCGTTTGTTTCCCCCCCCCACGGGACTCGGGAAGAGACTTTCACAATCCCATAACCAACTTCAGGGTTTGAACGACGGGGCAGGGAGAAGCCTAGGGGGTGAGTGTGATTTTTGCATGGTACACGTCTGCGTTTGCAAACATTTATTAAGTGCTCCAAAGAGTCGGGTGATTGGTCCCCACCTGTACTCACGCAGTTCACTTCTGGGAGTTAAATATTCTTGGTCCTATAGATGTGTAAGCATCTGTTTTAAAAAACATATTCCTATTGGGTTCCTGATGTGTTAGGTAGCAGAATATCTATCACTTGCCTTGTTCGAGTTAAAGTAGAATGATTTAAATTAGGGCAGTAAAAATGGTGGGGTTTTTTTGTTTTGTTTTGTTTTGTTTTTTTTGAGGTTGAGCTGAAATTTTCAAGCAAAGGCTACTTGCTACATTTGTGGAGGTATTGGGGCTGGGGGAAGAACTTTGGGGATTTAGAGTGTCAAAATGAGATAAACCGATCAATCTGAAACATTTGTATTCTGCAACTAGTCCAATCCACAAGCTCTTATCTTTCAGAGAATAAACATGCATGAAGTCTGATTGCTCTTTATTGTACATGGAATAAATTATGAATGACATTGTAATTGACTCCCACATAGCTCGCTGTACCCATCTCTTTTGAAAAAAAGAAAAATGCCACACGCGAGTTGCTCATGTTTTATGGAAAGGTAAAACCTTCTTGAACAACAAGGCTCTTATTAAGAAAGGCTGCCTGTGAATGCTGGCCAGGGTCCCAGGACTTTTGTTCCCCATGCTGCTTGCTGGCTTCCCGAGTCCCAGGACGCGGTGAAACCTGTTCTGCAGGGTTCCAGGCCGGCTTCTTCCAGTCCCAGCCCAGGGACGGTGACTTTCCACATCCACCACGGAGACAGAAAGGTCACAGGAATAATGGTGTTTGTTAATTAAATTCAGTCATGGTGGTTCGTTGGCTCATTGCCCAATCAGCCAGAGCAGAAGGTGTGCAATGAGAATAGAATTGAAAGAAACCAGAGACGTTCTTATTTACAAGTAATGAATCAGTTGGGGGGTGGGGGAGACAGAATTTTATCGTTCTATCATTTTCCTTGAGGTGATGTTCTTCCGTTCCTGCAGAGAGAGGAAAACTTGGGCAATGGTGTCCTCTTGCATTTGACAAAAGGGTTTGTTGGCTACATTTTACACCCTCAGTGGCAAAAAAGTAGCTCTCGTGTTCCCATTCTTTTTTTCCATGCACAACACTTTCTTTATGCCTCTAAAGCGTCATGGGCGATAACAACGGGTACACATGCATCTTCGCAGGACACTGTAAAAAGCTTCGAGCCTGGTCACAGTCATAGCTGCTACCATTCCTTTGTAAGACAGCCCCGCCCCCCTCGGCATTTCCAGTTACAGCCAACAGTGGAGGCTGTGCGTCTGCTGCTTGAACGTACCCCGTACCCCGTAACGCGGAGTCTACAGTCAGGATCAAATGAGTCCAAGACCCCTCTCCTCCCACCACAGTCAGGCTGACCGGAAGGACTTGAAAGCCATGGCGTTTTTTTACAGAAACAAAATCTCCCAATCTTCCACAGTGGGTGGTCCTCACTGTGACTGGGGAAGTAGTCCGGCAAAGCCTGCCTTACCTGCTCAAGGACGGGCCAGCTTTGAAGACCACACAGGAGGATCCACGCTTCCCGCCCCTCTGGGTTATGTGCTCTCTTCGGAATCCGAATATTTCTTCAGAATCTAAACTCTAGTCACATCCATTGACCTGTTCTGATCATCCCCACTGGGGTGTCAGCACCATTCGTATCAGGAAACCCAGGAAAAAGGCAACTTCCCGGCTCAATTTCAGAGCTGAACTGATGAAAGAGTCCAATTAATGGCCCCTGGGCCCTGTTGGACTTGGCCCAATGACCCCCTTCTCCCTCACAGGCTCCGAGACCGTTGGCTAACCTGCCAGGGCTCTGCCCATAAGGCGCTCGATGAGCTGAAAAATGAGCCAGGTCCCCGGGATGAACTCTCAACACACAGAAAGGTGCTTGCTTAAAGAACCTGGCTCCCCCCCGCGAAAGTGAGTTCGGGAGATTTTGTTTCTGTAAAAACACGATGGCTTTCAAGTCCTTCCGGTCAGGATCAACAAGTCTGCTCGAGCTGACGTCAAGGTCTAAGACTGTCATCTTCCTAAGACAGTGGCCTTCGGTCTGAGCCATGTCCATGCTTGGCGATGCGGCCTCTCGTCTGAGGCAAGCAGTGACCCAGCCCCGCTCCGGTGGCTCCAGGCATGCTCGCTCGCTCGTTCTCTGAAACTGTCTCCTAGGAGGAGGGATGAGCTGACCTGCTGGGCTGACAGGGGGGCTAGATTGGGGAGCAGGTGGCGATGAGGGTGCTGAGTCATCCTGGTCATTGTGTTTGCAAAGCCTGGATCCCTGCTGACCCCAGAATGCCCCAAACTGGTCAACGCAGTGTGTCGAGGGCCTTTCGACTCCCGCATACATAGCTGAGACATTTCAGACATCAACCGAGCCATACTTGGGCCATGGGGTGGGGTGGGGGGACCCATCTGTGAGTACCGGCTTCTGTCAACACTGAAGACCTGGCCATGTTCTGAGGTTTCTCAGGAAGTGTCACCAGCTTTGGGGAAGGAAAACCCAAGAATTTCAGAGCTGTGTTTGCCTCCCACAGGGTTCGAATATGAGACGGCGTCCCCTGGTTGATTGTCGAGACCTTTCTGACGATAGGCTTTCTCCTCCGTCTTCCTATTGCAAACAGTTCCTGATACATTTGTCATCACGACATGAGCCGGGGGAAGTCTCTGTGTTGTTGGTCATCGCCGTGTGGCCGCACCCCTTGACTTCTCGTAACTGCTATCTTGGTCACCTCCCTTTCCTGTCACCTCTTTTGCTGTTGTCGTGCTGGACTTAGCTAGGGGTGCTCCTTTCTGGCTGAGTGTGAGAATCAGGGTGAACTTTATTTATTATTATTATTATTATTATTAATGTACAAAAATGACATATGTCGAGTCTATACACGTTGATAAGTTTTGGCCATTCACACATAGTATCATCCCCAGCCATCCAGGTACTGAATGTATCCGTCATCTCTAAAGATTCCCTGGTGTTCTTTAGTGGGTTGCTTCTTCTTTGTGTGTTTTTAGTGCTAAGGACCCGTACCGTGGGCTCATCCCGTCAGCGTACTTTTAAAGTGCGCAGTGGTGTGCTGCTCCTGCGGGCACCGTGGTCTGTAGCGGATCGCTGCAACTTGCTCGTCTTGCATACCCGAAGCTTTGCACCCAATGAGCAACAGCTCCCCACCGCCCACTCCCAGCCCCTGGCAACCACCATCTCGTTTCCTGCTCCTACGTTAGTGCGGATACCGCATAGACGTGGAACCAACCGTGCGGCGTTGGCCCTTCCGTGACTGGCTGGTTTCACTTAGTCTCGTGCCGTCTACTTTCACCCCAGTTGTCACCAATAGCAGATCCCTTTCTTTCTGAAGGCTCAGTGATATATTGCCTTGCACGGGTATATTATTGTCTTGATGTCTTTGTCTGCAGATGGACATTTGGGTAGTTTCCTCAGGGTGGACTTTTAAAAATCTACAGGTGCATGTAAGCCCAGCCAAGGCCATCGTGACCAGCTGGGGGGTTTGTGTCGCGTTCCTGTCATGAGGCTTGAATGAACTCCGTTCGGGCAGGAGGCTGTCACCTGAAAACAGTGTGATTGTTCTGAGGCTCTTCAGCTGACTTTAGTCGAGGGCAGTGATTCTCCATCAGGGATGACCCTCCCTTTTGCTCCCTAGGGAATAGCTAATCATGTCTGGGGTGTTTTTTGGTTGTGACAATTCGGGGAAGACGTTACTGGTGCCTACTGGGTAGAGGCCAGGGATGCTGCTCAGTGTCCTCCTGTGCCCAGGACAGCCCCCCGTCCCCAACAACAGAGAGTTCCCCAGCCTGAAACGTCCACATGTGGATGCTGAGAAACCCTAAGGCTCAGTAGCCCCCCCATCATGGCATGACCCCCATGAGGACTCTACTCAATGCTCGTGTGTCCGAGATCTTTCCACGGGAGCCGTTTCCAGCTCTGGCTCAGGTCCTGGACGTGTCCCTCCAACTATTTTCTGGTGTTCTCCCGGTTTGGAGTAATCTTTATCTTAAGCATGAGCAGGTCAGGATCCGGCTGTGACTTACGGGGCCCCTTGCCGGTTGCTAGAACCCTCTTTCCCTGCCTTTTCTCTTCTGTTGGCAGTTGGTCTGACACGTTCTAGCTACCTCAGCCTCTGAACCCCGATCTGCGCCTCCGGGACTCAGTGAGAGCCCCGCTCCCTGGTCTCCCCTTCCCATCGCATAGCCGAGAAACTGTCTCCAGGGGAGGATGGGTCCGGCTCCCCTTCCTGACCCCCCGCCCCCTCCAGCCCGCATTGCCTGCTGTCCGGGGCCGGCTTTTGTCTGGTCCCTTCCCTCATGGGTCGTGGTCGGAAGCAAAAGCCACCCTGGTGGTTTTGAAGTCCCACCAGGGTTGAGAGCCGCCACTCTGGGCTTTGATGAATGTTTTTCAGTGTCTGGGGTGAGCCCTGAGGTCGTAGGAAATAAAAGCACTCAAGTTTGAAGTGCTTGGGCTTGAAGATAAGGCTCTTCAGGGAATAAAGAAATCTCTGAGACCAAACAGGAGCTAAGACAAACACCCCTTTCTTCTCGCAGGTATCAAAAGTTGAACGATAAGTTATTCCCAAACCTCCCCAAAGTCATGAAGCCCGATCAGCCTTCTCACTTCTCCTCCCTAGGTCTTTCTGCTGGAGAGGCTGGTCAGGCTGGCGGCAGGGATGGTTCCGAGCCCTCCGGAGTTGGGACAACGAGGGGAGAGGCCATTTCCCAAAGATATTTCAGTTGGCTGGGCTACCCCATGAGCGGGTCAGAAACCTCTGTCTCGTTTCAGGGAGCTGCCCCCTGCCTGGTGCTCCTCCGGAAAGCCTCCGTTGAGGACAGCTGGTAGCCTCGCTCCAAACGCAGGAGCGGGGAGATCTCAGATCTCAGAGGCGAAAGATGAGACGCCCCTCGGGTCTCAGTGCTGCCCACATGCTATGCTCCAGCCTCTCCCTGCACCTGCCACAGGAGTCTGGCTGTCACAGGGCAAGGTCTGAAGAGGAGCCCGGGGTCAGAGATGAGAATTCCGTTTTGCGGCATCTGGAGGCACATCTGGTGATTGAGGTCTCCGAGTTAGAGTCACTGTGAATGCGTTGCTGTAAGCTGTGTGGGACTCGATCCAGACTGTATCCAAGTCCCACGAGACCTAGTTGAAATCATTTTGGCTAACTTATGTCAAACTGGGCATGAGTAGGGTGAACTGTGTCCACCCTCCAGCCAAACCAAGGGAGGGGAGGCCGTAGAGGAAAGGTGGTGGGTGTGGCCAAGAGCGAGGGCTCAGAGTGAGTCTTTCTGGGCTCTGGCTAGCTGAGTGACCTTGGCGAGTATCTCGACCTCTTTTGAGTCTCAGTGGTCCTTCCTGTGTCCATAAGTACCATGATGGTCTCTACCTCACAGGGTTGCTGAGGATTAAGGGAGACAATCTATACCAGGGGTCCCCAAACTACAGCCCACCGGCGCATGCGACCCCCTGAGGCCATTTATCCAGCCCCTGCTGCACTTCTGGAAGGGGCACCTCTTTCATTGGTGGTCAGTGAGAGGAGCACAGGATGCATCCGCACCCATAGTTCCCATTGAAATACTGGTCAGTTTGTTGATTTAAATTTACTTGTTCTTTGTTTTAAATATTGTATTTGTTCCCGTTTTGTTTTTTTACTTTAAAATAAGATGTGTGCAGTGTGCCTAGGGATTTGTTCATAGTTTCTTTTATACTCCGGCCCTCCAACGGTCTGAGGGACAGTGAACTGGCCCCCTGTGTAAAAGGTTTGGGGACCCCTGATCTATACAAAGGGCCAAGCCTCAGGCCTGGCTTGGAGACAGCATTTCTTACGAGTCACTTGTCATAGGTGCTCAAGTTCCAATATGCTTTTCCTGCCACACCCAACCTTGTCACAGAGCCACGGCTTGAAGACGTGACCTCGCAGCCCAGGTTAATTGTGGCTGATGCTTTAAGGATGCTGTCCCTGTGCAAGCAGGGGACAGGGACTTATGACCTTTTATATTCTTGGCTCGGGGTAATCTCCATTCCCCAAGCAACTGAGAGATCAGTCAGCAAACAGTCCCTGAACTGAACGCACAATTTTCACTCAGTGCTGACCCTGTCCTGTGGTCAGATGCAAATTCCATCCTTGATGAGAGAACACGGGGACTGTGAGTGTGGCCGTGTGGCCGCATCTGAACCCTGCCCGACGAAGGCCGGGCTCAGGCAGGGAGTACCCACGGGGTATTTTTCACATAACATGCACCCCCCACCCCACGGGGGAAGGGGGAGGTCCAGAAATCTATGTTTTCAACACGGAAACTCTGTGATTCTGGCACAGGTCTGACACCCCGACCTGAGAGATCCAGATGAATATTTTCCAAAGGCATCCCCCCCAGGAGATGATGAACTAGCCCGCAGGCGCTGGCTGTGAGAGCAGAGCTGGTGTGGAGGTCATGGGCGTGGGGGAGGGGAGGTCTGATCGGAGAGGGCGGTGCCCGGGGGCTGGACTGCGGGGTGCGAGGGGCGTTGCCAGGCCGAGGCGGAGGCGGCACAGAGGCCCGGCTGTCCCAGGGCCCCTGAATGGCCCCATTCATCTTCGCTGCAGCTGTGGCAGGTGCGAGATCCCTGTTTTTCCCCAAAGAGGGAGAGGGGACAGCAGCGTTTGTCCCTGTGGGAGCTGGGGCCCTGTGGGACGTCAGAGGGGTCCGCACAGAAGGTCAGCTGTGTCGCAATCAAGTGCGGAGAGGGGCACAGTGCCCCTTGACTTCCCCTCTCCTCTGCTTCAGCCGCCTCTCCTCCCCAGGGCCCTCTCACAAGGCACCCCGCGGTCCCCAGCCCTGTCTGCTCCCGAGGCTGTCCTCCTGCCCGCCCGGCCATATAGGCCCAGCTCAGGCGGTGCACAGCATGTTTGTTCGAGGCCAGCAGGGCCATCTCTGCGGTTCTGATTCTCTCTGATTCCTTTTAGGGCAGGCCTGCCTGGTAGAACCTCCCTTTTGAGTGACTGAACATCAACTGATTAGCAACTTTAATGGCATCTACAAAATGCTTGGGCCACATAGCATAACCTAACTGTGACAGTCCACCGTGTGGACGGGTTCTGGTCACAGTCAAAGGGGAGGTAATATGTAGGGCGTGGGCACCGAGGGTGCACATCGTGAGAGCCACCTGAATATTCTGCCAACCACAGAGAAAAGGAAATAAAAGTCATTGAGGGCCTGACCTGTGGCGGCGCAGTGGATAAAGCGTCAATATGGAAACACAAAGGTTGCCAGTTCAAAACCCTGGGTTTGCCTGGTCAAGGCACATATGGGAGTCGATGCTTCCTGCTCCTCCCCCCTTCTTTCTCTCTCTCTCTCTCTCCTCTCTACAATGAATGAAAAGATAAATAAGTCATTGAGGGCACATAGGTTGGAGCCTCTGGGAGTGCCATGACGAAAAGGGCTCCTAATCTGCTGTAGCTCACCACTGGGCCCTCAGCACAGGGCCAGCCTTCAAGAGAGATTATAGAATGCATTTATGAATGGATGGGGGTGTGGACTGATGGATGAATGGATGAATGGGGATGAGTGGATGGATGGGGATGGGTGGATGGGTTGACAGATGGGCAGATAGATATGGATGGATGTATGGAGGGATGAATAAATGAAGGGATGGGTAGACGGGTGGATGAATAAACAGATGAATGGATGGATGGATGATAGATGGATGGATAAAGAAGTGCATGAAATATGTTTTAGATAAAAACAGGTCAGGGTGAATAATGGTTGATAACATCATATATGTAAGAGATCTTCTGATTCAATACTTACATTAGGGTCTCTTAAAGAGCCAGCCACTCATTTCTCAGTGATTGACAGACAGACAGACATCAGCTCTAGTTCACCCAAGGGAAGGCCCCAAATAGAGGTCACTTGTTTTCTCTGCCTTCATTAATCAAATTCCAAACAGAGAAAGTGTTCCGTTTCCTCTTGGTGAGTCTAATTTCCAATGCTCCTCCAACCAGAAGAAGCTTTGAGGCGGCTCCAAGAAACAGCACCTTGGAAAACACCAGGACTTAAGACTAGCAGTGCTTCAGAGAAACAAATAGGGCGGAAGACAAACGGGGAAATTGTTTTCTTAAAGTAGACCATTGATTTTCAACTGGTGTGCTGCAGAGTTTTTTAAAGCACGCGCTACCTGACTATTTAGTCAGGTGCACGGACCTCTTTTTCTTTAGCTTGTCAAATAAAAGAAATGACAGCAGTTAACACAACAATAGCCATTCGGTGTGAATGAGTCAAAATTATACCTATTTTTTTGGGGGGGGGAGGGGTATCTGATCGGCAAAGGACGTGTTGTTTGGAGTGCCAGGCAACCTGAGTAACTAGTGTATGTGCGCCAGGAGATGAAAAGGTTGAAAATCTCCAAAGGAGACAACAAATGCTCGCCATTGTGTATGAAGACAAGAAGCCACTTCCCGGAGAAGCAGTCTGTGGGCGAGTGGGCTGGCCAGAGGGTTGCCCCCCTAGGGGCTGTTCGGAGGCAGGGCTCCGAAGCCTCTGGTCCAGCCACGCCCCCCGGAGTTCACACAACTCATCATTTTAGCTGCATGTGCTCAAGTCCTCATGAATGAGCTCTGGGTGCCGCTGGCTTCTCAGAGCCCGGCCAGCGGGAGCCTCTTCCTGCTGCTTTGTAAGGTGTGGGGGAACGGCAGTGGCGATGGTGGAGGCCCTGTGTGTGACAGGGACCGGGTCTGGGTTGATGGGTACTTAAAGAGCCGCCCAGGAGCGCGTGGGCCATGCGGGGTGCTCAGATCTGCACCCTGGCACCCGCCACAGGGTTCCCATCCAGAAAGGAGGCTGTCGTGCCCTCAGAGCGTGGGTGCCCCTGTGCCAACTGTCACACAGGGGACAGATTTTCAACTGGTGTTTGAAATCTAAAGAAAAACTAACATTTTCCATTGTTACCGTGAATTTTGCTGTTCATCTTTCTATTGTGTGTGAGGCCGGTTCCGAAACAAAGATAAAAGCACAGAACTTGTGCAGAATCCCCGGAAAGGTGCAGCTTTGACGTTTTTATCTCACGCGTGATACAGGCACGTCTTCCCTTCTTCCCAGAACAACGCCCATACTGCCACGCCGCCACGCCCACTCCCGCATTTCTTTCTGGTTTGGATGCGATCACAGGACCCCCTCACTCCCTGCCTTTGCTGCACTGTCGAGAGCCGAGGGACCGGAGGGCAGGGAGCAGTGGCTGCCCCGTCTCTCTCCCTGCCCGCCTGTGCCATCATCTTCAGCACGAGCAGGGGGCTGACACGGGGGGTGCCGTGACAAGGAAGGGTAGGATGTGTCCCGCCGGTTGTTTGCGTGGCTCAGGAATCTTTCACCTCCTTCCTGCGTCTGAGGTCCGTCTGGTTCAGCGAACGGCATGGCCTCTCGGGGCTGCCGGCTCCTCGCTGACTGCATCTCAGATGTAGTTCTCTTCGCTCGTATCCACTGTGAGTCCCGCTGAACACCCGGGCATCGTAGTCCGTCGGGTTCTGTGATGGGGCACCTGAACACCTTCTGTGAACGGGGCACAAGAACGTCGGTGAGCAACGCGCACTGCGTGTGTCTCTCTGCCCACAAGCCCTGTCCCCCCACCCCCGGGACCTCCCTCACAAAACACCAGCTCAAAGGGAACGTGATTTATGAATTCAAGATGGCGGTACCCAAACCGAAGACCACAGAAGATAACAGTGGATGAACCAGACTTCATCCAAGTGATAAACCCTGCGGTCGTCAGAGAACAGGATCGCGGGTGAAAAGGCCACTCCCAACATGGAGGAGCCTTGCGGACGTAGTGAGAGCTGCCCGTCACAAAAGGACATAGATTATCTGACGCTATTGTTATGAGCTACCCGGAATAGATTCACAGAGACAGGAAGGAGAACGGTGGCTGTTAGGGGCTGGGTGGAGCGGGGGAATGAGGAGTTAGTGTTTGACTGGGACAGAGTTTCCATTTGAGAGGGTGGAAAGGCTCGGGAGGTGATGGCATGGTGTGACGGTTGTACAGCAATCGTGTGCATGGGCTTAATTAATCTCACTGAGTTGTCCACTAAACACGGCACATTTCATGTTGTGTATATTTTACCACAATAAAAGATCATCTGAGATGATGGCACTAACCCGAGCGTGTGGCCCTTGTGAGTACAGGTTCCTGGGCAAACGCCCAGGTCTCACGCCGGAGAGGGTCCAGCTCTCACCTGGGTTTATAAACGCCTGAGATAGTTCTTTCATCACATGCTGAGACCCTGCATCGTATTTTCTTCTCTAATCCTATGTCTGTTGAATAGAAACTCAAAGCTAAACCAGAGTTTATTTATGACACATTTAAAAAGTCCGCCTTGTTCAGGTATAATTGACATAAATATTCATACATCTTATAAGTGTAAACAGTTCATTTTGTTTTGACAAATGCATACAGTCCTGTAACCAGTACCAAATCCTGATGTAGGGTGCTTCCACCAGCCCCCAAAGTTCCCTGTGCCCCTTGAGCCCAGTGCCCTCCCCCAGCCCAGTGCCCCCCGCACCGCTGATCTGCTCTTTGAGGCTGAGTGTAGCCCCGTCCGGCACGCCCCATACGTGAGATCTTGTAGTATGCAGTTTCTGTGACCACTTTTGGTATCTTAACTAAAGGGTTGATATTCTATTGAGACCACAGCGGAGTCAGGGCTTGGGACCTGATTCAGGAAAGCTTGGATGTTTATCCTGACTCTGCTGCTTTGTAATTATGACGAGGCGTGGATCCTTCTCTAGCGTCAGCTGCTTCGTAGACAGAAGCGAGTTAATCACAGCGCCGTCACCCGGGGCATTTGTGGGGGTTGAATAGAGCGGAGTATGAAGAGCTCCCGGGCTAGCGCGTGACTCCCAGAAAGAGCTGAGGGATGCTTAGTAGTTGATCATCTTATTGTCGATGTTATTATTAACGACAGCATTCAGAATAGCATTTCCTCCTCACCTTTACAGTGGGATGGTGGCGGTACCTTCCTTCTGGAGTTGCCATGGCAATTACACAATGCCCGGGAAGCACTTCGCGGGGGCGGGGGGGGGGTGGAGGGGGGTCTGGACCCTGGTAAAAGCAGTAAGCACTCCACAGCGCGGCTGTTAATCATTGTTCTGTTATAAAAGCCATTAAGGACGCCCGGCTATTGCTTACGAAGTCAAAGTCATTCCCTCCGATTCCGAGAAGCTGTGAAAGTCAGGTGTAAAAAATAAAGTTCTCCCTTTAGATTGCTCTCAGTCAGTCTGAGTGAATAAACGAAAGGGTGCACAAGCAACTAGCCACGTGAGATGATCGCACCGCCTCCCGCTGGTCCCGTGGTGTTCTTTGTGCACAGGTGAACCGAAGAACAGGAAACACCTCCCTCCTCTTTGCTTTTTGTCTCTGTTCCTTTGAAAGGAGAAAAGCGACAGCGATTGACTTAAAAGTCGTTGGCTTGAGCCGGTGACTGAAGGGCTCAGAACTTTCTCGGGTCTGCCAAAGTCAGAGTAACTTGATTCGATTCTAAAGTGTTTCAGGCAGTTCAGAGCTCTCATTGAGGGACAGTAGACAAATGACAGCAAACAATGACTGGGAACGCACGGGGTTCCCACGGGGCGCACAAGAAACGGGTTCAGTTTTTAGGATCATCAGCTCCCGTTTTCGAGTCGGGAGAAGACGTCGCAGATGCTAGGAAACAGAAAAGAATATGCTGATGGCAACACTCAAGGACCCAGGGGAAGCTCTTTTGATAGACAAATAGTTCAGCTAAATTTGACTCTGTCCCTGGGCAATTAACATGCCTATATTAGGGAGTAATCCCCCCCACCACCACCCCCGCCGTCTGATGTCCGCATAGAAATGTTGTCACTTGTCCCTGCATACAGACAGGGGGGCTGGAGTCGCCCTGGTGGGAAAACCAAGAGGGAATTCTCCACAGACCACTTCCCCTTAGGCAGCCAGGGGAGCCGGTCTTCCCACGTGGGTCTCACAAAAGGACACATGATCGGAATCACGCATCCTTTTCCCGCCCCGGTCTGCCTCGTTTTCACACCAGAATCCCACCAGACACTGCCCGTGGAAAACGGACGTGAGGGAGAAAGCAAGGAGAGGTCAGAGGGTGGAACCGCGGCCTCTTCCTTCAGACCCTTACGCGGGAACAAGCCTGCCGTTTGCAATCAGATAAGGGGCATTATCTCAGTAATGAAAGGCAATTGAGAATCTCAATGGAAAAAAAAAATCTAGTGCTTTTCACGCTGATTTATTTTAGATTAGAAAAAGTCAAAGCAGATGTAGGAGAGGAGAGGTGGCGCGTGGAGAGGGAGTCCTGGCGGAGCGGCGAGTCTCAGTCTCGAGTTAGGATGGGCGCAGCATCGGGCGCCTGGAAAACGCACCGTTGACCCGCAGACTGGCCTGGCGTTAGTTGTAGTTGTGGAAGGAAGCTCAGAAGGTGGAATACAAACACGCAGTGCTGGCCGGGACCGATCATGCGTCTAGACTGGCCGTGGAGACTGTGTTCCAGCCCCAGGGGAGGCTACGATGGCCCATCGGCGGTCCAACCTGGAGCCATCCACACCATGTGCTTGCCCTCTGCCCTCCAGTGGGGTCTCCAGCACCCCCAGGGGAAGGGGCGGGGATGCTAAAAAGACAGGGACCTCTTTTCTGTTTTTCTGCCGGCTGACTTCAACAATGTCTGCCATTATCCCAGAGAGAAGACCCAGCCAAATCGCGCCCTTGGTCTTTGACAAGTTGGGATACAAGCAGATGCGGAATCTCTCCTCTGTATTCGTTGTGAATGTGTCCAGAGAGGACAAAAGGAAGCCTGGATACTCCTGCTTCCTCCCCTCACTTCTCTCCGAGGACGTATGAAGTTTCAGCCCCTGTTTGACTTGCTCAGTGCTCTACCAACCCCAGGAGCCAGTTCTGTTACCTTTGCTGCCCTGCAAACACACACACATGCACACACACACACACGTGTGTGCATACATGCACACACATGCTAATAGAGGATGGAAAGAATGCTACATTCTCGGAGGACGACGGTCCTGGCTCTGACAAATAGCGTGTCTGTGACCTACAGGAAACTACCTAATCTCTCTGTACTTCAGAGCCCTTACTTATAAAATGCAGAGAGAATACCCATCTTGTGTGTGTGTTGGGGGGGACTGTTTGAGGGGGCGTGTATGGAAAACCCTAACCCAGAGGCTAATAAGTCCACTAAATATCAGCGGAACCCAGCCACAAGTCTCCATCTCAAACTCTTGGGGCCAAATGTGATTCGACAATGATTTCTTAATCTTATTTCAGAAAGGGAATATTGCACAACATTCCCGGTGGGGTCTGACTAGCACCCTGTAATTAAGCTCACGGATGTTTCCGCAATAACGTGTATGAATATTCACACTAAATGGAATAAATTAATATTACAAATAACCCCAGGATAGTTCCCAGGTAAGGTTATACTCTCAGATTAGTTTTCTACAGACTCAGAGAGGAAAACTCTCAGATTTCAGAGCTTCATGGATTTTAGAATTGCAGATAAGGGATGATGGGTCCATAGTGAGTATTCAGATCTCTAAAAGGGAGTCAGGAAACAAAAGAACTCATCAAAAGCAACAGCGTCTCTGCTCGTTAGAGCCCAGCCATCATGGCAGGACTTGGGAGGGACATGTGAGAGGAGAGGGAGTAGTTCGTAAAGCATTTAGTCTCCCATAGATGGAAGGTTCTAGTGTTACTGCATTGATGACTCTTAGATCTTGCTCATGAGCACGCAGGCTCTGGCTCCCGGTGGACTTTGTAGATCAAGCAGTGGTCAGCGTCACCCTTGTCCCCAATGGGTCAGGCTTGAGACAGTCTCTGCTGGTGGCAGCGCTGCTTAGGCTGAGCTCTGATGTTGTGGCAGGTGGGCAGGTGGTCTAGAAGGGAGTCTGGGGGGGGACAGGTGTAGGCTCCAGAGCCACCATATTGTGTTCCTGGGCAGGTATGTCTCTTAGCCTCTCTGGGACGTGGTTACTTTGTATTAAAACAAATATCTGGGTTCTCTGACCCCTCTCAGCAGCTTTGGAGAATCAAAATGAGGCAACGTGTGTCATAGGTAGAGGTTGACCACGGGAACCCGGCCTATGATCGTGAGTCACCATGATCCTGGTCGTAGTTTGCTACTCTCCAGGACGGATCCTAACACCTGTGTTCCAACCCGAGCTCCTTCGCATGCTAATTAGGTGTGCGTGCGTGTGTGCTCGTGCGTGTGCGTGCGTGTGTGCTCGTGCGTGTGTGTGTGTGTGTGTGTGACTTCAGGCCAGTGACTTAACCTCTCTTGCCTCAGCTTTCACATCTGTAAAGTGGAAATAATAATTCCATTTCTCTCATAGAGTTGTTAGAAGAGCCACGAGGTAATAGTCTGGCATGTGGTGATCCCGGGGTGAGGGCTCCCCAAACTTGAGCCAAGCCCAGACGCATGGAGACCAGAGGTAGAAAACGGGGTTTTATATCTTTCCGCGTATTGTGTGTGTGTGGTGAAATTCTCACTGCCGCTCGCTAAATGACACTGACACCTCGGGAGACCGAGGGGACAAGGATTTGAAAGGACTGAGGGAGGAGCTTGGGTGACGGACTTGTACGAGGAAAACTATAAAATGTGACCGAAAGAATTAAACACTAATGAACGGGAACACAATCATATTCACAGATTAAGAGACAATATTGTTAAGATGTCTATACTGTCCAAAATGATCTCCAGATTCAATCCAATTCCTATAAAGATTCCAATGATATTTTTTTAAAGACATAGAAAAAGCCATCCTAAAACTTACAGTGGTCTGAAGGGACCTGCGGCGCATAGCCAACAGGATCTGGACAAGGAAGGATAAAGTTGGAAGACGCGCATTTCCCGGCATCAATACTCACTGCGACGCAGCGGCTGTCAAAGCAGGGCAGTGCGCTGTGGTGCTGGCGTAAAGACGGACAGAGAGGTCAACGGAATAAAAGAGAGAACCCAGAAATAAACATATACGGTCACACGATTTCTGACGTCAGCGGTAAGACCGTTCTATGAGGAAAGGACAGTCTTTTCAACAAATAGTGCTGGGAAAACTGAATATCCCCTAGGGAAGGATGAAGTGGGACCCTAACCTAACACCGTATACAAAAATTAATTCAACTTAGACCAAAGACCTAAATGTAAGACCTAAAACGGTAAGATTCTCAGAGGAAAACATAGGGAAAAAGTTTTATAACACTGGGTTTGGCAATGATTGTTTTAGACATGACATCGAAGGCACAGGTTACAGAAGGAGAACTGGGCAGGTTGGACGTCGGGAAAAGTTTAAAAACTGCAAATAGAAAGACAACATCAATGCAGGAAAAAGGCAACCCACTGAATGAGAGAAGACATTTGTTCATCTTATGTCCATTAAGGTATTGACACGTAGAATACAGAGAAAACTCCTAAAACACGAGAATAAATAGATACATTTTTAAATGGGCCAAGGACTTGAATAAACATTTCTCTAAAAGAACACATACAAATGGCCAATCAGCACACAAAACGATGTTCCCCATCAGTAATTAGGAAAACACACGTCCAAACTGCAATGAGATACCCCCTCACACCCATTAGGAGGGCTACTGTCAGAATACAGACAATACCAAGTGTTGGCAAGGACGTGGAGAAACTTGGACAATTCTCTACCATTGATGGGAACGGACAGTGGTGCAGAGCCTCTGTAGAAACCAGGCTGGCGGGTCCTCATCAAAGTCAACAGAACCACGATGCGAGTTAGCAATTCCACTCCTGGGTATTCACCCAGGAGAACTAAGAGCAGGATCTCAAAGAGGTGTGGCGCACCCACGTACGTTGCAGCGTTACTCCCAAGAGCCAGGACATGGAAGCAACACAGGTGTGTATCCACAGAGGATGCATAAGCAAAATGTGGGTTACATGCATGACTGACTCAATTCAGCCTTGAAAAGGAACGCAGTTCTGACATGGGGTACAAGAGGCATGAAGCCTGAGGACATTCTGTGAAGTGATAAGCCAATCGCAAAGGACAAACAGTGCAGAATCCCGCTTATGGGAAGGGCTTGGAGGAGTCAAATCACAGACAGCGGAAGGCTGGTGGCCACCGGCGGTGGGGGGAGGCAGGAAGGGAGAGTTGCCGTTCTATGGGCATAGAGTTTCCGTTTTACAAGATGAGAAGAATTATGGATCTAGACGGGGGTGACGTCCAACTTTATGGATGCAGTTAACACCGCTGAACTGCGCACTTAAAAGTGGTTATGGTGGTGAATTTTATGTTACGTGTATTTTACCATAATAAAAAATGAAAATGAAAAAATAAAATAAAATAAAACGTATACATGTGACCTGTTAGACTTGGTGAAGACGCAGCTCCTCTCCCCTCGGGAGTAAAGGCTGCAGGCACACGTCTCTGAGGGAACCCACGTCAGGACTATGTTTTAACACATCGCTGAACATGAAGCACTCACTCTTTTTGTGCAAAAATCACTAAAGCTCCCCTGTCCCTTAGGAAATGATGTCCACAGTCATGGAGCATCCAAGGCTGCTCCTAGCGTGTTGTTAGAGGGTGCAGACAGACGGGAGCACGGACCACGCCCGTCACCATTATAATGTTCACTGACGTGTTAACACAGGTGCTCAGACCCACAAAGCACCCCCCGACGCTGGGCATCTGGGCTACTTCTCCTGTTTTGCCATTGTGAACCAACCAAACACTGCAGAAGCATCTTCATGAGTATGGCTTTTGCTGTGTTCTGAATCGTTTTCTTTTAAATATCCCAGAGTTTTAAGCTGGGAGGGGTATGACCAGACATGGCTGGTGGAAACGCGGCTCAGAGGAACTGGAGGGACGAGGTCTGGTGGTCACTAGGGCAACCTCCCTGAAAGTGGTGGTGGGGGTGGGGCAGAGGTGGAAAGGGGGTGGGCGGGGGCGGGGCTAACCGGAGGTGCTGGTGGGACGCACCCCCTGACGTTGGCAGGGGTGACCCGGGAGTGCACAGTGGGAGCGGCAGTGTAGTAAATCACCATGCCCCGGTCCAGACCGTGGTGAAGGGAAGGCGGAGTGGGGGACGAGGGACAGGGACAGGGACAGGGAGAGGTGGCCACCTCCTCCCCGGTTTGCTAAGAGCAAGGCCGGGAAAAGGAGGAAGGTAATGTGTGAGGGGGAGGGAGTTTTTGGTGTTGTTTTTAAGTTAACAAAGAGCTGGATGTGGTTACAACACTGAGGGAGATGGAGCTGAAGACAGAGGGGAGACCGGGGTTCCGGGTGCCGCACGGTCTCCGAGGACACAGGGGAGTGGATTCCAAGGGCCCCGTGTACCATCTGACCACCTGACCTGGACAGGAAGCTTGGTTTTCATGAACAAATGAATGAATGAATAAACTCATTCATTAATTCTTCATTCTTTTTTTCTCAACAAATATACAGTGTGTCCGTAAAGTCATGGTGCACTTTTAACCGGTCACAGGTACTTTACGGACACACTGTATTTATTAGAAAGCTACTATGTGTCCAGGCCTATATGAGGGGCTAGGAATCCATCGGCAAATAAGACAAAAATGATTTATTCTCGTTGGGGTTACAGCCCAGGGGAGAAGCAGAGGTCACCTGTAGAGTCCCACCGGTCAATGTGTGTGACTCACAAACCCAGGCGAGTGGGGCGCCCTGGAGTAGGAGTAAGTTATAAATCAGAATTCTGACCTGGTTCTGTCCCAGGAGAACTGACTCGTTGGACTGGATGGAGCGACTTCAGACATTACACACAAGAATTGTGCTTAAAGGAGTCGTACACGACAACAACCCAGGAGAAAGGAAGCTGAACACCTCTGCTGGGTCAAACTTCCCCTGCAACACACGCACACGCGCGCACACGCACACACACAGACACGCACACACACGCACGCGCATACACACGCATGCACACGCACGCACACACGCACGCACACATACACACACACGCACGCACACACGCACCCCTTCCGGATGCACCGGACTGATTGTGTTTGAAGCATAGGACAGCTCCCTTCTGCTGAACTTGGGATTTAAACCCTATTCCCTCCCCGTGTCTGATGCGGCTGCACTTTTATTTCCTTCCTGAAAAGTCTCGTGTGCTAACCAGTATTCCCCGTGACATGTCGATGCTGAGTCTGAGAAAATCACACGTATAAGTCGACTGGTAACATACATACAGACACCTAGAGCCGGATCACAGGGCTGATATTGGGAACATACTGGCTAAAAGCTCAGTGGCTTTGGGTCTGACTGACCACCCTGGTCGGCATCCTGGCTGTGTCACTGCCATGGGTGACCTCCGCTTGGGCTTTCCCGAGGACCACAGCAGGGCTGACCACTGCATATGCCCTGGCAGTTGTGAGAAGTCAGCGGGATGATGGTTGGAAAGCGCGGAGCACGCCAGCCGCCCGTACGCCGTCTCTTAGAGTCATTAATAATCGTGCACTAATAGGCAGTGTCGGAGCTGGGACCCGCCAGCAAAGACAGATTCTCCCCGTCACAGCCTAGCCACAGTCCGGGTCCTACCGCCTGCTTCTTCCCTTCCGCCGCGGTGCGGGGGAGGCTGGGCTCCCGCTTGGGACGGAAGAATTGTTTGCCGGAAGCTTTTCCTCTGCGGTCCCCACACTGGTTGCCCAGACGCTGGGGAGGAGAAGGGGCCCCAGACGGGGCCTGAACCCAACAAGCTTAACTCAGCCGTGGGGCTCAGGGGTGGCGCGTTTGCCTTTTCAACTCACACTGTAAACAACGGGCCTGGCGGGTGGAGGGGCAGGGAACAGAGGACTTGCTCTTCAGCTTTGGTGTAAGGACTCGGGGTGTTCAGGAGGGCGAGGGGCGTGGGCAGTGTGGAATGAGGTGCCCTGGAGTCTGATTACAACCAGAATCAGAACCAGAAGCCTCAGCCACAGCGACCTGCTTTCGGAATGAACAGCAAAACCCAACTTGGTCTTTGGCAGAGAAAAGTCCGCACAGTTGGGCCTCCCTGCAGACGGCAGAGCGTGTTTTTACGCACTCATCGATCTTACTTCCACGGGGTCCTGAGGGCTAATTCTGAAGTGGGATGGCTCGTGGTTCATCAATTCCTCCGTAGTTATCGAATGTCCGGTTTTAACCCAACGCCCGTTCAGCGTGCTGGTAGGACAGGAAACGACATCACTGTGACTGTTCCATCGAGTTGTGAAAGCCCGTGCTAGCTGGGGACGGTTTTCTCCCATGCTGTCTTCCCAGTGGTGGGTTTCAAACCATCGGAGACCTGCCCTTCATTTATAGGGAGGGTTGACCCCGTGAACGATGGGGAGCGATTCTGGGGGTGTCCCCTGATTTTATAACAATAATAATGTGCATTACTTATGGAAGAAGACATGCCTGGCAGGTAAAACCATGAGACTGGGAAGGTTTCTGTTTATCTTCCAGATCCACAGTGGGCTCGTCCCGTCCCCTAAGGATCACTCAGCCTGGGACAGAAATGAAAGTCTTTCGAACGCAGGTAAAGAACGGGGCTCTGACCGAGCGGCACCCCTTTTCCAGCCTTTATTTACTCTCTCTCTCTCTCTCTCTCTCTGCTTTATTTTTGTTAATAATGAAACATGCTTCGGAGCCTCGTGTCCCCCAAACACGAGGCGACAGGTAGCTCCGTGGCCCGAGGCTAGCGCTGACACGGGTGGGAATGTCTGAGTGCCCAGGCTTCAGGCCGGCAGCGTCTGACAAAGCCAAGGATGCAAGAGTCACCTGTGGCAGTGCCTTCGGGGCCGAGATTTCCGCGGGTGGCCGAGCGCCGTGGGCTGGGGCGGCAGGGTGTGGCGTGGGTGCACCGGGAGTGAGTCACAGGACCGACATGGGGTCCTCTCAGATCGGAGCGGGTGCCGTTTCCACGCGGGCACAGACGCTGTGCCCGCGTAAACCATTCCTCACCACAGCTCTGGTAGGCAGCCACGAATCGGTACAAGGCACACGGTGAGCTGGCCGCGGGCCACAACTGCCATTGCGTCTGTGAACACATCGACAGTGTGAAGGCAGGCTGCCCTCTTCTCCCTTTCGTGACGGAAATTCGAGGGGGGTATAGGCCCCGTTTCCTGATGGGACTGTCATAAGACTAACGGGATTGATAGACTATTCCGGTTTTGACTCTGGCCAAACGTCAGTTTTAAAGAGAATGTTTTTACGTAGCTAATTTTTTATTGTATTTTTCTTAATCCTCCCTTTAATTTTGCTTTGTAAATGTGGCGATCAGCTGGTGTACGTCACTGCGTGTGTACCTGTGTGTGTGTGTGGGGGGGGTGACGATACACATATTTATATCTTCTCTCTTTATTACGTGGTACCACCTGCCTCTATCAGAGATATCGGGGACCCGGATTCCTTTCTGAAACTGACCCAGTGAACCCACCCGAGACGGAAAGGTGATCTGAAGGAAGTTTCCACAGCTAATCCCTGCCTGAGCCTCCGAGCACAGTGTCTAGCTTACTCTTCAATAGCACTGATATTGAGCATGGATCCTTTAAAAACAGCCTAGAAATTGCTGGTGGTAAGGATGTGAATCGGCTGCTGTGGGTGCCTACCTGCACCCCCTCAGAGCACTCAACTGGCTCTGGGAACAGCCCGCCCCAGGCTAGCCTAAATGTGGACAGGCTGGTTCTTTTTTTTTATAGACTAGCTCAGCTCAAAATGGGCCTAATCGGCTACTTTCACAGTGGGTGCCTGTTCATGGGGCACTTAGCCCTTTAATGACACAGAAACCAAGTACCTGCGGGCCCTGAGGCCAAGGGCTAATTGTTAGTGATGCAGGAAGTGCTCAAGCAAACCCATGTATGGAGAGAGACAGGTGTCTCCTGGCACCTTCTTTCTTTCCTCCCTTCCTCCCTCCCTCCATCCCTCCTTCCCTCCCTCCTTTCCTCCCTCCCTCTCTCCCTCCCTCCCTCCCTTCTTCCTTCCCTCCGTCCCTTAGTCCTTTCTCCTTTCTTCCTTCTTCTTTCCCCCTTTCTCTTTCATCTTTCTTTCTGTTTAAATCTATCTACATTTCCAAGTCCTAATTACAGGAGCATCCTTTGGAAGCAGTCCTGAACCTCCAGTATTTTGAGAGAATGTGAGCACTTGTTACACACGAAAGCCTTCATAATGCGGCCCTGGCTGGTTAGCTCAGTGGTATAGCAACAGCCCAGTGTGTGAAAGTCCCGGGTTCGATTCCTGGCCAGGGCACACAGGAGAAGCACCCATCTGCTTCTCCACCCTTCTCCCTCTCCTTCCTTTCTCTCTCTATTCCCCTCCTGCAGCCAAGGCTCCATTGGAGCAAAGTTGGCCCCGGGCACTGAGGACGGCTCCATGGCCTCCACCTCAGGCGCTAGAATGGCTCTGGTTGCAATGGAGCAACACCCCAGATGGGCAGAGCATCGCCCCCTGGTGGGCATGCCGGGTGGAAAGCCTTCATGACACTTGGCAACGAGGGTACGATCGTTGTGTCCAGGGAGAGTTTTACTACAGTGGGTCTTACAGTAGGGAGAGACTGGGCTCGACGACAACAGGACAAGGAGCAGGGTGGGGTCAGAGGATGGGAAATTTCCAAGAGGAAACATTAGGACTAAGGAGGGTTTAGGTTCAATGGGCTTGACAGGTGGGGTATGAGGAATTTGATCCAATGTCAAGGGTGTAGAATCTTCCTGATACTGACCCAGCAGGACTCTTGCTAAAATTGGACCAAATGGGCCAAGAACAGAGCCCAAGGGTCTGGCCTTCTCAAAAGGAGTTCTCAGAGGAGACTGACTGGCTCGGTCTGGGGGCGTCCGTCAGAGCCAGGACACATGCCCGCTAGAGGGCTCATGGTCCCTGGGACTGGTCGTACCATGTGGCCTGCAACGTTGTTCCCATCGGGTCAGAGAAGTTGCACTGGACCCTGGTTAAAAACGGCCAGGCAGGTTTTATGTGAGCTGCCGAGGTAGCGGGGGGTGGGGGGGGGATGCCACTGAAGATGTGAGCTCAGCTCTGAGTACCAGGCCACCGGGGGTTATTGCCCATAGGCAGAGCGAGGGACTCCGTGGGTAGAAGGTCACTAACAACAACTTGATTAGATACCAAAGCTGGGGAGGAGGGACTTGATTAGTCAAGGGTCAGGGCGGTTCTTGTGAAACTTGGCTTAGCAGGGCCCCTCTCAGACTGGACTCAGCAGGGTTCTCTGACAGGCAGGCCGGCGGGGTGGCTGAGGACAGCCTCGGCCAGTGGAGGGCTCCCGGAGTCCGACTCGAGTTTGGTGAAGGAGGCAGTGCTGTCACATCTGTCCCAGGAACTCTGGTCTGAGCAGCCGCCTGTGCCCTCCAGGCTCTCGGGCTGACCGGTATCCTCAGGAAAGAACAGGAAGTTTGCTTCAGGAGCTGGACATTTCCCCATCCTCATGAGAAGGCCTCGGCACAGATGGCATCTTTCTCTCGGGGGTTTCGGGAAACCCAGAGAGCAGAGTTTTAGGCCCAGCTCGGGGTTCCAAAAACACACTGCCATAGACAATAGGGTGGCCACGGCCGGGAAAGCAGCGAACGTGGTGGCAGCACTGTCACCAGGGGCTGAGTGTGCAGGGACCAGGGGGCTCCATGGGCCTCGGCAGCGGGAGTAGACCTCCACCCAGACAGAGCTCATGCCTCTCCATGACCTTCTCAGGCCCCGCCCTGATCCAACTACTGCTGGTCAGGAGGCCAGACTGGATGTTACTAACAGGGCTGGGATCCATCCAGCCTTGCGGGTACCTGGCTGGCGGAACAGCTGGCCCAGAAGCATGAGACAGATGTTCCAAAGGCATAATAAGTCCACTCATGGCCTCTCATGTGAGAGGGGCCTTAGAGGCCGTTTCGTCCAGCCTCTTCTTGCTGTCTGGTGTCTGAGACCCCTCCCCCACTTCCCACGCAGGAGGCAGCTGAGTCCATAAGAAACCCCAAGGACAGGGGACCCACCATGTGACGGTAGCTCATGACATGCTTACACGGCTAGAATTGGTAAATAGCTGATCGGTCATATTGGGCCAAAATAAAATAATTTATTATTTTTTTAATCTGTATTGAGTAGGCAAAGGGGCCCCAGGAAGGATTTTCAAGTTCCTGGGATGTGTGATCTGGCCCACGTGAACGGTGATGTTTCAGGCAGGAGGTGGCCTGGGTCTCGACCGGGGCCGGGGCAGGGAGGCCAGTACCAGCAGCATGCCGGGAAATGACTAAGGTACAGGTAGCTGGGATGAGAGAGATGCTCGTGATGCTTCTGGGCAGAGACGGTGCTAACGTGAGCAAGGTAGAGAGTTCGGGACCCAGGAGTTCTCTGGGGCCAAGGGGTGCTGGTGTTGGTGGGAGGACCCTGAATTTGTGAGGTCTGGAGGCTCTGCGTGTGAGAGGCCATCGGCCTTCCGTGTCCACATGCCAAGGAAGCAGCTGGGAAGTGAGTTGTTGATATCAGGAGACGGTCAGGGTCACAGAGCTTGAGATGATCATCGTTTGCAGGTGGTCCTAGGAGCAACCATGTGAACAGCTGAAGTAGTGCAGGAGAGACCACGGGAGCCGGGAGAGGGTGGGGACACCCCTGGGCACACACGGGGTGGTGGGGGAGAGTGCAGACCCGGCATCAGGGTGTTTTCTTCAAGTTGGGGTTTTCCACGCCAGGGTTGACCAACCCTCAGCTTGGGAAAGTCTTCCCACTCCTCGATGTCTCATTTTTTTTTTCTGAGACGACGGTGGATGAGGGTATCCAATCTCGAACAGGGGCTGCTCCCCAGGGTGGGGATATGGGTGGCTGGCTCCGTTGTAGAAGCTACAGCCGCGGGGTGTTCGGTCCAAACAGGGGTTTGGAGCACTCAGGCAGGTAACCCGAAGCGAACGTTGCCTCTGGGCTTCCGTTTCTGGTGCTTCCGCCGCAGACAATGCCACCATTCACTGACCGGGCACTGGAAATTCCAGGCCTGCTGGGGCGGCCGAGGGGTGGTGGTTTCTGAGGGTAAAATTGTCGTCCTGGGAAATCTGTTGGCCCCATGAAAATTTTCAGTGTTCCATGAGGAATAGGGTCTGATCACCGAGAGGGAGAGAGAGAGAAAGAGGGAGAGGGGGGGGAGGAGTGTGTGTGTGTGTGGGGGGGGGATGGGATGTCAGGAGGGCGACTGCTCCTGCCCGAGAATGCACATCTGTTTTCAGAATCAGGGAAGAGGGAGGAAGACCCTTTCCAGTTTCCGTCTAGCACGTTGTTGAAGGGATTCCATGGACTGTTTCCCCAGCGCTGTGCTACCTGTCTGCCCACCCACCTGACCAGGAAGGCTTGATCTAAGAATTCAGCCGTCATTAGCCGAGCCAGGTGCCTCGTTAAGCCATTTCTGGGGAAATCAGCAAGGGGAAGTGTGCGTAGAGCGAGCCTGTGAAGGTCGCTGGGCATTTTTAATGACGGCATTCTCCCGGCTGCGCAGGAAGGAAGGTGGGTCTGTGCGACAGGGCCATCTCCCTCCTCATCAATTAAGCCCGACCTTTACAGCTGGCAGTTTCTAAGGGGTGGGCCTGTGATTGATGAGTGGGATGAAGTAATTATGTTTCGCTTCAAACTTGAGTGGAATCGTTGGTTTCTTCCAGCTTTGGCGAGGGCAGGGATTTGCTACCTGCCCAACCAGACACAGTTCGGGTTCCATTCCTAGGGAGCCAGTCGCCCCGATCAAACACACGCCCATGACCAGGTTTCCAGGAAGATTATTCCCTTATCCCTTAAAAACCACCCCGAGATGGATGTGAGCTCTATTTCTTCTCTCGCCCAGAGTCATTTGTAGTTGCGGCTTCCATAGGAGCAGGGAGCCATGAAATGGACATCTTATTTCTCCGTTTACGTTTTCTAGAAAACCTGGTTGTTACTAGGGCTTGAGTGGTTGGAGTTCAAACAGGTGAATTTTTTTTTTTTTTAATACTGAATCCATTTTGATGATGTGGCGCGCCCTCTACCTCGTTCTTACAGATTCCTCCGGGTCCGCAAGGAGACGTTCGTTATCCCGCGAACACGCTGTGTAAGGCAGCTTCTCTGGTCGAAAGTCACCCCCATGGTCAGTGGGCAAAGCTCAATTCCTGGGCCCTCTGACTCCACCAGACGTCTTCAAACTTTTTATAAAAACCGGCCCACTGTTGCAGTGCTGGTCCACCTGGTCCCTCCCGCCCACTAGTGGGCGTGTCAGCTTCCATGGTGGGCCAATCGCGGCGCTGTTTGGTTGCTCCACTCCTGCCCATCATGAAAGCTGGAACGCCCACTAGTGGGCGGTACGGACCAGGTGGACCAGCACTGCAAAAGTGGGCCGTTTTTATAAAAAGTTTGCAGACGTCTGCTCCACGCCCACGCGTGGAGATGCCCCAGGAGGCTACCTCTGTCGGTTTCTGTTGGGGAAGTCCTTCCTTCTGTCAGACGCATTCTCTGATCCAACCACCACCGCCAGAGCGTTGTGTTCGTTCATTCCACGGTCACGGCCTTCCCAGCCTTGCCTTCCTTCCCTGGTGACCTGTCTTTTCTTTTTCTTTTTCCTTTAAGACCGTGGGCTCAGAGGGCAGGGACCTTGTCTCACTCATCTCTAGGTTCTCAAGGTCAGGGACTGGCACGCAGAGATTGTTGACTAGATTGAACAGCGTTCCGTGGACGAAGGAGCTAAGAGGAACAGATTCTGTGTTCCGGGGGTTCTCACGTGATTCTCCCAAGAGAACCCCCCGAGCGGCTGGGAGCCGGGTCAGGTGACAGCTCTTGAGAGCCTATCAGGGAAAGCGCTTCCTTTGAGTTTTTCTGAGGTTTTTTTCAAGTGCTTCCTGTGCTGTTACTCAGCTTCCTGTGCTGCGAGGGACAGCGGCTCCCACCCAGGTGGCTCCTAGGGGGTCTGACGATGCTCTCTCTGCCCCGTGTCCACCCTGCTCAGCTGGAGGGGCGCGGGGACGGGCAGCACACCTCCTCTGATCGCCGGGGAAGGAGAAACATTCACGCCTGCTTCCTGGGCAAGCCGTAG
Source organism: Rhynchonycteris naso (assembly GCA_037038555.1). Taxonomy (NCBI): domain Eukaryota; kingdom Metazoa; phylum Chordata; class Mammalia; order Chiroptera; family Emballonuridae; genus Rhynchonycteris; species Rhynchonycteris naso. The sequence continues at coordinate 258,105,196 of CM072999.1, read as the reverse complement.
AGACACGCTGGCGGCTGCCCTGCCTACTTGTGTAGGGTGACATTGGAAAGAAAATAGACTGGGCGACCTCTTTCGCGAGAGCACGTGACAGTCCTCCTTTGCTGTCTGATGAATAACCGCTGTGCCCATGTCCCCTCCTGAATTCTGTTCAGCAGCTGCCTGGGTCCTGGCCCTCAATTTTCCTGCCATCACCCATAAACAGTGCAATGAGCAAACTCCCTCGCCCCACAGCCCTGCCCGAGTTCCTGCCTCTAGCTTCGTCTGCCTGTCACCTGCTACATAATCTAATTTTAAAAATAATTGGGAAAATAATGAGCACAGTGCCCAGCTGCCGTTTTCCCGGTCTGTGTTGCTTTGTGTTTGTATGAAATGCATCTGGCCAGATTTAACCACTTCCTCTCAGAGCCATGAAGGCTCGGCCAGGGCCGCCTAGGCCCTCAGGGACAGGAAGGGACCTCAGCCCATAAGGAAATCAGAGGCAGCCAGTCCAGGGGGCCGCTGGGTCTCATCTTTGGAAAGGAGGAATGAGGGCACCCACCCAGACTTCCACTTCTCTTTCCCCTGAGCGTGGGAGCCCTTCCGCCCTGTCATGGGTACCAGAGCGGGCACCTTTGGGCACCAGTATCTTGACCTGAGCAAAGGGACCGGGTCTGAGAGACAGGCCCCCGGCCTGGTGTTTTTTTGCTGGGAAGGAGCGTTTTGAGGAAATGTCGTGGAGAACCCTAAGTCTCACATCTGCACAGCAATCCTGGGCCTTCCGGAACTGAGACAGGGCATTCCTGATCCCAGCAGAAGAAAACGTTCCCACGTGGCTGGTCGTTCCCAGATGGAAGAGCCTCTGCTCACTCGTGGAGACGGAGATAGTGCCAGCTATTGGTCCCACCTGGGCCTGCAGCCCCGAGTTTATGGGTGTGGAGCCCCGTCATCATCATGAGCATTCTAGTGGGTCTTCTGGAGTGGTGGTAGGAAGTAAACTTGGTCATCATCCCGTCACCCCCAAGGGTTACTCAGCATAAAGCTCTCTTATGAAAGTCTGTTTCTACTCTCCTCTTCATCCTCTTGGTGAGCAAGGGGTTCCTGCCCTGGGTTATGGGGCCAGCCATACACACAGCACCCGCTACTGGCCCCGTGAATCAGCAGCAGTGGGCGGGTCACATGCAGTTACAGCCCCAGGGCGGAGGACACCACCTGCCACGTGCAGGGTCACGGGAGGACTGCACTTGACGTCTGAGGTCAGAATTGCTGTGTCATCTCAGGGTGGCACCGCCATCCATCTGGTTGGTCAGGCTGGAAATCTAGGATTCTGTCAGCTTCTCTATCACTCAACTGTCCCACGTGTGACCGCAGCCCTCGGTCCTCTGATTTACCTCCTAATGGTCTCTGGGACCCACACTCTCCTCTCCACCCCTGCCGTCAGCTTGGCCTGAACGGCTGCCCCAGCCTGGGCTTTCTCTGCCTCCTGTCCACCTGCTGAGGCCAGGCTACTCCCTCCTTAAAACCTCTCTGTGTCTTTCAATGGCTCTTAGAACAAACACACTCCTTCCTCTGGTCTGAAAGGCCCTGGGGGCCTTGGTTTCTGGCTCTTTCTACCACCCTCTCCCTCTCTCTGCTCACCCCTGCCTTGGACGGGCTCTGTGGAGGAGGGAACCCCTACACATGCCACCCCGCCAGCCCCTTTGCTTGGGCTCTTCACCCACCCACCCTCCCCTATAAGCAATCTCAGCTCATCCTGAGACCCTCCTGCTTCTGCTCCAGGGAGGCCGTCCCGGACCCTCGGACCAGCCCCACCCTGGCACTGGGGGCCCTTCCTCTCCTTCGCCACACTTGTCACAATCATGTCCTGCTTATTTTGCTGTGACAACAATTTGTTCTGCCATCCAGATTGGAAACTGCACCAGAGCTTGCGTTTGGCTTGTCCACCCCTGGACCAGGCTTCGGTGGTCCCCAAACGCCCGGGGGGCAGGGAGGACACTTGAGGTGGCTGGTTGGAGGGAGGGGCTAAGTCCCAGGCAAGGCCTGGAGAGCCACGGGGGACAGAGAGTCAGGCACATCGCCACAACGTCAAGAGGATTTGGAGGTGATGCCCTGAGACGCTGGGTGTGTACTTCCCGTCTGCTCTCCCTTCTCCCACTGCTCTGAACTGATCCGACCCTGTCTTCTGACCGCGCTCTGTCCATCTCCTTCCTCTGATGTCGTCAGCCTCTCTCCTCCTAGTGTCACCTGGCCCTGGAGCCCTGGGCCCCAGCCTGCTCAGAGGTCCGACGTGGGCTTATCCCTGGTGGGTGTGATGTTAGGGTGCTTTAGACTAAACAGGTTTATGGGCCACTGCTTCCGTGCTATTTGTGGTTGTATATCGAGAGCTTCCCCACCCTCCGCCCAGAGAAAAGTAACACTTACAGATAATCTTTGGAGGTCACACACTCCTTCCAGAGGTCGCAGATGACTGGGCAGAGGCTGCAGCAGAAGGCCTGTGCGCAGACTCCGGCCAGCCCCGCTGTGCGGGATGCGGCTGGTGTGGATAAGATGCCGTTAGTCGGGCGTGGAGAGCAGAGGCCCGGGCGAGCACAGGCGTGGTTTTTTGTTCAGAGTTACTTCGGCACCCGGCCGGCCATCATCTAAAGAAAAGAGTTCTGTGAAAGAGAGAAGTATGTGAAAAGAAAAAAGCTACAAAAATGGAAAGGGAGCCACAGAATTCCATGTCTTTTGGAAGCTTCTGCTGTTATTTGCTGTAGGGTCATCTGCATGTCCAGTTTCCTTGCACGAAAGACGAGTGCCTTGGGCAGCTGTGATGTGACCGGGCCAGGGGGGATGGGGACCCTGAGCAAAGCCACCCCCTCCCTAAGGGAAACCGTCTGCCCTCCCTGCTCAGCATCCACCTGGTAATAAAAACGCCCTCGCTGGCCGTGAGGCCGTCCTGGTAAAGCGCGTTCTTCTGGAGAAATTGTCTCCTCACCTTGCTTTCTGAGGGTGGTCTTTCCCTGTGGGTGTGATGGCGTGCTGACAAGGTGCCCCTGGCTCAGGGGGTGAAGTGTGGTGGGCTGGGGGATCTTGTCGTGACCACGAGAGGTCAGCGCAGGTAAGTGGGGGCCACCGCCTTCTCCAGGTGTCTGAGGGAGGGCCGTGACCCCTGGGGTCCCAGGGAAAACCATCCCTGCGTTCCAGCAGGGGACAGCGCGAAGGTCTGGCTTCTCTTCCTGAAATGGCCTTGGCTTCGTGTCTGACGCCTACCTCGGGCACACGAGAGGGCCGTATGTTAATATAACCTTCCAGAACGTTCTCCCCTCCTCTTGGTGACAACCCGGCTCTCTGAGCTCTGTGCTGAGGGGCGAGGTCCTGAATCTTATTTTATGAGCTGTAGCTGGGATGTTTCCGTTTCCCACCAATGGCCTAGACTGCAGAGGGCGGCGTTTCCTTAGAGCGGTGGCTGTGATTTTCAGTGGGAGTCTTTCTCCATGTGGAGTCTTCCGGAAGCCTAGTTGTGACCCAGAGAAAAGTAGAGGCGCCCTGCCTGAAGGTGACCCTCTCCCCTGAGGGTTCCAGGAATCCAGTCGTGGGGGCAGTGTGACTTGAAAGCCATTCACTCTCCACACGGCCGAAGAAGGAAGGCAGCCCCCCAGAATACACATGGACTGCCCTCTTGTGGAACCCTGAGACGTCCCACGATGACCCGGAGCCCCATGGGAAGAGTGGTTGTGGCTGCGGGTGGCCCATTTTCTCCTGGGGGTGCCCCCCACCCCGGCCTCGCCCGTGGTCTGCTCTGGAGTCCTGGAGTCTTGCCGATTTCAGGGCTCTGGGAATGTGCTTCTCTCAGTGCCGCTGAGTTGAGCCGGGGACACTGCCGCAGGGTCGCCAGGGCGGGGGGCGGTTCCCGGGGCCAGGCAGGGGACACAGTGGAAGCACGCATGGAGGGAAACACACTCTGGGTTTCACCCGGAAGGTGGGAGGAAGCGAGAGTCTGTCCTCAGACTGTGCTTTTCCCATTCCCTTCCCAGGATTGATCAGTGTCACGTTAATGACCCTCAGCACGGTGTTTCTTTCAGCTCCTTCCTACGGGCATCGGCGAGTGCCAGAGACTTCCTCCGCCCAAGTGCGGCTGTCTCTCACGTCTGCGTGTGCTTAAACTTGATGTGTTCTTTTTATGGGACTTGGGAGACACGCTGTGAGACGGATTAAACCTGGAGACAGGCCGCCGGCGGGGAGGCTGGCCGGGATCTGACCCTGGACAGTTTGAGGACAGGCAGGGCCGGGGGTCTCCTCTCCAGAGAGCTGTGACGAGTGATGAGTTTGGGGACGTGGATGCTGAGCGTGGAGTGCCCTGAGTGTGAATTAATATTCAGATCAGAGGCTGATGCTCCCGCCCTCGGAGACAAGATTGGAGCCGGTGTTCCGGGGTGAAATTAGGAGGAGGCTTTGGAAATTCCAGCTCTTCCCCCCAGTTCAGTCTTTAACATCGGATGACAGGATGGACCTCAGAGAGTCTCGGTCTCACCGTTTGTGATGTGGGAATAACACCTAACTTGCGTCATAGTTCCGAGGAGTAGTTATCACGGGTAGAAAACACTCATTCCAACCATTTTTTTAAAAAATGTATTCGATTGTGGTAAAAACACTTACCGCGAGATCTACCGTTCCTAGCCGATGGTCCCGAGTTCATTGTGTCCTCGGTGACCATAGGTACAGGTTGTATGCTCCCCAGACCTCTGGGGTGTATTCATCTGGCCAAACTGAAACTGCTTTCACTGAGCGGCAGTCCCCACCCCCTCCAGCCCCAGGGGCCGTTCACCGTTCCAGTCTTTGAGTCTATGAATTTGACCATTGCAGACACCTCACACACGTGGGCTCCGGCCAGTGTTTCTCCTTTTGTGACTGGCTTCTGTTCGTACGCCCGCTGCTTGGGTCCTGGTGTTCACGTCACCTGTCCTCCATGTTGATCCCTCTCTCTCCAGCTCCCTGCATGCGGGAGGTGCTGAGATCTCAAAGGCCCGGAAGGCAGAGGTTGGGACGGTCAGCAGGGTGCCCCCCACACGACCCGCACCGTTTACTGAGAACTTGCCGTGTGCCCGGGAGCTGTTCTGGGTTCAGGGTATGCAGTGTTCACCAGGACGTCGAGGGCAGCTGCCCTCCTGAAATCCACATCCTAGAGATTCAGGATGGGCGAGCATCCAGTGAACGGACAAGTAAGCAGAATTGCTGCCACCAAGGCCCTGGTCAGTAAACCGCGGCTCGCGAGCCACCTGCGGCTCTCTGGCCCCTGGAGTGCGGCTCTTCCACAAAACACCACGTGTGGGCGCCACCTCGGTAAGGAATGTACCTTCCTATGTAGTTTAAGTTTAAAACATCTGGCTCTCAGAAGAAATTTCAATCATTGTACTGTTGATATCTGGCTCTGTTGACTAATGAGTTTACCGACCACTGAACGAGGTGATGCCAGAGGGACACAGAGAGAGGCAGTTGCTTCAGGCCAGGCAGCTGGAAAGGGAAGTCACAACCCCAGGAGCTGAAATGGGGGCTTACTTCAGAGAGGGGGTACAGGACGTGTGGAGGCCCCGAGGAGCTCAGAGGAAACCCAGCCGGCTTGATCACGCCGCGGAGGACAGCAGTGGTAGGAACACCCAGGGTTCGAAAGAAGGACCCTCTAGGATGCCTTTTGCTTTGCAAGGAGACGAGGTGTGTTTTCTGGGCCAGACTCACAGGCTGGGAGGGCCTCAGGCCGGTGTCCTTCGAGCAAACATGTTTAAGAAACAGGATAAAAAATGACAAGCACCGACCTGTTCGGGTCCCTGCTAGCGGCGCGGAGGAGGGGCCTGGAGCTCTAGTTTTCTCTTTCTAACGTGGGGTCCCCCTTGATGGTCAGAACGAAGGGTGTGACATTTCAAGGAAGTGGTGACCAGGACAGTGGCCTTGGAGAATCGGAGGCACTCAGATACAGGTTGGAAATCGTATCCAAAGATTTGCGCAAGTTCGGATGTGGGTAGCGAGAGAGAGAAGGCTTGGAGGATGACGTTGCCGGAAGCGTCTCCTCTTGTTCCCTCGATACTCCTGGAAGTGGAGAAATGGACACTCAAAGGTTTAGTAACCTTTTCAGGTGTCAGGACTGCATAGTGTCACATCTGAAGCCTGGCGGGGCTGCCCTGAAGCGGCCGTCTGTGCCACCGTCACCACAGGCTTCCTGGGGTCAGCAGAGCTGACGGTCACTCACGGGGACTGCTGACTTCAGAGCAGACATGCAGGGGGCCCGTCAGAGGGACATGAGGCAAGGCTCAGCCCTTCTCCCTCCCCTTCTTTGTCCTCCCGCCCATGGCTGACTCTCACCACGCCAACCCCAGGGTCCTTCTGCTGCATCTGAGCCCCGCCTGGGCCACCTCATCTGAGACCGTCCCCCCTTCCTCCTCCTCTGCCTCCGCAGGTCATTCCCAGCATGACTTCACTGTGACTGCACTGGGCCTCTTCTCCCAGCATCTCTGGGGCTCAGCGCACGGTAGGCATCCCGTGAAGTGTGGCCGAATGACGGTTTTTGAAATAAAGGCAGGCTGGTCGCGTGCGAGGGCTCCAGGAATTCAAGCTGTGTGGCCCGTTTTCTTATTAAAATGTAGACAGTGATCATCTCTGCACCACAGGGTGACTGAGAGGGTTGGACAAGGTCATGCTGGCCCTGTGCCAGGCCAGAAGGCACGCAGGGACAGTTGCTATTTTTATTATCTATATAAGAAGAAAGTTGAACAATGCTACACAGTTCGTGTCAGCTACAGACGAGGAATACGTGCATCTTAAAGGACAGGTTGGTGAGTGCGGAAGGAAGGCTCTCCCGGTGCCGTCCACAGGCAACCTTTGGGGTCCGAGACCCTGACAGCCCACTCACCTTTCCCTGCAGCTGGCACCTCTCGAGCCCCACACTGCCCGGCTGTGGCCCTGGACAGAGCTCTGCAGGCAGGGTCTGCGGCTCCACTCCTTAATGAATACCGAGTACACGGACTTACTAACGGGCATCACGTCACATCACCGCGGGATGCCAGCGTGCGGGGCCCTGTCATTGAGAAGCCCCGTTATTCTCCAGACGCTTCTCCTCCCTGGAAAGCACCCGTCTTTCTATACGTTCAACTGAGAATTTAAACATGTGCAATTGAAAAATTCCTCTGCGGACCTTTCCCTTTTCGAGAGCCCGCATGCTGAGAACAGAGGCCCCTCGGAGGTCTGCATCTGCCGGGCAGCCGGAAGCCGCCTGTCCCACCTGCCTCTCGTGTGTCCGAGTGGGCTCTCCCCCAGGATGGGGGTGGTGCTTAGCATGAGGCCGGGCGGGGTCCCAGTGGAGGTTGAGGAGGGTCAGCGCCGGCCCGATGTCTCCCCTTCTTTAGAGGGGGTCCCATCAGACGCCGCTCATCAGAAAGCATTGCCAGAGGGGGTCTGTCTCCATCGTCCTATTAGGATATGCGGGGCGCCTCGTTCCCCTCCCCCCCGAAAAGAGAGACGGAATTAACATCGAAGAAGCTGTTGTCCTAAGTTGCCACCCTTCACAATGAATGCAGCAAGAGGTCAGTGGTGGCAGATTAATGCCCCCTGACATCAGCCTTCATCATTCAGGAGTAGTTAGAGCCCGAAATGCCGTATCGGAAGGCTGCCTGTGCCTCCCAAGCCCCGGGGAGGATGTCACTGTCGGGAACACTGGCTTGTGTTTGGAATCTTAATGTCCATCTTGGCTGTGTCACAGGGAGTCCTATTGAAACCCCAGAGAGCAGGGAGAGTGCTGAGGTAGAGCGGGGGCAGGCGCTGGGGACCGCCATACGCATGAAAGCAGTCACCGCCTAGCTCCTCCGTGTGAACCAGGACCCCAAGGGCGCTCCCACCTACGAGCACAGTGGGGAGTGGGCAAGCCTGGTCTCAGGGGAGCTGCAGGGAGTGGGTGAAGAACAGAAAAGCGATGTCACGTGGCCAAGGAGACACTCGCCTTAGGAGTGGTGACTGCCAAGTACTCAGAACTGGCCACTTGGCAAAATGAGCCCCAAAGTACTTATTATTGAACTGTCCTCAGTCCCAGAAGCAGGAGCAGTGAGACGCCCCTTGCAGACTGACCTCTGTCTGGCAAGGTCAGCACCCCTGCCCTTGGCTTCGTGCTCCCAGTGACAGCTGGGACGAAAGCTGAGGGCTCGGTGTGAGTGCTAGAATCATCCACAAACAGGGAACTCGGGAAAGGACGACTAACAGAACATCCAGTTGCCCAACATATCCTTTTCTTCCCTCCCTCCTTCTCTCCCTCCGTCCTTCCCTCCATTCCTCCTTCCTTCCCTCTCTCCTTCCCTTCTTCTCTCCCTCTCTCCCTTTCTTCCTTCCATTTATCCACCCAACCTTTCATCTATCCATCTACTAATTGATTCATCCATCCATCCATCCATCCACCCACTCATCCATCCATCCATCCATCCCTCCCTCCCTCCATCCATCCATCCATTCACCCACCCACCCATCCATCCACCCACCCGTCCATCTACCTACACAACACCTAATAGGTACCAACTTGAGAATGGCTCAAAAAATACATACATAATGAAGACATAGACCTTGGCATTTTGAATTTCCCACAACAAATAAACATTTGGAGACCTCAAGAATGTTAAAGCCAGAGATCTTTAAAGACCTTGTCCCATTGACCAGTAAGAAAACCGAGTCACAGAGCCGATGAGTGAGTGACCCAACCAGGTTGGTCTAGACCCAAGCCTCCTAGCTGCCAGGTGAAGGAGTTTGCATACCCTGCACTGAGGAGCCCACCTTCCAGATGAGAAGAAACTTAGGCTTTATGGGTTGGGTATCACTCTCTGCATTTTTCCAAGACACGTCTGTTCATTTTGATATGGAGAATGAGTTGCCCTCTTATTCAGAGAAACCCGGCCCGGCATGTTCAGAAATAAACCAGACATACTCGTGTTGACATGAAAACACCCTTGACCAAGCAGCTGGGGTCGGGTGTCCTTTCTGCTGAAAGTGCTGAGAGAAATGAGAATGCGTGACCTTGGCCAGGAGACTCCCCCTCCTTACCTGTAACTGCCCAAACCAGGAACGAACTGCATGTCTTTCTGTTTGTTTCTGTGACAGAGACAGAGAGGGACAGATAGGGACAGACAGACAGGAAGGGAGAGAGATGAGAAGCATCAATTCTTTGTTGTGGTTCCTTAGTTGTTCATTGATTGCTTTCTCACATGTGCCTTGACCGGGGGGCTACAGCAGACCGAGTGACCCCTTGCTGGAGCCAGCGACCTTGGGTCCAAGCTGGCGAGCCTTGCTCAAACCAGATGAGCCCGCACTCAAGCTGGCGAGCTCGGGGTCTCGAACCTGGGTCCTCCACATCGCAGTCTGACGCTCTATCTACCGTGCCACCGCCTGGTCAGGCCGAACTGCATGTTACTTCTTTCTAATAGTGGATCTCCCTCGATCCTACACCAATCTCTAGAGTTTCAGTCCGGCTTCAGGATCGGAGGAGGCACGAGCCACGTGGAGACCGGAAGGAGGTCCGCTCTCCTGCAGGTTTCCCTTTAGGGTCACTCCCGGTCAGTCGGATGCTCTCGCATTGCTCTTACCCACGTGGACCTCGACGAGCTTTTCCTCACCGTCCACGAGGTATAATCAAGTGGAACCATTCCTCAGATACTAGAATAACCAGTTTGTCTCCCTTGTTTTTCTCTTTAAAAAATCACTTCTCTTACATGGCTGTTCTGGGTTCACCAAGCTTCATTTTAATTTAATGAGATGGCTCTTGTCATGGCCCCCGAGGCCGGCACTGGACAGAAACGTCCTTGCAGAAGGTCAGGGAGGAGTTTAGAGGGGTTGACCCCCAAGGACATGAACACTTCCACTTGGAAGTCAAGGTCACACGCTCCTGGGAGTTGTAGAGATCCCCCCTCCCTTTAACCGCCAACGCCCGCCCACGCGGAAAGCCGGCAGCCATGACAGCACACCAGCCCCGCGTGCCAATCCCTGGGGCTCAGTGTTTCTGCTCACGGCACATTTTGGCTCTTGAACGGATCAGCACCATAGTTCAAGGATCAATCGTTACTGTTCCCTACCGATCCATTTTAATTGTGATATCAGAGCTGCGGTAATCCTTATTAAGTCGGAAGGATGTCTCTGAAGCCAGGGTGAACGTTTTATTTTCATAGTAACGAGCCTCTCACCGGGGAAGCAAAGTAGGAGGCTCACCGGTCCCCGAACTGACCCCACTCACCCACACCCGGCTTCCCCGAAAGTGGCCACAATCAGCCGTCCAGCCAGCCCAGTGCCCTCTCGTGCCCTGCCCACCAGGACAGCTGTGGGTTCTGGGGACCCGTGGTCTCCGCAGGGCAGTAGAGATGCAGGATTGGCCTGGGCTAAGGGGGGAGGACAGGGAGGTTGAGGCAATGACGCAGTTTCCGTGACAACTTGGTCGTAGTTCAGAGGGGAGCAGGTTATTGACCCGGAGAAGGAAGGCATGTGACGCCGCCTCACATTTTGAGACAGAACCCAGCCCTTCGTGGAAAGTCTCCAGTCTGAAACCCGTCCACTGTTGGAGTGACACCTTGCAGTAATGATTCTGGTGAAGGAGGTAGAGAAACGCGATGGGTGAATTTCAGTCCCCGAGGTCACTCGACGTGGTCCACTCGCCCCTTCATTTTGTGTCTGATGTCATTAGAGAAAGTCAGGAACCGCCCAAAGAAGCTCAGCCCACGGAAACAAGGATGTGCGGGCAGCATCCGAGGTGGGTTCCCGCCCTCCACTCCGCCCTCTGACCCTCTCTCCTTTCTCCTTTCTCAGACCACGGGCGAGCCAATCAGGCGTGGGGTGGGTAGCGGAGGGACCTCACCCTGAAAAAACGCTCTATTCTGGGTCGAGTTTCCTGAAAGAGGGTCCACTGGTTACCAGGTAGGCAGGATGCTAGATGCTGGGGTACTTTATGAACGCAGGACTTGGTCAAATTGGTTTGGGCAACACTGTGTCCCTGAGGTGAGCTGTGTTCTCTACTGCGGGGCTCTCAGAGCCCCCCCGCACGCTCATGGGCATATCTGTGCAAATCCTGGCGCCTTGTGACCTCCTCACGGTCCTGCAGGCCGGTGTCATGTGGAACAAGCATTAGAAAGTGGTGCTCTGGAGACAAACCCTGTCATTGACTTAAAAAGAACCCAACATTGAGAGAAAGAGAAATTTGGATTTTCCTCCCCCTTGGTCACCAGGAAGACAGAGCAGAGCCCGGCAATGGGCAGGGCGGTAAAGAGCAGGAAGTTGGGCCTGGGTCTCCTCTCTAGCCTGAGAGAATTGTTCCTTAGGTGAGCCAGAGAAGGCAGGTGTACATGGAGTTTATTTCATTTATTTCCATCCACTCAACCATAAGTCTTCCTTTGCTGCTGTGTCCCAGGGACCGTGATGGATTCGTGGGAGAAGGGCGGAGGGAGGGAGCATGCCCCAGAGGCAGTCCTTACAGACTGTTCTCACACTCGATGCCGATGGCTGTGCGAGGGGGACCATCAGGGGAGCTGGGGGGAATTAGCGGAGGGACACCCCAGCCAGCCCACGAGAGGGAGAGGCCACGAGGGTGTGTGTGAGACCTGGGAATGTGAAGGAGCAGAGGACAAGCCAGCTAGGGGGTGGAGACGGGGCAGGGGTGGTGGGAATGGCGGTGAAAATGGCACGTTCAAAAGCCAGGAGGCCACCGGGCATGCCATGCACCCCGGGGGACAGTGGGAAGTTCCGCATCACGCCACATCAAGCATATCCTATAATAGATATAAATCCAAGTGTATATTACAGGATACGCATCGATAGATGGGTGCCGGTTAGAGCCAAGTTGGGGAGGGCTCTCGAAATGTTCATAGTTACCACAGAATCACAGAGAGGGGTTTTTATTAATGTCAAGACTTACTGGGAGGGCCTCAGGAACAACCATCCATAAGACTGTCAGACAGAAATAACTCAACGGGGGACTCTTATCCATGACAGATGCCACTAAAAATACATACCCCCTATGTCATCGTTATTACTCTAAACAGTCAGCATCTATTAATTCCTTCCGCGCCCAAAGCACAGATGGCAGCAATAGGTGGGAGAGGATGCTTGAAGCAGACAGGACTTTGTTCAGTCCGCAGATACTGAGCGTGGGCCATGCGCCTGTCGTGCGCCACGCACCAGAGAAACGAGGTCAGTTCTGCATTGTCCCTGACCCCGAAGAGCATAAGCTCTAACCAAAGAAGGGGACTACTACTTTTTTTTTTTTTTTTTTACAGGGACAGAGAGAGAGTCAGACAGAGGGATAGATAGGGACAGACAGACAGGAACGGAGAGAGGTGAGATTGCCGTCACGACCAATCTCATTGATTGCTTTCACATATATACCTTGACCACGGGCCTTCAGCAGACCGAGCAACCCCTTGCTGGAGCCAGCGACCTTGGGTCCAAGCTGGTGAGCTTTTGCTCAAGCCAGATGGGCCCGCGCTCAAGCTGGCGACCTCAGGGTCTCAAACCTGGGTCCTCCACATCCCAGTCCGACGCTCTATCCACTGCGCCACCGCCTGGTCAGGCAGGTGACTACTACTTTTGTCGTCTAGAGATGTGTCGTGCGAGTTGATGAGAAAAAGGTTGGGACCTTGCTCTATCGATGCCCAAAGAGAAGTTGGGACTTACAGAGCACATAGGGAAAATTTCTCAGCCTCCTTAAAATGCAAATTCTCAATGCGCCTATTAAAACTAAGCCCTGCCAGCGAGCATATAAAACTACTAAAGAAACCATTCCAGGGAGACTAGGGAAGAAGTAATTCAACAGAAGGAAAACAACTCTATCCATGAAGATGTTCATTGCAGTATTATTTATTCGAAGAAAAGTCAGAAGCAACTTAAAAGCTTGATGGTAGGAAAATTTATGGAAAATTTGAATTATTTATTTATTCATCCCTTTTCCCTCCAAGGATGGTCTCCTATTTTTTTTTCTGACTTTCACTATGGAGCGTGAACTAAGGTGGGTGGGAGGAAAGTGCTCAAAACGGGATGCTCAGGAAATACAAATAAAGTTGTAGAATTATTTCACCATTCCTTTAGTTCCAATGGACTATGTTTTTGTGTTGTTGTTTTTTATCAAGACAGAGTCCTGGGCATGAATCACATGGGTGACAATTGGATAACATCAATTTTTAATATGGTTTCATTTTTTATGAATTAAAGCAGACAAGCTAAAGTTGTTAAACTGAGACAAGGATAGACTAAAGAGCCCAGAGACAGGCTTACATAGGAATGGTCACCTGATGTGTGACAGGGGTCACAGTGATGTATGGGGGGGGAATAATCATCTGAGTCACTTGAGAATATAAAAAGAAAAAGATTAAGTTCCCGGTGGACTGTAAAATGTTTTAGCTAAATGAAAACAACTAGATTTTAAAAGATAACATGGGGAAATCTTTTCATAATTATAGGGTAGATGAGCATCAAACACCAATTGTAGAGGAAAAGATGGGGTATTTAAAAATTAAATTGAGAATTTTTGAATACCATGTAAGATAATATAACAAGGCAAGTCACGGAGTGTCAGAAGGTAATTATGATAGGTAGGTAGGTAGGCAGGTAGATAAACAGGTAGATAGACTGATAGATAGATCTAACAAAAGATTTATATGCAGTATTCAGGATATATAAAGAATTCCTATAAATCAATAAGAAGAACAATCTAATTTTTAAAAGGGCCGAGGACTTGAACAAGTCCTTCTCAATGGCCAGCAAATATCTGAAGAGGTTGTCAAGATCATTACCATGCGGGAGTGCAGATTAGAACTACAGTGGGATCTCTCCCACCAGAATGGCTACAATGAATCAGACTCTGTTTAGTGTTGGAGAGGATCTGTAGCAGTTGAAGCTCACGCAGGGCTTGTGGGAGTATGGACTAGCACCTGACCTTGGAAAACTGTTAAGCCGTTGGTCGTTGGCCGTAAAGCTGAACATATGCCCGCCCTGTGACCAAGTGATCCCACCCTTACGTCTATGCCCAACAGGAATGTGCCCCGGGAGATACATTTAAGAATATCCACGAAGGCATTGTTTGTAATAGGCATTAACGGGGAGTAACCCAAATGTCCATGGAGAGTTAAATGGGTAAATACATTGTAGCAAGGAAGAGGAATAAGCCACTGACACACAGTGCAAGACAGTGTGTGCAGAGCTGAGCAGGACAAGCCAGGCGCAAAGGCGTGTGTGCTTTATGCTTTCATTTACGTACAGTCCCCAACAGGTGAAAGGACTCTCCAGTTCTGACTGAAGCCAGAATGATTGATGTGGAGGCAGGAAACGTCAGGGGAACACATGAGGGAGGTTCATACATTTTTTTTTTTAACAATCAGAATGGTGATTTCCCAGATGTGTTCATTTTATGAAAACTATCAAGCTGTTTGTTCTTTTTTTCTGCATGTATGCAATCATACTTCAATAAAAGGAAATTGAAGTTGTTTGACTTACAGGAGAAAAGACTAGGGGTGCTTGTTTCTTGCCTTAAAGCAAATACTGGATGTTATTTAACATATGGAAGAAGTCTGGCTTCCCAGGTAAGTGCAAGATCAAACAAGCACAAATGAAAGCCCCAGAGTATTTGGACAGGCAGGAAGATGGACTTGTTGAGAATAAGAACGACTCACATGCAGCAACAGTGTGTGTGTGTGTGGGGGGGGGAGGGGGGTGGCCTCTATTGTAGAATCCTCAAAGAGGAAACTAACAGTGACCAAAGAATTTCACAACAAAGCCAGGAGCAAAGCTAGGTAGATTGACATGTTTCCTTAATTCTAAGGTGCGTGTTCTGTTACATTGTTACGTTTCTGAAACCTTGTCCGCAGCACTTGGCAGTACACAGTAGGTAGCCATAGCGTCTTTCTTTCTTAGATCCAGAAAGTAACGGTGTGTCGATATTAAGACCTTAAGATTGAAAGGCACCTTCCATTTGATGAAATATGGTAATGAAGCCCTCTTTGAGCTCCGAGATTCCCTTCCGCGCCTCCCCATGAGGGAGGCTGAGTCCCTTCGGGAAGCGTTTTCTGTCCCTCCCCGAGGGTTGTTCCACGAGAGGGTCAGAAGGGGCCTCATCCATTATGGGCACTCAATAAATATGAAGCATGTGCCATGGCCCGCAGCCAGCTCTGAATAAGAACTGGCATACGTTAACATTTAATGCTCGTGGCTTTTGTGCCTGATGATCTCTCTCTCTCTCTCTCTCTCTCTCTCTCTCTCTCTGGCTGTCTAGAATAATCCACATTCGTAATGGCAAACCCAAGGTGGGACGAAGGGAACACTTGTCTGTATGCAGGGGTGGGGGGCAGGAGCAGAAAGGGGAGCCCAGGGCGCACACAAGGACAAAGGAGCAGAGTTCCTTGTCCTAGCAAAGACCACGGATGCCATTAGAGTGAATGAGGAGCCGTGTTGGGGACCGGCTCCCCTGCAGAGAATGAATGGGGGGGGCGTTTGCATGTCAGTGTGGGTCCACAGCCAAAGAACACGTTCAACCATGATGTATACGCCTGACGATGAGTCCTGCTCGGGGCTGGAAGGGTGTAAGAGCCCTGGCTCGGCTGTCTTGACCCAGTGGTCTGTCAGAATCCAAACCAGGCCCGACGAGTGGAAGGTAAGCCTCTGGGTGTGGGCATTGAGGCGGCTCGTGTTGTCTTGTTGTGGCGCTTGCTCTTGCCAATGGGCATGCAAACCTTCTGGGGAAGGGAGTGGGGTCCGCGCCCTGCCCCCTGACACTCCCTGCTGGAGACCCCATCGGCAGGGATGCCCTCAGTTTTCTCATCTGGGGGGGTACAGGTGTACAGAGGGGTTTGGGAGGAGGCAGCTCAGTCCTGTTGGGTCGTGCTCAATGTGTCCTCTCTGGGTGATGAGAGACAGGAGGAAGTTTCTCTAGGTGGGAACTAAGTCGTTTCGGTTTTCTGAGAGCACCTGGTGCCCGACAGATTTAGGAAAAACACAGTCTCAGAATGTAAGTGCCCCCCTGGTCTTTCAACTTCAGTTAAGCGGCTCTGGTCAAGAAAGGGAGGTGCAGGTGGCGAGAGGCCAGGTCACTCGTCGGTGCTGCGGGCCCCGCCCGGCCAGGGCACCGGAGGCCCCCGCATCGAGGAGTTGAGGAGGGAAGGCCGACTGTTATTTTTCTTTCTGCCTGAGATTCAATTAGGAGGAGACAAGCAAAGAGCAAGGATCAAAGGTTTTGCCCTTCAAGCGGCATAAATTGCCAAGAGCCTGGCTTTCGTCGTGAGTGGCTATTAATTAGGAAGATGGATAACCCAGACCGGAAAGATGAGGCCCAGATACCCACAGCCCTGCCCTGACCTCTGAAGTTAAGTCAGCGGAGAAGCAGTCTCCGCGCGGCTGACCGATGGAGGCTGATCCCGGAAGCTGCTGGGGTTCATGCTGCAGGATCCCCTTTGTGCCTTGGCCGCCGTCTGCAGTGCCTGCCGGCCTCCTGAAGTCCTCCCGCGACCCAGCTTACGTCCCTTCTCCTCCCTGAACACAGGCCAGCCGGACGCACGGCCGTCTGGAACAGTCAGCGAGATGGTGGACCCACAGGTGAAAGATTATGTGCTGTGTGTCTCCCCCACTTCCCACCCCGTTAGGCTCATCAGAGTCCTCCAGGTGAGCCCTGAAAATCTTTCCCCTAGGACAGCCAGCCGGGGGTCACCTCCTGCTCGCTGGAAGAGGGTCCCTGCAGAAACGGAAGTGAAGGTGGGGGCAGACGCTAGAGGATTCAGTACAAAAGGCATCGGTTCAAGTGTGAAGCAGACAGGCGTGGACGCACATTGGCAGGCCGGGTGATTCCACCCCGAGAACCGAGAGGGACTCACAGGCTCAGAAAGGGAGCCTCTCGGACACGAGTAGCAGAGGACCGAGAGGCCGTCCGCCTCGGCAGAGCACTCGCACCAGCCGAGTGGTCCTGCCTCTCAGCTGTCCGGATGGACATGCTTGCTTGTGCCCTGAGACACTGCTTACGCCCCCCCCCCATCCCACCATCCCAGAGGACAACCCCTGTCCAGGGAGTGGCCCAGGACCCTCACATGTCCCTACCATGGATGCTAAGATCTCAGGCACAAGTAGAGGTGGTGGTGCCCCGATGGGAGGTGCCCAGCCCGTGGCCAAGGTGGATCTAGATGTAAAGTGTTTGGGGAGGGGGGTCCACGAAGCTCCAACAGTGCAGTATACATGGTGTTTACATGCACCCTGATCTTGACCCCATTTGAATTTGTCTCTGCTCCTCTAGTCCTATAATGCCTTTCCCTACCCTGATGGCAGCTATTACAATGGTCTGAGTAGGGACTATCCCTCCCAGTGGAGTGATTATATTGTATCATGCTCGTCTTTGTGTCTTCACAATGCCTTCTACATCACAGGTACCGAAATAAGATGTTTGCTGCGTAACCGAAGGAGACCTTGCTGTTTCCTTATATAATTTCCTCATACTTTATAAATTCCTTATGTATATCTTAATTCCCCTATATTTTATTCCTTAAGGAGATATGATTAGAGAATAAAATATAAAGAAATTAAAAGCATAAGTCAAATCAGATCATTGTATTTAAATATTATATTTTTAATAGCCTTGCTTCAAAAGCCGCAGATAATGGTTCCTGAAGTCATCTTATGAAATATTACTAATAAGTCATTAGACTTGGCTTAGATACTATTTTGGTCTTCTCCACATTTTTTTTCCAACTGAGAAGCAAGGGGTGGAGGAGGCAGAGAGATTGTCATATGCGCCTGACCGGGATCCACCCGGCATGCCCACCAGGGGCGGTGCTCTGCCCATTTGGGGTGTTGCTCTGTTGTGACCTGAGCCCTTCTAGCACCTGAGGTGGAGTCCATGGAGCCGTCCTCAGCACCTGAGCCAACTTTGCTCCAATGGAACCCTGGCTGTGGGAGGAGAAGAGAGAGACAGAGAGAAAGGAAAGGGGGAAGGGTGGAGAAGCAGATGGGCACTTCTCCTGTGTGCCCTGACCAGGAATCGAACCTGGGACTTCCACACGTTGGGCCGACGCTCTACTGCTGAGCCAACCAGCCAGGGCTCTCCACGTTTTCATTCAATAGAAGAGATGGGCTTTGCCGGTTATAGCGTCCCATCCGTCCAAGGTTGTTTGTGACTGACAGCTGCAGGGGGGCGGCCTCCGATGAATTTTGTTTCCCTCTCCTCTAGCCATGCCTGGGGTAGCTCCTCCCAACTGACTCCCTAACTGGTGGGACAAGCAGCTGTGACACAAGCAGAAGCTTGGGAGGCGCTGGGGAGGCGGGGCCCATCCTCTCCAGCCCCTGGCACCCTGTGGCCTCCCAGTGAGTGAGCTCAGCCCACCTCCTGGAAGGCGGGGAAGCGTGAGGAGGGGGATTCGAGACCCCCCTGAGAACCCAGAGGAGTCTGCAAGGCCATTTTAGAGCACCTGGCCCAGGCCGGCACAGAGATGCCTCTGGCGAAGGTTCCAGATCATGAGCAATGGCAAACGCACTTTGTTTCAGGACACCGAGCTGGCAACCCGTTGTTAGGCTGTCTGTGCCAACTGATACCTGACCAAGCCCAACAGCTGGCATGGCACGCGGAGCGCCTGCTGCTACGAGTCACGGAAGAGCTCAAATATCAAGTCGGTACATCTGTTCGGTACAAGCCAGTGCTGCTTGTCTATTGGCTCTGGGTCACATCTTCCGAAGGACTGAGGCTGTTCGGGTCACTGAACGATGCCCCTCTCTTTTGACTCTTAGTCCCCAGGTTTGACGAGCCTTCGCGGGTGTGCAAAGGCTAGAAAACCACAGGTATTCGCCCTGAACTGGGACCTACGTTAAGAACGGGCAAACTGGTCGTGTCATCTAAGTTCCCCATGCCCCATGTCCACCCCTGTATGACAACCTCACTCCCCAGGCGTGGGGAGGGCAGGGGCTACTGGATCTGAGAGCGTAGCTTCCGGATGGAGCAGAAGGCGCACCCCAAGTCTCCTTACACGTCCCACGTCTTTCTCTAACCGGAGTCCACTCAGCAAAAGCAAGCTGTGCCTCATCCTGACGTGAGATCTCAGAGGTGCTGCGTGTGTCATGGCTGTCTTCCCCCACCACCCCCCCCCATAGAGTGGCTGGACACCTTGTGCTGTCCCACCCCGATGACCTGGAGCACACTGCTTCCTTTATGTGCCCTTCTGTGCCATGTGGGGATAATGGGTCCCCACCTTCTGGAAAGGGGGCGGGAGGCAAGCGGCCGGAGCTCAGCGCAGTGCCCTGCAGGGTCTCACCCGGCTTTCTCTCCGGCCCCGGAAGACTTCCGATTATAGCCACTCCGGAACCTGCTGCCCAACCACCGTGACTTTTCCCGATGCCCTCCTGCTGCATGGGCGACGTGTAAAGGGAACACGTAACCCACCCATATTATCCACGAGGAAGAATACCACGCGCCTTTAAGAAGGATACCCGCACCTGCTTCAGGGGCGTGGGGTCTCCCCACTGCCTTTGTGTGGGGGGGCGTGGCCCGGGCGGGGCTGCCCATGCGTGTTTACTGCACGCATGGTAGGTGTCAGGCCCTCACCGTCCACAGCGTCTCACGCGCTACCACATACTCTGCCCAGATGTGCCATGTCCAAAACCCCGCGAGGCTCATACCCGGAGACCAGAGCTCCCCGGGGCCTTCCGGTCTTCACTCGAAGGTCACACGGTGGTGAATTTGATTTATACTGATTGAGAGGTCACCGGTTGCCCCTTTAAAACAAGACCTGGCAAGAGTTCAAGAGTTAGTTTATCCACAGTGATTGAAAGGGGCAGAGGCCAGGGGGGCAAGGGGTGGGACGCAGGACGGGGCCCTGTAGAGAACGCGACGTTTCGGTTGCTTTATAGAGTTGTTGGGACTTGAATTAGTGACTGCAGACTTTTGTGTAAGGGGATTGAAAAGTGTCCCCTGAGCTTTGGTCCTTGGACATCTCTAAACTTGGGGCAAAGTGTAGTAATACAACTTTAGCGACAAAAGTCGGCTGGTGCCCACTGAGAGACTCAAGTAGTAAGGAGTGTTTTGCCTGCCTTTCAAGGCATAAGAACGGACTCTTGGAATACTAGTACCACTAAGAGGTGTGAGAGCCAACATTAGGTCTGCCTTCTGGAGAGCACTGCCCGGCATCCAAGGCGGGCTCTGCTTTAGTTGTGGGCTCTCCATTTCTGCTCAAGGGCAAATGTTTCTGCTAGAGCCGCTTGGTGAACGTAGGTAACACGCTGGAAGCTGAATCATGCTAATTGGCTGCTGATTATGGTTAGCACAAATGTGGCGAATTCTTACTTTTTAGAAATGTCTGAGTGCTGGTCATCCTTCACAGACGAGTTACCAGAGAGATTGTGTCAGATGTTAAGCGTTTCTCATCCCAGACCCAGAGTTTTGGTCAGCTGGACCCTCAGAATGAAAAGAATACTTTTTCCTGACCTGTGGTGGTGCGGTGGATAAAACGTCAACCTGGAACACTGAGGTTGCTGGTTCAAAACCCTGGGCTTGCCTGGTCAAGGCACATGTGGGAGTTGATGCTTCCTGCTCCTCCCCTCTTCTCTCTCTCTCTCTCTCTCTCTCTCTCCTCTCTCTAAAATAAACAAATAAAATCTTTTGTGAAAAAGAAAAGAATAGTTTCCATGTTGTTAAACTAATTGAAAAACTGTGACAGTCCACCTGCGAGATCTCGAGGTCCACCTCTCAGCATTGCTACATTAAAATAGACACGTGTGTCTTGCTTTTTGTGTGATTTCCCAAGAATCCTGAGCCTTGCCTGACCAGGCGGTGGCACAGTAGATAGACCGTTGGACTAGGATGCGGAAGACCCAGGTTCGAGACCCCGAGCTCACCAGCTTGAGCATGGGCCCATCTGGCTTGAGCAAAAGCTCGCCAGCTTGGACCCAAGGTCGCTGGCTCCAGCAAGGGGTGGCTCGGTCCACTGAAGGCCTGCGGTCAAGGCACATGTGAGAAAGCAGTCAATGAACAACTAAGGTGTCACAACGGCAACGAAAAACTAATAATTGATGCTTCTCGTCTCTCTCTGTTCCTATCTGTCTGTCCCTATCTATCCCTCTCTCTGACTCTCTCTCTATCTCTGTCCCTGTAAAAAAAAAAAAAAAAAAAAAAGAATCCTGAGCCTCTTTGATGACTGGCAAATGGGTCACAGGGTACGTGCCATGAGCTACTTATGCAGTGGGTCAGGACACCAAGCCTCTGGATTAACATTTCTCCCAGAGAGGTGGTGCCTATGGCTTTTGTCTGTCCTCTTTGGCGCTGACCGATTACACTTGAACCACATGGAACTGTGTGACGACAGCTCTACTGTCCAGTACGGTAGCCACTGGCCACATGTAGCTCTCGAGCGCTTGGAGTGAGACAGAGCAACTGAATGTTCCATTTCATTTCATTTTATTTTCACTAATTTAAATTCTAATAGGCACACATGGTTTGTGGTTCCTGTGCTGGACAGGACACTCCAGAGAATTCACGCCCCTGCGGGATTGGTCTGAACTCTCCCTGTGCTCCTCGGGGCTGCGTCTACTCAGTGTCCTCGCAGCCTGGACGGGACTGCCAGAAATTGTGAGGGGTAGTGGAGGAGCTCTTCTAGAAAGAATCGCCTCTTAAACAAGTGGTCACTTATGGCAGCAGGGATTGGGGGGAGTCCAGCGAGCTGATTGAAACCTCTGCTGGAAGTGTTTGAGAATGAGTATAGAGCCATCACAAGAAACACAGGTAATAATATGTGTTGACAATGGTGCGGAGAAGTTGGAGCTCCCGTGCACTGCACGGGGTGGGGGTGGAGGGGTGTGGGACATTGTAGCTGCTTTAGAAAAACCGTCTGGCCCTTCCTCAAAGGTTAGACACAGAGTTCCCGTATGACCCGGCAATCCTGCCGAGAGAAATACAAACAGATGTTCCCATACAACCTGAACACAAATGGGTGTCACAGCATGATTGATAATAACCAAAAAAAAAAAAAAAAAGTGGAAATGACTCAAATATCTACCACCCGATGAGCAGGTCGATAATGTGGGGTGCAGCCACGCGGGGGGATATTATCTGGCGGTAAGAAGACATGAAGTCATGGGGTGTGCTGTGGCGTAGACGAGTCTTGGAAATGTTCCTCTAAGTGGAAGGCGCCATCACGAATGGCCACGTGTTGCGTGATTCCGTTTATATGAAACGTCGGGAACTACAGGCCAGTCTAGAGACAGAGGTTGCCTGGGGCTGGAGGGTTGGAGGCAGATGGGAGTGGCCGTTACCAGACGGAGAGCTTCCCTCTGGGCCGATGACCAAGTTCTACAATGGGTTGTGGGGCGGGCTGAGCATCTCTGTGCGTGCCCTGAACACCATTGATTAGTATACTTTTAATGGGTGCATTGTACTGTGTGTGAATTACATCTTAATCAAGTTGTTATGTTAAAATAATACCATAAATGAAATTAAAAAGGCAAATGGGGGGGAAATGAAGAAAAATAGAACAAATATAGGGATGGTCCTCCCCCCACCCCCTCACAGAAGTGTGTCTGGGGCATGGGGAGTCCTTGGTGAGATTTCCGGATGGGGCTCTCCGTCCTTCCTGCTAACTTGTTATGTGCCTGTTTTTCATTTATTAACTGTGGGTGGATGGAAGCTTGATTATAGCTATGGATTAAAATAATGACTAGGAGAGGCAATTAATTCCTATTCTAAAGTGTTTTAAAGCATTTGATTTAAAATGTGGATAGAATTAAAATAGAAATTCATTTATCATTCACTCATCCAACAAACATTTAATAAGTGCTACATGTGCCCGGGACGCGTCTCAGCTTGGAGAACAGCGGAGAGCAGGACAGAGGTGCCCCTGGCCTCCCTGGGGGCCGTCCAAGCCCCAGTGTTGGGTTGGACTCCGGCCAGGTCCATTGGTCAGGGGCCTAGAGGAATGAGAGCATGTTCTATTTGACTAATTTTAGGAGAGTTTACAAAGGGTCCTTTTATAGCATGTGGGCAGGGCTTGGTACCGGACCCCAGGACTGTGTCAGCGGCCCTGTCCAGTCCTGCTGGATGGAGGTGGTGAGTCCAGGCTGGCTACAGAGGGCAGAGAGACAGGGAAGCTGGAAAGAGACAAAGCCACTCACAGGCGCTGGACTCAGCCCGCCCCTAGAGGGCCCAGGAGGAGGAGACAGAATAATCAATGCCCCAACTCCCCCCCCCATTCCTGTGACCTCCCTGTGTCCCCTTTTGTGAAGCCAAGTAGAATTCAGAGGTCAGGGAACTCTGTCAACACGTTCCACGCAGGTCAGCCGGCCAGGGCCACGCAGAGGTGGCGAGGGACGGGGCAGATCTGGAGAGATGGATGGGAGACGTTCCGTGATGGGGACACAGGGTGAGGAGGAAGCAATACTCGCCCAGACACCTGTCATCTTTAGGGCCCATGGAGAAGGAGACAGAGGGATGACCTATTTCTTGGCACCTGAGAAGGTACCAAGTAAAGGCCTACTGTGAGCAGGCCCTGAAAGGTCTGCCCAGGCCAAGAGGACAATTCTGGGGAGGCCTCGGCACCCTGTGACCTTGTTAAATGGGGCGGGGGGGGGGTCAGATCACACCACAGCTTGGCTCACTGTCTCCCAAGCCTCACATCTCACTTAGCACAGACCCCAAGTCTTGCCAGTACCCATAGTGCCCTGCGTGGTCTGCCTCGCTCTCTCCCATTCTGAGCTGGTCGCCTGCTCCAGCCCCCGGGGCCATCGTGCAGGGCCATCTGGTTTAACCCATCGGCCCATGGTCTCTGAGCAAGGCCCCACCGACAACCCTGCTCTCAGCCTCTGCTCTCAGGGACACTCCCCGCCCCTCCGCCTTCCTGATACTTGTCCCCAGAACACGTAAGGGACATTTTACTTATTTGGTTCACTGTCTGCTTCTCTGGGCAGAAACGAGCACCTTGAGGCTGGGATTTTGTCCGGCTTGTTTGCTCTCAGTGCCTCCGCACCCACAACAGTGTTAGCACTTAGTAGGTGCTCAGTAAATAGTCACTGAGGAAATGACAACAGCTCACACCCACGGAGGGCTCGCGGTGGGACCGGGGCAGCGCGAAATGACCGCTATGCGCTATTGCATCGTCGCCGCCATTTTACAAACAAGGAAACGGAGGCAGAGAGGATGAAATAGCTTGGCCAGAGCCAGACAGCCCGTGAGGGGCAGAGACAGAACATTTTAAGCTGGTAATACTAAGTTTCTATACCCTCTTCAAAATTTTTGAGGGTCCCAAAGGGAGTTCTGTTTGTGCAATAGGCTATCTTTGTAGGTACTGAATTAGAAATAAAAACTAAGAAAAATTTAAAATAATAACTTATTGGCACATTTAAAAGGTCAATTATAAATCTGTTACCTCAGCATCAATAACTTTTTTTTTTTTTACCAAAACTATTTATTTTAAAACAGAAGTTATGAGAAGCCTGAAATTGCTTTACATTTCTGCGTATCTCTGTAAATGTCTGGGTGGGTTGATAGAAAACGGCAGATTTTCATACTGGCTCCTGTAGTCTGTTGTTAGGTGTTGTCTGGGGGGGTGTCTGTGAAGAGAGTCAGATGTGACACAGTTGTGTAGCTGGGAAGGAGGAATATTTCCTGTAGCCTTTTAATACAATTAGCGACATTCTTCTTTGATAGTACTAGGCTAAAACTTGTCAAGGGATAGTTCCCTAAAGGTAAGTTACAATGTGAAACATGAAACCTCCCAGGGAGCTTTTCTTCCTTTGTTACATTAAAATCCCTTGGTTGGTCTTTCCCTGGGGTGGGCCTTTGACCCACATATGACCTTGTGACATCATGCCTTGGTGACTTGGAAGAGGTTGTTGATTCCCTGAGTTATGTAGACCTTCCAAGTCCCGAAACATTTTGTTTTACAACAAGAAAAATTGTATTCATTAGCATCCACACTGATCTCATCCATAAAGTCTTCGGTTGTGGGGAAGCTGTCCAGCTTGGGGAGGCACACACAAGTATCCAATGTTCTAATTGTACTTTGGCAACTGGCAACAAAGATGATCAGTGGTTTTCCTTAAAGGAACAGGTTTTGTTTCTTCATTAAAAACAAAACAAGTCTGCCAACGCCCACAGCTGGTCTTGTAGCCGCTCCCGCCCACGGACATGGCGCTTGGTGCCGAGGGGCTAGGTCTGTTGGTAGCGCGGCAGCACTTAGCAACTGCATGGTACTTTTCCTCAGGATGACCTGGGGGCTGCAGCCAACGCCAGCTTCTCGGGCTGCCACCCAGAGTGTTTAAGAAATGTTTCCAAGGGTAGCTGTACAATAAAATGAATAATTTTCCTGGTTTCATCAGAAACATTGTTCAGGGGAACTGGCATATGTTTTGTTTGTCTGGTTTTCTACTACGAGGGAGTTTTGGGGACGAATACAATGCCTTCTCTGATCCATGCGAAGGAGCCCGCTGGGCCACCTACTGTGGAAATGTCACGTCAGCAGGGAAGGCAAATACCACCTTGGTAATGTTCTAGAAATCATTTTGGATCCGTGGAACACTGACAGGATCATGGGGGTGCCCCTACTTGGGGAACCTCAACTGGAAGAGACGCTGACTTTCTCTAAGCGTTCCATAGGTCATCTCCTCGACTAGTCTGATGGCTGTCGTCCCTGGTTATGTCCTTCTTCATACAATTCTCTGCGGAGTCTGAAGAGTGACATCCAGGACTTACATTTCTTCTCCCCACACCCAGCAAGTTCATTGTGTCAATAGTCCCAAATAACTACCCTAGCCAGAACAGGGATGTCATTGAGATCATTGAACCTGGTTCAATCACGGGCTGAATGATCCCGAGTCCTGCTTCTCATTCACACCCCACTCCCCGCTTCTACAAAGACGTCCCGCTCATCTGCAGCCTAATAGCAAGTTTTGAGAGCCCCTCACAGTGCCTGGGGGGCGGGGGGTAGCCTGCCTACGGCAGCAGGTCGAATGCCTAGAGCTTTTCCTGTTATGCTGGCAGCCGGGCACCCAGTTTTGCCAAGAACGTCAATAGTGGACAACTCCCTCCCGAATAACCTTCAGCAGCGGCGTGGATGCCTTGTGGCTTCCTCGTGCCATCTTCAGAGAGAGAGAGAAGAGAGATGTTCTGTGGCCACCACCACAGCTCGTCAGGGCCGGACTGACGGATGGTGTCGCGGTCAGGGGGCCTTACACGTTTTCCTCCCCGAGCATTTGGAAGCCCAAATCATTTCTCATCCTGATTATAACTTGCAAGAGTGACATTATTCATCTTTTTAATATCATTTCACGTCTCTAGGGACGTTCTTTTAATCATAACACCCGTTCAATCCCTGGTGGGCAGCCTGTTTGGAGAGCTGCTCTGTGCTGCAGACAGAAACTCAGAGCCTCCTGGACGCAGTGGGGGGGGGGGGTAAGGGGGGGTTCACACACACAGCACCCACCCTGCATGGCCTCTAGGTTGCTACTCAGGAGTTTGAGCTCCTTTCTTTCAATTAATTGCAAGGCTGCCAATTTGGGTCTCAGCGGTGACCACCCTCTCCTTCCATGCCTAGGCAGAATTTTAAACGGAAGGATCAAATTTTGTCAGAGAAAGTCATGTAAAGAAAGTTGGATTTTATTGCTGTTGTTATTTCAAATTTTCCTTTGTATCTTACGGTATTTCTGTCTCACGAGGAGCCGCCTTTTCGGGGCTTTGGGTGGTTTCTTTCCTCTTGGGCGGTGGGGTCCCCCGTTCCCAGGCTCTGGCCGTCCTCGGGTTCTGGTCCAGTTCCAGAGGCAGCAGCGTGGCCCCTGGCAGAAAGCTCAGTGGGCCCCCTCTCTAAAGACAGGTGTGGTTCCACGGCCAGCCGAAAACCGGGAGACCTCACGACCTGACCTTCTCCAGGGTGACAGTGACTGGCCGAGCGCTGTCCAGGGCTGTGCTCAGGCTGGGGGCACAGCCCAAAGGCCATACGTGACTTCCCAGAACTGCACACACAGACTGTTCCTGCCAGGGCCCCAGGATTGCCCAGGGACAGCGACCCTGCAGGGTCCTGACCACCAGCCCCCAGAGGGACCCAAGCCTCACTTTGGTCCGTGCAGGGCCAGCCCACAGGGGCCGGAGAGGAGGGTGTGGGAGGCAGGCTGAGACACCACGCCCAGGCCACCTCACCGCCTTCTGCCTCTGGCCTGGCACAGGGCAACAAGGTCCTTCCAGGGTGCTTACCTCCATCCATATTCATGAGTTCTCGGCCCAAATTCCGTCTCCACTTGGAATAAATGTGAAGCCATTTTTCTTTTCAGAGTGCATTTTTTTTATTTCTTTCCCCCCCCCCCCCCCGTCTTAGTTATAAGGTTAAAAACGGCCATTAAGTGATTAGCGTGACTGAAGACATGCTGCGACGTTCATTTGAAAGTCAAGTTCTTTTTTAATATGCACGGTCCGTTTTATTAGGAAGTCTTTTACAGCGAGCCCGTTTTGCCTCTTCTCCCAATTTTCCTGGTGCGGTACCAGATCAAAAGGGTACACGGGCGCGAAACGTCTACATTTTATGCAGCGGCTACGTGACCAAATCCCAAGACCCATTAATGGAAAAATATGCATACCTCTTGCACCTTATTATGAAAATGTGCCTTATCTAACCTGATTAGACTGTCAGCTCTTATTAAAATGGATCCTCACGGAGCTGAAGAAGCCCCAGCTGGGCGGGGCTCGCAGAGAAGTGTAGATAAATTGTTACCCCGGTGTAATCTGTGTCTGTGATCCGGACTTCAGCCTTTCCGACCCTCAGGATGTCGAGCAGTTGTGGTAAAAACCACCGTCTCTCTCCGTAACTTCTGAGAGGGGGAAAAACCACCCTAAAGTGAATTTTGCCGGTGGCCCCCGGGAACGGGAAGACAGGACACGTGTGTGTGCGTTTGCATTTCTGCGCTTTGTCGATGACCTTTTTTTTCAGGCGGTTTTCTGTCTTTTAAGAAAGTACATGTACAATAGATGGGTTTGTGGCTTTCTGTTCCCCTTCAACGAAGGAGCAAGTTTGAGAAAGGAAATGAGGAATTCAGACAGTCAAACCAATTCAGGCAGGACTGACGAATAAATCGCCTGAAGGCTTTCTTTTCTTTTTCCTTTGTGAAGGTGGGGTCCAGGCGAGGGCTGGTGGGCAAGGCCGGGGTTCAGGTCCCCCCAGCGGCTCAGTATGACTCAGGTATCCCTGGACAGTCAGGCAGAAGGGCAGGGCCAGGTTGCCACCGGGGAGCTGAGAGGGAGGACACCTTCTCCCAATCTGTGTTTCCCGAAGGAGTCTGGGGGGTCCTATCAGGGTGGGCGGAAGTGGAAACATCCCAGGGGACTGAGCAGCATGGAGAACTGGGTTCAGGGACCAGGGACACAGGCGTCCCTTCCTCTCGTGCTCTGCAGTCAAATTCCTCTCTGTCTCTGTGCTCCTCCTCCCTTGAGGACAAATCGACCATGTGTCTTCCCCACCTCTGTGGACAAAGGGGTGCGCGGCTGTGAGGCCCAGGTGTCTCTGGGGTCAGGCCTCCTCGGGTGACCCCCGTGCCCGACCCTCACCTTCCCCTGCTTACCTTCCTTCCTGTTGCCCCTCCTCCCCCCGCAGAAGTTTCCCCCAAGGCCAGATGCTTGTGTGGGTTCAACCCCACTGGGGGCTGTTCTCTTCACCCTGGAGGCAGGATGAGAGCTCTTTCTCAGCTGAAAGAGAGACAGAGGCCCCCCTAGAAATAAATGCCTTACGGGCATGAGTACACTTCACCTTCACCATGACCTGGGACGGAAGTGCAACTGTCAGCCCCTTTTACAGAGAAGGAGACTGAGGCGTGGGGGGGGGGGGTTATGCAGCCCAGAGAAGGTCACACAGCTAGCAGGTTGGGGGCCACCCAGGGCCCAACCTGCCTCTCTTGTCTGACTCGCGTCAGATCCCAGGGACGATGCCCAGATGGGCACCGCCAGCTGGAACACTTCTCAGACCCGGTTCCTACCAGGCACCAACCCTCCCCTGCCTCTTCCAGTCTCTGTCTCTGCCTCTCTCTCTCCTCTTCCTAGCTGATCATCTACGGGTGCTGTGTCACCCATATTACCAATTCTTTGTCTTCCAGAGTTTTGACAACAGCCCATTTGCAATGTCTTTTAACAGTGGGGTGAACAGGGATTGCCACAGTTCATCAAATCCAAGATCCTCCCATGATAGGCTTCATCATTATTTTATGTGCAGGTAAGGAAAACCAAGGAAGAAGCCCGAAACCCTGCCAATTAAACTACGACACCCCCCCCCCCCGCCATCCCTTGGAAGATACATCTTGACTTGACAGAGGTCAGATAGCTCCCAGCAGCAGGGCACGCTGGCTCACACCACGTAAACCAAGCGTGTGTTTTGTCTGATAGGGGCTCGGACTCAAACCAGCACAGCAGTGGTGGTGTAGCAACCCATGTAGGGGCTGTAAGCCCCCGGGGAGCATGTCCCAGCAGGGGGTCTGCAGCCTGACCGCTGACGGCCCGGCTGAGATCTATTCTAGCCCCTTCCCAGCTGGGTCACCAGCGGGGAATCTGCTCTGCCTCCCACATGGGTCTGAGACCAGGTGGTCCGAAGACAGTACAGGCTTGGAGCATAGCGACTGCCCCCCCGCCCCCCCCGCCCCTCCCCACCCCCGTGAGCTTGCGTCACGATTGTCCCCATTACTATGCTCACAGCCTTTTGGGCACCGGGACGCTCTGGGATTCAGGGAAGAAGTAACTGTCAGTGCATCCTGCACCCTCCCTTGTAGCTCAAAGCCCAGGAAACCGTGATTCAGAGTGCCATGAACACCTCTGTTCAGAGATGCGATTCACCCACAGGCTCGACCTGACGTCTGAGCAGACAGCCCAGGGGACATTTCTCCTAGGCCAGGGCTGTGGGCCATAGCGGTGGGAGCCTAGAGATTAGAGCTTTATCCAGCCTCTGAATTCCAGGGTGTCCCTAGGCAAAGTCACCTGATCCGATTAATTTTATAAATGGTCATTTAAATCAGAGGTCAATACACCAAAATGGCAAGGAGCTGGAAAGCCCGGTTGCTGAAGGTCAGGCATCACATATGATACTCTGAGGGGGTTGGGGGTGGGTGGCGGGATGAAGATCAGATAAGAGCCCCGGAAGGTCTTCCATGTCCCTGCAGTACGGCAGGGTCTGGTTATGCACAACGTGATCAACAGTTCAGATGCTCTAGAGATGTCCACCTAAAACCTGGGCACTCTTTCCGGGCAGTGTCACCCCATTACATTTAGTGAATAAAGGGAAAATAAAGAAGAAAGAAAAGAAAGCATGCGGAGCCCAGGGGAGAGGCGGAGGAAGCCAGCCTGAGGTAGAAGCCACAGCGCGGAGAGGAGTCCAGTCTCCAGGGAACGCAGACAACGGGAGCCGAGGTCCTGACCAACTCCTGGACCTTTCGGTTGTAGGATCAATAAATCCCCGCTCCCGCTGATGGTAGTTTGAGCTGATGTTGATTGTTACTTCCAGAAAGCATCCCAAAGCATTCACTCCTTCTCCCGTCCCGGGTTGCCTGAAATTCCTAAAGAGAAAGAAAAAAGGTCTGCCTGTAAACACACACGTGGTCGCCCTCCCTTGCGAACACGGGCTTTGCTTTGGTTGCCCGGATGGCTCCTCCGGGCACGCAGCCATTTTCCACGCACACGGGGGGCCCAGCAGGTTTGCATCTGCGCGGCCACAGCAAGGGAACACTAATGCCCTCAACATTTTCCGTGGCATCTTCCAGGGGAAGCCGAGATCCGCACAGCTCAGAACCCCTGTGCCCAGCAAGCCGGCTGTGGCGAGGAGGTCACCTGCTGCTCTTGGCCACGGGGAAGTCACCCACCGGCACCCGCCCCGGAGGGAAGCCTGGCTTCCATTCACTTAGTCTCTCCTTGCTTTAATCTAAATAATTTGGCTGCAGTGGCCAATACGAAGTTTCTTGGGGAAATGATAGATGTGTATGTCTCACAACTTCAAAGATGTCTCAGCGGCTGAGTGGAAGGAGAACGGTTCTTCTTCGTCCCGCGTCTCACACCTGCTACAAAGCTTCGCGCTGAGGATGAAACAAACGGCTAACGTTCCTGCGAGGGAGAAAACCCAGACGAACATTACCCTATCAGACTGTGTTCTCCATTTCCTCCTTTGAAAGAGATAGTTGGTGTTTGTTGCAGAATGAAAGGAAAAGGCACTTTAATTAGTATTAATGATTGGAAGGGGATTAGTGCCCAAATCCCTTATTACCTGTAATTATGTGGGCAGCTCTCAGTGAGGGGCGTTAAGCCAATAAAGCAGAGAGGGCCGCCAGAGGGGTGGCTCGCCCGGGGGTCCTGGAGGAGGGCACGTGGGCACCATCCAGCTCAGTCGCCAGTCCTTCCCGATGGGCTGCCCATCCACCTGTGGACTGACCCCACGAGCTGATTCCAGCCCGTGCCTTTCTGAGGGGAGCTTCCACGGAGCCCGCCGCGCTCAGCTCGGTAGCGCACATGGAATTCTGCTTCCTGGGCAGGGAGCTCCCGCCAGAAAGACCTGAGGTTGGGCAAACGTGGAACAGGCCACAACTGAGGCTCACGGACCCCAACGGAAATGTCTTCAAGTTCTAGGGTGTTGTCAACAAAACAGCCACTAGAAGTTTGCAGGATGTCCCTGTGAAGGTTTGTTTAGAAGACAGAGCAAAGCTCAATTAGGGGTCATCACAGCTCTCAGGAGAGAGAGAGAGAGAGAGAGAGAGAGGAGAGAGAGAACTGTAGGTCTGTTTTTATCTTTGCCCTCCGCACACCGATGCTTGAGGCGAGAACGCTTCCTATAAACTCATTGGTCTCACTCACTTTTTGACAGCCTGCTTCAGTCAGCTCAGGAGCGCCATGGCTGAATATGCCCAGCCATCGGCTGGTGACAGCTTCCCTTCCAGAGAACAATGCACATGCCAACTGCAAAGGAAATGATTTGCCAAGACAGGAGCTTAATTACGGGTCTGGTGGAGAAAGACACAGAAAATGCATCAGGGCAGGGAGAGCGCTGGCAAGGGCCGTGAAGCCACCCAGGTGTGATGGATGCTGAAATCAGACCCTGTGGGATGGCACAGCGGGAGGACAAGGCGGGTTTGGTCTCCGTGCCCGCCTCCAGTGGATTTGGTGCTCCAAGATATTAATTTCCATATGGTTAGATTGTAGGGTGTTCAAAGGAAAGACGTCGAGAGGATATTTCCTGTTCTTTGTTTTCTCTCTCTCTCTCTCTTCCAAGAAAAGCACATCAGAGGTAATTATTCTGAGTTCGTAGCTCACTGCACAGGGAGTGCCGTTCAGCTCACTGCGGGGCTGTTGAAGAACCGGTGGGAACAGATGGTGGTCGGTGTCCTGTGGGTGGGACCCATTCTGCCACCGATTGGTGACAGTATGTGAGGACCAAAGACAAGACCTTGGAGATCTCTAGGGGACCAGGACAGTTTACAGAAGAACAAGTCATGTTATGCTATCTTCTTCCTTTTCTGATATGCAGTTTATAGGAATGCCATGGAGATAGGGGAGCTGGGTGCCCACGGGGCATCCGACCAGGTCTTTCATGATATATATCCTTGAAGAGAGAGCAGAGGAACATGGGCTGGGTGGATCAGTAGCTGGTAGAGTCAAGGGAGTTGTCTCAAGTCAACTCAGATGGTGTCTCTTGCGCTGGGAAGAGACACCTCGTCTTGTCTCCACGTCGGCAGGAATGACTCAACTGACACAGACACTGACCAGAATTGTGAGGAATTGGTCATGTGCCAGATGGCAGAGTCCAAAAGTAAGGGCAGAAGCTAAGATGAAATTTCATAGGGATGTGTAGGATCACATTCCCCAGCCCGACTGGTCGTCCAGTTCTGCAGACAGAGGATCTCTTAACGCTCCGTCTCTACCATCCCAGCCCCAGGCTCAGCCCTGGTCATCTCCTGTCTCCTGCTTGGTGTCTTCCTCTCTGCCCTCCCTCCTTTCTAGTGTAGTCTTCCCAGAAGCGAGTTATCCCGTACAAATGAAAACCTGACCCAGTTCATCCGCTGTATCTGGGCCAACGAGCATCCCTTCCCGGGGCCGTGTGGTACCCAGCGCCAGCCTCCTCTCCATCCTCCGTCTGCACCACTTTCCTGAGGTGCGCTGGACTCTCCCCCAGGCACGCCAACATGCTGCCGGCTTCGCCCGGGACAGCCAGCCGCTCCTCTTCATGGCTGAGTGCTGTGCCACGCACGGCACATACCCACCACTGATGAACGCACCACGAGCATCCTCAGACAAGTCACTGTGTGGACATATGTTTTCACGTCTTGGGGGGGGGACCCCTAGGATTGGAACCGACGCAGTGTGTAGCAACCCTGTGCAGTTTTCCCTTGTGAGTGACGGCCAAACTGTTCCCCCAGGGGAACAGGACCCGTTCCTCACAGCGATGTGCGGGAGCTGGTCTCCATCTCAGCCACCCTTGAGGCTGTCAATATGGGTAGTTAGTTTGAGTCATTTTTGTATGTTTTAATCTGCATTTCCCAGGTGACTGGAGATAGTAAGCCTCATTTCGTGTGCTTATTGGTCATCTGTACATCTTTCTTGATGATGTGTTTGTTTAAACCTTTTGCTCATTTCTTTTTTCTTTTTTACACAGGGACAGAGAGAGAGAGACAGAGAGAGGGATAGATAGGGACAGACAGACAGGAACAGAGAGAGATGAGAAGCATCAATCATTAGTTTTTCATTGCTGTTGCGACACCTTAGTTGTTCATTGATTGCTTTCTCACATGTGCCTTGACCGCGGGCCTTCAGCAGACCGAGCCACCCCTTGCTGGAGTCAGAGACCTTGGGTCCAAGCTGGCGAGCTTTTGCTCAAGCCAGATGGGCCCGCGCTCAAGCTGGTGACCTCGGGGTCTCGAACCTGGGTCTTCCGCATCCCAGTCCGACGCTCTATCCACTGCGCCACCGCCTGGTCAGGCCATTTTGCTCATTTCTTAATATTGAACTGTCTTCTCAAGTTATAAAATTCTTTGTGTAGTGCATCACCGGTCAGATAGCTAGCTTGGTTGGAGCATTGTTCTGATATCCAAAGGTAACAGGTTTGATCCCTGGTCAGGGCACATATAGAAACAGATAGATGTTTCTGTCTCTCTCTCAAATCAGTAAATAAATTAAAAAAACAACAACATTCTTTGTATAATATGGATACAAGTATTTTGCCAGACAGACATAATGCAAGTATTTTCTTATAACCTGTGGCTTGTTATTAATGGTGCCTTTCAAAGGGCAGCAGAGTTTAACTTTGATGAAGTTCAATTATCAATTTTTTTTTCTTTTATTGTCAGTAGTTTTGGAGTCCTAAGAAATCTTTGCCACTCCAAGGCACAAAAATGTTCTCCTATGCTCTATTCTGTATGGTCGATATATAGTGTTAGCTTTTACATTCAAAGTCTTCGGTCCCTTTCAAATGAACGTCTGTGTATGGTTTGAGGTTAGGGTCGAAGCTCTCGTTTTCCTAAATGAGGTCATCCAAGGAGCTTGGGGGTCCCCCGCTCCCGGGATGAGAAGCTGTGCTGGTATACATGTCATGGGAAGGAAGAGGGGTACATGCGCGGAGACTGGGGATCCTGGATGGACCCCACAATTCAACCCTGTCCCTAGCCAGGCGCGGTGGGGCGTGCCTGTGGTCCCAGCTACTAGGAGGCTACTCGGGAGGAGCGCTTGAGCCCAGGAGTTCTGGGCTGTAGTGCGCTATGCTGACCGGGTGTCCGCCCTAAGTTCGGCATCAGGATGGTGGCCTCCCGGGAGCGGGGGACCACCAGGTTGCCCAAGGAGGGGTGAACCAGCCCAGGTCAGAAACAGAGCAGCTTAACCCCATCCCTCCACTTTCCACTGGTCTTTCTCTTTTCCTCCATAGGGTATCATTTGAACAAAAGGTTCCACATGTGAAAACGCTAGAGTTCTGTGCAATCTCTAAGGTTCGGGAAGGGAGGCTGGGAGCGAGAGGGTTGTGCTTTGCCTAGGCGAGTCCGTCTCCTCCCACCTGCACGCTGCCTCTGGTTGACAGCCTCTGGGGAAGCCGCAAAACCCCCTTATTTGCAGTCTGCCGTTTCAGCGTTTTAAGCACCGAACACTGGCAACCCATAAAGCTAAATAATTTAGGCCTCCTTTTCCTGGGGCTGTCACTCACAGGGGAGAGGAGAGCTGGGCTGTCAGGAGGGGTGGCAGTCGTCCAGGGGCTACACACAGGAGCACATTCCGAACCTCAGCGCCGCGGCCCGATCCATCCATCACTGTGGAGTGGAGGTCGGCTTCGCGAGTATCAATTAGGATTTTTTTCACCCCGCTTTCTGAAATGCGGTCTGACATTCTAAGGATCCGCTTGGGCGTCCAAAGACTGTGTGCTTGCAGCCTCTCTAATAACCGTAAGTACAGGTGGAGGCGCAGAGGGCTGGCTCCAGGGTTCAAGAGAAAGGCCAAAGGAGTCCGGGAGTCCTTCACGAGGGCTTTCAGACGGCGGAGAAAACATGAATATATTCTCTTTGCAACCCACTCAGCTCAGATGGTCTCCTGCCCAGTGCGGAAGCCGCTGCGACCGGTCTCATCCACGATTGCTCCCCTGCGCCGTGGCTGAGACCGTGGTTCCCTTCCTTCTGAAGCCTCTAGCCTTCAAGGCCCCGTAGGCTGCTCCTTGTCCTTCTCTGTCTTCCGTGGGGGCTCCTCCTCCTCCCCCAGACCCTACATCTCAGTGGGCCCCGAGCTCCGTCCTCTTGTCTGCCTGCTTGGTCTCTCTGGGTGATGTCATCTGGCCACGTTGGTGCAGCTGATGGCCGCTTTGTTCTAGCTCCTGTCCGAGCCTCCTTCAGTCCCACACCCGTCTACAAGGCTCCCCTCAGATGGCAGCTCACACGGGGTCCTTTGTTGCATTTCCCTCCAAACCTTGCGCACTCCCCCGCCCCACCCCCGGCTGGACCAGTGTCCCCAAGGGAGCCTCTTCCTCAAGGGGCACAGACCTTGGCTCTCGAGGTGCGGTCAGTCCGTGCCTTTCGCCGCGTCCCACCCGAACGCAGCTGTTGAATCCGGCCCAACTGCCCTTCAGAAGTTGGGGCTTGAAAACCACCATGTGATACCTTTTCTGCTGCCACTCTCATCAACCTTATTGCCCCCTCCCTGGGCCCTGGGGACTTCTTCCCACGGGTCTCCCTGCCTGGCTACCAGCCAATGTGCAGGGCATGGGGATAGGGGGGTCTTTGTCTGCAGGAACCTGGTCTTGCCTCCCCTCTCCCACCTTAGAACTCTCTAGAGTCTTCTCCGTTCACTTAGAATACAATCCAGACACCCTCCCACCACCACCACCACCGAGCTGGGACTCTTTCCTGAGAACGTGCACTTGGTGGCCCCTGAGAGCGGGAACTCGGGCTGGTTGTGAAAAGTTTGGAGGCAGAGCCAGCCACAGGCACCTGTCCTCCAGGTGCTGAAGCTCTGACCGGGGACAGCTCCTTCCAAATGTGGGTAGAAACTGCCCTCCGGGCCAGGCTGAGGTCTGAGCAGAATAATGCCAAGAGATGATTACACAGAGGAGCGGCGCTGATAACGCTCACCCTCATAAATATGAAACAGAAGGAACTGTAGGAATTTCAATGCAGCGCTTTTAAGCCTGAAATATGAAGTTGGATAAGGGATTTTTTTTAGACAACCTAGAATCTGTTTTCGATAGAACATCTCAAATAAAGGCAGATGACTTTGGAGGATGAGAGATGTTTGAGCTCTTTGTATTAGAATTCATAATGATTTTTCCTCTCTAAATGTTTTGGAGATAAAAGAAAATTACTTTGAGATTTAATGTAAAACTCTTGAGTTTGACTGAAAAACATTTCTGAAGCTGAATCACTTGTGTGCATGCACACGCACACACGCATGTAGACACACACGCGTTTCAAGCACTTTGGTTTGGCAAAGAGGTCTGTTACGCCACCTTTTAACAAAATCACAGGTTTTGAGTTTTTAATAGGGGTGATTTTGCCGCCCCCCCCTTTACATCATGTGGTGATGATGTCTGGAGACATCTTTCTTTTTTACAGCTGGGGAGAGGGGTCCTGCTGGCATCTTGTGGGTAGAGGCAGGAATGTTACTAGATGTCCTACGATGCCCGGGACAGACCCCACAACTGAGGAGTATCCAGTTCAAACTGTCAAAAGTGTCAACCAAGGATGGGAAACCGTCCTGTAGAATGACTTTGAGCCACTGAGAGGACAGTCTTTTGATCTGTGACTTTGTGGCTTCCCCCACCCCGTTTTTAAGAGCAGTGCTGTTGTATTGTAACCTGCGAGTTCCACTAAGACACCACGTCCAGACGAATTTCTTAGGAGCTTATTAACGAGCCGGCTAGCTACACGGGGCACAATCATGTGGGGCCTCATACAGTTCTGAGCCTGCTTTTATACAAGATCAAGTACTGGCTGGAGTGGGTAAGGAGGGGCTTGTGATCCCATTGTCTAGAGGTATAGGTTACTCTCATGACTTTAGGGTGAGTATAGGAATTCTTTTATTTATTTATTTTTAATTTTTTATTTTTTTACAGGGACAGAGAGAGAGTCAGAGAGAGGGATAGATAGGGACAAACAGACAGGAACGGAGAGAGGTGAGAAGCATCAATCATTAGTTTTTTGTTGCCGTTGCGACACCATAGTTGTTCATTGATTGCTTTCTCACATGTGCCTTGACCGCGGGCCTTCAGCAGACCGAGCCACCCCTTGCTGGAGCCAGCGACCTTGGGTCCAAGCTGACGAGCTTTTGCTCAAGCCAGATGGGCCCGCGCTCAAGCTGGTGACCTCGGGGTCTCAAACCTGGGTCTTCCGCATCCCAGTCCGATGCTCTATCCACTGCGCCACCGCCTGGTCAGGCAGTATAGGAATTCTTGATGTAGGTATATAAACATTGTTTTCTAAGGTTTTCAGATAAGTTCAATCTTCTTTGCTCTGGCCACAGGCACCCTTTCAGAGAATTCTAGGAATCAGCTGAACTATGACTAGATGACCCAGCTGTCCTTGTAAGCCAGGAAGCTCCTGCATTCTTCTCTTTCCTTTCTTCCTCAGAAAGGAGGGGGTAAAAGGCCTGACTTTTCCTCTTTAAAACGGCGTTGCTGATGCTAAGTTTTACAGTTCTTTGGCACCTTATCAGAATGCATGATACATACTTTCAAGTTGTAACTAGTCCAATACCCATGTTATTTCAAGACTTGGGACTCACTCCTTGGGATCATCGGAAGTCACATGGGATGTGGCTTGCATCTCTGGACTACATCATTTTTATGATGTCTGGAAAACGGGAAAGAAAAGTAATCATGGGATGAGAATAAGAAGAACCAAGTTGAAAGATACATGTCCCTCATTCCGTCCTGTAGCAATGTGGTCATGTAGATGCCCCCCTCCCCTCAATTGAGGGGCTTTGTCTCCTGTCTAACTGGAGATTCCTATGGAACCTGGACACCAGCCCCGCTCGCTAATCTGGAAGGTTCCAGCAGGTTCCGTCACAGCGAACGCTGGTGCACAGCTACGCCTCTTTGTCTAACACACCATCCGTGCAGGTCCAGTAAGTGTCCTTAGTTTGTCTCTGAGTTGTAGATAAGGAAAAAGGAAGTCAGAAGACACCAGCCAGAGAAGCAAGGTCAGGTAACACCTGTCCCTGTTGAGGCAGGAGCAGAGAAGAAGAAGAAGTCCTGGTCTTAAAAATCGCCCTTCACACACTCAGCACACACCTGGGGCATTGCCCAGGCAGGGTTCTTAGTTGGAGACCAGCTAAGAACATACTGTGGGAGATACTGGGTCAGGGGACATCCTGAGGGCCATCTGTGGAGGGAACCTGGGAGCAGGCGTCACTCCAGGACCAGGGTCTCAGGTTACAGCAGGATGGCCAGGTATAGAAGCGGCAGCTGATGTCAGGAATATGCTGTCCCTACCACATCTGGAAGCTGCTGCACCCCCACACCCTTCCTGGTAGCCTGTTGTGCCTGCTACAACAAGAAGTTGGCACCACAGCTGCCAACCTGAGGATCACATGGTC
This sequence comes from Rhynchonycteris naso, assembly GCA_037038555.1. Lineage (NCBI taxonomy): Eukaryota > Metazoa > Chordata > Mammalia > Chiroptera > Emballonuridae > Rhynchonycteris > Rhynchonycteris naso. The sequence continues at coordinate 258,066,225 of CM072999.1, read as the reverse complement.
CTCTGCAACTGGGATGTGGCCATGGCGCCCCAGCAAGAGGGCCCCAAGAGATTTCTTCTGTAGCCGCCCTTTGAACCAAAGTCCAGCAGGGGCCGATCTGATTGGTGGTCTCTGAGTCACATGCCTGACTCCTAGCAGCAAAGTATGCTGGGAAATGTAGTCTTGTTTGGCTTTTTTGTTTGTTTTGTTTTAAGACTCCATGCTCCAAGTGTGGTATTCACATGGCGGGGAGTTTTCAAAATGTCATCATAACTTATGCAGCCACATAAGATAGCAGTTTACAGTGCACATCTGACACTAGCAAATGTGAGTGGCTCTTCATCTTAGACTCCTCCTGTCATCAGTTTCAGGCCCACGAAGGGGGTGGCAGCCTCTGAAAAAAACAGGCGCAAAGGTCTAGCCCCGGAAGGAGGGGGAAGAGAGGAAGTGTGACCCACACGATGGAGGAACACCAGCCGAGCGCCCAGGAGTGTCTTTGGAGCCGCAGGCTGCAGCCTGAAGGCGCTCCAGCAGGATGGCCCCCCGTGGAATCTTACCACCGGGCAGATTCCAGCAGCCTTCTCCTGGTGGCCAGTGGGGTTTGCAGCTCGCTCCTGGTGCACACTGCTGGTCAGTCCAACTCTGGGGCTGGAGTGCTCTCCATAATACGACTTTTTCTACCCAATTCCTTCGAGTTCTTCAGAACAAAAGGCCCAGCCTGAATATTCCTCTTGGTCCCATGTTGCTGGTGGTGAGGAATGGGGGACGAAGCGAGGCAGAGGAGTGAGAAACCTGACCTGGTGTGGCCCTGGCTAAGCAACAGCAGAAGGCTCCGCGTGTACACCCAGGGTTGTTCACTCTGCATGCCGAGCACCGGGTCTAAGCCGGGTATTTATCGCCCAGCCAAGCTGTGAGCGAGTTGTCCGGTTGGACACCTGCCATCCTGCCTTGTTAGTGTCCAGGGACACCTCCCGTGACAACTGTAAATGCCAATCACGTGGGACTGGCAAAACAGGGCAGAGAACGAGGGAGCAAACTGACAACATGGGTAGTCCCTGAGGAGTGAGTGGGTCAGGGGGAGACATGAGTGGTGGAGTGGGGGAGGGTGGAGACTTGTCCTGCATCCTGCCTGGGTGGTCTTTATCTTTCTCAGCTGTGGTGAGAGAAACCGACTCAAATTACCCTTTGGAGACATAGACTTGTTAGAACAGACAGATCTCATAGCATCCAGAGAGGAGTTGAGAATCCAGGTCTTAGGAGGAGAAAGCCAGCCCCCCTCTCCCGCCCCCCAGCGCACCAGCAGAAAGAAATCAGGTATTCCCAGCTTTCCCTCCGGTGTTCGCCTTTAAGGCTGCTCCATCCACCCCTCTTCCTTGGGAGGGAGCCTTTGCAGCAGATTCTGGGTGGCGGCCAGCACCCAGGTGACTTCCCACGGGTCAGGTGCCAATGCTTAGGAAATTGGCCACAGCTGGGAAAGGCATGTTAACGCAGCACCAAGACGCGCAGGCTCACGCTTGTGGGTGGAGATCATTCTCGGGGAGACGGTGAGCATGAGAACCAGGCTCCCCTGGGTTTGTGTCTCTTCAGTTTTCCACGGGAGATTTGTGATCTCGAACGAACTGTTTAACCACGGAGCTGCCCCATGGATGAAATGGAGCTAATAATAGCCCTGCCCATGGGTGCTGGTCCGCGGAGGACTGTAGATTAATGCGCCGAAGCACCTGCGACAAGGCCTGCCGTGCGCGCGCCCGGTAAGGACTATTTTTCCGTTTCCTCAGCAACATCTCTTCCTATGTAAAATAGTTTGCAACCACATGAGGATAGATTTCAGTAAGAGGTGTCTCCTAAAAAAAACAAAACAAAACCTGTGTCGTTTTTGCCTTTTCTCTAGCCATGTGTAATGTGTATGCAAAATATTTTACAAGTTTTATAAAAGGTCTTTGAACAGAGTTCAGTGAAATCTGCTTGGTGTAAAATGGTATCAAGAACTAGAGATTAGTGCAGCTGCTTAGCCAGAAAATCTCACCAAGACACCTGTACACAGCCGTTGATAAGCCTGACCCGGTGGCCCCGTGCTCGCAGAAGAAGGGGTCCCAGGTGTGCCGTGGCTACCTGGCAGCTGGCACTAACCTGCCCATAAGAGCTGAACTGACTTTTAAAAGACTTTTAATGACCTGCAAGTAAAAAGGCACAGTCTCCTTGTGCAGACTGAGTTGAGTGCCTGGGAGCAGGAGGGGAACCAGCACGGCTGACTGGGTGGAGCTATGTGTCCCCCAGGGGCTGGGCGGTTGGTGGGTAGGGGGTGCTGTCCCTGAGTCGTGGGTGAGAGTTAAGGCAGGTGCATGGTAGGACTGTGGAAGGCCCTGGTGTGTCCAGGGGCCTGCAGAAAGCGAGCCCAGAGTGCATGTCAGTGCAGTGGGGTTATTATGGGAGTTTAGGTGACCAAGAGCAGAGGCCAGGCCAGGGTGGTCCTCAGAAGTCCCTCTGAGGCTGTCTGCAGCACAGTCGTCTCCCTGGGGGGGGGGCACAGGTGCCCTGTGTTGGGTCTCCAGGAGTGCAGGGCTCTGACCACCTGCCCTGTGACCGTCTTGAGGTTTGGCAGCCAAAGACCTGCTGATGAGGTTTTCTTTGTGACAGAGACAGAGAAAGGGACAGACAGGGACAGACAGACAGGAAGGGAGAGAGATGAGAAGCATCAATTCTTCGTTGCAGCTCCTTAGTTGTTCATTGATTGCTTTCTCATATGTGCCTTGGCTGGGGAGGGAGGGCTACAGCAGAGTAAGTGACCCCTTGCTTAAACCAGCGACCATGGGCTCAAGCTGGCAACCTTGGGGTTTCGAACCTGGGTCCTCCGCGTCCCAGTCTGACATGGGGTTTTCTTATGTCTGGTGTCCTAGGTCCCCAGCCCATCTAGGAGGAGTTGTGCCTTTCAACTCAGTGGTATGGAACAGTTCAGTGCAGTGGGGCCAGTCAAGGGTCAATCCTGGGGTAGGTACGCCTTCCCACAGCCCCCACCCCCCCATCCTGGGAGGCTGTGCTTCTCCTTTTCAGCAGGAATATGGATGGGTGTTTCATTTGTGTCCTTTGAGTGGATTACTGATGATGGGAGGTGAGAACTCATTCATTATCCATGCGCTGTGCACCACTGGGCCTCCTCGCGGGGTGCAGGGACACCCTGAGGACAAGCAACGGGTGACAGAGTCTGCAGCAGGAGCAGACTGGCCTCCCGGTTCCAGACTGGGCTGGACCTGGGTGACTGGGGCCACAGGGCTTCAGGTCAGCCTTCCTAAGAGAGAGAGAGAGAGAGAGAGAGAGAGAGACACCCTGGGGAGGCTCCCCTGCCCCTGGGCTTGCAGGAGATCCTGGGAGCCCCCTGCAGAGTAAGCATAAAGGCTTCTTGGAAAAGTGATCTTGCCTGCCCCCCCCCCCCCCGAAGTGCTCTGTGGATCAGCAGCTAGGTGCACCAGGCTCCCCACTGCGTCAGAGGATGGCCTTTACTTCCCAATCCCAGCTTCCTTGGAAGGGACTGGCGCCAAACCCAACATTTACTTCCCTGGCTGTCACCTGCCAGCGAGCACCTCTGCTTTAATAAAAGTAGACTGCGCATGCCCGGGAAGGGAGGGGCGTGTCCTTGGAGACTGCTGCCCCAGGAGACCCTGCCCAGGATACCCTGGGAAGATAGGTTTGGGGGGTCTTAATTAAAGATTCTGTTGTGACTCAAATACTGTTACCTTTTCTTTCCTTCCTCCCTCCCTCCCTTCCTCCCTTCCTTCCTTCCTTCCTTCCTTCCTTCCTTCCTTCCTTCCTTCCTTCCTTCCTTCCTTCCCTTTCTTTCTTTTTTAAAACCTTTTAAATGAGGTCACTTTAGCCTGAAAGACCATGAGAGATGAGAGTATGGGGAAGAGCAGGCTGTGTCCAGTCAAACAAAGCAGAAAGGACACTCAGGGACCTCCCCAGGGAAGTCAGAAGTGAGAGGATGCCGCCGGTTCGCTTCTCCTAGGAACCGTGGGCGGTCCTGTTCGGTTTCTTATTTCTTTTCAGTAAAATACCTTCAGTGAGACCGTAGGAGACAGTGCCCTTGAGAAGGCTTCTGCAACAGCTCCCAGAAACCCTTCTTGGGATTTCCATTAGACTCCTCTCGGGAATATTCGTGCATCATTGCAAAGTTTTCAGAAACTCGGTAGAATTTCTGGGTAGTCTCTAAATTCTCCTAATTAAGTTTTCCAGTTAACTCCTTTTATTGCTTCACAGCCGCTGAGCATCACGTTATATAGAGTAGCATGAAATAAAACCCTGCTAACTGGGTAAAAATATATTAACTTCAAGGGGTTCATTTAAATGCATCAGACTGCTGCAAGTGGAAGAGCCGGCTGGCGGCGCGGGGGCGGGGAGCCGAGGAGGGTCCTGCGCAGCGTCCCTCGCCCCTGTGGCGCTGAGCACGGACATAACTCTCCCCTGATTGACACAACCTTAATGAAGTCCCTGCCCCCCGGACCTGGAGCGCTGTGCAGGGGAATTAAAAGATGAGAGAGAACGCATCATAAACTGGGGTCCGTTTATGAAGCTGAGGTGTGTGCTTCGCACAGAGCTCACCAAGAGCGTTTGGCTTCATTTGAGTTTTTTTTTTTAATTTCTTTTTATTTTATTCATTTTAGAGAGGACACACACACACACACACACACACACAGAGAGAGAGAGAGAGAGAGAGAAAGAGAGAGAGAAAGAGGGGAGGAGCTGGAAGCATCAACTCCCATATGTGCCTTGACCAGACCAGTGCAGGGTTTTGAACTGGCGACCTCAGTGTTCCCAGGTCGACGCTTTTATCCACTGCGCCACCACAGGTCAGGCTTCATGTGAGTTTTTAAAGAGATCTTTGAGAGGTGTACTGTCCCCCTCTGCGACATAAGGACTGCTGTGAGTCAGATGGTACGTCCCCATGCAGCACACTGGGTCACCAGCTACAAAGATGCATTACTTTCCTTTTCTCCTTTTGTTTTAAAAAAGCTTGGAGATGACACAGCCCTCCTTTCTGCCTGGTTCAGAAGTACTTCCGGTGTTTGGGGTGGGGGGTAGGTTCTTTTAAATTTGGTTGTCCCGTGCCAAGGGGTGATGGTGGTGGGAACAGTCACAGGAGTGTTCATTCTGATGCTGTTTCGGTTGGTGAAGCGTTTGTCACACTCGGAGCCATTAGCACAGGTGGGTCACAGCCAGCTAACAGGCTGTGCAGAGATGAGACCCCCACACCTCCTTCCATAAACTCCCTCTCGGGTCACTTTCCCAGTGTGCACCCTTCTCTCCGCTCGCCCTGCCCTCTGTGTCTAATTTCTGTTCTCTTGCCTGTTTTCAAAGCTTTGTGCTGAGATACACACCTGGCTCATTCACTTGTCATGATGGTCTGTCTGGGTCTGCCCTGTGCCAGATGGTCCACGGGTGGCTTTGGGCCAGGCTGTGGAACCCTCAGAGGACGGACCCGTGTGCCAACCCCTCTGTACTTCACACAGAGCCTGGCACGGGGCGTGCTGAGTAGGTGTGCCAGGTTGGAAGGACCAGAGATCGATTTAAGTTCCTTCACTCAAAAACAGTTTATTGTCAGGAGCTGTGCTGCGATGAAGGAGGTGGGGACCCCAGGGGACCCCAGAAAGAGCTGCTTTTTTTTTTGTACCAAATGTAGCACAAAGAACAGGTCTCTCGTTAGCCCAGAGCCCGGGGTTCTTAGACCTGCCCCTTGCCGTTGCTGTCTGCTCCCTGGGAGCCCCGCTTTCTCTCCTGTGCTACTACCCCAAGCTGGGAAATACAGGGTGTCCTTGGTCCCCTGACCCCCAGGACCACTTCCCTCCCTGCTTGAGAAGCCCGGTGACGTCTCCCTGCACCCTTCCCCCTAGTTGCCCGTGCCAGCAGCCGCCCTGGTCACACCTTCCAGCGCAGCGTGGTTGGGCTCCCGTCCTGTCCAGCCTCCTTCCAGCTGTCTGCGGGCCTTTCCTCCTGTCTTCGCTCTCCAGCCCTCCCGCTCTCCCTGTCCATGTTTCTCAGCAGATGGACTTGGCCCCTGAGGCGCTGAGAAACAGACCCTAAGCCTCTAAGTCCTCTTCTGCCCGTCTCCACCTTGCACCTCTTTAAATGGTGGGCACAATGCCTAGAGTCTCCTGGTGTATGCGTCCCTTCTGGGGCCCTGGCCTCAGCTGTGGGCCCAGCCTGTGGGTGGGTAGGACACCTCCATGGCTAGGACACTAATCGGTTGAATTTGAGTTACTCATCAGGAAGATTTTTCTCAGGGAACCCAACAAAATCAGAGGAGCCCTTAAAAGGGTCAGGTCCTTCCTGAGGTCTGGCACATCTGGCGTGAGGGAGAGGTTTGGAGAAGGAGAGGGGGCCATGTGGTAAGGACTGGAGGGTGGCCCTTAGGAGCCAAGAGCAAGCCCCTGGCCAACAGCCAGGGAGGAACCGGGGACCTCAGTCCGATAGCCACAGGGACCGGAATCTTTTTCCCTCCAACCTGCACGAGCGTGGGACAGTACCTCCCTCTCCAGGTGAGAGCACGGCCCAGCTCACGTCCACGCCAGCCTCAAGGGACCCCAAGCACGGAGCCCAACCACACGCTGCCTGACTTCCTCTGGGGAGACCTGTGGGACAGTAAACCTGGGTGGCATTAAGGGGTGACGCTGGTGGTGATTTGGCACGCAGCAGCGGACACTACAGCGTTCTGTGGCTGCAGACATCAGCCCATGTTTTGGTCTGTGCCCAAGCGTCCACTTGACTCCTATTCCACCCCTCCTGCCATCTCCAGAGCATCTCTCCTTCTCTTCTCCCTCCTCCGGTGCTTCCTCTCCTTGACAGTGTCCACCAGCAGGCGCGCCTGCTCCACCTTAAGGGTACCCTTTCCTGACCTTGCAGCTCTCTCTGGAGATCCCTCCCTGATCCTCCTTCGGGAAACCGCGCTCCGTGCTCTCGCCTGCAGTCCCCACCTCCTCTCCACCTGCCGCAGTCCGGCCTTTGCTCTGACCAAGGTCAACAGCGGCAGCACCCCTTGCTCCAGCTAGCACTTGACTTCCCAGCAGCGGAGGGCAGCAGTCTTCCTCTTTGGGCTCCACGTTTTCCTGGTTTGTTTCCTTCACGTCTCCAGCCACGTCTCCATGCAGCCCCGGCCTGACTCCTCTTATCTCTGTCCTGTCCTCACCCCCGGGGAGACCTCACCCATTCCCGGGGACAGTGGCACTATCCCCTTTACGCCGAGATCCCATGTTGCTGCGGTCACTTGCCCCCTGCACCTGCACGCTTCCTCAGAATGTGTGATGTGCGTCTCGGTCTGGATGCACCTGCCCCACCCCCACCCCAAGCCTTCCCTGTGGTCCTCCTGCCTCAGTGGGCAATCTAGATAGGGAGCCTGTTTCATTCGCTCCCTTGCCATCTTCCCTGTACTACGTGCCCTGTCAACAAGCCCTGCCTGTTCCCTCTCCCAAGCGTTCTTCCTTGCTGGCCTCCCTACCTCCACTTTGCCCCTCTTGGGCACAAGTGCTTTTCTGGAAACATCAACACCTCTGGTCATCCTCGCCCCTGCCCTTTGCCACCCGGCGCTGCTCTGCCCACTTTTGAAGCCTCTGCCCACCAGGGTACTCTCTGCCCTACGGTGGTGGCTCTCCCCGGGCTGTGGCCTCCCGTGAACACCCTGCACCTCAGAGAACCCAGGGCTACCCACTGGTCCCGGAGGGCCGCCCCCGTGCCCTGGATTTCAGACCCGTGTGGCACCCTCACAGGACTTTCTGACACTTCAAAGCATCCCTCTGATTTCTGCCTTTGCACGTGCGTCCCCTGAAGGGCAAGGAGCCGGCCCAGCTTCTCCGCCGTTATCTCCCCAGCACTCAGCAACGCCTGACGCACAGGGGCCCTCAAATAATATTAGCCGAATTAAAAAAAAAAAAAAAAGGAATGAACAACATCAATTGTTGGCTTGCTATCTTTCGAGCACAGATAGTCCATTTGATCCGCTCAATAACCTCGTCACGTAGGTAGCGTGAGCATGAATATTTAAAAGGTAAGGAAACCGAGCTGCACTGAAGTGGAGTCATCTACCCGAGGTTATCCGTTCGAGGATGCCCGAGCCGGGCCTTGAAGGGGCGTGCCGGCCCCGGGGCGGCTCCTGGCTGGGTGGTTGTCCACACACAGGACTAACGGGGACGGTTAGTAACCAGTGACTGGAGGGTAGCTTACAAGGGCACGGAGCCACGAAAAGGACGGTGTTCTTTGCTGTGAGTGTTGACACGGGGGTGGGGACGGAGGGGCGGCCTGGATTGTAACCAGCATCTCCCGAGGGGCCGGTTATCTCGTGTCAGGTGCAACGTAGGGTCTGCACGGCATCTGTTCAGTTTCAGAATCATCGGACGGGCTGCTGGGACCAGTCCCTGGACGTGTTAGAGAGGAGGGTGGCCACGGGGCCACATTGAAGGCCGACCTGGCTGCGATGCCCCTCCCGGGTGGAGAGGGCTGGCAGGGGGCTGGCTTTTCCCCTCATTGTTTTGTTTTCTGTTTCCAACTTTGTTCAAACAACGGGAAGCTTGGATAAGCCTTCCATGAGCCCAGTGCAGGGCCCTGAGCACTGAGCAGAGAGAAGTTTCCTGTTTCGGGGGGGAAAATGCCGGTTTTCCAGATGCTAACAAAGAAAGACATTTTTAAAAGCAGAGCTTGCTTTCAGAGCAGGCAGTGGTGCAGTGGGTGGAACGTCAGCCTGGGACACAGAGGACACAGGTTCGAAACCCCGAGGTTGCTGGCTTGAGCACGGGGTCGCTGATTTGAGTGTGGGATTGAAGACAGAACTCCAAGGTTGCTGACTTGAGCCCAGGGTCGCTGGTTTGAGCAAGGGGTCACTGGCTTGGCTGTAGCCCCCTGGTCAGGGCACATATGAGAAAGCAATCAAGGAACAACTAAGGTGCTGCAACTATGAGTTGGTTCTCACCTCTCTCCCTTCCTGCCTGCCTGTCCCTGTCTGTCCCTCTCTCTATCTCTTTCTCTCTCACTAAAAAAATAAAATAAAATAATAAAATAAAAGGAGAGCTTAGGGTTTCTACAAGTGCCTTGCTTTCAGGCAGCAAACTGAGTGATGTTTGAAATGTTATATAAATATACAGACATATGTGTGTTGAAGCCTTGGGTCCAGAGTCTTATTCCTAAACGTAGAAGGGAGTCAACACAAAGAGGTCGTCACTTTACTATTTAATCCGATGAACTGGGGAGACCAGGGGGTGGGGGGGCGTGAAGGGCACTGGGCAGTCCGGCAGTACACAAGTGGGCGACAGAGAAAAGCACAGCAAGAGGGGACATGGGTAAAGCTGACCACTGGTACGTGCGATGGAGGAGGTTGCTATGGTTTCCGTCAGTGACCTTCTCCCTGTTGAGGACGAGGGCTCTGGCTGTATGCAGAGGCCCCTCCAGGCAGAGCTGAGGGGGCCCTTGGTTGAGGCTGTACACTGAGCTGGGAGGCTTTCTGCATCAGCAGCCGCACCTGCCCATCACTGTTGTCTCAGGGAGAAGCTGTGTGGCTTGGGGTCAGGAGTCTGCCTGAGTCTCAGTTCCAGCTCTGCCACTCCCTGGCGGTCACCTGAAGGCAGGCGCTGCGGCTGGCTGAGCCTGGCTGGGTGATGGGTGAACAAATGAATGATGAGTGTGACTGAGCACACTGGCCCCCTCTCTGACATAGGGGCATTCTTCGGGAAGCCAGTGAGCAGACACACCCAGTGCAGAATGCCCTTGGCTGTGTGCCTTTGTTCAGGGCTCACAGATGCCAGGGTAGTGCCACCTGGCAGGGTGTTGTCCCATCATGGCCACCTCTACCACCACTGTCAACGTTGACCGGGCACAGAACCAAGTGCTGGCCTACACACTGTCACACACATGATCTCATTTAGTCCTCACAACAGCCCTTTAAGGAAGTGACACTGATGGTTCCCCTCTTCTAGATGGAAAGATGGATTTGGGGGGGTGCAGCTCTTCGTGTCCACTGCTGTGTATCTAGCGAGTGCAGGAGCCGGCATGTGCCTATTTATGGCTCCTGGTTAATCTCCGGCAAAGCCAAGGCAATTCTCCACCTGGGCTAGCCTGCCTCCCTTTCACAGTACGTTTGGGGCAGAATCTGAGCCCTCAGGGCCTGTTTCTATCAGATGGTTGATGCAGTGGGAGGCGTGTGACAGGCGTGCTATGGGCCAGGGTCCCCTGTGTGTGGCCACACTCAGCCGCGTTGCTGGATGAGCTCTGTCCATTGAGAGCTCAGCAGCACATGGACGGTGCGCGTCTGCAGGGCCAGTGGCTGCTGCCATCGTGGCCGTGCAGGTTCACACAGGATTCGGGCAGACGGTAAAGAAACAGTGAGCCAAAAAAAATGGTGGGCCGTTCCTTTATTCAAGTCTCACACCGGCCAATGAGCAAACAGGCAGGAAAACACTTCTTTCTTCATTCAGAGCTCACGAAGCCTGACACACTCTCCAGTTCCACAACCAGGAGAATCTTTTCCGGTTCCTCCTAGAATCAAAGGCCCCACCAGTCTCAGTGGAGCTCACAAAGCCCCCCAGCTCTGGTTCCCCATCTGCACACCTTCTCTCTCTCTGCACAAACTGGCTTCTTCCTCAGCACTATGCATTCTCTCTGCTCTCCCTGCAAAACTGCCTGGACCCACAGAGACCCCTCCTCCAGCAGACATGAGCAAACCCATGGCCCCTCCCTAGCAGGAATGCAATCTGCAATTTGCCATCAACTGCCCTGCTCTGAGGGCAAGCACACACATGCCCACCCAGCGCCATTTTTTAACAATAAAAGTGAGCAAACTAAAAAAAGACAAATTTTACAAACTCATTTGCCCAACAACGTCAGTCTCTAAACCAGCCAGCACAGCCGGGGAGTCCGTGGCGTTTTCCCTGAGATTCTTTGCCACTTTCTATGATGTAAATACTCCCCGTGTGGCGGGTCGTGAGCCACAATGGCAGTATCTGTGCTCCATGGGAGGCCCCTGAACACAGAGCTAGGAAGAGGTGTACACACGTGTTTTTCACACTCCCAGAAGAGTAGCTCCAGCACACCTTGCACATGACTGTGAGGTGGGAGCTGAATCAGACCCCCGACACCTGCGCGTCTATTTCTGCCACATGTGAAAATGCAGCCTCCCATTGGCAGCTGGCGTGATGTGTGTTTGGTTCGTTATAAAAGGACAGACACTCCTGGTGGCTTCCTGCCCCACTGGGGAGCTCTGGGAGGCTCTGCCCCTGGATATTCCTGACCCTCAGATGGTTGTGGGGGCCCTCGGTGGCAGGTATTTGAGCACAGGTACAACCACGTCATTGATGCTCATTAAAATCTATGGGGACATCTGAACCCAGTACTGTCTCTGTCCCAGGGAAGCGATGAAAACCATTAAATGACCTTCTGCAGATTGCTCTGTGCCCATGGACAGGCGGGACCAGCTGCCTGCCAGCCAGGTCACGTGGGCTGCTCAGGGCGGCACAGAGGTAGGCAGCAGAGCCTGAACTACCACCTGGTGTGTCTGGGCCTGCTCTGTCTCATGCGGCGTGCAGAGACGAGGTTCTGTTTGGACTCCGTTGCTCCTATCCTGAGCCAACCCCTCGGTCTTGCTGGGAGAACACAGGGAGCATCGGTGACAGATGTTCTTCCCGGGAAGCCGCTGGCCTTTGGCTTCATGTTCACCCTGGGGAAGGGGAAGGGAGGGGAGGGGCGGCCAGGCAAAGGCTTTAGGACCTAGGGAGTTGCAGCTGCCAACCGCCTGAGCATACAGACTGCAGGAGACAGGCCTCCTGCCCTCCCTCCATGAGACACCCTCTGGGCTGTGCTAACAAAAGTTCCCAACCCCCAGGCAGGGGGCTGCAGGGGCAGCCTTTCCCGGGCAGCCTGTCCTGCTCTGCTGGCCCCGGGAAAGGAGCCAGCCAGCACCTGGGCTCAGCACCTCAGCTGGGGGTGGCCACTCTGGCCCTTCGGCTGCCAGAGATTATTTCTGCTTCATCCTGCAGCCTGAGTTCTCTCTTGACTGTTTTTAATTGTGAGGAGTTTTCTAGTCACAGCTTTTACCCTCCTAATTCAGCTCTCAGTGGGATATTTTTCTCACTTATCTTTCAAATTTACACTTCTGGTCTCTCTGCCCTCCTGTCCAGAGGTGTTGATGGGTGCTTAGCAGGCCCCTGGGTGCGGGAGCTGGGACAGGGGTTCTGGTCCCCCTCCTCCTTTGTGCCGGGCACATTGCTACCTGCTGTGTCCCGGCCTCTGCCTCAGTCCTCACGCTGGGTTTGGAATGCAATCATTGTTTCCTGAGGTCCCCTTGTTTAATCTGCAGTGGCAGACCTAGGAGGTGACATCTGCCAGTCATGTCCCGCCTCGTGGCCATGAGAACATTCTGCAGGTTTCCCCACAGCATGGAAGAAAGGCTTGCTTTTGTGTGTGTGTGTGTGTGTATGTGTGTATGTGTGTGTGTCTCCCCCCACCCCCACCCCCACCCCGTGGGGACCACTGAAATCTCAACCCCGCCACCACTGGGATCCTGAAAGTGAATTATAATGACTTGAGTAGGAACTTGAAGCGGTAATCAAACATAACTGCCCGCCTCTCCGGCCACAGCGGCAAGAGTTCCAGGGCGCGACCTCTCATCACCATGGAGCCGGCCACCCCGCCACCGCCGCGTGGAAGGTACTCCAGCCTCGCAGATGCTTGAATGAAATGTGTGCTGAATTTTCATCGCGATCCCATGCGGCAACGCCGGCCGGGCTGCTGCCATTAAGATTAATTAGAGGGTGAGGGCCCACGCGGGGAAGCCGGCGGCGGGCTGTGAATTACATTCTTCGTGCATTTTTCAAAGACATTTCCTCCTAGATTGCCTCCCGGTCCTCTTCCGACCTTTCTGCTACCTCTGACCGCACACGTTTACTCAGTTTCGGGGCTTCTCTGAAGGCCTCTTTGCGGAGCGCGGGGGTGCGGCCCTGGGCAAGGCCCGCGCTGGTGTCTGACATTCCCTGCAGGAGTGAGGTGTCTTCCCCAGGGCGTGGGGGCGGCTCTTCCTCCGTGGGCTTGGCGGGGGCCAGCAGATGCTGACTTAGACCGTGATTCCGCCTGTCTTTGTGAGAACTCCAAGCTAAGAATGTTTCTCTGCACTCTGCCAGGGCTGGAAGAAAACAAAAGAAAAATGTTTCTTTGTGACACGTGAAAATGATGCAAGATCTGCATCCCAGTGTTCATAACGCTTGGAGGGACAGCCAGGCCCGTTCATGTTCACATTGTCCCCAGCCGCTCTCCTGCTGCAGGGGCCCGAGCTGAAGGGCTGTTGTGACAGAGACCATCACAACATTTGTGGCCTGCAAAGCCCATCGCTGCTATCTGGTCCTTCGCTGAGAGTATTTGCTGACTCCTGGTGTAGGAGAGCAGGTGGCCAAGCAGGGGGTGTCCCTTATCTGTCACGAACGGCCCCCTGTGCTGGTGTCTCATGCTCAGTGAAGGGCTGTATGTTTGTTGCCCATGTCCACGGGGTCCTCTGATTCGAGACATCCACATTCCAGTAACACTGAAGGCCGCTGTGACAGGGCCCTCCCGGATAGCAAGTTTTCGCAGGTTGGGCAGGGGGCACGTGGCAATGTCCATGAAGGTGATATGAGGTGCTGGTATATTATTATTCGCCATTTATCACTGTGTCTTGAGCATTCAGCAAAGTAAAAAAAAGAATAGCTTACCAACAAAGTAAAGTGGGAAATTAATTTCAGTTTTCCCCGCATTGCAAGTAAATGCGGAAATTAAAAGCAGGGCTCTCATCGCTGACGTGTTTTGCATCAGGCTGAGCCCTTCCTATTTAGAAACAGGGACCTTTGCTCACTGTGTTCTGAAGGTGTCATGCTGGCCAATAAAATGTCCACCGAGAAGGGAAAAGGTCTCTTTTTATGTGGCTTCACTCCAAGAACAAACGTAAGGTTGTTGGGAGTCAAATGGAGTGATTGTAACAGTGTGACATTTATTGTTAAGAGCAAGTACTATAAACTGTAAATGTGCGGCCTTTGTACAGCCTAACTTCACGTTGGCCACCGTTAGGAAGGAAAATAAAAAGCCTTGAACTTGAAAAGTCTGAATGCTATCTCAGGCTGTTCTCCGAGGTGTCTAATTCCCCGTGATCAGTGGTAGATATAGGACCGCTGCACTTTCTCTGGAACTGCTGAGGGTCTAAGTTCAGTTGAATCTCCATTGAGTATCATGAGCATGACCAAGGGTTGTTAGTAAACTCGAGGAAACGTATTCCTGACTTGCTCACTCAAGAAAATCAACTCTGGATAAAGCTATTGTATATAATATTCTGACTTTGCCAATTGGGGTCATTTAAGAGCAAGATAAGACTGCGGGGCTGGCCAGTTGGTTGTTGGTTGGTTGGTTGGATGGTTGGATGGATGGTTGGATGGATGGTTGGTTGATTGGTTGGTTGGATGGATGGATGGATGAATGGTTAGTTGATTGGTTGGTTGGATGGTTGGTTGGATGGATGGTTGGTTGGTTGGATGGTTGGTTGGATGGATGGTTGGTTGGTTGGATGGTTGGTTGGATGGATGGTTGGTTGGATGAATGGATGGATGGATGGATGGATGGATGGATGGATGGATGGTTAGTTGATTGGTTGGTTGGATGGTTGGTTGGATGGATGGTTAGTTGGTTGGATGGTTGGTTGGATGGATGATTGGTAGGATGGATGGTTAGTTGATTGGTTGGTTGGATGGATGGTTGGATGGTTAGATGGATGGATGGTTAGTTGATTGGCTGGTTGGATGGTTGGTTGGATGGATGGTTAGTTGATTGGTTGGATGGTTGGTTGGATGGATGGTTAGTTGATTGGTTGGTTGGATGGATGGTTAGTTGGTTGGTTGGATGGATGGTTAGTTAATTGGTTGGTTGGATGGTTGGTTGGATGGATGGTTAGTTGATTGGTTGGTTGAATGGTTGGTTGGGTTTTTAAGCCATTGGACTGCTGCTTAGATACAGCAGAAAGATCCTACTTCTCCGATCAAATCCACCAGCATTGACCCAGTGGTGACAGTTGCACCACCCTCTGCTGGGCTCTGGAAAAGAGGGAAGGTCTGCAGACAGTGTGAATAGACCTGCCACTGTGCCACACTGGGTAGCTTTGCCTGGCAGCCTCCAGTCTGCTTCCAGCAGCAATTCTGAACAGCACTATACGAGGCCAATGCAGACATGGGACTCTCTCTTAGTGACTGAGAAGTGACAGATGATGGCGAAGGTCACTGACGGAAGGGGTGTCAGCTGTCCCTGTGGAAGCTCAGCCGTCCAGGGCCTGCTGATGTGGGACAAAGCCTCATATAGAGTGTACCACGTAAAGATGGATGCTCATTACAGTGGAGCATCAGGAAATGTTGGAAATGTCTTTGCTGCTTATATTAAAAATTCAGGAAAACAGATCATCAGGAGCTACTTCAGAGTATTGCACAAGTGCGGGGCACGGGCGCTGACCTGTGAGAATAAATGTGGCTGGAGACACCCGTCCAGGTGTTCCAGAGCACGTGGGCCAAATGCCAGCGGTATATACCACTTTTAGAAACATTTCTGAATAATTTCTCAAGAAAAGTATTTCTGGCTCGAAGGGAGAAACTTCAGTTACATGGAAAAGCTGCTTTTTTTAGAGTGCTACATCTCTCGGTCATTCCAGTAATGAGGTGGAATCCCTGACGGTGTGTGGCCATCACTTTCCCCCATGTGGCCTGATCTAGTACACCCAGCGTTCACCCAGCACCTGCCAAGGGCGGCGACTGAGCTGGGTCTCGGGACTGTGAGGTGCACAGCACAGCCCTGGAGCCCAGCTGTGTGTGGGGAAGAAGAGAGATGAACAGGGGTGGCGGGTGCCAGTCAGTGTGAGCACCCATGGGACAGGCAACACAGTGGATACTGAGGCTCAGAGTGGAAGCCCAACTGGGAAGGGAGCTGAGAAAAAGCCTCCCGAGGATGCTCAGAGGAGTCATGAAGGACCAGTAGGCAGCGCTGGCCAGGCAGGGACAGGAGGGGAGAACACCCAGATGGAAGAACCCACAGGTGAGGTGAGCTGGCGTGCAGCCAGGCAGGAGAAATTCAACAGCTTCTTAGTGGTGGATGGCATGGGGCCAGGTGGACGAGACTCAAGTTACAAGGGGTCTTCTATGTCATGCTTTGGAGTTTGAATTTCATTCTGAGGACAAGGAGAAGTTGCCGAAGGATTTATAAGGTGGAGGGGAGGGCCTGATGAGGTTCGAGTTTCTGTGTTAGAAAGGTCCTTTTTCCGGCAATGAGACCAGAGGCAGGAGATCAGTAACAGAGCTGGTAATGTAATACAAGGGCGAGATGATGGGAGCCTGAGCTGGGATTTTAGCAGCTGGGATGAATAAACATGGACTTGAACTAGGGCAGGGAGAAGAGGAAGGAAGGCTGGACAGGTGCGGCACCACAGCCCAGGCAAAATAAAAGAAAAGGATGGACTCCTGATAAAAGGCCATGAGAGCGAAGGGGGAGAGAAGAGAGGGAGCTGATCCCAGAGGTCCCCAAACTACGGCCTGCAGGCCAAATTGCGGCCCCCTGAGGCCATTTATCCGGCCCCCGCCGCGCTTCCGGAAGGGGTACCTCTTTCATTGGTGGTCAGTGTTTGTAGTACTGTATGCGGCGGCCCTCCAACGGTCTGAGGGACAGTGCACTGGCCCCCTGTGTAAAAAGTGTGGGGACCCCTGGAGAAGGGACAACCAGCAAGACTCGGTCGTTGGCTGTGGAAGTGGAGGGTGATTCCAGGTTTCCAACTCCATGAGAGAGGGAACTCAGAAGGAGGAGGCGGGCAGGCTGTCTTCCCCTTTACGAACTTGGTTATGTTCTGCTGGTGAGAGGAATAGGTGTCTGATACGGGAAATTTGAAAAGCACACAAAACAAAGGGGGGGGGGGAAGAGGTGACTCATTTATAGGATTCAGTGGTAACAAGGAATCTGTTGGAGCTACACACATTGACCTGAATAAATCTCAATTAAAGTGTTGAGCAGAAAAAGCAAGTTCTCCCAGGGTATAAACCGTGTAATAATACTATTTGTAAACATTTCAAATCATGCAAAACAGAGCCCCATAGGGCTAAAGGAAAGATAAGCCCCACCTTCAGGGCAGAGTGATTGGGGGCAGAGATGATGGGGGGAAAGACATCAGCTCTTTTGGTCACATTTACTTCTTAGACTGAGTGCTGACTACATCATTGTGGAATCTGTTACTTGTTGTAACTTGACATGTCTTAAAAACACATCATGATTTTTTAAAGTCAACAAAACCCCATCCCTGGAAACCATCATTTTAGTACCTTACCCAGGAACAACCCAATCTCCTTCCAGGTCAGGGTGCCTGGCCTGTATACAGGTTCTTTGTCTTGGATCAGAGGTCAGGGGGGGGGCACAGGTGCATCCGTGGTGTTAGACCCTGTTGGCTTCTGCGGGATCTCTCTGCACCCTTCTTTTCGGAGATCACACGGCAGACTAAAGAAAGAGGGTTTCTCAGTTGTCATGAACCCCAAACCCATGATTCAACCCTCTGGGAAAGGAACTTGAAGACACCGTTGCCCCTAAAGGGTTATTTGTTTTCCCCGCTGGGGGAGAAGCCCCACCGCCCCGGCACCTGGTCCTCTGACTAACGACTCTCGACCGTGAGTTCTGCTCAGCTGGACACACCGACTGGCTCATAAACTGAATTTCATTTTCAGAACAGGACGAAATGAAGAAATAATTTCACATACTGTACATTTATTGAAATTATATCAAAATAAGCAACGAAAGAAATTTTCTCTTGGTGATATAATTTCAAGGATCATTTCATGAGTTTGCAGCTAGCAAAGCGTCTAGGCTTGATAGCCACAGGGGGAACTGCCCGTGCTCTGTTCCGGTCCTGAGGGAAGAAGGCGGGGTCACCTTGCGCACCTACCCTGCGTCCGTGCGAGGTCTCTCCTCCCTGTCCCCGCTTCCTGCATATCAGGACCTCTTTTGGACCTGCTGGTGATGTTCTGCCTTCTTCCATATCACAAGTCACGTGTCATGTTTTCATCCTGATGGAGGACCTCAAATTAGTACTCAGGGGCACAGCACTCAACCAATGGTCCTTTTGGTCCCCACGCATTGGTGTGGCTTGACTACATGCCAGGCAGCAGGCTGGTTGGGGTAATATCAGAACGTGAAGTGTCCTTTATGATCTGATGCAGGCTGGGCCAGACATGTTCCACCAATTTCGGTTGACACAAAGATAACTCACTTCACAAAATCACCGGCCTTTCACCAAAACCCCATTGTTTAGCAGAAGTTCTATGGCAGATTAAATAAAACATGGCATTGACTCGGGGGTCCACAGGCTGGTGATATCTTTGTGGAACAGATCCTTTCTAATTACAAGCAACTTCTGAAGCGAGGCCGCTGTCCACATAGAAGGAAGGACTTCCCATCTGCCTACTTCTGTTGCTGTGTTCACACACAGTGACCCGAGTGTGGACTTGAAGAGTTTGATTTGTTTCAACTGTGCGTGAAAAGAGGCGTGAGCTCACGTGACAATCTCTTCCCGGTTCCCTTTCTGTTTGGAAGCTGGCACGTGGATACTTCTGTATTTTATGTTTCACTTAACAGCCTCTCTCTACCCACGCACCCACCTCTCCTCAGCAAGGCCCAATCCACTTAGCCTGTGCACGTTCAAGGTCACCCGAGAAGTCCGGTTATGAATTTCCACGAAATGCAATGCTGAGGAGTCAAGTGGGACCAGCTCTGACACCAGCCCGCCTCCCTTGTCTCACTGCCCGGTCTTCAGGGGGAGTCCTGCTGGTCACGCGCACATCTTGGGAGACGTTGCGCCTTTTGTGTGGGCCTGTGCTCAGATCGCCTTCCCTGAATAAAGGGGATGGATATTCAGGGAAGATTTTCCAGTGTTTTTAAAAGACTCCAGAGGAAGGCGGGTGAGTGCGGCGAGAAGCTGCCCGGGGGGTGTGAAGTCGCCAGTTACTGGCAGCGTCTGATAATCGGTGGTGCGCCTCTGCCTTTGTTTCCTTCCCTGTCTTGATGAGGCTTGATTGTGCCCTTGTTTTGCTACATCTCTCACCTTGCTACAATCAGCAAGAGCACTCCTTTGAAACGAAGGTGTCTGGGACTTCCGTGCACATTTTAAAAGCTACGAGGTTAAATTGAAAAGGAATTGCTTCCTTCTGTAGTGTTTCTAGAGAAACCCTGGTAGCAGGGGATGGGCTGAGGCTGTGAGAAAAAAAATCTATCCTTGTGACGTTGGAATGGACACTAAAAGGACAGTGACTTTTTTGAGTGGTTACTATGTATTTTGTGTCGTGCTTAGTGGATCTTTATGAGGTTTCACGGGGTGGCACATACAGGCAGCAAAGCACACAGGTGTTAGGTGGCCAGCCTGATGCCTCTTTACACGTGTGCATGCGTCCATAATCCCCACCCAAATCAAGGTAGAACACGTCCAACAAGTCAGTAAGTAAGTGGCTCCAGGTCCCTTCCTCGTCCATAACTACCACGCCCGCCCGCCTTGCCAAGGTGGACACTGTTCTGACTTCTATTGCGAGAGATTGCTTTTGCCCACTGAACTTGATGGAAATGGGGTCCTACCACCTATACCCTGGAATCTGGCTTCCTTTGTTTGACATTGTCTGAGATTCATCCATGTCCTCATGGGTTTCAATCGCTTTGCCTTCTTTTTCATAGCTACATAGTATTCTGTTGGGTGACTATATTCCTGTTAATCTCTTTAACTCCGAGTATTTGGGTTGTTGTGAAGAAACCTGTCATAAACATTCGTGTTTGTGTCCAGTGGATAAGCTCCTCCATTTCTATTGGGTACATACCTAGGAGTGCATCATAGGGGAGGCAGAGACCTTTTGCTTTTTAGCTTTGTGGATGAGGCCCTATGGTGGGCTGTTTCAGATTACCCACACGCTAGCAATGTATGAGAGCTGTGCGTCCTCACTAAAATTTGGTACTGTCAAATATTTTCATTTGAGCCTTTAAGCAATGTTTTCGTAATTTAGTTATTCTGATGATTAATGGTGCTGAGCACATACTTATAGGCTTATTTGGTTACTGGATATCCTCTTTCATAATGTGCCTTTTTAAGTCCTCCACCCAGCTTTTTAAATTGTGTTCTCTGCCTTCTTGTTGATTTGTAGGAGCTCTTTACATATTGAAGACAAAGACATATGTATTGTAGAGATCTCTTCTCCATCTGTGGCTTGATTTTTCATTCTCTTAGTGGTCTCTTTCGATGAACATATACTCATGATTTTTCTGAAGTCCAATTTACCCATCTTTTCTTTTATGATCAGAGCTTTTCTTTGTACCTTTTTAAAGAAATTTTTGCCTGCCCCCCCCAAATCATGAGGCTAACCTCCTTTTTATTTTTTCCTTGAAGCATTATAGTTTGACCTTTCTTATTTAGGTCTACAATTTAACTGAAAAGGAGCTGTTTATGGTGTGAGGAAGGGGTCAAGGTATTCTCCCCCCCCCCTCCCCCAGTTTATGTCCCTCTGGCCAGAACCATTTATTGGAAATATTTTCTTTCTCCTACAGCATTGCAGTGATGTCCTAGGTGTTTTTCATGTTGTCTGTAATTTAATTCTCATAGTTGCCCTGAAACACATATGCTGGTTCTATCCCTACCACGCATATGAGGAAGGCGGGCCTCAGAGAGCTTAAATAACCAATCCTGGCCATGCAGCAGGAGCTCAGAGTTTAAGATTTCACCCTCTGCCTTTGAAAAGACAATCTGCTCCTGCGTTTCCTTTCCTGCTGGGTAAATGGTACACAGCAAGGTGAGAAGGGAATGCCACGCAATCAGATGGCGGGATGGTAGGTATTGTGTCATATCTCAAGTGGGCGTCTTTTATAGTTAGTGTCTCTTGGAAGGACCCAGTCCCGTCTCAGGTCAACGACCTGGTGATTTCTCAGCATGGATGAAATAAACACTCATGAGTGTGCACCCTGAAGAAGAGCCTTCCTTGGGATTCAGCCACTGATGAAGGTGTAGCTGGGTTCCACCCTGGCAGAGAGAACACTTGGGTAGGGGACCACCTGACGAGCCCTTCCCTATTTGCCTGGAGGACTTCCCAGACTGAGCATGCCCAGTTCTATGGACTTGTGTGTTCCTCGGGTTTTTGTGGAGGGAGGTTCTGGACCAGCGTGGACTTGGCCAGGTGGAGACTTCTGTCCCGGAACTGAGTGTAACAGGGACAAAAGCAGACCACAGTTAGTGTGGCTATGAATAAGCCAGGGCACTTGGGGGAAAGGAAGACAACTTAATTGCCTTTATGAACTCTTTATTCATTCAACAAATATTTATTGATTATATACTATGAGGTTCCAGGCACTGGAAAGATGGCAGTGACCAGATGAGGACCCCTGTTCCCAGGCGCTTACATTTAGAGAAGGAACTTTTTTATAAAGGTGCTTTCAAGCTGCTGAATCTAAAGCTTTTTCATTTAAAGATCAGCTGAACTGGAGCACCTTCCACCCCTCCTCCCTGAAGCTCTCCACTTCCACCGGCATTCTGAAAACCCGGTTCTTCTGGGTCGTCCCCCAGACAGTCTCCCGGCGCCTAACCCACTTTCTAGTGATCTCTGCTGTGTCTGCCACTGTTGGAAAATAGAAGGAACAGCTCAGAATGCCTTGGACAGGCAACGGGCCCTGTCTTGGTTTCGGGGATGAATCTGCTCTCAGGCGTTACTGTGTGTGGTTCATACCGCTGACAAACTGACGTCTAGTTGTCCTCGTCCCTCTTCTGCAATAATACAGATATATTCAGCACAGGCAAGATTGCCTTTAGCAAGAGTGGAAGGCTCTGCTTATCAAAAAGAAAGCTGTTGACTGGTCTCTTCTCCTCTGGGCCCTTTACCTGGAGACATTGTGTCACATGACCTGAAGTGGACCCTGGAACCTAAGACATGAATCAGGAGACATTGCACCGGGTAAGGGAATCATATGCTCCTGGGACCTGCCCAGATACAGCAGGTGGCGTTTAACGAGGTGGCTTTCACTTTACTTTGTTGGTCTTCAGTGTCTGATTTCAGTTTGTTTCTGCCTCAGTTGTTGTTTTTAATCTAGCCCTCTCTCCCTCATATAATACCCCATTCCACAAATTCAACCCAGCATGCGTTGATGAGCTATCTACCACATGGAGGTCGACAGGGTGTCCTGGGACAGAAGTGAATGAATAGGACGCGGTATTTTGAGTAAAGAAGCTCCAGTCTGGTGAGAGAGGAACCCAAACAGCACTGTCTCTTGCACCAGGCAGAGTGGGCGGCACCCGCCTCGGGCGAGTGCCAGCTGTAGAAACCGGGACTAGTTAGTAAGCATTTATGTATTATCTGCTGGGCACCCCATACGCATTTTGCGAACAGTTCTCTCTAACCTCAGGGCAGCCCTCAGAGTATGTAATGATCCCTGTTTGACAGAACTGAGGCCCGGAGGGAATGAATGACATAATCAAGGTTCTGTGGCTGTCATATGACCGGCAGAGGTGCCCATCCAGGGCCACGTGGTGTGGTGATGTGCAGGGGCGTGGGGAGGTTTTAATTATGATTTTGATTTCTTTGATAGCAATAGGGCTAACCAACTTCTATATGTTACATTGGGTGATTTGTGGTTTGTTTTTTGCAGGAATCTCAGTTGTCAAAAGTTAGGTGTGTGAAGTGGTCTGTAGATGTCCCTTGCTGTCCTTGTGGTCTCTGTCTGGTCTGTGTTATTTCTGACGTTGGTCTATGGCTTCTCTTTATTCTTGTTTGAAGGTTGTCAACTTTACCGGTCTTCTCAAAACACCAGCTCCTTGTTTCATTGATCTTTTTCCTATTGTCTTTCTTCTTTCATTATTGATTTCTGCTTTAGCTTTATTATCCCTTCCTTCTGCTGCTTGGAGAGTAGTTTGCTTTTTCTAGTTTCTTGACGTGGGAGTGAGAGTATTGATTTGGAACTTTTCTTTTAAATTTTATTGATTGGTTGATCTTTTTTTTGAAGAGACAGACAGACTGACAGACATCGACTTGTTGTTCCATTTATTTATGCATTTATTGGTTGATTCTTGTATGTGCCCTGACTGGGGATCGAGCCTTCCACCCTTGGCACTTCAGAAGGATGCTCTAACCCACTGAGCTATTTTCCTTTTCCTATTGTATGCATTGACTGCCGTCAGGGTCCTCTCGCCTTTGCTGCGGCTACCTATGCTCCGCACATTTTGATACGTTGTGTTTTCATTTTCATTCAGTTCCGTTTGTTTTCATTTGTTTCCCTTGAGACGTTCCCTTGGACTCATTGGTTATTTAACGCGTGTTGCTTGTTGGCTTCCTTTGTCGTTTGTTTTCTTTTCCTGCCGTCCCGTGGGTTGCTTGGACATTTTCTTACAATTTCATTAGATTTAACTATAGTGTGTTTTTTAATATATTTTACACTTTAAAAACCATAGCAGCTTTAGCAGCTATTCTAGGTGTGATGTTAGATACATTGTATCACACACACACACACACACACACACACGCACACACACACACACACACACGCACACACACACACAACCGCACAGTCTTGATCTCATCATCCTGCCGGTTCGGGTATAGAAACTTTATCTCTCTTTGTAACCCTTTACGGCCCTGTTTATAATTGGCTTAAATACTTCCTCCACATACATGGAGAGCCCATCAGACTCTGTTATACTTTTTCAAATGGAAGTTATAAAAGTCAAGAGGAGAAGAAAACAAATTGTATGGAAAATATTGTCACTTCCTCCGGCCTTCATGGTTTTAGGAATTCCGATAAATGGATTTGCCAAAGGGGAGAAAAGGACAGAGAGAGAGAGAGAGCTGTTTGAATATTACAAAAAATTTCTTCCTGCTGGTTCCTCCACCACCTTGGGACCCCACGTGGCAGAGAGAGTGAGCCTGAAACCACAGTCTATCGGCAAGCATCAGGGAATTTTAAAGATTCATCAGTGACCAGAAACAGCGAAGCGTTTGTGCCGTGTATTTCGCTACGTATGCAAGTCACGATGACTCCCTTAACCTGATAAAGGAGAAGGACAAGGAATTGATTGAAGCCACAGAGACACAGTGACCAAGAGAGGGAGGAACTTGAAAAGCCAGGCATGTCCTGGACATTTCATACCCAAATAGTGGTTTATGGGAGATTTTCGCTATGCTCAGCCTCATCTCCTGTCCTAAGGGTCCCTGGGGACAAGAACCTGGCTCTGGGTGAGAGAGATCAGAGGGGGGCTGTGAGCAGGTACAAGGCGATGAAAGAGGGTCTGGGGAGTGCACAGGGCTGGGGGTTGGGGGACACATGATGTGTGACCTCAGCTGGGCTGTAAGTCACTTTCATGCCTGGGGTAACATGCACCACATCTTTTGCTGGGTCCTCTGTTATGTTCCATTGATCTATGTGCCTGTTCTTATGCCAGTACCAGGCTGCACCACATCTTTTAAATAATAGATCAGCATTTATCCTTTTCTAAGAGGGACTGAGGCGTTTATAAGTCATTTTCCACACCAGGGATGGGAAGACCTAGCCTAGAAAGGGGCGTCCCCACCAGTCACCTTGCCTGTGCTGATCAGGAAGGAGGGAGAGATACTAAATACATCGCCAGGTGATTGGAAAGCCACCCTGTTGGCAGTGCACGCGGCGGGACTGACGGGGCACGCGGAGGCAGGAGCCCAGTCACGGAAGAATGGCTTCAGAGTGGCTCTCCCAGGCCACGCGACACGCAATGACACACTCACCCCACTGCGGAAGGATCGGCTCTGCTCTCGCTGTGTCCGGTGGCTGTGTAGTTTCTCTACCCCTGATTCCCTCATTCCTCTTTCTATCCGTTTAAGATCATCTTTCTGTGAAAGAATCACGGCAGAGGGCAGGTGCCAAATGTCACCGACTCTGCTGACTCTGGAGGACGGGGAAACAAATCTCCTAGGTGTGCGTTCTCAGTGGGGAGTGCGTCCTGTGGTTTATTTTTGTCAAGTGAGGTGTGTGTGAAACACTGTACAGAGTCGCAGGTGTCATTTCAACAGATGACGCCCCCAGGAGGGGGCGTGGTGTGCCGCAGGGGGGGGCGTGGTGTGCCGCAGGCGGGGGCGTGGTGTGCCACGAGGGGGCGTGGTGTGCCGCAGGCGGGGGGCGTGGTGTGCCACGAGGGGGGCGTGGTGTGCCGCAGGCGGGTGCAGCCAAAGCCGGAGGCACATGATTGACAGGTTGGGGGTGGGAAACAGCCTCACGTTGACGAATGGGCTTTACCAGACCTGAAGAACGTAGTAGATGGGTTTTGTTTTGTTTTCTTTTGTTTTTTGGACATAACAGTTTCAAACCTCCCAAGGGAAAGAGTGTGTCACATCCCACGGAAGTATCTGGTTGGGCCCCACGAGTGTTCTTCTTGTTGTTTACTTTGAAGTAGTTGGAAATATTTTAAAAATTTGGAAGACTTCCAGTAAAAGTCAGGCATCGAGTTCCCTGTTAAAGACCAGGAGGTCGGTACCTGGGCCTGTGCTTCCATCAGCTGAACTGCGAGGCGTCCACCCCGGGGTGGGGTGTGTGGAAGGGGGGCTCTCTGCTGCCCCAGCCCCCCACCCTCTCCCAGCCTGGTCCCTGCATCCACAGTGCTGGCCGGCTTTGGTGACCGCGGCGCACAGCTGAGGGGAGATGGCCGCCTGGAGTCCTGACACACTTCACCCTTTAGGGAAGGTCAAGCTGGCACCAGCTCTCAGAGTGTCTTTGACACTTTTATTTGAAAGGGGGCTTTCTTGAAAGTAATGGCACTGCTAATGAAAATTGATTTTTTCTTTCCAACAGTTTATTTCCCAGAGAACAAACATGGGAGCTCTTAAACACACGTGCTAATGGTGGGTAGCACAGGCATGGAGAAGTGAGGGCTGCCATCCCCCGGGGAAAGTGTCTCCGCCGGCCACGTCCCAGGGACGCGGGTGGTGAGAAGCAGGCGGCTTCCACGTGGACTGAGAGGTGATGGGAAGGGGCCTGCTGGGCGGTCAGCCTCTCTTCCCCACAGTCCCGGTGCCCACAGCTGCCAGAGCCCCCGCCCCACTGGGTTACACAGCATTGTCTATGAATGACCTACCTCCCCTTCCAGAATGTCAACCCCGTGAGCGCCGGATAAAACCTCACGTGTGCCGCCCACGTGGGGCAGGCCTGGTGCAGTGCAGGCACTGTGTCTGCGTGAACTCAACACGCCTTCTTCTCAGTGCCCCTTTGAATAGGTGTGAGCGGCATCCCCCCTTCTCAGACCCGAGGGTCAGGGCACAGGGACACTTGGGTATTTGTCAGCGGGCGGAGTCAGCACTGTTGAGATGTACAAATGTGTGTCATGTCACTAGCGGTGTGGCACTTGCATGATCGAATTTTTATTGTGACCGTCTTATGGAACAACATAGTAAATATTATAATACAAATGATATAGTTTGTCACTTGTATTGCTGTGCACGGATGTTCACACACATCACGTATCTGTATTTTATGGGCAACTTAAGGGATGTTCAAGGGCAATTAGAGACCAAATGGTCCTTCAGCTTCTTCTTTTGGGCTCTTCAAACTAGCAGCACCCATTTGCCAGATTTTTATTTTTTATTTGTTTCAGTTTCTTGAAACTAATAAAGCGCCGGTGAATATACACAGCTACCTTGCAGAATTGAATCCTAGAAGGGACACGGTGTATCACAAAGTATATGCATTTTAAACTTTGGTGGATGTTGCCAAATTTCCATCCCAAAATGTTGCAGCAGTTTACTTTTGAGCCAAGAGCGTGGAGGGAACTCAGTTTCCCATGTCCTAATGCTGGATTAGTTTTTATACAGGTGTGTGTGTGTGTGTGTGTGTGTGTGTGTGTGTGTGTTCACTTGCTAAACGAAGGGAAAGGTTAAGCATCTGCCTGTTGATTTTAAATGAGGTGAAATTCACACGACAAACACTGGAACCATTTGCAAGTAGACGGCTTGGCAGCATTCAGCACACTGACAAGTGTGTGTGGCCACCGTCTGAATCTAGTTCCAAAGCATTTCAAACATTCCCCCAAACAACCCTGTACCCAGGAGGCAGTGACTTCCTAGCGTCCCCTTCTCCCAGCCCTAGCAACCACTAATCTGTTTGTCTTTGTGGATTGACATCTTCTGCACATTTTATGGAAAGAGACTCCTACAACATGCGACCTTTCGTGTCTGGCTCCTTTCACGGAGCATGATGTCTTTGAGGGTGTTGTGGCGGGTCTCAGGACTTCACGCCTGTTTGTGGCTGCGTAGTATTCCACCGTACAGACACGCAACAACTCATTCCTCCATTCATTTGTGGATGGGCTGCTTCCACCTTTTGGCTTTTGTGAATAGTGCTGCAGTGAACATTTGTGTACCAGTATTTGTCTGAGTATGGCTTCCAGTTCTTTTGAGTATATTATATAGTCATATGGTAATTCTTTTTGAGGAGTTATCAGTATCATTTAAAATTCCCATCAGTAATGTGTGAGACATGCCACTTCTCCACCTCCTCAGCAACACCTACTATTTTGTCTTTTGTTGCTTTTGTTTTTCGATTTTCTTATAATCATGTTGATGGATATGAGGTGTTATCTCATGGTGGTTTTGATTGGAGTTGCTTTAATGACTGATCATTTTGAACATCTTTTCATGTGCTTTTTGGCTATTTGTACAGCTTCTTTGGAGAAATCTTCATTCAAGTCCTTTACCCATTTTTAAGTTGAGCTGCTTGTCTTTTTGTTGTTGAGTTGTAAGAGTTCTTTATATATTCTGGGTTCTAGATCCTAATCAGAGGTAATGATCTGCAAATATTTTCTACCATTCTGAAAGTTGTCTTTTCACTTTCTTAATAATATCCTTTGATGCACAAGGTATTGTTTAATTTATTTAAACTTTTTTAAATTTATATTCTTCTAATTGCTGCAGGGCTCCAGTATCTTTTAATGCCTATGCTCCCATTGTATTTATTTTTTTGTGAAACATGTGTTCAAATAATTTTCTCACTTTTCTACAGTGTTTTCTTTTAATATAATCATGAGTTACTTTTATTGCCCGGGTAGTAATCCTTTTCATATTTTCTTCCAGCAGTGTTGCTTGTCTTTAATTTGATATGTAATAACATTTGTCCTATAAAGGTTACTTGCTATTTTACAATGCAGTTGTTCATCTTTTGTGGCCTCTGGGTATTTTGTCTTCTTCAAGAAGACTTTCAATATTATATTAAAAAACATAGCCTTTTACTATTTTTTTTAATTTCACTTTTTTTATGTTTACACCTTAAATTCATTTTCAGTTTAGTTTTGTGTGTGGTTTTTAATGCTATGTTATACTTGAGTGAATGACCAATTGTATGTGCTATTCCCTTTGATTTGCAATGTCCCTTTCTCATGATCCCAAATTGTATGGATGCCTCACTCTCTGTTTTATTCCCTCCATCTCTCCACCTTTCCCTTTGCTGAGACCACATTGTTTTAATTGAATACAGTAAGTTTTGTTGTATAGTGAGTGTAGCAATATCCCACTCTTGCGCATTATTTAAATTGTCTTGGGTAGTCTCTCTTCCACATATATTTATGACCCAGGTTGTCAATTTTTTATTTTACTTATTGTCATTTTTTAAATATGGAATTTATGGCTCTGGCCATTTGGCTCAGTGGTACAGCATCGGCTCGGAGGGTGGATGTCCCAGGTTCGATTCCCAGTCAGGATACACAAGAGAAGCACCCAACTGCTTTTCCACCCCACCACCCTTCTCTCTCTCTCTTCTCCTCCCCTTCTGCAGCCATGGTTCGATTAGAGCAAGTTGGTCCCAGGCGCTGAGGATGGCTCCTTGGCCTCTGCCTCAGATGCTAAGAAGAGCTTGGTTGCTGAGCAACAGAGCAATGCACCAATGGGCAGAGCATCGCCCCCTAGTGGGCTTTTCCAGGTGAATCCTGGTCAGGGCACTGTGGTATTCTCTCTGCCTCCATTCCTCTGACTGAATTATATATATACATACACACACACACACACACACACACACACACACACACACACATGCTATAAATTATTTTGGGCAGAATTGACTTTAGCTTTGATTTTTTTTTCATCCAGAAACATGACATGCCTCCTCATTTACTTAGTTTTTTGTTGTTTGTTTGTTTTCATTTCTTGTAGTATAATTTTTTATTTTCTTGACATAGATCCTGAAATATTTCTATTAGCTGTATAAAAATTGCCAAATAAGCATTATAGTTCTTTTGCTTCATTAAAATTTTTTTTTTATTGTATCTGGTTTCAATATGGGATGATTTCATTTGCACCATATTTCTGGAGTGAATTTATTTCTGCAGCAGTTTGGCTGAAGGTCTGTGCAAATGGAAAGACCCCTGACATGCATTTACTCATGTGATCTCACCTTCTACTCATGTGGCCGGTTCAGTGGGTGTGAAACCTTCCCCCCACCCCACCCCCCAGCATAAAATGTGACTGCAGGCACAGCTGTGCACAGTAAGGCATCCTGGAATGCCCTCCCCCCGGCTATTTATTTTGTTTGGTCACCAGGGCGACCTTGCTGGTGGTATAAATGCACCGTCCCCTTCCAGGGACAATGGTAGCTTCTCTGTTGCAGAACGCAGCCCGAGCAGGGAGGTTGAACTCCAGCTGGAGCAGCTTTGAGTTTCCTGCTAAAGACACTCATGCAAACTGCAGTGGAGTTTGCTGAGTATTCCAGACGTGAAAAACACTTCCGAAATGCCCGCTCAGCCGTCGAGGCTCAGGGGCCTCTCCCCGCCCCCCAGTCCCCCGGCCCCCACCCCACGCCGCCTTGCTCAGCTCCGGAACTGCAGGCTCTTTCTCCCTGTGGCCCTCCAGACCCCGAGGTTTAATAAACTTCAAAGCTGATTTTGCTCCGGGCTCGGCTTTCCGCAGTGGAGGAGCAGTTCCTGACCGCGCCTCCCGCCCACCTGTGGAATAGTTCAGGGCACCTCGTCTTCCCAGGCTCCCTGCCCTGCGTGGCAGCCAGCTCTGTGGTCAGCTGTTTTGGAAGAAGCCCCTCCTTCTGGGACCCAGGAAGGCATGTCTAGAGGAAGCTGGAATACTGGGCGGGGGGTGGGTTGGGAGGACAGGCAGGGGCTCCCAGGCATTCTACCTCTGATTGGAGTTCCAGCTCCTTTGCTTTGGTGCCGTGGGGTACAGGACTGGTGACCCGACTTCTCTAAGCCGCAGCTTCCGTGTGTGTTCAGGAGTCTGTCACCTGGGGACCATTGGTAGAGTAGGTCACAGAGAAAGGAAGAAGACACACCCGTAACAGTATCTGGCCCGTGGGAAACATGTCAGTGCATTCCCCGAGGCCACCAAAATAAAGTCCCACACATTGGGTGGCTTAGACACAAACAGTTGTGCTCTGTCATTGCTCTGGAGGCCAAGAGTCCAAGATCAAGGTGTTGGCAGGGTTGGTCCTCTCTGTGGCTATGAGATAAAATCTGGCCCATGCTTCTCCCCAGCTTCTGGGGGTTGGGTGACCATCTTTGGGGTTCCTTGGCTTGTAGAAACCTCCCTCCATCTCTGCCATCCAGTTCACATGGCATTCCCTCTTTGTGGCTATCTGCACCCAAATTTCTCCTTTATGTTAGGATACCCCATCCTACAGACCTCATTTTAACTTGATTACCTCTGTCAAGATCCTGTCTCCAAATGAGGTCCCATTCGGTGGTGCTGGGGGTTAGAACTTTAATCTATGAATTTGGAAGCGGGGGAGATGCAATTCAACCCATAGCCAATAGTCAATAAATATTATCTATTCCAAAATTGTCAATAATAAGTCAAAACCTGGAGAATTTCCTCCAGGTGAAGGAGGACAGCATTTTCTGCTGGGCCATCCGACTTCTGGAACATCCAGAAACCTCTTTCAAGAGAAAAAGAATAGAATTCTGTTGTCACACTGGAAGTTCAAGGACAGCCACGCTGCACACTGGAGTGTGGGGGCTCCCTGTTATTCATGTTGTTCCCTAATGAGGATGTTCCAAGGGCAAGGGACGGGAGATGGCTACTCTGTGGTCTGCATAACAGACAGGCTTTTCTGAATCTTGGCTGTTGTAAATGACGCTGCAGGGAACATCAGGCTGCGTTATGTCCTTTGGAATCAGCGTTTTGGATTTCTTCGGATAAATTCCCAGAAGTGGAGTCTCTGGGTCATAAGGCAGTTCCATGTTTAGTTTTTGAGGTAACTCCGTATTGCACACAAGCAGGTGGCCTGCCCCGAAGTGTCTGGGTGGGGTGTGACATCAGGGTGATGGGACGTGCGCCCTGGGTGTGCCTTGCAGGCTCTTCCCTGGGGAGGCTGACGCCCTGGTGCAGGAAGGGGATGCCCCAGCGGGAGGGTGAGCCTCTGGCTGGGAGCTCCCAGTGGAGGTACGGGGAGGGACAAGTGACAGAGGCCACCTCCCACAGTGGGTCTGTGTACTCCTCCTCCCTCCTTCTATGTGGATACCTTTTGGGGACTCTGGTGCAGTCTGGCTTCAGCTGTCACGGACATCTTGGTCCCAAAGGAAAGGTGCCGTGTGGGCACCCGGGGTTGGATCCTCCCCAGAGGACGAGCACAGCTCATTCAGCCCCGTTCTCATTTAATTAGCTCTCAGACTTCATGGCACCTGCTTCATGTCTTAGCTTTGGCCATGGGCCAGAGACTCCATGCAGACAGCGGGTCACAAAGGGGGCGTGATGCCCGCTTACTGGCACCGCACAGATGGGGCATGGGCTCCGCGAGGTGAACGAGGCTGAAGTCAAGGTCGGCGTCGGGTCCTCCAGTGCCCAAGTTCATTCCTCCTCGCTCTCTGCCCACAGCACCAGGTTGGGCGCCGAGGAGACGAAGGCTGGGGGCGGCAGGGGGCAACTGCTGGCCACAGGACAGAGCAGGAGAGCGCCCCAGGAAGAGAGCTCCGATTTGTTTCCTCTGGGGACAACGTCTACCCAGGGAAACAGTTGGAGCTGAGCCTTAAAGGATCAGGCAGATGCCCCCCAGGGGGAAAGGGACTGCCTTCTGTGTTGAGAGGACTTAGGAAAGCTACAACCTTGACCTTCAGTTTTCAGAGCTGAGACGTGTACGATCTGGCTGGGAGAGGATTGGAGCGCAGACTCCTATGAATATTCTTCACCATGCCGAGAGCAGACCCAGCGGACCCCCAGGTCCACTGTCGGGGGTCCTGCGGGGCTTTGTGAGGCTCAGCACTAGAGTGTTATAGAGCGTTTCCTCTGTGCTCACTCTGCCACTGAGTCTTGACCCCACTTCTCAGGGGTTCATTCTAGGGTGACCCCACTTTGATGAAGCCCAGGAAGGCCTCCGGGCCAGGGCTCAGAGAGCATAAGAGAGCTGTCTTCCCTGAGTCCCTGGGGCCAAGCAAGTGCCGGAGGGTGGGGGCATAAGAAAGATACAATTGTGACACCACCAGCCCCAAGGGGGGGGGGCCTTGGAGCCCAGCCTCCATGAGCATCAGGACCACCCGAGAGTTTGCCACAGGTCAAGTTAGAGACCTGGCGGACTAGGATGGAAGAGAAGGAAGGGAAGCCTATAGGCACATCTCAGAAAGGAGGGAGTCTGCCCCATCTCCAGCACCACGTTCTGACCAGGGAGCTCGGGGTCCTGGCTGTGGGGTGACAGGCCTTTGTTTCTCTGGCCACCAGCTAAACCTGTGTTACTTTCAACCTGACGAGGGGAGTTGAATATTTGGTAATTCCCCTGGATGTTGGGTCACCCGTCTTTTCATTATGAAGTTGTAAGGCTCCTGTCTACCTTAGATATATTGGCAAATATTTTATCCCGGCCTGTGGCTTGCCTTGTTATTTTTTTTTTTTAACAGTTTCTCCTCACGCGTGGAAGTTTTTTTCAACTGTGATGCAGTCTAATTTATCTCTTTTTTTTTTTTCTTTTATGGTTATTACTTTCCGGTTGCTTGCTCGAGTATGCTTTGCCGACTCCTAATTCACAAAGAACTCCTGCTGTGTTTTCTTCTCAAAGCTTCTTTATAGTTTTAATTTCAGGTTCAGGTCTGGGATTTATCTCACATGAAGTTTTGTGACTCGTGTGACGTAAGGGTGGAGGTGTTCCACACACACACCCTAGTGTAGTAACCAGTTGCTTGGCACCGTTCCTAGGAGCAAATTCTCCGTGAGCAGGACAAATTGACCCTGGTTACCTAGTGTTGCGTTCGATTTACTGATCTCTTATCAAGGGTTTGCGCGTCTGTGTCTGGTTTCTCAGCCCGCGCGCAGCCCTCTGCGGGGTCCTGTGCATCACAGGATGTTTGAAGTAAGCGTCCCTGACCTCTGTCCTGTGACTGCTGGTCACGTCTCTCTCTTCCCACCAAGCCATGACAACCCAGTGTCTCTGGACATTGCCAAATGTCCCCTGTAGGCCCAAAGCACCCCCTACCAAGAACTATCAGTCTGTGGTCAGAAGGGGTATTGATCTCTAACTTTTTTTCCTTTGAGTAACGTCACTGTCTGGTTTTGCTGTGAGGCCTCTGTTCTCTCCGGGGATTTGTAGTATTGGCGTTATTTCCTCCTTAAATTTTGGGTAGCATTTATCTTTCCCAGATTTGCCTGAAGGCTGCCTGGAAGGTTTGGTTTTCTTCCAAATAGATAGTTTTCCTCTGCCCCAGACTCTCATTTCCCTGTCTCCCCTGGAACCGTCTGGGCCTGGCGTTCCCTATCGGAGAAGGTTTTTGATAATGAGTTCATTCCTTGGATAGCAATAGGGACACAAGGTTTTTCTGTCCCGTCTTGTGTTGGCTTCGTGTCGTCTGAAAGCAGTTTGTGCAATTCTTCCCCCTTTGCTGTTTCATTTATTCACGTAACGTTTATTTGTAATATTTCCACATTTCTCCTTTTCACGTTTGTCAGCTCTGTGGGAATAACACCTCTCCCATTCCCAATAATGGCTGTTTGTGTTTTTAACTTAATGGTTTTATTGATCCCCCAACCCCATTCTCCCCCCCAAAAAGAGCCTGCTTGGAGCAGGGCGGTTTTGTGTTTCCAGTTTCCACGGCAGAGTGGCTGACCACCCAGGAGCTCAGCATTCCCTGGGATCCTGCAACCTCACCTGTTTCTGCGTCGTGTGCTCCCCACCTGCCGGCGGCGGCGTCAGCGGCGGTCCTGAGCCAGGCCGGCTGTGCGGTCCTCACGCGGTCTCATGTTCAGAGCCGCCCAGTCCGGCTGGACCTGTTTCTCAAACAGCAAACACCGCTCTTCTGCTCTCTCTCCCCAAACAACACCCTCTCGTCTAGTTCCTCCTCCTAGTTTCCCTTATTCCTTACGTATCTGCATCCTCTCCTGCCCGCGCCTGTCTGTCTGTCTGTCTGTCTGTTCCTCGCTCTTTGTCTGGACACCTGAAAGGGCTCAGTCTCCATGTTTGCTCCTCCTGCCGCATTCCCGAGACCTGGCTGCCGGCCGGCCGGAGCTTCTCGGGCGCCTCCCCGTTGTCCACAGTGTCTGTGCGACACCCCGCCGGGGAGCCCGCAGGAGAGCTGTAGTTACTGAAGCGAATGCGTCCCGCCTCTCTCTTTCTCTAAAGTCCAGGTTCATTCGCGAGATTTCTTTTATCTCGTCACCCTAGTTTCTGGTGTCTGACGAGCCGCACTTATGTTGCAATCAAGAGTGCCATTGTTGACCTGTGATCACGAGCACCGTTAACCTCCGCGGGCACAGGACGCCGCACGCCAGCGCCAGGGGGGCAGCGGTGTGGCTGAGTTTTGCCCGTTGCTCTGACTTTGGTGTCTAGACTGGTGCCTAGCCCGTGGTCGATGCTGTGCAAGTGTGTGCTGGCTAAAGAGATCCGTGGTGTTGGGTGCTCTGTGCAGACTTTCAGGGTGTCTTCTCTCTTGGTTCTCCTAACAACCCAATGGCAGAGATGGTACAACCCTTGTTTTGCAGAAAGGGGAAACTGAGGCACAGAGAAGTTAGGTGACTCGTCAGAGTCACACACTTTCTAAGTAAGTGGTCGAGCTAGATTCAAGTTCATGTCTGGGCACCAAAGAACAGCGTCTCGCCTCTACAGCGGTCACCTCACTGTCATTGAAGGTGCCACCGTAGAGGACACTGCCTTGCTGGAGTCTAAGAATCACTGTCATCTTCTTTAATTCAACGAGGTAAGGGCTGAGGGGCATTATTCAGCATTTTTTTCCCCCTGGAGTGTCTATAAAAAGACAAATAACCCAATTTAAAAATGAGGAAAAGATCTGAATGGACATTTCTCCAAAGAGGAAACACAAATGGCCCGTAAGCACGTGACCAGGTGCGTTACATTGTCAGTCGTTGGGGACATGCAAGTCAAACCACCATGCGATGCTGCTTTAGGCCCACTAGGAGGGCTGAAATGACAGAACCGAACAGGGACAGGTATTGGAGAGATGGGGAAACGGGACCCCCAGACACTGCTGGGGGGAATGTGAAAGGTACCACAGTTTGACAGTTACTCAGAAAGTGAAGCTACCATATGACCCAGCCATCCCACGCGTAGGTATATGCCCATGAGAAGGAAAACCTGTGTCCACGTGGAACCTGGCATACCAATGTTTACAGCAGTATTGTGCATTGTAACCAAAAACTGGAAACAACCCAAGTGCCCATCAGTTGATGAAGGGTTACACAATCTCTGGTCTATCCTCGCAATGGTAGCGTGCACACAAAATGGGTATTATTCAGCCACAGAAAGGAATGGAATTCTGACACACCCTACCACATGGATGAACCTTGACTACGTGATGCTCATATGAAAGCCCACATATTGTATGGTTGCATTTTTTTTTTTTTTTTTTTTTTTTTTTTAGCGAGAGGGGTGGACAGACAGGGACAGACAGACAGGAAGAGTAGTTTCGGATTGCTTTCTCATACATGCTTTGACCGGGGGGGCTCCAGCTGAGCCAGTGACCCCTTGCTCAAGCTGGCGACCTTGGGCTTCAATTGTATGATTGCATTTCTATGAAATGCCCAGAACAGGCAAATCCAGGAAACATTTATTAGTTGATTCCAGGGACAGGTGCACGAGGGTGGGTCAGGAGTAATGACTAGCACGCTATTTGGGGGGTGATAATGACGTTCTGGAATTGATAGTGGTGATGTTTACACCACTTTGTGACTATACAGAAACCATTGAATTATATACTTTAAAGGGTAAACTTTATGGCAAGAGAAGTATATCTCAATAAAACTATTATTTTAAAAAATATCAACTGGAGAAAGAGAGAGGAGCTCAGTCCAGCTAGACAGGATGTGGTTAGACCATGACTCTGCCGAGAATCAGAGATCTGGGTTCCTCGTCACGTGCCTGAGGGAGCCTGACTATGCTCTTAGCTGGCAGCTTCTCTGGCAAGCCCCGGCCGCTCTGAGCCTCTGTCTTCTGTTCCTGTAATGGGCCAGTGTAGATGGGCCAACATTTAAGGCAGCCTTCGATGCGTACGCACCTGTACCTGCCAGGGGACAGTTTCCCTGGTTCTACCTAAGTTCAGGGTCTGTTAGAGCAGGAGGGGCCAGGTAGGGGACCGACAGTGCCAGAATCTTTGCTGGATTAAATCACAAAAACAGCAAAACAGGGCCTGACCTGTGGTGGCACAGTGGATAAAGCGTCGACCTGGGAACACTGAGGTTGCCAGTTCAAAACCCTGCACTGGTCTGGTCAAGGCACATATGGGAGTTGATGCTTCCAGCTCCTCCCCCTTTCTCTCTCTCTCTCTCTCTCTCACTCTCTGTCTCCTCTCTAAAAATGAATAAAATAAAAAGAAATTAAAAAAAAACAAAACAGCAAAACAACACACACACTGCCAGCCAGCCGGAGAGGAGAGCGACCTGGTCCCTATTGTCCAGCGTGGCTGAGCAGGTGTGGAGAGGCCGCTCTGTTTTCTAATGAGGGCTAGAGGGCCGTGGCTATGGATGCGTGAGCATCTCCAAGCCTGGGTTTTCCCTTGAATGCTGGCTCTCGGGTCTGGTCCAGTGACAGCACTCTCTCTCCTCGGACCCCCAAAGTGCAGTGGGTGGCTAATGGCTCTTATGAAGAGCGATTTACACCATGGTGTGTTCAGATGCTGCTCCAGCCTCCTTTGTCCAGCCCTTGGTGAAGGCTGTGGTCACCTCTGCGGGCTCCTGCTCCAGGCTCCACATGGGCTCCGGTCAAGTCAGCCGAACACAGGTGTAACCAGAAGTCGCACAGACCCACGAAGAGCAGTCAGGCTGCCTCTCGTGCAGGAGAGGAAATTCCCGCTGACATCTTATGAAAATATTTCTGCGGATTGTTTACAGAATGAACCTGTGCTGACAGCTTCTCTTGGTCTCCCTGGAGCGTGTGGCTTTGCAGCTGGACCGGATGTGGCTGCAGACTCCTCTCCGCTAGAGGCTGCCCAGGTGACCCACTTTTCTTCCCCAAGTGCCGGTGGCTACCCAGCCCTGAGTGACAGGCCATCAGTCCTGCCTCCCTCGTTCTGCAGAACACAGCCTCGGCCGTGAGTCCACAGAGTGGGATCACAGTGTGACTCCAGCCTGATCTACAGGGGACCCTGGGGGGGGGGGGGTCTCTGTCTGGTCACTGCTGTCATTAGCAGGGGCTCAGTGTTCTGCCACCAGCCTGCCCAGTGCGTGTCTGAAATGAGACCCCTCTGTGCCGTTCAATGCAAAGGAAGAAAGGTTCTTGTTCAGTGAGTCAGATGCTCCTTGCAGCAGACGCTGCCATTTACTGCTTTATAAGAGACGCACGCTGAAGTGGAGAGGCCACTGCCTCACACACAGTCTCCCCCAATGTCCCCAGCACCCCGTACCCCAGCCATCACAGATCCAGCCCCAACGGTAGAGCTAGAGGCGTCCCGGGGGCCGTGCAGGCCCCCACCCTATGTCACAGCCGCAGAGGCTGGCCTGCCCAAGGTCATAGCTGAGCGGCAGGCGGGGACAGAGCCTCTGTCCTTACTGCCCATCTGGTCTCTTCCGCCATAGTGTGCCGTGTCCCCCTCAGGGCCGGAAGAAAGGGGAAGCCGTCCTATTTTAACCTCCCTCACTGCTTGCTGACTGCCCGGGCCCTCTGCCCAGTGAGGCTGCACATCGCTGGCAGCCCAGAGGAGCTCACATTCCCGCCAGCCAGACCTTGGTTTTCTCCGCCCGCCCGCACCCAGCCCGGGAGCCCCATCTGAGCCGGAGGTGCGTTTCCTCCCTTGCACGTTTAAGCCCACCTTGAAGGTTCCGCGGCTCTGTGACAGATGGCACCTGTGCCTCACAGTTGACCTCTGTCAAGGATGGAAAACAAGACCCCCAATTCTTCCTTCTCCCCCAGGCATGGGGGTAACTTTTTAAAGATGCCTGTGAGGTGGTTACTAAAATCACCCACAGGTCTCTCTTTGCCCTACCTACCTCTCACAAAACGGAGTCTTCATGTTGGCTGAGAAAATATTAGAGAAGGACAAGACAGGAGCACACGGTGAAAGGCCAAAGACAAGCTGGAAGACAGAATGGAAAGCAGGGCGCGGACATATCGGCACAGCCATGTTCAGGGCAGCCTTGCTTGCGACAGCCGAAGGCGGAAGCGACCCAAGTGTCCACGGACAGGTAGACGGATAAGCAAAACGTGGCATGGCCAGACGGTAGGCTCTTATTCAGCTTTAAAAAGGGAAGGGAATTCTGACACCTGCTACCACCTGGATGAACCTGGAGAACATTGCACCAAGCGGAGGAAGCCAGTCACAAAAGGACAAATCCTGTGGCTGCACTTCCATGAGGTCCCTAGAATGTTCCAGTTCAGACAGAGAGGAAGCAGAGTGTCAGGGGCCAGGGGCTGGGGGCGGGGGGAACGGGGAGTTGTTATTTAATGTTATTTCAGGTTTACAAGATGAAAAAGGAGGTCTGGATGGGAGTGATGGTCCCATGACAATGTGAATGGACTCGGTGCCACTGAAGTAGACCTTAAAAATGGCAAAGAGGGTAAGTTTTATGTGTAAGAAAAGAAAATGACGGCCAGCAGAGGTGACGGCTAGATCCACCTTGTGTCGTAACAAGTTTCATCTTGTGTCCCAGTTCCGCGTGAGGGCTCCTGGGCTCTCTTCCCCTTTGTGACACTTCAGCACCTCACTCAGGTCCACGAGGCACTGGAGACTCCGTGAATGGTCGCTGAGCTGGCACAATCGCGCGGCATGGTCACATGACTGCCGTGCCCACGGGTTACAAATACGCATGCCCCTCTGCACAGTCCTTGCGTGCGGTGGTCTTACCCCTGTTCCAGCCACACGACAGGCAGGCCTGGGAGCCACACCCGGACACCGAGGGCCAGAGCCACGGTGCCTCGGTTTCCCAGCATTTCAGAAATCAGCTACAGCCCCAGTCGCTACAAAATTGGGCTTTTAAAACATCTTCATTGCGCGCCATAGTTTTCAGAGAGAGATGAAAATGATACGTAAAACCGTGGCTTTCAATACAGTCCATATGGTCCAGACCCACTGTGTGACGGGCACTGTGTGGAGCCCAGGACAACCCGGGTAACGTCGTTTCAGAATCTCCCGCCTATGACGCCTGTCAGGGCAGCTCTTTGACCGAGGGGCTAACAGAGGCCCATCTGAGGTTAGAATGTGATGGCACCAGGTGGCACCCTGACCTTAATGCCAACCCCTGGGCTGCTCTATCAGGTTTCTAAAGCTTTGTAGCTGTTATCAGTGTCTACAGAGCCCTTTCTCCCCTTCCTCTGAGTACAAGGATCATTCACATCGCAAACACCCAGCCTGGGGCTCCCAGGACCGGTGACCCGGGGCAGGCTGCTGAAATGCAGATCAGCTGCCTCGTCTGCAAAATGGGACCATCATAGCGCCGTCCTTGCTAGGGCCACTTGGAGCGTCCAAGGAGACACCCGTCATATCCAGGTGTGTCTTTCAGTGAGAACGCAGCGAATGCTGGTGGTTCTGCAGTAATAGTGGTGTCGACCAGGCTCAAAGCACCATGGCAGTAGGAGGTGACATTCACGTTGGTCCCGTGTTTGTGAACCTGCTCACACACACGCATGTGCTGTCCTTGCATGTAATGGCCCGTGTTTTCCAAGCCTACCCGAGGGGCCCAGCCACGTTTCCCATGAAACGGTGCGTTGCGTGTGTCACGTCCCCCTCTGGCCTTGGCTGTTGCAAGCTCACCTGTGCAGATCCGTCCCTGCCAGGGCCATCTGTCGCTCGGGCTTCGTGGTTCAATGATCTCCCCACTTCATTGCTTGCCGCTTTCCAAAAGGAAAAAAAAAATCACCGTTTCCCTGGTTTTTATCTGTGTGGTTAATTACAAGCTCCCTCCAGTGTGGATGGGTATAAATTATAGAACAGTGTTCATTATAATTCAGTGGCAAAGGTGTTTTATTAAAATGCATGAAAACCAGTCGGTGTCGTAATAGCTTGCGTGGCGGGCAGACTGTCGCACTGCCCACTATCGTGTTTGTCTGTTTTTGTGTTGGACGCACCGGTTGGCACAAATCAGTGCTAAGCATTGCAAGTCGGTTAACAAATTAACGTTGTGCTGGTGTCTGGATGTATTTTAATACCCGGAAATCATTTACCCAGGAAAAAGGCTGCTTGATAAGAGAATGAGTATCCTCGGGGTCTGGGTGGACGGTGAAAACGTTCTGAGTCATTGGGGAGATGGGGGAGAAGGGTGTGTCTGACAGGAGGCCGTCGATCAAATGGTTCTTTGTCACACGAGACTGTGCTCTGCAGAAAACTTACGTGGTGGTTGGGCCAACCTTTCTTTCCCTTGTCCAAGGGGCCTCCGATCTAAGAGTCAGAGGGATGCCTTCTGCTCCTGCTGACGAGAAAGGGCAGGACAGCGGACAAGCCGCCCCCCCGCCCCCCGTTGCTGCGTCAACATTCCGACGACTTCATCACAGGTGGAAGAATGCTTTGAGGTTCTTCTGGGCAGAGACGGAAGGGGGGGGAGCCGGACTCACTCTGTCCGAGGGCAGTTACAGATGTAGCCTGCGGCTGAGTCTCCCTCTCTTCGCTGCACTCATCCTTGTCCTTAAAAGACCTTCGAAACCGAGTAAAATGTTTGTGAAACGCCGGCGGGGTGTGTTCACACTGCCCAGGGAAGGTACGTCCTGTCTTTTCTCTGCAGATATCACCCTTGTCAGAATATCGTGTGTCTGTTCGGCCAGCGTTCAGCATCTGCAGCAGGCCAGGCGTCGTGCTGGGCTCGCGGGGGAGGGGCCGTAGATAGGACAGCTTCTAAAGGTCTCGGTCACCTCGGGGAGCCTGACTCATGAACACACCATTACAGAACAGTGTCGTCAGGCTGCACCGGTCACGACAGGCTGTCAGGGTCACCATGATAGGTTGAACTGCACTCCCCTAAAAGACAAATCCCAACCCCCGATACCTGTGAAGGGGGCCTTATATGGGAATAGTCTTTGCAGATGTCGTCCAGATGAGATCTTACTGGGTCAGGCTGAGCCTTAAATGCAATGTCTGGTATTCTCATAGAGTGAAACCTGGGGACAAGGGGAGGGACTCTGGGAAGATGGCCAGGGGAATATGGAGGCTAAGATGACCATTATGCTGCCTTGTATGAGCCAAGAGACACTATGGGTGGACAGTAACCATGAAGAAGAGGCAAGGGAGGCTCTCCCCTGGCTTCTTCAGAGAGAATATGGATCTGCAGACAGCTTGGTGTCAGGTTTCTAGCTTCTGGGGACTGCGAGAGAATGAGCTCCTGGTGTTTTAAGCTACCTTGCTGGTGGTGACATGTGACGGCAGCCCCGGGAAAGGACCACAGGTACCCACACAGGTCAGAGGACGCCAGGGTTACCTCGATTTCTAGTGGACGTTAGGAGGGTGGTGGCCACTCACCAAGGTAATGGACACAGCTGGGGTTGAGGGGAGAGAAAGAGAAGGAGGGGGAGGTGTCTTACAGGGTAATGGTTGTTTCCTTTTCGGAAGGAGACAGAGTTTGAGGGACTTGGAAGCAGCTGGTTCTCAGTGCCGGTGTTCGCGGTGAGAGCAGGGTCCATCCTTGGCCTCGGTTTATGAAGGAGACGGAGACCACGGTGGGTGTGAATGTTGGTCAGAGGGAAGACTGGGGGTCAAGAAGAGAACCCACAAAAGGAAAACAAGACTCAGCCACCAGGAGGGAGGAAGACAGGAAAAAGACCACCTTGTTTCAGAGCCAAAGATGGAAAGATTCCCCAGGGACGTTGGGTCGCTGACAGCGTCACGAAGATGGGGCGTTTCATCTCAATCGGAAAAGGGATTCTGTCCGAGAAACATCCGGGTTAAGGGGTATGCTAACGTTGTGTTGCAAGTTCAGGGTGAGGCTTGCCCGGCCCAAGAGCGGGAACCAGGGAAGACACCTGCCATCCGGGAGGTGCTCTGTCCCCGGCATGAACGGTCGGAGAGGAGAACAGGAAGCCTACACACTCTGGAGGAGGCTGAGCAGCTGTCACCCGCACCTGATTCTGACAGATGGATTCATCAGGCGGAGCATGATGTTGCCTGTCTGCTGTCATTGTAGAGACGGCTCAGGCGGGGCTGGGGGCCCGCGGGACTGTGACTCTGTGTCATCCTCTGCTGCGCAGTGGGCTCCTTGCCCCTCCCCAGGTGTGCCGGGGCTTTCTGCTTCACCTGGCCACCTCTCCACCTTTCCCTTCGACTTCTGCTTGCGCTGCACCCCCCTCCTCATCCTTCTCCCACTTGTGTCTAAATCCATCCCATCCTGCAAGGCCATTTTAGGAGTCCCCGTCCCAAACCTCTGCTGGGTGCCCCCGCTGGCAGGGCTCTTTCTTTGTGGCTTATTGAGGCCACAGGTCAGAGAGCTGTGACTTCCTCTAGCGTCGTGGGAGGGGAGAGCTGGTCACCGGCCTTTGCCTCTCCGCCCAGGGCCTCCAAGCCCCCGAGTGCCGTGTGAATTCCTGTTCAAGCACCCCTTCCCCGGGAAGGAAGTCTGGGCTCCGGAAGAGCCCGGCTCAGGGCCTCGTGATGCGTTCGCTTGCTGCTGTTCAGGATGTTGGGGGCCTCTGGGAAGAGGCTCAGAGTGGGCGGGGCAGAGGGTGGCTCGGGCCAATGGAGACAGAAGGACAGAAGCAGGTTCAACCCTCTGTTTCAGGGCAGAGACCCTCTTGAGACAGGTGAGGGCATGGGCCCCTCTCCCCAGGGCACAGAGGACCAGAGCACTGGGCGCCTAACCAGCAATGGCTGGCGGTCAGCTGGGCTGATGGCTCGTTTGTTCCGGAATAAAAGCGAGAATGCTGTTCTTCAGAGGGGCTTCCTGCGAGCTGAAGCTGTTGGTGAGGAGCTGTACTCCGACCCCCTGAGTGTGGTTTGTGAAAAGCCATGCCATGGTTTTGGATCGAAAGCGTGCTGGTCCCCCGCTGGGGCCTCCACCTTGCCCTCGGCAGGGGAGCTCGGTGTGAGAACGGGGGGTGCTCCCGGATGTGAGCTGCACCCGTGTCCTGGGGGACACGGTGTTTCCCATTGGGAAGGCACGGATGTTTCCGATTCAGTCGGTGGGGCCCGAGAATGTGCGTTTCTGACAAGTTCCCCCTGATGCTGAGGCTGCTGATCCGGGGGTCCCCACTTTGAGAGCCTGAGGCAGGGATGGGGGGGTCCCTTGTCGGAAGGGGCTGCTCTTCAGGGAAGAACTGTGAGCCAGTTCAGGAGGCCTGATGGGGAAGAGAAGGGGCTGAGTGAGGCCGTGGTTTCCGGGAGCATCTGGCCTTCAGTGTATACTCTGTGGCGTAAACGACAGAGTGGTCCTGGCTTCTGAACCCCTAAGACTCACCCCGGGCTATGGGCTGATGTGATACAAGGCGCATTCTCCCACAGAACAAAGCCTGAGCCATTGACAGCAACCCCTCCCCCTCCCCAAGGCTGCGGGATAGGACCCCCCTGAGCCCCTCACCACAAGGGAACAGGGTGAGAAGCATGAACGGTCACTCCAGGCTCTAACTTCACAGAGAGGGATCCTCAGATCAACGAGGCTGTGTAAACTATGCAAAGCCACACAACGAGAACTTGGCCCGGGGCTGCTGGGTCCTGCGACAGAGCTCTGCCCGGCCTGTCCGGCAGGTACTCGGGGCCTGCCCGTCGTCGTCTGGCGGCTTCCTGTTTAAGCAGGACAGTTTCTCGGTGCAGAAGGGCGTTAGCCCAATGAGAGATGG
This sequence comes from Rhynchonycteris naso, assembly GCA_037038555.1. Classification (NCBI taxonomy): domain Eukaryota; kingdom Metazoa; phylum Chordata; class Mammalia; order Chiroptera; family Emballonuridae; genus Rhynchonycteris; species Rhynchonycteris naso. Next base: position 258,022,107 of record CM072999.1, on the reverse strand, counting down.
TCAGAGCCCTGTTCAGAGTTTCCCCGGTCGGGCAGGCGCTGGGTCATTTGGAGGCAGAGGTCCGGTGAGGGCGCTGCGAGGCAGCGGGCAGGAGGGACGATCCCTGCGGCCCCTGGGAGAACGCTGGGACAGACCGGCTCCCCCGGGCCAGGCGGGCTGCCTCTTGTCCTTGTGTTAGGATCTCTTCCGGAAGCCAAGGCCAAGTGTCCTGGCTTCTGCTGTTTTCTGCATTGGAGACATGAGCTCTCTTCCCGCCGGGAAACTGATCCACCCCAGCTGCTGGGGAAAGCCGAGCCTCCTCCTCCTGGGCTTGCTCTTGCTAACCTGCACCCCATGCCCACCAGGCTTGTCTTCCTCGGTGATGCCAGCTGGGGGCAGCCACCCGATGCTGGGGCCTCTGTCATGGGGGTAGCTGTGTGGTCAGGTGGGAAGGGACAGGGCCCGTGTCCTCACTACATGCCAGGCACTGTGCTAAATTCTTGAGCTCCATCATCTCTTCATTCTGTGTAACCAGACTAGGGGATGGGACGTATGTGACCTCTGACACACGGGGAAATAAGACGGACAATTTAAGTAACTTGCCCAAGTGGTCAGCGGCAGAGAAGGGCTTGAATCAGGGTCTTCCTTCTGCCAGCATCTCTGTTCCTAACCACTCTGAGACTTCACCTCCTGGTGTCTCTAGGGGACGTTACTACATCAGGCACCCTCGCATGTGGCTTTAGTCACTCCTCAGTTTCACTAGAATAGATTTATGTCTCGTAAGTCACGCCTCGACTAATTCTGTGAATTCCTTCAGGCATTTAAAAAACATTTTAACATTGCAATCGTGGCTCATGAGTTTTTGATTCCTTTTTCTTTCGATAAGCGTCACATTGTTAGTCCTTTCTCGTGTTGCTGCATAAACTTTCTATTTGTCACTTTAAAACCCGCACATTTCATCCAGTGCATCTACGTCTGTCTCCCCAGCTAGGGTCTCACGGGTGCAGTGATGGTCCCCTGAAAGGTGTCCATGTGCTAGTCCCCAGAACGTGTGGGCACGCAGCCGCCATGGCAGGAGGGACTTTGCCAATGGGATTGGGAACCTTGAGATGGGGAAGTGATGGTCCTAGATTATCCGGTGGGTCCAATGTCATCACGGGGGTCTTTATCAGAGGGGATACAGGAGAGTTGGAGAGAGGAGAAGGTGTGTCGATGGCAGCAGAGGCTGGAGTGACGTGGGGCCACAAGCCAGGGAATGCAGGCGTCCGTGGAAGCTGAACAAGGCAAAGAAATGGACCCTGCCCTGGAGGCTCTGGAAGGAGCAGCCCTGCCCACACCTTGGTGTTAGCCTGGTGGAAGTCATGTTGGGTTCCCAACCTCCAAAACAATACGATGATGTGTTTGTGTTGTTTAAACTGCTGAGTGTGTGCCTGACCTGTGGTGGCGCAGTGGATAAAGCATCGACCTGGGAACACTGAGGTCGCCAGTTCAAAACCCTGCACTGGTCTGGTCAAGGCACATATGGGAGTTGATGCTTCCAGCTCCTCCCCCCTTTCTCTCTTTCTCTCTCTCTCTCTCTCTCTCACTCTGTGTCTCCTCTCTAAAATGAATAAATAAAAAGAAATTTAAAAAAATAAAATAAAAAAAACAAGTTATCTTTTAAACTGCTGAGTGTATGGTCATTTGTTACAGCCGCCACGGGATGCTCACGCACAGCCCTTACCGGCTGGTCACGGCCGTCCCCTTCCTCCCCAGAAAGGACGGTACTTCCTGGGAGCTCCCGTTCACTGCGTGTTGCCCTGTTCTGGGCGTTGTACTACGTAGAGGCTACTGAGGTTACTTTCTCTTTCTCAGGAGCGCTGGGAGGGGCACACTGTCTCTATCTCCATTTCACAGCCAGAAACCAAGGGGTGCCGAGTGACTTGCCCGACGTCCCACGTAGCTGGAGACCCTGGGATTTGGAGGTCTGATTTTAGTGACCAGTAACGGCGTGGTGGCAGTGACCATCTCGGGTTGTGTGGGGTGGGGGGCTGACGCCGTCCTGCTCATTAACAGTCACAACTGACTCCGTTGATCAAGCATTAAGCCTGCTCACATCCCACCCAGGTCCCAGTGGGCGGGCAGGAGGTGGTGTATGCATTTTGTGAATGAAGAAACTCAGAGAGGATGAGGACTCATCCTCAGGTGAGCATGGGGCCGAGCTGGGCTGCAGACCCAGGCCCAGCGGGTCCCCAAAGCCTGCGCTGACTCCAGCCCCTCTGTCCGTCCCCGTGACACATCGCCTCTGCTCAGCGATCACGTGGTCTTTCAGGTCTCCCCTTAGCATGACACGGGAAGTGATCTGCACACAGCATCTTGGATGACTGTCTCTGTCACTCGGAAGCAGGTGTCGGTGGAGGCACAGCCACCTGTCTGGGGTAGAGCTCCGTCATCACCCATGGACAAGATGAGACATCGGCAGGCTTTGGATGGGTCAGTGGTGGCCCTTAAATCTCCCTCCAGCCATGTCCTAACCTCTGTGCAAAGCTGCCAAACTTTGAAAATACCATGGAACATTCTCCCTATAAAAAATCTTTAAAAGATATCTTAAAAACAAACAAACAAACAAAAACAACCTTTTGATCAATGTCTGCTTTGTCGTCTGTCACCAGCTCTGGCAGTTGGGGAACTGTTCTTTGTAGGCTTTTGAAAAAGCATTTCTCCCAGAATATTTGAATTGTAGAGGCAAAGTTGTTTCCCTGGGCTGGGAGAGGGGGGCCACACAGACTCTCTATAGAGACTTTGATTTATGTCCCTGCGTTAGGAACAGGACACCTAGGCGGAGGTCACGATACGGCCTGGCCACATGCGTGCTGGCCTCTGTCCAGCGATCGGTGGGGCGCGCAGGGCAGGCGTGTGAATGGATGGATTCCATAGAGGGTTCCGTAGACTTGTCCACGGTGATCAGGCTAGCCAATGGCGGAGTCTGGACTATGACCCAGGTCCGCCAAGTCTTGGTCCGCTTGCTGTGCCCTTGGACTGGACCCTGAGGACATTCTCAGCCTCACTGGGTCCCACGTTTATGTGGAGGGCTGTCCACCGTGTCTCATTTGCCTTATCACAGTATTCTCATAAAAGCGTCCTCAGATATTTCAAAGCGTTTCCAATATTTGTGTCCGAGTCGCTCGCTGCTCCTTGGAGAATCATTGCCTTTAGAGGCCGGATGGGAGCTGGTCTCGTGCTTCAGTCTCTCTTAGGCCTGGCGGGGTTGGGAAATCCAGAGGGGTGATCCTCTCCTTCTCTGGGGTGCAAACCAAGGACGCAGCTGAATGTGAGAAGGCAGGGCCCGGTTGGTTATTACCAAGTCCGGGGCCATGAACAGCCGAGCCAAAGAAGGAAACATATAGCCTGATGATAATAACCACCTCATAGGGCCCGAGTGGACAGGGGCGGCGGTGAAAGGAATGAGGAGATAAACCAGGCTTTACCTGAGGAGGTGACCATTACATCTTACTGTAAAGGGATAGTTTCCATTGTATCTTTTTTCCTATGCTAAAAAGTAGCAATATCATCTCCTTTTGTGTAGGATTACGGGACCACCAGTATGGCACACAGGATCCAATTGCCCTTGAAAATCTCCAGTCTGATGTTACAGAGAAGAAATCTGACTGCACCGAGGTAACATATGTTTCTAACGTCTAGGCTAGTCAGCACAACGCAGCCAGCTGTGAAACGTGGTCACTGGCCTCCTCCTCAGGATGTGTTAGCAATTTATTATGCTTCGCAAAAAAAAAAAAAAAAATTGATAATAATAATAAATAAAATTGAGTTAACGTGGCAGGAGCCCTCCCCACGGTGGCTGAGACTCGCAATGTTCCGGTGTGTAACGCGTGGGTCCCGTGGTTCTATTAGAGTCTTCCCTGGCAGTTTGCAAACTTGCTGTGTCACAGGAGAGCATTACTGACGGCATCTCGGTCTTCAGCCGAAATTGACCCACTGGAGACAGAGAAAGGTGCCGTAGCATTTTAAAGGTGGAGAAGCGGTAATTTGAAATCAAACAGCTAGTTCAGGGTACTCTAACCGCAAAATGTGTCAGCAGTCTCAAATTGGGAAGAAAGTGAAAGGTCATATGTATTTTTTTCTTTTTAGCCAGAGAGACAGAGACAGAGAGAGAGACAGATAGGGACAGACAGGAAGGGAGAGACATGAGGAGAATCAATTCTTTGTTATAGCACCTTAATCGTTTGCTGATTGCTTTCTCATGTGTGCCTTGACTGGGGGAGGGAGGCTCGAGCTGAGCCAGTGACCCCTTGCTCAAGCCAGCGACCTTGGGTCAAGCCAGTGACCTTTGGGCTCAAGTCAGTGACTATGGGGTCATGTCTATGATTCCATGCTCAAGCCAGCGACCCCATGCTCAAGCTGGTGAGCCTGCGCTCAAGCTGGTGACCTCAGGGTTTCGAACCTGGGCCGTCAGTGTCCCAGGCCAACACTCTATCCATTGCACCACCCCCCTGGTCAGGCTGAAAGGTCATATTTATAAAATGAGATGTTTCTGATTCTAGAGAACCAAGTTCTCTGTATGCAGTGGTTAAAGTACCCATGCACCACACACCAAACTCTATCTGACACACATCCTCCCCACAACCCTGGGGGCAGGGGCGGGTGGTCACTGTACCCATTTTGCAGAGGAGAACACTAAAGCTCGAACACTTTCAGTAGTGGACTGGCCCCAGATCTCCCGGCTCGGAAGCTGTATGGCTCCAAACGTCTGTCCTTCCCTTGCTCTAGAAAACCGGCGTAGAAGAGGCTTATTTCAAGGGACTTAAAACATGGACATTCCTGCCTGAGAGAGGTGTGGGAGCCGCACAGTGTACAAGGCACCTGCTGTCTCTCACGGACGGACACTCTGCCGCCGGCTCTTGGGATTCCGAGAGAGAGTGGAATTATGCGAATTGCTCTCCCATAACGGATTACAATAGCAAGGGTCTCAGTAAAACACAGCTTTTCTCCCAGAATGCTCGTCTTGGGTGTTATCCTTTTGACTTAACTCTGCGTTTAATAAAACCCACCATTTTCCTTCCGAGACCCCAAGCCTGAAACCCCACACGATGGAGGAAGGATGCTGTTCTGGGACCTGAGATTTGGTCATCAATATTTAAAGCCCTTTCTACGCAGACAGCACCCAGTTCGCGTTCTGAAGATGTACAGACGTGCGGCTGTGACGCATGTGTTCCCTGGCGGCGGCAGCTGGAGCCCTGGTAGCAGGGCTGGAAGTGAAGACGATGCGGGCTTTGAGGAAGCTGTCCAGAGAGGCAAATGCCCAGGCCGACGGCCACTCTTTTGAAGAGAGATACCAGCGAAAGGTCTCTCCTACCTTGTCTTTTCACTTTCAACAAGAACATTTGGCCCTTTTCCTGTTGATGTTCAAATTAATCAGTGTGGTCATGCACAATACAGATTTGGGGGCCGTGTACTGGATCTCTGTAACACACACACACATTCACACACTCTCGCTCACTCACACTTTATCCGCGACTCAGCTTGACTAACTCCCAGAAACCACGGCAGCTTTGGAATGACCCGGATCATCCAATATGGTCGTATCTGCCGTGGGACTTTCTGACTTCCCCCCTCACATTGAGCAGCTGACGCCTGTCCCCTGGGTGTGTGTGCAGCTAGTGAGGGAACACGCCAAGCACCCCTCCCGGTACGTCGGCCGTGGACCCCGCCCCTTCTCCGGGGCCGGCACGAGATCCCATTTTCTTTACAACATCCCAGCGGGCCCCGCTTCCGTCAAGCGATGATGGGAAAGGAATAAAATGTGCACCAGAGTTCTCTTCTATTAAGACACGCTTCAGTTCTTGTAACAAAAGCAGTGGCGACTTCCTGTAGACACTGAGAAAAATGGAGAAAGAGGTAAGAAAGGACGCATCAGGATATGTTGATGGCCCTTAGTATTGTCACACCTTTTCAGACACAGGGCTGGTGCAGAGACCATTTCTATCACTGGCTTTGGACCGGGTCACCTTTGGTCACAGGCATGTTCCTGTGCCCTCGGAAGCCTTTGGAATCTTTTATTACTTTTATTTATTTTTGTAACTTCTGCGGGATGTGAGGATGCATTCCTGCAGGCTGTGGTTCCCTCGCCCAATCCCCTTTCAAAAACATCGCGATTCTTGCCAGCTTTTCACGGGCGTGCGTTACGACGACCGCATCCATCCAGTCCTTGGGTTTCTAGTAACTACGCGGGAAGACGGGGGCTTCTGCACAAGAGGGAGGAGAGCTCCCGTTTTCACGTCCGTCGCTAAGCCCTCTTTTTCCTATGGCTCCAAACCGGAGTGAGTGCCCTTGTCTGAGAACGTCCTGACAAGTGGGGATGAGGACGCTGAGGGACGGCCCAGCGGCGTGGCGGGAGCTGGCACGTACGCAGCTGGCTCGGAGGTGACCACAGGGTACCTGTGAGGAGAGGGGCCAAAGTGCCCGGCCGGCCGGCAGATCGAGCTGTTGGCCCCATAGCAGGGCAGCTATGCAGAAGGAGAGAATTGTCTGGTGGAGAAAAACACAGATTTCAAAGTGATAGGTTAGATTAGGTGCTTATCCCTTGGAGAAATAAATTGCTCCAGAAAGGGAAGGACCTTCACTCTGGGGGTTCGGCACCTCCTTTATCTGACACCCCCCCACCCCCGAATCTCTCCTATGCTTCGACCTCTGGAATGGTGTGCTTCTTAGTCATATGCCTTAAGGCACAAATGTAAACTTAGAAACAGTCGATAAAGTGCAGAAAACAATGAAAACCATTGCCAGCTCGAAAAAATCACATTGGAAAGGACTCGGTATCTCCCTGCAGCATTTCTGAGAGAGAGAATGTGCCTAGCTGCACAAGGCTGGGCGGGAACGGGGGTTCCCAGTGAAGAACAGCACGGTACCACGTCCAACCCTTTATCTGACCTCTCTCTGACCTTGAGCATTTTCTACTTTAAATACAAGATTATTGTCTTCCTTTTGAACTACATCTTACACCGGTTAATTTTGTTCTTGAGAAAATATTTGTTTTTCAAAGCATGTTTAGTTAACCCCGTATCAGGGACTGAGGGAGCAGCGTATTGACATCGCTTAATATTATTGGGGGAGATATTTGATGGACAGAAAGGGGTGTGATTGCTTTATAAGGAGAATGTGCCCTGTTTCGAAAGGAGGAGGCTGACTTAGGAACATCAAACAGCCACTCTGCTCCTCTCTCTTGGTCTCCCAACCCCGGAAGAAGACCTGGACACAGGTGATATGTTATAGTCTGTTATGGGTCCCCGTAAATTTACATGTTGAAATCCCAACCCCCCAGTAACTCAGAATGTGACCATATTTGGAGATGGGGCCTTGAAAAAGGTAATTCAGGCTAAATGAGGTCCATCATGACTGGTGTCCTTATGAGAAGAGATTAGAACACAGACAAGCACAGAAGAAGAGCTCACGTGAACACAAGGAGAGGATGGCCATCTATCAGCCAAGAGAAGAAGACTCAGCAGGAATGGACCCTGTCCACACCTTGCTCTTGGGCTTCTGGCCTCCAAAATTGTGAGAAATCAGCTTTTGTGGCTAAAGCCACCCAGGTGACGGTGCCCTGCTGTAGCAGCCCTACCTCACGGATCCTGACTTTTGAGAGGTCGGACCTTATCTTTCATTATTTCATGTGTCTCCACTGAGAAAACAGGATTTGGTAAAGAGAGCTTTTCAGACAAGAGTATGATGCCTCTCAAAGAGCAAGGAGGAGAGTGATTCCTCTCTTGTTTCTGGCAGTTGATTGGTTGGGGCTTTTGTCGAAGCTGAGTCGAAACACCTAAAGGTCACAGAAGGATTGGACCTCATAGTCCCTGTCCTGGCCATTTCCTTACCTGCTTGATATTAGCTCCGGTGTGTAGACTCCACCCGGTGGAAAGCCTCCTCACTCAGCACAGAGCTCGGCATTAGTGGATGCTCAGTATTTGTCCGATGAGTGGATGAAGGGGAAATCCAGCCGTGACTCTCTGTTAGGAACAATGGAATTTAGATCTAAAGAGGTCCCCTCCCCTCCATAGTGCCCTCAGTGAGATTTCAGTGCGTTGCGTGTGTAATGGGTTATTTCCGTTGAAACCGTTTAAATCAACCCCAGCGCATTCGTTATAAATCCCTCTGCCACACAGTACCCATGTGGTGTGAATACGCCCTTCGTTCCTGTGTCGGCTTGACTGTATCAGATATCCACTGGTTTCTGCTGACTCCCGGGGAGAGTCAGACCCCGGAGCCACAGGACCTGTTTGGGCGTAAGACGCACTTTCACACCCATCACCATTTTTGATCTCTGCAACTTCCCTATGAGGCGGAAAAGGCAGACAGGTTTTTCCTTGGAGCTGGGTGCCCGTCAGCGTTTGTCCCCCGGGAACAGTGTCACCCTGACATGCTCAGCAGTTCCGCCGCTTCAGAAATAGGTTCCCATCCATGCTGGGATTCTGGCTCTCCCCTCCTCTGCTCACCTCCAATGGGAGCGAGGTCACAGTCGCATTTGCCTGGCACAGTGGAGGCTGCTGATTCTCTGTCCCGCCTTCTAGGTGTTTCAGCTCTTCTGCAGGGACACCCACACCCCAGGCTGCTCCCAGGTGTCCCAGGGCTCCTGGCCGTGAATTCCCGGCAATGGCTGTCTCCTCCCAGGTGTGGGCCCAGGTTGATAACATCAGCATCACGGTCTCTTTCTGTCCTTTTTTTCCAGGTTGAGGTGACATTCACTTACTCCTGGAAACATGCCGCTTGTTTCTGGTGCTCCCCCTTGTTCATACCAAGGCCAAGGCTCGGCTGGGATCCTGAGCCGGGTGGCTGGGAACCCTCTTGATGTTGAAGACTAGGGCATGAGTCATTCCTGGAATGTCCACAGAAATGATTCTGCTTTCCCCCTGCTGTCCAGCACTGGGAAGCAAGGCTCCTCTGGGGTCCGGGGGCCAGTCCGAGAGCCTCAGGCTCAGGAGGGACCTCAGGAGCCCCGAGTGCGAGCCCAGCATCCTTTCCGCCTGAGCTGTGCTGAAGCACCCCCTGCACCTGGTGAAACATCCAAACTCTGGGCCTCATCACCACGCATCCTGATTTGCCCTCAGTCTAGGGAGGAGAGAGCTCCGGATTCCACATTTTAGAACCAGCCTTTCCAGGCATTACTTAGGCAGGTAGTCACTGGCCCGGACTTTGGGAAACCTTGCTCTAGAAAATAAGAACAAAGTTGCAGTTTCCAAGAGGGCTACTTGGTTTTTTCTTCTAAGACCCACCCCTGTCACCCTGTCAGCGGAGTCCCTGCTGGCTGCGATGACTCACTCTGTAGGGTGCACGGGAAGGATGAGTACCCAAACTAAACTCAACTGCTCACATTGGCCATCGGGAAAAAAATAGCCAGTGCTGTTGTGATTTTTATTTTTTATTAAGTGAGAGGCGGGGAGGCAGACAGACAGACTACCACATGCACCCTGACTGGGATCCACAGGGCAAGCTCCTTACCAGGTGATGCTCTGCCCATGTGGGGCCATTGCTCTGTTGCTTGGCAACTGAGTTATTTTTAGCATCTGAAGCAATGCCATGGACCCATCCTCAGCACCCGGAGCCAACTTGCTCGAACTAATTGAGCCATGGCTACAGGAGGAGAAGAGAGAAGGGGGAGGGGTGGGGAAGCAGATGGATGTTTCTCCTGTGTGCTTTGATGGGGAATTGAACCTGGGACATCTACACACGGGTCAACACTCTACCACTAAGCCAACCAGCCAGGGCTTGATTATTTTAAAAAGAGAGTAAATTGTAAGATGTCTCTCCTATCTTCTTCACTAAGCTCTTGTTATTCTCCAAATTTGCAACTTCCCACCTCTTTAAAACATAACCATGTGTGAGTGACGGAGACGGGAATGAAAAACAAGGGAAAAAGCAGAGACCGAGAAGGACAAGCTGACCACCTTCCCGTGTCTGACAGTGACCCGTCGAGCCTCTGGGCTAAGATCACACCCAGGGTCCCCCGTCCAGATCCCTGCTAGGGAGCAGTGTCACCTTAGTTGAGGACTCGACTATTAATGCTGCTCTGCAGGAAAGGAACGTGTCCTGTGCTCTCTCATCGTATCTTAGGGAAAGGGGACAACTTGCTGTCCCCGCGTGCTGGCCATTGGCCCTCCTTGAAAACACCAGCTGCCCCTGACTCTGTTTGCATTTCTCAAAGTGAGCTCCCTGGGTCACCTACATCAGGAGCTCAGGGATGTTGATTAAAAGGCAGATGCTTTAGTCTCACCCCCAGACCTACGGGACTGGGACTGCCCCTGTGACCTAAGGACTGCTGCTCCGTGCTGAGCACTGAGGATGCCCTCAGCCCCCCACAGTGAGGCCTGTGGGCCTTGGGGGCTCGGTAGCCTGCCAGTGTTATTCTGGAGCGGGTCCCTGCAAGGGCCATTGTAAGCACCAGAATAATGGGCATCCAAATGGGTGCTCGTGACCCTGTGAGTGTGTGAGTGCTCTCCGTGCAGCTCTCTGCAATGCTTTGCTGTGCACACGGTGCAGACAGCAGGGACAAGGACAGAAGAGTCTCCCTCCTGCCTCAGCCTGGCTGGCTGTATTAAAACCTCCGCTCACTGCCCTGGACCCGCCGGCAATGTACTCTCAGGATCTGCTGGCTAGCAAGAGGGAGTCACTGTGCTTGTTCCAGAAACCCCAGCTGGTGCCTCTGAGTAGCGAAACCCTCTCTCCACCCCACTCTGACAAGGGATTGTCAGGGCCACTGCGTCAGTCCGCGCCGTTTGTTGTCAAGCTTGGGTGTTCGATGGTCATTGGGATTTGAGTGTGACTCCGGGATGGCACTCATGGGGAGGAACTGGATTCCAGGGTAAACTGGCAAAGGCAGCTGGGGACAGAGGCCACCGAGGAGGCTCCAGGACTCTTCCTGTGTCCACGACACAATTCCAGCTCATCTCCGCGCGAACCTGGGCCCCACGCTCCAGCCCTCCTCTGGAAACGTGTCTTTTCTCCCCTGTGAGGCTGTGATGTTGTGTAAGGTGCCCGTGGGCAGGCAATGACAGAAATTTGCCAGTCCCCATCCCATGAGCCCCATTAAATAAACTAAGACTAGATGCCCGGCAGAGAAGAGCAGCTCCCGGAGGAATGTTTCCAGAGCGCATGATGCGCTCACACCCAGATCTGGGCTCCCTGCCCTACAGAAGGAATGCTCAGAGGTGGTGTCCGAGTCGGGCGTGGGCGGGGGAAGGCCTCAGGCAACGTGTTGGGTACCGGGCCCTTGAAAGGAAGTTTGAAGGTCTGCGTTATGATGGACCGTTCGAATAATTGTGATCTTTTTCCATTCGCAGGGGATGCTGGCATCACCAAACACGAAAATGATTTCCTCCATAGTCATTTCACAGCTGATCGACGAGAAGAAGTCAGCAGACCACGAGACGCCCCCTCCTGGGCTGTGCGTGGGCCCTCAGCTTCCCACGTGGCCCGTGAAGCAGTCTCTGGCCAATCGCAGCGGGGTCACCATCGACAGGGCCTTCGCGTTCCTTCCCGGCCAGTTAGGGATCCAGATGCCGGCTGGAGTACCAGGTTCCAGGGCTGAGCCGCCCCCCAGAGAAGAGAAGCCATGCAGCAACCCCCAAAAGGGGTTTGCGTCCATCACCATCACGGCCAGGCGTGTGGGCCCTCCGGCCAGCACCCTGGTGTGGGGGGCTGTGGGAGACCCGCTGTGCACCAAGTGCAGGGACCGGGACCCTCTGCTCGGGGACCCCTCCACTCTGGCCGGCAGTACCGACCCATGTCAGCACCACGGACCTGTCACCTGCTCGGAAGCCTCCAGAAACAGCTCTGACATGAGGCTGAGGTTCCCCGAGGCCCCCGCGCAGCTGTGTGACGGACACCGGTACTGGCTTATCAATGCGGACCACGGAGAGAACAGGTGCGCTCCCGCTGGCCCCCGGGCGGGAAAGAACCCGCTGCTGTTCAGCTCCTGTGTCCACCTCAGACTGTCTCAGCAGTGTCCGAACAGCATCTACTACCTAGACAGGTCCCTCTCCGTGCCCATTGAGAAGACTCAACGGGCCGGCTCTAAGACGCACAGGTCCGTCCTGTCACTGAACCTCAATTGCAGTTCACACAGACTGACACCAGATGGGGCAGACGGCACAGCCAACGGAGGGCCAATCGGCAGCGGCCTGAAGCCGCAGCTCGCCCAGGGAGGCTGTGGCCTCCTGGGCCCGCGCTGGACCCCGGCCGTGCACCCATCCTTGGGGCCGGTGCACTTGGAGACCGGCACATGTCCTTGGAGCAGCTCCTCTCCATTGGAAGCGACAGATTTCGCAGAGCTGGGAGCTCAGCAGGTCACCGTGAGGAAAGGGAAGGAGGCCCCTGTGGCTCCTTGTCACACCAGCGTTCACGCCAACCAGCTGTCCATTCACATTCCTGGCTGGAGTTACAGGGCAGGTGAGTGACACCCCATCTCCAGGGTGCGGGCCACTCAGCACAGCCCCCTCCCCGCCAGTCAGGTGCTCGGTGTCAATGCCCAGTCCAGGTGGGTAGTGTGTTTCTTCTCCGGAACTTACTCCAAGAAGCAGCTCGGTAGAGTTGCCTTATTGGCTTCGCACCACGTTGGCTTTGTTTTTGTTGTTGTTTGTTTGTTTTGAGAGAGGAAGAGGGGTGGACAGACAGACAGGGAGGGAGGTGAGAAGTATCAGTTCTTCATTGCGGCCCCTTAGTTGTTCATTGATCGCTTTCTCATATGTGCCTTGACTGGGGGGCTACAGCAGACCCAGCGACCCCGTGCTCAAGCCAGCGACTTTGGGCTCAAGCCAGTGACCTTGGGTTCAAGCCAGTGACCTTTGAGCTCAAGCCGGTGACCCCACACTCAAGCCAGATGAGCCCGAGCTCACGCCGGCAACCTCGGGGTTTCGAACCTGGGTTCTCAGCATCCCAGGGCGATACGCTATCCACTGCGCCACTGCGCGGTTGGGCCCTAGTTGGCCTTGGTGGCTCACTGGATACGTTTCTCTAGGTGGTGTTTCTGTGGATTACAACAGACTTTCCCTCCCAAGGTTTGTTTCCAGCAGTACTTCTGGGCCACTTGTAACGAGCAGGAAACGATAGCCCCCCAACCAAGTTGGTTTAGACCTGTGCACTCTCCAAAACAGGCCAAGAAGAACAGGGTGCCATTCACGCCCAGAGGTTATGTCTCCCTGGTCCCGAAGTTGGCATATCTGGAGGTGCCCAGACTGCTGCCCTTCCTACTGTGCATTCAGATAGTTGATATGTATGAGATGGCTCCATAGTAGTGTGTGCGTGTGTGTGTGTGTGTGTGTGTGGTAATTATGGGACATTTTCAAAATAAAGCAAATTTGGGGCCTCTTCATGCCAAACAGCGGAAGCACAGTTTTCTGTCTCCTTGCTTGTGTTTCCGGGGCAGCGTGGCCCACCGGGATCTGTGGCTGGTTCAGCATTGCTGGGATCCGACGGGACTCCCGAGGTCAGCTGGGCACCTGCCCACACCTCTCTGGGAGCTCAGGTAGAGAAAGCAGGTCCCAGGGGGGGGGGGCACTTCCTTTCTCTCTGCGCACTTCCGATTTTCTGTTTTACTGTCTGCGAGAGACTCTGGTTTATGAACTAGTGACTTTCCACTTGGGGAAAATATTTAAAGACAATAGTAATAAAACTGAAAATGCAGCATATGCATAACAGCTTTACGGTGCGATTTCCGTCCATTAAAGCTTTATTAATTACTAAAAGGGACCGTACACCGTGTTAAAGCTGTAATGCGTGCAGACATAGTAGATGGTGTAATTGATCTAGCAGGGCGCATGTAGACAGACTCCTCAGAGATTTCCAAGGCAGGTGGACATGGCTTTCAGATAGATGAGCCTGTCGGCCTGCCTGGGGTCGTGCAGATGTGGCGTGGGGACAGGAACAGAAGCTGCCGTCAGGGTTGCCGGATGGGCCTCGCGCAAGTCTGTTAAGAAATTGCTGGAGCCCACCACAGCCTCTTCCTTGCTGATGAAGTTTCCAGAAGTACAATGACCTTCGCTGTCATAAGCTCCATGTTGAAGCACCTCCTTTGTCTTTATATCTCACGCTGTGAAATCATAATTGGCACGCGTGGTACATTCACCGAAGATGGTTTAAAAACCACTTTAGGCGGCTCTCACACATCTGTCCCCACGGAGAGGTGGGCAAGCAGAGGAAGTCCCCAGCATATTTCTGGTCGTGGCGCAGAGAACATTTTTGGTTGTGACTGGGCACAATTGGCTCCTGTCACTGACTTTCTAAGGCAGGGGTGCTCAATACATTGATCGCAATCTACTGGTCGATCGCAAAGGAAATGTGGGTAGATCGCATGACATTAAAAAGACATTTGTCTTTTGATTGGCATACAGGGTAGCCAATCTGACGTCTGAACTTTTGACACCCTACGCATGCGCGTTAAACCGCGCTAACTTGTTCAGTTACATTGCTGCGTAGTTAGCCTTCAATTTATTTAAACTAAATACAACAAAGGGTATAAAAATGAGTGCCGTAGCTGGTCCGAGTAAGAAGCCTAAAACCTACCACTTTCATACAGAATGGGAGGGGATTTTTTTCACTATGTCATATTCTAAGTGCGTTTGCCTCATCTGTCTGTGTGCCATTGCTATTCCAAAGAAGGGAAATGTGGAGCGGCTTTTTCGGACTGTTCATGAAAACTATGACATTGACTTTCCTCTGAAAAGAGCTGAGAAGGAGAAAGGTGAAAGAAGAATACACAATATTAAATAGTAATAATAGTAACTTAAATAATGATAATATAGAATAAATAAATTTATGTTTTGCATTTTTATTGTAGGTAGATCATTTTGACTTGGGCATCTTACAAGTAGCTCGCAAGCTGAAAAAGTGTGGGCACCCCTGTTCTAAGGGGTAGAATCTGAGTTCATTCTCCTTCTCTCGGGCCAGCTTTCCTCAAAATAGCGCTCTATCCCAAAGGTTCACACCTGAAGCATTTCAGTGGCCCTAATCCTGTGGCCTCGTCTCATCATTTGGGGGAGGGGAGGTGTTCACAGAAGCCAGACCACCTTTCCTAGAGTCGATCTGTTATTTTCTAGTGCAATGATCGTGGACAAGCCTCACGACCGAAGGTCCCCTCCTGCTTAAAGAAATTTCTGCTCTATTTGCCAGACGTGAAATTTGTGAGGGGAAGAGGTTCCATGCGACTCTGGGTCCCTTAGTCCTGAAGTTCAAAGGCGCAGAACTTTGGGCTCACCATTTGGGGCGCTTGCCTCAAATACAGGGTGGGACAAAAGTTGGTTTACAGCTGTTCATATGGAAAATAACACAATAAAAAATAATAATACAGGAATGAACTATTTCACGGGCTCACAACTGTAAACCTACTTTTGCCCCAGCCTGTATGTACAAATGGATGAATGCGTGTACACGCACACACACACACACACGCACACGCATGCTTACATACAGATACATCCCTGTAGTTTTGTGCTCTCTCCCTCAGAAACGGATTTGCAATGGGATGTGTTTCTTCCCAGGTGACCAGAAAGCCCTTCTCGTCCACACTGTGAAATTCTGACCTGATACTTATAAGCACGACGCAGGCACTAACCCCCGCCGTCTGTCCTGGCGTAATCTGCGGAGCGCTTCAAGGGTGAGCTCGCTGACCTTCCGTTCCCGACAGAACTTCTTAGCCGTAAGGCAAGTGCTTGCCGGCAGAGGCGAGGCTCGTTAAAGCTCCGAGGAAATGCTTGTGTTTCCCTGTCGGAAACGCGAGTCTTGTCTGAGACGTCCTTGACAACCTCCCTGCCACGACTCACGCTATCCGTGGCCTTTATGCTTCACGGTGACCGCACCGGGTTCTCTTCCCCCGCAGGATCCCCATCAGGCCGGCGGGCTGACATTCAGCTGCAAGGTGGGGGCAGCCTGTGAGCGCCTTCAAAGGAGGTGAGGCGGTTATAGTTCTGGTCCTGAGGTCACCAGACAGGAAGTCCTACAAAATGAGCCTCCAGGACACGGGCCCAGAACGATGATGAAGATTAGGGGGGAAAAGGGATAGTTAGGGAGAGTCTGTGTAGTACAGAGAGGCCGTGTCTACCGGGAGAAAGCATTCTAGCGGGCACAGGGCACCGGTTCTCCTTTTAGGGGCTGAGGGCTGAGGGGCTGGCTCCGTCTTTCTCCTCAGTCCCTGTGTGTTTATTTCTCACCTCTTTGCTGTTACTCAGCAAGCACCCTGCTGGTGCCTGCTACATGGGCATTGGACAGACCTCTGCACCTGTCGTAAGGAAGGATTGCGTCATCGCTCTCGCCGCTGTCATCGTCATCCTCATTGTCATCCTGTCCATAACCATGACATATACGGCCGGAATCCTAGGTACCAAATCCCGGCCTCCATCCATTGTGTCCATTACTCTGAACCATTCAGACCGTCCTGTAAGGAGAGGGGCGTGACCCCTGTTTCGTGCGTAAGACAAATGAGTCTTGAAGATGAAATGATTTGCCCAAGTCCACGTGGCCATCCAGTGCCAGAGCTGGGGAGTCTGGCTGTGTCCCCATAGCCTCCCGATGGCACATCCCAGAGATGCCACCCACCGGTGTCACCTCTCTGCTCAGATTTTCTCCTGCTCTTAGTAACGGTCCCCTCACCTCCAGGACCCCAGGCTCAGAAGTTTGAGTCATCTTTGAATGCTTGATTCCTCCTGCCTTGTGGCCACATCAAGTCACCGTCCAAGTCAAACATCTCATAGATCCATCCCTCTCCCTCCAGGTCCACCAGCGGCTGTCCTCATTCGGGCCTTTATTATTTTCATGACATTTCCATGCCCGAGTCGATGTCTCTTCCTGACTTTCAAATGAATACAGTATAGGCAACTGAGAACAATAAAAAACAAATCCTTAGTACCCTGAAATAATCATTGTTATTAACCATTTAGTGAATTTTCTCTATTCTCTTTCTGTGCAGGTCAATTTCTTTCTCTTAAATAGTTGCGATCCTGCTGTGGATGTCATTTCTCTCCAGGTCTCTGCTGCTTAGCACTGTATCATAAATATTTCCCGATATTAACAGTACTTTACGAAACTGACATTTATTGACTACCAGGTGATGTGCCTTATGGGTAGATCGAAGTTTAACTTCCCTTCGTCATTGTTCCTTAAAGTCCTTACTCATTTTGCACTTTTTGGAATGATGGTTATGTGAAGACTTGGCACAAAGGATTTTTCTGTATGCTGGGCTACTTCCTTTTGAGAATAACAAAAATCCTTGAAATGGGAAATTTAGATCAGAGCATATTCACCTTTTTTTAAGGTTCTTGACACATCGTGTCAAATTAGACTCCGGAAGAAACCTAGGCGAAGACCCTTTCTAAATGCACTTGGCCAAGATGAGGTTTCAGTTTGCAAATCTCGACAAATTTCTGACTAAAAAATATGGCATTGTTGTGTTTGAGCTGGGGTCACTGCGTTCGCTAGTAAGGGGGGAACGCTTTGGTTTAGGGTTTCAGCTTGCCCTTGGCCAGAGCAGGCTCAGTGGGGGTCCCCTGCCACCCTGCTGCCTTCCCCCTTCTGGACCTCACTGGTAGCGGCATTTGGGGCCAGGTAATTCTGCGCTGAGCACCGTAGGATGTTGAACAGCCGCCCTAGCCCTACCCACTCGATGCTAATAGCCCTCCCTCCCAGTGGGGAGAAACTCACATGTCTCCAGACATCACCTGGGTGGGGCCAGGGATCTGGGTGGGAGGTGGGGAGCCGGGAGGAATGGCAGAATCACTCTTGGTTGAGAACTGCTGGCCCGTGCTGTGCTCAAACCTCCTCGCAGCTCCTGTGGATGTGGACCACTCTGTTCAGAAATCCCCACTGCCCTGGGACCGAGTCCCCACACCCCCTCCCAGCCTCATCTCTCTAGTATCGACTCCCAGGAATTGTGTGGCCTTTTAACGTGATGTGTTTGCTATGTCCTCAGGGTCATTTTCTTCTAGATAGTACTGTTGCTGAGGTCCGGATCTGAGTCTGATTCCTCGGCGATGACCTCTCTACGCCCAGCTGTGAGCCACAGAGTGCACGCTCAGGTCCTGGGCGCTAGGTGGAGGGCGGGTCATTCTGATGACCCAACAGAGCTTCACTGGTGTCAGGGTCACTTAAAAACTTACTGCCTTCACTTAGTCAAGCCCCCTGTTCCCGTGGCCCGTATTCAAACACCCCTCTGGCTAGGAGAGAGCGGGGAGTCGTGTAACGTTTCCTGTCCGCAGGTCTCAGCTTGTGAAAAGCAGCGAAGTGCCAACCATTGTGGTGTCCCCACTTGGTTTTAAACCTGAGGGAGGAAAACTCTCAAGATGTCGTTTTTCTCTGAGAACTCAGTAAGAACAATCAACTATTGTCATGGAACAACTCGACTGTCTTTTAGAGGGTCAAATTTAAGCCCCTCCCCCCCCAAGAAAACCCCCCAGAAAATGTATGACCAATGTTACAAAGCTATTTGGGAGATTTTTATTAGCTTAGCTCTTGGTAAAGCCCGCCTGTAATCCTGAACACGATGTTCAGCTGATTCCCAGAGTCTCCGACTGGTCTCTGAAGGCTGCTGGTGTCAGCGCCCCCTGCTGTCTCCATGGAGAAAAGGGCTTCTGTCCTTCTTTCTGAGTAGCAGCACCCTCCCTGGCATGAGAGGCACGTGTCCCCACAATTGTTTAGGAAGCAGCCGGTCTAGTGGGCCGCTTGCCCAGGTGTGCCGCTTGCCCAGGTGTGCCGCTTGCCCAGGTGGGCCACTTGCCCAGGTGGGCCACATAGAGTAAGGAAAATAGACTCAAGTCCCCGTCGCGGGCTGATGGGACGAGGGACGGATGGGTCGGGTGGAAACCACAGAGCAGCCCATGAATGAGAACAAGGACAATCGGCGTGACTGAGCAGAGGCATCCCCGGGTCTAGGGAGGCGACCCACCGCGGTTTCAGTTCAGACTCAGCCAGGGGTAAAGTACCCGGGGGAGCTACGAGCCCGGGTGCGTCCTGGGAACTCAGCGCCTCGTAATTATCGTTAGTCTTCATTTTCACCTGCGCCCTCGGTGGGAAATCAACTTAGACATGATTTTGGAAAGCGGAAGTGATCATAGCATGGTGGATTCTATAAGGAAAAGCATTTCAGATACAGATGACCTCGAAGAGAAGGAAAAGAAATGGGAGAAACAGGTGATGTGTTTCATTCCTTTGGCTTTATTTACTTATTATTTGTTTGCTATTTTCCAAATTAGCGCAGAGAAGCTCAGCTCTTTCTAAGACGTGTAATTTTATTTTCAGTGTTACTAACATTGGAGAATAAGGGAGGGGTGAAGATGGTAGGACCAGCCACAGACTCATTTTGGACTATGTTGCGCACGAGTTTGTAGTTAAAGGCAGAAATCTTGTTCACGTTGCTACCCTGGGGTCGATAATTTCCCGGGTTGGGTCCTAGCCCCCATGAAGGCGTCACTGCGGTCAGAGGACCAGGGCTCACATAGGCGGCACCCTAGTGAACTCAGACGTGGTTCAGTGGCTGTCATCAGAGAGTGCGGAAAGGTATTCCGAAGCAGGGGATGCCTTTTCTAAACGTCTGTGCTGGGTGCTTTGCTGGAATCTGAGTCGGCGCCTCCCTGGTTAAGAGCCCCGTTTCTGAGGACATCGGGGACGGGAAATAATGTTCCTTCCACCTGAGTTCTCTCCGGGGTTCCTTTATCAAAGGACATTTCACAGGAGAAAAACCAAATATGAGTAATTCAGCCTGGAGGCTTCTATAGCGTTTTCAACACAGGACGATTCTGTGGGGTAAGGACGGGACAAAGGAGAGCGGGGTTGAGCACACCCGGGGTCGGCAGAGTGAGAAGGTGAGTCTATGAAAAAGAGACGAATGGTGACAAAAGCGAGTAAACTTGATGTTGGTTCCCCTGGTGCCGTCTCCAGGCTGATGGGGTCTAATGTGGCATCTGGTGATGAGCTTCTGTCCTTCCTTATAGAGGACCGCGGGAGGACACCTTTGCCAAGCTGTGTCCTGCTTTCAGGCGAATAGGAGGAGGGCAGAGAGGTTATCCTGGTATCTTTTTCTTCTCAAATGCCCTTCCCCTCAAGACAATTCTTATGCCAAACGTTTCCTGGGGGAAAAAACCACCCACGGTGGAGACTCGCTGATCTGAACTAAGAGATCAATGACTGGTACCGTGCTATTACTACACCACAGACTTGACTCAGATTTCACCCGCTTTCCCACTAACGCCCTTTGTCTGCTCTAAGATCCCACCCACCATGGCATCTAGTCACCATGTCTGTTTATGGTCGTTTCTGACATTCAGGTGGTATCCTTGTCTTCTTCGTCCTTTTATCTTAGTGTTCACTGACGGGTTCAGAATGGCCCTCTCTGGCTTACGTGTTCCTCTCTACCTCCCTTCTCGCGATCGGTGGTCCCTCTGGATAGATTTCCTCAGAGCGTGTCAAGCCGAGATCTAGTTTCCCTAAGTGGTTGACCAGTTGTCCACCAACTGTTAATGAGATAATATCTCTCTACTGGTTGAAAATGCCAGGCATGTATCCAAGTTGGTGTTTCTACACAAGGACTTCCCTGATGCATGCCATTGTGGTTGTTTTCTTTTTCTAGAACATTTTATGCCTCTTGCATATTAAGTGACTCACAAAAACGACTCTGTTACTGCCCGTGGGTTCAAAAGACGGAGACTATTCGAGGCCCTACTAAGCGCCAGCTGTCGGCCCTAGGTGCAGCTCTGTGCTGCAGGAGTCAGGCGATGGGAGACTGGCTGCCATCAGACCTTTTCAAATTTTGATTATTTTTAAAATGCCTCCTCCATCTAATCTCTGTCACTCTGAACTGGAGGAATCCTCTAGGGACCTCATACAGGTGCAATCATGCAATATTTATCTTTTTTGTGTGTGTGACTGACTTCTTCCACTTAAGGTAATGCCCTCCACGTTCATCTGTGTTGTAGCCTGGGTCAGAAATGCCTTCCTCAATAAGGTCGAATTTTATCCTGCTGTGTGCCTGGAATACATACCTGGACTTGTGTATCCATTCATCTGCAGAGGCAGATTATGGTCAGTTGAGGCCCTGGGTGCAAAAGAAAATATTGGGCCCCTTAAAAAAATGAGAAAGACAGGACAAATAAAAATACATGTTAACCATATATTTTTTTGTATTTTTCCGAAGTGAGAAGTGGGGGGAGGCAGACAGACTCCCACATGCGCCTGACCTGGATCCACCCGGCATGCCCACCAGGAGGCAATGCTTGGCCCCTCTGGGGCGTAGCTTCACTGCAACTGGAGCCATTCTAGCACCTGAGGCAGAGGCCATGGAGCCATCCTCAGTGCCCGGGACAACTTTACTCCAATGGAGCCTTGGCTGCAGGAGGGGAAGAGAGAGACAGAGAGAAAGGAGAGGGGGAAGGGTGGAGAAGCAGATGGGCGCTTCTCCTGTGTGCCCTGACCGGGAATCGAACCAGGGGCCTCCACACGCCAGGCCGACGCTCTACCACTGAGCCAACCAGCCAAGGTTAATCATATTTTTAAATAAATAAAAAATATTTTGTGCTATTCATGTTAAAATTGCACATGTGAAACCAGACTTGGTGTCACTAGAAAAAAGTATCAAGTTGGGATTTCGTGGGGCCCTTCAGAAGTCGGGGCCCAGGGTGCATGCTCAGTGTGCCCGCCGTTAAAACCGCCTCTGTTCATCTGCCCTGGACACTTGGGTGGCTTCCGCTCTTGGCTAGCGTAAATTATGCTGCTATGAGCATAGGTATACAGATACTTGTCTGAGTCTCTGCTGTTAATTCCTTGGGCACGTTCCCAGAAGTGGGATTGCTGGATCGTATTGCAATTCTGCTCTTGGTTTTCTGAGAACCTACTATCCCATTTTCCAGAGCAGCTGCCCTATTTTGCATTCCCGTTGGTAACGTACAAGTTTTCCAATTTCTCCACATTCTTAATCACACTCATTATTTTCCGATTTTCCGATACTAGCCATATCGGTGGGCATGTTGGGATGTCTCATTGTGCCGCTGAGGTGCATATGTCTAATGAGTCCCTTAATAATGGTGAGCTTTGTCATTTTAGGTGCTTTTTGGTTATTTGTACTCCTTCTTTGGAGAAATGTCTATTCAAATCCTTTGCCCATTGTTCATTCAGGTTATTTCATTGTTCCTAACCCTAATTTGATGAAAGCTTTTATTACGCATGGAGGCTGAAGACTGACATACTTTTTTATGTACCTACTGGGACAATAATAGGATTTTTCTCCTTTATTTGGTAAATGGGGAACTACATTTATTATTTTCATATGTAAACTAACTATATATCTCTCTGTTAAATTTTAGCTAGTCATGAAGCATTGTGCTTTATAAAAAATAAACATAACGATGGATTCCATTTGCTAATATTTTGGGGATTTATTTCTTTTCTCATGATGTTACTAAGGAATGCCGGTATGTCATTTTCTTTTTTCTTAAATTAAATTTGTTGGGGGACACTAGTTAACATAATTTCACAGGTTTCAGGTGCCCAATTCTACAACCCATTTCTGTACCATATTGTGTGGTCACCCCCTCCAGTCCAGTCTCCAAACGTCCCCATTTCTCCTCCCGCCCCCCACATGCTCCTCCACCTGCGATTGGCATTTGCATTTCTGTGCTGATGACTGGCCTTGAGCATCTTCTCAAGTCTATGGGCCGTCTGTATGTTCTCTTTGGAGAAGGCTCTATTCAGGTCCTTTGCCTGTTTTTTATTGAATTGTTTGTTTGTTTAGGTGGAAGAAGATAGGAATTCTAAAAACATCTTTATTTCGCCACGTTCTTGAAAGAAAACTTTGCAAAGTGTACGATTCTACGTTTAGAATGATTTCCTCTCCTCGCCGCGGCTCCTGAGCCGGCAGCTGTGGGTCCGATTGTCACCCCTTCCTTTGAGCGGTTTCTGCTGTCTTCTCTTCGTGCCCGGGCTTATGCTTCATCCTGACGTTTCTAGATTTAAATTTCGTTTCTGTTAACTTTCATGGTTTGCTGCACTTCCTGCATCTCACGGCCCTTGTTTTCATTCATTCTGGAAATTTCCCAGCCGTTTCTTTATGTCCTTCCCTTCGTGTGCTCTCTGATCTCCTTTCCGTTCTGACGACGATGTTCACGATCCGCCCGGTGACGGGAATGCGCTCTGAGGGACGACATCCTTAGGTGACTTTGTTGTGCGGATGTCCTACCAGGCGCTGGCACACGCGCGGACGGTAGATCCTTCTACACACCCAGGCCGTGTGGCACAGCGTCACCACCTAAGGCTGCCAGCGTACGGCACGCAACTGTACTGAATGCTGTGGGCGACGGTAGCACAGGTATTTGTGTGCCTAAGTGTAGAAAAGGTTCAGTGAAAGCGTGGCCTCAAAGTAACGCTGTGCGCGCACGCATGTGTGTGTGCGCGCGCATATGTGTGCGCGCATGTGTGCGCGCGCACACGTGTGCGTGCATGCGTGTGTGTGTACACGTGTGCTGCGTGTGTGTGCATGTGCGTGTGTGCGTGCATGCATGTGTGTGCGTGTGTGCGCGCACGTGTGCGTGCATGCGTGTGTGTACACGTGTGCTGCGTGTGTGTGCGTGTGTGCGTGTATGCATGTGTGTGCGTGTGTGTGCGCGCGTGTGCGTGCATGCGTGTGTGTACACGTGTGCGTGTGTGTGCATGTGTGTATGTGTGTGTGCATGTGCGTGTGTGCGTGCATGCATGTGTGTGTGTGCACGCGTGTGCGAGCATGCGTGAGGAGGCAGGAGCAGGCTGTGGGGGGAGCTTCGGAGGGAAAGGAAGAAGGGAGAGCAGGATCAGGAGAGAGCCAGAGAGGTCAAGTATGAGTCAGGAACTAATAAAGAGAAGCAGGGAGGGAGAGAGGAGAGGGGACAACCGGGAGGGAAGGGGAGTGAATTTGTAGGCTTGAGCGAATGCGTGTCCAGGGGCACGTGTGTGTGTGTGTGTGCACTGGCGAGCGTGGGTGTGTGGACAGTGGGCTCCCAGCCCCTTCCTGCCCTCCCCCCTTGCCGACTCGGGGCCCCAGGCACGAGGTTGCCACGGCGGGCACAGGGTGGGTGGACAGCGTGCTGAGCCTCATCTATTTAAACCACCCGGACCTGGCAGTAAGGGTAACAGCCTTTTCTTTTAGCGTCACTATTATAATCCATTAAAATCTCACAGGACCGCCGTGGTCTGCGGGGCCCGAGACCTGTGTCCGTAGGTACGTCTCACACTGTCCGGTTGTGTAGTCCTTCCCGGTATCTCCAGTGACCCTGACGCAGCCAGTAACTCTTACTAAGTTTATTTTCTCTACTTCACTAACTCTATTCTCAGCTACATTCAGTGAACCTGTTTTCAATTTTAATGAACGTTGTTTTTCATTCGGGATCATTCTTTTTAGTTTTCTGTTTTTGGAATCACTGTGGTTCTTGGTGGGACAGTGAAGGGGTCGTTCTCTGACCCAGGAAGCACACAGGCCAGGGAGAAGGAGAGGAAAGCAAAATGGATCTGCGTCAGTCCTGGGGGAGCCTCGGAACCTGTGCTGGACCCGCACAGCAAGGGGGGCTGGTTTCCTGGAGGGGGGGGGACTGGTGACGTCTCAGGGAGAAGGTGGCGTTAGCCAGACGGCAGAGGACCTGGCAGGAGCGGAAGCTACACATAGCGGATACCGAGATGCAAGAAGTTTTGGAGAGTGACCAGTAGAAAGTGTCGCCCTTGGGTCCCCGGGGACTTGAAGAGTTGCAGACAGGAAATGTCAATGGAAAAGCAGTTCAGGCCCAAAGGCTTCAGGTCTCACTCTGGGCCATTGTGATGCTCTCGGGTGCTGCCAGGATGGCAGGGGCAGTGCCTGCATCCAGCTAGTTTGTGGAGAGCTGCACTTGTGGACCGAATGCCAACATCTTATTCGGACGAGGCCGCTCCTATTTCCTTAGGGTTTCCTTGTAAAAATACATCGGGGATGTCAGCTCACCAACCGAAGGCATGCGTTTGCAGACAGCCTTGACGGGGCTGACGTATCCCTGATCTTTCCGGGCGCAGCTCCCTGATTGCAAATGAGCTTCCTGCTTTTCTCCCCCGAGCGCCGATCGGGGGGCAGGGGCGCAGGCCCTGAGCCTGGGGCCGGCGCAGGCAGGCCTGGGAGAGGGTTTCTAACATGATGTAATTGGATGTGAATCGTTCATTACATTATGCAACAGCAAAGCACACACGAGCCCAGTCTCTGCAGCTGAGTTGAATTAGTCCCTCAACCAGAAGAAATTAGAGGGTAAGACGCAAGACAAGCAGAGACCAGAAGGCCAAGTGCCCCACGGCGTCCTTCCCTTGGGCTCCACCTGCTCGGCACGAGAGACCGCTTAGCTGGATGCCACGTGACTCCCAGCTGTCCCCACCTCTGGGAAACCTGCCGGCCACATGCCTACCAACCTAAGTGAACAACGGCCTTGCTTTTTAAAAAGATTTATTTAATAACAGCCTCGACGGGATACAAACCACAGGCCGTAACTGCCTTGCACTGTGCTGCTCCCGCCAGCAATGTCTTCCAGACGGTAATTTTAAAACGCTGTAAATCAATCGGCGAGGGCTGTGTGCTCTTCAGCCGAGAGTCCCTTGCGTCCCGGGTCGCAGGCACCCTTAGTAAAAAGGGTTGCCAAAAACCAAACTTGTCCCGAGACTCCCTTTCCAGCAGAGAAGCTTTCCTTTGAAATGAGGGTTATTTTTATTTCTGCAAGGAAATGCACCCCCTGCCCCCCCCAGCCCCTACCCTAACCCCTGTCAAATCTCAGACGGAGTCTGAGCCATCTTGTTTTCCCTCGTGACACGCCAGGGTCTGCTGTCCGGTCGGAACGGCCTGTCAAGCCGGTTCCCCGCTTCCTTCCTGAAAATTGCCCTCACACGGAGAGACTGGCGGTCGTGTCAGGACTGGAGAATGTGTCCTTTCAAACCCATGGAAAAGCCATTGCGCCGACTGCTAGTACTTTAGCAAGTAAATGGTTTTGGTCTGAGAGTAATTGATCTCTCTGCTCTGTCTCCACTCTCCTGTCCACCTGGCTTTTGTCTCATTTTCTACCCATCCGTGCTTCTGCTAAGGGAGTGTGCAGAGGCCCTGGCTGGGCGCCTCTGAAGCCTTGTCCCGGCGTGCCAGAGGTCACGGGTTCGACCTTCAGTCGGGGCACGTACAAGAAGCAATCAATGAGCACACAGCTAAATGGAAGAACTAAAGAAAATAGCAAGTGGATGCTTCTTCCTCTCTCCCTCTCCCCCTCTCCCTGCCTCTCTTTCTCTCAAATCAATGGGAAAATTAAAGAAAAAAAGAAGTGTGCGGAGAGAGAATGTGAAGTTGGAATTGGTCAGGTTTGCCACTTAGTTCATAAAGGTGTTGGAGTAGAGAAGGGTTGGAGCTGATGTCCACGGAGGAACAGTTCTAACGAGATCTGTGCACCTGAAGTTTTGCTGATGTCCAGTCCCCATCAAGCTGGGTGCACAGGGCCCCATGGCCTCCCCTCCCCTGGTCCCTTTCAGCCGAATGGACGTGCAGCACCTGCCAATATGGCGGCCCAGGGAAGGCGGGGAGGGCTTCCGGCACCCTCCTGAGCAGGACACGTCCTGCAGGGAAGACAAAGGCACAGGACAGCCCAGCAACGGCCCTGCCTTTCGGGAATCAGGCTGAGTCTCAAAACAGTTTCTCCTCGAGGCCGCCCCCCTGAAACCGAGAGCACCCGGGCTCCCCTGGAACAACATGCTTCTGCTGTCATAGGAGTGAAGACAGAATCGTCCCCAGGGGACAGGCATTCTCCCTCTGCCCTGTGCTCTGCGGCTCGCCCAGCTGCAGGGCCCGTAGCCATGTCTCCGTGCCAGTGCACGCCCCTGGTTCCTAACGGGAATCTGGACCCCAGAAGGTGCCCGACAGAAGACCTCTGTGTCATTGAATTCATGTTTACTTCTAAGAAAATGTCAAAATTGCCCCGAGGTTACTTTTGGGCGGAGGTCCTGTATCTCTTCGCCATCTGTTAGCTGGTAGGCAGGTGCATCTCCAGGATTTTACCAGGCTCTTCACGGGCTCATCGCCCTCCCTGAAGCCAGGGGCCACCTCCCACGATGATGTGAGGAGCCTGACAAGGGTTCGAGAGTGACAGGTACCATGCCGGTGTTAGGTGAGACCGTGAGCAAAGCGAGGTCCCTGCTCACGGAGCTTGCCACTGAGTGGCCAGAGGTGGACCACAGACGGGAGCGTCAGCATATGAGACATTGTAAGAGGGGAGAAGAGCTTTGCAGAGAGCACGGGAACCAGGTGATGGGACTGAGGGGGCTCGTTTCCTTGCAGCGGTCGGGAAACACATCTCGGAGTAAATGGCGCTTCAGGCCAGGTCTAGACGATAAGAAGGAGCCCACCCGGTAAAGGTGGAGAGGACGAGCATTTGGGACGGAAGGAAGGAAGGGCACAAAGGTCTTCCTGCCATAAGGAATGGAGCCGGCACATCCCAGGGTCAAGAGCAGGGCCCGCGGCGTGACTGGAGAGTAAAGGGAGCAGGGGAGGGTCCCACAAGCAAGAAGCCAGGTCACGACGGGAGAACCTGAGGTGTGATGGAAAGCCATTAGGATTTAAGCAGAGAAACGTCATGATCTCACTTATATTTGACCAAGATCTGAGGTGGACGCAGGACAGCGAACAGAGCAAGGCATCCACCCAGGTGAGTGACATGGGAGACGGTGAAGAGGTCAGGGTGGGTTTCAGCTGGAGTTCACAGGACTGTTCGCTAACTTCCTGTCGAAGAAGGGGATCGTGGTACCGCCCAGAGTCAGGATGGGATGCTTGTTAGCTTATGCTCCACTGAGTCATTTTCAGATGGATGAGACGGCGAGTGGCTGTCAGCCGCCCACCGGTCCCTGGGGGGTGGGGGTGGGGTGGGGAGCCTGCACTGCTGGCCGGAGCCTGGACGGAGCCTGGACGTGTCTGCAGGGTCCCAAGCCCTGGACCAGACTGTGGGCGGGGGCGCGGCCATGTTTAGAGATGCCTGCAAATTCTGGAAACTGGGAAAGTGACACCGGAGAATGATCCTAGGTAGAAAATTAGAAATGTTAAGGCCAATAGCTGACGGACTGAGCAGACTTAACCACCCTTAGAAAACGCGGGGTGGACGTGGGATGAGGCGGACCAGGAGTTCACGTTCAGGGGTGCCATTTTGTGACACGTTGAGCTGGACCCATGGTGCTGTTGGGTTCTGAATAGCATTCCCATTTGACTGCCGCCCCTGCGTTAAATGGGGGGCTTTGAAGAGGCTGTTTGTGTACTCAAGTGTGACTGTATTATATATCCAAGAGGTATATTTTTTTCTTTAAATCCCTGCCATACATAATTAAAAATGCATAATGGCCGTCATAAGACTTTCTAAAAAATTCCCTTCTCCGTAATTTTCTTGACAGTACACTTTCCTGGACTATAGCTCTTATTTTTGAACCTTTTAATACAGAATCTTGCCATGGTCCATGAGGTAACAGAACCTTCCAGCACCCTGGTGCTCAAAGAAGAGGGGGGGAGGATGTATTTTTCAAGAGATAATGAGGGCGATACTTAAACTGAGCTCTCCCTGACCACGTTGAATAGGGGTTTGCAATCTCCACACCCGAAGCTGCCTCATGAGGAGGAATCATTGATCTGCTGTGATAATTGAGAGGGAACCGGATCGCTCGGGCAGCCAATCTCTGTCTCCTTGTTTGTGTTTTTACAGTCTCTCGTGGAAACAATACATGTGTTTTCCTTCACTCGCTTTTATTTTTAGAAATATCTGGAAAACGCAGTGCCTCCCGCCCGGCCACGGGACGCTCGTTAGCGTTAGTGGGAGAAAGGCATCTTGGTGGAGGAAATGAACCCCGCAGCCCGCCTCCCGAGCGTGTAAATAACAGCAGACCCGGGGCCACGGGCAGGCCGGGCTGCGGGGTCCGTCGTCAGCTCTGTCCTGGGGTCACAGGGGACAGACCACCCTCCAGATCTGGGCAGGGTGGGCCTCCGCGGGTTTATCGGAAACCTGGTGTCTGTTGATTCTCACTGCCTTCTCTTTCCCAGTTCCAGGGCACACTTGTCTGACCTCAGAGCTTGTCCCACTGCGACAGGACTTTGCCGAGAAATTCTGACTGTTTGTATGCATGCGTTGACCTTGGAAGACTGTTCGAGGTTGAGTGGAGGTTTGGCATGAATCTTACTGCATACCCCACCCGCCCGCCCCTTCTCCACCCCAAGACAGGTCTTAGTAGCCTCTGAATCAGACTGAAGTGTCAGGGCATCTTAGAAGGTGAGGAGGGTCAACACAAAGGTTCAGAAGGGCGAGGGCTGCAGCTGCCCTTTGAAAGGCCTCAAGGTAGCCCTGGCCAGTGGCTCAGTGGATAGAGCATCAGCCTGGCATATGGACAACCTGGGTTGGATTCCCGGTCAGGGCACACGTGAAAAACGACCATCTGCTCCTCCCCTCCCTCCCTCTTCTCTCTCTCTTTCCCTCCTACAGCCAGTGGCTCAAATGGTTTGAGCATCGCCCCCAAGGGCTGAGGAGAGCTCGGTTGGTCTGAGTGTTGGCCTCAGGCACTGAGAATAGCTCGGTTGATTCGAGCATTGGCCCCAGACAGGGTTGCCAGGTGGATCCCAGTCGGGGCGCATGCAGGAGTCTGTCTTACTAACTCCCCTCCTTTTACCTAAAAAGAAAAGAAAAGAAAAGACGTCAAGGTAAAGAAACAAAGATGGCTCAAAACATGGCCGGAGCTGGGGAGAGGCCGCAGTATAAAACCTGGAGACTTACCTTCCTGAGAGAAGGTTCTAGAGCAGTGGTGAGCAATCTTCTGAGCTTGGTGTGTCAAAATTCGCCAAACAACCGAGCATCACTCGGGTGGTGTGTCACTTGGAGAAACACGGCCTAACAGGAAGTCCCAGAACCAGACGCTCTGTGCCGGAGTTCTGTTGTTTTGGCCTCCAGACCTCCGGCACAGAGTGTCTACATTACAGCAAATGTTTTATCCTCGGCTCCTGCACCTGGCCGTGCCCGAGCCAAGGATGAGACGTCCTTCTCGGCATGCGGCCCCATGTTTCTCTGGTATGCGGCCGCATGCAGCCGCTCGTCTTCGAAAATGGCTACATGCGTCAGTGCTGACACGTGTGTCATAGGTTCGCCATCACGGTTTTAGGGTCCCACAGTTGGGGCCTTTCAAGGTTTAAAAGCCAAATGAAAGCCAGTCAGCCTTTTCTTTCCCGATTTGAAATTAGGAATAAGTTGGGTAGTCTGCCCCCCAAAAAGAGGGCAGGGGAGTGGGTACAGGAAAGAACAGTGCACACCTGCCAGCATTCTGTGTGACCCACGGCCAGCGGTGTGAGTGTGTGTGAAAGCGCCCCGCGGGGTTAACCGAACATTTCTAAACGTCAGGAGGAAGCTATTCCTCTCGTAACAGACAGCTAGCAAGACGCAAAGTCCACACGGCTTGCCTATTAGACGTCGGTTCAGGAACGGCGTGTAAATTTCAGTGATTTTTCTTTATTCCTTCTCTGCGTTGCTCCAAAATGATGCTCTTCAGTAAGACACTGGTCAGTTTATTCTCACAAGGAAACCTGTCTCTTTCAGGCAGAAGGAACAGGATTTCCCTAGACACAAATACTCATGATAGCGTTTAAAAAAAAAAATAGTTAACTAAATTCCCATTCTGTTCTGCACTAAGCGGTTTCTCAGGGCAAAGCCATAAACTCCATGGGTTTTGTTTCTTATAACTTACTCCCAGCAACCAGAAAGGAAGAACTCGGGAGGTCCACTCGCCCCGGGAGTGCTCGGGGAAGTGGTCGGTGTGACAGCACCTGTTTATTTCATTGGGAAGATGATGGTCATTGGGGAGGCGACAGGGAAGGACAGGACATGAGATGTCTCAGCCTCACAGTCCTCGGAGGTGAGGGCAGAGAAAACCAGCCGGCGCCCGGTCTCCCTGTCCCCACGTTGCCTGCGGTCTGGCGGGCCAGCTGGGATGCAGGCTCATTCGGCTGCTGGATTTATCCTTTGTTACTGTTTTCACGGGGCGTGTGCTTCTCTCCAGGGGCCCCTGGGCAGCTTCTCCCATTCTGATTGTCCAAAATAGTTCTTCAAAGGGAGCCGCGTCACTAGCCCGAGACGCACACAGGGCCCCATGTGTCCCGCGGGGCTTGGACAGACGGGACTGAGGTTGGTAAAAGGCTCTGAGAAAGTCGGAGAAGCCACACCGGCCAGCAAGGGAGCGCTTGCAGCCGCCCCAGCAGGGCTGAGAGGCCTAGCCCAGAGCCAGCGGTTTCCCTGGGAATCCTTCTCCAGCCCAGGAGCTCGCTTCCTTTTCTGACATGGGACCCCGGGAGGCATTTATATCCTCCCAAAATGGGGTCTCCAGATCTTGATCTGGAGGGGAGGGTCGGACTGGAGAGGCAGGAAGTGGAGGTATCGTGTGTCAGGCCAGCCCGTCTGCCTCCTGGCCCCGGCTGGCCCCACAGAGCCCGACCCCACGGCCGGTGTTCCGAAAGCACGTTGGGAAAGGGGGGATTCTGCGGTCGGTGCCCTCCACAGTCCTGCAAAGTCCCTAATTCCGTGTCTCACACCCGAGGCCCAATCTTTGATCCTATTTATTAAGCACTTCAAATTGGCTCCTTAATTTTGTTCATTTCTTTCCCAGCTCAGCAGGAAATCGACCCGTTTCTGGCTGAAGTCCAGGGACCGCTGAGCTAAAGGTTAAAGGTTTGCTTCTTCCAGCACCTGTGATCTCTGTCGTCACCTTAGTGGTATTCAGCAAGCCCCAAGCAGGGTCACAGGCCCATCTCCTATGCATTTTCGTGGAGAAAGGGAAATGAGGACTATATATGCAAATTAATGCCAGGAAACAGCGGTCAGAGCAAGGATGGCATAGCGACGATGCTGGCCATTATCTTATTATATATTACCTTGACGTTGACATTCATCTTAATAATATAAATATGCCCTTCTGTAAAAAATATAATTGCATAACGTACATAAACAGCTTGTTGATTATATACATAGGTACATTTCTACAGACAGATGACGTACTCATAGTAAAAATAAATAATATGTAGCATTACCTAATCGTAGATGTAACTTGGTTTTATAGATGAGGCTGGGTAGGTGAGGAGGGATTTGAACCCAGGTGTCTGGACCCAGAGTCAATGTGCCTGGTTCTACTGCTTATCATCAGGAAGGTCATTGGCATTCTCCAGGGTACCAGCAGGTGCAGTCTCTTTGAAGCCAAGTGCATGGGCACAGCATACACAAGGGAGCTCCACACTCAGCTCCAGGGGTCAGTCCTGGCAGGAGGGGCACCCTGTGTTGGGAGCTGGGATGGTTCCAATCCCACCACCCACCACCACCCACAACCACCGGGAAGTGCTGCAGCCCATCTGCCCATCTCCGGGTGAGCGCAGCGTGTGGAAGCCCGGGCCGTGGATGTGCACCCATCAGATGTTTTCAGTGCAACTCTTGTTTTATTTTTAGTAGAAACAAAAGTATTTTCCGGAAGCAGCGAGAAGCACCAGGAGGCACGTGGGACTCGGTCTGCCTCCGCAGTGGAACAGAAGCCAGTTAGAGACGCTCTTCCCAATGGGCGTAGCTCTGCACGCAGCGGCTGTCAGTCTAGCGACCTTTCTGAGCTTGCCGAGTCTCGACAGCAACGCTTCCGGAAACCCGGCATCCTCTTACCTGGGTTTCTCTGCCCCTTACAAGATTTATGCACTTCCACTCAGGGAGAAAATGGTGTTCAGCTAGAGACAGAGTTCCCCAGAGGTAAGGAGCGAGGGAGGTAGGGCTGAAATGATTCCTCCTTGAGATTCACGTGGAAGACGGTACCATGTCTGCCTGGGCCCCAGTTCCCACGAGCTCACCTGACGAAGCTGCCGCTTCTCCATCTGTGAGAGCACAGCAGGCAGGTGTACACGGCAGGCCGGCTCTAGCTCCCAGGCAGACATGGTACCTGGAGAAGGCAGCCCCTCGGAGGATGGCCATGCCCAACCCTGCTGTGGGCATGGCCAGCAGCACCTGAGGCTAAGAGGGCCGCTCGCAGGTGCCCAGCGAGCTCTCGGGCTTAGCTAGGGAAGGTTTGAGGTGCTGAGGGGGCTGCTCAGAGGGCAGCAGGTCCACGAGGCTGACCATGATCCCCTACAGACGATGACCAGGATGATGGCTGAGAGCTGTCGGCCCCTTGTGTGCCCGGCACTGAGCAAGCATGGGCACTGCCCCTCACAGTGCCCACAAGGTGGGGCCCCGGGCCGGCCTCTCACCTGGCAGGGAACTGAGAATTCAAACCCGGCTGTCATTGCTCTAAAGAACATGAGAAGAAAGTGGAAAAAGACCATGTTCCGTATATAATAGCTTTTCTGTCATGCTAAAGATTTTCCCGAAGAGCTATAGGTAAGGACAGAGAGAGAAATATCAGGTTGAAGAGTTTGGGGTTGTAAGAGTTAACCTATTGATGGTCATCGATAAGAACGACTTCCCTCGGAACCCCAGCGAACCCCGAGCTTTTCCGTCAGTAATCTATTCAAGAGACATTTCTCAGACACCGACTGTGTGCCGGGCACCATACTTGGCTCCCCTGCCCCCCAGGTTCTCTCCGTCCATCGCCAGAGACACGGGGGTCCTAACTGTCCAGGAAGCTGAGAATGACCCCAGATGCTCCGAGGAGGCTCAGCACAGACATCTTCCCCAAGGAAATTATTTTGAGCTGGAACTTAGAAGCTGATCAGACGCCCTGGCTGGGTAGTTGGGTTGGTTAGAGCATTGTCTGGATACGCTAAGGTTCAGGGTTTGATCCCCGGACAGGGCACGTACAGTAGTCAACCAGTGAATGCAGGAGTAAGTGGAACCACAAATCAATGTCCCTCCCTCCCTCCCTCCCTCCCTTTCTTGTTCTTCCCCTCCTCTCTCTCCCCCTTTCCTCCCCACTTCTCTCCCTCCCCCTCTCCTGCTCTCTCTTCCTTCCTCTGTCTCTAAAATCAGGGGCCTAGCATGAGTCTAAAGTCATACCGGTCACGTTGGAGGGGCCTCATCAACCCATAAGGGAGTTTGGAGTGAGGGCAGGGCCCAGACCTTGAAGGCGACTGTCTCCTAGACAACGTGGAGGATGAATAGGAGAGAGAAAGGCTGGGGGGACTGGGACCCAGCCAGAGATGGTGCCCGTCGTGTCCCTGGGGAGGAGGGGCCACAGCAGGGAAGACTTTTGACACAGTGGACGAAGCTTTGTTGTGAGCACCGAGGAAGACGGGCAGGTTAGGACTGCCCTTGGGTTGCTGGATCTGGTGACAGTGGGGGTGGGGAAGGGGAAGGAGACCGTGGGCTCCCCGAGTAGAGGGTGAGCCAGAAGGAAGGCTCACAACAGGACACGGAGACCGGGTGCGGAGGGGTAATTCAGTCTAGCTGGAGGGGCTTGGGGGTCGGATATCCAGGCCAGTGGTTAAGTCCGAAGCAGGAACGGGCAGAGGAGCAACGGGAAATCCTTTCGAAAGAGCAGGAGCAGATGTTCAGGAGCAGGAAGGGGAATCACCTGAGAACCTCTAAGCAGCATTTTGTTGGAACAGAATCAACAGTGATAGTTGGATGTGGACCATCCGCCGTGCACAAGCCATGGAGCGCTGGGCCAGCCTGTGGGGCTTGTAGGCACTGGGGGGGAATGGATGGGCTCTGAGCAGAGATAGGACAACTGGACCAGACCAGAGAGGGTCCAGGCATGAAAGGGGGACGTCCTAGCAGGGGGTTCAGGTAAGACATTCACAGGACCGTGGAGGGGCATCCTGGGACTACGTGAGTCTCCAAATGACCACGTCCCCACTCCCAACAGAAGGAGCTCCATTGGGCACCGGGGCTGGCACTGTGGAGGGTGAATATGACACGGTCCAGTCCTCACAGGAGTCACAGGCTTGTGGGTTAAAACATCCCAGATGTGCTGAATGTGCGGAGTGTGTTCCACGGTGAGAACAGAGCAGCAGAGGGCATGGAGCCTCGGGAAGAGGGGGACAGCTTCCTGAGAGCCTGGGCTCGGCCTGGAGGAAGGAGGTCCCTGGGCGGAGGCATCAGAGCGGCCTGTGCAGACAGGAGGTGCGCAGGGTGGGGTGGGATCCTTGTTGTTGAGTTTCAGAACCGGGAAGGTTTGCTGAGGCTGTTGGGAAGTGCAGTGGGGATGGGGAGGGGGAGCAGACAGGAAGAGGGGCCTCGGAGAGACTGGAGGACATTGTGTTTCTGGCGCTTCTGGTGGAGGAGCAGGTCAGTAAGTGACAGTGCCTAGTAGGAGCACACCTTCCACACACCCAGAGGCCGCCCTGCTGGGGTGCTGTTGAACCAACTCAACCCCTGACCTTGCTCACAAAGGAATGTCAGCAAGGCCCCAGGACGTGACCACTCCTGCTGCTGACACAGGGCATTCCAATTACCAGTGGAAAGCCAGGGGTCAGTCTCTGGCAAATTAAGGGAAGGAATGAAGAATTGAACACCACCCCTCTGTCTGACACCATTAGTGTAGCAAACGTAAGACAAACTAATAACACGCTGTTCCCAGACAACCCGATGGGGATAATTGTACGGCACGCACTCAGTGTGAGGCACGGAAAAGAACAGTTCCATGGCGCTGTGAGCAAAGGCATTTGAATATCAGAAGCCAAGGGACAACCTCCGTGGCATCATTAGCCGGCCGTGGGGTCCGGCGGTCCACACACATCCCTCTCTGTGACCAGCGCGGCCGGTGGGGGGGTGGGCTGTGATGAACCATGACATCAGCATCTTAATGAGGTCCATTAATAACCCACCGGCGTTTCTATTTTCAAAATCGTCTTGTGTGTCTAATGGTGCTGAGGAGCCAGGAGAGAACCACTTGGCGCCCTCTAAATGGGCCCCTGAATCTCCCCTCCTAGGCGACTACACATGCTGTGACTTGGTTGTAAAGATAAAGGAATGCAAGAGGAGCAAGACCCCTGTCGTGTCTGAGCCCGAGCCTCAGCCAGCGCCGCCCACGCCAGCGCCCGGCGGGGACCCAGAGACCCCCGACCCACAGGAAGACTGTTTCGAGCACCAGCAGATACCAGCCACCGCCCCCTTGACCCTGCAGGTAAGGTCTTCTGCATTGCCTAGACCGAGTCTCACGCAGGGGGACCTCTCCTGGGAGTCCGTAGTCACAGGACCTCACTTCCGCTCCAGAGGCTGGAGACCTGAGGCTCCTTGGTTGTGGGCAGAGTGGAGGGAGGCACGGGCCGACATCTGCCTTCGCTCTCATAACCTCGATGTTGGTTCTAGTCCACCATGCTGCAGTGGGGCCCAGGGTGCTGGCAAGCACTGGCTGCTGGGGCCCGTCACCCGCAGCTCTGGGGCAGGCCTTACGGGGCTGGTGGAAGATGATGGTGACATGTGTGTGCACGGTGGCATGTGGTCTCTGAGTGCTGTGTTTGTGATTAGCTTCCTGACCCAATCAGATGGAACTCTCTGGTTCCCTTCTTTTTTTTCTTTTTTAGCGAGAGAGATAGAGACAGAGACAGGGACAGACAGGAAGGGAGAGAGATGAGAAGCATCAATTCTTTGTTGCGGCTCCTTAGTTGTTCATTGATTACCTTCTTATATGTGCCTTAACTGGGGATGGGGGGGGGGGTTCTACAGCAGACCGAGTGACCGCTTGCTCAAGCCAGTGACCTTAGGCTTCAAGCCAGTGACCCTTGGGCTCAAGCCAGCGACCTTGGGGCCATGTCTATGATCCCACACTCAAGCCAGTGACCCCACGCTCAAGCCGGGTGAGCCCACACTCAAGCCAGTGACCTCGGGGTTTTGAACCTGGGTCCTCCGCGTCTCAATCTGGCGCTCTATCCACTACGCCACCGCCTGGTCAGGCTCTGGGTCCCTTCCCTCTAAAGTGAAATGTTTCCTTGGCTCCCACCAGGAAGCCCTGGAAGCCCGGAAGCCTCAGTTCATCTCTCGCTCGCAAGAGCGGCTGCGGAAGCTGGAGCACATGATTCAGCAACGGCGAGCCCAGCGGAAGGAAAGCCCAGGGTCAAGGCAGGACCCCCCGCCCGTCCGTGCCAGCAAGAAGCAGTTCACCGTGCCCCACCCACTAAGCGGTGAGTTCAATGCCTGGGGAGGGCTGGGAGGCTGGGGACCCTTGGGGCTGGATTCTGCAACCCAGGGAACGATCCTGATGTGGCTACTGATAAGCACGGGGACCCATGTTTGCTCTAAGTACCTAGACACAGTATCACAAAGCCGGACCTGGAGGCCAGCCCCTTTCAGGAGATTCTGTACGGTCAGCAAATTCAGCAGAAATAACTGGGGACACGGTGTACCCTGAGAGCTAGTAAAGAAGCCACACAACCGTAGCAGCCAGGGTAAGCAAGTTCAGCTTCTTGGCTCCTGACAGATATTTGCAGGAGGCCGCCTTTGCCCTTTGTAGATTACACAGCAGAGCTCAGGGCAAGGGGTTGACTCCATCCTGTCTGCATCAACATTCGTCATCCGGAGAGCCCGTTCCTTCCTGCGGGGAGTTCTGAGACGGCCGAGGGCCAGCTCTCCAGGTGCGGCCAGCCAGTGCCGCGCTGGTTCCCAGTGAGGCTGGCTCTCTGCCACTCCCCGGAGGAGGGGCCATTGGGAACATCTCCGGGCCAGGTGCTATGCTGGGAGCTGGCGTAGCCCTGTGAGTGGGACTGGCCTCAGTCCTCGCTTCATGGAGCTTATGAACAGACAGAGAAACCAGCCAGAATAACAGGGAGAGAGATATGAGGGCAGGGCCGGGGCCCTGCAGTGCATCCTGAGGGCCTGCAACTTGGGCCTGAAAGCCCGGAGGCCCCTGAGAAGATGTTCCGGCCCCCGGGAGGTGACATCATGGGTATAATTCCGAAGAAAAGTCCTCTGGGAAATAGCCTTATGTGATAAAATGCAGCTTAGCAAACATGATCTAGATCTAGCAGGAGGGCCTGGGGGGACCCAGGACAGAGGGTGTTGTTAACCTGCACGGCTCACGGCAGGCTGAGCACTGTCGGGGAAATTGTCTAGGACCCTGGCAAGCGTGGACTTGCACGCATCCTTCTCATGGCGAAGGGTTGAGAGATACCCATTGCTCCTTCCCAGCGACACTTCCCAGCGCGCGAAGGACAGGACGTCAACAAAAGGAACGTGCCAGAGAGGCCCCCACTTGCAAATGTCACTCTGAGCAGCATTTTCGGCTAAACGGCAGATAAGGAAAGGCTTCATCCTGGCCCGGTCTGGCTGTGTTCTCTGGGGGCTCTTGAGTCTCTGGCTTGGCAGAGGGCAATCCCGGTTCAGGTGCTGACCTCTGGGGTTGCAGTGACAAATGTCAGCCGCACGTGGTCATCCTCCAGGTCCTGATCTGCTAGGCTCGCCCTGGGGAGTGCAGCAGGGGCCCACAATGACGTGTGAGCCACTTGGCTGCAACAGTTTTGATGAGACAGATGGTCAGGGTAACACACATGTTGTCCGCGTGTAGAAAACAGCAGCACTTCAGGGCTCAGAAGATTCACGGATGTGCAAAAAGAAAGAGTTCCGATGGAAATTACTTTTCCGTCTGATCCCTGGGGTGCAGGAAACAATGGAGACCCAGGGACGTTTAGGGACTTCTGTGTGAGGACTTTGGCAGTAGCAGTGCTGAGTTCCGCGTCCCCTGGACCAGTGACCCCCAAGCTGTGCCGCGGCGCGGGCTACAAATGGTCCACATACTGTCCTCCCCGGTACCTGAGGGATGCTGCCTTGGTCCTCCGTGTTTGCTTCCTGGGCTGCTGTAGTAAATGACCACGGCCAGGTGGCTGAGACAACAGAAATGTCTTCTCTCTGAGTCTGGAGGCCAGACGTCCAAATTCCAGGGGTCCATAGGATTGATTCCTTCTAGGGTTTCAGGG
Organism: Rhynchonycteris naso; assembly: GCA_037038555.1. Taxonomy (NCBI): domain Eukaryota; kingdom Metazoa; phylum Chordata; class Mammalia; order Chiroptera; family Emballonuridae; genus Rhynchonycteris; species Rhynchonycteris naso. Next base: position 257,983,265 of record CM072999.1, on the reverse strand, counting down.
GAGAATCCATCCTCTGGTTTCTGGTGGCTTTCGGCAGTCCTTGGTGTTCCTTGGCTCATAGATGCGTCACTGCAGCCCCAGGCTCCATCTCCTGCAGCCTCTCCCTTGTGTCTCTGTGTCCAAATTTTCTCCTCTTCTGAGGACACCAGTCATTGGGCTAGGGTCCACCCCAGTCCAGTGTTGCCTGAGGACATCTGCAAAGACTTCACTTCCTGATAAAGTCCCAGTTGTCACACGCACAGGGGGCTTGAACCTGTCTTACGTTGGGAGGAGACACAGTTCTGTCCACTGCGTCAGCCTGCTGTGTTTTGCCCAAAGCAGATACCCTCACAAGTCCATGTTCCTTTCCATGAAAATCTTAAAACCAGGAACAATAAAAAGGCGGTCAGACTCAGACGATAATTTTAAACAACGGAGGCAGCTTTTTATTTCCCAAATCCCAAGACAGCGTCAGCAAGCCGCCTGCCGTGGACGGGACTTGGGCGCACGGGTCTTGTGAGGTCGGTCAAATCAGACGCGTCCTGAGCCGGGAGACGCGTGTGAGCTCGGGCAGGCGAGAGGCAGTGCGTAAGGTCCCCTTCAGTGAGTCTGGAGCACACATCTTGTCCTCAGCCTGTCTGCTGGCAGGGTGATAAAAGCGAAATGCAGATGTTTTCCATACGTGCCGAATTTGTCCATGAATCACATGCGCGAATGAGCTCCGGCTACAGCGTCAAGACCTCTGTTAGGAAGAAGACCCGCTCGCTCTTCCGAGCTGGGAGAGCCGCCTCCCATCGGGGCGCACACCACAGTCTAGACCAGGAACAGACCTGAGCAGTTCGGGTGGGAGCTCCGGCAGCCGACAGACGCCGGCTAAGACAGGGACTGCTGGGACAGCCAGCACCTGACGTGCAGGGACAGTCAGGACAAGGGCCAGGGCAGTGACACATGTGTTCCTGCCCACATATGTGTTAGTTGGGTTCCTCAGGGAGACACGAGGGGACTTGTGTGCATATAGGTACTTACAGACAGGCCAGGAGGCAGCCTGACAAAGCCCTGCCTACAGCGCAGCCTCTCTCTACCATCTCGGCCTGGAAGTCTCTCTCTCTCTCTCTCTCTCTCTCTCTCTCCTCACCCGGGAGCCCACCGGGGCCACCCACCTCTTCACGATTCCAGCGGAGCCACCAGGAACTTCTTCATCCATCTCTTAGCAAACTTTTCTCGAGCACCCACTGTGTGCCATGCACAGTCCCTGGTCTCACGGACCTCCCCAAATCGTGGGGTGAGCGAGCGTGCAGGCAAAGAGGGTAATGACCTTGGCATTTTGCTAAGCATCGGGGCAGGAGTGTTCCTGGGTTGCCATGGAAACCTGCAGGTGGCAGACGTGTTCTTACCTAGGGGACGTGGAAGGTTCCTGGTGGAAGAGACCCTGGACCTCATTAGAGCCTCCGCAAGCTGAATTGAGTTGAGGGGTGAATATGTGGGAGCCCGGGAGGGAGAAGTCACTTGGGTGCTCAGCTCAGCTGGATAGTCAAATGGGGGTGTGGAGCGCAGGGAGGGGGGACGGGGACAAAGATGAGCCCCAGGAGGCCATGGGGCATCGTAGGTGCTGCTTCCGAGTTTGCCCTTGTTCCCAGGTCCATGCGTAGCTGCCGGCGAGGTGTGGTGACGGTCAGTTTGGGGCACGGTGCTGGAGGGCACAGTGGGACAGAGGCCAGAGGCCCTTGGGTGGTGGGGCCAGCGGAACGTGGTGACCACCGGGCTGTGGCGAAGGCACTCTCTGCTCACTAAGGCACTCTCTGCTCGCCGTCTCCGGTTGGGGGCCTCTCTCTCATCAGGGCTCCATCCACATCCTGAGTCACTAGAGTTGCCAGGCATCATCTCCATGTGGCTTCTGGGGTCCAGGGGTTCCGGGGGTGGTCCTGTCCGAAGGCCGACCGTAGCCTGGGGGGTTACAGTGTTTCGGAATCAGTCGTTTCTTGCGCCTTGCAGGGTGAGCCTCGGACAGAGGGGATGAAAGCCCCTGGGAGTACCAGGCACGGCGCCCACAGGTGGTCGGCACCCAGCTTCTGAGGCTCCCTGGATTCCACCCCCATCCTGTAGCCCAGACCCCTTCCGCCTGGCTCTGCCCACCTCCCTCTTCCTAGCTGGTCTCATTTGCTATCCTTCCTCACCTCGAGGAACAGTCACGATCAGGGTCCCCAAGCCCCTTGCGAGAAACCTCATCTGTCCCTCTTCCCATCTGCCTCATCGCACTAACCTGTCTCAAGTCCAGCCTCTTCCTTAACCTCCTGACCCCCATGGGGCGTTCCCCTGATTCCTGAATTGCCAGACCTGGGTCGTGAGGTGAGTGTCCCTGCTCACCGGGGCACTTTGCTCATTGCGTGTCACTGCTGGGATCTGTCTTCCATGCTGGGCCAGTTGGAGGCCTGGCCGTGCTCCAAGCCCAGGGTGGCATGCTTCTGTCCCCTGGTCGCTCCTGGCTCTTCCAGGTTATTCCCTGAACCTGTGAATGTGTAGAAAACACATCAGAAGCATCCTCTTCTTCCATGAAGCCCTCCCTGACTACTCCCATCCCATCTCTCCCATGTGAGGACTCATGGCTCCTGTATCCCTCCAGGGCCCCAGGCTTCCTGCCTTCTTCATTTTGGATCACAGTCACTTGGGCATGCTAGAAAAATCTCCCTGGATTGTGAGTGCCGAGGGTGAGGGGTGCACAGCGCGCCAGGTCGCTCTGGGAAGCCCTGCTGCAGGGAGCCAAGCAGATGGGATTAATCTGAATCGCATTCCCCACACTTCCAAGGTGAGCCACGCCAGCGCGCCATTCACAGCACGGGCCAAGAGAGGGACGGAATTCTCCGGAAGGCACTTGCTGCGTTCCTTCCCCAGCAGGGCTGCCTTCATGGACAGGCTCTGGGCTGAAGCAAGCATTAAAGTGATTTTGCATTCCCCGAGCGTCTGGCCGGAGCGTAGGAGGAGTGACCCAGCAGCTCTGCGATGGCGGGGCAGTCACCACGGTGATAACGGAGCACACCACGCCCCAGCGCTGGCCGCCTCTCTCCTACCACACCGCCTGATGGGGTCTTGTGCCTGCGTCTTGTTAACCATTTGAATAATAATACTTGGGGGCCGTTCTCCCAATATTAACTCGCAAAGGTGTTTTAAAATGTGCTTATCGGATCCCAGTCAGCTGTTGCTCCATCGGTCTGCCAGGAAAGCAAGAAGCTTGATTCGGCTGAAAGGTTGTTTCCCTGATTCGAAGGCGTTTCCATGTATGATCTTATTATTACTGTCCTGCCCAGACTCGTGAGGAAGGTCTTGTGTTTTTCTGAAGAATCCTGGTGCCGTGTATGTGTGACGGGGAGGGGACAGAGCGATGTCTGTCCGTTGATTAGAAGTAAACCTTAAAGGACGGGTTCTTTCCGACTAAATTCACGCAAGGTGAACACAGAGAGTTGCAGAATAGTGAGGGGGGGAACATGACGTTGTCAAAGATTCTTTTCCCCGGTTGCCTCGATTTGCCTTCCCGGGCGGTTTCCCTTCGCTCCTGGGGCGCCCTTCCGTCGTAAACCTCGCGGGGATGCTTGAGGAGGGGGACTGACTTGGCAGCGAGCGAACGAGCGTGACAGTTTACTCAGCATCTGCAGGTCGCCGTTATTTTGGGCTTCTTTAAAAATAAAAAAAGAACAACGCTGAGGAACCCGGGCACTGGACCGAGCAGCGCCGCTCCGAGCCATCGTCCGTCTGTCAGACTCGGGTCGGCTGATTGACGGTGAAGCGCGTGATTTGAGCCGTCGGTATTCAAGTCCCTTTAAAAGAGTAAATTTGAACCTGCCATTTAAGACACGCCCGCACGCTCTTGAGATAATGCGCAGAAGGCACAGAAGATTTTCTTCATATATATATATATAATTTCCTATGGCCACAAATACCTCTGAAAACTGAGGACTGATGATAGCAGTTGGTGTGAGGCTGTCACTTTTCCCCTCGGTGTCCTCCAGCCCAGAACTGTCTGACTTGCACGACGGGGAACCACCTATCCTGTCAGGTTCGTTTGAAGTCTTTTGCACGCTGCCTTGTCTTGCAGGCTCGCAATGGCTAATGCATGTTAAAGGTGCTGAGAGTCCTGCACCTGCAGGCTGCTTGAACTTGCTTAACCTTACTTTCCCTTATTTACTTACTTACTTACCTATCTATGTATTTTGAGCTGGGAATGCTTTTATCTAATTCCCGAGAGCCCACTTTGGAAATGTTGCTCCGGGAATCTTTGCTTGTGGGAATACTGTCCACGCCTGGCTAAAGAAATCTCCACTGGGCTTCCATTCCCCCGTCGCTCACGGAAATCTGGGACGGCAGGAGGGAGGCCTTACTCTCATTACCGGCTGCCCCTTGTCTAGCCATGCCAGGAAGGGAGACCTGAGGGTCCTGGGCACGTCTGGGCAGGGGGTAAGGTGTTGATTGCACTGCGTAAACCAAGTCTGGAATTATACAGGAGCCCCTGAGGGAGTGGGCAGGGAAGGGGGCTTGTGCCAGGCCTCTCGGGTCCAAGTAGGCGAGACTGGAAGCGGGCGTTGCCCGAAGACTCCATTTCTCTCCCAAGATGCTTGTCATACACATGTTTGAGTTGGGGGTCTGGTCCCTTTAGCTGGGGGAGCTGAAGCCGCTGTAGTCCCGGATCTTATCTGCCCACGTTACAGCAGGGTCCTCCATCAGGAAGATCTGCGGAGGGTCCATGGCTCCCGGTGCTCATGGTGGTCCTCCCCATGGCCACCCCCTGTCCCAGAGGGACAAGTCCTTTTTGAATCCGCCTTTTAGCTCCCCAGCTCTCTTAGCTTTTCTCTCCGCTACTCCCCAACCCCCATCTTTTCATGGAAGCCCTGAGATGGTGATCCTGCTCCGAACTTGAGGACGGACCTCTATGCTGGAGCTGAGTCCTCTGTGAGGTCAGCGGTTCACCCACGCTTCTGCGCTGGGCCTGTGTGAAGCGTGTGGTGGGGCTGGGGGCAGAGTCAGGGTGACCCCAGGCTCAGGGCGTGAGCTGCTTTCATTCTGGCCCTGTTAAGATTTTATCTCTTTGGTGCCCTGGGCGGGGACAGGAAGATCGAGAGGGTGAGTGGTCAGTCCACCTGGGAAGGGTCAGGACACAGCTGAGCTGAATTTTGAACAAGAAAGAGGTGTCCCCAAGGGTGGGCAGGAGGAGGGCTGGGAGAAAGGGTGGCCCAGGGGGAAGCCTACACCCAGATCCTTCCTCGGCTGGTCCTGTGGTCATTCCCATGTGGTTTAAGTACCTCCCCCCCTAGGGGCCTTACTGACCGCCTCAGGCCCCCTTTACTATAGGGCTGGGCTAAGTGTTCCATTGTCCTCAAGGCGCAGAGCTCTGGTCTGATACTTTGTAGCTGCTGTGTTAATTATCCGGCCCCTGCCTTAACAGATGAAGTCTCCTGGTGGCAGGATGATATCTGTGTTTTTTCTTTTGTGCTTCTCCTTGGGACAGAGACCTTGCTCATTACAGAGAGGAGGGAGGAGGAAGCGGAATGAGAGAAATGAATCCTGGTTTGGTCCCTTGTGGGGGATCCCCAAATACGAATTCTGCAGCCGTGAGTGGCTGGCCCTGTTGGGAGGTTAAGGGCATGTGTGGACGAGGCTGGACTGATTTGGGCTGAACCCCAGCTCTGCCGCCCCCCCACCCCCTACCATGTGAACCCCAGCAGGAAACACTTGGCCCTTTGAGCTTCCATTTCCTCAACCCTGAAATAGAATAAAGCGGGAGCTTGTCACAGGGTTGGGGACCAAGGTCAGCTGAGGTCCAATAAGTTATTAGGGCACGGCTACCACAGGGAGGAATGCTCACCCCTCAGTACATCACGCCGCCCCGCCCCCTGCCTTGCCATGTCCCCCTCCCAAAGCGCTCTGGCGAGGTTGGGAGCCATTAGGGACACACTTCTTTGATTTCATACAACTTTCCCTTTCTCCCTCTCTCTGTTCTCGGGCCAGCAAGGCCCGCTATTTGTCAGACAGGCTGGGTGCTGTTAGAAAAGTCCAAAGTCAACAACGGCCAGCAGGTAGACACTCCCCAAGGTGTGGGTGGCCCACCAGCTGAGGAAACCGTCTCTCAGATACAGACCTGCTGGGTTTACACCTAACAGGATGCTGGGGAGGGGGGGGGGCTCAGATCTTAAACTTCTGCCAGGTCACAGCAGGCAGAGAGGGCTCAGAAAGCAAGACGGTGATGGCGATGCCAAAGGGCTCACGTTTGCTTTGGTTTCCTCTTGGGAATAAAACTGAAGCTTCACTGTGGTTTCAGGTGCCCTGAAGAAAAAAAACAAACTAAAAAATAAACTTACCCGCCAAACTAACTTCTAAGAGTGGACTGCACATACAATTGACTCAAGAGTATCAAAGTGTTAGGCATGCCATGTTGTAACATTTCCGTTCCCTTGGGGGCACCGTCTGTCTGTCCGTATGGCCCCTGAGAGAGGAATGCCAGTCCAGACCTCGGTCTGAGCCGTGCAGAACGTTCTTTCTCCCCGTCCTTCTCCCTGCTGGGCGTGGGACTCTCGAGCTTCACGTGTTTGCTTGCCCAAGACCCTGACTGCCTTAAGGTGACCTTCACGTCTTAGGGAGTGTCGCTGGGATTTTCCTGAGGCCCTGTGGGCTCTGGCCTGGCCCGTTCGTCTAGAACAAAAGCCAAGGGGGGACCTTGGAGAGGCTGCATCTCGCCAGGACATGCCGATTCTGACTGCCCCTTGTTCTGGCAGCCCCGATGTCTTTCAAACACTGGGGACGTTTTCCCTTTGCTGGCAAAGTCCTTCTGATCCCTTTCTGCTCTTCTTTCTCCTTCGAACCCCGTCCTTGAGCTCAGTAATGGTGCCACGTTCTTTGTGCTGAAATAACCGCGGAGAACACAAGCTCAGCCACGGCTGTTTCCTCATCGTACCTCAGCAGCTGTGGGACACGTCCCCTTCGGAAGGGAAGGGCGTTCTCCGCATCCTGTCTCTAGCCCACCATCTCGCACATTCCTGGAAAAGATGGCATGGTCTCACGCCCACCCGAGAAGTCTTCAGTAGCCCCACTGGGGTGCTTAGCAACGGGGACCCGCCCATGGGGGACAATGAATAGAAACTCGGTGGGGTCCTCGCTGGGGATCCCAGGGAGCCCACTTGAACTCTGGGATACCTGCCGAGCAAGGATGCTGAGCTGCCCGCCCCCGCTGGCGCTGAGGGGGGCGCAGTGCCGGCAGCTCTGGGTGTGCCCAACACTGAGACCACCGCTCGGAGACGCTGCATGCAGTGGGCACCCAGGGGCATGTTTGCACGCTGGTCTCCAGGCTGATGGATCGGGCTGAGAGCTTCGCGGGAACTTCAGCATTCCTGCAGGAGGGTGTGCACCATTGTTATTCCCTGAAAACACACGCCCTTATAAACATGCCCCCTGTAAGCGTCAGGGGGATTAGAAACATATATTAACGTCAGGAAACAGTCCAGACTCCCGGTGGCTTCTGGCCACTGGGCAGTCTTGCTCAGTCACAGGACACCAGACAGGCGTGGCTATCGTGGTGATGTTCGTCACGTTGTCGGACATCGGAAAGGGGTGATCCTTCCATTAGAATGGACGCGATAGTGAGTGTCCCTGATAGAGGGTTAGGGTTGTAAGAGCTCCTGACCTTTAAAATGCTCCGGCTGAGAGGTTTCCTTGTCCTCAGAGGCACCAAAACCTGGTGTGGAGAGAGTTTTGTGGGTGGGATGACCACACACTCAGGACCCTGCACCCAGGGTGACACGAAGGCACGTTGTGGAGCCCCCGGCATGCCCTTCTCCCCCGGGCAAACCACGGAGCTCCATTTCTACAGGAAGCACTTGAAGGGGTCGCTGTCCACACAGCATATCAGACGCTGACCTTGTGGTCTGTCCCCATCATTCACAGTGGCCACGACGAGCCTCTTGGTTGTCAGTTATAGTGGTGTGCCTCCTCGGAGTCCGGCAGTACTTGCAACACGCAGGGGCCTGGAGGAAGGGGCAGGCACGGAGCGTGTGCCGAGTCCACCGTGACGTTTCTGCAGCCCTGTGTGAACGCCCGTACCTCCGTTAATCCTCTCCTCATCTTTCCCCAGATAACTTGTTCAAGCCCAAAGAGCGGTACATCCCGGAGAAGGAGATGCACATGCGGTCTAGAAGGTACCTGGTGATTTTGGGGGTGGGTTGGGGGTGGGGCTGGGGGGCGGGGAGACATCACGGGTCCCCACGCCGTCCAGCGGGGGCTAGTTTCTAGGTCGGCAGCTGAGGTCTGAGGTCTCGTTGGCTGTGACTTCGGGAAGCCAGCTCCGAGCAGCGGGTTGTGCCTCTGAGTGTTCATGCCGTTCTTGGGAGGCCCGTAGGAAAGCAGGGGGTCTTGGACGTTGAGCCCATCCAGTCATCAGTCTCCCAGAGAGCTCCAGGCTCGTCGCAGGGACACCGTCGCCCGTTCTTAGCGCGATTCTGCGCAGATGCCGTGTGTCACCGGGCACTGACGGGGGGTGATTTCACGAGAAGGAGAGAAGCCACTTCTCCCGAAGGCCCTGAGGGTGGCCGGGCCTGCACAGAGGAACCCAAATGTGACAGCCGATGGTACGTGGCCACCAAGGGCCACGGCCTTCCTGGCACCCCCTCCCCGGCCGGCTGGGCGGCCCGCTGCCAGCACACCCTCCCCGTTCTGCTCGGCTGCCTGCTATTCTAGACGTCCACGAATGCTCACCGAACCCGACACATACAAAGGCCACCATTCTTCCGAGGACCTGGCCTCCTGATCGAGATGTGGTAACTCCGGCGATGTTGGCCAAGTTCACGCAAGCAAGGATGGCATTAATGTATAATAAAGGATCTAGCGCTGGGAAGAATTATAATAATAAAGACAGACTGAGAGTGCCCTCAGAGCGGCCACTGGCGAGGGAAGAGGGCGCCTCTCCTCACTTCGGGCACCGAGTCTCGGCTTTTACCGCAATTCTGTTGGTTCCGTGATAACGAGCCAACTTGGATCATCGGGAGGAAACCTCTTTGTAAATAAATAAAAATAATTAAAAAAAACGGGTAAGCAGTTAGAAAGGGAAACCATCCCCTTAATGGCCTGGTTCGCAGCGCTCTGCGGGGCTTTTAAAGGGCCGCTGGGTTTTGAGACTTGCTCTTTCAGAAGTGCGAACTTGTGTCTACCTCATGCCAAAAATATTCCCTTTCAATTTAGGGGAAAACATCAGCCAAATCCTTGCCTCTCAGTCCCCGAACCCAAAGCTGCTATTCTGGGGCCTTCCAACTAAAACAGTCGATTTCAAAACAGCGTGTGTGGACAAGAGCGTGTCACCCCATCATCTTACTGACGTGGGAACCGAGGCTCGGATGGACGGGGCCAATGAGCGAGGTGACGGCCCCCGAGTCCCCAGAGGCCTCAGCCGGAGGGGGAGCTTGTCATCCATGGAGTCAGGGCCTGATTCGCACTCTGCTCTGTGGGCTGTGTCCTGGGTGGGCTCTGGCCCTGGCTGGCTTGGTGACCTCCGTCACCCACAGGAGCACACTGACGCTTTCTTCTCCTATGTGTTCTTTGTTATTCATTATATTGCTGAATTACATGGCCATTTAAAAAGTTCAAATAATGGGGATGAAGCTCAAGTCCCTCATGACCAACCAACCCCCTCTTATCCCACTCCCCAAGCCTGGTCCGTCTCCAGAGGCATCCAGTCCCCAGCTTCCTAGGTACCCTTCCAGGCCTTTCTGTGCCTGAAAATAGACTTTTATTTTGTACACCTGCAGCGATCTAACTTTTAACCATCCATGGGGACATGCTGTGGCTGATCTTTGTGTCGCTGGCTTTGTCTTTGCATTATCATACATCTGCAGGGTTGTCCTTGTGTCAGGAGAGGTGGCTATTGATGACGTCCTCGTGGGTTCTAACTCTCTGCAGAGCGGTCTATGCTGTGGGTGTGCCCTCATTCATTTAGGAAGTTCTCTTAAGAACACACTGCATCAGAAGCCCCAGGGGTGAGGTGAACGAATTTTTACCTTGAACTCCCCACCTGATTCAAGACAGTCGCTATCGGGGGACAAGTCTTTATGGATATGCAGGGATTTCCACCGTGGGGCTTTGCAACCCTCAGCTTTCCCACAATCCCATGCAGGCCTTTGTAGAAGCTCCTGGAAGCAGGTCCTGGCCGGCTGGCTCAGTGGTAGAGCATCAGCCTGGCATGTGGAAGTTCTGGAATCGATTCCTGGTCAGGGCACACAGGAGAAGCGCCCATCTGCTTCTCCACCCTTCCCCCTCTCCTTTCTCTCTCTCTCTCTCTTCCCCTCCTGCAGACAAGGCTCCATTGGAGCAAAGTTGGCCCGGGCACTGAGGACGGTTCCATGGCCTCCGCCTCAGGTGCTAGAATGGCTCTGGTTGCAGCGGAGCAACACCCCCTAGTGGGCATGCTGGATGGATCCCAGTCGGGGGCATGCGGGAGTGTGTCTCTCTGTCTCCCCACTTCTCACTTCAGAAAAATAAAAAAAACAAAAAGAACAAAAACGAAAACAAATCTCCTGGAAGCAGCCACAGGTGTTCATTGATTCATTCACACCATGGTGATGCCCATAGTGTGAGCCTAGTACTGTGCTCGGCACAGGTATTTCCGGGTCACTTTGTGCACCATGGTTGTGGGACACAGTGCTGTGTAAGGTCAGACAGATGTCCTGCTGGGACTTGGGTTCCCCTCCTGTAACAACCTGACACCGTGCTTCTGCCCGCTGTTGTGAGGGTTCAGTGGAAGAGTCCTGTCGGTGGTTAGCTTAGTGCCCGATGACCAAGAGACGGTCACCTGCTGATCCTGTCAGCTCCACTTGTTGTTCTGCTTTGTCATTCTTTTGTGAACCGTAGACCCTGTTCAACAAACTTTGTCTGGCTTTCAAAGATGACGGGGAAAAGATGGAAAAGAGATGATTTAGGGACACGCCAGGTGTGTAGCAACGCCAAAGCCCCGGCTACGGCGACCTCGCCTCGTCCGTGGAGTCTAGCGGAAGATGGTTTGGCATCGGTACAGGAACGGCTGTGCCAGGGGGGAGGGAAGAAGTGTCCAGAAGAAGTGTCCCTTGGGCCCTGCTTGTCACTTGGGAGCTCCTCATTTTGCAGCAGGATGAGCACATCGTCCTTGTATCCCTAGCGCATGTGTGGAAATGATGTTTAAGGAGAGACAGCCTAGGAGGAGGCGCACGCTCCCATGTTTGTGGGTGCTAACCCCAGTAGTCATTCCTGCTGCTTCCATTGCACGCTGCTCCTTTCCCAGGGCCCAGGAAGGCAAAGATTGCGGGGCATGAAGGTGTCTGGGGGCACGTTTGCACTCAGCGTGGGCAAAGCGCCGCTGGCTTGGCATCTCTCGTTTTCACAAGGAAGCAGTTATCACGGAGAGCGGAGGGGCAAGACAGGCGACCTCTGAAGGCTTCTCCCAGCTCTGCCCTGTGCCTGGGACTCTGTGTATTGCGCTGGCCCTGGCTCCCCAGCCCTGCTCTGGGGACTGTCAGGGGACCCCCGGGTCTCTGTGCCTCCCCCACACCCCCTACTTGGGAAGGCTTGTCCGTCCTTCCGTCTGTGGGCAGCAGTGTCTCCCTTTGAAACGGAGGTGCCTGCCCACAGGTCCAGGTGTGGACCCACCGCGGTGTGCCTGTCCTGCTACCACTGGTAACGTCTTCTGCGTCTGTTTCAGAATCTATAACAACTTGCCGGAAGTCAAGAAGAAAAAAGAAGAACAGAAGAAAAGGGTGATCTTACAGAGTAACAGACTCCGTGCCGAAGTCTTCAAAAAGGTAATGGCCCCGGGCTGCCGGCCAGGGGGGCGGGGGGCGCGTGCTGCCCTGATGCAGACCCTGAACCTGACGTCTTTGTCTCCTGCTTCCCCAGCAATTACTGGACCAGCTTCTTCAGAGGAACGCCGTCTGACCCCAGGCGGCCCTGCTGACCGCTGCCTGGGCCTGGGACGGCTTCGCACGCTGGATAAACTATTAAACTTAGCATGATCTTCATGATGGCAAACACTTATTTTTACCTTTCTCTTTTCTTTTTTTTTTAATTTTCCCATAAAGGAAAATCTAGCTTCCTGAATTGCTGACCCAAACCAAGCAGAAACAAGGATGCTTCAGGAAGTAGCTCGCAGGCTGGGGGACCAGGGGTAGCGGGGTGAGCAAGTCACAGAACCTTCCACCCCATCAGACCCCTTCCCTTCTTCTGAACATTCCCTTTGACTTCTGGTCCCCTCCCCCCACCATGGCCACCCAGGCAGAAAGGCCTTACGTGCTCACGTGGGCTTACCCCTGGGGGTTACTTTATTTTACATTCTATTTTTTCATCAAATGTCTGGGACCCAAATCCATCACTTCTTAAATACCAATCCCAGCTCCTGCCGGTTCTGACAACTCCGAGCTCGGGGTCATCATCACACCACATGTCTGAAATCTCTCTGGACATGTGCGTCGCATTGTACTGGAAGCTGACTCTGGACATACGTGGGCGCTGTGCCAGGGAGCAGGATCGAGGCGGCCGGTGTCCTGTGACCTGGGGCAGCCAGGGCAGCCCATGCTGCCCCACCCTTTCTCCGGGTAGCGAGCATCTGCTTCTGCAGATGTTGTCAGGGCAGAGTCAGCAGACAGTAAATGTAGGTGCCCTCAATGTCCTGTGCAAGCCCCCCGGGTACCCCCAAAGCAGGTCCGCATTGCTCGCAATGGCCCCACGGCACCAAGGCTGCCTGCCACGTGTTCTTCCAGCATCACGGTGTTTGTGTTTTATACACGTGTGTTTGGGGGGTGAAGAACCAGCTAGTTTTTATCAGAAATGGAAATAAAGGCAGTTATTACAAAAACTCAATCTTTCTCTGTTGCGCGTTTTGTGTTATGAACTGAGCTGCTCTGAGACATGCCGTCCGGGTCCAGCGGGGAGCCCCCTACCCCACCCAGCTCGGGCTTCCCACTGTCCCAGGGGAGAAGGCTATCTCCCAGAGAGCAGGCAAACTGGAGGGGACAGAGCTCGGGATCCTTGAGCTCCCATATCTCACGAGGAGTCTCCCCGGGAAAGAGAAGGAAGTTTGGGGGGTTAGCAGGTGACACCCCGTCTTTGTCCCTCCACTCACTGCTGCATGTGCTCCCCCTTTTCTGGGAAACCTTTTGTTTATGTGTCTGCTGGGGGGGGCTGTTTAAAAACCCAGCCTCTGGGTCCTCTCCTGACACCTTCTCCTTTCCACCCTGCCCTCCCCGGTGGGTGTGCTCTTTGGGCACATCGCATCTGAACCTGTCCCGTCCTCCCCCCCACCCCCCGTGCCAGGGGATCTAACCACGTGATGAGGGACTGAGTCTGTGTCACCGCTTGGCTACTCAGCTCCCTGGTCTGCGCCCTTAGAATCTAATTAGGAGCAAGAAACTGCCCAGAAACTTGAACCGGGAAGCTTAATGTGTGGCATTATCAACCAGTGAGAAGGAAAGAGATTGGAAAGAATGTAGGTGGAAAGAGCAGCTAGAAGAAGCAGTGTGAGCCCCAGAAAGCACATACGCCCTCTCCCCGCCCCCCACCTCTGGGATGAGACCCCCCCACCCACCTCTCCACCTCTCGGGGAGAGGACATGGTTGCAGTCAGCAGAGGACAGAGAAGTTTCCATGCTGCCAGGCTGATGGAACTTGTTGAAAATGTACCCTCCGGAACCTGCCGGAAGTCCGTACTCTAGGAAGCGCAAGGGGCTGGCCAGCCAGAGGCTCTGCCGCTGTTCTGGCTGCAGGACGGGCTGTGGGAAGCAAGGGGCCAGGGACACCCAGGTACGCCCAGGAAGCCACCCTGGGAAGCCACAGCTTCTGCCATCTCTCTGCCGCTCCCTCCAGGAACAGAGCTGAGCGTCCACCGCACACAGCAGGCGACGGGAAACCTTTCAGAGCTCCTGGGTCCATTTTCGCAGAGCAGGCAAAAAAGGGTGACTTTGGGAGGTGGCGCGAGATGAGCCAACCAAAGACGGGCACTGCAGGTTTCAGCAGCAGCATGGCACCTCCTCCGTCGGGTGGTTACAGGCTGGAAGGGCTCGGTGTGGGTTGGGTGCCTAGAAGGACCCCTGGTCCAAAGCAGGCCTGGCATGGGGAGCGTTTCCTGTCACACGTGGAGACACGGGAGGGGGGATGTCACAGAAGCCCCAAGCGGCCATATTTCCTTCATTCTCTGGACCCGTCAGCCTGGCACCCTGGAATTCCAGGGATATTGCTGCAGCAAAAATGGGTCCTAGAAACATTTTGTTTTCTCTGCAGCTCCTCTGACTCCCATCTCCCCACCCAGGAGCCTCCACAGCATGGCTAAGCTTCCCCTTGAGGCGAAGCCTGGCTTTCTGGAACTTAGTGGGCCTCTTCCAGTGTGTCATGCCGAATTTCTACTGCCATTCTGTCATCTCTTATTGAAAAGCATTTCAAACCAAATCGATACCAGTTCAGAAAAGTTTTTCCTTAAATATCCTGCCATACTTTTTGTTGGTTTGCTTTGCTTTAAATGTTTTTCAGGGGGTTTCAAAAGATTCTCCTAAACCCAGTCATTGAAATTCAGGGCCCAAGCACTTCTAGACGGTTCTGTGACCGTTTCCAAGAATTGGACTTAGGTCAGCTAGCATCCAGACATCTCAGAAAAAGTGGATGGAGCCCAGGAAGAGTTCACCCCGTTTGCAAACCTGATTCCAAGTCCTAAAATTTAAGAATAAATAAATGTCAACTTGAGATTAAATGCTACTAAATAATGCATCTCCTTTTATATTTTTATTTTTATTTATTGCTTTTAAAAATTATATCCACCCCCCCCACCCCCCTTCCCCCCTGGCAACTACCAGCTTGTTCTTTGTATATATGGGTTCATGTCTGTCTGTCTTATTTGTTTTTTTCTTTAGATCCCATGTATAAGTAGAATCATACGGTATTTTTCTGTCTGACTTATTTCACTTTGGCGTAATGCGCTCTACGTCCACCATCCACGCTGTTGCAAATGGCAAGGTTTCGTTCTTTTTTACTGCCGAGTAATATTCCAGTGTGTGTGTGTGGGTGTGGGTGTGTGTGTGTGTCTGTGTGTGCACGCACGCGCGCGATGAATTTTATCCACTTAATCTGTAGATGGACACTTGGCTTGCTTCCTTATCTTGACCATTGTAAGTAACGCTGTGATGAACACTGGGATGCATATATCTTTTCAAATTAATGTCTTTATATTCTTCATTTAAATACCCAGAAGTGGGATTGCTGGGCCACTGGTCCTTCTCTTGTTTACTCTGTTGAGGCGTCTCTGCACTGCTTTCCAGAGTCACGATCCCACAGTCACGGCGTGAGGGCTCTCTGCACGTGCTCGCCAGCCCTTGCTGTCCGGGGATTCTTTGACAAAGACCTGACGACTGTATTTCTGAGGACCGCTCTTCACTATGGGGACTGAGGTGGAAAACTGGGCGGAAATTTCTGACGTCTGGCGCGGGCCGGCCTCTCCTCTAGATAGCCAGCTCGGGCCAGGGCTCGAGTGGGAGTGTGGGTTTCCGCAAACCGGATATATTTCCCTGTTGCTGTTGTAGCTGCTGCGGGTGGCTCTTCCATGCCGGGGAGTGTCTGACAGCCAGCGTTTCTGTCATCGGAGAGTTGTAGCAGAAGTTGCGCTGGTGTTATAATACATCTGGAAGGAAAGGCTGGAATCCTAACAGCCGTCCCTGTATCTCTCTCTCTCTCTCTCTCTCTCTCTCAGGAACTGGCCACCCATTGGGAGGATGTGCTCTTACTCAAATCAGACTTCAGGAAGAACTTCAGAGTTTCCAAGTTCTAAACCGGAGGTGCTGTTGTAACCTTTTTGGCGATCAAATTCCGCCGGGTGCTGCACCTGAGCGTGCTGTGTTCTGGCCTGGAGCCGTCCCCCGGGGACACAGCACGTAGCAGGAGGTAATGACGGCACCGGTGCCACTGACCGCGGCAGCTTGGCCGGAGCAACATTTGGGATGATTTGAAATGAGCAGGCAGTCGCCGCTCCAGGATGACTGAGCTGTCCTTGACTCCATGTCCAGAAAGTCCTATTTCGGTTATTTTGTCCTCTCCGCCAGCTGGTACTGGAATAATGGAAAAATAATCGCTGTGGGTTTTTTTTTTTCTTTGTTCCGCTGGCGTCTGTTGCCAACGGAACTTCCTGGAAGCGGGTGCGCCCGAGGGAGCCTGCACGTGCCGGCTCAGGTGACACGCAGCCCTTTGGAAAGGACCGTTTGTGAAGCAACCGGTGCTTGAACAGCAGTGGAAAACCTTGTTCTTGGAGAAGTTCTCCCGTCTGCACCATCCCAGGCTGGTGTCAGGATGGCAGGCCGCGGATCCGTCCCCGACTGGGTCCTGGGGCCAAAAGTGTGAGTGTGAGGTGGATCCGAGGCAGGGGGACCAGGGGGAAGTAAGAGCATGACGTGGCTGCCCGGCTCAGGGGGGTGGCGTGGGGGTGTCTGCCAGCGGGTGCAGGAGCGTGCGGGGTGAAATGAGATAGAAAGATGATTCCCCGTGGGCTGGGTGGGTGTGCTGGCAGAGGAAACCATCTGTGAAGTGGCTCCGGCGGGTCGAACGTTGCTGGGTTCTCCGTTTCTGCGCTCCCATCGGTACTTGGTCATCACCCACGCATGTCTGGCTAATGCAAACCTCTTGGCCTTGCCTGTCCCTGAGCGGAAGCAGCCCGCCCCGAGATGAATGAAGCACTTTGAAAAGCAATCCAGCCCCCCCCCCCGTCTTCCCCCTCCCCCATCAGTCCCAGGATGGCAGGTCGTCGGGAAACGGCGGGGGATGCCTTGCTGGGTCCCCCTTTTCTGCTCACAGTTGGGGCACCGGGCGGGGGGCGGCGGGGTGCTTCGCGTGAATGTGTTCTCCACATGGAACGGAGCAACAGCGCTGGCGCGTCTCCCTCGGCACGGAGGGCTTTTCTTTTTTTCCGAGTCCTGCCGGCTGCCTCGGCTCTGATCCCCGGACCCCGAGAGACCGTCTGAAGTCGTTGTCTGGGGCGGCGTGCGGACGGGGGAGGCGTGGAAATCCTCTCATTTTTTATTTTCTTCTTGCTGCTCGGAGAAGACTTTGACACACACTCCATTCCTGGATGCTCCGTTACCTGCCAGGCGGTATGGGAAATGCAGCTCAGGGCCTGGACCTTTGTTTCGGGGCTCAGCCCGTCAGGAACTCCGAGGGGGCATGTGTGTGGGGGGGGGACTGTACTTGCCTCTCAATCTTCAAAACTGCTGGGTGACTCTCACCAAAGCTTAAAAAGGGGAGAGAAAGATGTTCATGCTCTGAATGGCGGCTGAGAAAATAAATTAAGAGTTTAAATCTTATCTTTTTTATTTCTTTTTTTTTTTATTTATGAAGCCACCTCCAAGAGTAACAGACATAGGACAGTGTCCTGCTAATGACTTGATCTGGGGGATTCTTCCTTTGCTCAGACAGCTGGACTCTCCTGACTTGCCTGGAGTGGGGTCACAGCTGCACGGAGATCCCGGGGGTGGGGAGTGGGTGGGAGGCACGCCCCCTCCCCCGCGTCCACTGCACGCCACGCGTTATTCAATAGCCTGTCATCAAAGCCGGCGTGACGTGCCCACCGAGGTCAGGGAGAGGGAAATTATAACTCTCCTCACTGCTGTCGACGTATGGAGAAATAACCCCCCGCTGAGGTCGCCTCCACCCTGCTCCCTCGTGGCTGAGGTGGTTTCATGGAAACCAAAGGAGTTTAGTGACGAGGGTCCACGTAACAGTCACGTGTCCTCGAATACCTATTCCCCGGTGAACACTACTACGGAGTGCATGGGCAGAATTTTTGTGTTTGTTCCCCACTTAAACATACACCTGAGGGCCGGGGAGGCCGGGTTTCATGATGTTATGCCAACTTAATTACAGGCATAATTCCAAGTCCTGCTCTCTCTCTCTCTCTCTCTCTCGGCTGGAACGTTTGTGACGTCTGAATGACAGAATGACTCAGGATATCTCCTCTGGGCTTTTGGCAGCCCGCGATGCTGCCTTAGGAAGGCTCAGCGGACATCTCTGCAATGGGTAGCAGATACTTTTGCACTGATGAAACGGGGGTGTGTGGGCAGCAGTATCTCCGGGTGATGACAGCGATGCTGACTGGTGAGGTGTGTTTTGGTCGAAACCTTTGTTTGGGATTGGGGGGTTTCCACCCTGATTCTCCACGAACCCTCCCACCTTTTCGGCCCTATAACGGGGATTCCGATGGGTGGACACTGAGCCCTTTCTGAACAGGAAAAACAAGAGCTTGGGCAGGAAATCTCTGAGCCTAGGACCCAGTTCGAACACTTCTAAAAATAATAGCATAGATTTTCTTTTTCTTTTTTTGAGTGCTAACTGCATGCCACACACTTGAGCAGAACTTGTTTTTCTATCCATCTTAGCTTCTCAGGGGAGACTCTGTAACAGAGAGATTCACAGGAGAAAAACAAACAGAAGTCTATTAACGTGTATTCCACACGCACACGGGATAAACCCAGGGACCCATCTGCTTCCAGAGACCTCTGTGGCCTGAATGTCGGGATCCCCCCACCTCAAGTTCCCATGCTGAAGTCCTAATTTCCTGTGTGGCTCTATTTGGAGATGGGGTTTCCGAGGAAGTCACTGAGGCTAAGTGAGGTCACGAGGGTGGGCCCCTGATCTGGCAGGATGAATGTCCTGATAAGAAGTGACACCAGAGAGCTGGTTTCCGAGCACACAGAGAAGAAGCCACACGAGCACGCAAGAGGCTGGCAGCCACCTACACGCCGCGAGAAGAGACCCCAGGAGACCTGCCTTGCCAGCACCTCGGGCTTGGACTTCTCAGCACCCAGCACTGGGAGCAATAAGAAACTGCTGTTGCCCAAGCTCCTTAGCACCTGGTATGCTATTACGGCGGCCTGAGCAGACTCAGCCGGGGCCCTTGCTGGCCTCTGCAGCCACTGTGCTCCTCGCCCGTCCAGCTGTCACCTGCTACAGCAGGTGAGCGCTGAGCTTGAGCCCGCTGCTCTTCCTGGCTGACAGGTTGCACCTTGGCACCGGATAGGCATGGTGTATCCCCCGGGGGCCTGCTGCGGCTGCCGTAGGCGCCCGTCTCAGCGCTCTGCTCAGGAGTGCCGGCCCGCAGGACACTTTGATCTCCCTGGCATAACTCTCTGGCAAGTTTTCCAGCCGGTACCGCGAGCTTTCCTGCCTCCCCGTGGCACATAGCGGGGCCTCCCGACACCTTCCAGTGTGCCTCACGGAAGGGCCTGGAGACACACTAGGGAAGCAGTTAAGACCCATCTGTCCAACCAAGAGGAGGCGAGTTCTCTGTGCCCCGGCATGTAGACGATCTCGGTGACCTTGTCCCTTTCATATAGCACGTGGTATGCTAACGACACTGAATTGTACTTGAGAAAAATCACCCTCCCCTCCGCCACGAGGCTGGGCTCTCAGGACTCGTCTCACGAAAGACATCAAGAGAAAGGGTTTTCGGACTCAGTGCTGCTCACAGGCCTCTCTTCTCTCTGTGATAGTCCCGTTCCTTTCCTTCCTGTGGCTGATGAACAGGTGTTCCCACACGTGTACAAACCAGGGCCACCCATGTCACAGTCCCTGATCTCAGAATAGTCCTCAGAGGTTGGAGGTAGGTAGGCTCTGGCCCACAGGCTTCCTAATGGAAGTTGGAGGGAGAGTGTGTGAGTGTGCATGCGTGTGTAATAGGGAATAGTTTCTAACGTCGGGTAAGAATGGAATATTAGAATGCTTTTTAAATGTTAAATGTATTGATTTTTAGAGAGAGGAAGGGAGGGATGAGAGAGACAGAAATTTCAATCTGTTTCTGTCTGTTCCCCTGACCGGGGATTGAACTGGCAACCTCTATGTTGTTTCGGGACGACGCTCCAACCAGCGGAGCTATCTGTCCAGGGCTAGACTATTACAATACTAAATCACTCTTACTCCCTTAAGTGACATCTTGTAGACAGACTAGCATCTCTCACTGCAGGTCAGCCCAGCGGTCCGTGCCTCCTCCTGCTCTGAACCCGATCGATGAAGCCTCAGAGCAATGGGCGCATTCAAGGGTCATGAGGCCCAGACACGTCTTTAAAATACTAGAATCCCACCTAGTGCAGTGAGATGGCCATCCACGGAGACATAATGGACCAGAGGCTCCCTGCCCTGCCCTCTGGACCTCCCCCGGGGCAGAAGCATGGAGGGGAAAGGTGACGGTCACCAACTGTTACCAGAAGTCCCCCTCCTCCCACCTGATCTGGTCTCTGAATTCCAAGAAGGGGCCAGTGTGCAGTGACCCATGGCATCATCTCCGTTTGACATCAGGAAGTGGAGTAAGTACGAGGATGGGGGCGGCTGCCCCGGGTCTCTCTCGTGGGTAGGCTGGGACTGAGGTCTGAACTATGTCCCTCGCCCTCCAGAACCCCGAGAGGATGCGATGGCTCCATGGGTGTCTGGGGTTAAAAGGTACAGAGGTACTTTCGGACTTCCCTAACATTGCAGGTGACTTTGCTGACACAGATCAGATCTGCTTCTGGGAGAGGAGACTTCTCCTTGAGCCCCTAGGGTCCCTGGCTCGGTCTGAAAATTAAGCTGACAAAGATCAGCAGAGAAAAGGAGCCACAATGATTTAATATGCGTTATTCCGTGACCTGGGAGCCTTCGGGTGGAAATGAACACTTGAAGAAATGGTTAAGGCTGAGCGTTTTTGATGCGAGGTTTTGATGAGGAGTGGAGAGTCTTGGGAAATCCAGTCAGGAGGGAGGTCTGATCCTAGGGTGGTCAGCTGGGGGAAGCTGCCAGGGAGGCCAGTTCCTTTGCTCCTGCGTGGCATCCTCCCCTTTCCTGAGATGACGATGCCCCCCTCCTCTGAGTACAGGGAGGGCACCTTTCACCTGAGGGTCTTCTGACCGTGTCAGGGAGAAAGGAGAGGCCTGGGTCCTTCCTGTACCTGCCATTTCCCCAATCTCTTCCACATAAGACGGCCGAGGCGCCATGAGTTTGGGATGGCGTGTTCAGACTTACATTATGGAATAGGAGACCTTACAGCTTCAGGGAAAGAAAAATTAGAAGATTTGCCTTAGACTTTTACATCCTTAGCAATGAAATATGAGGTACTGGAGAATGATTCTAGACCATCCCATAAGAATATCCCTCTAGAATAAGGAAGAATGCGGTTGGCTTGTCATGGTGCGGCAATGATGGAATGGTACAAAGTGTCATGTTTCTCCTCCCGGCAATGGGCAGAGAGCCCGGGGGCCAGGGGATCGCTGACGTCATCAGCCCGAGTTCTTCATTACATCTGGACCTCGCCAGCTGTTTCTCACTTGTCTTCCTTCTGTGCCTTGCTCCATCTGGGAAAACAAACATTGCGCAATTTATCTCTCCTCAAAGTCTCAAGAAGTCAGACAGACAGACCCCTTTTCAATTCCTGACAGAAACTGCCGGTCGGTTGGAATCACGCGTGAGGAGGAGAGGACTTCTTACACACCCACGTAGCTGAGCGTGGTTGCATGCCCCAGCTCGACTCTTCATAGCCCGCCTTGCCGGGGCCCCGAGCTGTGGAATGCGTGATGGGTGAGGATGGAGGTGGTGCTGTCAGCGATCTCGGCCAGAAGCAGAAACAAACCTCTGGATGCTGAGCCTTCCCGGTGGTACCAGTGAAGGACTTTATTCTCAAAGCAAAACGACCATGTTTTATCAAATGTAGGTCATAACTGGACCATGATACAAAGAGGTGAGGAACCCTCCCTCCCCCCCCCCCAGGTTTATAACTTTATTTTTCTTCTGCCTGACCAGGCAGTGGCTCAATGGATAGAGCATCAGACTGGGATGTGGAGGACCCAGGTTCAAGGCCCCAAGGTCGCCTGCTTGAGTGCAGGCTCATCTGGCTTGAGCATGGGCTCACCAGCTTAAGTGTAGAGTTGCTGGCTTGAGCATGGGATCATATACATGACCCCATGGTCACTGACTTGAGCCCAAGGTCACTGGCTTGAGCCCAACGGTCGCTGGCTTGAGCCCAAGGTTGCTGGCTTGAGCAATGGGTCACTTGCTCTGCTGTAGCCCCCCAGTCAAGGCACATATGAGAAAGCAATCAATGAACAACTAAGG
The DNA here is from genome assembly GCA_037038555.1 of Rhynchonycteris naso. NCBI lineage: Eukaryota > Metazoa > Chordata > Mammalia > Chiroptera > Emballonuridae > Rhynchonycteris > Rhynchonycteris naso. The sequence goes on along the minus strand of CM072999.1, from coordinate 257,961,192 downwards.
AGACTAAGGAGCCGCAACGAAGAATTGATGCTTCTCATCTCTCTCCCTTCCTGCCCGTCTATTCCTATCTGTCCCTCTCTCTGTCTCTGTCTCTCTCTCTCTCTCTGTCTCTGTCACACACACACACACACACACACACACACACACACAAATATATATATATATACAAACACACGTTTCTCTAAACCATTGGATTATTATTAACCCATTAAACATTCACTTCATCTACAAACGCATTATTACAAATATAATCTGTGCGACAGACTCATCAGTTTTCTCCAGACACTTGAGTGAGAAAACCCCTCGCTCCCTTTTTACTTTGTGTGGGAGAGAAGAGACAGTTCTACAAAATCAATTAGTTCATGATCTTGCAATCAAGGAGTCAACAGAGAATCGATAACTCCATCAAAAATAAAAGCAAGATTTTGAACCGAAGGTTGTTTCCCGAAGTTGAGAATGCACAGGGCACTGCGGGAGCGGTAAGTCTTTAGAAATGCATGAGGCAGGTTTTGTTTTTGTTTCTGTTTCTGTGGGCACTTTCTAAAATGGGATCTGGAGTCCTGGGGCCATAAGGACACCCAGGACCACTGCTGTCTCTGATCTATGTGCTTGAAGACGTCATGAAAAGAGTTGCATAGCAGCGGATTCACTGTCCTGAACTTGTGGACACCATATTCCACTTTAAAAGAACTCTCTGGCTCTGCCCCCTGCAGACAACTCTGGGAATAAATGGTCAGAGCGTCACCAGTAGAGGGCATGCATCGTACTCCAAATCTCTGAAGACAGAGAGGGAAGGCAGTGACTTCCATATCCATTGGTCCTGTTACGGGACACGCAGGCTCTGGAAGAAGGTCATCCTCACGGCCTTGCGAGGCAGCCATCCTGGGGCAGGCGGCCCCCACCTACGTTGTGAATTCAATTAGCCAGATCCTCCGAGAGGCACTGGCGTATCATTTAGGTCATTGCTTCTTGAGTTCTCATTTGCAGCCTTGCAAGTAATGTTCAGAAGTTATTAGACCATAAAGAGTTTTCATTACCCTTCAGTCGAGTCAACAGCGAACACTTCCTGATTGAGTGCCTACTTGGGGTGCTGGGCTAGATGCCGCGTGGGTGGGGCAGGAGGGGGCGCCGTGCGGAAGACAAGCGCCAGGGAGGGAGTACACGGATGAATAATGTCTGAGCTCCCGGAAGGCCAGATCTCTCTAATGAAACACGTCTACCCACACGGAGCCACAGTAAGAAACCAGCGATAGACCTGACCATACAGACTCGGGAATGTCAGAGCCAACGTAAAGCAAAAGGCAAGCAGCCAAGTGGGACAGCTTTCACAACTACAGGACAAAGGGTGACACCCTTTATAAGGGCTCCACGTGGGTCAGTGAAGATGGACACTCCAGATGGAAGATGGTCCAAGGACATGAGCACGCCCTTCACAAGGGTCACTCGTCGAAGGAATGCAAGTAAAATAAGGAAGCAGTTCAACCGATCTATTTTTCCTTTTCTATTTTTTAAGATGAAAAACTGGACTGAATGCAGAGGGAACAGTGTGACTTGGAGGGGTAGGTCACCGACTTCCTGTCCCTGCCCGGCTCTGAAGCATCTACTCTCTGTTCACCCAGCCCCAGCCCACCCACTGTCCCCACCTGCCCTGACTGCGGACGGCAGCCCCACGGCGCAGGCCTGTGGTGCGGGGTCAGTGGGGACATCACAGGGAGCCAGAGGCTCCTGGGAGTCCAAGCAGAGGGTCAGAACTCAGAGCCTTGCCAAGAGGCCAGCAGCCTGCCAAGGGGCGGGTGGGGCAGAGGTCACAGCTGGGCTTCTTGTGGTGAGGGCCCTGAGACCACCCGGTGCCCCGTGAGCCTCCAGCGGACCCCGCTTCCCCTCCAAGTGGCTCCCGGTTGGTCTGGCTCTGTTTCTGACAACTGACCGAGCAGGACTGTGCATCGAGTGGCGTGGTGAATAACGGAAACTGTCCTGAGGCGGCCTTTCCCCGTGAGGGCATTCATCGAAGACGCGGTTAAAGATTTGTGTCCAGGGAGAACGACTGAGATAGGACTTTGGGGAATGAAGAATTGGACGCAACTTTAAAGGTGCACAGGAAGGAAAACCGTTTGCCTCACTAGGGAGCTCCTCAAAGGTCATGGCCACCCAGTTGTGGTAGGCGCGCTGTTATGAAGACCACTGATGGAAAAGCTAAGTACTTTCACCCCCAACTCGGCAGGACAAGGTGTATCACCCAACTCTATCAATCCTTATGTTGAAACAACAACACATCCGGAGGTAAGTTGTGAGAGCAGCACAAAGAATTGTCACCTACCTTCTCCAGGGCTCACCAGCGTACAGCACTGTGCCACATTTGCTTTGTCACTTTCTCTCTACATAGACACACCTCGTAGGTACAGAATAATAGATTTTTAGTATGTGTGTGTAGAAAGAGAACTATATTGCTCTATAAAATAAAATGTTTTCTATACCTAAATATATCTGTATAATTAATTGGCATGTTATATAACTTGTATATAACAATCAATTTTATATGATATATCATCGATGCACCTGTGTAATATTTATATTTTGTATGCATGACATGTATGATATATGTATAACATTGCACGTGCTCTATAGAACTATATATTGTTTTTTCCGGAGCTATTTTATAGAAAGTTGCAGAAACCATGCCTTTTTCTTCCTGCTGGCCTTCACTTGTCATCTTAATTGTCGCCCCTTTTCTTGTGATTCTACATTTTCCAAATCTTCTACTCCTTGGATTAGATAAAAAATAACAACTTATGATCTTTTAAGACACATGCAGCAACTGTTCATCTCTCAGATTTTTTAAGTCATTTTTAAATTACAGGCCAGACAGTAAGTTGAGACAAGTCTTTTGAAATCAATTTAGAAGCACACATTTAAAGTTTAAAACGGATATCTCTTCTGAACCAATCATTTTTCCTCTGGGATTCTATTCTAAGGTATGCTCCTAACATTATCAAAGGGCTTTACGTACAAAACTTAAGATTGTTCTCTGTAAGAGAAAAAAAAATGTAAATAAGCCATTCTTAGAGAAGTGTTTATGAAAAGTAATATATCCGTCTGAAGAAAGATTATACATCCATTGACATGGCATATAGGGGGAACTGTTCCCGCAGGGAAACACAAGGCAATGTTACAGACCGAGGACTTGGGTGGGTGGGGGGTGTGTATGGGGGGTCATCCTGGGAAGGCTCCGGAGGAGCCCCTGATAAAGATGGGACACTCTCTGGTTGGGGCACCAGGCGCACCTCAGCTGTCAGAAAGAGAGACCAGAGGGAGCCCTTAAGTACCAAATAACACTCGCCAGGGACCCCTCTCACAGGAACAGTGAGCACAGAGGGGCTCCCAGAGCAGAGCAGAGAGGACTTAACTATCTCCCCATTCGGTACTCACGGTCATGCCATGATCAATGGCTGCCTTCTCTCCTAAGCCCACCTGCAGCCTCAGAATAGTTCTAGACACAATATTCCGGAAGCCACCACAATGTCTGGAAATGCCCCGGTGAATACACCTCTCTGCCCCCTTGAGCCAAGCCTTTGAGGTCAGCGTACAGGCAGAGGGAGACTCCTAGACCATTAAGCCTGGGGGATGGAGTTAGGGGTGAATGGTGGAGGGGTGGGCTGGCCAGGACCAGAGCCATCAGCCCACTGAGAGTGAAGACCCACCTCCATAAAGGTCAGTGTTTAGAAACAGTAGTCACCGACCTGAGGAAACATTCATCTCGACACCGTGTGAATGGTCCTGGGGTCATTCCCGCTTCCCTCGGGCTGTGTAGCCTCATGGCTCGCTCCCACACATCTTCTTAGGGCTACTTTAATGACCCAACGTCCTCTCCTTTGTGGGAGGTGACTGTCTCCCAAAGTCCCAAGCATAGGCCTCTGAGCTGCTCAGAGGAAGTTCAGCTGCATGGGAACATGACCAGACGTAGCAATAACTTGGAAAAGCGGGGTGCTCCTCTTTGCCAACCTTCTTGACCCCTGGGGTCCGGGATCGACATGGGGATGCAGGCTCCAACTCCCGAGCAGACCACAGACGGGGCCAGCGGCCCCCAAGGAGCAGAATCCGGCTTGGTGACACATCTCTGGTGGAGGCCAGTCGGGGACAAGAGAAGGAATGGGTCATTCTCCACTACGACTTGTCCGATCTTTAAATGTATATATCTGAGGTGAGCATGACCATCACTGCTGCTGAAAGAGACAAGAAAAGCATTGAAAACAGCGACAGCCTCAGGGTCGACTCCTCCGTCTCAGCAGCAACGTCCTCGGGGAGGCGACTCTTCTTAAGTTCAGCTGAGAAAGAGTTAGAAACGGCACAGGTCTCGGGGATTTGCTGGGAAGCCCTGTACCTCTATGTCAGGACGGGGGGCCCCAGGGCGAGAGCAGCTGTAAAGGCAAGAGGGAGACTCGAGCCCCGGAATAAACCTCCAAGGGCGAGCTTAAATTCTAAAATCAGCTTTGTTTATGCCAACTGCGATCTGCCAGGGAGCGACATGCAGAAAGTCCACGTGGTGTGGGGACGACCCAGACAGACATCCTGTCGGGCCGAGCAGCTGGGCTTTGATGCTGGAAGGGGGAAGCAGACAGCACGCCCAGGTGGAATTAGGGCCGGATTAGGGGGCAGGCAGGCGTAGGCACGAGGCTGGGAGAGAGCAGGCGACGGTTTCAGGCTCTCGTCTGCAGAGGGTGTGGCGCGTGGGCATAGAATACACACTCAGATGAAGCCAGCGCCACGGGCGGCCCTGTGCCCCCCGCCAGGCTGGGAGGGTGCACTACCCAGGAAAGGAGGGTGCTGCTGTTCAACGTGACCCCTCCCCTCGGGCCGGGAGACAGGAGTGGGACGCGACTCAGTATTCCAGGTTTTCGAGTCGTCAAACTCTTGTGAGCAGAGAGAGAGAGAGAGAGAGAGAGAGACGTTGATCCCATCTTCTGCTTAAAAGAGAGGAAACAGGGGAGCACCCAGTGTTGAAGCTCTTGGCAAAGATGGGCTAAACTTGCTTGGAAGGGAGCCCTTGCCGAGAGAGGGCCCCTGACTGTCCCACCTGTATCCCCGGGAGAGGAAAATGCAGCCCCCGCCCAACCCTCAGCTGCCCACCTAAGCAGCTCCTTGGAAGGCCAAGTTTTTACAGGAAAACCCGAGCAAAAAAGCACTCTGTGGCTCCCAGTTCCAAAATGTATAAGGTTGGCCATCGGACCTGATGAAGTCTGAGTCTGCCGTCTGCCAATACCTGCTGGGAAGCCGGGAGTAATTAAGCGCGTTTATTTCTGTGTCCGCGCGTTTCAGGTCTGCGGGCAGGTTGCGGTCAGAAGATAAGATCGATCTCCCGTCTTTCCAATTGGCTCCCGAGTAACGCCGGTTTGGATGCCTCTGTCTCTGGGAGGCGGTTTTTGGGTGTCGCAACGTCGTTCTAGGGTGACCTGGTTTGCGCAGCCCTCTCCTGGGACAGGGAGGGGGCTCTCATTCAGAGGGAAGCCGCGAGCCAGGTGTCAAGAAGGCACTCCGGAGGAAGAGAGGGACGAGACCCAGCTAAGGGGATGACTTTTCCAAGGTGTTTCCCCCTAAAACCGCTTTAGTGTGGCAGTGTTCAGGGTCTTCGGGGGTCTAACCCCAGGTGACCTCCCCCGCTCCCGGCTCCTGCCCTACCCGACCTACCCTCCAGCCTAGGACTGCAAGCTGTAGACCCTGGGTTCATTCCTCCGTCTCTCTGACCGCTCGATTCCTTCTACCAGGAAAGACACTCGGAAGGTCTTTGCCTGCCCAGTTCCGACTCCACCCTTCAACGCCTCCTCTTGTCCAGGGACACCCCACCCCTAGGTTCCCACACCCTGTGTGGCCTCCCCACAAACACCTCTCAGATCTGATTAAAATGATCTGTTTTGCGGGATGACAAAGACAAGGTGTGACGTGGGACACTGTCGGTATCTGTCCAGCTTAAACTATCTGTTGTAAAAGCAGCGGTAGTGTGACCCCGAATTGGGCTAAGATAGCTACATAGATAAAAATAGATCTGAACTAGCATGTGATTAGCTAGAGACCCTAGTGGTGTCGATGGCTTTTGCTTCCTCACCACCACCCCTTGGTGCTTTTATATCGTTCCTAAAACTTTTATCATGAACATTGTATTACATACAGTAGCTCTCCACGGCCACGGTGACAGATCTCCACAAACTGAAAACGACACAAATTTATTCTTTTTCAGTCTCCAGGCTGGAAGTCTGATGGGGGTCTCACCTATCACTGGGCTGTGTTCCTTCTCGGGGGTTCGGGGGTGAATCCACCCCGGGGCTCATTCAGGGTGTTGGCAGAGTTCAGTGCCTCGTGTCAGAGGTTTCCCTGCGGCTGTCAGCTGAGGGCTCGTCTCAGCTGCTAGAGGCCACTCAGACACCTTGGCTCACGGCTCCCTTGTCTCCATCTTCAAAGCCAGTAATGGTGAGTCACAACTCCCCGACACACATTGGGCCCACCCAGAAAATCCAGGATCGCTTCCCTGTTTCCAGCTGCCAGCTGAATTCTCTTCTGCTCTGGAACTTCACACGATCACAGACGTAACACTAGGGGACTGGAGGGAAAAGGCACTAGATCGTGGGGACCAAAATCCTGTCTTTCACAAGCATTTATTTTTCATTAGTGAAAAAAATGTCAGCAGCCCTGGTTGGTGGCTCAGTGGATAGAGTGTCAGCCTGGCGTATGGACGTCTCGAGTTTGATTCCCAATCAGGGCACACAGAGGTAGCGACCATCTGCTTCTCTCCTGCTCCCTCTCCTCCTCCTCTCCCACTTCGCCTCCCGCAGCCAGTGGCTCAATTGGTTCGAACGTTGGCCCCGAATGGCGGTTGCCAGGTGGATCCCAGCTGGGGCGCACAGGGGAGTCTGTCTCACTGTCTCCCCTCCTTCCACTTAAAAATAAGTCATAGAAAAAAACCCCATTTTAATGAGGCAAAGGAATGTCCACCATTCCTTGGACTTCTTAAATAACAGTCCACCTTGGCTAGGCTACACAGGGCTCATCACTTGTGTAAATACCGAGTTTTCTTAGAAACTTATGGCTTCTTGGATGTCTCAGCCAAAACTCCAAATCTCTGGGCAAGTATATATTTGAGCTTTAAGAATGAGCTTCTTTTCCCTCTGATTTCAGAAGTCAAGTGTGTTTTCCCACACGGCCATGGTTTCCCCTCCCTGTGCACCAGTCCTATGGCATGGGGGGGGGGCGCAGTCTCTTCTTCCCCACCTACCATCTGGTTCCACGCATGGCTTGGTCTCAGCGATGGATAGGAATGGCGTGACCCGGGCAGAGGTTCAAAAAGTGCGCGCACAGTGGGACTTGACCATCAGTCCTGCTCTTTGGACCCTGAGACCACCACGAGATGAGCCTGGGCTGGCCCATGAGAGAACGAGATGTGATTCAGTGTAGAGACATCCGGTCCAGCTCATGCCCTGAGACCCACCAAGCTGCCCCTCACCTGCAATGTGGCTGCGGCCGCACTAGGTGATCCTGAGCCAACCTAGCTGTCAGCTGACCACAGTGACCCACCAAACTGCTGGCTGTAATCAGCAGCCCCTCTGACACACAGAGTCGTGAGACATAGTTCTTGTTGCCTCTTTTAAGCAACTGTATTTTGGTTGTGTTTGATGTGAAACAGTACTTAGAGAACACAGCCTAGACACTAGAAGCATTCTCGTGTCTGACGGGTGGGTCCTTCTTTCCAGAACTTTTCCAGCACATAAAGCTAATTATTCATAAAATAAACAAGGACCAAAAAAAAAAAAAACCACCAAACCTACAATGCATCAGAAGCACTTTTAAGTCAGTGTAATTTTATTAATCCTAACGCGTTGGTGTGAAAGTGGAAAACATTAGTCCACATTGTAGTTTGGCCTACAATGCAATACTGATGCAAACCTCAACAATCAGGGACCACAGGAGAATTGTTACATTTCCAAAATGAAAGGGAAACAGTTGCAGATTTACAAAGTAGTTGTTGCAGATAGTAGGGAGAATTGTTTCATAGCCTTCAGGGATTTCCCCCTGTTGTCAATGTGAAAACAGCAGAGCACACCTGTCATAACCAGGAAACTGACACTCGCCCAGAGGTGCTGCAGGTCTCACCAGCTTTTCCGCGGATGCCCGTTTTCAGTTCCAGGAATCCCTCCATCCAAGAGGAGAATTGTATACCGCGTTTATAAATTCCCCATTGATTTGAGAACGGGGGGGGGGGGTTGCATTCAGTTGTGAATTCATTGGCTGCTTCGCATATGTGCCCAGACTGGGGATGAAACCGTGACCTCAGTGTGCTGGGACGATGCTATATGCCCACTGAGCAACCCAGCCTGGGCCTATCTTTCCATTTTCAACGGACAGGAAAATCTGTCAATGTTAAAGAGAGCTCCCATTTCATAGGTGGTAAAGGACAGAAACCGAGTGGTGTACGGATCGTGGGACGATCACAGGACTCAAGTCTGAATCTTTTTTTTTTTTTTTTTTGCAGGGACAGAGAGAGAGTCAGAGAGAGGGATAGATAGGGACAGACAGACAGGAACGGAGAGAGGTGAGAAGCATCAATCATTAGTTTTTCATTGCCGTCGCAACACCATAGTTGTTCGTTGATTGCTTTCTCACACGTGCCTTGACCGCGGGCCTTTAGCAGACCGAGCCACCCCTTGCTGGAGCCAGTGACCTTGGGTCCAAGCTGACGAGCTTTTGCTCAAGCCAGATGGGCCCACGCTCAAGCTGGCGAGCTCGGGGTCTCGAACCTGGGTCTTCCGCATCCCAGTCCGACGCTCCATCCACTGCGCCTCCGCCTGGTCAGGCTCAAGTCTGAATCTTGGTGGAGCTCCTTTGGTAGGAGGCAGCCTGGTTCTGAGGAAGGGAATGCAGAGTCCGGAACTGGGCAGACCTGGGTTGAGGTCGAGTCGGGGTTTGCTACTCAGGAGTTGTGAATGCCTGAGTAATTTATTCACTATCGCTTAGCCTTAGTTGTCCTGTATAAAGGAGAGCTAAAATACCCCTCGGCAGGTACCAGAGAAGTTTGTACATAATGCCCGCGGGGTGTCTGGACCATGAAAGGGTTCAATGAGTGTCCATTGCCATTATCACAGCATCGTTTGGGGATGGGACGCCTAGCCATCTGTGGTCCAGAAGATGATTCTCTCTTAGAAAAAGGAGATGTCATTTTTATCCCACCGGCTTGCTGTGGGGTTCCATCTCAGACATGCAGGGGAGCGGGGTTTAGAAGGACTTAGTCTCTAAATCAGCCACAACTCACTCCTCTGTTGCTTCTGCTAATAAGGTGAGCCTGCCCGCAACAGGGCTGCCACCATTAGCCTGAAGGCACTCTACCAGAACATAAGCACCTGACGCATGAACTGTATCTTTTATGTGCTTCTGAAAGGAATGCTGACACTTTAAGTACCTTCTGACAACGTTGTTTCTGTTGTTGTTGTTCTTTTTTCTGGGTTTTTGTTTCTTTCTTTCTTTTGATGACAGGAAACAGATGCTCCTTGCTGGGAAATCACAGCAGCCTTGCTTTGAGGGGGGCGGGGTGTCCGCGTGTGCCGGCGCATGTGAGGGCGCATGCGCGTCCCTCCTCCTCTTCTCTGCAGGGACGCGAGAGGTTCTGTGTCACTTTCCAGAATAGAATTCAAAAATAGGTCAGTTGCAAGAGCCATAAACTAGATCAGCTGCCATCCACCTAAGCAGAAGGAGGAAGTGGGGTTCAGCTCCAGAAAGACTTCATGTTTAGGCCTCTGGTGTCTGTTTTATTCAGGCCTCAAGGGCCCTTTCGGGGGTGGGAGGGGAGCGTGCGTGACTAGGTCCTCGGCGTTCCCATGCTGAGGGACGGCCACCTCTGGGATAGAGATCATGGTCGCCAGACATTGAAATCAGGCCTGCCGATTGAAGCCCAGCGGTCATTAGGAAAGCCAGGCGCAAGTCTGGGCACAGCCCTCTCTTCTTGGGCGGAAATGCAGGGCTCTCGGTGGGTAGGCGGGGGGGGGGGGGGGGGGGGGAGCGGCTGGATTTGAATAGCAAAACCATACTTGTGGGTAATGCTTCTGGTATTCCCGTGCGATGCACTTGGCCGTGGAAGCCAGGGTTACATCACCCCCCACCCGGGGGGGACGCTGCAGCTTTCTCGGAGCCGCTGGAAGCGCTGGAAGCGTGCCTAGGAGGGTCAGGCTGCACTGGTGGCTCTCACCTGACTTTAACCGTCTCCTCTGAACGGTACGTGGTTCCTCGCTGCCCTGGGCGGTTTTTCCATAGGGTGCATGAGCTGGTATACAGCCCGCCCCCAGGGGGAGGGCAGGCAGTTTCTGGGACTGCAGGGTGAGCATTTCCTAAGACAAGAGCTCGCTAGGTTTCCTGGCACGCTACCCGGTGCAAGGCGCGCCCTCGGAGACGAGATGACGATTTTTAAAGATCCGTCAAATTTGATTTGGTGACTTTCTGAGTTATTACCGACACACATTTCTGGTTTCAGATGATTCTGACTCATGCTCTTATTGACTCTTTCCACGGTCGGCAAGCTCTCCAAGTCACCCCAGTCCTCGCTGGTCGTCTGATAACCAGGACAAAGCGCAGGCCGGGGTCATGCGGGGCTTTAGAGAGTCTTCCACTTTGTTTCTATTACATTCAAAAACAACACCAGAAGTACAAGGCTTAGTTAAAAAAAAACAACGGAGATTTGAGCAAATAAATCCAGTCCCGGTGCGGATGGCTTGCTAGTGGAAATCGGGTCTGACTTGACTTACATGGTAATGGGCCTTTGCTGGAGAGATTAGGGAGGCTCTTGGGAGCCTGATTCAGGGAAGACATGAACTATTGCCCACCTACCTTCATGGGCTTCTGAAATAGTTACACTGACCTGGGGTCACCAAGACCGTGGGACCTTGAACCTGGACCCGGAAGCTGTGTAGAGAGGAAGACTATTAAAGACCCTGGTCGGTTAAAGACCCCACGGTCACATGTTGGTTCATTTATCCAGTCAACCAGAAGCTGCTGTCCCTTTTTCTTTCACCAGGTTGTCGGGGAGGCATTCCTGCCAGATAGAAGGGTGAGCAGGTCGAGGGGGGTCGGCTGCAGGGCAGATAGACTCGCGCAGTGATTATGGCACAGGGTGGCAAGCCTGGCGCTCGCAGTGGGTACACTGACCTGAGCAAGTCAGAAGAGGACGTCTTCGCCTCGCCTGGAGATGGGGGGACGACGGGGTGGGGGGGGCTGTGCTGTGCATGGGAGGGGGGGAGAATGAGGCCAGGAACGCAGCAAGGTTTGTGGTCAGGTCCCAAACAGCAGCTAGCAGGCTCCATTGCAGAGGGACCTGCCACCAACAAACCTAATGTCCCAGCGAGGAGAGTCACTCTCTCACTGCAGGCAACAAGGATCCTGGCATGTGTTGTCCGGTTTTTTTCTTTCTTTCTTTCTTTTTAAAAGTGCTCCTGTAGTAGCGGTCTCTGAGATGACAGCAAAACATGCCCCCAGGAGTGGTGACCGTTGTTGAGGGAGACACCCTGGTCCCCCTGCCCTGGGACTTGGGGGGGGTGAGGTGGGGGAGGGGACAGAGACAGACTCAAGGGAGAGATGGACAGGACTGGATGACGAATGAGAAGGACAGGGCAGAGGGAGACGGGGAAGGAAGGGGTCAGACATGACTCAAACTGTGGGCTCGCATCGGCGGGCAGGAAATGAGATGGAGGATCCTTGGGGTCAGACACGCCAGCGTCCAAGCCCAGCTGCACCTTTCTCAAGATTTGCACCCATAGGCAAGTCCTTGGTCAGCAGTCCACTCCTTCCTTTGAAAGGAGAGCGACAAGCAGGCGTGAAGGGGCGGTTGACGAGCCCCCGGAGGCCTGGGGCAGGGAGATGCAGGCCAGAGGCTGCCCGCTGGGGTTCGTTTAGGTGTTCACTGTTCCACCAGACCCAGGGGTCATGAGAATGTGCCCATGTCCCTCACCTCCAGCACAGGACACAGCAGGAGCCCTGGAAATGTTTGGTCAACTTCTGTAATTCTAAGCTCAGCCCAGGACAAAGAAAGCAGAAAAAGTCACTGGGAGGGTTGCTTAAGAATATTGGGGTACAGAGTGCTGCGGGCGTTGCGCCGAGGCGGCGGTGCTGGGGGACCCCGCCGACAGGCGTTGGCAGGTGTAAGGAAGGGAGGGGCCTGCCGCCGGGTCAGGATTTGGGGAGGATGAAAGGTGTCAGGTGCTTGGTACCTGCTAACCAACGACAGCTGGACCGGAACCCGGCGCTGGCGCGGTCCCCAGGCCCCAAGCGTTTAGACTTGGATTTCCCGCCTGAGCCCATCGAGGGGTCGATAGCAGGAAGGAGCTACGTCTCAAAGTGTCCCATGTCCGGCCGGGATGCAGGACAGAGAGGCCAAAGTAGCATGGACGACCGACATCCAGGAAGGGCACAGACACAAGGATGTCCCTGTAGTAACAGGGACAGGGAGCCACACAGGCCCTGTCCGAACACCCGGCCTCCCCAGCACCCCAGGATCTCTCCTTCACCCTTTACCCCCAGAGAGAAACGAGCCCGGCCCTCTGAGGAGGAGGAGGAGGAGGAGTCACAGCCACAGAGTGACCCACCGCCCAATAAGCCACCCCCCCCACACACCTCCCCGTGGCCTCGGGCAGACCGGTCCTGGAGCCTGAGGCCACAGCCGGCCTCCACGGTTTAAGAGAATTCAAGCCACTGGCAAGGAACCAAAGGAGAGCAAACACCATAATTAAAGAGGGCGAGAATAGGGCCCAAGAGGCAAGTTAAAGAAATTGGGGTTGATTTGCCTCAGACAGCAAAGAGAACTGGGACCTGTACTCGGACGCATGGAGAGGGGCCAGTGTCCACCGATTTTTCATTTCAGGAGCACAGGGCAGAAGCAGATGGCCTCCCCTGCCACCAGAGGGACGCACCATGAAGAAGCAGTTTCATGAAGGTACGTCTGCCTTGGAGTGGCCTTCCCTGGAGTTCCTACAAACAAGGGTGGGCCTCGCCGCCTGGGAGGAAGCGTGGGACAGGAGACAGAGAGGCCCTGGCTGGTCCCCAGGGCCCTCCTCCATCCCAGCTCACCCGGCTTTCTGCGAGCTGGTGCCTGGGTTCAGAGCAGAAGTCTGACAAGTGACCTGGACAGAAAGGGTACCGGAGTGTACGGGCGTGGGGGGATGGGGGGGTGGGAGGGTCCTGTATACGGGGATAGGGGGGTGGTCTCACCCTCCAAGAGCAGCCTGACCTTCAGTCACATCGAGTGTTGGATGTGTTCAAGACTCTTTGGCAGCTGGTGACAAATGTCCTATGACTTCCGGGAGGGGCAGCTTAGATCCGATCGGGGCGTGGCATGGGCCGTGGACGCACCCCGAGAAATGGTGAAACTCTATAACCTCGGGGAGTTTGCTTCGGGCGTCGCAGCTGTCCCCATGCCCCGATGTCCTCTCTCTGTCACTGTGAGCTCTGTTGCCTAGCCTCCCGTCATTCACAGAAGGGACTGAGTTACGATGCCGAGCCAGGCCTCTGGCTGCCTCCCAGCCTGCCCCAAACACTACACAGAAAGCCTTGATCCACAGGCGGGACGATGGGGCGATTTGTCAGTAAACCAGGAGACTTCTGAGAGTGAATGGGGGACGGGCCTTCATAATCAGGGTGGGACAGAACTAGGACCTGTGGCCACAATATAACATCCAAAGTTCACAAATGAGATGGTGGCGCCCTTGATAGTGACATTCTCAGAAATCCTTGGAGGCTTGAAAAATATAGAAATGGGATGTTTCCTTTATTAACCGTATTTTCATCATCTATTGAGCCATAACATCACCCTCCCTCCCCCAATTAGTGGCTCAGAACAACAAACAGTCGCCACGTCCCACGACTTCCGTGGGTCAGAAACTGGGGAGCAGCCTGGCGGGACGGCCCGGTTTCAGGGCCACTCAGGAGGCCGCAGTCTGATACTGCCCTGGGCTGCACCATCGGGAAACCCGGCTGGGGCTGGACGGCCCGCTTCCAGACGGCTCATCCACATGGCTGATGGCAGGAGACCTCCGTGTCTCACCCAGTTCCTCCCCACTGGGCCGCCCGAGAGCCTGCCCTCTGCACATGGTCGCCCCTTCCAGGATGTAGTCTCGGAACTCACACCCGGGGACTCTGGCTGCATCTTCTTCCTTAGGGTGAGTCACTAAGCCCAGCCCACGCAAAAAGGAAAGGGGATTAAACTCCATGACTTGAATGAAGGAGGATCTTCAAATATTTTGTTCTTCTTATCACCAGTTCATGTGTGCTTTTCAGAGTCCCTGTTTGCTCCGCTCTGAGGACTGTCTCTCACGCAGCTGGGCCCAGAGAGCGTGGACAGGGACGGACATGGGCCACTGCGAGGGCTGTCTCAGCAGCTGGGGCCTGGCCGTGGTGGTGGCTTTCTGGTCTTCCTGGGTGTTGTCAGTCACTCGAGGTACTTATAAATGGGCCCTTTGTCCCGGGGGGGGGGGTGACAATAAGCTCCCCATCAGGGCAGATGTACATAAGGGGGTGTTGGCAGGGTGACACAGAGGAACAGAGAGGGTGTAGGGGAGCTGGCTAGGTGACCTTCATGTCTCGTCTGACCCACAGCCCCCAGGAGTCTGGATCCTCCGAGACCACCTGCCGATGTTGTTTGGATGGCTCTGTAACGGCTGACTCTGTGCAGTAACGGGCGCATCAGAGCCCTGGGATGGTCACTACCGCCCGGGGACGGTCACTACCCAGAGCAGGGTCTGTGGGAGCAGCAGCTGTCTGAGGACGTGGCGCCCCGGACTGTTGGCATGAGAAGCAAGCTGGACTGCATGTCAGCGCAAGCAGAGAGAGCCATGAGCGCCGGCCTTCCCGAGACAGGGAACTGAGAGGGTCCCCAGAATCTTCATCACAGGCGGCTATGTGTCTGCATTGCAGCGAGGTGGGGTGCAGTGCCCAGATACGGGCAGGCGGCATTGCCAACGAACGTCTGACGCTCCATCGACAGGTCACGCTGCAAGGAGGCCGGCTCTCTCGCCGTGTGGCGGTCAGGCGCGGCTGCCCGTGCGTCCTGGCTTAGGGGAGCCTGCCTCCAGGTTTCATCTGTTTGTCCCCAGAGCGAGTTGGGCTCAATGTGACTCAGGGGAAAAAATAAGTGGCCAGTCCATTGTGAGCGCCCGCAGGAAACAGTGCTGCAAGTCAATTCTTCTTGAAGGAAGAGACAACAAGCCATTTATGTGCAACTTTAATGAGCAGACCCTGACCTCTGACCCCATACCATTACCTAACAATCCAGTATTGACAGCTCTGTCAGCCTCCACTTCCTGTGAACGAGGGGGCCGGGTTCCTACCCCAAGGCCGGCCATCTGCAGGACCAAAGAGCCGCGCTCTGCCCAGCTGGCCGGTACAGACACTCGTGGCGCCTCCCAGAATAGTGTCGGCCCAGGCCCCTCGCTCCACGGAGACGGTGACTTAGAAGCTTGAGAAACCGAGGTGTGTGGCTAGGATGGTCTGTCCTGGCTTTCTGTCCCCCACCACCACTCCCTGCATTAGCCCTGTGGAGAGAACTTTGCAATTACCAGGTTAAAAAATAAATAAAAATTAGACGTTTACAGTCAAGAGCAGTGGTTCTTAAGCTGGGTTCTATCAAACCCTAGGGGTTCGATGAGTCGGTCTCAGGGGTTCGGAGAAGCCTCTGCCGCGGAGGCCAGAATAAAGTCATACCGTAATTTGTTGTGAGTTCATGCACTTTGTTGGTTTTGTTCTTTGAGCAAGGTGATGTTCATGCACGGCTCATTTTGTGCACCAGTAAGAAAACCTATACCTATGTCTTGAATTTGGGGGAAAAAAATCATATTTTATTTATCACTAAAGAAGGGTTCTGTGGATGCGCATATGAAACTGGTGGGTTCGGTACCTCAAAAAAGGTTAAGAACCACTGGTCAAGAGTAACATAAATATTCAAGAACAAAAAGAAATGGACTATTAGGAGAGAAAATGTATAAAGTCCACAGCCCAGTGCACAGCCCATATGAGGTCCATTCTAAATAAATGATTTAACCGGTCAGAATGATTAAAAGGACCAGCAGCTGCCCACCCCCACCCCCAAGGCAGATCTGTCCCATTGACCTCAAAGGAAACAATCTCTGATACTCGTGCACACTGGTTCTGATAGAACCATCTATGGGACACAAGTATGGGTTGAATTCTAAACCAACACCAGGGACCTGGCGGTCCAGAAGGCACGAAGGAGCTCACTAAACGCTCACTGGCACCTGGGAGGTTTGCAGTGTACTTTGTGCACGGTGAAGGCTGACCTCAGGCTTGAAGACACCGGCCGAGCCTGCGAGCAGAGCTGGCGTGGCCGCTGACTGACTCTTTAGCCCGCGCGACCACCGAACAGATCGCCGCTGAGCTCGGTGTCCTGCCATTTTCTCACCCGTTCATTCAGGATTTCAAGAGAAAAAATACCACCCGGGGAAGCCTTTTAGCATGATCCTCTGGTTCTACCAGGACTGGGATAAATAATGTCGTTAACAAACCGCCGCATGGTTATTAAACGGGGTAAGTAACCAGCTCGGACTAGTCAATAGGGGTGATTTATCAGTGTGTGCTACAGGAAGCAAAGCCTTGGGAGGCGAGAGGCATTTCTCACTAGTGTGCTCTTCCAAGTCCCTAGCACCGTGTTGCTGATTGCTCGTGGAGGGCAGGCCTGCACGGAGCCCGGAGTAGGTGGCTGGGTTTAGACCCCGGCTTGGGCCCCGGCCTTGCTTCCAGATGCAGTGTTGAGATGCCCTGACCCTGAGAAGAGGCCCCTTGGGCCAGTGCCTCCGTCACTCTTTTTTTTTTTTTTTTTTAAGGCCTGCACCTTATTGAGGGGTTTGACCTGGGGGGTGGGAGGGAGATAGAGAAGTTACACTCTAGGAGGAAGAGATGGTACAAGAAAGCAGTCCCTCAAACGTTAGGCCACCCGCCTGGGAGGATGGGGCGTGGTCAGGACAGACTTAAGACAGGTGGTTCACCTTTCTGGCTCCACAGTGGAACCACTTGGACCTTTGAAAACTCTCCAGGGCTTAGGAGGTTCTGAATTAACTAGTCTGGGCTGGGGTGGTGTTGGTGCGCTAGCTCCTTAACCCTTAGGGTTCTAAGAAGTCTCCCAGGTTGGGAATCACTAGCCCCACAGGAGGGCGACAGCCATCCTTGAGACATCCAGCTCTTTCAGCCTGTGGCCCGCTTTGCTGCTCCCAATGGTTCCCAGAGGCCAACCAGGCCTGTTAGAAACTGACATTAAGCCAGGCTCTCTGGCAGGGAAGGCGGAAGCCAGGGAGGACGGGGGTTCAAAGGAAAGGCCCTGTACTGACTAGTGTTTTCCAAACACCCCGTGCTCTCTGGGAGTCTCATTCCAAAGGCGTGGAATTGCACCCTGACCCTGTATTTTTTTTAAGAGACAACTCCAGATACTTCTCATAATCAAGAAAGTTTGAGAAACATCGCCAAAAGCCCTTCTCTGGGGCCATGCCATGGAAAAGAAACGAGAGTCCATGTGTAACTTGCAAAATCTGAAGCAATACATCAAAAGCTTAATGCCCAGACGCGGGGTGGCTGCAAACCCAGGTTTATTTCTCAGGCACCTCTAAGTCCATTTGGAGGCTTGGGGGACGGCCCGGGACGCCCGCGCGCTGGCTGGGGACCGCCTTTCAGACCTGCTCCCCGCGTTCCTTAGGTTCTTAGCGAGCCGGGGAGCTAGCAGCCGGAGTCATCATTTCCAGCCTCAGACTGGAAAAGCTGGACCGTGCCGCCGCGTGTGCTTTTGGCGCCGGGCGCCCGGGGCCCCGTGGCCACACCATCCTGGGGCGGGGATGTGTGCGCTCTGGGCCACGTCTGTGCCGCTGGGGCGCGCGGCCCGGGAGGCGCCCTGCATCGAGCCGCCCCGGGGGTGGGTGAGCGCCGGCTCTGGGCGGGACCCTGGCGGGGACCCTGAGCGGTCTCTAGGACCCGCGGGACGCCGCCGGCGGGCGGGGTGCGGGGGAGACCATAATTTGTTCCGTGGTAATGAGACGGTGACTGTTGGCCGTGGATCCATTTCACAGGCTTGCCCTCTCTCACTAACGATCTTCCCGGTCCACGGGCCAACCCGACAGCTTGCTCATTTACTGCAACGGTCAAGGCTGGCTCGTGCCAGAGCAGTGCGCGCGCGCGCGCACACACGGTGGGGGGTGGGGGGGACTTTTTTTTTTTTTTTAAAAAAATGAAAGCCTAGACTAGCTCGTCGGCTGCGCGGGCGCTGAGCGAAGGGTTCGGAACTGACTCCCAGCAGCAGGAAATCCCTCGGGTAGCGACGCCCGGCCCCCGCCCGCCGCCCGCGTGGAATGGTGCGCTCTCGCCGCCGGGCCCCGAGAGCTGCTGCACCGAAGGTCGGCGACCATGCCAGCGCGCCCCCGGCCCGCGCTCCGCGCCCGCGCCCTCCTGCTCGCCCTGGCCGGGGCCTTGCTGGCGCCCCGCGCCGCCCGAGGTAAGTCACAGAGCCCGGGCGGCTTACTGCCGGCCTCCCGCTCTCCTCTCCCGTCTGCCGACTGGGGTCGTCCGCTGGCTGGGCACTCGGCTGCGGGGCACATCGCGCAGCACTGGGGGGACGCCGAGTGGGCGGGGCTGCCCAGCAAGGCGCGCTCCGGGGTGCACAGAGGAGCCCTACTGGCACGGGGAAGACACCCCGGCCGCCGCCACCACCACCACAAGGTGCCAGTTCCCGGGTGTAGGAGGGAGCACTTGGCTTGGGGTCTGGAAGCCCCAGCGAGTAACCCGGACGGCTCAGCCTTGGGGCTGCGCGCCTACCCGCGTCCCCTCCCTCTCGGGTGTCACTTGACAGTCACACGTGTCGCCAGGGATAATGCGCGTTTGGTCGTCTTACCCTGTCCCTTAGTGACTTCCCTCCACCCCGGGCTCTGGGTCTACCCTCCACAAGGTTCCCTGTCCACCCACCCCTCCTCCCCATGGACACACGTAGGGGACCCGCCATCACCACGCAGGTGAGCCATCCCCTTTCCCGCAGGTGTGCTTGCTGTGTTCCACAACAGTCTCCATCTGAAAAACAAACCAAAAACAGTGGACTCTTGTTTTCTTTCCCTCTTTTGTTAATTCCAGGTCACTCCCCATATGTCAGTAGTGGCCGAACTTGAGCAGAATTTTCCCGTCTCCCGCCACTTCGTCAGTTTCTTGGCCGTAAATTAACACTTAAATCAACTTTGTGCAAAGCGACAACTCCGAAGTTAAAGTGTGGACGTTGTGGCTGTTTGCTAGGTCTAGCTTTGCCCGAGTTCTCTCCTCTTACAGCTGAGCACCTGTGGAACCCTTCTTTCCGCATAATGAGGACTCGCCCAGCAGGTGTCCTGTTAACAATTCGGATGCTCCCCCCTCCCACCCCCATCTTCCGGTCGCTGTCTGTCTCTCCGCCGCTAGAGGCGCTGTCGGTCTACCAATAACAGGACTGGCCCTGACCTCCAACTCTAGATTTCTATGGTTTTATACACAAGCATCTCTTTTTCCACAACTGGCCTCAATCAGGAACTGTTACCACTTTATGGTACGTTTTATTCTGCAATTGCCACTGCTACCCTCCACCCCTCCCAATCTTCCTCCCCATCTTCCTCCCCCACCGCATCTACTGTGATGTGGCTAAAACCCAGCTCTCAAGTTAAAATCGGCACAGCAAGGAAGACCAACTTGGGAACTGATGATTAAGTCAAAGGATTGATTGCACAAAGCAATGAAGGAGCCCTGGGGAAGCCAGCAAAGGAATACTGCTGACTGTTCAGTTAAAGAACTCTCTGATTTGCACATAAAAATAGTAGTCCTCCAAAGTGTTTTGGAAAAACTTTGGTACAAATTGGTCCTTTTAAAAGTTTGTTGAGAAATAACTTGTTAAAAAGAAAACCAAAAAAAAACAACTAAGAAATACTCTTAAAGAATGCCTGAGGTGTCCTTTAAGTTTACCCGCACATGCTCTGTCCCCATAAACAGAAGTCCACTGCGCACGGATATTTTTGTTTAGAGGAAAATGTTTACTAAATCAAGTTAACAATGAGAAAATATTTTATGGGGGAGGGGCTTTTATTATTTTATGACTGCAGCTTTGGTGGAGAGATTTTATTTTTCCTTAGGACAGATAGGACTCAGAACAGAAAGCCAATCAGACCTCTCAACATTCTAAATGGGTATCCAAGGATAACCACTGCATCTTTACTGCTGGGTTCCCAATATCAAGTCTTAAATCAACCAGTGCCCCAACGTGTAGATAGCATTGATGTTGTTTAAAAATCCAGATATACAAGGAAACACTTCTGTGTGTTGGCAAAGAAAAGGAGGAATTACTACTTGCTAAAGGCAGAGTATAGATCCTGGGTTTTGCCTCCCTGTGTGTTAGTTCCCCTGAGCCCCAGGACTATTGCCTACTTGGCTTCCTTCTGTGGCATGTCAGTCCTAACAGGTCCAAATCAGAGCCCTAGACCCCAAACCCTCTGCTCCGGAATTCCTTCTTTCCCCGGTGTTCCCAGCTCAGTGATAACGTCCTCTGCCTTCCCCAGATGCCTCATGTGAACACCTAGAACAGGGGTCCCCAAACTTTTTACACAGGGGGCCAGTTCACTGTCCCTCAGACCTCAGTCCAGAGGGCCGGACTATAAAAAAAACCAACTATGAACAAATCCCTATGCACACTGCACATATCTTATTTTAAAGTAAAACAAAACGGGAACAAATACAATATTTAAAATAAAGAACAAGTAAATTTAAATCAACAAGCTGACCAGTATTTCAATGGGAACTATGGGTGCGGATGCATCCTGTGCTCCTCTCACTGACCACCAATGAGAGAGGTGCCCCTTTCGGAAGTGTGGTGGGGGCCAGATAAATGGCCTCAGGGGGCCGTAGTTTGGGGACCCCTGACCTGGAAAGTCATCCCTCAGCACCCTTCTTTCTCCATAAGCCGCCACTCTCCCAAATACATTCCCATCTTCTTCCTCTTATCCCCAGCAGGGCAGCCTCCTCTCTGGTCTCCTGGCTTTCCTGCCTGTCCCTCACTGCACAGGGTGTTCTTCCCAAGGACCACGGCCAAGTCATCTTTCCACCAGGAGTTGGATCGTGAAGGTTGAAAACTGCCCAGTGGCTTGCTTGCTATGGCTCTCCGGAAAGAAAATCCAAAGCTCTGAATAACCGAATCCCTGTTTTTCTCTCTGACCTCCTTTTTCCGTACCATTCTCGCTCACTCTCCCCCGGCCACACTGGTTCCTCTTCCTTCCAACTTTGCCATGTAGTATTGCCATCGTTTTTTAAAAGCGATACTCAATGTTTGCATCGAGAAGACTGCAAATACTGTTCACAGTTGAGCCACCCCCCGTGTCCTGTGATTCTATTTCATCCCTCTTGCAACGTTTTCGGTTTTTTCCCCCTAGAGTTAATAATTGCTTTGGTTTTTGTTTTTTACTTTTTCATGTTTTATTTCTTGGGCACTAATCTCTACTTTGAAACTTTCTTGGAAGAAAACTATTAAATTCCTTTCAACGTTATCAAACACATCCGGTGATCTGCCCATTATTTATTTATTTTTCCCCTTGGTGTTGTCTGTCCTGGTGGCCTTTGTCCGCCTGTCCCAGTGTCAGCTGGCGACTATTTGAGGCACGTGTGTAGCATAGCTGTGGTCTTTACCCTTAGTGCCAAGACGCTGGGAATTCCTCCTGCATCTTTCCTGGCTTGGATCACCTGTTCCGTGAGCAGCGTAACTTCCTCTTTCTTATTTTATTTTATTTATTTATTTATTTATTATTATTATTATTAGTTTTTTGTGGAGCACATTTTCTGGTAGCCTCCCAAAGATGGGTGTGTGGGTGGTAACTTTTTTTTTTTTAGAACTTGTTAGAATGCTTTCTTTCACCGGCAAATAACCTAAAACCTGACTCTAGCAAATTTTTTTTTTTTTTAAAGAAACACTTTTCTTTCTCTTGCCCTCTGCATAGCACACAGTCGTGACGTGCGCCGTGAAGGGGGTGAGCGGTACCGTTCGGAGCCCAAGCTCTTGCTTCTGTTTGCATCTGCCGTGCTGACATGTTGAGTCCTGCCTGCACGCTCCCTGCCTCTTGGTCTCGTGATGGCTGCTGCGTCTCTTGGCATTGTGTCCGCATTCCAGGAAGCAGCAGGGCAGAAGAGGCGAAAGCAGAGCCAGCCAAGTCCATTTTGTCAGGAAAATATGAATATTTCTAGAAACTCTTGTGGCAGATTTCCTCTTGGCCACACTGTGACACAGGGCCACTACCAGCTGCCTGGGAAGATGGAAAAGTAAATATTTTCAGCTGTTGCAAATAAAACCGAGTCCTGGGAGTGGGAAGGAAGGTTAGACTATGTGTCTACACACAACTATGTAGATATTATATTTTACCCTGGATTGCTCGTGTGTTTGGGTATAAAATTCCGAGGGGAAGTCCCCTTTCCTCAATATTTTGTAAGAGACGTTCCTTCATGTTCCCTGCGCCCTTTGCTGCCTTGACAAGCCTTTGAAGGTGGCCTGCTTTCCTTTCTGAAAAACTTCCATCATCGTTTTATCCAGAGTATTTTGGCATCTCCTAATGAAGGGCTTTAGCTAAGTTCTTCTGAGAAACTCTGCTGGCAACTCTGTAGCCCTTTCAGTTTGAAAATTTATGATACAAGGTTCTGGTAGACTTTATTGTATGATTTTTTTTCAATGAGTCCATTCGTGTTGTTTTTATCGTGCTCATTCTGAAACTGCCGTCAGCCGGATGTCCCGACCTCCTGAAAACATCCTCTGATTTTCCTGCTTATTTTTTTTTTTTCCATCTACGTTCTGGGAGAGTTTTTCTTTTTCAGCCCTGAGAATCATGTTATTTATTTCTGCTACCAGATAATTTAATTTCCAAGGGGTGTTTCTTGTTCTATCAATGTTCCTTTTTTTTTTTTTTTTTTAGTATTCTGTTCATTTTTTAAAATAATGGATGCGAGATTTCTATGAACTCCTGAGTGTAATTTCATTTTTACGCCTTGTTAGCCCACGTGCTTCACACGCGAGCGTGGGGATTCTTCCCCACCCCCATCTGGGGTGGTCTCTGACTTCCTTCAAGAGTCTGAATTTTGACTCTGTTTATATTTAATAATGAGACAACAGAAGGGCCGGTGGAAAGTTCTGTGAACTTCCATAGCACACGTTTTGCTAAGGGGACCTCGATGCATCACTGCCTGGGCCACCTCCCCAGTCTGCTCCGTTCCCCCAGGAAGGGACCCTGTAGCCTCCTTGCTGAGGACATTGGAGCCCAGCCACAGGGTCTGTGAGCTCCCCAAGGAAAGCAGGGTTCACGTGGATGCTTCACCCTTTTATGCTTTTATGACATTACCTTGTTTTTAGTTTGGTACCAAGCGACCCCTCCCCACTCTAAGCTGCGCCTAGGGTCGTGAGCACAGAAGTCTCCTGCAGTGTCTCCAGAAAGTCCATGTCCTCGTCTGTTGGGGACGGAGGGGCGGCGGCTCAGCTACGCCGGCTCTGTGAGGGTTCCAGAGTGCCCACGGCTCCTGGCGCGGTCTTTCCGCCCACGGTACTGGCCACCAGGCAGTGCCCCGTCCTCCTACTCCCAAGCCTACCCGGGGTCCTGCTCACCCATCCCACCCCCTCTCCAGGAGACAGGGCTCCAGTTCTCTCTCCTCCGCGACGTAGGCAGCCACTCGTCTCTCCTCCTCCGTCTGCCAAAGCTGGACGGCTCCCCCCGACCCATTCTCTGCCTCTCACTCTCCGTTCTGTACTGGGAGTCTTAGTGTCCGCAGCCTTGGCCATCCGTCCGTCCAGAAGTCAGGCCTGCTTCACCGCCATGCTCTGCCCGGAGACACGGAGACTTGGTTCCTTCCCCGCCCTTCCCACTGGCTTTTTGAATTTTTATTCCTTCCTTGTGGAAACAAAAATTACATCCATTTTTAAATGTTTTGAAACTTTCTTTCAAAGATCTATAAATACTCAAAGTCAACATATACCTAATTAGATAGCTGTTGCAGCTGTGGGGACTATACAGATTTTGTTTTAATTTTTTTTTTTAAGGAATGTAGCAACATCATCGACAGAAGCAAAGCCTATTTCTTCCTGGTGTACAAGATGCTGTAATGAACTCATTACAGTTGCAGAAAAAAAATATTTTTTTAAATTTTGTATCAGAGTGTGTTCCGGAGGCCTGTTTAAGCTGAAGCATTCCTGCAGGGTCCGTAATTTACAGACAGGTGTGAGAAACATGTTCAGATGTTCCTTCCAGGCCAAATGGCCAGCCCGCAGCCCCTGGCCGGGCGCCCACCGGGAGCCGTGTGGGACACCTCTGGGCTGTGTACAGTCCCTTCACCAGCCGCTCTCTGGGGTCGAGAAAGTGCAGCTGATAGAATCTAGACAGAAGGTTTTAGGAAGCAGTTTCTGTGCATTTTAGTAGCTGTTTCTTTGTGGGTGTGTTTGAAGTCTTTTATTAAACCTCAAGTTTTCCTGCCAGCCTGTAGTTCCTCAGACGGGTGTTTCTGGAGCGCATTGGGGCCGGGGGCTGTTCTGAGACCTGTGCGTGCCCTGTCTCACGCAGCCCCCCCCCCCCCAGGGCCTTGCAGCTGTCCTGTCCTTACCCACCGCTCAGAGGAGGAAACCAGGGCTTCCGGCAGGGAGTACCCACTAAGTGGCAGACGCAGGCCCGTCCCTCGGCCATCTCATGGCAGAGACCAGGACCTAACCTCGGTGTGATCAACGTTCCAAACCCTCTGTGCACAGCATTTGGAATAATTACCGGTTACAGCAACACACCATTTTCACACCGAGCTCGGCAACACTGAAAAGTCTGAAGACGCTCAGTATCGGTGAAAATGTGGGCAGCCAGAGCTGTCTAACAAGGAGGAGTGTAAACCGGCACACCCAGCGTAGAGAGCGATACAGCCGAACAACACACTCACGGAGAAAAGCAGCCCGCCCGACGACCACTCAACGACTCATCTGTGACAGACTCTCCAGAGCGCAGGCCTGTACTGTATGAGATTTTTAAACAGGATGGTAGTGCAGTTCAAAGGAACCTCATTTGCCAGTCGAAACGCCCTCGTGGGAGATCACGCTCGCCCACAGACGGCCACTTCACCCTGCGCCTTGTTCTCTCTCCCGGCCTGGTACACTGCGCCTCTGACTCACTCGCAGGCGGGATGGAGAGCTGAGTAAGCTGACGTCACAGGGCCGTGCTTTACCCTGGGAGCTGGGACGTCCCTCCAAGGCTGCATGAGGAGCTGCACGTCTAGGCCACTGCCTCTAGCGTTGGGCAGTCTCGTCGGGGTCCCCCTGGACCTCCTGCCTGTTCCCCTGCTTCTGGAGGCTTCGGCCCCTGCAGTCAGGTCAGGCGGTCCGGTCGGTCTCAGAACTGTAGACACGCCCCGCCACGTGTTCCCCCCGCCGGGCACGCGAGCCCCGCCTGCGATTGGACCAGAAGAGCCCTTGTTTTGTATTTTGCTCTATTTGTCACTGAAGCCGGGATAGGACGTTAGCCTTTTCTTGTGAGACACCGATGGTTCACACGAATCTGAGTGTCATTCGAGAGTCTGGTATTGCTTTTTTTGTTTTTGTTTCTTAAATCCGGGCCCGTCTGGTAGTCTCAGGACGAAGGGTCTGTGTTTTATCTTAAATGCAACGGGTTCCTGGGGTAGATGAAGTCCCGACGTGAGGCATTCTAAGTGCGTTTAACTGCTGAACTGAAATAATTCTTTTGGCCGCTATCCATACATATCATTTGAGATACGATCGTGGAAAAGATGATCGATCGATAAAGAATTTTGGCGCCCTCGTCGATTCTCCTATAAAACATGAAATATTTTAGAAGTTTAGCATATTTAGAAGTTGAGGAAAGGAATATTTTAGAAGTTTAGCATATTTAGAAGTTGACCGAGGAAAGAACATAGAATAAAGTATGCGTCCATATTCTTGCCGGCCAGATTTCTATGCTGGCTTTATAATTTTTAAAATTTAAATACATAAAATATTAAAGATAGATGGATCACAATCCCCTGTTTTAACCCATCCAGTTCCTCCTTAAGCTTAAGGAGCCACTGCTCTGAAGTTATCTACCTGTATACAGTACAGGTCTGCGCTCTGGAGAGTCTGTCACAGATGAGTCGTTGAGTGGTCGTCGGGCGGGCTGCTTTTCTCCGTGAGTGTGTTGTTCGGCTGTATCGCTCTCTACGCTGGGTGTGCCGGTTTATACTCCTCCTTGTTAGACAGCTCTGGCTGCCCACGTTTTCACCGATACTGAGCGTCTTCAGACTCTTCAGTGTTGCCGAGCTCGGTGTGAAAATGGTGTGTTGCTTTAACTGGCATTTTCCTCATTTTGAGAAACTAAGACTTTGTGTGTTTACGTTGTTCTTTCTGTTTCTTTCTTAAAGGACTTCGTCTCATCGTTGGCCCATTTTCTCACTTGAAGTTTTGGTTTAAGAAGTCTTTCTCTCTTTCCTAAGCCCACGAAGAGATTTTTATATAATTTCTTCTATATATTTTTCTTATTGCTTAATTTTAGGGAGACTAGAGGGTAAAGGGGAGAGAGAAAGGGGGGGGGGAGAGAGACATTCATTTGTTGTCCCAGTTAGTTGTGCATTTATTTACTGCTTCCTGTGTGTCCTGATCAGGGATCAAACCGACAACCTAAGCATTTCAGGACGATGCCCAAACTGACGGAGCTATCCAGCCGGGGCCCAAATAATTTCTTCTAAATTTTGACTTTCTGCTGTTCACTTTTAGTGTAACTTGAATTTCTCTATTTATTGTATGAGGTTAGCGTCTGTCTCTTCCCCATATAGATAACGTAACCCTTTCCCACTTCTCATGAACACCAAATATAGGCAGACCTTCTGGGCTCCTTGTTTTGTTGGACTATTTATTTATCCTATTTCTCATATTACACTGTTTTCAGTATTGTACACTTTATAAGAACTCTTAAGTGTCTGGGCTGGTGGCCAACCAGGGGCGCAGTGGGTAGACACCGAGGTCAGCCTGCTGGGGTTTCCCAATCAGCTCTGCCCCCTCGTCACTGACAGGTGACCTTGACAAGGTGATTAACCAATCTGTGTTGTCAGGACTTACCCAGTTTTAGCACTGAGAACCTCACGTGGCAGAAAACCTTTCTGAACACATCATGATGGTTGGTCACCCTGAACTTCAGACAAATTATCTGAAGTTGTTTCTCCCTCTGTGAAATGGTGACCGTACTAGGACCTGCCCCTGAAGGGGTGTGGGCGGATGAAATGAGATAGTACATGGAAGATGCTTTGTATAGCGCCTGGCCCTGCGCAAGCTCTCAAGATAAAGGTTATGTTACCCTGGCCGGGGTGCTCAGTTGGTTAGAGCATCGTCCCAACATGGTGAGGTTGCAGGTTTGATCCCTGGTCAGGTCACGAACAAGAATCAGCCAATGAATGCATAAATAAGTGGAACAACAAATCAATGTTTCCCTCTCCTTTCTTCTCTCTCTAAAAATCGATCAATAAAACTTTTTATTTTCCAAAGAAATTTTTCATGAATGGTTGCTTAGCTACGTGTAGAATTCGAGGCCAACGGGAGCTGTCCCTCGGCAGGTGTGTCCTGTTTATTATGTTCTGGCCTCTTTGGCTACTGTTGGGAAGTCTTTTCTTAATTTTATTTTATTTTATTAATTGTGTTTACATAGATTCTAGGGTAACCCCAAATGCATCCCCCCTC
The DNA here is from genome assembly GCA_037038555.1 of Rhynchonycteris naso. Classification (NCBI taxonomy): domain Eukaryota; kingdom Metazoa; phylum Chordata; class Mammalia; order Chiroptera; family Emballonuridae; genus Rhynchonycteris; species Rhynchonycteris naso. The sequence continues at coordinate 257,933,459 of CM072999.1, read as the reverse complement.
CCTCATATCCCCCTCCACATCTCCCTTGCCCCTCTCCCTGCAGCGCCCTCCCCCCTTCCCTTCAGGCTTATCCCATCCTCTCCTCCCCTTTCCCTCTGTCCTCTTCTCCTCTGGTCCCTTTGATCCCTCCTCTGTCTCAATTCCATTCCTCAGTTCTCATTGTTCCTTGGATTCCTCAAATGAGTGAGGTCATATGATATTTTTCTTTTTCTGCCTGGCTTATTTCACTCAGCATAATAGTTTCCAGGTCCCTCCATGTTGTTGCAAAAGGTAATATTTCCTTCTTTTTCATGGCGCCATAGTATTCCATTGTATATATGTACCATCGCTTTTTAATCCACTCGCCCAGGGAAGTCTTTAGTTTTATCGATTCTCCCTTAGAATTGTGATTACACCTGCCTTTTCCCCGTTGCTCTTGAGACTGTTCTTTGTTGTTTGTGTTTTGTGTGTGGTTCTATAGCCTGAGGATCCTGTGCTTTGATAAAGGGTCTCCCTTGAACTCATGCAGAAGGCCTTGCTGTGCCTCTTGAACGTTATCAGTTACGGAAATCTCTTGGTCATTATCTGTTTAATCACTGTCTTGTCTGTATTTTCTCCATCACGCTCTTTGTCCCTTTTATTATGGGGACTTGGACGTTACCCTGCAGCATTCTGTCTTTAGCTTCTCTCTGTCTCTTCATCACTCCGCTCTATGATCTGGGCGGCGTTTCCGACTCTAAATTCCATTCTGCAGTTTCCCTCTCGCTGAAGCCTAAGTGGCTGTTTCTGTGGTCGATGGGCTTATGATGCATTTTTCATTTACGGAAGCTTTATTTTGTTCTCCACCTCCCCCCCCCCCCCCCCAGCCTGCTAGATCTTTTACAAATAATGTCCTTTCATTATCTTCTGTATGCCGCTGTGTCTTTAAAACTTCAGGATGGCTGTGTTGCTGTCCCTCTCGGATTATTCTGCCATCTCGGGCTGAGGGTGCTGGGCTGTGTTGACATGGGTTATCTCTTCTTGCCATCTAGAATGGTGAACTCCTTTTTACTTCCGCCTCCCCTCTCCGTGGGAGTCCCGTGCACCTCGGATTATAAAAGGTCCGCGTGGAGCAGTTTATTGCCTTGTGATGGGCGTTTGGAGGATCTCACGGAGCCCAGCATTCGTGTTCATTTCTCACGTTGGAAATTTTACCCCACGTGGTTTTCATAATTTTGGTCTCCACCTGCGTGCGGCGGAGGCTGGAGGTTTCTATTTCTCTCGGGAGACTCCTTCACTCTCACCAGCTCTCTGGGTGGGCAGGGTCACTCTGCAGTCTCTCCTGGGCATCCAGGGGAGTGACGGTAGCCCCTTGAACTCAGGAAGGGCTGTCCTGCAGGACCCCAGCTCCCGTTCCCGTGCCGGGTGTTGGAGAACCTACCTTTCCGTCCTTCACATGACGTCTCCGAGGCTGAGGGTCCGTGTCTGCCACACCTCGTGGACTCTCGTGGCATCGGCAGGGTCTTAATGCTGTGGCTGTGAGGTCCCTTTGTATTTATAGGTCCTGGTGATTTCCTTATCTTTCCGGTTTAGTTGTGTCTCTACTGTTAAAATGCTGCATTATGTTTATTTGGTATTTGTACGTGGTCGTCGTGGGAAGGCTTTCTGTCTGTCCGTGTCAGCCCAGGGCGCCACGCTTTCAGAACTGGACGTCGCCAACACTAGGTCCTTGGTTCTTCTAGTCACCGCATTGCTCTGCCCACTGTTAGCAGAGTATGCCAGGCGCTGGGGATAGGAGGGTGAGGAGAAACAGACACGGACCTTTGCCTCCCGGTGCGCAGAGCGAGTGGGCCCTAGAGACGCACAAATTCTGCGTTAAACCCTCAGCTTCCGACACTCCCGAGGCGCGATCCCAGAAGGGAGGCAGCTGCTGTCCTGCAGGCCTGTCGTCCTGGCCTTGGCAGCTGCAGGGCAAGCCGGGCTGATCACGGGGCCACGCTGGGCTCCAGCGGCGGGGTGGGGGTGGGGGGGTGAGGCCGTCAGCTGTTCCCGTCGCCCTCTGGCCGAGGCAGAGTGAGAACAGCTGGGAGCAAGGCCACGGACACCCCTAGAAGTCACCCCGCAGCCGGCGGAGGTGTCTGCAGAGTTCCGGGCACGTGAACCTTCCGGGGGCCGTGCGCAGAATGTGCCGCACCCTCGGACACACGGGGTGGAGGGCGACCATATGATGGTTGAGATGCTCGTGGGGACATCTTGGTACACTTTGGAACGACAAATATGGTCCCATAGGGATTGATGTCTCCACTGACTGATCCTGAAAAGTCAGATGTCTGATTCGACCCTAAAATTTGGATGTAGTCGACTCAGTGTGACGTTTCACCTCCGGGTTCACAGCAGGGAAAACCTGTCCCTTTCGGCATAACTTAGTCATCCGCAGTAAATGTTTGTCCAGAAAGCTCCTCCCACCTCAGTCACGCACATTGCAGCCTCTTCCCTTCGTCTTGTCCCTGTTCACCCTTTAAAAAGTACATTTCAACCCTCCCTCTCACTCAGTGCAGGTGAGTAACCCAGACATGGATTGGTTCCCGAGGCTCAGGGCAGGAGTAATTTCAAAAGGGGGTGGGGTGGCCGAGGGACCGGAGAGGACATGGCACAAAAAGCCAAGACAGCTCTTTTTAAAGCCTTAAAACTCCCTCACAGAGGCTCTGCTTCTCTCCTGGACATCAATGACATCTAATAACGAGATACGCCTGCCTCCTGATGTCATTTCCGTGTGCAGCCAGCGCGCGCAGAGTGCGGGTGTTCCCTCCGCGGTCGAGAAGCCGAGAGGCTGCTGGGACAAAGCCAGAGTTTGCCCTTGGGCTGCGAAGGCTGGCGAGAAGTCCTGCTTGGCCTCCTTACAGCCGTGTGACCTTGAGGACTCATCCTTGTGTTTCTGAGCCTCAGCAGACCCCCGCTGGGTGGTGGGGAGCCCAGGGTGTTGGGCGGAGCGCTTTGTGACATGTAGACTTCCCTTTAGATGGCGGGGTGGGCACGGGGCACTGCCATGCCCTGTGACTAGTTTCATGTCACAGGTGAGGGGACTGAGACCTAGAGAACATGTGATCTGAGCCCCCTGCACCTTGTAAGAGACTGAGCCGGGGACCAGACCCCACAGTTGATTTCCGAGCCCACGTGGTGAGCCACTGGGCCACCCTGGGAAGAACATTGACCTCCAAGGGCCCTTGCAGGTTTGGAACCTTCCCAGCTCTCCCATCTTGTGTCGGTCGGTTGCCCTTGGGGGAGGGGGGATCTTTGAAGCGATTTTAACCCACGTGAGTCAAAATTCAATCGAGGTACAACATGACTCTTCCTAAGACAGAGCTCCACCTCAGTGACCTCAGAAGCAAAACCCCAAAGCTTGGCGCAGGCTTGTGGACAAGTCACCACTCTCACTGTTTTCTGTTGTCTGCTCGCGCTGACCTTTATTCCTGTCCGCGTTGGAGCTCAGTGGTCCAGAGAAAGACGTTTTCATACACAGAAATTTCACATCATCCAAGTTGGTTGCCAGTAAACCCGCTGCCATAATTTGAGAAGCATGTTTCTTAAGGCTGAGCCCTATTTGTTTTTGTGATACATTTCTCCGTCGGTGGTTTACCATCCATCCTTTGCAGAAAGACCATAAAAACTCAGCCCAGATCACAACATTTCAAAGTCGGCTCTCAAAGGAAGAGTGAGATTGGGTGTTGCTGACGGGGGTTAACGTAATGAACGGGTGGCCTAATGAGGTGTCATTCCGGAAATATGGACTGTTTAGGTCCACACATCAGCACGCCGTTCTCTTCCTGTTTACATACAGCGGGACAAGCTGGGGTTAGGGACGATGACCCCCTCCTCCCCTCCTCCCCTCCTCCCCACAAGCATTTAAAAATCTGCTCATAAAATTTTGACTCCCCCAAATTTTAACTAACTAAGACTAGCCTACTGTTGACTGGAAGCTTCACCGATAACATCATCAATGAACACATCTTTTGTATGTTATCTGTATTATACACAGTATTCTGGCAATGTTGGGGAGAGAAAGGAAAACAGTATGAAGAAAGGCCTAAGGCAGAGAAAATACATGTGTAGTATTTATTGAAAAAAAAAAATAAAATGCATGTAGACGTGGGCCTGCATTGTTCAAACCTGTGTAGTGGTGGTGGTCAGGGGTCAGCTCGTGTGTGTGCGGAGAGATGGAGTGTGCTGGTTCTGATTCCCTAATATTTTGTTAAGGATTCATGCCTATGTCTGTAAGATATACTGGTTTGTGATAGTTTTCTTTCCATGCTCTGACCTGGTTTCCTTTGGTGCGTGCTTATCAGAGTCCCGCAGACCTCAGCGGCGTTGGGAAGGTTTCCTTCCTCCGGTATTTTGTGAAAGAGTTAGTGTGAGATTGTTATTATCTCTCTCTTAAATGTCTGATAAACTTCATCCGTGCGGCCATGTGGACCTGGGGAGGGAGGGGTGTGTGTGTGTGTTGGGGGAGTTCATCATGATTTCAATTTCTTTATCGACGATAAGGCCATACAGATACTTTTCATTCTTGTGACAGTTTTGGTCATTTGTGTCTTTCAAAGAAGACGTCCATGTCATCTGAGTTAACAAGTTGATTGGCATCCATTTCTGTCATTTTTTTTCCCCTTCTTTTCCTGGCTGCGTAGTCTCCGTACCGACTACCTTTGCCCTTATTCCTGGAATCGGTACGTGGTGTGGTCGCTCACCTTTCTTTTCTTCATGCTAGGAATTCAAGGTTTTGTCAACGTTGCAGACGACGTGGTTTTCAGAGATTTTCCTCCTCAGCGACTTGTGCTCTTGAGTCTTCCTCTCCTTCCGCTGTGTCTCCAAGTCGCTCCTCTTTTAGCTTCTTACGGTGCGTCCTTAGATTGCTGCCATGAACCTTCTTCCAGTCCTGTTGACCACTTGGAAATATCACTGTCCCATGGCCCAGGCCGGTTGGCTCAGTGGTGGAGCATCAGCCTGGCTGTGGATGTTCTGGGTTGATTTCCGGTCAGGGCACACAGGAAGAGTCAACCATCGGCTTCTCCTCCCTTTCCCTGCTCCCTTCTCTCTCTCTCTCTCTCTCTTCCCTTCCTGCAGCCATGGCTCAATTGGTTCCAGTGCATCGGCCCTGGGCACTGAGGATGGCTCTATGGAACCTCTGCCTCAGACACTAAAAATAGCTCAGTTGCGAGATGGGCAGAGCATCAGCCCCAGATGAGGGTTGCCAGGGGGATCCCAATCAGGGTGCATGTGGGAGTCTCTCTGTCTCCCCTTCTCTCACTTGGAAAAAAAAAAGGAAAAGAAAGAGAAAGGAAGGAAGGAAGGAAGGAGGGAGGGAGGGAGGGAGGGAGGGAGGGAGGGAGGGAGGGAGGGAGGGAAGAGAGATCACTGTCCCTGCAAGCACTCCTTCACTGCACATTGCATACTTTTATAGGCTGTAGTTTCCTTATATTTCAGTTCAAAATGTGTTAAAACTTCTCTGATCATTTTTTTCTCTGGCCCGGGTCTTTTAGACTACATTGTCTGACACCCACATAGTTGAGGGAGTCTAAAGATACTTTTCTGTTATTCATTTCTAATTTTCTTTTTGTGCCATCACAGAATAGATTCTATATGACTTTGATCTTGGCATTTGTTGAGACGTTCTTTGTACGCCAGCTGACAGTCTGTATCTGTGACTCTTGCACAAGCCGTTGAAAAGGAAAGTGTGTTCTGCGGTTGTTAGAGGGGGTGCTGGTCCCCCAAACAGCAAAGCTGTTAGATGGTGTTATCACATCTCCTACAGACGTCCTGACATTTGACTTCCTGCTTCTGCCAATTATTGTCAATTAAGTGGGGTTGATAATTTATCTACATATTTCTCCTTTTAGGTCGATCATTTTTCTTCGTGTATTTTGAAACTTTTATTAGGTTTATAGGCATCTATGAGGGTGATGTCTGGTGAGTGACTTGGCCCTTTTGCGTTTCAGAATTTCCTCCTTCCCTGAGAAGGCGCTCGTCCTACAGCTACCTCCTCTTTCTCATGCTTCATGTAGGAAGATACATGCACAGAGGGTCTTTTTCCATTGCTGTTATTTTTACTTTCAACCTGTCTATGTATTTATGCTCAGAGTGCACTCCTTATAAACAGTGAGTCGTTGACCCTGCGTTTTTAATCCATTGCGGGGGTCTCTGACTTAAAAGAAATGGGACATGTAATTCAATTACATTTAATCTAATTATTCATGTGGGGAGCTAAATTCATTATCTTGCTCTTTTATATTTGCCCGATGTATTTTTGTTTCTTTTTTTTTTTCTTCTTTTTCCTGTTTTCTTTTGGATGGAGTGGTTTTAGTATTCCATGCTTTAAAGCTCTGTTTCTTAATTTGATTATGGTGATTTGTTTTAGTGGTTGCTACAGGGATGAGACTGTGTTTATCGCAGGAATCGGAGAAAGGAGTGTGGTCCTGCCGTGAGACCCGGACGGGCGCCCTGCAGTTAACGTGGTGCTTGACCCAGCAGCATTCCAGTTTTAGTGTCCTCACGTGTAAGCTGTTGTTCCACCAACATTTATTTTGACAGAGAGTGGGACAAGGAATCCGCCCCCTTACCAGATGGTTACCCCGTTGGGAACGCTATTTTATTTCGATCATTTTGAAAGATGACCTTGATCGTGTACCGACTTCCTGCGCCTGTTTGGTTTGATCACCTCCTTTTCATCTGCTTCTAGTGATCTTTCTATCCATGGACTAGTCCCACCAGCTTAATGATGGCTGCTTGATCGTTCCGATATCTGGTAGATCTAAAAACGCTTGCACGGTTCTTTGAGAATCTGTACCCTCTCTGGCTTATTCCCATGTAAACCTTAGAATCTGGAAGAAAGCTCCGTGAACATGAACGGGGCCGCACGGAGGCTGCACACAGGCTCGGAAGGGAGGATGCGCCTTCTGAAGTCCGCGCTGTGCTGCAGGTGGCCTTCCAGAAGCCTCGGCCCTCCACGCTCTCCCGCCTGCCCCTCCGAGGCCTCTTCCTGACCAGCCAGGGGCATCATCGCTGCCGAGTAGTCACGTTGTCGGTGCCCGTGTTCTAGGTTAAAATGTTTTAATTCGCGTTCTGAATTTATCGTGGGGGCCTTGGGCGTCTGCTCTGCAACCGCTCTTGCCCTCGGAGCTAATCGATTACTCAGAAGGCTGAGTGTTAGCGATCCAACGATCAGTTATTACCGGAAAGCTGATCAGAGACTTTGGTCTTCCGTCTGTGGCCAGGTGGCCTTGCTGGTTCACTTCCAGATTTGAGAGTCACTTGTCTTACTGGAGAAGATGGGATCTGGCCTCACAGGGTCACTGCCCTTCACATATGGCAGAGGGCAGGCCAGAATGAATGCTCCAGCCCACGTCCAGCCCCTGCTGGGGTCTCACCTGCTACCGTTTCATTGCCGTGTTGGCTAAGCAAACCCAGGTTCAAGCGAGGGGTTAGTAGGCTCCGCCTCCTGACGCTCCTGTGACTCCAGTCTTTAGTAAACAGGCTGGGTACTCAGCCAGTGAAGTGGAACCCTGACGTGCTCAGGTGACCTCAGGGTCTGCCTTGTTTCGTCGTGGTGTGCCTACTGACACACGTTGCTTTGTCCGCTAGGAGCGCCATCCTGCACCCGTCCCCTCTGTGCCCATTAGCCCTTGCCCATCGGGATGCCTCCTGGACTACTGTCCTCTCGCTTCTCACCTCCCTTTCTCGGGGTTGTGGTCGCCATTCACTCTGGGGGCCCCATTTCCTTGGTCTGACACCATGCCATCCCCTCTTGTCCTGTGAAATTTTTCAGAGCTGGGCTTGTGACCATCGACTCTTGACCCCAAGGGCCTGTAACATGGCCGGTACTCAGTAAAGGCTGGTGGGTTAACGAATGACCCCTGGATGCTGTGAGCGTGTTGATATGAGAGTTCTTGGCTCATAAGGTATTGCGTCCTTCTCGGGACAGGGAGAGGGCGGTGATTCTCTTTGAATCTACGGGCTGTACTTGGTGGGTAGGAGAGGGTTAATTGTCCCAGGGAGGAATGGACGGGTGTGCTGCAGCAGGAGGACACCAGGCCTGCTTGGATCATAGACGAATCACCACACAGGGACGTGCCCACAGCCAGAGCAGCCTCTGGGCTTTGATTTTAGGGTGGTGGTCAGGGACAGTTGGCTCCAAAGTCAAGCTCTCTGAGACCATGGGTCAACCCGATGGCCTGCACTGGAATCACCTCTGGGGGCTTGTTATGAATCCAGATTCACACGCCACTTGGTACCCCACCCTGAATCATTTCTGCCAGGGGAGGGGAGCTGCTTGTGGTCAAGCTCTTTACATAGTCTAGTACAGAGCAGTGTTGACCAGCTGTGGTCTGAGCGGCCCATGCTCTACCATGGGGCCCAGTTTGGTGTGGACGACGTCATGATGTTCTTACATGTGCATATCATCTGTGCGGTTATTTACTTAAATAGTCCATTTTCTTTATTAAAAATAATTTACGTCAATATACACATTTATTTAAAGAGGAAATCATAATTCTATGCTGAATAGAAAGTACCGCTTGTCACAAATACTATGAAGATAAATGGAAGAGAAACAAACCAATATTGTCAAATTGCAACCACATAATAGTCTGTTGAAATCCCTGCTCCAGGGACCCCTACCCCCTGTGAAAGAGGGCGGCAGCCCGTGGCTGGAGGGGGCCATAGGCATGTTGTACCAATCAGACTGTCCTGATTAAAGACTTGTTAGGGAACTAAGAGAGAATCACTTGTTCCCCCCTTGACCTAATGTTACGCCTAAGAGCATCTCATGTCCAGCCAGCGGACGGGTCCATCCCTCCGAAGGGCGCTGATGTGTGCGGGGTCCTGAGAGACGGCTGGGCTGGGGTCCTGCAGTGAAGTTCCCATAAGGACTCGGTGGCCTTTTATCTAAAGTCTGGGGAGAGAGCCAAGTTACAGTGACAGAAGTGGCCCCAGAGGCCTCCAGTGACCTGTGAGTGTGTTTAGCGGTCTACTCCTTGGGTGTGAGTCCAAAGGCCGGTAAGCTCAATACTAGAGTCGGGGGGTGGAAGGTGTGTTGACAACACCTGAAGCCACCTAGAGCCTCTGGGGGTGCAGGGCCCCTCTCTGCAGGTGAGGATGTCAGGAGATCAGTGCATAGTTGGATGCCTAGTCTTGTTAATCAGGAGGTTGGCCTTTATCCCTGGACCCGGGACCAACCCCCAACCAGGGAGGACTTTCACACCTGTCAGTTGACAGCTTCTGGGTCACGCCCCCTCTGTCATATTTGTTTGACACATTTACTTAGCACATGGTAGGTCCAAATTCCTGTGCTGGGAGCCGAGAGTAAAACACCGGCCCTCTCGGGAGGCCAGCTCCCAGGCGGCTGGGAGGACTACGTGCCATGGCCTGAGGCCTCCCATTGGGAGGAGTAGACACAGAGCTCAGAGGGCCTCTGGAGAGGCTTCCGGCCGCTCTCCAGGCAGGACGGGGACAACCATGCATCAAACTGGAGGCCCCATGGACTTGGGTGGGGCCGGGAGAGGGCAGCGCTGGTCACAACCAGGCCCCAGCTGAGGAGGCCCAGGGGACTGCAGATGGTCTGAAGTTGGTGGGGACAGTGTGCAGGGCCATGAAGGGTGGGCGTGGGGCTTGCCTGGCACCGTCTTTGTGCTGAGAAAGTGGGGCCTAGACCTCTCACCACAGCCCATCCTTTCTTGAAAGCTGGGCCATTGCCTGCCTTCCAAGGCCAGCTTCATCTGCCTTAAGCCACCGGTTTGGATGTACGACAGGGAGGGGGGCCTGTGGGGTCCCACACAGAGGCCAGTGTGAGCAGGGGAGCATGGCCGGTAAGGGGATTGGCTTGGACCACGGTGGCTCTGGGCCTGAGGTGACCTAACCAGGTAAAGACCCCGGATTTTATCCAATCCCCTGCCAGCTGCCAGATGTGTGAGCTCTGGGAGGGCACTGGCTTCCCTGAGGCTCACCCCCTCGTCAGAGTGGGGGGTGTACACCATACTGTGGGGGGTTTGAGCTGAATGAGAGAACACGCAGACAGCAGTGTTTACCCCTCACGTGCCCGACAATGGGGAGGCGTCTGACACAAGACTGTCTCTCAGGACACACACTCCCGCATGCAGGTCAGCACACAGAGCCCTGCAGGCAGCAAGCACAGCTGGGCTCCATGGCGGAAGCTCCCTCAGAGGCTGGTGACGCTGCACAAAGAGAGCCCAGGTGTGGCGAGAGCAGAGCAGGGTGCTGTCACTCACTGTCCTCTGCCCGGATGCCTCTACCCTTGTGTCTCCGCACCTCCACGTCTGCCCTCTAGAGCTCCGCGTGAGCGTGATGTGTGTGAGAGTACGTGTGTGTATGTGGGTACATGCACGTGTGTGCTTGCACACGTGGGTGTGTTCACGAGGTGCTTCCCTCCACATGGCTCTAATCTATGCCGATGCTGTCAGGTTAGAAAGCATGAATTGTATTCTTCCCACAGAAAATGGAGGTGACATCTTCTTTGCTCCCCACCCAGTCCTACCCATGGAAAATAGCCCTCCGGGGACACAGGGGGAGTTGGGAGGATGGCAGCGTGTGTTCGTGTATGGACCCTGCTTTCTTGTTGTTTCTATGGGTCCATTTTCCTCTTGGCCACAGGGAGGGTATTAGAACGTTTACAAGGACCTCATGGGTCACCCCGTGGCACTTGTCACCCGCTCTCTCACAGCCCGAAGCCGTGTCTACAGGCTGGCAGATGGGGTGAGGCACATGGAAAGGATGTGTGTGTGGGTGTGTGTGCGGGGGTCTACAAATGTATAGCTTTTTGACACTGAAAACAAAACATTTATCTTTCAAGAACCTTCTGTTTTCATCCAGAAATCTGTGTCAGGGGAGACCACTGAGAAGCACAGGCCTGCATACCCGCGGGTGCTGGCATGAAGGGAGTCACCGTGCTAACGTGTTCTACTTTAGAATGGCACACGCCAAGATATATACCGTGTGCAGCGTGCCAGGGCTGGTCTTCCGTGGCTCTTCCAGGGGGAGAGAGATTGGCCAAAGCCAGAGTTCCCGCCCTCGATCGTTTCATTCTAAAGTGGGAGCATTCGAGGGGAGTTTCCTCTTTGCGTAAGAAATTATGCAAGGGCTTGGCTTGGAGCGACCAACCAGGCTAGGGTTCTCGTCCCTTAACAGCGATTGCGCCCTAACACAGATGTCCCTGGCAAGTGGCCTCCTCCTAAACGGAGCTTCTTTGCCGCATTTTCAAAGCAAATAATTTTGATATTGTGGTCCGGCTGCAGACATCCTGGGCAGTTCAGCCGCGTTTGTATTTGAGAAGTGCCGGAACTCTCTAGGCATCACGTCCGTCTATAAGCCATATGTTGGAAAGATATAAATTCGGTTTTGAAAATATCTGTCAAGACTGCTGTTGGCTTTCACTCCGTGCCTAACATGGGCTTCGGTGATGGACGGCGTCGTGTGGACCCCTGAATGCAAGTCTTCATTGTGTCGAGAATTAGTCTAACCCGCAGTTGGGTTACACGAGTCTGGGAGGTTAAGAAGATCCGGTTACTTCAGAGGTGTCTTCACAAGTGAGCTTAAAATCTTGTCCCCCCCCCCCCCCGCCCTTTCAAAATATGTCACTGGGTTATTTGGTCTCCAGTTCTGTGCCATAGAAAATATTGTCGTACACCCCCGAGCTGAAGGAGAACGATTACGCCTCAGGCGTGCTCGTGTTCACTTCAGATTTCGAAACCAGAACACGCTCCTCCGGATCGGCTGGAATGTTCTGGCTTTGTCAGCCGGCGGAGTATTCAGGGAAGCCTGGGCCCGGGGTTGCCAGAAAAAACAGACTCCTGCTTCAGTCTGGATTTCGGATTAGCGTTGAGTCATGTTTAGTAAGTACGCTCCCATTGTCGCATGGGACGTGCTCGTACTAAAAAAAACACACAAAAAAACCAAACCTGAACTGGAAGTCCTGTTTTTGTTTGTTAAATCTGGCAACGCTACCTAGGATCCGGATCTACTGTTTGCGCTCATACACAGTAGTGGTCCAAGAATATCCCTCCGTGATGAAGGTGTTGTGATGTTGGAAGTCTCCGTGGGGTAGACATGGAGGAAATGTCTGTTCCAACCCTCCCCTAGAATAAAAAAAAAAAACGAATGTTCTATTAGAGCAAAGTCTAAAAGTGGGCCAACAGATCACACCTATTGCCGTTCTGACGGGACGCATACCTTTTTCCCCAAGAAAGCATCCGTTTCTTCACTTTTCCTTTATCTTGGCTGTGTGTCCATGTCGTGCAGCCAGGCCTGGTCCAAGAATCCATCCTCTCCCTTCCCCCCTCCCCCACATACCCCTCCCCCACATACCCCCCTCCCCCACATACCCCCACCCCCACATACCCCCACCCCCACATACCCCCTCCCCCACATACACCCCTCCCCCACATACCCTCCACCCCCACATGCCCCTCCCCCATATACCCCCTCCCCCACATACCCCCCTCCCCCACATACCCCCCTCCCCCACATACCCCCTTCCCCCACATACCCCCCACATAACCCCTCCCCCATGTACCCCACTCCCCCACATACACCCCTTCCCCCACATACCCCCCACATACCCCCTCCTCCACATACCCCCCTCCTCCACATACCCCCCTCCTCCACATACCCCCCACATACCCGCCTCTCCTCCACATATCCCCCCCCACACACACACACACAAGAGAATGGCCCGGTCCCACCTGTTGGAAGCCAGGTATAATTGGCACCCCTTCCGTGATGGCTCTCAAGACCATCTCAATGGCAGTGCGTTTTCCAGGTCAACTCTGATGGCTCTTAGAGACGCCTCCCCTTCCACTCTTCTTTCCCAGACTGTCCGCTCCCCGGGGGCAGAATCAAGTGGAACATAAGGAAAGAACACCCAGCATGGAAGCTGGCAGGGAAAGGGTACTCAGGAAAGGCTTCTTCCTACCCCTTCTTCTCTCAGCAGTGGCTACTTCTAACTGAACCCCACCTTGGACCGAGTGGGAAGCCCAAGTCACCTCTTCTCATCTCCTCAACGCTCCCCCCCAATCCAGGGGTTAAGTCCTGTGTACTCCATGGGCGTATTAGGAAGACCCCCTCTTTGGAGAAAGGCAGAGCTTGAATGCGCTTCTGATGGCATGGGACCCTTGAATGTGCCCCCGGATGGCATGGGACCCTGAAAGGCTGTTGGCTGTGACCCCACCACCTGAACACCACGTCTGAGCAGCAGATGAGAAATCCCCACTGGACGTGTGAAGCCACTCTGCACGCTTAGGGGAGGATTCTGGTTGACTCAGTGTTGTTTGTTTGTTTTTAGAAATAAGCCCGTTTGCTATCATTTACACATAAACCTTCATATAAATGCACTAGAACAATTAACATATGAGCAAGAGATGTGAAGAAATAATCCCCAAATTATCAAATAAAAACGTCTCATAAAAAATATAGAAAAGTGCCTGACCAGACGGTGGCTCAGTGGATAGAGCGTCGGACTGGGATGCAGAAGATCCAGGTTCGAGACCCCGAGCTTGCCAGCTTGAGCATGGGCCCATCTGGCTTGAGCAAAGGCTCACCAGCTTGGAGCCAAGGTCGCCGGCTCCAGCAAGGGGTGGCTCGGTCTGCTGAAGGCCCGTGGTCAAGGCACATGTGAGAAAGCAATCAATGAACAACTAAAGTGTCGCAACGGCAATGAAAAACTAATGATTGGTGCTTCTCACCTCTCTCCGTTCCTGTCTGTCTCTCCCTATCTATCCCTCTCTCTGACTCTCTCTCTCTGTCCCTGTAAAAAAAAAAAAGAGGAAAAGCTCAGCTTTAGTGACAAATGCACACCAAAACAAGGAAATAGGGTATTTTTCTTTACCAAGGGTCAAATAAGTCTTTCTCGATTTTTTCTTTATGATGATTGGCCACTGAGCTGTCAATCTGCCAGGGCCCCGGTCATGGCTGAATGAATGGAAGACAGTCACTTTCTGATCTAGCAAAGACTGAGTCCCAGCTAGAAGGCGCCTCACACGGGAGAGGGCGCGTGGGCGCGGGCTGGCGGCGGGGACCGTAGGGCATTTTCCGTAGACCCAGGGAGCTCTCAAAGGCTCGCTCTCCAATGCTGATTAACTCCTGATGGCCTTGCTTCCCCTGCCACCAATTAAGAACACTTCATTTTTTTTATGAGAAAGGTGTACTTTGAGTTTGAAGGCAGGTAGAGCGGGTAGAACTGGAACCCCATGTGCTTATGGGAAAATGTATTCAGCGCGGCAGAACACCAGGGGCCGGGGCGCACCCTCCGCCTGGCGCCCCTTCTGCGGGGACATGTCCTGTCCCCCTTCTCCATCTGCTGCGCTTCCACTGTAGAAACCTTTGGATTTGGACAAGATGAGGGTGAAAATAGGGCAAGACGGGGGTCCTGGCTTCAAGATGGGAACTGAGATGCCGTGCGTGTGGGGGAAGGAGTTAGGGGACGCCTGGCCTACCTCCGGCCTGATGACCACGGTCAAGTTAGGCTCTCTGGAGGTGGGGTGCTGAGGAGAGTTTTATAACTTTTAATTTTCTAGTTGTTGACTTTGCCCACTGAATTTGGAAGAGCCCAACGGGAAACCTTATATCAGGAGTCGAACAGGATAACCAAAACCACAGAATTAGCATTCTGAGTTCAGTATCGTTTGAATTCCACGCAATTTGACAAATAAGCACCAGGCCTACAGAATGACCCAGGAACGTTGTTGATCATTTCAATTAGAAGTACTTTTGGTCTTAGTTTTTTTTTTCTTTTTAAACTGAACAATGCTTTTCGCTGTTTTTAAATTCTTGCTTCATCTTACATAGCTCAATCCCTCCCCTCTCCCCCCCAAAAAAAATTTAAAGAAAACTGTCCAGTTTAGGGTCCTTTAAACACTTCCTTCAATAATACCCAGCTTGGTCCCAATGTGTCCCCACTGACAGTAGAATTAGCCGAACCCACGCTGGCCAGCTAGTGTCTCACCAGAGCCGTGCATTTGTGGGCTGAGCTCACTGCCCGGGTTTAAAGTTCACACTAACGACACATAGTTGTTCTAAATGGTCTTTCGAGTCTCCATAAAATTTGCTCTGATGTCACCCAGGTGCCACCATCGCCAGTGGGTGGCTGGCCACACGGGGAGCTTTCGGCATCTTTTCCTCTTTAGCCCCTGGCCATGGACACAGTGTGGCTCAGGGGAACCAAGAGGCTGTCCGAGGAGGCAGGGCCCTGGCTCCCGCAGCAGGTGCATACTCTGGAGCAGGGAAGGAAACATCGTGGGCATCCACGATGACGATTCCTGTTATGGCCCCTTCGCCCACTGCTCTGATCTCGATTTGGCTTTTCAGGAAGGATTCCCTGCCGCGAAGATAACGAGCAGAACGCCCTCGATGAGAATTCTGCTCGACTTGCCGGTTCTTTCTCACATTAAAAATAAGTCAGTTAGAAGCCTGGCTTATAAATAAGACTCCGTGGGTTTGGTTCTGTGCAGTGTGACCTGCAGGGGACCGTTCATTTATTAAGAATAAATCACCTGTCAGAACCTCTGAGCTGGGGGTTCTCGGCCCCCCTCCCCTGTGACATTAAGATCACAAGCTGTGGAAACCTGTCCTTTGTTCGGTATAATTCATTAAATACTTGTCTGCACACGAGGGTATGGCAGTGAATTTGACAGACAAAAAGCCCCTTAGACTGTGGGTGGGCTAGGGGTGGGATGATCGACCAAAACATAAGCAAATAAAACAAGTTCGGATCTTGATAAATGGTATGAAAGGTGTAAACGAGGATGGTAGTCAGGAGGGACCCTTGGGGTGGGAGGAAGGGTGTGGGCCTAGGGCAGCCCCTCTGAGGTGCGGATACTTGAGCTGAGACGCTGAATAGTAAACCTGGGGCGTGCAAAGGGTTGAGAGGAGACTCTTCTCGTGCAGGGAGCATGAGATAGGACACAGCTGGTCACACTGCGTGGGCAGAAGGGTGGTCAGTGTGGTCACAGCAGAGGGAGCGAGACTGAGCAGTCGGGTGATAAGGTTCCAGAACTTGTAGGGCTCGGGAAGAGATTTGAATTTTATTCCATGTTTTTCCTGGCCAGATCGATTGTCCATTTTGTAGTGTGGCTGGAGCGCTGATCCTAGAACGTGGCCATGTGGGTTGGCCTCTGGATTCATGATTTGTTTGACCATGGGCGAGTTGCTTAATTTCTCTGTGCCTCAGTTTCCTCGCTTATTAAATGGGGGTGGACACCACAGCGTTGCTGTGAGGTTTAAACAAGTCAAACTCATAAAGGATTAGAATGGGGCTGGGTGCCTAGCCGGTGTTCAATTAGTGTTCACCGACCACTGTAGCCAGTGAATACTTACGGATTAGGTCATCTATGCTCAACGTAGCATTCTATACTATGAACAGTTCCCACATTTTTCTCCAGCCTTCACACGTTCCATTCTCGGGCGGAGAGGGTTTCCAACATGAGTCGATTTATTCTGCTTAAAAACCCCTTACTGCCTTCCCAGCGCACTCAGATAAAACCCCCAAACTCTGCCTTGGGAGACGCACCCTGCGCCAGGCCGTGTCTCCCCCTGAACTCCTGCTCACACCTCTCTCTGTCCTCTGCTCACCTTTACTTGAACCCCACTGCCTGCCTCTCTGTCCTTGGACTTGTGAAGCTCTCTACCGCCCTGGGGCATTTATGTCCACGTTCTGTTGATGAAAAAGAACCCTGCCCTGGAGTTTTGCTCTTTACCCAGTGTCTCTCTCCTGTAAGGTTGGGAGAGGGAGAGCCTGCAGATGATGAAGATTCCCAGAGGATTTAGTTAGGAAGTAGGAGAGTTTTCAGAAAACCAAAGAGCCAAAACGGAGCACAAGGCACCCCATCGGAGCTGTCGACGAGGGCGTTTACAGAGGAAGGACTGGACTGCATTGGAGAGGTTGCCCAGCCATGTGCCTTGAGGCGTGGTGGACGGTGGTGGCACTGGCGGGGCACGCAGGATGGAAATACTCTGTTTTCCGAGTGGGGGCTGGGGCCTTTGATTGTTAAACTTGCTACTCTGAGGAGAGGGTGGTAAGAAGACATTGAAAAATATCCAGTAAATATTGTAATGTAGACTGTGTTTGTGGGAACTGGCCACATGGAAAAGTATTCATTTGGGCAACATCTGCTTAAAAATTAATGAGTTCTCTGGGGGGCAGTAAGAGTAGAGAGGGAAGATGGCCAAGAGTTAAGACTTGGGGAGGGTGTTCAAGTCCCCCCCCCAAGGAGGGAAGGAGGCCAAAGAAAGGAGTACGAGTGGAGAACAGCAAGACCTGGTCGGAGAAGAGGGAGAAAACAGAATCGTCAAGGGCTTCCACGCTGCGCGCATATTTCAGCTGCGGGCGTCAGTGAGGACGTCGGCGCAGCGAGCATGTTAGCGAGCCCTGACGGAACCGGGCCATTCGCGGCAATGCAGATGACTGCTCTCTCATTGTTGTTTAATTCCATTTGATAAGTTCACCCCAGGGAACGGAATAAACTAGTTTCCGTTCTTGTCCTTCTGCCGTCAACTTCGAAAAGTTGCTCGGGGATCGGGGGGTGTCCCATGTCCTCCCTTCTAGCATGTTTTGCAAAGCAAACTTAGAAAAATTCTGAGCCCACCTTTCTGCCCCCAGAAAGTCTTACAGATCCGCTCCTACCACGTGTCTTTGTCCCTGTTCCGAAGGACAGAGTGAACTAATGCCTTTGAAACGGAGAGGGCTTGGGTTTGGCCGTTGTTTCTGACATTTATCATTGAGCGACAGAAGGAATGGCCCGTCCAACCCCATTGCTCTGTCTCGCCCTCTGTAAAATGGAACTTGGCGCTGGCTTGCAGTGGCCAGCAGACACGTAGGGTGGTGTAAGTTAATGACGTCAACGATGGGAGTAAATGGGGTTGCTCGCCACAGAACGGGAGACGCTGGGGGCACGCAGAGTTATTTTTCCGTAGCGTAGAGATGACTGGTGCTCGGGGAACATCTGTGGGAAGCGAACTTTCTTTGAATTCTGCAATGACACATAAAACATCTTTTCCAAAACTGTAATTGTTCCACGGTCCATGACGTCCTGTGTTTGCTCTTGAGCCCGGTCCTCCAGCCTGCCCGAGGCTCTGTAGCTGGGACACAGGTAGAAAGCTGGCAGGAAAGTAAAACATTCAGTCAGCTGATGTGTCATCGTGAATCCGGTAGTCTTGGTTTGTCCTGTCAAGTTGTTCTGTAGCCACCGTAAGAGTTTACCCAGCACAAAAGCTGTAGGCGCCAATTACAGGAAAGTCAGAAATGCAAAAGTTGAAGAGAAACGTAATGTGGATGTTGACCTTGATCATCGGGTGGAAATAGGTTTTCCAGGTTTTTCCACTGTAAATTTATTCTTGTCAGATTAATTCTTGACTTTTTTTTTTGAAATTTCTGAGCTATGTTATAGCTCAGTTGGTTGGAATATCCTCCCACGACCCCAAGGTTTTGGGTTCAATCCCAGGCAGGGCACAGATAAGAATCAACCAATCAATGCATAGATAAACAGAACAACAAATTCTCTCTCTCCCCCCCCCCCCTCACTCTCTCCCTCCCCCCATCTAAATTAGTAATTTTTTTAAAATTTAAAATCACATCCATAATTTCTACCCAGGGAGAAATGAGCTGATGAGCTGGAAGGGTGACATTGTTATTTGGTAAGACTGTAGACAATGAATGTGAGCAAAGAAATATTTGTGTCCTTTTAGGGGCATGGCGACCACATTCCCCTGAAACAAGGCGCTGCTCAGTCAGGTCTGTAAGCATTTCTTTAGCCCTCAGATACTTGGAACCAAGGGAAAGACGTTACGAGTACCAGTTTCTCTCACTGCCCGCAATGGCCACCTCAACTCTCCCCACCCTCCGCTAGATTCTGAAAGGACTATCTCAATTCTACTTTCAGTGCCTTGGACGAACTCTCCTCTCTTACATTTGTGTAGGTGCTGAGAATGATCACTATTCAAAGGCAGAGCTTCGCGTGTGAGGTTCAAGCTTTGCCTTGACTAGTAATCTCTGTTTCCCCAGTGGCCCATTGGATGGCATTTGTGGGTGCCCACCTGCACTCACACCCCAGCATTTTTTAATATTGGTAGGTGGTTGGCATTTTCACACCGCGAGTGTGGTTTGGCTAGACAGACACTACGCAGAAGTCTGGGAGTTTGGATTCTGATATCCTAGACTGGTTTCCTGCATTAGCTCCTTGGAAGCCCTTTGACTGCACTGACTACCTTGACCTTCTTTGACCCATTCAGCATCGGGGAGGGGAGGGGGGAGACAAGGCATTCCCGTGGTGCAGAGGGCAGAGGCTCGGACCCGCACTCGGAGGCAAGGCATCAAGGAGGAGTCAGGACTAGAGCCAGGTCTTGTGGCTCCAAGAAACTCATTGTCCACCATCTCAGAGCCCTTAGGTGGGCAGCAGGGTGGTCTGGACATCCTTTAGTAAGAGGGACACAGGAGGCATGGCCAGAGTGGGGAGGGGGCAGGACTTAAGCAGGGGGTGACGTGCATAAGGAGTCACTTTGGGGTGGTGTCTTCACTGCTGGATTTTCCAAGCCCTTCAGAATCATTGCTGCAAAGATTCTTGCCTGTCCAGCGGGTCTGTAACTTCCCGCTTGCTTGACCGGCTGTAACCAGGTCCAAAGAAAGATGACAGGCTCAGACGAGGGGACAACAGCCACAGGCACAGGCATACCCCAGGGGAAGCAGAGCTGACTGTTAGAGAAGATAGTTGTGTTCGGAACCAAAGCACCCATGGTGCCTCTTTCCACTATGAGACGGAGGCTAGCTGGCCATCTTCTCACAACAGTGAGCAGAGCCAGAAGTTTCTCCCCGATACCAGCTATTTAAATCTTGTACTTAGGCAACTGAGTTTGGTGGATGCCTAAATATCATGAGAAATGAAAATGTATGCAAACTGTTTTATAAGGAGATATATATATATATATATATATATATATATATATATATATATATTCTCTCCCCTGCGTTTCCACAGCTTGAATGTTTACATCATTCAAGACCTGCTTTTATGGTTTGTCAACAAGATCACTCCATAAAAATACATTCAGATACCTCGCAGCTGTATATAATTTTTCCTGTCTATCCAAGCAGCACAAATAAAATTTTTATTTGCACCATCTAAAAGAAATAACCAGCATATAAATGCATCAGAAAAGCTCCTAAGGAGCAGACTTCTGACTACAGATGCTGTGTGTGTGTGCGGGGGGGGGGGGGGGTAATTGGGCAGCCAATTACGGGGCTGAGAAGAGGCTTCCCTGTCCGTGGACATAGATAATAAATACTGTGCTCAGCAAACAGTACAGCCACTCCGTTTCTTTCCGAGGCTGCGCGGCCTTTTACAAGGGCTGGCACCGTAGATACTCCAGGGAATATTTGGAAATAAAGCCTCTTGGAAAAAAACCCTCCAGCCCCAAAAGGACTTGTTTTGGATTAAAATGCTAGACTCTGTAGGTGGAAAGGGTGGGGACATTTTGCCTTCATGGCAGGAAGTGCGTCTTGCTCAGCCACGGAGGGTCTTAGAGGTAAAAGGTCCAGAGGACCGAGTCTGTCCTTTGCGTTGCATTTGTGCAGTGGCGTTAAGCCCGATTACCAAGCAGGGGACCCATAAAGGCCCTCCCTGCTTCCACAAGGTAAAGGGTGTGGTGTTACTGCCTCTCCTGTTCCACAGCCCCACCCCCGCCCCACCCCCAGCCCGCAGGCAGAGGCATCTCGGTGGTTTGACCGGGAGACCTGGAGTTTGTGGTGTCATCTCCTTCTCTCTAAGAATCTATTCAATGCAAAGACTTTTGCTCCCATATCTGAGACTTAGGTCAGAATCTTCCGGGCCTTGGCCCATCGTGGCTGAAATTCCCACAGAACTGGTCCTGACCTTCCCGCTGTGGTGGGTGGGTGGGTGGGGTGATGGGGGACGCCCCACTGAGAATCCCCCCCATTCGATATAACGGGACCTGGGATGATTGGATTCGTGATTAACTAGTCAATTTAATAATTCACTAGTATTGGAACTGCTAGGAGCCGCTTGTGGTCACATTAGTTTGTGTACTTAGAGGACAATTTTAAATGCTTGCGATCACATTATAGAGTTTTACCTGACTTTTCAAAAGTTTACAGTAATGGCCACCGTAATTCTTGGCATGTGGCACAGTTTTCATCGACTGATGGGAAAGTTCAAGCAGATCTCGTCTTTACTCCCTAATGGCTGGTGTTTCTTAATCCAATTCAGAACATCACAGCAGCCCTCTTTGACGGTGAGCTTGCTTAATTGCCCTGCCTAGTCCGGCTCTGCTGGAGCCGTGCGACCTGATCAGAACTCATTTTGTTTCCGTCGATCCCAACACGGGAACCTCACCGAGAGTCGGCAGAGCTTAGGAACGACGTCAGTGGAGCCGGCCGGGTGGCTGGCATGCCTTGGGCTGCGGTGTGCTGTCCGCCGCGGGCCTCCTGGAGCGCTGTCCCGTGGTGTGACCAGGGGCAGCCCCTGCTGTCCCCCTCTGCGGACACCTTCTTCCCATGGCTCTCTCCGCAAGGGGCCGGGTGGTTCTCCGCTCCATGTCTCTGCCTGTGTGCTTCCCACCCCAACAGAGCAGAGGCCTCTCCGGGCAGGCCGCCAAGGGCCGCTTTCCGGCCACTCTATAGTCACCAGCTCTTTGTTCTGAACCGTGTTTGATTTATGGGGCCATTGCCAGGCCGGCACAGACCGTCGCTGCAGCCCTGGGGTGTCAGGGCCCCGGGCTCCGCTCTGAGATGCTCTTGTGTGTTCGGGAGTCTCTCTCCCTGTGCAAGACTATGTCAGGTGGGCGGGCAGCCCAGGACGGAGGGAGCTGAGTCATCCCGGGTGAGGGTCCTGACAGGAGGCAGAGGGCACCAGCTCCAGGTGACAGGGAGGATTGCTGGCCTGAAGAAGAGAGAGGGCTTTCTAAATGGAAGACGTAAGCCTAGGGTGCCCCTCGGCAGCAAGGAGATCATAATGGTTGTTGAATGAGAGAGTAAATGAACAAACAAATGGGTTTACAGGACCAGGGACCCCCAGAGGGTACTGGTGCTCGGGGCTGCCTTCCTCTGAAGCCCCTGCTTGTAGCGATGCCGCATGACCTGGAGCACGCATGACCTGGAGCACGCCTTGGAAGCGTGCAAAGTCAAGCCACTGGTGAGGTGCATTTCTTCAAAATGTCCCTGCTGCGGGCGCTGCCCCTCTGCAGGCAGGAGAAGGACTTCCGGTGTCTTCCATGCAGACGGCTCACTCTTTCCTTCTCCAGCCAGCCCGCCCTCCACCAGTGTCCTCAGATGTCACCACGGGGAGGCAGCCCCCGCCACTTGCACAGCCGGAACCTTCATCATCTCTTGGATGGAGACAGGTTCAGCCCTGAAGACTCAGCTCATTCCCCTCCTGAGCCCGTGTGTCCCCTCTCCTTGCTCAACCATGCTCACGGTCCCTCTCCCTCTCCTCCCCACGTGGCCGAGGGTCCAGCTCACCCGCCCCCCACCCCCACCCACCCCCGCCACTGGCTACAGCCCCAGCTCTGGTTCATCCCAATCCTCTTGGTTCTCAACACCTGCAACTTGGAACGCTTTGGGACAGGCTTTGAGAATTTTCCAGAGGGGCCGTGTCAGACGGTCAGTACCCGAGTGACGCGATCCTTCTGTACCCTGAACGTAACCGCAGACTTCCACAATGGGAATGATAAAACAGCGTGGGTTTAAAGGTATTCGGGGGGCTGTGAAATGTCTAGGATTAAAATTTCTATACCATCCGCGTCCAATAAACGGGAACTCCTCAGTAACTTAAAACCGCGCCATTATGACTCAGGTCTGAGCATTCTGCGTCCCGGTCGAGGAAACGGGAATAACATGTGAGAGATTCCGCTCTTCCGTCCTTTACCGCGAGGGGAGTCCTGTGGTCACAGCAAATAGCAGGAGCGTGACCTCATCGGGGAGCAAGCCCGGAGAAATTACTGTATTTGTTAAGAAAGGGATACGCACTCTCCAGCAGAGAAAAATGTTGTACTTTCCATTAGGATTGTTTGTGGAAATTGGGCTAAATGGAACCTGAGCCGGTATGTTAACTGGTTGGACAGACAGGATCCCAAGATCATATAATTTGTTGATTGAATTCCCTAAATTTTTTTTTTCATACACCAGTCTAGTCAGTCTGGACTGGCAAATTAATTTTGTCTATAGAATCACTCACCAAAGCACACTAAATTCGCCCCCGTGAGCCCAGAGATGGGGGGGGGTATGATGTTTAACTGATTCACTGGGGCTTACGGAAATGGAGTTAGTCTTAATATAGCCAAAGCCTAGAGACATTTAATGGAGAGCTGATCTTAAAGCCAGAGGTGGATTAAAGTCGGTCGAGGCCCAGGGCGCAGAAGAAAATATTGAGCCATTTAAAAATAAGAGAGAAACAGGGAAAATAAAAATACATGTTAGCCATATTTTTAAATAAATAAAAAATAGTATGTACTGTGATTGTTAAAATGGCACAAATGAAACCAAACTTGGTGTCACTAGAAAAAAGTGTCAAGTTGGGGTTTTGCAGGGCCCTTCAGATGTCGGGGCCCAGGGTGCACGCCGGGGCACCCGCCATGAAATCTGCCTCTGCTTAAAGCATTAAATTATCAAATCATCATTTTAAAAGTCACTGTTGGTGCATTTTTGTTGCTTATCGAAAGACAGAATGTTACTCTTTGACTATGAGAATTACCCTGCACCATGCCGTCAGTCTGGAAGGGAAAACCATAGATTTTTGATTTAAGTTACAAAGATTTACGGTGAGGTTGGCAGAGAGATGTCATCAGATTTGCCCTTGACTCTTCTTTGATAGATTATGGTATTTCCTTAGCGTCCGTCGTCCACCTCCGGGAATTTTCACTGTGCCCTAAGCCAAACCCTTCCTGACAAGCATGAACAACGGGGCTGTCTTCTTTCTGATGCAGGGGTGACCTTGGGAAGCACCTTGGCACCTGCCATGCCTCAGGCGCAGAGGAGGGACCAGGGAGCAGCTTATGAAGTCGTCCGCGCCTCCCTTCTGAACGGAGACTTCTGGAACCCAGGGCAGAGCGTTGACGCAAAGGTTGGTGTTTTGTTTTGCTTTCTGGTTTATTTTTTTTCCTTGAACGTTTCCATCGCCGACGCTGTGAAATCCCATTTATGGCATAGCGTTCGTGTGGTTTTGCTCAAGGTTTGTCTCTATTGTAATGCTAACTGGATCCTCCTAGAGTGAACATTTTACTCTTAGGAAGATGAGATAGAAAACCGCTTTTGCTGTCCGTTTCTGTGAGCCGCTCCTGCCTGCGTGGTTTGCATCAGTTGAAACTATGTTTCAAAGACACACCAGGGATTACATTTCCAGAGACACACATTTGTGTTTTCCTGGCTTGAGTGCTGGGTATTTTTCTATATTTATGTCTAGACCATCAGCCTTTTGGTTTTATCAGTGAATTCTGGATAAAAACATTTTGATGAAAACTTAAAAAAAAAAAAAAGCTCGTCACAAGATTTAATGCAGTGTTACACTTTGTTTACTTGGACAGAATCGATTTGAGTCATCTAGGAAGTAAAGGCATAATGTAAAATAACGGCAGTATCAATGATTGCGTGAACTATTTCTATGAGTGTTATCCGCCAAATCTACGGGACTTTCTAGAATTTCAGAACTTGTTAGGACCCTTGGGAAGTGAAAGGACCTATTATAAAAATATGAGCCCATCGGAGAGGTCACGCACATGGTTTTGTCCTTGTATTAGGTGAAACTCTAGGTTACTTTTCATAACAAAAAACTGGTTTTTTGGGTTTTAGGGATTTTTTTTTTTTTAAAGAGTAGTTGGGACTGTGACAGCTCTCTGCAGCTTACTGGAAGGGCTGTACTGGGCCACCTGGATGTCAGTAATGATAACATGATTTTGCGGTTTTAATTCAATTGTTTTTTTGAGAGGTTTCCAGTTGAAAGTGAGCCTTCAGGAACATCAGAGGTTTGGTTAAAGGGATCCGATCGCCGAATCTACACTTTTGGGATAGCTCTGTTCCATGAATCCTGTTGCTGATTGAATACACGACGTGCATGTCAGTCCTGGTGGTCCCAATGTCTCCGGGAAGAAAAACTCCGGGCGTTAGAGAGCCTTTCGTCATGCCATGAGTCGGCCAAATTAGACACGATTTGATAGATGCAGAAAAAGAGAAGTAAAAAACATCATAAAGAAAGTATTCAAAGTATTCCTAGGTCCCTATACGAATACAAGAATATGGAACAATCTGAAGTTTCTGGGCTGGTGGAAGCCGTCACGAGGCTTTCTCCCAGGAGGTACTCCCCGGAGTTACCAAACGAGAATACAGGATGCTCCTTAGCACTTAGACTTCAGATGAGCAAGGCATTTTTTCTTCTTTTTTGTATAAATAAGTCCCAGACAATATTTGGGGACATATTTAAACAAACAAACAAAACAATTCATTGTTTATCTGAAATCCAGATTTATGAACTGGTGTTCTATAATTTATCTGGTACCTCTACCTGGGGTGGGGGGTCAGGACACCAGCTGGTGTGGGTCGCCCTGTGCCATTGGAACGGGCCACTTCCGGGTGGCTCTGGTTTCTGACCCCGACACCATCCTTCCCGCCAGCCACCCATCTTGCCGATGTCGCAAGGCATGCCGGAGGAGAAGCACCACGTCGGCTGGCCCACTGAGCAGCCTCACAACTGCAGGCCACCAGCCGCATCTCTGTAGAAAACTAGATAAAACGGTCACTGTTTGATAGCTGTCCCAGCCCCTTCTGGGGTTCCACCCCCAGGACTAGAACCGAGCAGGTAGCAGGCTCGTACCTACAGCGCTGAAGTCACTCCAGGGTACTGGCGTTATTCAAGGGCATGGGGAGCTGGCTGATTTGGGGAATGGCACTCTGTGGTAATGCCGCGGGGCTCCTGGGACCAGCATTACGGCGCTATTATTGCAGCGTGTACCCCTTTGCAGTGGTTAGCCAGCAGGACCCTGCACGGATGGACAGGGGTGCATGTGAGCGTCAACATGTCCGTGCACGTTTGCCATAATTCTCCATGAAACAGCCCTATTGTGGGACTAGGGTTCTGGCCAGCGGTGTGTGCGGGTCTTTCCTTGTTAGCAGACATACCAGGGACTATTTTAACTTTCTGTCACATGAACAGAATGACTCTTCAGGTATGTAAAACCCACATGAGGGAATAGCCTCACCACACAGCTCTGCCTGCTGTGCCTAGAACAGAGACATCCCTCCCTCCCTCCCCCT
Organism: Rhynchonycteris naso; assembly: GCA_037038555.1. Classification (NCBI taxonomy): domain Eukaryota; kingdom Metazoa; phylum Chordata; class Mammalia; order Chiroptera; family Emballonuridae; genus Rhynchonycteris; species Rhynchonycteris naso. The sequence goes on along the minus strand of CM072999.1, from coordinate 257,907,196 downwards.
CCCTCCCCTCCCCCTCCTCCCTTGCCCTCGCTCCTCCTCCTTCCCCTCCCTCTCCCTCCTTTGCCCTCCCCCCTCCTTCTCTCCCCCTTCTTTCCCTTCCCACTCCTCCCTCCCCCTCCCTCTCCCTCCCTCACTCCCTCTCCTTCCTCCCCCTCCTTCTCTCCCCTTTATTCCCTTCCCTCCCTCGCCCTCCCTCTCCCTCCTCCTCTCCCTCCCTCCCTCCCTCCCCCTCCTTTTCTCCCCCTCCTTCCCTCCTCCACTTTTCTCCTCCCTCTCCTTTTTTGCCCTCCCTCTCCCTCCTCCTCTTCCGTCCTCCCCCTCCTCCCTCCCCCTCCCTCCCCCTCCCTTTGGCCTGTGATTGAAATATGTGATAGGATAGTAGGACCTTTACGAATGAAGAATGAAGCCGTGGTGGGCACTGACAGTTCAGCTGGAAGGATAGGGGACGGGAGGGCTGTGGCCTTGTCTGTTTGGACCCCTCACAGGAGGCCCAGTGCCCTTCCCCCTCTCGGGCTCACTGTAAGAGTGAGATGAAACAATGGCTGTAAAAGAATATGTTGGAAACTAAAGAAGTGACTCTGTACGCGTATGGCAACAGGGAAAGCTTACCGTGCCTTTCGGGACCAATATCCACTTTCACGTCTTGCAAAATGCCAACCCCAGACCCGGGAAGACTTGTCAAGGTGTGATTGATCATGAGGCGACCTCAGCTGGCTCAGCCCTGCAATGCTCTAGGAAACTTCTGATTTCCAGCTTCCCTTATGGAAATGGCATGTGAAATAGAAGAGAAACCAGCGAACGGATTAGAACGGGAAACCGAAGCTTCCCTAGCCGGTTGTGGTCCCGGCTATCCAGTATCAGGGAGCAGCCGAGTAAAGCAGCCGAGGCGGGCTCTGCCTCCCCCAGTCACCATCTGGCTCACCCCTGCCCCATCAGCCTTCTCTGCGGGCTGGGCTTGTCCCCCACCCCACACCCCTCGGTAGCAGCTTCCACTGCCAGCACTTGGTCACAGCTGCTCTGGCCGAGGTCACAGGTGCCCCCCGCCGCCGGTGCGTGCTGTTCACGCTGTAGCTTACTTATCTTGACATCGATACACTCTCCTTTGAAATTCTCACTTCCTCTGGCTCCCTAGGCCCTGTTCCCCTTCTTTCTCCTCATATGCTTTTAATTCTTGGTTTTAGTCCTCACTTTGGCTTCGTCCTTTAACTGTTTGATAAACTGAGTTTCTGCCTGGACCGCTTCTGGCGAAGGGCTTCCCCCGGCCATGGTGTTCACCCCCGTGGGCTCACTGTCCCCCTCTAGCAGGGAGGAGATGGGGGCTCACATCAGTAACCACGGCAACCACAGCCACCACTCGTGTGCTCCTTCTGTGTGTGCAGGGCTGTGTCAGGCGCATTTCGTAGGCTAAGCTCGCTGCTAGTCTGACACACAGTGACTTAACTGGCCACGGACCTCTCATGGCTTCAGGCCCCTCCAGGCAAAAGCTCCCCGTTACTGACAAATGCCTCATGCCCATGTGTTCTATGTAGTCGTCTCTAGAAGATAAGATTGTGGCCCTGGCCAGTTGGCTCAGCAGTAGAGCGTCAGCCCAGCGTGTGGAAGTCCCGGGTTTGATTCCCAGCCACAAGCACCCATCTGCTTCTCCACCCTCCCCCCCTCTCCTTTCTCTCTGTCTCTCTATTCCCCTCCCGCAGCCAAGGCTCCATGGGAGCAAGGTTGGCCCGGGCACTGAGGATGGTTCCATGGCCTCTGCCTCAGGTGCTAGAATGGCTCTGGTTGCAATGGAGCAACAACCCAGATGGGCAGAGCATCGCCCCCTGGTGGGCATGCCGGGTGGATCCCGGTCAGGCGCATGCGGGAGTCTGTGTCTCTGCCTTCCCGCTTCTCACTTAAGAAAAATACAAAAAAAAAAAAAAAAAATTAGCAATTAGTAAAGATGAGATTGTCATCCTACATCTGCCCTGAAGTCAGAGGTTGAACCCCCGGCTAGTTCCCAAAGCCCCTTCCCCAGACGGGCCACGTGGGTCCTGCCCGCGCCTTTGACCTTGGCAGCCACGTGCATCTCTGTGGTGTGCAGGTCATACCACGCACAGACTCAGCTCACGCAGACTGAGCTTGGGGACATGGCAGAAACAGGTGCTGCTGACCTCCCACTGAGATTGGACGTCCATCCTCTGACGTCCCCAAAGAGCGTGCTAGATATGACTGTACAGCGGGGCCCCAAAACAGGTCCACTCAGCCTGCCCAGCCCGAAAACCAGTGTTCTGGAGAGAAGGGGTGGCCATGTTGGAAAACTGAAAGGTATTTGCTAGATGGATTTAGACTCTGCCTTCGGTACAACTTCCACCGTCTGTGCGGGCTTTAGACCCTAACTCCGCATGACTCAAGACCCTGCTCCTTGGCACAGATCAGCCTGGGCCGAATCTTCATCACTTTGTGTTTCTACTTCTCCCACCAGACATGGCCTTCCCGGGGGTGGTGGCCTCAACTTTGCACCCTCACCTCTTTCCTGAGAGTCCCCCCCGAGGCTAGGTCTGGGACACAGGAGACTTCTGCGGGCCTGGACTCCCGCTTTGGTTTCACATAACCCGCACACCCGGCCATGACCCCTGTGGCCACCCTGCTGGGGGGAGAGCCTAGAGAGGTGAGAGCTGGCACCCCTGTGGCTTTGTCCGGGAACTTGAACATTTCAAGAATCAGTGAGGCTCTGTACAGCGGGAGGAGAGGTGTGCTGCAATGTGCAGAGAGAGAGTCTGACTCCCACATAGCCTTCTGTCTTGCTGTGTGGCGCTGGGCCGGTGACTAGCCCTCGCTGGACCTCCGTGTCCTCCTCCCTGCCTGACACGGTGCCCTTGGCGTGCTCAGTAGACATCGGCCACTCTCCTTTCCCTGAGCTGGTTCTGGGCTTTCGCTTATACTGTGACCAGGCTTCCAACCTCAGCACCCTTGCCATTGGGCTGGATGGTTCTTGGTTGTGTGTGGAGGGGCAGAGGGCTGCGCTGGCCACTGAGGGACATTTTGTGGCCTCCCTGCCTGGCCTCTACCCACCAGATGCCAGTAGGACCCTCCCCTCCAGTCATATCAACTCCGAATGTCCCCTGGGGGAGCAGGGTTAAAAATTGCCCCAGGTTCAGAACGGCTGTACCAGGAGGAAAGTGAGATGGGTAAGGGAGACTGACGGCAACTGAACCTTCCTTTGACTTTGGATGGAGCTGGACCGGAGGCCGGCAGACCTCTTCTGTGCAGAGCAAGACAGTGAACATCTTCCGCTGCGTGCGTGCTGGGTGGCAGCTGCCCAGCCTGCCGTTGTGGCGCAGAGGCAGCCACAGGTCACGCTGAAGTGAATGGGCAGGGCCATGGTCCACTAAAACTTATTATGGACATTGAAATGTGAATTTAATTTCCACGTGTCACGGAATACAGGGGTCCCTCGTCTGTCGCGGGGGTTAAATTCCAGAAGCCCCCGCCATAGGTGAAAATCCGAGAAGTAGCAACCTTAGTTTTTATTTTATTACTTATATATATTTTAAGGCTTTATTTTGATTTCATATTCTTTTAATGTGTTTAAATTAATATTTTTATATTCAAGTTTTAGCTAGAAAATGCTTCTTTATCGCAAAAATAATTAAAATAATAAATATATAAAAATACCTATATACCGCAAAATTCTGCTTTATAGTGAAAAATCCATGATACAAAATTAGATATACACAATTTAATAATCCACGATACGGTGAGGCTACGAAAAGTGAACCGTGATATGGCGAGGGATTACTGTATTCTTGTTTTAAAGAAAAAGTAAAATCATCTGAAAATGGAAAACCATTCTCAGCTCGCAGGCGGAGGGCTGCATTTGGCCCTCGGGCTGTAGTTTGCAAACCCGGGGTTATGTGTCCCATAGATACCGTCTCAGCGGCCGTCCCTGGGTGCGCCCAGCAGCCCTGCAAAGAGGGTACTGTTGTGCGTGTTTGCAGGCAAGGATGCTCATGGGTTAGAAGGGGAAGTCACAGGACGAGTGACGGAGCCCAGGTCCATCAGAATCCGGCCTCGTGATCTTCCCACAGCACTGGCGGCTTCCGGGAAGACTTCTGCCTTCTTTCCTTTATGTGCCATTTCAGGACTGGTTCCTGAGTCTGGACTGAAGAGGCCCTTGTGAGGTTCCAGGGGCAGGTGTGGGGGGTCGCCCTCCGAGAGAGCACGGGTGTTCTTCAAAAGATGGAAGTGGCCTGGCCGGCGGTGACACAGTGAATAAAGCATCAACTTGGGACACTGAGGTCCCAGGTTCAAAACTGCGAGGTCACTGGCTTGAGTGCAGGCTCATCCAGCTTGAGTGAGGGGTTGCGGCTTGTGTGTGGGATCACAGACATGACCCCATCATCACTGACTTGAGCCCAAAGGTCACTGGCTTGAAGCCCAAGGTTGCTGGCTTGAGCCAGGGGTCACTGTCTTAGCTGGAATCCCCCCTGGTCAAGACATGTATGAGAAAGCAATCAATGAACACCTAAAGTAACACAACTCCAAGTTGGTGCTTCTCATCTCTCTTCCTGTCTCTGTCTGTCTGTCTCTCTCTCTCTGTGTTTCTCAATCAGTCAATCAATCAATCAATCAAAAGATGTGAGTGCTCCAGCCCAGCTCCCTGTCTGGGTCTTTCCTGCTCACTCCTCCTTTTTGGCCATCACGCAAAGAGCAAAGCACATCAAGGAACCATGCTTGATGCCCCAATGTCCCTGCCTTGGGAGAGGACCCCTCAATTAGGGAAGGTTCTGGGACCACATATCCACGATGCTCACTGGTCACTCGTGTGTTTTTTGTGACCTCTTAGGGCACTGGTATTATTAAAAAAGAAAGGCTTTTAAAAAAAAAAAAAAGAAAGAAAGGCTTTTATTGAATCGGGTCTCCCCTACGGTTTCTGCAATAACTCCATCCCCACCCCCCAAGTCTCTAGCTAGCATCAACATGAAATGGGGTCTTTTTTTAAAAAAATTATACAGAAGGTACTAGTTTCATCTTGTCTATGTCCTGCCCCCAACCTAAAATTAGCTATTTCTCCAAGGAGCCCGGGTTCATCGGAGAATGGTGTTAGACACCAAGACCGGACCCACTCGGCAGTGTGCTCACCACCGCCATAGCGATATAGCTGCTCGGTTTCCTTAGCTTTCAGAGTGAGAAAATATATGTGTGTGCTTGTGCTAGGCTTTAAAGAAACAAATCTCAAATGCTGGAGGCACGCCACACCTTTCAACACTTTATATTTAATTCTAAACATTGTATTGGAGAAAACAGAGCAGCAAGGGCTTTTCAACGGCTATACCTGTATAGGTCAAAAAAGAAGAACAGCTAGTTTCAGTAAACAGAATCAGTTCTTGAAATCAAGCCCAATCATTACATTCTCTTTCATAAAATGTTATTTTAAAAAAATAATAATTCCCAGCTCTCCTGCATTTGACGTAACTCTGGCTTTGCCTTTGCCCTGAGTTGACCCATGTCTCGAGGCTGCCTTTCTGACAATTACTTTAAATTAATATGACCGTTTTCTAAAAGTCTCATACAAGAAGGTCATATTATGCGGGCATCACCATTTTCAACATGCCAGTTTGACTCCGTGAAGGTGCCAAGGGTCTTCTTTTAGCTTGAACCTGCTAATTTTTGGAGCATATAATTTAAAGATGGGGTCATAACCCCAAGCAGAGTTGGTGAGAGCACAGGGTTAATGAGACCAGGGTTATGGATTGTGGCTCCATTACGATTGCTCTTTCCCGTGTTGGTCATTAGCTCAGCTCGGTTTCTTGACCTTACGTGGCACGTCTTAGCCCACCTGGCATCTCACAAGGGACACCTCTGACATTTTGTGCGTGGATCAGCCCACATCCAGAAACATTACACACACAGGACACCCCATCCCTGAGGGATTATCAGGGCTATATTTGTATAAGGAGGTGACATTTTACATGGTTCCCAACTTCGGTCACCCATGACCCATATGCAGTTATCGTAACCTAATTATAGAAGCCTCCACACTTCCTAGTTTCTGGCATGCTTAATGTACTTACTGATTTTTCCCCCTCAAACACATAAAAGGAATACAAGTTATGTAAGTGGAGTGTGCTACATGCCTCTTTAAATGCATCTGCCTGTCATTAGGGAAACACATTACACTATTTGAAAACAGTGTTTTAGACCTTTAACAACTTCTCAGTCTTTTTTTATCCAATAATTTTTATCCAAATTTATTGAGTTTCTCCCCAGGGTGCCATGTTCAGCCATGCAAGTCGAGCCCTTTGGAAAAGGGGGGGGGGTGAAGGGAAGGGAGGGTTCATTTATTCCCCAAAGTTGGGCAGTTGAGAACTCGCTCCGCTTCCGAGGCTGGTGGCCCTGCCTAGGGACAAGGCGCCAGTCAATGGAATTCTCTCAAAGCGTTTTGAGCGGTAACTTTTGAAAGGAAAAAAAAAAACAACTTACTGATGAAAGATTATCCTGGGTTTTTTTTTTTTAATTTATTTATTTTTTAAAATTTAGTTACAGTTGACATACAGTACTATATTAGTTTTAGGTGTACAGCACAGTGATTAGACATCTATAAAACTCAGCAAAGGGATTCCTCTTTTCTCTTGCGTTCTTCCGGTGTATTCATTTAGTCAACAAATTAGTTATTGGGAATCCGCTATGTCCCAGGCCCTGTGCTAGGTGCTACAGAGATGTTGCCCACCCCACACCCTTTTTTTAAAAAAATAAAATAAAAATGCAGAAGAACGGGTGATTTTATTTCGGGACCGCTTTGAAGTTGGCTCCAGCAGAACCCCAGGGAAGGTCAACTCCACCGGGCAGAGCAAACCTAAGGAAGAGTTAAGGGCCCACCAGGGGTAGCGAATTCTATCATAGCTCCTTTGAAATCTAGACCCTTTTTTTTACAGTTCAAAACGAGGCCGCTGGGGCATATAATCTTCCGGCCGTGCCTGTTCAGCTAACAGGAATGTGTTTGCGTTGCCAAAGGTTATTGCCGGTGTAAGTGCCTTAAGTGGAATGAGTACGTGGAAATAGGTCCTCTCCCTCGGAGCTGTCGGTCCGGCCGGTGCTGTGCGCTGTGTGCGTGTCTTTTGCTCATCTGGGGCCCCGCGGAGCAGACGTTTGCTGTCTTGCAGTTTTATGTCTGGGCTGTTTTGGAGACGTTAGGAATTCCAGCGCTGGGGGCCCCTTGCCTCCTGGCCTAGGTATAGGGAAGCAAGGAGCTTTCTCGAGCGAGGTTCATCTCCAGAACTGTCTTCTCGGCGGACTCCCAGGGCTGGCTTTTTCCAGCCTGCTGTTTCACTGGCAGGTACCGAGGCTCGTCTGGTTCAGGCCCAGCAGCCTTCCTGGGAAAGCAGCCGCGCGGGAAACACCGGGCATGGGCGCGGGGCACGCTGCTCGCGCTCCGAGCTCCCAGGACGAAAGTTAGAGCCTGCTGCGTCTCACCCCTGCGCCCCTTCAGGTGCCCAGACAGGTTGAGAAGGCGCCTTCCACTGTGAAGACACAGAACCGGTGTTCTGGAGTCAAACCCAGAACGTCCAGTGCGGTGTTGCTGGTTACAAGGGAAGGGAGCCTGGACGGGTCCGCCTGGCACCCACAGGCGTGAGGAGGGAGGCGCTGGCCAGCCCAGCTGGTGGGCGGGGAAATGAGTTGGAGACTCTTGAAAGATCTTCTCCTATAAAATAAATGTCCAGAAGCTATGGAAATGGACGTCGTTAGTTAAATAAACACCATCAAAGACAAAACATGTGTAGTTTTTGTTTGTTTTTTTTTTCACTGAAACCATACCAGTTACAATTGCCCATCTTTTCGGATTCCAAGAATCACAAGCACAGGGAGCTGGCCTCTTAGACTCATTAACCTTGGAGGCTGCTCCTTTCAAGAAATTCCTATGGCAGCAAACTATTTTATTGGAAGCAGTCAGCCTTAGAATTTCCTTGCTGATGTGTCTGTTTACAAGGTGGCCTGGCCAGGAGGAGCGAGGCCAGGTGTTCCGACCCAGCACTGGAACTTTCTTGCTCTGTGACTTTGGCAAGTTATGTGACTTCTCTGAACCTCTGCTTCTCCAATAAAAAACAGGAACCCCTCCCCCCCCCAAAAGTACTGGTTTCGAGGGGTGGTTGCTACGATTGATTGATGGTGTGTCAGCGTCTGGCACACAGCAGGGTGTGTCGTGATGACGGCTCCTCATACTCCCCTGTGCCGTGAAACGCTCTTGGAAAAGATGAGTTTCAAGGGCACATTTGTTACTAGCTTCTTAACGGGTCCGTCCACTCTCCGGCCTCTCAAGTCCATCCTCATTGTCGTGGACGTCTGACCATGTCTCAGAACGGCTTCAAGTCCACCAGTGACACCCCTTTCAGAATGAGACCCAAGATTCATGAGGGTTGAGGCACCGATCCCTGGCCTGAGCCCCCTTCTGTCTTCCTCACACTGAGTGTCACCTGCAACAGCTGCTTAGGGTCCCCGGAGACCCATTCCTGCCGCTGGGCTACACACAGGGTTCTAGAATACTCCTCCCTTCCGAGCCGGGAGACCCGCCCTCACTGACCATGTTGTGCTTCTGTCTGACTGGACTCGTCACAGAGGTTACCTTTCTGGCTGGTGTTATGGACCAAATGTCTGTGCTCCATGCCAAATTCACATGTTGAAGCCCTGAGCCCCAGTGTGATGTTATCTGGAGACAGGGCCGCTGGGAGGTAATCAGGTCATGATCCGATTATGATGAGGTCATGAGGGTGGGGCCCACACAACGGGATCAGAGCCTTCTAACAAGGAACCAGAGCTTTCTCTCCACCATGGGAAGACACAGCAATAAGCTGGCCATCTGCAAACCAGGGCAAGGGACCTTACCAAGACCCTCACCATGCTGGGACCCAACCTTGGTCTTCCCAGCCTTCAGAGCTGACGTTCAAGCCACCCAATCTATGGTGTTACGTTGTAGCAGCCCACCCAGACTGACAGTCGTTTTTTTTCCTAACCTCCTTCTGTTCACACCCCTTGCCAATATTGGGTGGGCTGCCAGGTACCCAGTCAGGACCTCCGTGATGGGTCAGACTACCCAGGACTCAGTCAATACTGTCATCCCAGACCAGGTTTTCTGAGGACCCGGTCAGTCCCTCCATCGTGGCCTGTGTTATCCACCCATGAGAGTCGGCTTTCTTACTGGTCTCCCAGGGGAACTGAGAGATCTTTAAAGTCAGATATGGTGTGGTATTCACCCCGATATCCTCAGGGTCCATCATAGCACTTGCCACATAGAAGGCCCCCGAAAATGTTCAAGTTAGCATTTATGTTTTCTTTTGAGAGTCCCCTAGTTTTTCAATTATTTCATTTCATTGACTTTTATCTTGGCATTTGTTTTGGCCTAGTGCTTTTTTATTTAGGTTTGATGAATGCCATGAAAAATGAAAAATGATTTTCAGAAATAGTTTAACAAACTAAGCATTTTCCTTAGGCACTTGCACTTCCTCCCTCCCTCGCTCCCTCCCCTCCTCCCTCCCTTCCTCCCTCCCCTCCTCCCTCCCTTCCTCCCTCCCCTCCTCCCTCCCTCCCTCCCTACTTTCCTCCCTCCCTCCCCTCCTCCCTCGCTCCCTACTTTCCTCCCTCCCTCCCTCCTCTCTTCCCTCCCTCCCTCCCTCCCTTCCTTCCTTTCTTTTTTATCAAATTTGCTGGGTGACATTGGTTCACAAAACCATACAGGTTTCAAGTGTACAACTCAACAAAACATCGTCTGCACACGGCCTCGTGCGTCTGTGGCCCCAAAGTCTCTTTCCGTCCCCATGTGCCCTCCCACTCTGCCCACCCCACCTCGCCCACCCGCTTTCCCTCTGGCTGTTGCTACCCTGTTGTGTGTGTCTGTGTGTTATGTAGATATGGTTTTCTTTTCTTTTCTTTTTGCTTAATCCCTGCATTTTCAAATTATTGAATATGTTATCGCAACCTGTGACCTCGTAGGCCAATCTCTTTCCCTAAAAATATATCTGTCGTATCTCCTGATTGACTCAGGTGTGTCCCATTTGTGAGTGGATGTACTCCCAAAGTATGTCCGAAATGAGAGGCCGGGCCCTTCAATGGGTACCTGCTGACGTGACGCTCTGCGCTGAGCTGAACTATGGCCCAGCCCTGGACTCAGCCTGGCCCTGCCTCTCGGCATGAAAGCTCTCTCAGGCCACATCCTGCCCACACCAGCCTCAGCTGGTTTCTGCAGAGCCTTGCCTGGGACATCTGGTCTCCTCTCCTGGAACGAAAGTGGCTTCCTTTCCCCACAGTCCCGGGATGTCTGTTCACACCCCTCTCTCCTGGCCTGGTTCCCTCTGCACCCTCAGCAACCCTGAACGGGGCCAAGGCTGTGCCGTGTCCACTGGCCCCTCTGTGTGAAGCCCTTCAGGACAAAGCCGGTGAACTACTCTTCCAGCCCCGGCTTCTCAGCGTGCTCCCTGCTTCTCCCCACGCTCCCAGCCTCTCCTCGAAGTTCCAGCTTCTCCTCGTGTCCCGGCCTCTCCCCGTGCTCCCTGCCTCTCCCCGTGCTCCCTGCTTCTCCCCACGCTCCCAGCCTCTCCTCGAAGTTCCAGCTTCTCCTCGTGTCCTGGCCTCTCCCCGTGCTCCCTGCCTCTCCCCGTGCTCCCTGCTTCTTTCTCTCCGTGCTCCCTGCCTCTCCCCGCGCTCCCTGCCTCTCCCCGCGCTCCCTGCCTCTCCCCGCGCTCCCTGCCTCTCCCCGCGCTCCCTGCCTCTCCCCGCGCTCCCTGCCTCTCCCCGCGCTCCCTGCCTCTCCCCGCGCTCCCTGCTTCTCCCCGCGCTCCCTGCGTCTCCCCGTGCTCCCTGCTTCTCCCTGTGCCATTGGCCTCTCCCCGTGCTCCCTGCCTCTGTGCACACCCCCAGCTTCTCCCCTCGCCCCGCCTCTTCTCCTAGGGAGAGCCCTAGGCACTGGCCTGTGCGTGCCCTTTCTGATCTCCATCTGCGAGCCTCTCCACCACCTCTCTCTGGGTGAGCCTCCCTCCCTCTCTGCCCTAAAACCACCTCACGGAAGCCCACCTGGTCATCATGTCTAAGCAGGTCCCCACTCTGTTGGTTACTGTCATTGCTCTGTTTCTTTCATACTGTCTCACCTTTTACTTGCTTATACTCTGGTTTTGTGTCTGTCCCTCCCACCCCCACCCCAACTAAAAGAGACTGAACCTTCTGTCCCCAGAGGATGGAGACAGACCTCTTTGGCTCACCACTGTCCCCAGAGTCCCTCACAGGAGCTCATGTGGTAAATACTGATGATCTCTGCTGGGCGGGCATGCATCACCTTGAGCAGATAGTGCTGATGGGGCCCCTGTGTTCTCTGCCTCCTCCCTGTTGTGTGGTCTCCCGGGACCTCTGGCCATTCCTTGTAAAATCTTAAGATGTCCTTCTCTTTCCAGGGCAGGAGACTTTGTTCCCAATTAGCGTAGTTTGCATTTTCTAAGTTGAAATTGTTTTTAAGCTGGCTCTGTTTATCATCGGATAAACTGCTTTTCAGTCGGATGAACCTCGCCCTTCCAACGTCACCCTCCCCCCCACCTTACCCCCATCCAGCCAGGGTTGGTTTGTGTCACCCATAAAATAAGGCAGAAGCAACAGCATGTGACCTTTCCATTTTTCTCTTGGTCTCCTGGATCTGTCCCTTTGGGGGAAGCCAGCTGCCAGGCTGTGAAGCTGCATAAGCGGCCCCATGGAGGGAGCCCCATGGAGGGAGCCCCATGGGGAGTGGCGACCTCCCTGCCCAGGCAGTGCCAGGAGACCCCCGCATCTGCACCGTCCAGTCCCCATCAAGCCCCCTGCCTCCCTCCTCGGGCCTGCAGCCCTGCTGACGTCGGTAAGCAAAGCAGCTACAATCCCGTCTGTAGTGGACGCTTCCCACCTCAGAGGGAGGCGGGTCAGTCAGCAGGTGTGGACGAGGTTAAGGAGAAGAGGGCCATCCAGCACCCAGTCTGAAGACCGGACGGAGTGGCGCGTGCCAGCTCTGTAGCGCCCCTCCCTGGGCATGGGCGGGCGTGCCCGCGGGTGGCCTGCGAGGAGGGGACATAGCCCACCAGTTTTGGGAAAAGAAGTCGTGCTGACCCTGACATGGTCGGTGGGACGGTTGTCTGCTGGAAGACAAGAGAGGCTTCATTCCTGAAGCGGGAAAAAGCTAAGACAATAAACAGTGAGTGTTTAAGGAAGCCGACCGCGGTCTCGCTCTCATGTTTGGCTTGGTTTTGGGGCTTAATGACAAAGAATTCAGAGTGAGAACCTCAGAAGAGGTTTCTGCCTGTTTAGATGTCCCTGTTCCTTGAAGGCCCCACCACCCACCACAGGCCCGCCTCCTCCCTGAAGCCTTCCCTGACCACCCAGGCTCCACTGACCCCACTGTTCCCGAACCGCCCCCTCCACCGTGTGGTCAGGACCACCCAGCTGCACACAGCATTTCTCCTCCTGTGTGTGTATGGAGGAGAGACTCGACCCAAGTCCACCCACACGGACCCAGAGGCATGGCCAGCTTCTCCCGTCAGGGGCTGCGATTCTGGGGGTGGGGAACCCAGCTGTCAGAGAGGTGGGGAGCAGGAGTGTCCACAAGGCCCCAGCAATGTCTCCTCCATCATCCCCGGGTCCCCGGGGTGTGGTTCCTGTCCTGGGTCTTCCCTGGCTTTTCTTGCGTCTTCTTCTCGTGGTCCTGTCTGCACGGCCCGTAGCTTCATGAGACTGTGTATAAAATGATCGTGTTTGAGAACGGGTCGGGGAGGTGTACCTGCCCTCCCCCTGTTTCACGTCTCACTTTACTCCTTCCCCGTGACGAGAGCTGAATTCTGTCTGCCTCCAACAAAACGTGGGTGGAAGGCGGGGTGGCTTGATAAACACAGGGTGCCCCGGGAAATGCGGCTCTCGGACAGACGTGTAGGTATCTTTGAGTCAAAAGTGTGTCCCTTGCGGCACTAGAACTGGAACCCCAAAGTGAACTAGATGACATTTTGTTTTTAAGTCTCTTTTCCTAAATTAGCTACCTCTAATTGACTGTCTTCTCTGTGCCAGACTCTCGGATAGAAAATGGGTTACATGTAACCCTGTCCCCCGAGGAGTTTTCCAAGCACCTAAGTGGAGGAGAGAGTGCCCTGGAGCTACAGAAACACACCCAGGAGGTGAGGGGGCCCCCCCGGCCCCGTGCGGTAGAGTCCTCCTATTTCCTGGGCACGGCGTGGAGCAGGCTCCTTGGGCGTTACCTCGCATGCACCTCAGTAGGCTGGCGCCCCCTAAAGGCAGAAACACTGTCTTCTGCTCCTTAGGAACCACTGCCTGACCTTACGCTGGGGAAAGTCCTTGCTCATCCTGTCCTAGTGCGCAGTTTCCCGTATGGTCCCTTCTCCCTGAACGGACAGAATTCAGCTCTTGATAATGTCGCTGAGCACACGGCGCTCTGCCTCAGGGCCTCACGCTTTTATTTCCTGAGTCAGGTTTGTATACCGTCCCGCTGAACGTGAAACCGGCAACCTCCCCGGTGGTTCACCGTCGACAGCAGCGTCCTGTTTATATTCTTTTGAGTTAACTCCCAGTTTTTACGTGCCCGCCTCTCTGTTCCCCACCTCTGCCCCCGGTGCCTCAGAGGCAGCTGACCGTGCTTGGGTTGGCCTTGTCACCGGGGATGAGGACAGGGACGTGCCGTGTGACTGATGCAGCTTGACCCTACCCCGCCTGTGGCAAGGTCAGCACCATCCTGAGTAAAGTCCCTGCCCTTGCCTCGGTCTCTGGGGTCTTCAGCCTTCTTGGTATGTGTACTCGGTGGTCTCTCTCTCTTCCTTCCAGCTGCTGCGCCTGGATTCCTTGGCCTCGGGTTTTTCCTTTTCTCCTCCAGCCTCCCTGACCGCTCCACCAGCTCTTCCCCCGTCCACGCTCTTGCCCGCTAGCCTCCTACGTCTCTGCAACTCCCCGCGTTCTGCCTGCCCCTCCCTGCTCACTGCCGTCTCTCCCCCCCCCCCCCCCCCCGGGTCCTTTCGGCACTCGGCAAGGTTTCTGCTTCCACCTCCATCAGCAGGATGGAGGCCTCGCCTCCTGCCCTGGGCTTCTGCAAGGCTCACCTCAGACTGGATGTGACGTCGTGCTCTGTGCTTGCTAGTCCCCAGAAGTGAATTCCTGTGCGTCCCCTTGAATGATCTCCCCGCCCGGGACCCAGCTCGCCCTCCAGCCTTGTTCTGGGATGGACGCTGGTGAGAAGGAGGATCTGTTGTTGAGAATCACCTAACGCGCGCACTGCCTCTTGGTTGTGAGGGACAGAAATCGAAACCTGCTTGTGTTAAGCAGGGATTTTTTTTTTTTTTTTTTTTTTTAATCACTAAACTGGAAAGGCCTGGGCTGTTTCCTGGCTTTGACATGATAGGATGCAGAGACTCCATAGGTCTCCCCAGAACCAGTATTTGTTCTCCAAAGCTCTGTTTCCACGGAGGTCCAGACTTCATGGCGGCAAGAGAGCTGCCAAGTGCTGCCATCCCACAGCTCTCCCTCTGCAGCCCCAGTGCACACGTTCCCATTCTGCAGCCCCAGTGCACACGTTCCCATTCTGCAGCCCCAGTGCACATGTTCCCATTCTCAGCAGTGGACACAAGAGGCCTCGGGCTGAGTCTCTGAGGACTGACTTGGGTTGTTTGTCAAACATTGGAAGTGATCAGTGTGGTCCGAGGACTAGACTACGTGGCTGGCCCAGCCCGGGCCATATGTCCATCTTTGGTACAGGGAGGAGGAATCGTCCAGGACTGAGTTAAAGACAGATAATCCCAAGGACTAGGTGGGAGAATGATGACTCCCCCAAAGAGCCCCAGGTGCCAGGACAGTGTAAGGGCACAATGGAAGGCAAGGAGCAAATGCATCTCTGCGGTCACCCGAGGAGCCGCTTCCTGACAGCTGACATGCATCACGCACGGACTGGTACGCGATAAGACTGACCTCCAGCTATGGGTGTGATATTAAAAGGACTTCTGTGTGTCACAGCTGTCATAGGGCAATACTGCTTCTTATCGGAGACGCGATGTTCAGATGTCCTCCACGGCAGAGCTCGCCAGGCATCAGCCAGGGTGCAGCAAATATTTTTAAACTTCTGGGATATGGTTCAAGGGCATGTCCTCCAATAGAAAAATCAGGGTTTGAAGAAAGGTCGTCAGAACGCCTCTTCCTCAAAACTCGAGTTACATTTAAACAGGGACCATGAAGGAGTTTGCTCTGATACTCCCTGTTGAAAATGCTAAGGAAATGAACAGTGAAAGCGAGATTTCTGTGAGGATGTCCAGAGCAGTAAAGAAAAGGTTTGGGCTGTTGAGAGCTGCTTGGGCTTCAGTATATGAATTTGCAGGTAAGGTCCGCTCGCTTCGGAGGCTGGGATGCTGGTGGGAAAGGCAGAATGAAGTCTCCCACGCCCTCTTGGTGGTCCAGGGACAAGGACCAGCTAGAGAAATGGGGTTTGCAGCCATCACCTGATTGCCCTCCCCTCGTGCCAGATTTTAAAGTGATGTGGGTGAGGGGAGCTTCAGACCCCCAAAGGATAGATCAAACCTCTTCTGCCATCTCTCAGGGACAGGATGGTAGAGAGCCTGTAGACTCCCAGGACCTGGCGGGTGTCACCCTCAGAACACAGACACTCATCAGAGATGGGCTGAGTCTTACTAAAGGGGCAACCCCTCCCAGTCCCACCCGGGAGAGACGTATCCCATAGGCCCGGTCCACCCACAGAAGGAAGGCTGCCCTCTCTACGGTGGGAAATACCATCTGGAGCCTGTGGGGCACTTTCATATACAATGTCTGGCATAAAATAAAAAAGACACGCAAAACAAAAAAATAAGGCAGACAATTGTGACTGACAAGAGACAAAAACAAACAATAAAAGAAGAGTCACAGAGACTCCAGATATTGTGATCAGTTGAAAAGGACTTAAAAATCATTAGCATTAGGTAGCTCAGGGGTTAGAGCATTGTCCCGACATGCCGAGGTTGAGGGTTCAATCCCCAGTCGGGGCACGTACAAGAATCAACCACTGAGTGCATAAATAAGTGAACCAACAAATCGATGTTTCCCTCTCTCTGTCTCTCTTCCTTCTTCTCTCTAAAAAACAATTTTAAAAGATAATTAGCATTGGTATAGTAAAAAAAAAAAAAGTTCAAAATGGAGAAAAAGCTGAAAATAGAGAATTTCTACAGTAGCTTGGAATCTACAAAATAAATCAACTGGACATTCTACAACTGAATGATACAACTAAATGAGTTTTCATCTGGAAGTTTAAGAGCAGAATGGAAACAGAAGTGAGGAGTAGTGAGCCTGAAGGCTGAGAAATAGAAAAACATGACACACACAAGAAATGGAAAGAACATAGCAGAGCATGTGAAACAGAAGTCTCACTCCCATGTAATTGGAACCCCATAAGTGAAGGAGAGTGGACTTGGGGGAATCATCACCCTAAGAGAAAGGACCCAGAACGCTTGAAAAGTGATGAGCAGTTTCTCCATTCTTTCAGGAGACTCAGTGGATTCCAATCAGAATGAATACGAAGGCAACCTCATTGAGCTGTGGAAAGTGGACGTGCATGTGCCAGAAGAAATGGGAAGATGCTTTGAAAGGGCAGAAAGTCAGAAAAGAAAAAAACGACTGTCCCACCTAGAATTCAAACCCAGTGAAAATATTCTTCACAAATGAATGAGAAATCACGGTGGTTAAGGACTACCGGGAGGTGATGGAATCTATATCTGACAGACTGCATGTGAGAGATAGCAAAGGCTGTCCCTCAGGTCAAAGAAGAAGTATACCAGACAGAGACATAGAACTGCAGGAAGCATGAGAAAATAAACAGGTTGGTGAATATCAGAGTATTGAATGTTTAACACAGCAGTAACGACATGTTTAAGGATTGCAACATGTGTTGACAAGAAATAGATGACATCGGTAGGACAAAGGGAGAGACAGACAGTTGACCGATTGTGATATTGTTGCATTGTTCTGAAAGCAGTGCAGATACTAATGTAAGACATACTGTGTAAACCTAGGATGGATACTTTCATCCCTAGAGGAACCACTAAAGGAATAATAACAAAAATATAAGAAGCTAGTAGGAGAAAATAAAATAATAAGAATGTGATTCATTATTTTTAAAGGAAGGGACAAATGAAGGAACAAAGTACCAACAGAACAAGAATCTATGTAGAAGGATGGTAACTATATCAAAATTAAGTGGGGAAAATGAAAAAGCAAAAGATTTTCAGATGGAATTAAGAAACCAAACGTCCTATCTGGGATGTACCAGAGATGTACTGCAAATATCCATACATACAGAAGTACAGACATTTTTCTAGAAATAAGACAGAAGAATGGAAGAACACATACCATGGAAACACTAGTCACAATCAGCCTGACCAGATGTAATAATGTCAAATAGAGTAGATTTAAGATAAGAGTCATAATTAGATATAAAGAAGGACGTGTTTATATGGCAAAGGGGTCAATTAACCTGCTGTAATTCTATTTGGAGTCATTTCCCTTTAGTCTTAAAAACTTCCTTTAGAATTTATTCAAAATACATACCACAAAAATTACTAGAACTAAAACCAGAGATAAGCAAAACAATGTCACAATATTAAAAAAAATAACCTTCAAAAAACAATAAAATGTACCTATTTTAAGTGTACATTTCAATGAATTTTGAAAAATGTGTACACCAATGAAACCACCACCAAAATTAAGATTATTGACTATTTCCATTATCCCCAAAATTTCCTTGGCAATCAGTCCCTACCATCAACTCTGGCTTTACTATTATTATTATTATTATCTCTATCAAATTACTGTCTTCTAGAAAATCATCTACAACCTGGACTCGTACAGTATGGACTCTATTGTGGCTCACTTCTTTTGATAAGCGCAATGTTTTTTTTTTATTATTATTCATTTTAGAGAGGAGACACAGAATGAAAGAGAGAGAGAGAGAGAGAGAAAGGGGGGAGGAGCTGGAAGCATCAACTCCCATATGTGCCTTGACCAGACCAGTGCAGGGTTTTGAACTGGCGACCTCAGTGTTCCCAGGTCGACGCTTTATCCACTGCGCCACCACAGGTCAGGCGATAAGCGTAATGTTTTTGAGATTCTTTTGTGTTGTTGTCATAGTGACCTATTACTGGGTATTCCACAGCTAATGCATTCATCTGGCGATGGATATTTGGATTGATTTAGTGGTTATGATTATTAGACTGTTGTTGGATATATATTGGATATATATATATATATATATATATATTTCTTTTCTGTCTCTTGGCAAAATATTTAGGAGTGGGATTGTTGTTTCAAAGGCTGAGTTCGTGTTTAGCTTTCTAGGAAGTTGTCACATAGTTTTCCTTTCCCACCGGCAAAGTAGTCCGGATGCTCCAGTTCTCACAAACACTTGTGTTCCTCGTCTTCCTCGCCTCAGCCCTTCTCACGGGTGCGTATCGGTAGCTCTCTGTGGTTTTATGTGCACTGATTGGCCACTCAACTATCCTTTCCTTCTGGTAAGTATTTGTTGAAAACTTTTTGCCCATTTTTCAAAGGGTTGCTTTTACTCTTCTGCATTGAGTAGTAGCTGTTCTCTGTGTATTCCAGATATAAACCCTTTTTTATTGCAAATATTTCGCCCCACTCTATGGCTTAACTTTATATTTTTAAATGATGTCTTTTGATGAGCAGAATTTTTTTTTATGTCCAATTTGTCCAACGGCATTTCATTTTCTATAGTCTGTCATTTCCCATTCTTCAACGTTTCACCTCTCTGCGGTTTATACATCGTGTTTCCTGCGGACAGCATAGAGTGAAGTCGGTCCTTTTCACACCGTCTGACCAGTTCCACCATTAATTTGGAGTGTTTAGCCCATTGGTGTTTAATGTAATTATTGATATGGTTAGCTTTACTGAAGTAGTTGCTTTTTATTTTCTTCTTTTCCATCTGTTTTTTTTTTTTTTACCAGGACAGAGAGAGAGAGTCAGAGAGAGGGATAGATAGGGACAGACAGACAGGAATGGAGAGAGGTGAGAAGCATCAATCATTAGTTTTTCGTTGCCGTTGCGACACCTTAGTTGTTCATTGCTTTCTCACATGTGCCTTGACCACGGGCCTTCAGCAGACCGAGCCACCCCTTGCTGGAGCCAGCGACCTTGGGTCCAAGCTGGCGAGCTTTTGCTCAAGCCAGATGGGCCTGCGCTCAAGCTGGCGAGCTCGGGGTCTCGAACCTGGGTCTTCCGCATCCCAGTCCGACGTTCTATCCACTGCACCACCGCCTGGTCAGGCTACTTTTCCATCTGTTTTTACATTCGTTTTTCCTACTTTGTTTTGGATTAATGCAGAGAGGGTTATTTTTTTTTAAGTATTCCATTTTTCTGCACTGTTTGCTCCTTTGTCTGCATTGATTAGTTGATTAATTGATGGATGGTGTCTGTGTGAGGCTGAGCCTTTGTCAGAGTTTCTCATCTAAAAAAACCACAGAATCAGAAAGACGATTTGACTGTGTGTTTTTCTCAGTTCTCCCAAGAACGATACTTCACCAGCATGGCATAAACGCAGAAGAAGGGAGTTCATCCATTCTGCATAGTGAATGTCGGTATAGCCCAATCTCTGGAGGAAGCCGGATTAGGGAAGGTTGTGGCTTTTACAATACGCTTCTTTAACGTATTCATTGCCTGCTGTCAAACAATATAGCATGGTGGGAAATTTGGGAGGTTCCTTCAGCCTGGGATCCTCACCCTTCCGCGAACCAGCCAATTTGCAGCGTTCACGCCACAGCGGTCTCAGGGATGGCAGAAACAAGGCGGAGCACCACCTTGCAGGGCACAGGCAGCCCCAGCCGCCCCGGGAAGGAGCTCTGCCCTGCCCGGCTAGTCTGTCTCAAAGCACGTCTGGGGGGTGGGGGCGGGACGCAAACATTGCTTTCCCCCCTGTTGTACAGAAACAATTTCCTTTCACCATCGTCCCTGGTTTTGCTCAAAAGCAGAACCCCTCACCTCAAAAAGGTCCTGAGAACTGGGAACAGGGCAAGATCTTAATCTTCTTAATTGCCCTGAGGGCGCATCTGGAGGAGAAATGCCCTGTGGGAATCCTCTCTCTGTAGGAAGTGATTCAAGGACCTCTCTTGGGAAACGGCCCCGGACCCTTGGATAGGCTGTTCCATGACTCTTTTCAATCAGATGTCCTTGGCCATCTCACTATCCCCACGGATCACGAGAGAACAATCTAATAAAAAGGAAAGGGACAATTTAGCTTACTTTTCCAGGATGGTGACAGCCGCCATGCACACAGCTGCTGTTGTGTCAGTGACGTGCACAGGTTAGCACAGGTCTCTGGGACCACAGAAAGGATGGGGCGCGCCCGGGTGCTGGGGATTTCAGCAGCGGACAGGGGAGGCGGGGTCTCTCTGTCTCTCAAACAGCCATGGGTCACAGAGTACGGAAGGAAACACGAATTTCATGTACGTAAAAATGTTTGGCACAGCAAACAGAAAACATCACCAACGCAGCCCTGTCCCCCAACTCCCTGATTTTTACCCAGGTGTCAGCGTGCTGCCCCCCCCCGCCCCCATCCCCCGGCCCCTGGCTCCCCACGTTGTCCCTCCTAGGCTTCTCTCCTCTCATACTTACTGTGTGATGGCACTTCCTCCTCCGCCCCGCCCCCCTCAGTGATGATTTGCAACTTAGTATATAGCAGAGGATCTTCTGTATCCCGGGATTACCTTTTAAAAACAACTTAGTATAAACCAGGGTTAGGACAATGTGGCTTTCATTTTCAGCCCATAGAGATCATTTCCAACTGTGAGGACCCCTTCCACCATCCCGGACACTGGGCCTGAGCTCATTATTACCCCGAGTGTCCTCATGCAAAGGGCGTGAGTTCTTCCCGTCCATGTGTGTCTCTGCCGTCGTGATGATTTCTGTTTCTGCTAACACATTTATCATTCTCCAACCATCGTAAAAGACCAATTAGTCCCTAAAATAAAAAAATGCTGACTCTCCACTTCCAGTCCAAATCCATGCAATCGCACGCACACACACACGAGGACACGGCTCCAGAAGTGCCTCTGTGGTCACGGCAGCCAGCTGTGAGGGCTGCACGCGCACACACACACACACACACACACACACACCGTGCAGGAGGGCAGGCCGGAGGCCGGAGGCTTGAGCGCGCAGGGTTTAGCACGGAAACAGACGTGGTGTGAACAGTCTGGAATGATGAAAGCACGGGGGAGGGGCAGGTGGGGTGGCGGGGTGAGGAACAGTAAGGGAATTAAGCCAAATGATTATTTGATTTAAGCATCAAAATCGGATGACCCGGAGCAACCCTCCGGAGAGCGAACAGGCTGCAGATGGTTGCTTCTCCGGAGGAATGTCGCAATCCGAGATAAGACCGGGCTGTTTCTCTGCGCTCCTTGGACTTGACGGTTTTTCTTAAGTGGCTCAAGCTGTCCCATGGTCCTGATAACACGCCACCCGTATCTGTTTCTTAGAATCGAAAGTGATTAAGTGGTTAGGCCCCGGCCCCAGATGGTAAACAAGGATTAAGGAGGCAGCGTAGTGAGCCCTGCCTGGACACCAGGAAAGACAGAAGGGTGTCTGGCAAGGAGTGATGTCATTCACTTGGATGAGAGGAGGTGAGGGACCGATGTGTTTCCATCTTCTGAGTATTTCTCCGTGGACTCGTAATGGTTCCTGCCTTTGCATGGCTCAGGATTTTATCCGTACTTCTGGTCTTCGTGCTTGAATCTTCCTGCCAATGGGTCACACCCTGCAAGCCTTGATCTCACATAAATACCCAACGCCCTCCAAAACACCCCACTTGTCGTGCCATAGCACCCCCATCCCCACCTCCACCCCCACGCTCCCTTTGCCGCTATCCAAGTGTGTGAACATTTGACTCAGACACATGAAAGCCCTTCCCTCCCACCAACGTGCTCGTTTTCCTCTCAACGAGACCCAAAGACCCAGATCTTCCCAGAAAACCTCCCCAGATGATTTGAAATCCTCAGGAATCTGTCTTCCCGCGGGCCACCCCTTCTGGGACGAGCGGAACTGCGTTTGCACTGACACAGAGCGATTGTCATTCCATCTTGGCAAGTTCTCCTCCGTCCAAGGTGGCCTTAAAAAATACAGAACACATCTGTTTGCGCGTACAAACAAAGCAACAAGAAAGGGTGTCATTTGTAAGCCAGTGGGGTGTTAGTACTTATTAAGTTATAGTCCATCTGGTTAAGCACAGCTCTTCCTGAAGAAAGATTTAGAACCAGGGTTTCTCTGGTGGGTGCGCGATTGTCAACATTTCAGACTGGACAGCTCTTTGCTGTTGGGACTGGTGGGTGCCGTCCTGTGCCCTGCAGGGCGTTTAACAGCATCTCTGGTCTCCACCCACTAGAGGCCAGGAGCACCTCCCCACCAAGCCATGACAATGAAAAAGGTTACACGTGTCCCCCAGGGGCACAGTCATCTCGGGTTGCTAAGGACTGATCTTCACCTACCTGCCCTCCTGCACGGGGTATAGTAGTTGCTTGTTTGGGTCCTTGGTTTTACTTGGCAGACCAAACTGAAAAGATCCATTAGCAGAACCAATTGGGCGCTCTGAGAAGTTGATTGTTTTTCTTTTCTTTTAATTGTGATTTGGTTGTGGAATCTCCTGGAATGTGTCAGCAACGTGTGTGTGTGTGTGTGAGCAGCCCTTCATCTGCGGACATGTGAACAGGTTTCACGTGCTCACCCTCTGTGGGCTTTTCGGTCTGGGTTTCCAAGGATAGTTTCATTTTTCTGTTTGAAATCTTGCTCTCCCGGGGGGGGGCAGTGTTTTGTGGTGCTCCCTGTGACTCAGAAGGCGAGGGTCCTGGCTCGTCAGTTCCCCAGTAAACAAAACCGGGGTCTTCTGTTCACCGCAGGAAGGCTGAAGCGGCTTCAGTTCTAAAACTGCGTCCCGATCATATTCATTACACGGAGACATGTGATCGTTGCTGCTCTGTAGAAGCGATTTCTCCCTCCGAGTTATTAAGCTGTAATTCAGATAGATGTGCGGTTATTGCCGGGCTACGGCAGAGACCTCTTAGCTCAGGAGTGCTGTCTCTGGTCATGGAAGCAGGAAGAGCCCCATGGAGGCATCATCCCCGGCCCCCCACACCCCCACAGTGGGGTCCTCTGCGCCCCAGTGGACCACCGGTGCCAAAGTCCTATCCTGTGGGATGGGGAGCAGGCAGGTGGAGGGAAGGAGCAGCCTACTTCCTGATTTCCTGGGCCACCTTGGAGCTTTCCCTCTGACCTTGACCCCAGCTCTTGGCCAGGCTCAGGGGA
This sequence comes from Rhynchonycteris naso, assembly GCA_037038555.1. NCBI lineage: Eukaryota > Metazoa > Chordata > Mammalia > Chiroptera > Emballonuridae > Rhynchonycteris > Rhynchonycteris naso. The sequence continues at coordinate 257,883,880 of CM072999.1, read as the reverse complement.
GAGCAGCTGTATATGACTCAGAGCACGGAATGGGTGGAAATCCCAGTGCGGTTCTTCCCATCTGCAGACCGCGGCGTGCTGACATCTTGAGAAATGGAAGGTCGCACATTCCACAAATAAATTCAAACTGGTTTATCCTACAGAGGCGTAGAGAAGAGGGAAAAGGGTTAAAAAGAAAAAGGAATAATTTGAAGATGATGAAGAGAGTGGCAGTGATGTAGGGATGAGAGAGAGGAAAGGCTGAGGAGTAATGGCAATGAAGCATTAGAGAGAGAGAATAATATGGGGAAATTCCAGCCGAGCACTCATATCTGCGTTATTGGGGGGGGGGGGTCAGAGTTGCTTAGAAAGAATCCACGGGAAGGAAATAGAGCTTGAGTATATATTGCTCTGTCACGTAGGAGCCAGAAGACCTTGAGCAGATGGTTTAATCTCCCTGGCTCTTTTTTCTTCACCTCTGAAGAGGGTGACTTTATGTCTGTGGTCCCAGCACCCTGTCCCCCATGAGGGCACATAATCAGTGCTCCACAGATGTGTCGTTGAATAAACGAGCCAAAGGAAAGAAATTGGTTCGTCCAGACTCTCAAATGTCTCTTCTAATATGTGTAGGTGCTTTGGGTGGGAAAAGTTCACCTCCAGTTCTGGGTTAATGCTTTGGGTCTCCTTCGTCGCCTGGGTCGGGGTCCCACATTTCTTCATTACTTTGGAAACTCTACATGGCCTTGAAATAATATTTTGTATATGTTCACATCTTTTCTAGCTGTTTCCTTTTTCCGGTAGGAAGATGAGTCAGAATCGCTCAGACTGTCATTGCCAGAGACAGAACCCCTCCATTCCTGAACCCACGGTTTAATGACTATGTAATGTTATATCACGTGGCGCCTGTGTGGTTTTTCTAAACTATTCTCCGGGGGTGGACATATAGGTGTTTCCGGATGTTTCAAGATGAACTGTACTCAGCGGTTTTCTGCTTAGATCTGTGCGTACTTTTCTGATTATTCCCTGTAGATGAATTCTTGGGCGTGGAATTGTTGAATCAAAGATGCGTACACTTTTAAAGAGTATCGTCACTGTTTCCAAATTGTTTCCTGAAAGGCGGTACCAATTTACGCTTGTATCAACTGCGCATGAAAGCCCCCGTTTCTTGGCATCTCACAAACACCGGAATGTTATACTTTAATGAGCCTGACATGGTCAAAGATAGCTACCAGGTTGGTCAAAAGACTCGCAGATTTAGAAGTTTTCAATTAGTTGGAATTATGGGTCAAACGTCCTAAGACAAATCAGTTAATAAAATGACAAAGGTTGCAGTTCCATAAAAATAAGTAAGTAGGTCTAGGATGGGGAATCTGGTACATTTAATAGCAGGACGGAGAGCTGGCATCATGGATGACAAGCTAGCACACCCTTGGACTGAATTTATAGACCTTGAAGGTACAGGTCAGGGTGGATAAGTCCTGTCACTGAACTCTAAATTAGGTGACTCGTATCTGAAGTGTGACCACTCTGGTTGCATTGTAAGAGCATGATCTCCCCACCACCCCCACCCCACACACACACACACACATGGTCTAAGACCAGAAATCTAGAATGGCAACCACTCTGTAACTGTAGCACACGGAAGAGAGTTGAAGGAACAGGGGTGCATAGCTCCCACAAACGATGTGTTTGGGAGAGCGAAGGAAGGATGATTTTTTTGCATGACTCTGAAAATGCAGTTCTTTCCAACAGGATATTTAAAAATAGGGAGCAGGCAGAGACCTACAAAGCCTTTCATTTGAAAAGAAAAATGTTTTGGCACCATTTCCTGATGGTTCTCACAAACAGGGATGGATGGGAACCTGCCAGTCTCTCCAGCCGCTGCCCTTCATGAAACCTCCCTGCCAGGGCTGTGAATCACGCATAGCAGACATTGCGTGTAGGTGCGTGATTTATCCATGGAGTGCGTGCGTGGTTCTCGACTGTTCCATGCTTCATCACAGTGATTTATGTTCTATTATCACATGAAGGAAGGCTGGGTTTCCTTCCGTCCACTCCACACACCATGGCTTTATTTTATTTTTGTTTGTTTTTCTGTTTTGTTCTTTTTTTTACAAACAGCACCTTTCTGCAATGGGCTAACAAACTGTATGAATGGAATTGGGACAGGGGATCACATATGTTTTTGTAGCGAGGGACAGAGTCCCCTAGACATATTGAGGAGAAGTTTATTAACTTTTCTTATTCAGATAACTATGATGGACAGTCTGGATAGGGTTCTCATGAGTAATACTATCTTTTTTTCAACAATGCTAGTGTGTGTGTGTGTGTGTGTGTGTGTGTGTGTGTGTGTGTGTGTGTAGTTTATGACTGTTTTCCTGGACTGGAGGGCAGAATGTATTCTAGGAATAGGGAAGGGAGGAACCATGGGTACAAAGGGCAGTGTGGCGAAATCCTTCCTGTTGGTCCCACCAGGGGCTTCCTACGTGCCAGTCGTCTAATTATTGATATAAACCAGGTCATTTAATCCTCCCAGCTGGTATTATTATGATTTACAAGTAAGGAGACGGGGGCTCGGGGAGGCTAACGATCACCAATCACAAACTCAGAGGGGTAGTAAGGCATGGAGCTTGGATATGACCCAGGTCTGTGCAATTTTAATTTATTTGTCAGGGAGAGAGGGGGAGGCTGTAATGGAAAAAAAAATGGCTTCTACTTTCAGGGTAAAGGTCCTGATGGATTTAATTGACGACCTCTTGTATCTTCTGCTAAACCAGGTCTTTCCCTTTATAAAGAATGAGCAGGGAAACCTTTCACTTAAACTCGATGACCATGTAACAGTTTTTATATTTTCTTCCTTCAGTGCGCCTTGAGGTATGATCCTGTGTCCTATACATTGTACTCACGGAAAACCCATAGGTATAGAAACAAGGTTGTTTATACGAAGTCTCTCCTAGCTGGTAACTCCTCTGAAATCTTTCCGAACAATTAGTCTCTTTGCAATTGTAGCCCCTACAAGATTTCCAGCAAGACTTCGGGCATCTCTGTCCGACATCCTATCCCTAGAAAATAATGGGATTTGGGTTTCCATTGATTAAAGATCGTGTTGGTCCGTTGTGAATTATTCATGCCCACGAGCTGCATCTGCCAGCTCTCTTGTCTCTTCTTGCTCTGTGCTGCTTTTTGTCAAGTCAACACTGCACGGTTTTGAGGCCCAGTTACACTGATTTTTTTGTCTGGTTGTAGATCGTTGTGGTAAGGTCATTCGTAGGACAAATTCTTTCTTCTTCCCAGTGGCACAGGGAGGGGCCCCTGAGCACGCCTGGCCCTCCTCCCAGAAGCAAAGCCACGGACAGCCCCAGCGAAGGGAACGAAGGCCCAGCAGTGACCATGGACGTGATTTATTGGGTCCACTTGGAGGCTGTTGGTTTCGTCCTGGTAGGAATCCTATACTTTCTACACCGGCCTCTTAAATGCTAACCCATTGACACTCTTAGGGTTTAGTTGGCTAAAAATACACATTTGTGATATTTCAGCCTGGTTCTCAGCAAGGACTAGGTTTTCTATTTTCGTCTGAAAATTGTAGTAAGGGTGAAATTACATACCTAAGGTTGTCAACACAGCGTCAGGAATGAACTTGCTGGTACGCGCTGTGAAGTCGGCTGTTTTCAAGCCCATGGCCTTACAGGCGTAGGTAAGGGACCTGCTGGGTATATCTGACGGGGTGTCTGCCCCCACGTGTGAGACCCCACAGAGGTCGGAACCAGAGATTTTGGAACCAGGGGGTCTTATCGACAGAGGACAGTATTTTCTCTAAGTGTCATTGGATTTGTGACTGGTTGTCATTAGATTACGACTCATCTTTTAACAGGAAGAGGGTCGAAGTCAAGTTTTATTCTGCGAAGTGTACCCATGAAGAAGACCCTTTTCATCCCAGAACCAAACCCGGGGGAAAACTGCATCCTCGGGATGGCAAAGTCCTGCAAGCCCAGTAACATGGGGGTCTCAAGGTGGCTCTCCAAGAGGTTACTTGAGTTCTTGGCTTACTCCGGGGTGGGGGCGACAGGGCCAGATCTCTCCACACCTGCAGCCCCCCCCATTCTCCTCGGTGCTCCCTTCTCCCACCTCTGGGCGAGCTCCTCCTTGGGCCCCTTTCCCTCTTCCTGTTCTTCCTCTCTCCTGACCCTGAGGCCCAGACATCCCGAGAAATAGCATGATAGGTAAGCCACGGAGAAAATGGGTGACAGCCACACTCCAGTGTTTGCCCGAGGTCGAAGTGTGGGTTCTCAATGACCTCAGCAAGACGTTTAGCACCAGCACTCACTGAGCCGTGCGAGTGCCTTTAGAATAAAGTCAGCAGTTTGCTGCGGCGCTGCTTGTAACAGAAACACTTGTCCGCCTAGGCTCAGTCAGCCCAGGACGCCCTGGCGAGGCCTCGGGGGTCACAGCAGCGTGACTTTTCAGAGGGATTATTGTGCTCCGCAGACGTTTATTGAAAAGAGGCTGCTGTGATGCTCCACCCATGGCCCCTGGTCAGCATGTGAATGGATGGTCCCCCTAGGAGACAGCTTGCATGCAAGCAAATCACAGCTTCAGCTCTTCACGAGCTGTCCTCTGGCAGGCAGTTCTGAAATGGAAGAGCAAAAAAAAACGCTCCTCCATGGGAAGAAAAATGGAAGAAAGAATATTAATTTGCAGACATCAAATTCGTGAGACGAATGTACTTTGACTTGGAAACCAAGCTTTCCAGGCAATAAACACGGGTGCGTCCCGTTCTACAGCTGCGTCTTGTGAGACGAGGCCAGGCATTCCAAGAAAGCAATGCTCTGTGCCATTCTCCTAATGTTGCAAAGTCCCTGGTTCTATCAGGAGGCAAATCTTAGGCATTATTACCTTTAGAATATTTCACGTATTCTGTGCTGTGTCTACACAGGGGGTCCTTCAGAACCTTCTCTGCCCTTCAGTGACAGTGGTCATACAGGGGGAACCTTCCGTCCCTTCTGTGACGACGGTCATACAGGCGGAACGTTCCCTGCCCTTCTGTGACGGCGGTCATACAGGCGGAACCTTCCCTGTCCTTTTGTAACGGCGGTCATACAGGCGGAATCTTCCCTGTCCTTTTGTAACGGCGGTCATACAGGCGGACCCTTCCCTGCCCTTCTGTAACGGCGGTCACACAGGCGGAACCTTCCCTGTCCTTCTGTGACGGCGGTCACACAGGCGGACCCTTCCCTGCCCTTCTGTGACGGCGGTCATACAGGCGGAACCTTCCCTGTCCTTCTGTAACGGCGGTCATACAGGCGGGACCTTCCCTGTCCTTCTGTGACGGCGGTCACACAGGCGGACCCTTCCCTGCCCTTCTGTGACGGCGGTCATACAGGCGGTACCTTCCCTGTCCTTCTGTAACGGCGGTCATACAGGCGGGACCTTCCCTGCCCTTCTGTGACGGCGGTCATACAGGCGGGACCTTCCCTGCCCTTCTGTAACGGCGGTCATACAGGCGGGACCTTCCGTGTCCTTCTGTGACGGCGGTCATACAGGCGGGACCTTCCCTGTCCTTCTGTAACGGCGGTCATACAGGCGGGACCTTCCCTGCCCTTCTGTAACGGCGGTCATACAGGCGGGACCTTCCCTGTCCTTCTGTAACGGCGGTCATACAGGCGGGACCTTCTCTGTCCTTCTGTGACGGCGGTCATACAGGCGGGACCTTCCCTGCCCTTCTGTAACGGCGGTCATACAGGCGGGACCTTCCCTGTCCTTCTGTAACGGCGGTCATACAGGCGGGACCTTCTCTGTCCTTCTGTGACGGCGGTCATACAGGCGGGACCTTCCCTGTCCTTCTGTGACGGCGGTCATACAGGCGGGACCTTCCCTGCCCTTCTGTGACGGCGGTCATACAGGCGGGACCTTCCCTGTCCTTCTGTAACGGCGGTCATACAGGCGGGACCTTCTCTGTCCTTCTGTGACGGCGGTCATACAGGCGGTACCTTCTCTGTCCTTCTGTGACGGCGGTCATACAGGCGGTACCTTCCCTGTCCTTCTGTGACGGCGGTCATACAGGCGGGACCTTCCCTGTCCTTCTGTGACGGCGGTCATACAGGCGGGACCTTCCGTGTCCTTCTGTGACGGCGGTCATACAGGCGGGACCTTCCGTCCCTTCTGTGACGGCGGTCATACAGGCGGGACCTTCCCTGTCCTTCTGTGACGGCGGTCATACAGGCGGGACCTTCCCTGTCCTTCTGTGACGGCGGTCATACAGGCGGGACCTTCCCTGTCCTTCTGTGACGGCGGTCATACAGGCGGGACCTTCCCTGTCCTTCTGTGACGGCGGTCATACAGGCGGGACCTTCCCTGCCCTTCTGTAACGGCGGTCATACAGGCGGTACCTTCCGTCCCTTCTGTAACGGCGGTCACACAGGCGGGACCTTCCCTGCCCTTCTGTGACGGCGGTCATACAGGCGGGACCTTCCCTGTCCTTCTGTGACGGCGGTCATACAGGCGGGACCTTCCCTGTCCTTCTGTGACGGCGTTCATACAGGCGGGACCTTCCGTGTCCTTCTGTAATGGCGGTCATACAGGCGGAACCTTCTCTTCCCTTCTGTAACGGCGGTCATACAGGCTGGACCTTCCGTGTCCTTCTGTAACGGCGGTCATACAGGCGGAACCTTCTCTTCCCTTCTGTGACGGCGGTCATACAGGCGGAACCTTCCCTGCCCTTCTGTGACAGCGGTCATCAGGTGTAAGGCCATCTTCCCATAGGACACAAATGCAAAGCTATGTTACTTTCAGCACCTCCCAGGAACAGGCTCGTGGCTTACTCAGAAATAGGCTCTCAGTTAATGAATGTACAATAGTTCTTTCAGAAAATGTGTAACCTTTAAAAACAAAGCAAAAAAACCTTAGTAGTCATGCCTATTTAGATCTAAATACAAAAAGTATAGGAGCCTTGGCCAGTTGCTCAGTGGTAGAGCATTGGCCTGGCATGTGGATGTCCCAGGTTCAACTCCCAGTCAGGGTACACGGGAGAAGTGCTCATCTACTTCTCCAACCCCTCCCCCCTCTCATTTATTTCTCTCTCTCTCTCTCTCTCTCTCTCTCCCCCCTCCCCTCCTGCAGCCATGGCTTAATTAGAGTGAGTTGGCTGCAGGCGCTGAGGATGGCTTCATGGCCTCCCCGTCAGGTGCTGAAACATGACTCCAGTTGCAATGGAGCAAGGCCCCAAATAGGCAGAGCATAGCCCCCTAATGGGCTTGCCAGGTGGATCCTGGTCTAGGTACATGTGGGATTCTGTCTCTGCCTCCCCTCCTCTCACTGAATTAAAAATAAATGAATAAAATAAAATAGGAAAGCTGTTATGTGGATAAATAGCAACAAATAGTGATAAGTGACATGGTATTTTGTCCCTGCTGTGCTGTGAACAGCTGTTTCACCTGTGCTAGGCTTTCTGTAAGAAACATGTGTTTTTATTGCGTTCTGCATGATGGCTTCCAAGCAGTTCTATCATTGGGACCTTATAGGACTCTTCCTGGTTGCATCAGGTTTCCATCACGGTGGTTACAAGCCACCACGACTGAAGTGGTTTAAAACAATACCTGTCTATTATCTCTCCATTCCGAAGGTCAGACGTCCAGGGCTCGGCCGGGTGCTGTGTTTCCCATCTCGCCAGGTTAAAGTTAAGGTGTTGGCAGGGCTGCCTGTTCGGTGGAGGCACTTGGGGGAGGATCTGTTTCTTGCTCGTTGGAGGTGTTGGCCGAATTCAGCTCTTACGGTTGCAAGGTCCCTGTGTTCTCGGTGGCTGGGAGTAGAAGACCATTCCCAGCTTGCACAGGCCACTACGTCCGTTGGCACATGGCTCCCTTGGTCCATCTTCAAAGTGAGCTAAGTAGGTGAAGTCCTTCTCAGATCACACCTGTCTGACCCCAGCAGTGGAAAGGCATCTGCTCGGAAGGCCCCTTCCAATTGCACTGGGCCCAGCCAGATCCTCCAGGGTCACCTTCCTAGCTTCGCCCTTGATCACATTTACTCCATTCCTTTTCCCGGGTGAGCTGACGTCTTCACAGGCTCCTGGGATTCGTATGAGAACATCTTTGGGGGCCCATCATCTTGCCAGACACACTGAGAGGTGGGACAAGTATTGTTATCCCCGTTTTCCGGGTGAGTAAATGGAGGCCCAGCGGAGTTAAGGGACGGCTACGGTCCGAGAGGTCACCTCCAGCCAGTCTGTGGACAGCTCCCTCACCTGCGCCCCTCCCAGCACGCAGCCTCCCTCCTGGAAAAACAGCACATCTCCCAGGTGGACTGGGGTTGTTCTCTCTTATTCACACTAGCGCAGGGGTTCTTCACCTGGGTTCTATGGAACCCTAGGGGTTCACTGAGTCGGTCTCAGGGGTTCGGAGAAGCCTCTGCCGCGGAGGCCAGAATAAAGTAATACCGTCATTTGTTGTGAGTTCATGCACTTTGTTGGCTTTGTTCTTTGAGCAAGGTGATGTTCATGCACGGCTCATTTTGTGCACCAGTAAAAAAACATATTCCTATGTCTTGAATTTGGGGAAAAAATCATATTTTATTTATCACTAAAGGGTTCGGTGAATGTGCATATGAAACTGGTGGGTTCGGTACCTCAGAAAAGGTTAAGAACCACTGCCCTGGCGGTTCCTTTGCCATCCGAGGAGGAGGAATTATTATGCGTTTGCAAACTCCTGACTTAGGATGGCTCTGGAAGCCAGTCAGGGGCTCGGTGACCCTCTCCCACGCTGTCGGAGGTAGTGTAACAACATTCCTCATCAGGAGCTGTCTCACGGGGTGCCGTAGCATTGACACTGGTATTCACCAGGGGCTGGCACCCTGGGCGTGTGCGGGTGACGGACATGTGGTGCCAGGGTTATGGGTGGTCTCATGAGTTGATTGGGCGCGTGGCTGATGAGGGGTCCTGTCGCAGCCACTGGCCTCTGTCCTGATGTGCCTGGGCCATCGACAGGCAGGCTGCTGCGTGGACAGATGAGTCTGTCTGTCCTTCCTGCTGAGAGAGTTGTCCGAATGCAGAGGAGACGGGGGGCAGCAGAGGTCTGAGCACGGGGTGCCAGCACCACCTGGTGGGGTCTGGTGTCAGCTTGGCCCCACGGAGGAGCTGATTTCAACAACGTGACTTCGCCCTTTGGACCAGCTTCTAGGATACATTGTCACCAAAAGGCCGGTTCCTGGGCCAGCGTGTCACTATGCAGTCCAGGGTCCAGTCTCTGAGCCCAGGACAGTTAGGAACCATTAAGTGCCAGAATGGACTTCCTCAAGTCCCTCATGACCCAATTCTCTCCTCCGCCCGAGCCCGCCCTTCCCTCTCTGCTGTCCTGGCTTATTCTGCACTGTGGGTTCACAGCAAGACTGACTCGGGGTGGGTGGGGGCAGAGCAGAGGCCAGACCTTCCACGTCATGAAGGCCACAGTCATTCCAGGCACAGGGGGTTCTCAGAAGGAGCCTTGTTATTGAGCTGGGGGCATTCCTGCTGGACAGCTATCATGGATTTCCCCCAACTTTCCTTGTATTGGGTGGGAGAGGGCTGGGAAAAATAAAAATGGGATTTCAGTGAAGCTTGAGAATCCTGCCTCTCAGGGTCTCCCCAGCTGCTTTCTGGGAAGCGGTGCGTCTGTCCCGTCTCCCAGCCCGACAGCGTGCTCCGTCCAGGAGGGAACAGTTCCACGTGTCCGCTCAGAACCAGCATCGCCCTTAGACAGACACCACACCAGGGGCCGTAACCCTGTGGCACACGGATGCCCGGGGAGGCCAGGCACTATTTCACATAAATAAATAAGGCTTTAAGATGCTCCAGCTACAGCTCTGGTCACCTAAAATGGAAATCGAGAAATGGTTGGTGCAAGTTTGAACAAGTAAGAACCACTGGTTCAAGGCAGAACCAGTAAGGGGCAGAATGGACTTCCCTAAGTCTCTCCTGGCCTGAACAAGGGGTCCTATCCACAACCACAGGATAAGGAACTCGAACCAAGAGTATCACCCGTGGGGAAGGAGACGAGGAAGGCAGGAAGGGGCTGAAAATCCATGTGCGCCTCATGCCACCGAAATACGGTAACGAGAGTCAGCACTCAGTCACCCAACATCTTAACATGCAGACCTTAAAAAAGACATGATACTGTATCTGTCCTAAAGGGCAGCTTTGACCTAAGGGGTCACATACGCCATTCTGGGACAGTTTAACCGGTGTGTTGCCAAATGCCAGTTTCCATCAGGAAAAAGATTACCGATAACTCATGAGTAAATGTTATTGTCATTTGCGTGATCACTTCAAGGCTCTGAGCGAGAGACACCCCATTCTGTTTCTGCATTCACTGCCTGCACCCCTCGCTGTGTTATTGGGCAGTTAAATCAATTCTGTTCTCTCCCAATCCAACGTGTATGTATCTTCCCGGCTGGGAAACTAGCCCACTAATATTAACGTGGTCATCAAGATGGCCTCTACACATCCGTAGTAATAAATGACTCCCACGTGCCCCATGAATGCCAGGGCTGCAGTCTGAGGCATTTATTTAGCTCAGGAGAGGGACCGGGACCGAGTTATTTCCGAGTTGCTCGGACGCAACGTTTTAATGTTGCTCTGCTTGAAAAATGAGATCCCTGAGGGCTTCCAGTGCCTACAGTTGAGATGCATGACTTTGGCTCAGAATCAACCATTCATTGTCTTTGAAAATGGTGAACCTAGATGTGGTGGTGATGGGCATGAGCTGGGTTCTCGACCACACGTTGTTTGTTTGCCTGTTGGTTTGTTTTTTTTTTTTAATGTAATTCCCTTCTGCTGGCTTGCCACCACCTTATTTCAATGTCGTGGGCAGGTTCAGGTTTTCCTAAGTCATTGAAAAATGGCTGTTTTTTAAGGCCTTCGACACAGGGAGGAGACGATGCTATGTGTCATTTCATCCATCAGAGAAAAAGGTAAATAAAAGTTGTAAGCATCCCCACATTCATGGAAAGCCACATTTATTGACTGGAGGTATTCTGCACCCGTGATGGGTGAAATAACTTAAATTCAAATTTGGGTTAGCTCCCAACTGCACACGAAAGGAGGGCAGCCAATAGGGATGATGCCCAGAAGGAAAAAAAATAAAACACAAAACAAAACCTAGCTCATCAATCACTTTTGAAACATCTGTTTATACCTCCAGTTAAGTAGGACATGCTGGGGAACTCAGAGCCAGCACAGGGCAACTGAGGGTCTGAGTGACAGACCACAGGGCCCCAATCTGCAGACCTGCCTGGGTTAACGTCCTGGGGGAGCCTGCCCACAGTCACTTCTGGGAGGAACTTACAGGGAAGAGACCTCACAGGTAACCAAAGCTTGATCCTGGACTTACGACTTCCAGAACTGTATGAAAGTAAATTCCTGTTGGTTAAGCTACCCAATGTGTAGCATTTTGTTAGGCCAGCCCAGGCCAATTAAGGGGGCTTCTAAGATTCTGGGAATATTTTTATTTTTTCAGGCTAGGTGGTAGATACCCTGCTGGTTATTTTAGTGTTGTTTTAAAAATGTTGTAAGTACAATTGGTATATCTACTCTTTGAGTATATTTTTCCCAATTAGAAAAATAGAATTATGATGGCCAAAACATTTCTGGCTTATTGATGAGCATTTAATTGGTTTATTCAGCAAATGCAGTTCTTTAAGCATTCGATAGAAAACACAGTTCCATTAGGGTAATCAATATATTATTTTTTTAAAGAAAAAGGTTGCTGTATTTAACCAGCATGGGATCAATACCTCCAATGTGTAAAAATCAAAAGAAAATAGAATGAATACCTGCTTTTAAACGAAGACATCGAGTGCAATTAGGGCTTTCGAATTAAAATAGTTCTCTGTTCTCTTTCTCTATGGATTTCTCCTGTACCATGCAGATCTCAACTGAAATACACAGATAGAGACCTTTGTGCCTCCCTTAGGGAAATGTATTCATTTCAAGATGTTGACATTGGAACCTTAGAACAGCTCCTGTAAGGGACTTTATGTGGAATTAGTACAAATGTTCATGTTTAAACTAGCTCAGTTATTGGGTTGGGGCAGGGGGGGGGGATAAATGAGTACCGCAAATAGTTTATTTTTATTCAAAAACACAATTGTCAGGATTTCTCTTTCAAATAGCAATGTGTGTCAGTACCTTAGACAAACACAATTTACAGTTATTCACACAGACATATATAAAATATACCTATACGTACTGGGTACCTCTCGACAGAATAACGATACATATTTTTGTTCTAATATTTCACTGTAAACAATTAAATCTTGTTTTTCTAAGATATCGTTAACGAGTACAAATTGCAAGCCATGAAGAGAACATTCTGTGTGTTTTTAATGAAATCCAAGTGTCAGAAGGTGCAGGCAAATTTAGATAAAAGGCCCTGTGACCAACTCAAAAGCAAGTACATATCTTAGAAACACGTTTGCACACAATATTAAAATAAAAAAAAAGTGACATGTTTAATGTTGCATGGGATAGGAATAGTAATATTAATTTTTAAAAGTTCAACAAACACTCAGAAATTCATACAGTTCTTATAAGCACCAGATGATGTCAAAGTATATATCGATTAAGGAGTGTGCCCTCACCCTGGCCAGAGGGTTCTGTTGGTTGGTTAGAGCATCGTCACACAGTGCAGAGGTGGCCGGTTCGGTCCCTGGCCAGGGCACATACAGGAACAGATTGGTGTTCCTGTCTCTCTCTCTCTCAAATCAATAAGTGTGGCCTCTTCCGGTCAAGATGGTAGCATAGGTAAATGTTGTACTCACACCCTCTCACAACCACATCAGGATTACACCTAAACTACAGGGCGACCATCATTCAGAACCGCCTGAACTCTGGCTGAATGGAAGTCCTACAACTTGGGAATGAAAGAAGGAGTCACATTGAGACTAGCAGTTTAAAATCTGGAGGGACATCTCAGCTGCAGAGCCCAGAGCCCCGAGCCCCATGAGGAGCAATGCATCCCAGCCCCACCCCAGAATGCCCAGCACAGGGTTCTGGTGCTGGGAAGAGAAGCCCCCGTACCTTCTGGCCGTAAACACCAGTGGGGACTGTGGCTGAGGGAGACAGAGGCTGCTGGACTCCCAGGCAGCTTCTCTTAAAGGACCCGCACATGGACTGACTCAGACTTACCCCCTCTGAGCTCCAGCGCTGGGGCAGTAGCTTGAAAAGAACCAGGGAGGTACAGGGAGGAACTGGATTGTCGAGCATCAGGGCAAGAGCTGGGGGTGGGGGAAGCTTTCTGCTAGACAGAAGTGCTGGCAGAGGTCAGTGTTCCTTTTCTGAGACCCCTCCCCCCAGCAGAGTGGACAGGTGGGCGCCATAGCTGAGTCTCCATCAGCCTGGCTTACATTTTCTTCCCCACCCAGGTTCCCGAGACCCCACCCCATGCAACCTTCAGGCCCACCCAAGCCATTTCCGCTGGCTTTTCCCTTACAAACAGCATGTCTTGGTTCATGCTTCAGGCTGCCCTAAAATCTCTCAAACAAGCCCCTGCTTACCGCGTACCCCTTGCTAAGTGGTCCCAGGCCCAGCACTAGCGGCAGCCGGCCTCAGTTCACGGCGTGGCCTCTCCCAGGCACCTCCACGCTGTAGCTCATGCCGGTGGCCCCAGGCTGGGCACAGGTGGCAGCTGACCTTGGCCTGCACCTCCCAGGAGGCCCCAGAGCCAGTGCACCCAGTAGATAGCTTCAGACCAGATTACAACCCTACCACCTCTAGGAGCCATCCACTCACGGGGCAGACAGAGTGGGCACCAACCCCGCTGGAGCAAGTCCTGCCCGTAGGGTCACCTCCTGCAATCCTCTGCTGTGATTGCAGCGGGTCCTCCGAGCTGATGGGCGTGAGGCCAGTGACAACAACAACAGTCACAGCTCAGTGTCCCTACAACAGGACAGTGCGCACAGCCCACACAGGGACGCACCTGGAGCACCCAGCGTGGGTGACAGACGAGGCTGTGCCACTGGGCCACCAGGACACCTACTACACCAGGCCACAACGCCAAGTCTGGGACACGTCACAGCTCTACCTCATACATGGAGACAAACACAGGGAAGCAGCCAAAAGGCAGACAGAGAAATGTGTCCCAAATGAAAGAACAGGAGACGCCTCCAGAAAAAGAACTAAACAAATGGAGGCCAGCAACCCACCAGGTACAGAGTTTGTAACCCTGGTGATAAGGACGCCCAAGGGACTTAGTGGGAACTTCAGCAAGGGAGTCGTAAGCCTAAGAAAGGCCACAGAAACCACGGAAACCACCGGTCAGAAATGAAGGACACACTCACCCAAAGGAAGGATACATTGCACGGAATCAACAGCAGAGTCGATCAAGCCGAGACTCGAATCAGCGGTCTGGAGTGTAAGGAAGCAGAGGACAGGAGAGGGGGTGTCTGCCCACCAGGAAGAAGAGGAGGCTGGGGGAGCCGTTTACCCGGCTTGTGAACTCCCTCAGTCGCCAGGTGATAACTGAGCTTCCGCTCTTCGTCTGGCCTCTTTACAGACATAACAAGCACACGGGCCCACCGAGGAGCACACTGACTTCTTACGAGCAGGAAGGAAGTTCTTCCTTACAAGGAGGAAGAGGACAAGAGACCGGAAGAAAGCCTACCTGGGGCGAGGGGGACTGTAATGAGTTTGGGGAGCAGGGTGAGACCCTGCCTCGGAGGAACGCATCCCCGGCGGAGGGACGGCAGGTGCACATGCTCAGAGCCGCAAGGAGCCCTCTGTGTTTGAGGACCCTGAGCGGCCAGCATGGCTACAGGACAGCTGAGCAACGTGGGTGTGGAGTGGGTCTAGGGCCAGGCTACCTGGGCACTGTAGGCCACGTTCAAGAGTTGACATCTGATCATCAGTGCCGCTGGGCTGCGAGCGTAGGCTCCTGATAGGCAGGGGTGGGTGGATCAGGTTCTGTTTGTAAAGATCTCCCTCGGCCACCACTGGAGAGCGAGCGGGCAGAACGGCAGAGAGGACACGGAGGGGCCTGGGTGAGAAGGGCTTGGCGATGATCCACGGGGAGAGACGGGGAGGTGGGGGGGGGTCCAGCTGGAGCAGGGTGTGGCACGTGTCACCTGGGCAGCAGGACTTGGGTTTTGGAGGGCAACAAGACCTTCTGATGGGTCCGGTGGAGCTGGTGAGGGGAAAGGAGGCTTCAGGAGTCCCTCGGACTCCTGACATGAGCAGCTGAGAAAGAAAGGTGCCCTTTGTAGTGACGGGGAAACTGAGGGAGGTGTTGACTGATTGTGGGGGGAGGGGGGAGTCAAGAAGGGGTATGGGACCCAACGAAAGGAGGCAAGGCCAGGAACACAGGCCGTGTCAGGGCCTTCCAGGAGGGTGCTGTGCTTTCCGGCCTCGCCCTGGCGCCCTGCGTTCCCCCCCACCCCCCAAACAAATTATTTTTCTCTCCCTCCCTGGCACCTGCCCGTGGAGCAGATTCAAATACGGGCGAGTCAAAGAGCAGTGTTCTTCAGCTGACGTTTCTTGCTTGCCTTGCAGGGTCACCCAGAAGTGTTGCACATTCGAATACAACTGGAAAGCAGGGAGCTGGTCCTACACCTGGAGAGAAACGGGTAAGTCACAGCCGGTCCCGTGTGCTGTGTGGCAGGAGAAATTTAAGCCGGGGAGGCAGAGACGCACGGTGGTTTCTGTTGGCGTTTAGGGAAACGAGGGCCTTGAACCTGGGTTCCTTATCCGGGTTGGAGGTGGAGGCTGAAATGAACTACTGTACGAACACGGGTCCAGTGGGGGAAAAAAAATTTTTTTAATGTTTTTTTATCACGCTAAGAAAGAAGATGATAACTGAGCGGGTTTTCCTCCGAGCTCTTCTTTGAAGAGCCTGATTTTTGAAGAATCGCATTTCAGCATCGCCTGCTCTGTTGAAATCACAGCGCTACGTTATGCGTTGACCTTTGCCAGTTCCTGGATTATATAAGGAGAAGCAGCTTCAAATAGACATTCTTTTTTTTTTCCCTGAGAAATGCCAAGAGTTTATTTTATCTTTCTGAGTTTGTCTCCAGGGGGTATAACATAGTTGTCTTTTTATTTTAAAAATTGGCATATATAAGTTTCCAGAAAATGGTCTTATATATTTTTACATATATGTTTCCAGAAAATGGTCTTTCTTTCTTTTTTTTTTTTTTCTGGAGCACACAAATATTGCTACATATTTTGTATGCCTTCCTGGTTGAACACTGTCTGCTTCAAGGCATCAGTAAAAAGCAACTCATATTCTTGAAATCCTTCACGCTGGGTGGCTGTCCCCATGGGTCCCTCAGAGCTCGGGGACCCTCGCTATGCTGCTTGATTAGGATCAGGAAAGAATTGTTCTCTCCTAATAGCAATCTGCACTTAAAGCTGTGCTTCAGATTCCCAAGTCCTGCTTCATTCTCCCTTCTGAAATGACTGTTTTCTGTTTCTCACCCAGCGGTGAATTGCTGGGGTTTCTATTGTCTTCTTTGTTTTTGTTTTTGTTTTGCTGGAACGATAGCTCAATGGAGTGAGTTCTGTCTGAGATTTCTCAACACAGAGCTCTGCCTGGCACATCCTGCGTGTACCCCGTCACCACTGTGCGTCTGTAGGTGGTAAAGTAGGTGGGGTGTGGTTTTTTTTTTTGCTTTCTTTGGGGTTTGATGATCTTAAAATAGAGGTTCGGGCGCACGTCTTGGATAATCGGGGAGCTGAGCAGAATCTGTTGCTCTTGGTAGGTGTGTCCCTTTAACGCAGCAAATATTTCCACCCTCTCTTTTTGTCACGCAAGAATATTGTGGGACGTTTGCATTTTTGTGACAGTGCTGTGGGTATGCGGTTTTGAAAATACTTCAGTGGACAAAACGAGGTGTTTTTTGGAAAGATCAAAAGAAAATGAAAATATAAGGGTCCCCCCCACCCACCCCTTCGTGGGGCATTTCCTCGTTTCCTGAAGGGGGTTTCGGGATGGGCAGTTGGATTTGGGGAGTGTCCTTTCTGTGGTGAAGCTGTTGGGGGAATATGGGAACCAGTGTGAGCAGGACCCACCCTGGCCCTTCGGACCATGTTACAATGGAAAGAAACGGAGAGAGACTTAATAAAACCTTAAGTTGTTTGATTTTACTACAAAAGTCCAGGGGCTGAAAAGCTCTCCCCACGGACTATCGGGTCTTTACAAATCCAGAAATCTGTTCTCATGAAACACCTGCTTAGAAATCACAACCAAAATAAAGGTGGTCTCCACCAGGAACCTGAAGCCCAGTGAGCCCCTGTGAGCCTGCCTTTTTTCGCGAAGCCGGGCAGAATTTTGGATGAAATGGCTGTTGCGGGGAACCTGCTTCCTGCCTCCCGGCACCCCTAATTTGTGCAGAGGTCGGACGCGGTTCGCTTCAGATCTGTGTTGGCAGAACCGTAATTGAATGTTTAAAGAAACGCAAGGCTTCCCCAGAGAAGCATTTGTCTGCACGGGGCCCCGTTAGAATGTCCATAACTCAGCGGGTCCCCGTGGAGGCTCAGGCCCGGCCTCAGACAGGTGCCCTGTACCCCGGCATCTTTGATCACGGTGCTTTATTGCGCAGACCGGGGTACCCAACATCTGTTTTTCCAGTGGAGGGTAATTAAACGTGATGGCCGCCGCCCGCCCGCCTGCCCTCCCTCCGTCCCTCCTCCCTCCTCCCGCCAAGCTTCCTGCTCTCAAACCCGGCCCGGCACTGATATGGGAGCCGGTTGCCGGGGAGGTCCACAGCCCGCTGGGTTTATATTTGGGGTGTCTCTGAGCTGGCACCTTGGCCTTGCCTTTTCTCCAGCCTGGAATAATTCCAGATACCTCTTTGGGGATGACTCTAATGAAGGGTCACCCCAGCACGGTAAGCAGAGAGGGCATCTTAAATTTGTCACGCGTGGGCAGGAATAGGTAGGCAGGCATCTATGTGACAGTGTCTCTCAGCGGATCATGATGCGGGACGGGGAAATGTGGTGGGGGTGCAGATAGCACCGGATGAGTTCGCAGTCGGCCGGGTTACTACCCCGAGGATGCTCATTTGTGGTTCACGTTGACCCGCACCGTGGCGCCCAGCTGGGCCGGGGTGGCCTCGCCCTGGCCCACGGTTTTGTCAGCCATCCCCCTGACGACCTACCAGGTGCACCGATCACGCTTCTTGGCAGCACTGAGTTGAGGAAGATCGCTGTGCTCTCCGTTGGTGGAATCTGTATTATGGAGATTTCAGGAGTTTGGATTATGGGCCAAACCTAACAAGATGAGGTTTAATGGGGATCAGTGTAAAGTCCTATGCTTGGGTTAACAAAAAAGTAAAATAAACATTGTAAGTTCCGAAGGAAATTTGCCAGTACTTCTTGTCAATGAGCCCTGTAAACTTTATCTGAGCCCCTGGGTGAGACGAGCTCTCCAGGTAACTGTCACCCGTGTGTGCGCAGGAGCCTGGTAGGTCCTAGGCTGAGTCATCCCGCTGGCCACGCCACACCCAGAGCCCTGTCCTGTGCTGTTCCAAGCACGGTGTCTGAGAGCTGCCTACCCCGGGTTGCATTCCCTTACCTCGCCTACCAGCCAAAGATGTCCTTACAGTCAGGGGCAGGGTCCCCTGCCACAGGCCAGGCCGGCCACCAGCACTCGATTTGCACTTCTCAAGTGAGAGAGTGATGGGACATGGACCACTGGGACCAAGTCAGCAGCGAGCCACCAGAAGGTGGCTTGAGAAAACTAACCATTGCAGGTGCCATATGGGATACAGTGTGTGCACAGCCGTGCTGAGAGAGCAGAGCTCACGGTACGGTCGGTGGTCAGGTGTGAATGGTTCAGTGATGTGTCCCTGCGAGCCCAGCAAAGTTACCTCCCCAGACTGGCTTTGCGGTAACAATGACCTGCTTCACACTTCCGAAATGAGTGGAGATGAGGTCACGCCTGATCTTCACCTGTATGTCCTGATGCTGTTGGCCAAGCACCGCAGCTCTGGTGAGAGCCGGAAGGAGACCCACACCGATCCTGTGGGTACCGGTGAATGACGGCATTATCTTCACCATCTTGGCATCCTCAGGAATTTGGACTCGGAAATCTGGGTGCATCAGACGCTATCCCTACTCCTTTCCGCTCTGACAGAAGAAGGCTGGCCTGCCTGGTGGGGTCTCCGGCTACGATTTTGCCTGATGACACCGCTTATGGACTAAACCATGAGGGAGCAGCCGTATCGCAGAAATGTTACTGTCCTCCGCCCTGTTTCTATCTCCCAGCTTACCTTTATCGACGTCTTTGTTCATTCAAACGACGACTAAAAATTAGGCTGTAATACACCAGAGAAATAATGTCCGTCTGCAGTTAGCCATTTGGTCACAAGCGTTTGTTTAATACGAGACATTCTGGTCGGTACTGGAGACAGAGTGATAAACGAGGCAACGTCCTCGTCCTCATGGAGGTCAGTCAAGGAGTCCGACACCACACGGGTCATCACCAAACAACGGCGAATGGCCAAGGTGCCGAGAGCAACGGAAGTCAGTGTGCAGCCCAGCGCGGTCCAGGGGAGGAAGCCGGGTAATGAAGCAGCATCTAATTTGTGCACGAGTGGGAGAAAGCAGTAAAGGAGGGTTGAGGGTGGAGGGTCCACAGAGAAGGGAGAGCTGCAGAAAGGTCTGGGGTGGGTGGAGCTTCGGAGCATTTCAGGATTTAAGGTCCGCGTGCCAGCGAGCAAGGGGGATGGTGAGAGAGAGGGAGGTAGAAGCCAGTCCACGCGGAACCTTCTGCTCCGCAATAGGATCTTGCATATTTTCATAGGGACGGTGGTCTCCCATGGAAGCCGCCAGGCCTGTCAACAGGGCAATGACGTGGTAAAATTCAATGTTTGAATGAATGACCACTCCGGCTCCCTGTGAAGCCCCCACGGGAGCAGGCGAAGAGTGGGTCACGCTTCCAGGGAAGGGCTGGTCACGCTTCCAACCAAGGGAGAGTCTGTCCAAAGGAGTGACCCAAAGGGACACGGTCGGGGGAGGGAATGGACGGAAGTCAATGAGCGAGCGAATGTGTGGGGAAGAGGCAAAGAAGACGTTCTGGTTAACCGCTCCACGTCACACGCTAGGCGAGCAGTGATGTCTTTAAGAACAGAGAAGCCTCAGAAAGGACCGAGAACTTGCCCTCTGAGCGGTGGTCAGGAACACAAAGATGGGGCTGTAGTGGGCACAGTCCTCAGAGTCTTAGAGGAGGGTGGACATTTGGCCCGAACAGAATCCAGTCTGGAAGTGACCTCTGGAGGGTGAGCGTATGACAAAGAGGGTGGCATTTCTCTGGGATCTATGGATGTCTGCGGCTGACCGAGAACAGCAGTGATCAGGGCTGTCAGCAGGACAGCCCAAGCCCCCCGGGGGGTGGGGGGGGTGCCAGCCCCAGACCCTTCCCGTTTGGGGCTTCTGTCTCAGCTGATGCATTGCCCATGGGGCTGTTCTTCCCACAGTATGATAAGCTCCCTCCCCAACTTCAGGGAATTAGGTGGCCACTCTGCCCCCCACCCCCATGGATGGGGAAAGGACAAAAGAGCGTTCTCTAAGCACTGACGTGAGCTACACGGACCGCGGTCATTGAGAGCAAGCGCCTTTCAAGTTAGAAGCTCTCAGCCTTCACATTTAAGATCTTTCTCATTGGACTGAATTTTGCTTCCTGAATAAGAACTAGACGCCCCTGAGCTTTTCCCTCCTCGTTTCAGTCCTGGAAGTTACACAGACGTTGGAAAATGTCAGAGCACCATTTTTAGAGTTTTTTGTTCCCCATCCTGACTTTAAGTTCAAGATGCCTAAACCGGTTAAGATCGACCTTTCCAAGACGGTGCCTCTTGGGGCCCCCAGTGTGAAAGTGGGGCGTCCTTGAGCTTCTCGCAGGGTTCAAAGGGTCAGAAAGGGCATTGGAGATGGAAGTGGATTTCCAGGTGCGTTTCTGTCACTCACGACCCTCACTCACTTCCTGTGCCGTGCGGGGTGTAGGATTTTCTGATGAACACCCTGTTGTGTCCCAAATGATCATCATGGTTGTCCCGGCTGTTTCCAGGTGGTCTCTGGTGGCCGAGGGGAGAGACAATTCTTTCTTTGTTGTTGCCATTTCACTGTGCCCTTCCCTGCCGTGTGGCCAGGGGCTGGTGACATGCAGATGCTGTCCGGGCTGGTGGAAGGTCTCTGCTTGACATTCTCTGGCTGTCACGTCCTCCACAGAAGAGACCATGGCGCTTCTGTTGGCGTGACACCCTAAGTCATTTTCCCGCTCACTTACGACAGGATGGCTGCCTCTCCAGGGGGCGTGACACACCTTTTCGGCGGTTGGGATGTCGGACTCAGGATGTGAACACAGTCCCCACACTGGTCTGGATGCTGCAGCCGAGTCTCTACATACATGGTTTCCCGCCCACTCTCTTTAATTCTTCCCACGGAAATGTTGCAAACCTTGCGAGGGAATCCAGGTGGCCCACTCTGTGTCCGTGGTGTTGCCCAGCCTGTCCCTCTATCCCCCTCCCCCCTCCCCATGTTAGATCTCCAGCCTGGACAGGATTCAGGTTCTGGTTGTCAGGATTCCATCATAGGTGGGGCTGGACCCTCTCCCTGCATTACGTTGTCGGGAGCTCTGTGACCTCTGCTTGTCCCGTTGTTTGCGATGTTGCATTAGAGTATGGACTTCCCTTGTCCCTCAGAGGGCAGTTTCCATGACAATGGCAATGGCAGATTAAAGCCTCTGTCCCACTGACCAGCAGAGGTTGGTCAACGGAAGGATAACAGCAGTAATTTCCTCAAAGACCCACGGCGGGAAAGGGGGCAGACACGAGCCACACGCGCTCAGGCGCGAATGAGGAAAGCAGAGAGAGGACCGAGTTCTCCACATGGTGTGAGGCAGCCACTTCTTTCCTCTCGGTGTGCTGGCGGGTTCTCTGCGGGATGTAGTAGGGTTATCCTAAGTGGAGAACAAGGGTTTCTTTCTTTATTTTTTTTAAAATGATTTTCTTATTAAAAACATGTGGGCAGATAGAAGATGATATAGGACCAACCCCCACAGCGGGAGAATTATTTTGGAAGATGATTTATTTACACAGAGAGTATTCTTCCCAACCCTTCTAGGGTCAACTCTTCAGTCTCCATTCGCCTAGATTTTGTTGGTCAGTTTCTTGTTTTTCTCTGAGAATCCGACAGGCCCCAGAGCAGCTTCCCTGCGTGCTCTGCTAGCGCTGAGCAACACCCCACCTGACAAATCCCAATGCCACAGGCGGTCCCTGGAGGGGGGGTAGTGGGGGGGGCGGAGCTTTCCCTGGAGGGGGGGGCGGGGCAGATGTGCTGTTTATGTGCAGTTATCACAAGGTAAAGCACTATTGATATTTTCAGCAAAGTCCTGAAGGTATTCATTAATTGATTTACTTCAGATGTATATAGAATACCTCTCGCAGCTTTCACAAACTAATCTTTTGTATTTCACTCTTTTTATAGAGTCCAAATGGATAGAAATGATAAAAATGACCATTTGAGGAAGTATGATGTATGCCTGTGATCGCTTTACTTTTTTTTTTTTTTCTCCTTTTTAAGAGCAAAGAAGATTTAGTGACGTATAGGGGAGAAGTATTGGATCAAGAGGGAAACATGATACCTTTGGTATTCGTAAGCTTTGTGACTTCAGACAAAATAATTAACTCCTCTGGTCCTGACTTCTCTCGTCTGTGATCTGAAGACAATAATGGCTCCTCAGCGTGGGGGGTGGATTGGGTGGTTGTTCAGGGGCACATTTCCCCTCTAAGATCCATGACCTCAGCAGTTTCCTGAATTAGCACGTGTAGTTACATCACCCAGAGGAATTCTCGACGTGATGGCTACTGGGAGAAATTGTACTTAGGACACCAGATGAGGAATTTTGGCGAGCCCTTTGTATTTAAGCGTGGAGACTGATTCAACAATTCCTATGAGAGGCCGGGTCTCATATTTTGTGGCGTTTTAGTGACCCAGGAAACCAGCTGTGAGTTGCTCCTTCCGCGGGGCACTGAGCTCTGTTCCTTGGAGACCTAAGGATTCCAGGACGCATGTCTGGATCCAGAGCAAGTCTTTCAGTTGGGAGATTTAAACATGTGATAGGACGCCGCGGGGGGAGATGTGTGGTCAGGGCATGCTCATGGTCAGTGCAATGATGGAAGCATGACACACCCATGCTGTGGGAGGGACACATGGCGGGAAGTGCCCAAAGCTGGAAGAGGTCCCTTGGCCTGAGGTGTAGACGGCACTCGCTAGAGGTTGGAGGCCCTTCAGGATGCTCTGATTTATGATCCAAGCCTGAATCTCCTTGGAGGCTTTGAAAACAATTTAAAAACAAATATGATGACAAAAGAAATACACTTGAGCTGTCTCCAGGTACCAGGGAGGTTCTGTTCCTTCAACAAGTGACAGGGAACGTGAGTGTTCATGTCAGGGTTCACGTTGTGTTCTTGTATCGGTTCACTGCAGGCCACAAAACGATAAGACCATTTTTGGATGGCAGAGCTAACACGTTTTTGTCCTCCAAGAGCAATTATACTGTTCCTTTCGAACACTGCTGCTTTCTTCTTCCCTCTGGGCTGCTCGGGTGGCAATCCTGACCGATGTGCAGAGGACGCTGCCTTCGGGATGAGTTTAAGGAAAAGGATCACCTTTTCTTGCCAAAGACAAGAATGGGCAAAATATTTTTGAGGAATTCACATCTTTTTATATTTTTTCTATGATCATTGTCATGGGAGTCCTATCAGTGGTAACAGCAAAAGCAAACACAAATAGTGTGTGAAGAGTCGAGTTTCTCAGGAGGTATTTGTAATTAAATTTCTATATTGACATGGACATCCATAAACACACTTACATATCCTATTCTATAATATGTAACACTGCATAAATATTGGTTGTTATAATGTATTACATTGTATGCAACATCGTATAAATATTGTTATAATGTATTACATAATACATAACACTGTATAAATACTGGTCCTTAATAGAACACAATGGTTTATTTTGTTAAGTCAGACCAATAACCAATGTGCTATGTTTAGAGAATTCAGGCTACACTTCCAGCAAGTTCTCAAAAAATTCTACAGTGGTAGCAAAGTTAACTTTTATGCCCTGAAAATAATCTTTTGATTTTAATTTAGACACAAAAATTAGGGCTCCTTAGAAAGTATGAGTTGAATATCAAATAGTTCCAACATTTATTTATATGTTGAGTAGTAAATATTCTCAACTTTTATTTATGGAGAATAGGACTTCTAATCTGAGGTGTGTTTTGCCATTTTTGTTTTTCACATTTTGGTCGTAACATACTTGATACTCTCCACATCACAGATTCTGTTCATTCATTCATTCATTCAACAAACTGTGCTTTAGACATTGTGGGGGTGGGCAGGAATCGGGTACACAGTTGAATAACACGGGGTGCCTGTTCTTTGCACTGCTTAAATCCACCTCCATCTTCTAGAACAGTAACAGATAAGGCTTGTGCAAATTGACTCATTAAAAATACTCACTATCGCCTGACCTATGGTGGCGCAGTGGATAAAGCGTCGACCTGGGAACACTGAGGTCGCCAGTTCAAAACCCTGCACTGGTCTGGTCAAGGCACATATGAGAGTTGATGCTTCCAGCTCCTCCCCCCTTTCTCTCTTTCTCTCTCTCTCATTCACTCTGTGTCTCCTCTCTAAAATGAATAAAATAAAAAAAATACTATGGGGTATTGATACATTAAGATTCCTAGTTAATGTAATGGGGAATGCAGATAAATAATATATTGTTTTCCCTTGTTCTGCCTTTGCCATGCCTTCTTCTCCAAAGAAATGGATATTTTTTACCTTTTTCTAAGTACAGTGTGTCCGTAAAGTCATGGTGCACTCTTGACCCGTGACCGGTCATAAGTGCACCATGATTTTACGGACACATTGTATAATCATAATTGCTTTAAATTACTGATATGTGTGTGCATGTGTGTATGTATGCAGGTGTGTGTGAGTGTGTATGCATGTGTGTGTACACCTACATAAATATATAATTACAAATAAATTACATACTACATGATTATATATTTCCTGGTGCCAGCTACACACAGATGGTCTACTGCTGTCACAGTGCCTTTGGAGTGGCATAATAGAGACAAATGTCGTTACAATGGCATTGCCGTACAAGCTGGGGCTGTTGTAAGACTGACGGTCTCTTGTTTTGAGTGACAGCTCTTCCCCTAGGTACCGAGGCAACCGTCCCCCACCCTCCGTCAGCTTTCCCTGTCCCCTACCTCACGACCTGACAGGTTATCTGAGAGATTAACTGGCCTTCGGGAAAGGGTAGAATTGTATTCTTCTCTACAGGCTCGCATTAAAGGATCCCCTGGCCTTTAAAGATTTTTTTTCTTTTTTGCTTCCAATTTTTTGCTTCCACTGTCTTCCCCAGTAGTCCAATTTTCCTAAATGAGATCCAGATGAAAACGGCCCATTAGTTCCTCCAATCTGCCGTCTTCAGATGAAGTTTTCTTGGTTCCCATATAGAATTTCTAAGTGTTTGGGGCTGTCCCAGCCGCTCTCTCTTTGCACGCAGCTGTAAACACCAACCGGTTTTGATTTATGAGAACCGCAGGCGGGGAACAGATAGACTTTTCAAATGCAAATTTGCGTCCAGGTGTGTCTGCAAGCACAGATAATTCAGCAGGCACCTTGAGGTGCCCAAGCCTATGCTCTGCCCCGTTTCCTCAGGACAACTGCCAGTGCCGTAGTACCAGGTGGGACCCAGGTGTGACGGCTGACCTCAAAGGCAGGGCTGCTACCTCTGGGAGGCCATCCCGGATTTGCACATCCAGTTATTATTCTTGACAGAACTCTGGAGGTCTGCATCACAATAACCACACTCACCTGTGACCGATGTCTACACCAGAATTTATGCTCAGAAGCCCGGGCAGACACATCCCTGGGCAGGACCAGAATGATCAATACCTTAGCTCTGCCTACTTTGGTGCAGAGTGGGGGAGTCCAGTGAATTGTTCTAGCGACCAGAAGTTTGGTGGCTTCCATATTCAGTGTCTTTCTGCAGCTGGCGTGGCTGAGCGCTCCTTTAGTTTTGTTTCTATTATAATTGGCCATCCTATTATACTTCTGGATGCCGTTTCCAGCAGCCTTCCCTGCTCACGAGTTCCTCCTTGGGCCACGGTGGTCATCCCTGTCGGACTCCCGCTAGACCTCGATTTCAGCCACGCCCCAGGTCTTCAGCCACGGCCCTGGGTCTTCAGCCATTCCCCAGTCTCCAGGCACGCCCCTGGTCTCCGGCCACGCCCCCAGGTCTCCGGCCACGCCCCCAGGTCTCCGGCCACGCCCCTGGTCTCCGGCCACACCCCCAGGTCTCCAGCCACGCCCCTGGTCTCCGGCCACGCCCCCAGGTCTCCAGCCACGCCCCAGGTCTTTTCCAGCCTCACCTTCTAGCTTCCTACCTGCTTCCGATTCTTTATGGGGGGGAGTGCAGTGGACCCCAGAATGCCTCCTTTTAAAAAAAAAATCAAATTGACTTTACTAGTCTAAGCTTCTGAGTAACTATTTTCTCTATTTCTACGTTCTTAAAGAACTCTTCACTGTAGCACGGTCAACACTTCCTACGACCAGTCACTCAGTCTTCTCTTTAAAAAGGAAAAAGTTCAGCTGTTCAGTGTGAGATGTTAGGCCTACCAGACTACACGAGGAGGGTTTGGCAACTTTTTCTAGCAGCAGAGAGTAGCCAGCAAGGCTGTTGCACTGGTTTACTTCTCAGGAGGCCCTGGGTCCTTCTCCTCCCCCCCAGGTTGGAGAAGGGTTGCTTCCCCCCATCGCAGGTGTCCACAGTGCTGCTGAAAGGGTGCCCAGGGCCACGGCCACAGAGAGCAAAAGAAAGCAGTTGTCAAACTTGCTTCGAAGGATCGAGGGTGCAAATTGCATTTCCCACTGTCTTCAGCAGTCTCCGGCCAGATCACACTCCTGACAACATTGAGTGAACAGATCAAAAGGAAAGGATGAGTGACCCACTGCTTTCGTTATTCGGGAGAGCAAGCCATACCTCTTCAATAGACACACGTGACAAAAGTTTTGGAAAGAGGGTTTGGGGAGCCTAGGAGGGTCACAGCTCATTTTGTAAATTTGTTATTCGACTTCACGGAGCTTGGTCTGTCTTCTTAGATCGCCTTCAAGCTCTTTCAAAAAGTACTTTCTTTTCTGTGTCACAGCTGCTTGGATGTCCGGGAAGGCGTGTTCGTTGTTGCTGGATAAATGGAAGCTCTGGTCTAGGAATGTGGTCCCCTCGGCAAAACCCCGGGCTCTGCTGCGTGAATTTAGGAACTGACCCCTCTAAGCCCCAGAGTGACGGTTGTAAAGGGGGGATCACCCTTTTACACCCTGTTGTTTTAAGAACTAAATCAATAATTCATGAAAGGACTTAGCGCAGAGCCTGAGGAGCAGTGAGCTTTCACTGTTAGCTGGCGCCTTCATTTTGAAGGCTGATATTTTGATCTCGTATAGACACAAGCCTGTGTACACCCCGGGGTCCAGCAGGGAGCAAAGGAGAAGCAGGTTGCCTCCAGGAAGCTGGCAGGCCAAGGGGCAGTGGCTGTCAAAGGGGTTGGGTACAGGTAACGAGTCACGCTGTGACAGACACTGAACCTGCCCAGGACAGCATGTCAGGACCGGAGGGAGGGTGACCTGGCCTCGGCCAGGAAGGGCCCGCAGGCGGGAAGCTCAGTCACATGCCAGAGTCAGCCAGGTGAAGAGATTGGGAAGTTGCAGGTCCAGGTGGGCAGGGGCTTGGGTATGGAGGCTGGCAGGGGACCAGGGGATGGAGGCTCGCGGGTGACCGGACAGCCAACTGGAGAGGGCTCACAAAGGCCAGATCCCACCAAGCCTTGGACGAGTTTCAGTCTGCCCCTCACGTCATGGGAAGCCATGGGAGGCTGTGAGCAGGGTAGCGACAGGATGCAATTTAGGTTTTAAAAATAACGCCCTGACCACTGTGCAGAGAAGGAAACGGAGAGTCAAAGTGTGGGCGTCAGAGGCACATGGACATGTGAGAGCCAGAAGGACTCGCCCCCCATGGCCGCCATGGAGGCAGAGCGGGGTGGGGGAGTTCAGCTAATTAGGGAAAGGTTCCCACATCCCAGACGGCTCAGATGCAGGCAGAGATGCTAGGTTTAGAAAACTGAGAGGTGACTCAGAGGGACTCCGAGGATGACAAAGATTTCACATAAGTGCATTTTGTGAGATGTGAAAATGGGGGGGAAAGCAACATTGATGAGTTATCAGTACCTTTTTTTAAATAGGTCACCGGGTTAACAGATCATCTGTGTGAGCGGACTTTCCGCAGTGTGCGTGCGCCGCTGTATAAATGGGATATAACTGCAGGTGTGGGGATCAAAATCCTGCTGGGCTTCTCACTGCAGAAGCTGAGAGAGCCTCTTCTCCTTGCGATCAGTTACCTGTCTCTTCGGTGAATGCAGCAGGTGCCCAGCTTCCTAGCTGTCCGCAGGCGTGGTGCTCGTAAGGACACCGCCCCCTTTGTCCAGAGACCCCTGACGCCTGCGTGGAGCAGCCTGGCATCGTTGGCTCAGCTGAACCTTTTCCGAGTCCCCGCAAGGGCTGCTGCTTTTTTCTTCTAAACTGTGTGTTTGCATAGTTTGATCTCTATCTCTGTTCTTACCTCTCTCTATAAAATGGGGAATGTTCCGGTTCCCTGACAGCGCCGTGGGTGATGGACGAAAGGGATTTGGGGGGAGCGGCTGTAAGTACTTTATATCCGGTGTGATGCTTACTGCTTGCCCTGACAGGTCATAGTTCCTCATTGTTTTTCTTTTATTATTGAGCATAGAGTTCTATTTAAAGAGTCAATCTTTTTTTTTTTTTTAAATGAGCCTAGAAGGACGTTCCCACTTGTAAGAACCTGAGCGAGCCCATGACGACAGGCTCCCCTTGCCTGGAGAAGCGCTCCTCTAAGTGTGACCGGGATCAGAAGGAACTGCATGGTTCAAATCAGGGCAGCGCCCACCTCCCCCACGTAGGGAGGATGATCCAAGTGGGACACTTGGGTCCCAGCACGGCAGCTGGTGGGCGTGCTGCCGGGTGACTTGTTCGGGTGATTTTTGGGAGAAGGCTGGATGTGATTGGAGGGGGTGGGCACCACCGCCATCTTGGCTTGAGAGCTTTCTTGTCTTGTGTCCCCCCTTCCTAGTTGGGTCAGGCAGTGGCTGGTGGCACATGTTTGGGGGAAGAAAGGCTGGGGCGTGGGGCTGTGGGCTTCGGGCAGGGGTGCAGAAGTGGTTGGGGGACCGGGGCCACCGGGGACGGGCCGCTGTGAAGACTGGATGAGAGAGTGCTCTGCGTGTGTGCGTGCGTGGAGAGCCCCAGAAGTCCCCCTAGTGTCATCGTTATGACCGTCACTCCTACCCACTTCAGAGCCACAGGAACAGTGCTTGTCAGGAATAAATAGGCTGAAATGGTACTTAAGAAACTGGCCTTTGCCACGTTGGTAACAACATGAAAGAGATTTCCCCCAGGGCTCCTCCTTACCATCACTGTCACACTCCCTCCAGGACGGGGGTGGGGGGGGGTGGGGGGGTGTCTCTGTGTCTCTGTGTCTCTGAAGTGAGCTGGTATCCAGATGAATGAAGTGGACTCCTGGACTTGTAGACTTTCCAAAGCGGAAGTAGATGGATGTAAGGGTGTGTGCTAGAACAGAAGCTTCTGGAAGACAGGCTTTGTGTGGGGGCGGTCAGCTTTCATCCCTTCTTCAGACTGCCGCTCAGTGGCTCCTGGACCCGCCCCTGCCTGCAGCCAGGTGCTTTGCTGGGGATTCAGAGAAGGGAAGCCTCTGATCTCATGGGGTTCCCAGTGCCCGGGGAAGCGTTTGTGGGTTCCTCCGTGCAGAGTACCATGCCATAGACGACTCTTTGATGCTGGCATTTCACGACCCATTTTCCTGGAAACCTTTCTTAAAGTTTCACGGCACGGCCACCAGCACCTCATCGATGTTCATAGGGCTTCACGGGAACTTCTGGTCCTCCCGCCATGAAGGGACTGCGTTTGAGGGAGAGTGGGTGTGACTTGAGGGGTCAGAGCAGGAAGGGAAGCCATCCGGACCACAGGTTAGTCCTGGAGGGTAATGATAAAGCAAACAGCTGCTATGGAGACAGCCTGTGACCCACACTAAGCTTTTACTACATTACCCCCAGGAGGTGTGTGCTGTTACGCCCCTGGTGTGCAGACAGGGAGACTGAGGCTCAGCAATAGCAAATGACTCACACCAGGTCACACAACCGATCAGTAGGAGAGCTGGACTTAGACCCAGACCGGCGGCCTACAGGACCCAGCTGCTCGTGTCCTGCTGGCGAACGCCCCAGCGTGCCTCTTGGCTCTCCCCAGGGAATAGTGCCACCCAGGAGGGGCATGGGGAAAAGGCAGCGAGGGTGCCCAGGGAGCCGCAGAGAAGCAACCAGATGGTTCCACCTGAGCAAAACACTGGGCCAGGCGAGTGGGCTGCCACTTACCCATCAGGACTCTGAGCCTAGCATCCTGCCGTGCCACATAATTGCCCAATGGCAGGGACAGGGTGGGGCTGGGCCCCCCGAGAGAAAAGCGGGGAAGGCCCGGCACCTGCCTCCCGTGTCTGTGTGCTCTGGCCAGGCCCGGACAAGCTCAGGCCTGATCCCAGCTCCCACACACACACAGGGTCCTGGGCCCCAGAGCCCCATCACAAGGACCCCTTGTTTGGTGCATGAAGAGTACACACACACACACACACACACACACACACACACTGTCCTACCCCCTGGGAATGTTCTAATGGGATGTGAATCTGCAGCTTTCTCTTGGGGGCAGAGTCCCCGTGTGGCATCCAGTCCCTGGCACACAGCAGTGAGCAGACGTCTCCTCCCTCCCTCCAGCGGGGTCTTCAGTACACAGGCCGTTAGCTGGCTCCCTGGACACGACGCGTCGGCGGGTGGCTGCTCTGCCTTTGTGGGCTGAGCTGACTCAGAGAGCAGCCCCTCCGACCCCCGGGGAGAAAGGGAAGGAGAAGCAGGCCTAAGTCATGCCGAAAGGAATGCGTCCTCCCTGTGAGTCATGCGAACGGAGGACACACGGGCAAGCAGATGAAAGCCCCTGATGAAGACCAGTTGTGCGAGCACTGGCGAACTCCGCAGCACCGCGTCCTGGGGACGCCGCCGTGGAAGGCGTGCATTTCCCCTTGGCTCTCTCGCTCTCCCTCTCTCACTTTTATTTTATTTTTAAAAATTCTTTTGCAGTAAATGTTAAGAGTGGTAAAACAACGTTTCCTGTGCTGAGCCCTGGGGGGAGAGGTGCAGGGAAGGGCAGGTTTTAAAGGCTACTTTTAATCAGTGAGATTAAATGTCATTTGCAGAACTATGAATCCCAGTCCTGAACAGGCATGGCCGGCCGGCCATGAGAAAATACCTCAAAGAGTGTCCATCTGAGACCTGAGAGCTTGCGTGAGCTTTTCCAGATCTGTCTCAAAGAAAGGACCATGGAGTCCCAAATGCTGCTTCTGCTCATTGCTACAGGCAGTTAGCTCAGTGGCGGGAAGTACCAGCTGTCCTTCTCAGCCACATTGTAGCCATGTGACCTGGGGTGGCTCCCAAACTTCTTTAGGCCCGCCTCCTCAGCCAAAGAGAGAATCAGACCCACAGTGCCCACTTGATTGGCAGTTTTGATTGCAGGCCGCAGAAACAGACTCCGCTGACTTAAGCAGAAAGGGGACCTCTTGGGAGGACGTGGAGTAGCTGATAGAACTAGAGGAAAGTACAGAGACCAGGGCCACTCTGATCTTGTTGGAAGAGGCAGAGGACAGGCTTGTTCAGGGTCTGGTGAGGACAGTTCTTGTTCTATCCTGGCAGGGTCATATTCCAGAGAGAGAGGATCTGACCGGTGCCTCTTGGCCCAAGTGGGGGAGGCAGGGTTTCTGTGACCAGAGGAAGAAGGCAGGAATGTTTGGGGATGAATTTACATCGTGGGAGTCAAGTTCTGGCACCAGGCCGACCACATTGCAAGAGCTGAAAAATCGGCAGTTGTGGATTAGCAATTATAAATTGGAATGGGTGTTAGCAGATCAGTAATATAAGCTATTCCAAATAACAAGCTAATGAGGCACGCACACAAGCGAATGCAATTAAAATGGGAAAATGGGATACATCAGTAGATTGTGTCAATGCCAGCATCCTTGTTGCGACATTCTTACACTTGAGTTTTGCAAAATGTTACTATTTGGGGGAGAAATGGGCAAAACATGCAAAGGATCTCTCTGTATTGTTTCCTGACAACTGAATGTGATTCTGCAGTGGTCTCAATAAAACTTTTAGTTAGAAGGAAGAAAGAAAAAGAAAGAAAAGTAAAGAAAGGAAGGGAGGGAGGGAAGAAAGGAAAAAGAGGAAGGAAGGGAGGGAGGGAGAGTGGAAGGAAGGAAGGAAGGAAGGAGGGAAGGAAGAAAGAAAGGAAGGAAGGAGGGAAAGAAGGAAGGGGAAAGGAAGAAAGAGAGGGAGGAAGAGAGAGAAGGAACAAAAGAGAGAGAAAGGAAGAAAGGCAGAGAAAAGAAGGGAGGGAGGGAGGGAAAGAGAGAGGGAGGGAGGGAGGAAAGAGAGAGAGAGAGAAAGAAAATTAATAATGACTTCAAAATTCCAAGTTTCCCCCCATCAGAGTTCATTGTGTTCATATTCCACCCCACCCCCAAAAAATCTCATCAGAGAAATGCTGTTTAAATCTAAGAGCCTTGAGGGATTAAACGTTTCTTGTAAACATTTGAGAAGAACAGAAGATACAATAGAAAGCAAAGCCAGGTCAGCATATTCCCTTCCTAAAAATCCTCATTATGGAACAAAAGATGACCTCGCCCACCCCACCCCCGCACATCCACACACAGCCCTCCCAGCAAACATGTGAACAAATGTCAGTGGGGTGGGTCATCCCTGGTGGTTTATCTTAGAGCTGTTTGTCCTCAGATCTTGTTTTATCGATGTTAGTTTATTTGCTAAAGGTAGGCCCCAGGGCTGTCTGGTGCTGAGAGATGTCTGTTATGCTTATTGGGTTCTCAAATCCTTGTTTATAGATTCTGGGATTATATTGGAGGAATAAACGTCACGCAAGGGCTTTGAAGAGCCCTGTGACCAGGGTGTGTGTGGCTCCCGGTTTTCCGCGGTCATCTGGATGGATCAGAGCCCTGACCCTGCTGGAAGGTGGCAGCTGGCCACGCACCAGATTTTTGCACATTCATTCTCGCTCTCCTGGTTGTTTATTGCGTGCAGTCTATCCTGCATGCATCCCTGTGCTAAGCAGAGTGGGTACCGAGACCCAGAAAACTGCAGTAGACAGAGAGGTCCATGATGTGTGCCCCAATTATGACCGTTCAAGCTCCTGGGTCCATTGGTCCTGGGCGTATAACAGATGCGCTAGATGAATTCAAGGGGAAGGAACAGATTTAAGCAGAGAGGTCCTACAGACCACATCATGTGGTAAGCAAGAACTCCGTATCAGTATTGGCTTTCCAAAGCACTTCTTCAGACTTAGAGGTCCTTGAAGATTAAAACACACCCCCCCATCCCACCCCATCTCCATTCCAACCTCCACCTCCACCCCCACCTGGATAGAACACCCTCTCTGTGGTCTATGAGCCTTGGCCTTTGGTTCTGTTAACCATCCGATGTGGCAACATTTTAGGAGGAGAGCGACTGGCCTTGCCCACCCATGTCCTCGCTGGGCTCAGTGACCCACCTCTGTGCTTTCTCCTGAGACTCCCCGTCAGGACCTGCTGCCTTCCTGGCCCAGAGGGGCTTCTGATTCTCAGCTCTCTTTGGTTAGAAAAAAATGACAAAGTGCAAAGGGCCTGTCACACCCCCGCCGGACGGCTGTGCAGGCTCAGGAGCCAGGCTTTGTTTTTAGCCCTTGGAGCGTCAGTGAACGACTCGCCGGACCGGGCGGTGAATTATGGCCGCTGCTGCGGACTCTGTTATCTGTCGACGCCATGCTGATTTGAGAGGTATTCTGGGCGTCTCGTGTTCATTATTCACAGTTGACATTTTCACTCATACACCCACCCACCCCCCCCGCTGGATCACAGCAGTGAGTTCCTGGTTGGTGACTTTGTCTCGAGGTGGGTGCCCAGACTTGTCTTCAATGCCTCTCGCTCGTCTTGTGACCGGGGCCCCGGGAACACACGAGGTCCTCGGGCCCGAGAGTGGATGCTGGGGCGGGCCACTCATCGCTGGCAGCAGGCTCCCTTTACTTCTCTGTTGGTAAAATAAGTTTGTAAATATGATATATATGTTTGCTCGCTTGTAGTTTGCATTGGGTGTGGGGGACAGG
The DNA here is from genome assembly GCA_037038555.1 of Rhynchonycteris naso. Lineage (NCBI taxonomy): Eukaryota > Metazoa > Chordata > Mammalia > Chiroptera > Emballonuridae > Rhynchonycteris > Rhynchonycteris naso. The sequence goes on along the minus strand of CM072999.1, from coordinate 257,849,581 downwards.
CTGTAAGCAGGCAGGGTCATTATAGCCTAAGGCTTAGTTTTAAGACTAAGCTTTTCCCCACACCCTTGACTGTTGCAGGATAGAGGGTGGTGCACTCTCATGAGGAATCCCATTACGTCTCAGATAAGTGACTTTGTATCAGAGACTTCCATGTTTGTAGATTGGATTAAAGGTTTGGATTTCTACACTATAAAGTGGGGCAGACCTGGAGCTTGCTCTCTCTCGGTTCCTGAGATTAGTATTAGAGAGGAGAGCAGAGAAAGGCCACGTGGAGGAGAGGAGAAGCAGCTAACATGGTGGAGTGCTGAAAGAGAAGGCAGTTTGTGCAGGGTTTGTGCAGAGAGAAGGAGATGGGGAACAGAGGTGAATAAGGCTGATGAGGTACAAACCTTTGATTCTGGGAAACTCGGATAAGTTAGTGGCTTTGGGAGGCCTGAATGGAAAGGGAAATGTTTTCCCACTGTGTGTATTTCTTGCCCACCAGGTGCAAGCTAGGATTAAAGCTAATGACCCACCAGTTCTTGGCTCCGTTGTTTCATTACTGTCTGTCCGAATCAAATGCGAACCTGCATGGGCCAGGCGGCTGTGATGGTGGCTGTGGCTACCGGCTTTACTCTCTGACCATAACTGTCAGAGGGATGAGGGCTTCCAGGTCCCTGCCGGGGTTGTGAAGCCGGAGTGATGTTTGGTTATCAGCTCCATCGCTGTGCACATTTTTTTCATGCCGGTTTGTCGACATGACACTTGACTGACAATCAAGCTATTTTGTCTAGGAAACAGGGCAAGGAGAGGTGATATTACACATGGGCACTGTCTGCAGTGGTCTTGAACACGCCTCCCAAGGCCATCACGCATACATGGCGTCCACACTCTATGCTCCCTCCATCACCTGCCCTGCCAGCTAGCTCCACGCTCAGCAAAGGTGGTGGGAGGCAGATGGTGTGTGTGGCACTTGACCCAGAAAGGGTTTTCTTGGGAACCACTTCCAGATCTCTTCAAGGACAACTGGAGTTCCTTTCCAGAGAGGAATAATTTCTGTACAACTTTAAAACCATTTTTGTTTAAAGCTCGGGTCATATTCCTTCTACATTGCAGCAGAAAAAAGAGAGCTTAGATAGTTAGTTACCTCCGCGGATGGCTGGCAGTGCACCCTGGGCTGTCCATGACATTTTCCTGAGGGTGGGATGTCTGATGACAGACACATCCTTCCTCCTCTTCCCCTCCCCCTCCCCCTCTTGCATCCTTCCCCTTCCCCTCCCCTTCCTCCTCCTCCATGCAGCCCCTCCGGATCACATTCCATTAGTGTCACCGACGTGTAACTTATCCCTCGTTTTCAAACACGCCTGGACATTGGCATCTCGTGTGTCCCTGCTCATACAGTTCACTTGTCTGGAATTGGTCATCACCTTTGCTTGGTAAGTTAGGGTCCCCTTATTTTGAATGGACCATGCCAATGTCACCTTTCCAAAGCGTTTCCCCTTCAATGTACAGTCGCCCCACTCCTGCCCCGGCTTCAGTAGACATTTTCCTCCTCTTTCTTCCCGTACAGCTTCACTGTATGTAGCACGCGTGTTCTGTTAACCCTACTGACAGGTCTGCTCGTACCAGTGGGCGGTGAGCCACTTGGGGCCTGCCATACAGTGTCCTCTCTCTAAATCCGCAGGACCAGAGATGCCAGGAAATGCCGATGGACTTAAACTTGAAGTGATGCTTTCCTGCTGGAAGAACAGGGTTCGGTCCCTATTCATGGGCTTACCCAGGTCCAACTTTGCACCGCATTTGCCATGAGTCCTGAGAGACAGGCCAAGTTTCCCTGAAACCCCTGGGCCTGTCCCCAGGAAGAGTGTTCCCTCCACGGCCTGACTCCGTTGTGCATGCCCTCTCCCTCCCGTGGGCGCCCTCTCCACTCCCCCACGCAGCCCACAGTTCCTGCTCACACACGGCCGGCATACACGGCGTGGTAAGGACCTCGAGCCGGCTCCCCAGCGGTGCTCCCCATGTGTCTCCCCTCCCAGAATTCTGTGTGGTCTGAACAGAGACAGAGACCACGCCGGACAGTGGTGAATGCTGCTACCAGTGTGGGCTGCGCGGTTGTCCATCAACCCCCCGATGAATCGTTTAGATAGCTTGCACCCCATTCCCGAGTCGTCAGAGCCGCCAGACGCACAGTTACGAGGCCGAGCCCGTGAGCGTGAAGTGCGGAATTGCCAAAGCATGAGTAGGAGTCTGGAAATGACTAGAATTTGAGCAACAGAGTCCTTCTGCCCCCGGCCTGATCCAGCTGGTACTGTGCCCTTCACTGGAGTTTAATAGGGCTGCAGATCTTTTTCAGCTGGTTTACTCTAGAATTTAGAAGAGCTTATGTGTAAGAGGACAGTCCCTGAGGCTGAGCCCATGGTCACCCAGGGTCCACGCGTGTACTGTCGCAGGACAATCGGAAGCCTGGCTCGCCCTGCAGCCATGTCCCTGGTCCGATGCCAGGACAAGGAGGATAGAGGTTGTGTCCCTGAAATGCCTTGATATTTGTCTAAAAAAGCAGAGAATGTGTCCCCCTTAGCACCCTCCCATTCATAAATCAGGTCTCTTTAAGAATGCCACTTTTATTCCCCCCCAACCCCCCTACGAAAGAAGTCAATAAAATGTATCCACCCTGAAAAGTGAAAAATGTATCTGGTAGATGTTTTGATTTTGTCTAGATGGTCTCCCCAAACATACACACACACTCACAGAGAAAGTTGCTCCCCACGAGCTCGTCCTACGTGAGCCCTGAGAGTCAGATAAGCCGACGGACGTATGAGAGAACTTAGCACGGTCCTGCGTACAGAGCAAGAATCCATGAAGGTTTCGTATGGTTTTAACTGCCCACTCCAGGTCACTGTCCAGAATTAGCCATTTGTTTGTATTGCTTCGCGTCTGAGAGCCGGGCAGCCCCGGGCATGAGACGCTGACAAGGATGTGACGGCGGGTGGCATCAGCCTGGGGCAGGGACCCCGTGTGAGGGGTCCCCCGTGCAGCCCGCTCAGCAGCTCCAGGACAGCGGCGTGACCGTGCTGGCCCCCTCCCGCGACATCACACAGCGGTCCCGGCTGCTCTGAGCGCGCAGACGTGATGGATGTGTCTGAGGTAGAAAGAAAAGGGATGAACTCATTCACGGTCCCCACGTGGGTGGACAGGCGGCCATCGCTTGGGCTCGCTTGTAGTTCTGTGTCACGGCCTTGGCTGAGTCACATCCCTTTTGGGGGGACAGCTTTCATATGGAGAAGGGAGGAATGTGCCCTTCCGAGAGGTCGTAAAACCCCACGGCACTTTGTGATGTCAGGACGAGGTGTGAGAAGGAGCCGGGACCCACGGTGACTAAGCCCAGAGCTGGGAGACAGGTAGTGGCTGCTTCTTTCTTCCCAAACCTCGAGGTCTCGAGTTCCCCAGGAGCCTGGTACCCCCAGCCAGGGCTTGTTTGTTTGTGTGTCTAGGAAGCTGGGAGGGAGCACTTTTGCAACTGTCTCGGGGGAGGCAGAATCGGTGTTCCCTGAAAGGGCCTGCTCAAACTTCTGTCCGACGGTTTGCGGGCCCCGTGGCAGCCAGGTGGCGGAGAAGCCTTGTGACTTTTACACACCCCGCACCTCTCACGCCATCTCACGGAGGGGAGGCCCACCCCCGCCCCTCCCCTGCGCTGTGCGGGAACTGCTTACGTCGTACCAGATTTTGCCTCATTTTGCCTCGATTCTCAAAGTCTTTGGGGGATTTCTGCAGAGACTTAGGCAGTGTGGTTGGCGTTTACTGCTGCTCCAGAAACACAGCTCAGTCCTCGGCTTACAGCAGAACCTTCTAAGTAAGAGCCTGACTTTATTACACAGGTCGGGGTGGGGCGGGGGAGGGGGCGTTCCATAAAATGCCAAAGGTATTCTAAAGTACGTTTTTACAACTTGACAGAGTCTGGGGAGAAAAGAGGCTTAAAGCTAACGTGTTAGGAGAGGCCTGCCCATTGAAAACAAATCGCAAATGAAGATAAATCACCCCTGAGCATATACAGCAATGGGGAAATAGTATCAGAATGGTAAAAATCCGATTTGCAGGCAACTTTTCCGAAACACCGCTTAGCAAGCAGAAAGCGAGGCAAGCTGACTGACTCACAGTCAGGGGCTGAGGGCGGGTGGGGGTGGGGTGGGGGGAATAGCTGACGATTCCAAACACAGATGTCAGGAGATCATTGTTGGATTGAGGGAGGAAACTCTGTTGCAATGTGTGCTCCGTCGGCCCTCTCTTTGCCATGGAGGAGTCCAAGGAGCGTTTATAAAACGCACCGACTGCCGAGGCACTAGAGAGCGAATCAGGAAGACCATAATAACACGACTTACGAAGGATCTGCTACGTGTATTTAATTCCGTGCTCGTAGTCTCTCAGCTCCGTAGGGACTGGAGAAGCGTTCTCTTCCCATCTCGCTGAGGGAGACACCGTCTAGATGGTTTACACAGCGCGCGCCAGGTCACACAGCAAGTGAGGGGGTAGTGTGTCAGGGTCCAGACTCAGTTTACCCTGGCCTTCAGCATATCTGCTTTTCTACCACTTCCTGGGATGGGTGGAGGGCTGCTTTGCAACTGAGGGACAGGAAGAAGCAGCCTCCCGTCATGGCCTCAACGTGTCCTACAAACAGCAGACTGACCCGTGGCCCAACATGGGCGTCCTGCTTGGTGGGAGGCAGCGGTGTGGCCTGAGGGACCCTGCAGGCTTCAGCTGAGTCAGGTCATCGACTGAGTGATGTGCGTTTTAGAAGCCAGTTTTATTTCCTAGTCATGATTTCTCTAATTCAGAGGTAATTAGCATAGCATAACTTCACCCTCGGAGAGTGCGCCATCTTAGGGTATTCACAGCGACGTGCAGCCATCGCCGCAACTTCATCCCTGTCCGGTTCCATCATCCCTGATAACGTCCCTTCCCAGTCCCCATGGTCCCCTGTCCTGGCCCCCTGGCAAGTTCTCATCTCTCTGTTTTGGTGGCTTTACCTGTTCTGAACAATCCATGTAAGTGGAATCATGTAACGTGTGGCCTTGTGCTGTTGACATCTTTCACATAACATGCCTTCCAGCTTCATCCCGGTTGTAGCAGGTGTCGGGATTCCCTCCTTTTTTCACTGCTGAGTAATATTCCACTGTTGTTTCTCTGGTCAGCAGTGACCGAATGACATTTTCATGGTACTCTAAATTGTGTTGCGGAGTTTGGCGTGCGCCCAGCAAGCCAGAAAGGTGAGCTCTCTTGCTGTAAAAGAAGTCTCACTGTATATAGTCTAACAGCAGCTGCCGTACCAGGTAAAGACCTCTGGTGGCTCCCTGTTGCCCTCAAATAACATGGAAACTGCTGAACTCGACCTTCCAGGCTGGTGTGCCCTGGCACAGATTCTGTTCCCAGGCTGGAAAGTGCTGCCTCCCAGCCCGCCCCTCCTGGGGTGCCTCCTCCCTCCCCCAGCCTCAGTGTCTGGGGAACACAGCCGACTACCCCGTTTGCTCCTTCCCAAGGCCCCCTCCCTTTTCCCTTCCAGCACATCTCGTCACTCAGAGTTGTGTTTCCTCCTTTGTGTCAGGGTCCTCCACTACCCGTACTCGCTGTCGACCAGCACCGTCTCTAGGGCCTAGAAGAACCCTGTGGGGGGCCTCAGTCAGTATCCAGATGGTTCCCTGGCATCTGGGACCATGGTCCCACTGTGCGCTCCCCAGACCAGCAGCCTCAGCGTCACCTGAGAACTAGTGAGAGATGCCGATTCTTAGGCCCCACCCTGATCAGAACTTGGGGACGGGGGACAGCAATCTGAGTTTTGGCAAAAGGCTGATGCTCGCTAAATGTGAAAAGTGCTGGTGTAGGCAACGGCCCCCAATTCCCTCTTATTCCTGCCCACGGCGTTACAACTTCCCTCTCCGGTTGAGCCCCTGGGGCCCAACAGGTGGCTCAGAGAGGCCAGGAGAGATTGCTGAGTGTAAAGCCAGTAGTCAAGGCCACTGTAAAGCCAGGAGACAGAGTCAGGATCACAGCCGTCTGACCCGTGCAGGTTCACATTGGATTCGGACAGATGGCAATGAAACACCGGAGCCAAGAACTGGTGAGCCATCAGCTTTAATTCTAGCTTGCACCTGGCGGGCAAGCAAAAACACACACTGGGCTCCAAAACCCACTCATTCAGTGCTCACAAAGCTACTGACTTATCCGAGTTTCCTAGAATCAAAAGTTTCTAGCTCACCAGACTTATTCACCTCTGTTTCCCATCTCCTTTCTACACAAACTCTGCACAAACTGGCTTCTTCCTCAGCACTCCACCATCTTGGCTGCCTCCTCTCCTCCACGTGGCCTTAATCTGCTCTCCTCTCTAATACCTCAGGAACCAAGAGCGAGCAAGCTACTGACCTGCCCCACTTTATAATGTAGAATCAAAACCTTTAATCCAATTATACAAACAAGGAAGTCTCTGATACAAAGTCACCCATCTGAGACATAATGGGATTCCTCAGGAGAGTGCACCACCCTACATCATCCAATCAGTCAAGGGTGTGGAGAAGAACAGACTCTTGAAACCAAGCCTTAGGCTATGATGACCCGGCCTGCCCACAGCCTGTTCCAGAACACACATTAATATCAACGAACTTCCATGTGGGCAGCGCCATCTTTAACAAAGTGAGCATAATATATCTTATCTGCCCAACACTGAGACACAGAGGGAAGAGGACTCCTGCACGCCGTGGGGCATGTCCCTCAGCACCTGCCATCCCGAGGAAGTAAGTTCATCCTCATACGTTTGCTGTTCCCGCCCCGGGGAGCGAGAGTTCTGGTCCACAGTCGGCCAGGCCCAGGGAGATCGGAGGTGCCTCACAGGGAGTTCCTCTGGTGTCACAAGAAAGGACATGCCCTCCTCCAGCCGCAGGAAGTGGGTGTCTCCGTGTCCTGCCACTCAATAGACGCCCACCCGAGACTTCCTGACTCAGGAAACTCACCTTCCAACACAACCTTCCTACCGTGCCAGGGACAGCCGCATCGCAGGATACAATTTCTGTCCTTCTCTGAGGGGCCGGCATGCCCACACTCTCGATGCCCACTGCTGGGGAAGAGCAGTCGGATGGCTTCTTCACAGAGAGTGTGTGTGGCTCAGCCGGGTACCTTTACTTCAGCTAGTGGCTAGTCCTCAGATGGGCACACCCAGGCTCTGGCCTGAGTGGGAGACCAGGGAAATGCGTGGCCCTCAAGCTGGCCCCTGCAGAGTGGACAGGATACCTCCCTGCCCAGCACCGCATGTGCCAATGGGCAAGTGTCGGTGTGGGCTAGAGCAGGTGTGGTAAGGGGTCTGAGCCGACTTGGGCAGACACAGGGCAGGTGTTCTGGAGACGTGCGGCTGAGCTGGGCTCAGGAGGTTGGAGGAGGAGGAGGACAGGGTAGGACGGGGTGGGAGGGTAGGGGGCACCAACATGGCAGTACTTGAGTATCAAATCCTGACTTGGAAGCTACTGTAACCCGAGTGCGCCTGGGACTGTTCGGAGCCCACCTGCCCATCGTGGGTGGAGATGTGGCCTTTCTTTAGAAAGGGACGAGATTGTTCATCCCACCAGATAATCATTAATATATAATCAGGTCTTTCCAAGTCAAGAAATGAGTCTCTTCATCCTCACAAGGTTTCTGGAGCCTAACATCAAGATTTGGAATGAAAACATTGCAGACTTGTACTAATCAATTCAAATTAGACCCAACAGGGAGAGATTCTGTTGTATTTCCTTCTTTTAAGATGACAAACATTTTTTTTAATTGAGAAAATAATAGAACTAAAAAGATATTATTGTATGCCTCAACTAACCTCTGGAATGACCGTGTCACCCCGCCACAGCCGTTCATCCTAGAAAGGTGGGATTTGTCACCTGTGAACGAAGGCTTTGAGCTGCCTCTTGGTCAGACTCCCCTGGCTACTCCAGAATATTGACAGAAATTTAAAAGCATGTGTTGAAATGCAGTGGGAAGGTGGGCCACTGTCCTGCCCTGATGAAATCTTTTTTTCTTCTTTTTCCAAGTGAGAGGAGGGGAGATAGTAAGACAGACTCCTGCATGCACCCTGACTGGGATCCACCCTGCAACCCCCATCTGGGGCCAATGCTCTGCCCATCTTGGGCCATGCTTGCAGCTGAGCTATTTTTAGCACCTGAGACAGAGGCTTCATGGAGCCATCCTCAGTGCCTGTGGCCGATGTCCTCAAACCAATCAAGCCATGGCTGTGGGAAAGGAAGAAAGAGAGAGAGAGAGTAAGAGAGAGAGAGAGAGAGAGAGAAAGGGTGGTGGGGGAGAAGCAGATGGTCACTTCTCCTGTGTGCCCTGACTGGCAATTGAACCCAGGACTTCCACACACTGAGCCAATGTTCTACCACTGAGCCAACCAGCCAGGGCCTGAAATCTTCAACAGCGGATGTCCCCACGTCTACCAGGCAGAAACAGGTGCTTCTCACGGGCTGTCGGCAGGTGCACGGCAGATCCCTGTTATTAGCAGTGACAGTTTTTCCTACACAATGTGTATTTTTGTGTATTTTCTGCAGTTTTTGTATCCAAGCCCCAGCTAGAACTCAAACATGTTACATCGGAAGCACATGTTACAGTGTTTCCCTTAGGGCAGCAGCAAACGTTAGCCTTTGAAACGCGGCATCACTGCTCCCAGTGGCTCTCCCTGGTTCCCACACACGCAAATAAAATAAATGTGGACACACTTTTTTTTTGTTTTTAAAATCTCGGTTTATTCCAGCTCTCTAGCTGCCTCCTTAGCCCAAGAGATCAAACTCACGGAACCTGAGGCCCAAATCTTTCAGTTGCTGGAACCTCTCTTACCTCCTTGCCTGTGAATAACTCGTTTGTCTGTAGAGCCTCTGCAGCAAGTTCTCTTCATCCCAGAAAAGGGGGTGGAAATGTAGCAAGGGGGGGAGGTCCCCAGGACACCCCAGGTTGCTTTGCCCTCAGGAACCAGGCTGAGGTTTCGGGAGAGGAGGGTCTGTGTGTGGCAGGACCCTGCGGTGGGCAGACGACCACGGGTTGTGTCTACGGCTGTTGGCAGAAAGAAGAAATGGCACAGGGGATAGGCGGGCGGAAGGCCACGCACTTCCCCGCTCTGCGGAGCAGCTTCCATGGTCTCCTGTTCATTTCTAGAATGTTCTACGTATTTTTAGTCTTCTAACTTTAAACGCTCAGGATTTAACCCCAAATACCATCCTAACAAGAGCTGTGGAGCATCTCGTTGTGTACAACAGACGTACTTCTTTTTAAAAAGTTTTAAAAGAATAGTTGAATTCTTACAAATCTCAAACCGTTTGGATGACGTGTTTATAGGAAAGCTTTGGGTGATTCTTGGGTGTGGCCGCAGTCGTCCTTGCCAACAGACAGAAACCCCCCACGGCTTCCTGATCGCCAAGGCGAAGAACAGACGAGTGGGCGGTGGGCTCTCCCCATCCAGGAAAGGAAGCGTCGCAGTTTCTTAAAGAAAACTCCAAATTAAATATCCCGTGAGAGTATTTGTTTCAAGAGTTGCTGGAGATGTGTTGATAACCACCGGGCGTGGGGCGGGTTGGGCGGGGCCGGGGGAGAGGCTGGTGGGCGGGAGGAATGTTTCTCCCTGACTGTTTAGAATGGCGCGGTGATAATAAAAGCAGGGTGGCTCTGGTCAGTTTTGTATTGTTTTAGATTCTCTGCAGGCAACACCCTTGTTGCCGCCTGCCCCAGGGCTCGGGCCTCTCCCTCACACTGCTGCCAGCTCTTGAAGGGCCCTTCACTCGGCCAGGGCAGCCCGCCACACCCTTGGGGCTTTCTTCCATCTGCTGTGATCTGCCCCCTCCCCCGCCCCCCCCAACCCGTCCACGGCTCCTCCTCTAGTGCGTCTGCCCCCTCCTCAGCTCCACTCACCCCCTCTCCATGTTCTTCCATGACACACAGACCTGTGTCTGCAGCTTCAGGTCCCCTGGAGTTCCAGAGCAGCCCAGTCGTTTCTAGAAACCAGATCATCCACACTCAGCCATCCCATCAGCATTCCATATGCGGCCAACCCAAAGCCGGGCTCACGGTGTTGCTCTCCTCAGCCCGCCATCATCCCCGGGGAGTCCCCCTTTGAGACTCCAGCATCCCCATCTTCCCGGGGTCCGCGTCAGACCCCTGAGAATCAGCCGGATCACCAGGTCCTGCCAATGCCGTCGGGCGCACCTCCTGACCCCCTTTCATGTCCCCGCCACCACACGCCTGGCCCGGCCCCTGCAGCTCTTGCTGGGGGCTTAGCAACGGCGAGCAGGCATCGTCCATGCTGGGGCGAGGTGTTACTTCTTAAATCACAGACATGTCCTTCGTCCTCCCTCGGTGACACGCTGTCCATCTCAGGATGAAGCCTAACCCCTCCTGGGGCACCTGGAGCCTGCCTGAGCCCCTCACTCCAAGCCAGCTCTCCCTCCCTCCCTCCCCCCACCCCACCCTCACCCCCCACCCCACCCCACCCCCGCTGCTGGCCTGACCCCGAACTTTTCAATGCCATCCATGCAAGGCACTCCCTGCTGCCCCGTGGTCTGACCACACTGCAAACCTGCGGGTCAGCCACCACCCGTCCCTGCCTGACCCCCTGTTGGGCAGATAAAATATATTATGCTCACTTGGTTGAAAATGGCGCTGCCCACATGGAAGTTCGTTGATATTAATGTGTGTTCTGGAACAGGCTGTGGGCAGGCCGGGTCATTATAGCCTAAGGCTTAGTTTAAGAATAAGCTCTTCCCCACACCCTTGACTGATTGGATAATGTAGGGTGGTGCACTCTCCTGAAGAATCCCATTATCAGAGACTTTCTTGTGTGTATAATTGGATTAAAGGTTTGGATTATCTATGTTATAAACTGGGGCAGCCCAGGAGCTTGCTCTCTCTCTTGGTTCCTGAGTTCCTGAGATTAGTATTAGAGAGGAGAGCAGAGTAAGGCCACGTGAAGGCCAGGAGAAGCAGCCGAGATGGCAGAGTGCTGAGGGAGAAGCCAGTTTGTTACGAGTTTGTGCAGGAGGAGATGGGAAACAGTGGTGAATAAGTCTGGTGAGCTAGAAACATTTGATTCTAGGAAACTCGGATAAGTCAGTAGCTTTGTGAGCACTGAATGTGTGGGTTTTGGAGCCCAGTGTGTGTTTTTGCTTGCCCACTGGGTGCAAGCTAGAATTAAAGCTGATGGCTCACCAGTTCTTGGCTCCTGTGTTTCGTTACCGACTGTTCGAATCCAATGCGAACCTGTGTGGGTCGGGCTGCTGTGATGGTGGCCGCGACTACTGGCTTTACACCCCCTCCTCCGAGTCTCTGCATCCTCCTCACGCCACAGACTGACAGGCCCTGGGATTCGACCCTCTCTTTCCAGATGCCACCACCCTCATTGAACATTTCCGTTAGTTTTCATGTAAGCCAGCCATTTTCAAACATTAATTTAGACAACATGGCCCTTCCCTTCTAATAAACCCTGGAGTGGAATGTGGGCAAGGAGCAGTAATGGGCAGTGAGGCTGGACAGGGAGGCGGCAGAGCCGATGACCTCTGTCGACCCGGGCGCCACATTGAGCTCCATGGGCTACATGCCGCGGGGTCCCTGTGAGATAGCCGAGTGCTATCTCATGGCGGGGACACCTCCTGAGGGAAGAGCAGGTGACCAAAGGAAGGTCACGAAGCCAGCGAGGGCAGAGCCTGGCTCCAATCCAGGTTGGCCAGCCTCAAACCCCTGGGCTCGGCCATCCCCTGGGCTGCACCTCCCATCACCTGCTTCTCACTTCTTGAGCTTGTCCTGTCTCCTCTCGGTGTTTTCTGTGGCCTCCGGTGACCACATCTATGCTGTATCTGTTGCTCCCGGGAGCTGACGGCCTCCTCAGGCTTGCCCCGGCGTGTGACCCACCGACCGGCAGTGACCTTATCTGGACACAGTCTCCAGCCCTCCCCATCCCCGCCTCCGGGTCCTCACTGAGTCTCCTGGTCCTCACCCAGGATAGCCACCAGATGCCCCGCCTCAATCCCCCGACCACAGCGTGTTGCCAACCTAACACCCTCTTCTAACTAGTAGGTCGGGCCACACGTGTCTGTGCTGCTGGGTTGGGAGACTTCCTCTTGGCATTGAAGCCATCATCCGGTCACCTGTGCTCAGGCTGTGCCTGGTGGTTTCCTGGTGTGAAAGGCTGATGCCTGAGCTCTTGGAAAATGGAGTGCTGATGGAGGAGATCAAGGAGAGAGCAGTCTTGTTTCAGTTTGGTGTTGGTGGCGGTAGATGTATCTGTTTCCTACTGGACAAATGATCATAAACTTAGTAGCTTAAAGCAACATGAGCTTGTTATCTTCTAGTTCTGGGGGCTCTGGAGTAGAACCCTTTTCTTGCCTTTCCCAGCTTCTAGAGGCTGCCTGCATCCCTTGGCTCTTGGCTGCGTTCTCTGTCTTCAGAGCCAACAGGGTAGCACCTTCTAATTTCTCCCTGACTCTCTTGCCTGCCTCTTCTAAGAACCCTTGTGCCTACACTGGGCCCACCTGGCCAATTCAGGATAATCTCTCCTATCTCACAGTCCTTATTCCCATCAACAAAGTCCCTTTGCCAGATAAAGCAACATACAGCATTCTTCAGTTCCAGGGATTAGGACACGGACCTCTTTGGAGGGCCTTTTTAAGCTGAGGACGGAGTAATGAGATGAGGGATAAGGATGTCAAGAGGTTGTTTCATCCGTATGCCGTTTGTAATGTTTGCTAGACATTCAAGTGGAGAGGTTGAAAAGGCCCTGGGGCCCTGGCGGGTGGCTCAGTATATAGAGCGTCAGCCTGGCAAATGGATGTCCCAGTTTCGAGTCCCAGTCAAGGCACACAAGAGAAGTGACCATCTGCTTCTTTCCCCCACCTTCTCCCCCTCCCCCTTCTCTCCCTCTCCCCCTCCTGCTACCAGTGACTCGATTGGTTTACGCATTGGCCCCAGGCACTGAGGATAGCTCATTGGTCCGAGTGTCAGTCCTAGGTGCTAAAAAATAGCTCAAGCATCGGCCTCAAACAGGGGTTGCGAGGTGGATCCCGACCTGGGCCCATGCTGGAGTCTGTCTCACTATCTCCCTCCTCTCCCTTAAAAAAAGAAAAGAAAGAAAAGAAAGCCATTGGATATAAGTATGGGATGGGGAATCAAAAGAATGTGCATTGAGATTCGATTGAGTCACCCAGAGAGCAGAGCTGTGGGAGAAGAGTGGGTCAGGGAGCAAGCCCTTGTATCTCTCTGTCCTCCACCTGCTGAGGTTGGGAAGAGGGGGAGGGGCCCACAGAGAAACAAAAGGGGCACCCAGCGGGGTGAGAATGAAACCAGGCTGGAGGGGCTGGAGGGGCGTTGGAGACCCTGATGCCCTGTTAGTGGAGATAGGAGCCTGGCAGCAATGGAGGGGAGAAGGAAGGCTGGCTGCTAGAATGGGTGGTTGCGAGAGCCAGAGCCAGAGAAGGGCAGCTCTGCTTAGACGCTGGATGTTATTAAGGCACAGCTGCATGCCGGGAGCAACCCATTAGCTCAAGGTCTTCTTCCTCCTACTGATATGTTATTTCTGTTCCCTGATGTCCTCCCTCCTAAGATGATTAAGTCCCTATAAAGGTGTCACCGTTATGGGAGAAGGAGGGCAAATGCTCCAACACAGGGAAAAGCAAAAGTCGTGAAGAACTTTCTAGCAAAGTTTCCGTAACCTCAGTTGAGTGGCGTGGCATGTACTCTCCCTCAAACCTCCACCGCGGGTAGACTGAAGAAATCGTTTTCTAAACGAAAGTGATTGCGGTGCGCAAGTGTAGACAGAGGTTTACCCTAGATGGCGGGCCAACGTCGGAAAGACCAAGTTCCGGTGGCTCGTATGAATATCCTCAACATAAAGGTAAAGGAAAAAAATTCTACAGGAGAATTGGGTAATATTTAATTACATAAAAAATTTAAATTCCCAGACGCTAATGTATAAAAAATCAACGACAAAAAGCAAATGAAGGAACTGGACAGAGAATTGTCGATGTAAAAACACAGTTGATACATAAAGAACTTACCAATCAGGAAGCAAAAGCGTTCACCTGAAAAGAAAAGCGGGCTTAAGATAATCGCAAAGACAGGACAAATCACTGTGAGCATCCCACTCGCAAACTGACTTCTACTTAAGCGCCTACTCTTTTATCCATCAGGTTGGCAAAGATAAAACAAGACTCCTTTGCTGCCGATGAGCTTCCAGGACAGCAGGTGGGCTCAGACCCAGCTGGAAGGAAGGAAATGAATGCACCCCTGGGCAGAGCCCTGTGGCGATAAATACTGAGACCTTGTTACATGAATTTCTACCCTTTGACTCGGCAACTTCCTGTTAGGTGTTGATTCTAAGGAAAGTAGCTAGTGCAGCCCAAGGGGTGTGCAAAGGTGCATTCATTGTGATCCGTTAGTGATATTCACAGAAGCTGTTTATCAGCTTAGTTGACTATCAGCTAGGAGTCAGGGGCAGTGGTGGGTGTGGGGGAGGTAGTGGGTCAGGGGTCGATGGACACTTCAGAGCAGTCACCAGAAAGCAGGCAAAGCGCCGCCTGAGCCACAGGTGCAGGGCTGGGAAGGGGTGTGTCCCCAGGGGAAAGTGTTGCTATTGCAACTGGAACAAGAAAGGGTGACTTGTGTGGAGAAGGAGAGAGAAAGAGAGAGAGAAGGGGGAGAGGGAGAGAAATCACGTGGGTAGAAAAAGAACGGGAGGAGAGATATACGAAAAGTGCTAATTCATATTCTCTAGGGTGTTGGGAACTTCAAATGTCTTCTTTATCATTTTCTCTAGGTCATATACTATATTACTAAAAAAGCATTTTAAAGATTGCTACTTATAAAGTCCTTAAAATAAATAACATTTTTAATGACTTTATAAGTCTTCATATAATGAACATGACTGTACTCTGGCCGGCTGCTCCATCAACAAGAGATGCAGCCTAGGAAACCCCAGACCCAGGCTGTGAAGCCCTGGGAACCAAACAAGACCTGGCTTTTGGTTTCTACAGACTCTTTCTTTTCTCAAAAGGCCAAATTAAAAGCCTACAGGTCAATGAATAGTATCCCCCCCCCCCGCCCTCCCAAGCCCTTTCTGGGTGCTATCCCAGGCCCTGCCCGCCCCTGGGGACATGGGGATGCACCAGAGACATCCACCCCAGGGGACACTTGATGGAGGAAACCTCAGGTGGCCCCGGGTCTTACTTTGTTTTGTCCGGGGCGGAGGGGAGTCATGGGCATTGGATGTTTTTCTTTCCGCCTGTCCCTGTTGACTTTTGTTGTCTCTGACATCTCCCCTCGTGTGCGCCGCCAATGAGGTGTTTGATCCTCAGAACGTTCTGTGAAACTTCAGCCCATGGAATCACTGGATTGGCAAATAGATTTATCACGCCCTTGCCGGAAGAGCAGCCCTGTCTTCATCTGAAGAACAGGGGAGCCTC
Organism: Rhynchonycteris naso; assembly: GCA_037038555.1. Classification (NCBI taxonomy): domain Eukaryota; kingdom Metazoa; phylum Chordata; class Mammalia; order Chiroptera; family Emballonuridae; genus Rhynchonycteris; species Rhynchonycteris naso. Next base: position 257,834,141 of record CM072999.1, on the reverse strand, counting down.
AGACTCTACACCGTGGCCGTGGGGGCTGGCGTTGCTGCAGAGAGTGATTTATGGGCAGAAAAATGAACATGAAGTCCACCCTCCCTGCTGGTGATCAGAATTTGAAGACACCACGAGGAAGGACAGATGGGTCTGTTTCATTGAGTATGAATGAGACTGTCCAGCGTCTCCAGGGTGTAAAAATCCCCTACCAGCAACACACATTCGAATTATCTGGTTTTACTCTCATAGGACAGGGACTTATGAGGAAGATGTTTTCCCTGTAAGTGTTTCTTTAAAAAAAAACACAAAAAAACAAAACCATGACCATCCCTTCTTAGAGTTTTATAAAAATTAAATCCTCCTCTCCGAGCCCAGCATTGCAGGTTGGAAGTGACTTTTTGGAAACTGTTTCACTTCCGTTCCTTCGGCTGCCGGTTCTTAGGCTTCAATGAAACGATCTGTTGGATTCGTGTGTTTAAATAGAAGTTGAATGGAGGGAGAAAAAAGAGCTTTGGATGCGCATGAATGTAGCGAAGACCCTCCCATTCCCAGTGTGGCTTTCATGAATACCAGTGGTGTGCTGGCCTGTGGAAGGCATTCATAAGGTTCTGAGAACATTCAGTGAATGCCCACTGGCTTCTGTCAACAAGGTTTGGTTTTCATCGGAGCATCGGGACAGTCGTTCCTGCAGGGCTCCCAGGTGGTCAGTTGCTGCTCTGCCCCACTGGGCACCTTCCTCTCTGCGGATCAAGTGGGGACTCAGAGATTCTGGGGCGGTCCTTGGCCTCTCTCTCTCCCCAGGCTTGTAGAAGCCGCCTCCCTCCCAGACCTCAGGCTGTGACTCAGGGATGTCAAGGCAGGAAGGCGCCCACCCACGCCTCCCCCAGGGACCTCAAGGCGTCCTCGGGGCTGCCAGCCCTCTGTCTGCCCTGAACTTCCTCCTTCTCACCCTCCTCCCTGCTTTCAGCTCTCCTCCAGCCTCACAACAGTTTTGTGCTTTTTGTTTTCCTGACGCTGTGATTTCCTAGCCTCGGAGGTTACCCTGGTTGTTCAGCGGGCTCCCTGAGAAGGAAGAGGGGAAGCTTGGGCCGAGAGGGGTGATGGGCCACTCTGACCAAACCAGTCATGTTTTGCTGAGAAATGCCCACCACCGTGAACTGGCGCTGCTCAGCCTTGCGCAGCCCAACAGGTCCCCGGGGGTAGGGTGAAATGCAGATTCTGACTCAGTTGGGCCACGGTGGGCCTGAGAATCTGTTCCTGAGGAGCCCCCAAGTGAGGCGCGGGCTGCCGGCCCAGGCTATGAGTGGCCATGGTGCTGCTCGCAAAGAGAGCTCTCCTTGAAATTCAACATCGGAACCCACACGGGGCTGAGCAAAGGGCCTGGTATGTAGTGAGATAGTGTTTGCTTAGTAATGCGCTTGGTGATGGGGATGAAGAGATAATGGTGATGCTGATGGTGGTGACGGTGCTGGTGGTGGTGACGATAGTGATAACGGTGATGGTGGTGGTGGTGATGGTGATGGTGGTGATGGTGGTGATGATGGTGGTATTGATGGTGATGATGATGGTGGTGGTGGTGATGATGGTGGTGATGGTGATGATGGTGATGGTGGTGCTGCTGATGGTGGTGGTGGTGATGATGGTGGTGATGGTGATGATGGTGATGGTGATGGTGGTGATGGTGATGGTGATGATGATGGTGGTGATGGTGATGGTGATGATGATGGTGGTGGTGATGATGGTGATGATGATGGTGATGATGGTGATGGTGGTGATGATGGTGATGATGATGGTGGTAATGGTGATGATGATGATGGTGATGATGATGATGGTGATGGTGATGCTGGTGATGGTGATGATGATGGTGGTGGTGATGCTGGTGATGGTGATGGTGATGACGATGGTGGTGATGGTGATGGTGATGATGATGGTGGTGATGGTGATGGTGATGATGATGGTGGTGGTGATGGTGGTGATGATGGTGATGATGATGGTGGTAGTGATGCTGGTGATGCTGGTGATGGTGATGATGCCGATGGTAGCAGGAAGCAATTGCATTCCTAGGAATATCACTGCTGACCCTGCTGTGGAATGAGGAGTTATTTTCAGAGGCCAAGCCTCAAGGAGAACAGAGAATAGGAGCTCGTGCCCCCCCTCCCCCCTTCCAGTGAAGGATGTATTCACATTTCTACCCAGGAACTTAGTACAGCTTGCTAACTAGCTCAACTTCTTCAGACCCTAAGTTCTGGATGCAGAAACTGAGTCCGTCTTTGTGGCCTGTGTCCTGGCGCCTGGCAGGAGAGCCGGCACTGGTCACCCCTCAGTAAATCCTGTTGCTGTCCCCCCACTGAGCGCTTATGATATGCCGAGCACTCCGCCTGTGTTTTCCTCACTTCGTCTTCACAGTGAACTTGGTGTGTAATGCTTAATCCCACTTTACAGATGTGGAAACTGAGTCTCGCCCAAGGTCACTCAGCAGGTTCATGACATTGCCCAGCCCAAACCTGTAACCTCACCTCACCTGTGGTGGTGCAGTGGATAAAAGTGTTGACCTGGAATGCTGAGGTCACTGGTTCAAAACCCTGGGCTTGCCTGGTCAAGGCACATATGGGAGTGGATGCTTCCTGCTCCTCCCCACTTCTCTCTCTTTCTCTAAAAATGAAAAAAAAAAAAATTCAAACCAGTAACCTCACTCCGTCCCAGTCCTGCCTTGAGGACGTACGGATTCTGGAGCAGAGCCAGCATTGCGTGTGTGTTGGCTGCGCCTCCTGGCCCCCCCCCCGTCACCCCCCCATTGCCCCTCCCCCATGCTGAGCAGGCAGCCACATCCGCACATGCCCTTGTCCTCTCTCACTCCTGCTCTTGTCCTTGAACTCATCCGTCCTTCCCACATGGTTCCGATTCCGTCCTGGAGAGATGTGGTCGGGCAGATGTCCAGGGGCTGACACAGCAGCCTCAAACCCCTGGGAATCACACAGAGCTCACAGTTCCATTGTCCCCGCTCTGGAAGCCACGTGTCCATGCTCAGAGCACGGTCCCCGCTGGCATGGGCGACCTGTGCCCTGTGCCCCGGTCCGCAGCAGCTCCCAGTGAGCTTCCCGTCCCTGCTGCCATGCAGTGGGAGCTAGGCTGAACCCCAGAGACACCCTGTTTCTCTGAAAGTTATGAAAAGCTCCCCCTTTGTTCCATTTGGGAGGTCGGCTGGGAGTACCAAGCAGTGGGCCCTTACAGCCTGTGTGAGGTCGCTGTCAGGGTCGCTTGGGGACCCCGGGAATTCCCGGTTGCAATTCCAGAAAGCTCAGAGAGAAGTGAGGTTCCCGGCTACATTTCAAACTGCCGTTTACTCTGAAGTCTTTAGCTCATTTTGGTGGGAAAAGCTGAAGAAAATGGTGTAACCTGAAATCAGTGTCCACTTGTCAGATGAGCAGACGGGACCAGCCTGCTTTGTGAGTGTGGGCTCCTTCCAGCTCGTGTGCATCCGACCTGCTCACTTGTTTTCCAATCCCGTCTGTTAAACACGCATTGCCTCCGCCTGTTACTCAGAGGGGTCGGGCGGGGCTCCCGGCCCGGAAGCCAATCAGTCTTCTAAACAATCAAGCGTGATAACGGAAGGATCAAGGAAGTTCTTGTCCTGACCCACACTGAATGGCTGTGTCACCTTGCTCAGATGTCTTCACCTCTCTGGGCTGGTGTCCTCACCCAATCCGACAAGGGCACTTAGCCAGAGACCTGTGCAGAAACGATTCTGCTTGAAAACTCTATGACAAAAATAAATAAATAAAAAATAAAAAGATAAAGAAAAAAGAAAAAGAAACTCTAGGACTGCCAGACCAGAGTCCCTGGAGGTGTGACATATTAAATAATTCCTTTCTCCTTGTTTCTTCTCCACCTCCTGGCTCTGGAACCTCAGGATGTGACATGTAGCATATACATAGTGCTTTATGTCTGTTACCTGGAGAGATGCCCGCCCTCCTCAGCCACCAGGAGTGTTGTGTCTGTCACCTGGAGAGATGCCTGCCCTCCTCAGCCACCGGGAGTGTTGTGTCCGTCACCTGGAGAGATGCCCGCCCTCCTCAGCCACCGGGAGTGTTGTGTCCGTCACCTGGAGAGATGCCTGCCCTCCTCAGCCACCGGGAGTGTTGTGTCCGTCATCTCGAGAGATGCCCGCCCTCCTCAGCCACCGGGACACCTCTCGTGAAAGCAGTCGGAACAGGGCAATCACACGTTCCCTGTCCGCCGCCCAAACTGCTTCCCACTCCCAAACCTGACTCACAGGTGTCAGGAGCCTTGTCTGTGCCTGACATGGGGAGCCAGGTCTTGTGGGGTGGTCAACAGTGTGACAATGGTGCTGTGGCCCCCTGGGAACCAAAGTCACCCGGGGGAGGGGAGGGAATGTGCCAGAGCTCTAGAGGGGATGGGTTGTCATCCAGCCAAGGTGATGGGCTGCAGACAGAACACGTGAGGACACTCCTGGAATCTTACATCGTGGTGGGCTGTGCTCTGCAGCCTAGAACCCCCCTCAGAGTTAGAAGAACTACTGTCTATCTTGCCTACACCTGTTCCTGCCTCTCCAGCCTGGGCGCTGCGCAGGGTGGACTGTGGGGAGCCCCCCTGTCTCTCTGGAAAGGCCCCATGGGACAGGGCTCAGTCCAGAAGCTGCAGGCTCCTGGCTCCAGGAAGGCAGGAAGGAGCCCCAGTGACAGGAGGGGCCTGGATACGGGAGACATGTTCTCGATAGGGCTTTTCTCCTTTCCGGTCTCTCCCTCCTGTCACAGCCCTGCCCCCGCCGGAAGCGACAGGGGCTGTGGCAGAAGGGAGGGTGGAGCAGGTGAACATGGGGTGCTCCAGTCCCAGGGGAAGGGGAAGAGCGGAGGGGACTGCCCAAGTCAGGCCCTCCGGCATGGCTTCTCTGCAGCTCGTGACCTCCCAGCTTTGTCTCAGACCCCTCCACATGCAGCCCCGACTGTGGATAGTGATGTGGGGTCCTCCAGAGACCCACCTGGAAGCTGCCTTCCCTCATGCCCTCCCCTTAGCTGGGGTGGGGTCCTGAGTCCCACTCCGAGGGCTCCATGCTGGGTTCACATCTGGGCCAGCCCCGGACGGCCACCCAGCCTCTCTGCAGTCACTGTTTCCTCATCTGTAGAACCGAGCACTGCCCCACGGGGTGTGGTAAGAGCTCTGGACGCGGGATGTCAGCACGAGGCCTCAGACGGAGCTGGGCCCCGAGCACCCTCACTGTCATCACACCCACACCAGCCACGGTCACCGCACGGCAGCAGGTGCTGACTTGGGCTTGGTCCTTCAAAGCCACCTTGCTTCCACCGTGTGTACATCTGCACTGCACCTGGCACCGGCCACGGTCCCACGCCCACCGTGGAGGAGGGGGTGTGTGGCTGCCTCCCTGTGCTCGCTCTTGTGCCAAGGATAGTCTCCTCACATCGCCTGCTTTTATGGTCCTTGAAATTTGAGTAGTGGCCTTTAACGTCTTTTATATACCTCCCTAACAGAGTCCCGCCGCCCTCGGGCAAGGACGCCTTACACAGGAGGTCTTCGTTGTTTTCTTACCTGGGGCCCATGTGACAATGGACATGGGGGGATTTCCAGGGAGAAACGACACCCATCCCCGGCTAGCGCTCGGGTTCTCGGTCCTGGTCACCCCGACAGATTTGAGAGGGCAGAAGCCTGAGACGGGCAGATGCTGAAACGTGCGAGATGCGCCTTGGGAACTGAATCTGAACCTGTCTCCGAGCATTGTACATTAAGACTAATGAAGGAAGTGGGACCTTCTGGGCCAGGTTGCCCACGGTTATTGAGAACGGTGCTCATCAGAGGCCAAAAGCCCAGTGCCCACGTTGTAGCCTCTCCCAATGGAAGGACACGGGACACTCACTGACCATAAATGGGTGGGACAGAGGAAAGGATGTTTTCTATTAGAACGGAGCCTTTGCGGACGGTTTGGCCGAGCCGAGCTTTGGGATCTCTGGGGAACGGATGAACCACGAGTCAGCACGGTGAACCAGCTGACACAGGCTTTCTTCTCGGCCCCGCCGGAAAGGGTGGAAAATTTCCTACCGGAAGTCTAATTTTTCAAGAAATCGAAGCATGTATTGAGTAAGGCTGAGGTCTCCGAGGACAGCGGAAAGCAGCTCGCGAAGGCAGAGAGGGCTTGGAGACAGGAGACAACCGCTGTGCCTTTTACCGGCTGCCACGCCGCTGCGCAGGTGGGTGACTGTCCGGCCCTGTCACCCTCCTTTTCACCTGCCACTCCCAGAAATGGAAGTCGCTGCCACGGTGCCTTATCTTCTCGATGGTCAGAAAACAACCCAGAAATGCAGGGTGAGAGCCTAGAAACGGAAGCTTTGGGCGAGTGTCTGGATCAGCATGCCAGTCAGACCCACGGAAGGACCCTCTGCAAGCCTGCCAGACACCCGCCTGCTCTGTGGCTGCTGGGACACCGGGAACAGCACTTTGTAAGAAGAACCATCCTCAGACTGTGTGCTGAGGGCTCCCTGTGAACCAGCTCTTCCTCCAACGCCCCGGGGGATAAACACCAGCCCTGTCCCCGTTCTGGGGCGAGGAAACTGACTCACAGAGAGGCTAAGGAATTCACCTGAGGACTCAGAGCTAGGACCAAGGCCATCCATGCCTTAACAACCCTAACAATTTAATTTCCTGTAAGATTTCAGAGGCAAATGGCACCCCCAGGTCCTTTGAAGCCTTTTCACGAGGGAAAATGCCTCCCGTGTGGTAAAGATTTTCAAACCCGACATCATCTCTGCAAACGAAAGCTTCGTGCAGAAACCCGGAGTGCGCAACCAGTAACGCACGGAGCCCTGGGGGTCCCCGAGCTCTTCTCATAACTGAGTGCCACCTCCCTCGGAGAGGATGGCCGTGCCCACGTGCGCTGGCACGGGCCAGGTGGCCAGCTCACGGCTCAGACGAGGTGAACTCAGTGGCTGAGGACCTCAGGAGACCACCCAGTAGGGGAGGGGGGCTGCTGCTGGACGGTGGGCCACCCACCGAGGGGCCCCAGGACAAGGTGAGCTCTTGAGACCCTTGTCTGGCTTTCTGGTTCTAAGGGTCAGTGGAAACGGGCTCAAAGGCAACCATGGGCGTCAAGAAGGATAAAGATGCTGCTGCCGTTGCTCACCAGTGGCAGCCCAGCCACCATAACTGGCGCCCCCTGAGGGCGTGGTACGCTTTTCTTGTTTGTCTTGGAGACCATTTGGTGCCCCTCTGCAACGGGTGCCCAGGGCAGGATTGACCCCCTCGCCTCCCCCTTAAGCTCCTGTGGTTCACATTTGGTTTGTGACAATGTGGGTGGCTGGGCGTCTCTTTGACACGACAGTTTTTGAGCAACCTCTTTGAGGAATGACCTTTTCTCCTGGACAAAGGGGAAGTTCCATGCCTCTGTTGTTTGGTTGTGTTTAGCCTTTAGTGTTTTTATAAAGTGTAGTGGGCATGAAATAGTGTAGTAGTGTAAAGCCGCCTGGCCCATGCAGGTTCACATTAGATTCAGACAGACGGTAATGAAACAACGGAGCCAAGAACTGGTGAGCCATTAGCTTTAATCCTAGCTTGCAGCCGGCGGGCAAGAAATACACACAGTGGGAAAACACTTCCCTTTCCATTCAGGGCTCCCAAAGCCACTGGCTTATCCGAGTTTCCTCAAATCAAAGGTTTATACCTCACCAGCCTTATTCACCTCTGCTACCCATCTCCTTCTCCTGCACAAACTCTGCACAAACTGGCTTCTCCCTCAGCACTCCGCCATCTTGGCTGCTTCTCCTCTCCTCCACGTGGCCTTTCTCTGCTCTCTTCTAGCATGGGTTCCTCTCCCCCATTTTATAGTGTAGAAATCAAAACTTTTAATGCAATATACAAACAAGGAAGTCTCTGATACAAAGTCACTTAGGGTGGGAAAGGCTTAGTCTTAAAACTAAGCCTTAGGCCAGGGGTGCCCACACTTCTTCAGCTTGCGAGCTACTTATAAGATGACCAAGTCAAAATGATCTACCTACAATGAAAATGCAAAACATAAATTTATTTCTTCTATATTATCATTATTTAAGTTACTATTATTACTATTTAATATTGTGTATTCTTCTTTCACCTTTCTCCTTCTCAGCTCTCTTTTCAGAGGAAAGTCAATGTCATAGTTTTTATGAACAGTCCGAAAAAGCCGCTCCACATTTCCCTTCTTTGGAATAGCAATGGCACACAGACAGATGTGGCAAACACACTTAGAATATGACATAGTGAAAAAAATCCCCTCCCATTCTGTATGAAAGTGGTAGGTTTTAGGCTTCTTGCTCGGACCAGCTACGGCACTCATTTTTATACCCTTTGTTGTATTTAGTTTAAATAAATTGAAGGCTAACTACGCAGCAATGTAACTGAACAAGTTAGCGTGGTTTAACGCGCATGCGTAGGGTGTCAAAAGTTCAGACGTCAGATTGGCTACCCTGTATGCCAATCAAAAGACAAATGTCTTTTTAATGTCATGCGATCTACCCACACTCCCTTCGCGATCGACTGGTAGATCGCGATCGCCGTATTGAGCACCCCTGCCTTAGGCTATGACGACCCTGCCTGCTTCCAGCCTGTCCCCCACACTCAGTGCGAACTATAAGCGAGTAAACATATACATCATATTTACAAGCGTATTTGACCCACAGTCAGTTTCAGGCGTACAACGTGGGGCTTTGACAGGCATACACTTTGCCACGTGGCCACCGCAGCGCCTATCTAGGAGCCATGGGTCCCCGTGCTAAGTTACTAGGACATTATTGACTCTCTTCCCAGTGCTGCACCATGACAGGGAATGAGGCACAGACCTCGCGACATAACGTACAACAGCCACGGGGACGTCGTGGCTCCACAGCTCCGAATTTCACACCTGGTGGCACCTCCCCCCTGTGCTGACTGAGCCCAGTGGGCAGCCCAGGTCTGTTTCCTTGCGTGACAGAGAAAAGACAGATTGCGGAGAGCTTATTTTTGATGTGTTCACCTGGTCCACGTGTTATTATCACAGAAAAAGAGGGGACTCGTGGCGCATGTTAACATGGCCCCAGTCCAATGACAAGCATGATGATGACTTTGTATGTCCCCTGCAGAATTTTTAGACTTGCTTTAGTGTTGCAACATCACGTCAGTATGACTTGCATCCTTCTTTTATTTTTTTTACTATACCATATGCACTTCCCATGTCCCTGCATTGTCCTCAAAACCACAGTCCCCAAGTGCCCAAGTCCCTAACGCCTCGTCCCGCGAGCGCACACCCCGTCCCTCTGAGCCACTCCTCCGGGGCTGAGCATCCAGGTGTGTGTCATGTTTATAACATCAAGTATGCAGGGATGACCGGCGCTTTGACCCGGACCCCAGGGGACCGGGCACTTTCCTTGAGACAGAGTCACGGGTGTCCTGTGCAGGGGCAAGGGTTGGGCACAGATGGTTCTGCATGTGTTTGGTGAAACTGCTTTGCAGGGGCCTGTGAGTGTCCAGCCCCGGGATGCGAAGGGCCTTCGCTTCCTTCCATAAAGGGGCAGGATTGGAGTGTGAGCCGCGGCCTCGGGGCCTCTGGGCCTCCGGGACTTGTGGGAGATGCTTCATCAAAGTGGTGCCGTCCCTGCCCGAGGCTCTGATCACAGTGTGGGGGCAAAGGCTCACCCAGGAACCAGGCGGGGCCCCGGGTTGAGGGCCTGATGCGGCTCACGGGGACGTGGATACTGCCAGCCATGCGTCTAGCAAGGAGCAGCTCTCTGACAGCGATCGGACCCTTCTCTCCTCTCCCGCAGCTCAGGTGTGGGGTGGCCGTAACTTCTGGGAACGGGTCCTTAGCCTCGTGGAGGAAGGGAGGGTGCTGAGGGCTGCCCGGTTTCACTGGGACTTCAGGAAAGCCACTCTTTTGTAGAAATGCATCCCGAATAGTGCAGGAGTCATGCATATACTGAAAAGTGGTACGTTGTGTATCTGAAATTCAAATTCAGCTGGACAGCCTGTGTTTAAGCCGGCAACCCCGTCCAGCCATCACAGACTGGGCGTGCTGCTTTGGGGCGGGGCAGGGGGCTGCCAGGCCACGGACTAGTTCTTGACCCTTCCGACCCATTTCCTCAGCTGGCCTTTAAAGGGCAGTAGTGAGTAGTGTTCACACTGGCCGTCAGAGAGGAATGGGAAGCGCTTGGTTCTAGTAAGTACTCCATTTATAGAGACCACCCCGTGGCTATCACAAAAAGGGGGGCCCAGCCAGGGTTTTTAGCGTGAACTGCACTGCTGTTGTATTTCAGGTATTTCCTTTGCATAACAGACACTCCCGCCAGTTGACAGACTGGGCGTCCAAGTTGTCATTCCCCACCAAAGTCTGGAGACATCCTGCTTGGAATGGTCAGGTGGATGTTTCGTATCATGGCACATTCTAGAATCACCCAGCTTTTTCCATTTGTTCACCTTACTTCCAATGCCCAGTGGCCCACTTTGGACAAATATGGCCCAGGTCCTATCCCACTGATTTGTCCAATTCAATGCAAAGCCCCCTTTTCTACAAACTGACCATTATTTTTTCGATTACCCGAAGTTGTCAGGTCATAGCAATAAGAAAGAGAGTCTATCGACAGCCTTAACGAATGTATTCAACTCAGTTAAACCGTGTTAAGTCCAGGGTTTAACCGGCTCACCAGGGTTTACTGATGGCCTCCCAGAGCCTCAGGCCGCGTGCAGAAAGATGGCGTCTGCAGTGTGACGGTGCCAACCGTGAGCTGTGGTCGTTGACAAAGGCCACTCAGCCGGGAGGGTTTTCACCGGTCTCCTCTGAGTTGGTAACATGCAATGCTGCAGTGACACTTACAATTGGATTGATGGGCATACCTTTTCTCTATAAAATGTGCACATTTTTCTAACTCTGCCAATCTCTTAAAGAAAGAAAAAAGAAAAGACCGTTGGTGTTTCTGAGTATATATGTTGTATTCAGCTAAGAGATGGGGGGTTTTGCTCAGGCTGAGCCATCACCATGACAGCCACACCACCCAGCATGCCTCCCCCCCATGTACAGCTCACTGACAGCCTATCTGCTAGGGTTGTTGATACTCATTGATGGTTAGAATCATGCCCCTGTTATGGCTAACTACTCAGTGGGACTGAGTCACATGATACAAAAAAAAAGGTATTTTCTATAGTATGCTTTCCATGCAATGAAAAACTTCTCATTTTTCTTATTAAAAATACTATAATTTACCTGGATCAAAAATGTGCCCAATACCTAAGTCTTTCCTCTTTTCCAATGAGAACTTTCTATATTTAGGGTAAGTTGGTTTTTTTTTTTTCTTCTTCCTCTAGGAACCTAGGAAACTGATTTCATTGTTTCACAGTAACCTCAATTCCAGATAAATTTAGTTCATCTTTTCAAAGATCACATGTATTTAGGACATTCATTAGGTAATTAAAAGTTCAGCCTTTTACAGTCATTTTTATAAAACGGCGTTCCTCCGGCTGGCCTCTCCGTTGTCAAAGGTACTTTTACTTGGCTTCATTGTCGTGTTCATTCAGCTCCCCTAACGGGCAAGGTTCCTTTGCTCACATCCCTGACTCGTGAGCTCGGGGTCTGAAAGGCGAGCATCAGAAGAGGCGGGAGGAGCAGAAAAACCTTCTCCTGAATTGTCACGGGGGATTTGGGGTGAAGCCACAGTGGGTGGGAAGTTACAGGGGAAAGCCACCACCAGGGCTGACAATTCAGTGCGTGCGCGTGAGGACCGGTCGCCCCTTTGGGGGGTCGGCGTTTCAGGATCGTCTTTGGAAACCTGGAATTCTCTCTTTGGCCCAAGGCAGCGTCCTCTGGCCTCTTGCCAGGGTCACCTTGACGGCCTGGCTGAGTTCCAGGAAGGGAGGGGTGTGCCACGCTGACCCCCCTAGGCCCTCTGGTATTTGGACATATGGTCAGCATTCCGAATGGCGGGAACCCAAAGCGTCCTCCAGAAAGGACGCGCCTGAAGCAACATCTGAAGCAGTGTGATACATTTCACGTTACCCGTAGAGAGGAAGAGATTTATAATCCTGGAGGATAAGCCCTTTTTCCTGGAGCGACTCAGGCCCAACAGTTTCTTGGGGCTGGAACAAAAGATCTCTCACAAGGGGTGATTTATGTCGCAAGCTCTGATGGAAGACACGTTGTCCTGGGTGAAACTGAGAACTTTGGAGCCGGGTTATAACCGTAGGGAAACTAGTGGCCCTACTTCAACAAGCTGACGTGCGCCTGCGTTGAGTTTGTTTTTTTTTTTTCATCTTTATGGGAATTCTTTCAGCTACAGAGTGGTCCGCGCTATAAGCTCATCCTCGTGGCGTGGGGCCCGGCGTGGGCTCCCCAGTCTGCACCCCAGGGTCCTGTCCGGAGTAGGCGGTCCAGATACTGGTGAGACCAGAGTCCTGCGCAGGACAAATGAAGATGTGTCCGTACCGGGCACGCCAGCCTATGACATCACTGTCTTCTCTCGAGTCATCCAACTATGCGAGAGAAGCAGGCAGTAAACAAATATGTTCCTAACAGCCAACGTCAAAGCCGGCGCGGGAAAGGGGAACACAACAGACCTGAAACCCAGAGATGGGGGTGGGGGTGGGCGTGGGGGGTGGGGGGACGCTGAGTGCCGTGTCTTGTCAGCAAGGGAGCTTCAGCCAGAAAACCAGGGTGGCGCGATCTCACTAGTCAAAATATTGATGTGTGCACGGATCCTGTGACCCTTGGCTAACGCACCTGACTCTTCGTACTGTTTACGTGAGACTGGTTGGGCTGGGGGTGGCTCGGAGATGGTTTGCTTTCATGAGAACACACGCTGCTCTCGAAAAATGGCCTACTTTTCATGATGGGGTTTGTGTGTGACACTGGAGCAGTGTCCTGTCCCCGCCTGGAGCAGCACAGTGCCATCCGATGGGCTTGCTTCTCCACCACCTTCCCCAAGCTGTTCCTGTCCTCGGTTTACCTAACACGTGTCACATAAAGCCTTGCCTAATGGCCCTGGCCCTCAGTCCAGCCCACCTCTGTGGTCATTCCCATGGAGTCCCCACAAGTGTAGCCCTGCGGTCAATTACTCTGTGATGTCCTGTGATTTCAGGTGGCCCTGAACGGAACCTTACACTCCCTACAGAGGGAGGGGGGGAAGGGCTGTCCTGGGACCTCGGCATGTACTTCACAAGGGGAGGGGCACCCAGAGCCAGGGAGGGGCCCGGAGGAAAGAGGAGCACAGGGTGGTCCCCGAGCCAGGGACACAGTTGCTCCCTCTGCCCCCCCCCTCCCGCCGCCAGCAGCACCCATGGGCAGCGCCACCCCGGTGCGACCCTGAGGAGCCCAAGGACCAGCAAGGGCAAGGCACTTACTGGGGTTGGCTGGCTGAACCTGCCAGACAGGATGCCGTTTGGACGCAAGTGGCCTAAAACCACAGCTGGGCGCCACGTGGCCCTTCACAGAAGGTGCAGGCCCAGCGGCAAGCTCAAGGCATGGAGAGCCCAGCCAGGCCGGCCCAATGCGGAAGGGCTGCCCCGCTGGGCTGAACAGACGGACGCGGTCAGACAGACTGGAGGAGACACAGGCCAGGTCGGCGCGGGGGTTCGGACCAGGCGCCGGGGGAGACAGCGGTGGACAAGGGTTTTGGAGCCCAGTGAGCTGCAGGGTCTGCCCACATGGGCCGTCAGGAGTTGGCAATATGAGAGAAAGGGGAGAGGAGTGGGGGCCTGGGAGATGGCCGACGGGCAGAGCCCCACTCACACAGTGGCCACGGGAAGCAGGCTAACAGTTCCCTGCCACAGAGATCGCTATCTCGCGGTCAAAGATGGCCTTTATACGGCCACCTGCGTCCCACAAGGAGTCCAAGCGGAGTCACTGTGAACATCATAGGCCCTCATCTCCAGGACATCTCCTCCTTCCAGTGGCCCTATTTTCATTTGGGGAGGGGAGAAGTACTGTTTTTTAAAGTAACAAATGCAAATCCCAGTAAATGAAAATCCCACAGTATTGTGAATAAGTCCGCCTCTTCCTCGGACCTTCTACTTCCGGAACCTTCTGCCAGAGGAACCGTAAATATATTAGCATGTGTGTGTACTGCTCATGAGCATGGTGGCCGGGACATGAATAGCAAATATTTACCTAACGTGGACTGCACGTCAGGCACCATTCGACACGCTCGACAAATGTTTTCCCATAGAAACTCCTCAGAACTACCCTACAAGGTGGGGCTCTAACCATCCCCCCATCTCACAGATGGGGACACGGAGAAGGGGCTTCCCTAATAAAGGAGGGGCGGCTAATGGAGGGCGGGGCTGGGTCAAGACTGCGTAATGCTGGTCACTGGACACCTGGGCTCCGGGACCTGGCTGCTGGCTATCCCTTCCTTCCTCCTCATGGACCTCAGGGCCGTGCAGAACGCTGACCCATCTAAGCAGCTTCTTAGGGATGGCGCTTTGGTCATTTTCAATCTTCTGACTTCCCTGTAGCTTCTCAGTGGTACATTGGGCCAAGTCTTAAAATTGGACTCTTGTAGCCACGATGTTATTTCTGAGATGTTTGCTAAGCTGCTTATCACTGAACCTGGAATTCACTTCGGCGCAGGAAGTGGTTTTTAAGCCAAGGAACCTGCTTCAATGTGCTTGTACCGGATGCATGGAAGGCCACGTCAACAGAGGGTCCCTGGCCGGGGAGACGCCGGGAAGAGTGTTCGTTCTAGTGTCCGGCTTGGGACCATCTTAAGAACGCTGTTGAAACCCCGCTCGTCTGACGCTTGGCTTCCCTCTGAGTGCGTTCGGCAGGCTGGGAGCTTTTCAGAATATGGGTTATTGATCCCAACAATAATTAGTTTTAGTCACACGGAGATCTGATATTAATAATAAATGCGCAGTTTTATGTAAGTAGGCCACTGAGCCCCTGCGTATTTTCCTACTAAGCAATCATTCTGCAGCCCTCGTAGAGAAAATGTCGGTGTGTATTTAGTGGGTGGTTCATTTCTAGTCCATTGAGTTGGCACAGTGTGGCGTATCATTTGACAAAGTTCCATTAAAAGACACACGTGGGCAGTTATTGGTTGATGTTTTGTTTTGTCTTTTCTGCCTGTCTGCCTGAGACGCTCACCCAAGAATTAGTAACGTTCAACAAATTCCCTCTGGCCTTATCTCTGAAAGGTCCCAGCCTGAAATTAGATAACAGCTAGTGTGTTCTTCATAAAGAACAAAACATAGATATTCATCACATCGTATACGGCCTGTGATTGTACTTCTAGAAAGATAAGCAATGGCATTTTATTGTTTATAAAATTCTGGTGTAGTATACCTTTTCCAGAATACAGACGTTCCCATGTTTCATAGATCTCTGCACGTAGCTCGCCTCTCAAATCATGGATACGTTCCTCCTTCAGGTATTTATTGAGCACCTACTAGCCATTAGACTCTGCAGGAAAAGAAGGGGGAGCAAAATGTGAACCTTGTAGAGCTCTGATGGGCTGAGGGGTGGAAATGAAATTGTATTTGCCATTTAAAAAGATCACTACCAGCCTGGCCAGGCGATGGCACAGTGGATAGAGTGTTGAACTAGGACGCGGAGGACCCAGGTTCAAAACCCCGAGCTCGCCAGGTTCAAAACCCCGAGCTCGCCGGCTTGATTGCGGGCTCATCTGGTTTGAGCAAGGCTCACCAGCTTGAACCCAAGGTTGCTGGCTTGAGCAAGGGGTCTCTCGGTCTGCTGAAGGCCCGCAGACAAGGCACATGTGAGAAAGCAATCAATGAACAACTAAGGAGCCACAACAAAGAATTGATGCTTCTCATCTCTCTCCCTTCCTGTCTCTCTGTCCCTGTCTTTGTTTCTCTCTGTCCCTGTCACACACACACAAAAAGATCACTCCCACAATTCTATGAATATGATAAAAAGAAAATACCCACTCATATATTTGAAAGGGGTGAATTATATGTCCATAATGCTGTTCTTTAAAAAAAAAAAAAAAACCCTCTGGATGTGTAAGGAAAAGTACACAGGAAGCAGATGGTGGGACTGAACTCAGAGGCCCCGGTGCATTCTTGAGTATTTCTGGTCACGACCAAAGGGGAAACATCCCTTGCCTGCTATTAAAATAACGTGGAAAAAGAATCAATCTCTCCATAATCAAAGTTCCTCTTTGAACGAAGTGCAGAAGAAGCCACATGCTTATGTGGAAGAGGTTACTTGCCAAGTAACACAAGAGCTAGGATCACACAAGTTCTGTCTTGAGTGAATTTAAAATATACCTTGCATGCTTTGCTCTTTCTCATCTGGTGTGCCGTGTGGTCATTGTCCCCCAGTGCTGGGCTAGGACTGGAGGGCCAAGGATGTTGAGTGTGGACCGCAGTGATGTTTGCGAAGCGGCCAGAGGGGCCCCTGGCCGAGAGCAGAGCACCAGTCGGCGGAGGCTGCCATCAGCCAACCTTCTCACGGGCTAGTTCAGGAAGGACGGCATGGAGCTCACCGGGCAGAGACGAAGGGAGGGTTTTCTCTGTTCCATGTGAGTTTTTCTTAGTAGAAGATCCCCACCCCCACTGAGGCTGAGTGCCCACAGAGATAATCAGCTAGATTTGAGCTTTCACGGGTCCAGGCCCCCGAGTCTGTTGGCTCGTGTGTTCTGCGGTTGAGCTCGACGCTGATTAGACTAGGAGCTCTGGTTAAAGACAGATAAAGAGCTTCTTGTCTTATAAAATGCCTTTCTTGGATCCTCTCTGGCTTAGAGCCTGCGCCCTGAGTAAGCATAGCGTCCTTGCTCTATCCTCCTCTCCCCGAGACCTTCTTGAATTGCTGTCGGCAGAAAGCAGCAGAAATGCGTGGGTTATTCTGATCATCGTGTGACCATTGCCTCAAACCGCACAGTTTGTAAAATCTGCCTGTGGCATTTGTCACAATCAAAGGCCCAAGAAATCATCATCTTATGATGACAACCCCTAATAAATTCTGCATGACAACTAGACACCCAGTCATTTATTTTATCACCGTCAACTATCCCTATGAATTCTTTTTTTTTTTTTTAAGTGAGAGGAGAAGAGATAGTGAGACAGACTCCCTCATGCATCCCAACTGGGATCCACCTGGCAACTCTGTCTGGGGCCAATGCTTGAATCAACCAAGCTATCTTTAGTGCCGGAGACAAGTGCTTGGACCAACAGAGCTATCCTCAGCATCCAAGGCTGAGCCACTGGCTGCGGGAGAGGAAGAAGGAGGGTTAGAGAAGCAGATGGCCACTTCTCATGTGTGCCCTGACCAGGAATCAAACCTAGGATGTCCACACACTGTGCCAACACTCTATCCACTGTGCCAATCGACCAGGGCCCCCATGCATTCTCAAGAAATGTCACTGACTGAGATACTGTCATCTTTTAAACCAGGACAAGGAAGGAACAGACTGTCGATTGAGGAATGTTTGTTTATTTTTATTGGTTTGGAACAGTGTAAGTATCCAGCAGAATTGCATAGAGGTGTTGAAAGAAAGCTACTCCCAGGGATGCCGCCACAACACCGATTCCAGAAGCTGTGTTACCTTGTCCCCTGCCTCGTCAAGGTGTGAACAGCACATGAGAAGTAGATAAAAGAATGAAAACTACACCCGCTGTGGTGATAGTACCAGGGTTCTCCAGTACAACCTGTAGGTGAGAAGCACTGATTTAAAAAGAGCTTTTAGGGCAGCTTCTTCACGCCCCTCAGGATGCACTCCCCGCCTCTCAGTCGACGGGTGGAAGCAGGTCTGCATCAGAGTGACACGTGCAGACCTCCCAATCCGTACGCAAGAGGCCATTCTGCGAATAACCACTGTCTTCATTTGAAACAAACATTGCCAGAAAATAATTATGGAGGTGCTTGAAAGCGATCCGTCTACTCTTCTGCCTTTTACTGCTTTCCTGTTCCAACGTAGATGGGGTTTTTGTATATTTTTGGTCACCTTCTCTAACAATATATTCCGGAATACAATCTCTAGTTCCCGAGGGGTGGGGATAAGGAGATGAACAGGACAAGAGTCCGGAAAAATATGGGCGCTCGAATCACCATGGAACTCACAGCAGCTGTGACCTTCTTAGCGTATAATCTGGAGTAATAAAAAATTTGGATGTTTTACCAAAATGTTCAGAGCCACAAGAGAAAGGATATTGCGACAGCCAGTGGCTAGGCGAGTCAAGGAGAAGGAGTTGAAGCCACCGTGTCTTAGAAGAGCTTACTGTTGGGTAGACGAGAGCCTAGATAGCAAGCACCCTCCACACCAGAGGCACTTTACACCTGAGAAAATACAGTGCACAGCTGTGTGCTGATGGCTTCTTTGAGAGGCGTTTCCTGTAGGATCCTTTTAACCCGGTTTCACATAAAATATCAGGCTACCAACGGGGTCATCACGACGTACTACGTAGTCTGTGCTATAGCGCAGCCGAGGTTGTAAGAAAAGACCCTGACGCGTTGTTATTTCTTACCGTTAACATCAAAAAGGACGTCAGCCCTGCTAACGTTTTAGGAACCAGGAAGCCTCACCACCGGCCGCCGGCCAAGGGGCACAAAGACCCAACCCCTTGATCTTTCCCGAGCTTTCTAATCCCAGGTCGCAAATGTCCAGCCGCGGTGACTTCCGGTTCGTTCTTAATCCTCGCCTTCCTTCCCCCGTGTCCCAGGGACTCGCGGACCCTTCCGGAGAACGGAAGCCCACGTGCTGCCTCCCACTGTCACTGAGAGCGAGAGTCCTGTGCGTTTTGTCCTGTAAGGGTCCCTATTAGCCAGATACCCTCGTCGTGATCTAGTCCTGGTTTTAGCAGGTACACAGGTGAGCACGGTGAAGAGAGCTGTGTGTTCTTGGACAGCAGCTAGAGAGTGTGTCCACGTTGACCGGGAATACACGTGTTCTGGCAGCGGGAGACCGCCTTTCCCCTTCATCCGACCATGCTAGGATTAACTTAATTCCCTGGCCGGGCGTGGAGGAGTCCACCCTTTCACGTTAATGCCCGTGTTTGAACATGTTTTCAAAATTGGATTAGCGTGTCGCCCTAGACCAGGTAGGAGAACGGCCCGACCGACTGTGAATTAATGGCAGATATGTTGTTTTTGGATTTAGGGCCCTTGCAGTCTTCCAGGGTCAGCATTTCTAGTGTCTGTGGAGAGTACTTTCTGAGGGCGTAAGAAGGAAACTCGTCTGTGTGCTGTTTCCACAGACCAAGGGGCTTAACTTGTCAAATGACCTCATCCTCTATTCCCCCAACGAAGCAAGTGAACAGCAACACAGTATCAGAGAGGCCTGAGCTCCAGTTATTGGAGCTTTAGTTAGACCCACTGGGGAACTCCAGGTGCCTTGGTTATTAGCTCCTGCTCGGGGGAAAAAAATAAAAAAGACATTTCTTCCAACACATGAAATCTTGCTGGGAAGGTCAGATTACAGCTGTTCCCCCACCACAAGATTTTTAGACTATGGTGTGTGTGTGTGTGTGTGTGTGTGTATGTGTGTTTAATGTGGATGAGTGTATGTCTTTGTGTGCATTCTTGGAATTTACCCAGACACTAGTGATGTTTTCACCCATAAAGCCGATCATCTGGTGACCAGACTATCTCGAATTTTAAAAAGTATGAACTCAACAACAATAAAAAAATTAATAAAATAAAAGAACATCACCCCGATACACTGATGAGCGTTTCCCGCACAGTGACATGTTACACAGATTCTAGACCTGCCAGAGAGAGCCAGACCGTGACGGGAGGGCGGACGTGCCCGGGCTGCGGAGTCCGAGAGGAGATCTCTTAGCCGGGGGTTTGTCTTTGCCTCTGGGAACATTGTGTCAGTTTGCGTCTCACCTCTCTGATGCCACGAGCCTCCTTGACCCATGGAAGACTCTCCTGCTTAGGGCTTTCTCTGTGGAGGGACAGACCATGATTAGCAGATGGACTGTCCAGGATGGGTGTGGGTCATGCGGAGCTGCAACACACGGTCCCCAGTCAGGCGACGTGGGTGGTCCTCCCACTCGTCTCGGGTTTCATGCGGTGCCCTAGTGTTAAATTCAGTGCGTGGCGGCCATTCTATTGACAGTGCGTCTCGTGATCAAACTCATTCACCTGAAGAGAAGTGAGGTTGACCCAAGGTCTCCAGGGTTGGTGGGGTTTTTAGTTTGTTTGTTTGTGTTTCTGTATCCTCAGAATCCTTTCGGTTGTTGAGTGACAGAAAACCAACTCAGCGTGCTTAAAGGCTTTAAAGGGAAGATGCTTCTGCCCCACATAACTGGAAAGCAAGCGGCCAGGGCCCAGACGCTCATCCGGCCCCGCCTCTCCAGCTGTGTCTTGGCCAGGGTCTCTTGCTACGATGGTCAGGGAGGCTGCTGGCGTCCTCAGACTCACGTGCTCTCAACCTGGGGACCACATTCAAGACACCCTCTGTCCTGAGACTTAGCAGCAAGGTCTGGAGGGAGCTGTCCACTCGGCCTGGTTTTCCTCACATCCCTGTCCCTGACCAATCCCTGTAGCCAGGAAACTGGGGTCACTCTCACCAAACGTGGTTTTCATGACAATTCTTGTGACTGTGGGTGGGGTCTGATCTACCCAATCCACTCAGGATAGTGTCCATAGGAGTACGAGCTTCTGTTACCAGCAGAAGGGGTGAAGGGTTGATGGATAAAGGGAGGGTGGAGAAGGATGTTTGTAACAGCAATGGTGGAAATGTAAAAATAGAATCTGGATGAGATAAACCAAAAAGATATTCAACAAACACATAACATCTCTGACACAGAAGGCTCTTTGCTAGGTCGTCTGGGAGGTACCAGAAGTACGAGAGATAGTTCCTATCCCTCAGGAGCCGGCGTCCTAGTGAATTCATGCAGCAAACATTTCTGGAGCTCCCCGCACGTGACGCCCATTTCTGAGCATCTCTTTAACCACACCGGGCACCATGCGGGGAGCTGGTTACTCCACGGCGCCGAGTAAGGCAGGTCCGGCTCCTGTGTTCATGGAGTTTGAACTCCGTGCGGGGAAAGGAGGGGATTTCTGTGCAGGGCTCTGACCACAGAGAGAAATCACACTCCAGGCCAGGGTCCCTCAGACACTACTCTGGAACCCCAGAGCCCTCAGCGTCCCCGAGGAGCCCGGGCATGCGGATCAGGGAGCGCCGTCACTCTGACTGTGAGGCCCGTGTTCACAAGGCCCCCTCCTCCGGTGTCAAGGTGGAGGAGGCTCCTGTCTACATCCGGGGTCGGCCCACGAGGACCCCTGGGCCACATCCATCTCTTGTTATAAAGTTTTATGGAAACAGCCCCGCCCAATCACATACACGTCTGCTTTGAGACGACCAGGCCAGGGCTGCGAGGTCCTTACAAAGACTGTGAGGCCTGCAAAGTTCAAAATATTTGCCATCTGACTGTTTACAGGGGAAAAAATTGCTGAGCCTTATCCTAGCAGGTGAGGTAAACCCGTAAGTAGAGCCAACATCACCAACATCGTAAGGGTGCAAACCAAGTGGTCACAAAGGGGCCCGACCTTGGTTCAGTGTTGAAATTCTTAATACTGTAGAAACGTTTTCCTTTGCACTGGGAACCACAGGTTACAAAGCTGGTCCTGCTAGAAAGTGCAATCCGTGTTAGCACAGGGAGTTGCCCCAGGTGTGCGCAGGGTGCCGGGGAGGGTGACCGGCAGGGCCCTCACCTGCAGAGACAGGACAGGGAGTGGGCGTGGGCGTTCCCGGGGAAGAGAAGCCTAACCCACAGTGACTCCCACAGTGAGGAGCTCCTTGTCTGGTGTCTATAGTCATGCAGAAGGGGCACTTCTCGGCTTCGTCCACTCGCAGCTGAAGACCACCCACCCCTGGGGCAGCTGCTCTGTGGCTCTCTCCTCGCAGTCCCGGGGGGTGGGGGGGCAGTGGTGACACACCTTCACCCGACAGTGTCTGATGGTGAAAATGGAAGGGAGGGAGGGAGGGAGGGAAGAAAGCCATGTTCCCTCCCTTGCATTGCACTTTCTTTATCTTTTTAAAACATTTTATTTATTGATTTTACGGAGAGAGGAGGAAGGAGCGAGACATATAACTATACACACACACACACACACACACACACACACGTATCACTTAGGTTGTTCATTGCTTGCTTGTCCTATGTGCCTTGATGGGGCAAGCCCAGGGCCTTGAACCAGTGACCCCAGCATTCCAGGTGGACACTCTACCCACTGCGCCACCACATGCCAGGCACACTGTACTTCCAATTAAGGAAGAAAATCTTTCCAGAAAGCTCCCAGCAGACTCACGCTGACCAGGGTCGGACCCGTGGGGGCAGGGAGACGGCCATTTTCAGCATCAGGGGCGGTAGGGAGCTCCGCCCTGAGCAGGACTGGGGCTGACCCCTGGAGGCACGGCAAGCAAGTGGATGGCAGGCGAGTGGGGCACAGGGGCGAGACAGTGCTGCTTCCCTGGCACAGGCTCATTGTGGAACGTCCTCGGCTCAGGGGGGAGCTCCTGAGGCACAGAAAACAAGACTCGGTTCACACAGAACATAAAAACATCAGATTGACTCAATTATGTCAAGACCACGTCTACCACAGAAAGGCAATTCCACAGGGCTCCCAAGAGAGGGAGGGAGGCACAGTGGGGTCCCCGGTGGTCACACACACCCCACCCCACCCCATCGCCAAAGGTCATGGGTCTGTTTCTGGGTGCCACTGAGTCGTTTCTGAGGGATCCGCGGGAGGGGAAGGGAAGCTGTCCCTGGAAAGATACCTCGTCAGATCCTGTTAGATAACACTGGGGAACAATTTATTTTTCATTTTCTGTTGCATGAGGTTTTAGAACTGTAGTTATATGGTTCTGCATCGCTGATTCTAAATATGAAATCTGTTTTGGGTGCATGCTTCAGCTTTTATGCAATTTTAATTTCTTTTTGTTATAGTTAATGGCATGCATTGGTTTTTAAATTGGAGTTAAAGGACAATGACTCTTGGATTGAACATAACCACAAGGCAATTAAGGTTTTACAAACATCACTTTTACATAATTGTAGTTGTTTTTAAATGTAAAAAATTATTATCTGATATAAACACCCTCTTATTTTGTTTTAAGACTGAATCATGGCTTCTTCGAGTAGGCATAAATGTAAGAATAGTCCTGACACCTTCTGTTATATATGTGGCTGTTACACACTTCAATGTCAAAGGCGCAATATTTCATCATTTGTGACACGTGCATGTATTGCCTATTTTCAAGTTCCCCTTGGTGATCAAGACAAGAACTGGGTTCCTCATATTGTGTGTCATAATTGTGAGGAAATGCTTTGTGACAGGACAAAAGGAAAACACAAAGGAATGCCTTTTGGTATTCCCATGGTTTGGCGTGAACCTAAGGACCACAGCAGAGACTGTTATTTCTGTCTGATCCATACAAAGGGCATCGGCAAGAAAAAAATGGCATATGATCGCATATCCTGATATTCCTTCAGCAATACGACCTATCCCACACTCTGAGACACTCCCGGTTCCAGTTTTCAATGGGTTTATTTCTTCTAAGGATGAAGAAAGTGAACATGGTGATCAAGTGTATTTTGACAAGATGGTTGTAGAATCTGAAGAGTCTTCTTCTGATGCCAAGCAGTCATTAACCCCTCAGCAGTTTAGCCAACCCGAATTGAATGACTTAGTAAGAGATTTGGGCCTATCAAAGAAAGCAGCTGAGTTATTAGCCTCCAGGCTTCAAGAAAAGAATGCACTTCACCAGTCAGCTAAAGTATCCCATTTCAGGAAGCATGAACAAATTCCTGTGGACTTTTTATCCAAAGACAAACACTTTGTTTAATGTCATGATATCAGTAGTCTTCACAGCCAGCTAGGTGTTACCACTTACAGTCTAACAGAATGGCGGCTATTTCCTGACAGCTCTAAACGGAGTCTGAAATGTGTTCTCCTACACAATGGTAATGTTTATGCAGCGGTTCCAATTGGTTATTCAACTCATCTGCAAGATGATAATGACATACAAATTGTCCTCGACTTTCTGAACTACGAGGAGCATAACTGGATCATTTGTGTGGATCTTAAAATGGTAAATTTCCTGCTAGGACAACAGAGAGGTTTCACGAAGTATCCTTGCTTTCTGTGTTTGTGGGACAGCCGAGCTTGGGAGAAACACTGGACACAGTAGGAGTGTCCGAAACGTGAAACTCTGGAAGTACGGATGCAAAATATTGTGAATGAACTTTTAGTTAGTTGAGACAGGATCATTTTTCCCCCACTTCACGTCAAACTTGGCTTAATGAAGCAGTTTGTTCAGGCTTTGAATAGAGAAAGTCAGTCTGCTTTTCCTGCCTTGTCTTTCGAGAAGGTAAAAGCAGATGTATTCGATGGACCTCAAATTTGAACCCTCATACATGACGAAGGATTTGCCAGGAAGATGAATAAGGAGGCGAAAGCAGCATGGCAGTCTTCTGTGGCAGTTACAAAGAACTTCCTTGGCAACAAAAAAGCGGAAAACTATGAACTTCTGGTTCAAAGGATGCTGTTGGCTTTCCGTGACATTGGATCTAACATGAGCGTTAAGAGTCACTTCCTGAACAGTCACCTTGATAAGTTTCCCGAAAATCTTGGAGCTGTTCGTGATGAGCAGACAACTGCTGGAGCATCAAACGAGATTGTCTTCAACAAGTACACAAAAGCAAGAGCTACGAATGCAAATTTTTGCCTGAATAGAATTTAAATAAATTTTGCGCAGATTTTATAATTAAAAGAAGTGTTTTAATATGTTCTATTTCAAAATTGTAGACAAATTCTGATGCAATCCTATCTTTTAGTGTATTAGTGTATTTACTGCATTATATAAACTATTATATTTTCACAAAGATGACGCCCAAGAAGACATTCTACTTCATTATGTTAAACCAAAGGTTGAAAATTTTACAATAAGATGAAAACCTGAAATCTTGAGTTGCAAAAAAACTGTAGCTTACAGAGAAAAACTCACGTCAGATTTGAGATCAGCACACTCGAGTTAGATGAGAACAAGTGTTTTTGTGGACGCAACAACAATTTTGTTCCCAGTGTAAGTAAATGATATTTGGGGCATGTCTGTGGAACGTGAATTCTTATCTAAATACCGAATGGCTCTTTGGTGAGATGATATTGGATGCTTCGGTGGAGTTTATGACCAAGTCATTTTTCTCCCTGACTTCTGTGAGCAGACATGTTTATGTTGCTATATTCGTTCAAAAAGAGAACGTCTGAAATCTGTAAAATATCATTTTTCTTGGCCAAAGCACACCTACATTCCACACAGGAATTTCACTATTACTTACTCTTTATAAAATAAAGTTAAAACGTCTGTTGCAGTATTTACCTTAAATATGATTTTAGTTACAATTAAGCTGAAGTATTTTATTTTTTTCTCCCTCAAACTATAATAATTTTTGAGTAGATGTTGGGAAGATGGCATATTACATTAATCTCCATATGAAAGAGAGAATGCATTCTAGTTCCTTACAGAAAATGACTACTGTTATTCTTAGAGATTAAATAACATGCATACCCTTGTTAGGAATTAAGGTAAGAAAATATCCCGTGAACGTGCCCTATGCAACGTACCATAGCAACGACCTGCCTCTCACTATCTCTCTCTTTTTGTTCTGTTTGCTCAATCCTTCCCTGATTAAAAGCAGATACAGCCTAACCAGGTGGTGATGGGGTGGATAGAGCATTAACCTGGGACGCTGAGGACCCGGGTTCTAAAACCCCGAGGTTGCTGGCTTGAGCGCGGACTCACCAGCTCCAGCGAGGGGTCGCTGGCTTGATCGTGGGATCACAGACATGATCCCATGGTCACTGACTTGAGCCCAAAGGTCGCTAGCTTGAAGCTCAAGGTTGCTGGCTTGAGCCCAAGGTTGCTGGCTTGAGCCCAAGGTCTCCGGATTGAGCCCAAGGTCTCTGGCTCAGCTGGAACCCCCCAGTCAAGGCACATGTGAGAAAACACTCAGTGAACAACTAAGGTGCTGCAACTATGAGCTAATACGTACTTCTCATTTTTCTCCCTTCCTGTCTGTCCCACACACTCTGTCTCTCTCGCTTAAAAAAAGAAAAGAAAAGAAAAGAAAAGGTAGGTGCAGGCATGCCGCACTTTACTGTGCTTCATAGATGTTGTGCTTTTCACAAATTGGAGGCAAAATCCTCTGCCAACCCAAAGGTTATGACCCACCTTGTTGCAAAGGGCCAGACCCAAACCCGCGGTAGCTCCGAGAACAGGTGGAACCCGCGGTAGCTCCGGGAACATGTGGACTCCGAGAGCACGTGGACTCCGAGAACACGTGGAACCCGCGGTAGCTCCGAGAACACGTGGAACCCGCGGTAGCTCCGAGAACACGTGGAACCCGCGGTAGCTCCGGGAACATGTGGACTCCGAGAGCACGTGGAACCCGCGGTAGCTCCGGGAACACGTGGATTCCGAGAACACGTGGAACCCGCGGTAGCTCCGAGAACACGTGGATTCCGAGAACACGTGGAACCCGCGGTAGCTCCGGGAACACGTGGACTTCCGCAGAGGAAGCCCAAAGACGCCACAGAAGGGCCCTTCACCCGAGAAGTCTGGACGTTGAGACTTACCGCTGACCCCTGAGAAAGGAGTCAGCACTGAAGTTGACGTGCAGTCCCCCAGTGGCCTGCCGTCTGCACCCACGTGCAGTCAAGGACAGGTGTCTTGAATGGAGACGTGTCTTGTCTTTCCTCTGTGGTTTGAGGAGTGAGTCTCAATGTGACCTTTGGAAAAACTTCCAAACAGCCTCCGGTAATTCGGGGACCCCTTACAGCTCAGAGCCCCTTGAAGCCCGCAGACGACCCTCAGAGAGGGCGGGAAGTCTGCGGGGGCCCTTGGCTGGGCCCCGGCCCCCTCGGCGCGCTGTGAGGGGGGCTCTTTTTTTAGCTGCGGTGTTTGCTTTTGGAGCTCAGCTACCATTTGACTTTCATTCTCATCCTACATCTGTAATTTGGAGAGAAAGTTTTCAAAAACATTTTCTTGCCACAATAGCAATTATTCTGGCAGGAGAGGGATCTTCCTTTCTCCCGGTTAAGAAAGGGAGACGAAGTAATAGAGCGCTTTGGGGGTTTTCCCAACCCTCAGATTACAGGGTGGGACGCCCCACAATGACAAGGGAGGACTGTCAGATGTCATGCCATTGGCCAGTCATGGGACTTATACAAAATTACAGCCCAGGGCACAACCAAGAGGGCCGTGAGAGGTCCACGCGGCGCTGCTCGGAAAGGCCCAAGTCTGGAATCGATTAACGAAAAACAAATTAACCAACAATTATGGCGTGCCTTGTTTATTTTTGTAAAAATCTCTGAAACAAAGCACAAGTTCTCCCCACAGGTACTCATCGTCACACGCCCCCTGCAAAGGCGTGCTTGGAGCAGAATTTCTGCACACGGGGAAGGTCTCCAGCCACCGTGGAAACACCGCTGGGTCACGACGTTCCGGAACTGGTGACTTACAGTGGTGCGTGCCAGGAGGGGACGTGCCAAGGCAGCTGCGGAGGACCTGGCGTCCTGGTGCTCCTTCCACGTGTGAATCGTCACTCCCCCCCACACACACACACACCCGACAAGTTCTGCCATTACAGATGCTACCGAGGCCACCCTTCTTCTCCCGAGGTCCCTTAACGGCTGGAACTCCTTTCACCACCAAACCCGATGGGTGCCTGCCTCCCGGAGGCCTGCGAACCTGCTTCCCCCCTCCTGGCCTTCTGTTGCGTTGATGGAAGCCCCTGGATCTCCGAGTCCTGACGATGTCCCTTCTCGTTTTGCCCACCGAGCTGTTAAGTCCCCAAGCCTTGCTGATTTGCTCTGAGAACGCCCCCCGCCCCCAGCTCTGTTCATTGTCACCGCCACCCTCGCGTCTGGTTCTGATGTCTTCATTCCGCGCTGCCAAAGCACAGCCCCATGGTTGTTCATTTCCCCGGACTGGCGGGACTGAGTAGCTCAAATTGGTACTCGGCTTAAAATAACAGAAACATATTCTCTTACTGTTACGGAGGCCAGAAGTCTCACATTGCGGGCTTCTGGTTTCCAGCGGGCTGCGCTCCCTCAGAGGCGGTCCGCAGGCTCCGTCCGCGCCTCCGTCCACCTCCGCGGGTCGCTGCAGCCCTCCCACGCTGGGTAGCTCCAGCCTCTGCCTCCTCCTTGTGTCTCTCTTTCTTTCTTTTTCTTTTTTTAACTTTCTTTTTATTTATTCATTTTAGAGAGGAGACACAGAGTGAGAGAGAGAGAAAGGGGGGAGGAGCTGGAAGCATTAACTCCCATATGTGCCTTGACCAGACCAGTGCAGGGTTTTGAACTGGCGACCTCAGTGTTCCCAGGTCAACGCTTTATCCACTGCGCCACCACAGGTCAGGCTTGTGTCTCTCTTTCTTTGCGCGCCGTTCTTCTCTGTGAGTCTGTGTCCAAATGTCCCTCTCCTCTGAGGACGCAGGTCACTAGATCTGGGCCCACCCAATGCCATTCAGGCCTCAGCTTAACTTGATTCCATCTGCCAAGACCCCGTTTTAAATAAGACCACAATCACAGGTACGAGTTTAGGACATGACCCGGCCTTTCTGGGGAGAAGACACAATGTATCCCTTCATATCCACTTGAAATGTTCCTTCCCAGAGACCCCCTTTCCTATCACTCCATTGCATAAAAGTCATCTTGCCTGTGGGAGACATCCTGATGACTTCAGCTGGGTGTTCCAGCGCTTTGCGGGTCTGGCCAGTGGCCACCCTCCTAGTCTTGCCTCCCATCGCCCCCCCTCCCCTGCCCTGGCTGATCTACCGACTGTCCCAGAAACACTCCCTGTGCTCTTCCAGTATCTGCATCTTTGCCACCCTAACCCACACACAGTGACATCCAAGTCCCAGCAGCTCCCACAGGTCCCTCTCAACACCACCTGCTGGGGTCTCTTTCTCTGTTGTCTTGAGGACCCCAGCCCACAGGGATCCCCTCTCCTCTCAACTTTCTGAGCTACACGGAGCTGATCATCTAGAGGGGCCTTGATACTGCTCTTGCGATAAGTAACTAATGTCACAGAACTCACTGGGCATGTACCAAGCACGTGTGTTGTCCCGTGTGAGTCAGTGGGCACGTACCGAGCACGTGTGTTGTCCCGTGTGAGTCAGTGGGCACGTACCGAGCACGCGTATTGTCCCGTGTGAGTCAGTGGGCACATACCGAGCACGCGTGTTGTCTCGTGTGAGCCTCAGCAGTTTCACACCGTAGGCACCATGCGTCACCATGCCGTGGATTAAGACGATGGAAAAACGCGCTGCCCAAAGTCTGACGACTGAAGGAGAGGTGGAGCCGGGAGTCACACCCAGTGTGTCTGACTCCCAGAGTCCTCGCTCTTCCCCTCTTAACTCTGCTGCTTCCACTGGTGGGTGCTGGTTCTTGATGTCCAGGTTTAGTTTCCACGATCAGAACATAAATTCTCTGCGCATTGAAATGAACCCTGGACTCTGGTGATTCAGACGGCATCTGATTATGTGTTGAGACCCATGTCATGGTTATTCACCTGTCACTCAAACCCGTCAAAGACACAGCCTTGGGGTTTGACTGAAGTCTGGGAAGGTCAGGTGTCTTGCCCATTCTCTCTGGGGCCCCCAGCCCACCCCTGGGGGAGCCTCGCTTCTCTCCAGCCTCAACAGTTTGTACCCATCCGGCTCGTTATGTGGCTCAGGGAGGACCCTGCGGGGACATGCTGATTTGCAGACTATTCTAGTAAGTGGAATGGTGACTATGCAGACACGTCTTATAGGTGGTAATGTGGGGGGAACAAGGCCGTGAGCCGCCATCCTCGCTGTTGATGGGTTGTAATGATGATGACTGTGTGTGGAAGACCCCAGCCGCGGATCCGGTGTGGTCCCGTCACCCAGTCATGGATCCGGCGTGGCCCCGTCGCCCAGCCGCGGATCCGGCGTGGCCCCGACGCCCAGCCGCGGATCCGGGGTGGCCCCGTCGCCCAGCCGCGGATCCGGCGTGGCCCCGTCGCCCAGCCGCGGATCCGGCGTGGCTCCATCGCCCCGTCAGCGCCTGCATTTAGTGTTCACATTGCCCAGGGAGCATGACGTTTCTGTCGGCCAGTTGTCTGACCAACAACTCTTGCTGTGACCAGATCATCACGGCCTATGCTTGTTGACGGAACAACCTTTAACTCTTGTTCCGGGATTGTGTAGCATCTCAATTAGCTAGAGAGAGAAGGGCCTAACTTACCACAAAGAATGCCTTCTCGTGGCTCCACTACCAGGGGACATTACTGACCTGTAGGGACACTTTAGAGCGTATTAATTTTTTTTTTTTTTTTGCATTCCATGTATAGTTTAAAATACTTCTTTTTCTCTAGTTTCATGAACACTCATTGGATGTCTAAAATGAAAGCTGGCTTGTTTAGCTCCGTCACACCAGTGGGTGTATGACATATACTAGCATGTTTGTAAAGCACAAGTGATGTCCCATCAGCAGCGGGTCAGAGGGTACCTGAGGCTCCTGGCACCAATACCCACCCGTTAGGCAGAGGGAAGGGAGAGCCTCTATGGTGAGTAGTGTGAGGAGGGTGTGGCAGGGTTTAAATGGACCCTCCTGGCCTGACCAGGCGGTGGCACAGTGGATAGAGCACCGGCCCAGGACACTCAGGACCCAGGTTGGAAACTTTGAGGTCGCTGGCTTGAGCGTGGGCTCACCAGCTTGAGCATGGGATCATGGACATGACCCCATGGTCACTGGCTTGAGCAAGGGGTCACTGGCTCAGCGGGAGCCCCTGGCCTAGGCACATATGAGAATGCAATCAATGAACAACTAAGGAGCCACAACGAAAAATTGATGCTTCTCAGCTCTCTCCCTTCCTGTCTGTCTGTCCCTTTCTCTCTCTCTCATTCTCACTAAAAAAAAAATAAGTAATAAATAAAATAAATAAATAAATAAATGGACCTTCCTGGCATCCAGTGGGAGCCATAGACTTGGTGGAGTACTGACTTGTTCACCGGAAGCCAGGAAGGGCTGTATATTTCAGGTCCTGGGTGGACATTAAGGAGATTGGCAGGTCGCCCTCACACCTAGAATGACCCATCAAGCAGGTCTGATGGTCGCTGTGACTCTGACAGGGTCCATCTCAGTGGCAGGTTCAGTCCCGCCTACCTTAGTGGCAGGAGTGAATAGGTGGCCGTGGCCCGTGTCACCAGGTCACCTCACCTCCCCAACATCATCCAGGTCCTCGACATAATTTCTTCTGACATTTTTCCTGAGTTGCCCAGGTTAACTGCCCCAGACCACCCTTCACATGGTTAGTCTGAGCACACGGGGGTCCTCGGCCTGGAAAGCAGGGTGCTTTGCAAGTGAGACTGAGGACACGGTGACAGGAGCCCCTCTCCCTGCAGCGGGAGAGCAGAAGCTCCCCACGTATCTGGACCCGATGCCCCGGCAGCCGGGCTCAGGAGCCTTCCCCTCCAGCCAGCACCTCGACTTGGATATCACATACGGGCTCATAAAATGGGACGTGTTTTTGATACATGGGGTAAAAGTCATTTCTTCCCCTCTCTCGAAAAATGTGCTCCTCTCTCCTCACCGCAGCTGGGAGCTTCGAATGGGAACACATCGCCAGGAATTTGGCAGAAACCATATATTCATAAATACACACAAAATTTGGTGGGGTTTAAAGAAAAACAGAATGGAAAGAGCAGATTGTCAGGTTGAGACCCAGACGTACCTTGAGACCTCCCCCCCCACCACCACCAAAAAAAAAGAAGAAGAAAATGAGTTTGTTTCTAATGGGTTATTCATTCGTTTTGCAAGGACGGCGGCCAGGCGCTCTCTGGGCCCTGATAGGAGGTGCAGGCGGAGAGGTGCCCGCGCCCCCGGCCCAGGGGAGGGGGCAGGGTGCACTGGGCAGGCCCCTGAAACAGAAGCGATCCGTTAGCATCCAGCAAAGAAGCTGCACCCGCCCTGGCTGCCCCTTTTTGTCTCACAGACCAGATGGCAAGTATTTCTCTGCAAGAGCCAGTGAAACCAGAACTCTGGTCCGTCCTGGCGGCCCCCCTCGGAGAGGCATGTGGGAGGGGGGTGGGCTTGCCGGCCTTCTGGCCTTTCTCTGTGTCCTACAGCTGCTGTCGTCTGACACTTCATTAGACCTCCCTCCAGATAGCGCGGCTCCGCGGCCATGGCAGGGCTGACATGATATCTCTGAGACGTGTCTGTTGACGCCGATGTCATGTGGCGTCTCCCGGCAGTGACTCAGCCCTCCCCCCATGTCCGGCTGCAGGTTCCGTGCTGGGGGCTCGCCTGGGAGGTCTGCGGCTCACCCCGGCTGACAGGCTTGGTTTGAAGCTGGCCCGTCGCGTGCAGGGACATGCGTTCACCCCTTTACGTTTCTCGCCAGCCCGCAAGGTCCAACGTGAACACACAACATGCGTGAGCACCACGGAGGGTAACCGCACGGCGGATCCACCATCCCTTCTCCACCCCAGCCCTGTAGCTCACAGAAGCGGCGTCACCTCGTGCCTGGTGGAGAACACAGAGGTCTTCCAGGTGTCCACCTGCTTCCCGGGGCACGCAGGCTCTTGAAGTTTCCTTCTCTGTTAGCGTCCTTTCTACGACGTCCCCTGAGACATTTCCACCAGCACGGCCTCTCTCTGTCACTTGGGCCACCTGCATTCCACTTCCAAACCTGCAGGCATTCTCATTTGCCTCACTCACCACCACCCCCACCCCCCACTTTTCCCTGTCCGCTCTCCGAAAACTGCCCACGTTAAAGCTTCTGCTCATTCAGGTAACCCTAACCACCAATTGCAGGTGAGCCCTTAGAGCCACCTGGCGGTTCTGCCATATTTCATCGTCTGTCCCTCCCTCCACTCCCGAACCCTGACCCAGGACTGTGCTATTTCGTCTCAGGTCTGGGTGGTGCAGAAGTTTCCTACTGGTCTCTCTTCCTTCTGACCTTGAGGCCAATGTGGCTGCATCTTATCCAAGATGAGGAGTCAAATGTGCTGGTCTGGCTCCATGGCCTCTGCTGTCTGGCTTCCCGGCCCCATCTGAATGTTTCCTCAGTTCCCTCATCTCCCACCGAACCACATGGACTTCCATTATCTTCTCAAGGAAAATAAAAATAAAGGCACCTTTTTCTCTTTGAAACTCAGCCAGCTCTTTGTACATTGACCTTGTATTTTTACTTTGAATTGAAATTTTTATAAAATTAAAATCCTCCCACTTAAAAAAGAAAGAAAGAAAGAAAGAAAGAAAGCTATAAGAAGCAACAGATCCTCTCTCTACAGAAAAACACAGGAAGGGAGAAAAGGCTGACCTGTCTATTACCTGACCCATTGGTACCCGATTATAAGGCGGCGGTCAGTTACAGTGAACCCCGACTCTTCCTGGTCTCATTCTTTTCTGAGCCACTGGAGTTGATGCGCTGTTTTCACACTGTTCTATCCACTGCAGTTCCTGTTCACTCTGTGTCCATCTGAGCGTGGTCTTTCTACAGAAGGACGCAGGCGGTCACTGAGCCAGAGCTGGTCAGTGACTCAGTCATGCTCACTGGGTCACACAGAAACAAAGACATTATGTCCAAGTCCAAGTTTCAGCACACTGAGAACACGACGCTCGTACCTATAGGTAGCAAGCGCCTGTCCCAGGTTGATTCAGCTCATTGAGGAGGGGACCCACAGGGTGACAACGCTGATGCAAAGGACAGTAAGGAGGAGGATTCAAAACTGGTTAATGTCTTTCACAGTGACGAAACCGTGACATTTCGGCTTTCTCTTTCCCGCCCAGCAGAAATCACTTGCAATGCAACCATCTTTGGCAAGTTAACGTCTAACTGGAAGGAGCCTGGTCCCCAATCGATAGGAAATAGTAAACCAACCCAAATGGACTCCCCTGGAATAAGGGTCAGCAACGTTGTCCGCGAAGGGCCGGATACTAAATGTCATAGGCCCTCCGGGGGTCACACAGTCACTGTCACGATGACGCAGCTCTGCCTCTACAGCAGGAACGCTGACAGAGGTGGCAAGCAAATGGCAGTATACTGACCCCACCCATGTCAGCCGGGGGCAGCCTCAGCAGGCCCGCCAGCCGCTGAAAGCGCACGGGGAAGCTTTGTGCATCGTTCTCAAGTGTTTAGGTGGTTTTTCTTGACAATTTCACGGACTCCTAGCTTCCCAATGGCCGTTCCCAAGAGTCGATCATTTGTAGAGAGGAGTGAAGAGAAAATAAAAAATGTTTCTAGGGGTCCGGCAATATGGAAGATTGGTGCACAGGTAAGGCAGGGTTTTCAGGTAATGATAATGCTGCCTGCACTTCAGAGGGCAAGGTGCTAGATCCCGCCCCCTGCCACCGGCCTCGGGGACGGCTCACAGGCAGGGTTTCCGAGGCAGACGGGTCTGGGGTTCCCGAGCGGAACAACAGAACCCTGAAGACTTCCCTGCCGGCCGTGTGCACTACGTGCAAGGGAGCCATTAGAAGGAGTCACACAGAACCACGTAAAATGCAGAGGGTCACGTTTTTCTGAAACTCAGTCGGAACAGCCGTGTTTCGGCAAAACCACGCCATCCCTCAGGTCACGTTACCTTCGTTGTGTTGAGCGCTCTCCGGTCGGTGGCCCTGTCTCCCATACAAACCTGCTTTGGCTGGCTAGACGCACATGGTGGACCGCGCTTTGTGCTGGTATCCGTGCAAATCATATCAGAATAAAAATATCTGAAGTCAACACCGGGGTGGGTGGGGGGCTCTTCAAATTGGAGACGTTTTCTCCCCGTGGGTGGAAACCTGCATTGGCCCTGACGTTTATCTGTCACTGGGTCAGCCGCTCCGTGGCCTTGGATGGTCCCCCTGGAAGCTTAAGGCATTTTCTCTCTGCTCTTCCCAGAGGTGGGCTGGCAGCGTCCAGAAAGCACTTTGTTTTTGAATGTGTGTGCTCCTCGCTAGGTGTCTGTGACTGCTGCCAAGACACACAGGCACCGTGGACACGTCTCTGTCTGAAACCGGGTCACTTCCAAGTTGGATGTCCCATTTACTCACGTAACACTCTGAGATCAGAGCCGCCTTGTTATTTATTTTATCTTAACTTCTTCTCCAGATAAGCGCCTCGCGTGTTTACAGAATGGTGTTCTCCCTGCGCAGATGTAAATACTTCGGAGAGAGAAGCGTTGGTCCTGAAGGATTTCAGGCTGCCATCAGCAGTTCCCCTTTCTGCCCCCCCACCCCATTTCCCAACCCACCCCACAACACGGGTGTTTTCATTTCTGGCCTGCCCCCCCTCCCCGAAGGGACGTTTGAAGCACCGTTGTTGCTTTATCTTTGAGAAGACCTCTCCCTCCTCTGAGTTACTTTCTTTCTTTCTTTTTTAATTATTATTGAGTGAAAGGCAGGGAGGCAGAAAGACAGGTTCCCACATGCACCCCGTACCTGGTTCCACCCAGCGAGCCCTCTACTGGGGAGATGTCTTGCCTATGTAGGGCCGCTGCTTTGTTGCTCAGCAACTGAGCTATTTTAGCTCCTGAGGCGGAAGCCATGGAGCCATCCTCAGTGTCCAGGGCCAACTTGCTCAAACTAATCGAGCCATGGCTACAGGAAGGGAAGAGGAGCGGGTGACGGTGGAGAAGTAGATGGGAGCTTCTCCTGTGAGCCCTGACCGGGAAGCAAACCCGGGACATCCACACGCCAGGCTGATGCTCTACCATTGAGCCAACTGGCCAGGGCCCTCCTCTGAGTTTCATGACTGAGTCCTATGTTGAACGCCCCGTTTTATCATGCACAATCAGTGAATCCGGTGAGCACATTTCTCTGATGGGTTTAATCTGGGTCAGGCTTCAGATAGCTTTTCTCCTTTGTGGCCACCAGACTCCAGTGACTGCCAGTGAAGCAAGAACTTTTATCATGTTGGCCACCTGAGTTCCTCTTCTCCTGAAGTTACTTACTTAGTTGTGTTGTTTGCTTATGTTTTGCATTAAAAGAAACCAACAACAACAATAAGTCATTAGAGTAAATCCTTTGGTAAAGTTGGCTGACACTGTCTCCCTTTGGAAGCAGGTCGAATGGTCGTGCTGCTGGCAGAATTACGGGCTGGAAACCCACAGCTCTAGACTGATCAAGTCAGGACCGTTTTTCAGGATGACCAGAAACTTCTGGACGTGGGCATCGTGCAGTAGGTCCTCTGGGCACCTGCCACAGGCTCTCACCTGACCCTGACTCTGGGCCAGAGCATCCTGTGCACAGATACTGACCACAGCCATTCACTGAGCCCCCAAACCCACATGTGTCAGCACTGTGGCCGCCTGGGCATCCAGAAGGAGCTGGAAGGAAGGTTGGAATCATTTTCTGAAATGAGCCCCCTCTCCCTCCAGCATTTGACGTTCCATTTGCAACATTGTATTTGTTTTTACTTTCATTTCCGTCACTGTTGGTGGGAGAGCTGAGAAAGGAGAGGGAATGAGAACAGTAAACACCCGCAGGGAGCCTCCCACCAAAGAGGGAGGGGCCTGTCCCCGGGTCGCCTGAGACCTGAGCCGCCATTCCCTTAATGCGGAAGAGTTTTAAATGTAAACAGCACCTACACGGTAGAACGAGCAAGATCATTCAACGTGACGGCGCTCACGTAAGTAGCTTCCACGCAGGACAGAGCGAAGCCACCACGCAGGTGGGGATCCCCTGGGAAGACCACACGGGCTGGGAGGTCAGGGACTGAGCTGCGCACCCATGGTGGCTGTGAGGCCCTCGGAAAGCGTACACCCCCCTGAGCCTCAGTTTCCCTGTCTGTGAAACAAGGATGCCAGTTCTTAATCGCAGGGCTGTCTGGGAGACGAAAGACCATACTGCACGGATGGAAGTGTTGGTGTTCTGTAGTCCTATCAAAATCTCAGCTCACTTAACAGGACTCAGATGGCCTTCACGTAACTGCCCAGACGGACGTGTCACTTAAGCATCGGCAGGGCACGGGTTCTCCAGGGACGGACTCCCATTTCGTCCCTCCTGGCTAAACTGACTCCCTCAAAGGAAGTGGCTGCTTGGTGTGCTAATAGAATGTTGCTGTCCCGAGGGTGTGGCCGCAAGGAGACCGGCAGCCACACGTTGTGCGGGGACTGGGCAGTCGGAAGGGAGAAGTCAAAGGAAGCTGTAGTGAAGTTTCCTGGTGGGGACGTGGCCAGTGTCTGCTCACAGACCATCACTCTTGCGGAGTCCCCGGGAGTGCGGGGTACAGAGCAGCGCTCCCTGGTGGGCCCGGGGCCGTCGGCATTCCAGACGGAGGTCAGCGGCGTGAGATTAACGCGCACGTCTAGACGGAACATTTAAACAAAACATCATCCAACCTCAGAATGACTTTGACGGTCGCCTAGTTCACCCGCCGGGCTGATGTGCAGCTAGCTATCTTGGGCAGCATTCTCTCCCAGGGTTCATTGATCCCGGAGCGGGGGAAAAGTACTCTTGATAACGCTGAGTCGACTGGGCGAGCACCCTTCCCACTCGTGTACCCGACCTGCTCTCTGTTATCACCCCCTCGGGTGATTCTGTCACTGCTGCCCCACAGGGCAAGGTGTCCGGTCCTCCTGCCAACCTAAAAGCTGTCCCTCGAATGTGCTCCTGCTTGTCCGTCCTGTGCTCTGGGAACAGCTCTCACTCTAATTTCCCCTGCAGGGCTCGTGTTAAACCTATAATAGAGCCCGTTTGGTTTCATTATATATTTTACAAAAGGGACTTTCCTTCTGTTCTAAAAAAGGAAAAGAAAGAAAGAAGAAAGAAAACCCACCAGTTATGAATGGAACCTAGATGCTCTGTCAACCCTTGACTCCTGCCAAGTGGCAGCGGCATGTTTGGAAGAGGGGACTTGATCCTCTGAGACCCTCAGCATCACTTCACTCCCCTCGTAGGGCGCCGCCCTGGCTGGCAACCATGGTAACCCTAATAGGAAAGCTCCCCGGTTAAGTTCAGACCCTTCTCGTTTTGCACCTTCGTCAAGATGGGAAAATGTGTTTGAAAAAGATAATGCCGTCAGTCGCAACATCTCCATGGACATCGGGATAAAAGTCTATTTTATGGCTGATGGAACAGGTGAGCCAACAGCCCCGTAGCCGTCTGACATCATTGCCCGTTGGTGTGAGCTAGGACTCAGCTTTGCCCTGTAAAACGCAGACCACTGGGTGAGTCCCAGGGAAGATGGAAGACCCAGAAAGACGCTGCGAATTGAGCCCACACTTGATTGAATGGCTAGGTCTTGTTAAATGAGTAGGTTTCAAGAGAAGGTTCTAGTCAGGCTGCAGAGTTGGCTTTTGTCTCTGAACCCTGCAGAAGGCTCCTGCCACCCCTTGCCCAGCTCCGGCCTCAGGCAGAGGGAACAGGAGGACAGCAGGTGGCTGGTCAGGAATCGAACTCTGATCTTCCCAGATGCACCTTGCATACATTTTGCTCACTGTGCTGGCCAGGCTGCTGTTTGTCATGCAGCGTACCTGTCAACAAATAATTCAAGAGGTGACACGGGTGATTGACGGCCAACAGAAAGGTCCCTGAGTTTCGAAGATGCCCAAATACCTCACTTCTGACAAAAGCACGTGCTGTGCAATTGAAGTCAAGTGCCACACCCTCTCGCTCTAGCCTAGAAAATGCCATCTCGATCTCTGAACTAGGAGATGGTCCTTGTCCCGTCTTTCTAAAAATTGGAATGCTTCAAGTCTAAATGAATCATCTTTGGAAGACTCATGTAACGATGAATGTGTAAGCATGGAATCTGAGCAGAATTAATAAACTTTTAGACCGTGTTAAAAATGTGAGGGCACTTTTATATAACGCTCAACAGCCAGGGACTTTCTGTAGAGAGTCCCTTCGTTAGTGAGGAAACATAATACAACCTGGGCTCGGCTGATTGGTTGGAATTATCGGAAAGTTGCTGACTTAACAAAACAAAATTCAACGGCACTGACATATAGTTGAGCAGCTCACATTTATCTGGTGATTCGATTCTGATGCTCCCTGAGTTGAGGGGACCCTGGGAGGCAGGGATAGAGTGGGTCGTGGCGGGGGCTGGAATATGTCCCTTCCATGGGACGATGTTCTGGTCTCAGTACAGATCCGGTGGGACTAAATCCAGCTGCCTTGGCTCATGAGTTTTTGCATTAATTAGAAATGTTGTACTCTTTTTCATTTGTTTGTTTGTTTTGTTATCTTCTTGGGTTTTTTGGAGGAAAGCCAGCACAAGATAAGGAGAGTAATCACATAAGGAAAGAATATTAGTGAAATCACTGTGATGTACGATCGTTTCTTAAATGTGGGTTTAGGGAACATTTTGTGACGTCAAGGTTTTGAGTGTGAGTCGCAGGACCCCTTAGTAGACGCATGAATAACTCACATGCAAATTGCCACACACCTCTGTGTGTGTGTAGATTTCGGAATATCCTGTCATTTGTTCATTTTTTCATCCGTCCATCCGTCTGTGTGTTAAACTTTTGCTGGGTGCCTGGTGTGCGGGCTCTGACAGACAGCTGGAGCTTGGAGGGAGGGTGAGGCCACCTCTCACTATCTTTGTTGTGCCCTTGGACTCAGGATGGTGTGTGGGAACAGAGGAGACGGCCAAGAGATGTATGAATAAGTTAATACAAACACAGTTCTTTCAGATAAGAGTGTAGAACACATGTTTAACTGTAGGGAATATCACTTACTTCCCAGATGTGTGTCCGGAAGGTCTGTGCTTTTAGTTTTTGTCCCAAAGTGCTTTTTTCGCCTCTAAGGTTGCTTTGCTAGGAGGATGTACCAATGGAAGGCAAGAAGCTAAATTCACCTACAGGCTAGTCGTCCTGGTACTAGGTGAGGTGTTTTAAAATGTAACACCAAGTCAAAACCATGGTCAGATGTCACGTCACACCTGTTAGGACACTGTCATCACAAAGAAAAGAAGAGCTAACAAATGCTAGCGAAGATGGAGAGAGAAGGGGACCCTCGTGCACTGCTGGTGGGAATGTTCATCGGTACAGCCACTGTGGGAAACAGAATTCCTCAAGAAATATAAATAGACTTGCCATATGATCCCACAATCCCACTTCTGGGTATTTACGCAGAGGAAATGAGGCCACTGGCTCACACAGATATCTGCCCTCCTGTGTGTGAATTAGTATAATGCCAGGTAAGGCCAACACAAGGCTGCAGTTTAACCCAGTACGATGTGGAAGTGGAATCCCACAATCTGTCTCTTCTCCTGGTTCTCCTCTTCCTCTTCCTCTGTTTCTTCTTTGATTCATTCATCACATTTATCTTTCATTCCCCCAGCATAGTGCAGGTACTTATTTAAAGTTTCTTGGATGGGTAGGTGGATGGATGGATGGATGGATGGATGATGGGAGGATGGATGGATTGGATGGATAGATGGATGGATGGGAGAATGGATGGATGGATGGATGGATGGATGGATGGATGGATGGATGGATGGATGATGGGAGGACAGATGGGTTGGATGAAAGGAAGGAAGGAAGGATAAATTGATGGATGGATGGGAGGATGGATGGATGGATGAATGGATGGATATACAAATACCATACTTACTGATAAAATAATAGGACATGGGTGCCATGCAATGTGAATAAATAAAACTCTTGGGATTATTTCAAGGAATTAAGAAGCCCATGACCCAAGTCCTAATGTAATGCCATCTGCTTTTATATTCATCAGATACTTTGTCAGTTTTTATGTTACTAAACTGGTGTAGCTTTATCCATGAAATAGTACGCACTACTTAAATTATCAAGTGAAAGCAACATCTAAAATCTCGTCGTTCGAAACACACTTGTACTTCTCTTGCCTCCAGAATGCTCCTGGCTACGGTGACCAGGTTTTAAAATTGGGAAAGCGGGACACCATTGACAGGAGGGTTCTTGATTAAAAATTTGGTCTATATGGAGCAAAAAAAATTTTTTTTCATTTATTTAATTTATTTAATTATTTGTTTTTACATAGATTCTAGGGCAGTGGTTCTTAACCTGGGTTCTATCGAACCCTAGGGGTTCGATGAGTCGGTCTCAGGGGTTCGGAGAAGCCTCTGCCGCGGAGGCCAGAATAAAGTAATACCGTCATTTGTTGTGAGTTCATGCACTTTGTTGGTTTTGTTCTTTGAGCAAGGTGATGTTCATGCACGGCTCATTTTGTGCACCAGTAAAAAAACATATACCTATGTCTTGAATT
The DNA here is from genome assembly GCA_037038555.1 of Rhynchonycteris naso. Classification (NCBI taxonomy): domain Eukaryota; kingdom Metazoa; phylum Chordata; class Mammalia; order Chiroptera; family Emballonuridae; genus Rhynchonycteris; species Rhynchonycteris naso. The sequence goes on along the minus strand of CM072999.1, from coordinate 257,793,025 downwards.
TGGAAAAAAAATCATATTTTATTTATCACTAAAGAAGGGTTTGGTGAATGCGCATATGAAACTGGTGGGTTCGGTGCCTCAAAAAAAGTTAAGAACCACTGGTTTAAACCCTAACCTTTAAAGTTGATGGTATTAGTAGGTAGGGCATTTGGGAAGTCGCTTGGGTGAGCCAAAGAGAAATACAAGGAGTCTTTTCTTATTTTCTAACATGCTCAATGGAATTGAACTCCATGTATAAAATTCCCTCAATTCGGTAAAAGTATGAATTGGTAACAGGACCATGTTATCATAAACCAGAGTCCTCTGAGGCACTTCCTAACTGTAAAAGTTTCTTTTTGGTTTTATTGGGTTTTGTTTTGTTTTGAGTGTTCTTTTTTTACTGTTTGAAACTGCATGTATTCTCTACACAGGAGAGTAGATCCCATATTCATCTAGGTAGGCAAGCCCTTTGAAACGGCTGGGACATGTGACCCTGTCTCAGGTAGGTGCCGAGATACTAACACAGCCGTTTTTCACGGCAGCGATCCCCGCAAAGAGCACACAAAAGCTAACTCAGTTGTTGTTAGCAATATAGAAAAGATAGAATAAATAAAAGAATAAAATCTTATTCAAACCGAGGTTAACAAATGAAATTGAAGGAGCACGCAGGGATTCTTCTTTAATGAAGCTGAACTCGGAGGCCAAAGGTTTGAGTGTCAGCCACATTGCTCCCTCCAGCCACGGGCAGAAACCTTCCCTTCTTGCTGGCGGAAAGCCGGGGAAGGAGAAAGGGGCTCCCCCGGCAACTGAATTCCCATCCACTGTTGCAGTGAGAGCAAGCACGGGGAACTCTCCATTTCATTCATTACATTGTAGTTATTTTACTTTTGTTTATTTGCAGATTTGTATCTAGCTTCTCCCTGGCTCCTTTCCCACATCCTTAAATGGAAATGTTGTTTACTTTTGCCTTTCCAATAACCAGATGGAAAAAAATAAAAAAAAACAAACCTTATTCCTGTCAGAGCCTCAAATCCTCAGGACAGGGTCTGGAGTCGGGCTAATGTATTAGGTCTCCGTCCTGCGTCTGCCGATTCCTCGTTGTGTGGTCCTAGCGGTCTCTTCTGTAAAATGGGCCCTCGTGGGTCCTTTTGAGTCTTTTGAAGTATTAAATGAAAGGGTGCTTAGCCCTCTTTTATGACACGTCGTAGGAGCTCCATAAATGGTGGCCCCTGTCACTCTCTCACGGCGATTCTCATTGTTCCAACGCGTCACCGGCATCAAAGCTCCTCTCGTCTGTTCCTGTAGCCTTCCTCTTTTTTTGTACTGCCAGCTTCTGTGCTCCTCCTAGGTAAAGTAATTCTACATTTTTCTCAGTATTTCTTGACAGCCTGGACTCTCCTTCCGTTCAAGGCTCTCATAAACATTTCCCACGGTGCAGCTGAAGCGATGTGCAGGCATAAATGAATACCAAGTAGATTCAACCAAGATACCCCCCTCCTTCTCCTTCTCTCTCTCTCTCTCTCTCTGCTTTGGCACACTCCTACTTAAAGAATATGATATGAGGACAGATTCACTATATCTCTGCACAAATAGGATGGCGCTTGTTTAAATATAGGGAGCCCCTTTCTGAAGGATTAGGAGCCGGGACTATAGATTTCTTTCTGGACTTGCATCTGGGACTTTGATAAACTGTTAGCGGTAGGAGTCCACAGCCCACTGACATCCCACTGAAGAATCACCTTATGTTTAACCCTGTCAATCACCATACTTTAAGAGACAAAGATTTTGTTGCAAGCCCTTATGAATTAAGTTTTTGCACCAGTTTATCTTCTGTAAGGTATTATTTTTAGGTTAAAAGTAGAGGATCATATTTCAGTGACATTATTGCTTTTTATATAGTGGAAACACACAGAATTTTATTACTCTGACAACACACAAATAATCCAGAATGTACTTAATTCAGCTGTTTACTTAGTCTGAGCATAAGCTACCATGTGCGCTAGATCAGTGAGCCGGGGTTCTCAGAATTGCACTGTCTTACCCTTTCTGGTTTTGTGGTCTTCCTACCCTGCGTACATCTTAAATTTCATCTAGGGTCTTTATTGAAAACGACAGTAAACTCCACTCTACATCATATATGAATGAGTTCCTCTAAGACGTCTTGTGATAATTAATTCCATGCTGAAGGATATCAAAGCCAGAATTTTGAATCATGGCTTTGGGCAGAGGACACTCTTCCCCCCGCCTCACTTGAGCTGTGAACCTTTGAATCGGAGGGCGGTGGTCCCCGAAAAGGCCTTGAATGTGCATTGATTCATGGGGCCCTTGCTGAGGGAGCCCCCAAGAACGTCGTTTACTTTTCTTGGAACGGTCCTGCAGTTCTTCGAAGCTCCCGATGACATCACTGACCTAGCTAGCTCTGTGCGTGGCCTGTTTTATTTCATTAGCCTCCCAGTTCCCTGACCCCTGGGCCCGAAGGGGCTGTGGTCAACCCACTCCCTCGGAGGGGCGAGGCTCTCTGGTGTGTGGGGTGAGGGTGGGGACAGCCGATTGCTGACGCTGAGCTCACAGGCAGGGAGTGAGGGTTTCCGTCCACTGCTTCGAGGAGGGAGCTTCCAGGTTCTGCAAGGCCAAAGGAAAGCACTGGAAGACCCCACCCCTCTTGGGGAACTGAGAGCCACCTGGGCTCCCCTGCCCGACGCCGTGGCCCCATTGATCTCTAGGACGGGAACGCAGGGCCTTTCTGCTCCCCCACAACCCGTCTGCAGGACAGCCAGTGGCTGGGCTGGTTTTCCAAAGTTCTGTACCATACGGCACCTCATCTGTGCAGTCCGACAGGATGAGCAAACCCTCTTCCCGACCGCCCCCTGCAACTTTGTCCATGTCCCACGAAGGCCGCGCTCCACGCAGGGACAATACCTAGGCTGTGCTCCGGGGCTCCTTGTACTGTCCCTCCATTGTTTTTGATGGAAGAATTAGGACATCTCTCAGCAGCCTCCAGAGCAAGTCATGCGCACAGCGAGAGGAACGTAGACTCGCTGCTGTGCTTTTGGCACTATGCACCGACCACCTTAGAAACATGTGTTTAAAATAAAAAAATAAAACAATAATAAAAGAAATCCCAAAGACCTCTCCTCTTGGGGTTCCAGTGGTTGACCTTTTTTGGTTTTTATTTTTCTGAGTAATTGTTATCATTAGGATTAAATGATTTGTCATATCACCCCGTGAGCAGGCAGGCCGAGGCCGAGGGGAGGTGCAGTGCCCAGCACCGGGCAGTGTGACCCGGTGGCCTCTAGGCAGTCTGGTCGCCTAAGGGTCGTGTTGGGGACTCTCAGCGTGTCCTCTGTTGTCGCTGCAAAGATGCCGCCTCCCATGCGCGCTGCGCTGTTTCCTCCGGCTGCAGCCCCCTCTGGAGTGACGTCCTAGTCTGGGTGGCCGTATTTCCGACCACCCCTGCAGGGCTCTGGCTCTGGAGGTGATCCCCACCCCCCTCCACCCCGGCCCCCACAGTTCAGGAGCAGAAGCTCCCTGCTTGCCTGAGCCAGACAAGCACTAGGAGCGGGGAGGACAAGGTTGGCTTTGCCCCCTGAAAGGAAAGCGATCCCCTAGGAAGCGGGTGTCACATGCACAGTGTCCCTGCCACCTTCTCCCCGGCTGGCAAAGGGAGAGGGAGGCCGTGCCCCTGTGTGGCTTCCACACTGTGCTCCGGTGACATTAGGAAAGTGGAGGAAGGCCTGAACCAGAGCAGAAGAGAAGTCAGAGCCACTGGGGACCTTGGGCCCATCGCACGCAGATCGCTGTTTCAGAGAAACTGCTCAGGAGGCCCCTGAACGGCGGGGGGCTGGGGACTGGCCGCTCCCCCCACGGGTGAGGTGCCTCTGGGGAGGCCAGCACAGCCTTTCTCTTCCTCCCCCACGGTCCTGGGGGGCAGGAGGGCTGGAAGTTGCCACACAATAAAATGAGCAATGTTTTTTAAGAGAGAGGAGGGGAGATGGAGAGACTCCCACATGTACCCCAACCAGGATCCACTGGGTCTCCCCCGTCTGGGGCCGATGCTCGAATCAACTGAGCCATCCTCAGCGCCTGGAACCAGTGCTCAAACCAATCAAACCACTGATACGGAGAGTAAGAGAGAGAGAGAAAGGGAAGAGGGAGGGGAGGAAAAGCCTGTGTGTCCTGACCAGGGATCGAACCTGGGATGTCCACACGCTGGGCTGATGCTCTATGCACTGAGCCTACCAGCCAGGGCTAAAATGAGCAATTATTAAGCACCAGGCAGCCCCCGTGGCTTACCTTAAGGAAGGGGCTGCCCAGCCGGGAGCGTTAGAAAAGCACCTTGGGGCTTCCTGCAGGCACCTGTAAGAGCCGCAAGCAGCCCCCAGATCTTTGCCGGGACCCCCTCCTTCCAAACCCTGAGCTGTCTGCAAGGAGGCACTTGAAGTCCATGCAGAGATCCATTGCTCCGCGTGCAGATTTCCTCTGAGATCAGCACGCCTCGGTGGCATTTACGGTGGGAAGTCAGGCAACACCTGGACCAGGCGATCAAAGTTAACCTCAACAGCAGGGAACAGGTGGGCACCAAACCCCCCACACGGGATTCCCCGGGGGAGAGCCCAGCATCCACTAGAGAGCGTTTCAGTTGAGAATGAATGACGCCAGTGAGTCACAAGGAAATATCAGGCATACGCACAATAGGGAGTGTTTGTTTTATTAAAGAACGGGGCTCTATTCATCAAACATGTCAACATCATCAAAGAAAGAAAAAAAAGCCACAGAAATGTTTCACATTCAAGGAGGCTAAGGGTCATGAGTGCAAGGTCAAAGGCAAAGGCAGGACAGAAATGTCCCATAAAATCAGACTGTGTGGGTGGTGGCACAAACCTGAGCACAGAGGGAAAACCGCTGTGTTGCGCGTTTTAAATGGGTGAACCATATGCCTCAACGTTGCTAACGTTAAAAACTAAAATGAAAGGAGGTGAGAGGCCGTGACTCCCAGACTGGGTTCTATCCTGGGGGGGGGGGGTGAATACTACACAGGGCACCCCACATCCACGGTGACCGTCAAATAGGAATGGAAGAGCAGAGAAACGGGCATCACTATGACATTGATGGGCGTGTGATAACTTAACAGTGATCAGTGGGAGAACTTCCCCATGTGTAGGAAACACTCCATGAAGTATTTAGGGGCCCAGGGCCATGATGTGTATAACTTAGCCTTAGTTTAGAAAAAACAAATGAATTGTGTTTGTGTGGAGAAGGGAGGAGGGACTGAGGAAGAACAAGGTATGGATACTCTTCTGCTAACCGCACATCCCTGGGTCCCAGGCTCCTGAGAGGCTGTCTCCCTGGCTGGAGGGGGTCCACACCCCTCCTGTGTTTGAGGCTGAGGCCCAAGCTCAAGGAAACCGCCTGCCGTCTGGCCCCAGGCTTGTGCTGGCACAACCCCCAGGGACATTCTCTGAACAATCCGAGGGACTCAGTCGTGACAAGATTTTTCATGCCTTTCTTTGTCTTTTGCTCCTCCATGGATTTAGACTTTTTTTTTTTTAATCCTGAAACCTTTTAAATATCCTCAAGAGAAGGGAATAGTATATAGTCTATTCACCCTCCCACACACCGGGGGTTCTCACCGGAGCCTCCCAGGGGAGGTTTGGCAATGTCTGGAGACAGTTTCGGTTGTCACTACTTGGGATTGTCACTGGTGTCTAGAAGTTGGTGGGCTGCTAAAAACATCCTGCATCACACGGAAGCCACCCGCCCCTACCGCAGAGTGTCATGGTGCCAAGTGTCAACCGTGCCGGGGACGAGAGACCCGCCCGGACACCCATCACCGAGATTAGGTGACTTTAAAGGTGTCGTGATGCTTGTTCCCTCTGATGCACCCCCTCTCTGAGTCGTTTTAAACAGACACTGGTCATCATGTCCGTTTATACCTCCCCCCGTGTCAATGTGCATTTCTAAAATAACATGGATGTCTTCTCACGCAACTGCAGCACCATTGTTACACCCAGAAGAAATGAGTAACAATTCCCCAGGACGGGGCCCACAGTCACATGTCCTGGGCCAGATAATGCTCCGACCCCCAGAGACTTGAAATGTCATTGTTAAGTTTTGGAAGTGTCCACCTTATGGGGAAAGATAAAGAGCATGAACCTAACATTTTACCTGTCGTCCAGTCTGATTCATTTCCTTAGTCTTCAAAAATACGGGCCTCATTTCCTGACCTCCCGAGAAGTATCGATTAATTCAATAAGCTCGTCGGTGAATTTATGGTTGTTGTTTTTTATTTTCCCCATGAAACCATTAGGAGAGATTGCTGAGGCAGATCATTGCAAATTACATTTTTTAATCATTAAGTTGTACCTTCCTCTCCTCCTCAACATATTTTGCTATTTCTTTCCCGCAGCTACATGGAAAGGTTTCAGCTTTTAATGAAGAACTTCTTTCTGGAGCGTGTTTTCGGAATATGAGTTTAGTAGCACACATGATGCAATCCCAGCCTCCAACCTTGCGTGCAAGATTGCCGTGCAAAAATGAAACCGTAAATCCCATCTGAGTTCTGGTTATCGGGTTCTTTATAGGAAGGATTCTTCTGTTTCCTTTTTTCTTTTTTTAAGAAAAGAAAGAAAGAGGAAGGAAAGAAAAGAAAGAAAGAAAGAAAGAGGAAGGAAAGAAAAGAAAGAAACCACAATATAGTCATCTAAGAAACAGATTCATGGCTGGGAAGCCAGAAATATAAGATTCACGTTTGTCCTTTTTTCTGGCCACAGTCGTCTCCAGAGAAGAGACGTAAGATCCTGGGCCAATGCACTGAGCGGGGGTCCATCTTTCCTGTGCGCCCAGGACGGCCCGCGGTCTCCATGGCAGAGAAGTTACATCTAGCAGGAAGAGTGCTACCTCTTCACCGGGCACCCACCACAGTGTCACCGCTGCCATGCCTGGAGCCTTGTCAAAGTGTTCTCCCAGGGCGGGGGAGGACACCGGAGTGCCCAGACCGCAAGCGACCCTTGAAGAGGTAACGAGTGTAAGAGTTACCGCTTCCATCCGAGTGGAGCCGGCCAACCACCCCGGCCGGTGTCTTTGGCCAACCTTACAATTTGAGACCGTGCTGCTTCGTCAAAGATCTGTTTTTCCTGACCCAGAGTCATAGTCTGCCACGTATTACACTAGTTAATTAAATCAACAAGGTAGTCCCTGTTGCCCTATTCTTTTATTATTATTATTTATTTTAGAGAAAGAGGAAGGAGGAGAAAGAGAGAGAGAGAGAGAAACATCGACCTGTTTCTGTGTGTGCCCTGATCGGTGATCGAACCAGCAACCTCTGCAAACCAGGACGGTGCTCTCACCAACCGAGCTATCTGGCCAGGGCTTCCCTATTCTGAGAATAATGAAAGTAATATAGAATACTCCCAGCCATCATTCTGACCCAGCTACTCCAGGGCTTGTGGAAAATTAGCCGTTAGAATTAGCTGGCCTCTTTCGCAAGTGCGGGAGCAGGCATGGCGTGAGAAATGAAGGCCCTGTGAGAAGCGTCCGTCTGCCCTTGGACCCTGGAGAGGCCACGAGAGGAAGGCAGACCGTTCAAGGCCCAGCCGTGGGAACACAGATCGGAATGACCTTTTTCCTGGAGAGAAATCTGCAAATGGCCATGGTCTCTGGTGGCTGTTTTGTGGTTCTTCCTTTCTGGGGGTTCTCAGTAGCATTAAATCTATCTAAATGCAAAACTCTTCCAGATTTAAAGAAGAAAGAGGAGGAGGAGGAGAAGAAAAAGAAGAAGGAGGAGGAGGAGGGGGGGGAAGGAAGAAGGAAGAAGGAGGAGAAGAAGAAAAGAAAAGAAAACAGAAAAGAAAGAGAACAGAGAAAGACTTCCCGTGAAGAACACCCAGCAACTAGAATTCAGATGAGGTTTAGTCTCACAAGGCAATTTTACATCTGTCAGCCCTTCACTGTCTCAAAGATGCATGGTTTTTAAACAGATCCATCACAGGCAGAGAGATTGGTACCAGCTCAGTGCTGGCAGAAACCTGTGGTTTGGGGAGATTTCTGTGACTCGGCTCAGGGGTCTGTGCGGGCAGAAGCAGTGCCATCCCGGTAGAGAGGGTGTGCGTCCCTGTCACCGCCTCGGCCCCTCCCTCTGACAGCATCAGCGAGAGGGCCTGAGCGGGTCAGTGGCTGACTTAGAACAAATTTGAGAGAGTGAGGGTCTGTCCCCCACCCACGGTCACTCCTGGCATCTCTCTGTCTCTCTCTCTTGGCCACTACGCTGTGGAAACTTGCAGAGCGGAACTGTCTTTGAGTGAGGAGAAAAGAGCACATTTGATGGAACATACATTCTGTGAGTTCGGTTCAACACAGGTCAGTTTTGAAGGGAGCCCAGCTGGCCGGTCTCCAGATCCGCCTGGAAGCTGGCGGGGGTCCGGCTTCCGTGAGGCTGCAGAAACCCCCTCTTGTCCCTCAGAGCATTGATTAATGTAGGTTTTTCACTGAGCAGAGCGTCGGCGAAGAGAGCGGGGTGAGCCACGTCAGCCCACCCCCAACCCCCGTGAACCAGCCTTCAGTCCTGCCCATGCCGCAGCTTTAGGCCCTGGGGAAGGGGCTCATCATACCGGCAGCACTCACATGGCAGCTGGTGGGGGAGGCACACGCGTTACAAAGCCACGTTAGTTCTCTGGTTGTCTAAAGCCGCATCTAAAAATCAAATGATGGCCCTGGCAGACTAGCTCAGCGGTAGAGCGTCAGCCTGGCCTGTGGAAGTCCTGAATTCGATTCTCGACCATGGCATGCAGGAGAAGCGCCCATCTGCTTCTCCCCCTCCCCCCTCTCCTTTCTCTCTGTCTCTCTCTTCCCCTCCCGCAGCCAAGGCTCCATTGGAGCAAAGTTGGCCCGGGCACTGAGGATGGCTCCATGGCCTCTGCCTCAGGTGCTAGAATGGCTCTGGTTGCAATGGAGCAACACCCCAGATGGGCAGAGCATCGCCCCCTGGTGGGCATGCCGGGTGGATTCCGGTCAGGTGCATGCGGGAGTCTGTCTGACTGCCTCTCTGCCTCTCACTTCAGAAAAATAAAATAAATTTTTAAAATGTTGCTGGTTGGGACCAACTCAAAAACAAAAATCAGTGTTTTGATGTAGTGGTTCCAGAGAATCAGGCTAGGCTTTTTTAATGATAGAAATTGAGAAAGTACTCTCTGGAGTGCTCTTATGAAATGTATTGTTTGCTTTGTGGTGAGAACAAAAGGCCAGAATCTGTTCTAGGTGGTGGAAGCTTTAATGGTCAAAGTATCTTTTATCTGGTGCGTGCGTGTGTGTGTGTGTGTGTGTGTGTGTGTTATTGGTATTGGTTGTGAAGTAGGAAGAAGCTCCTTCTCATACCATAAAATAGCTGTAAACCAATAATGGCCCTGTAATGTCAACACATGCCTCTGATGCATTTTCCTTATTCTGGATTGTGACGTTCCTTCATACACTGATGAGCACCGGCTAGGGTCCAGGCCCTTCTCTAAGGGCTCACCGGGGAGCCCCTGCCCTCATGGGGGAGCATACCTCAAGTCACAGAGCCAGGAAGCAATACACGGTGACGAGGCCTCCAGGAACAACGCGGGACCTCCCAAGAGGGGTCTCAGAGGACAACCAGATGTCACAAGGGGCAGGCAGCGAGGAAAGGAGAAATGGTTCAGACCAGGATAAGAAGGACCAGCTGTATGACTCTAGACAAGTCTCTGAACCCCTCTGGGCTTAGTTTCCTCCTCTTAAAATGGGTACCTACCAACGAGGGCCGGTGCACAAGTTAAATGAAACTGCGTAGGAAGTGCGTTCTGTTAGGAAGCGCTCCCACGAATGTTAACTGTTGCTGCTCTTAGAGACAGAAGGAGGAAGGAAGCTTCAAAGACATGTCCTTTGGGACCTCCGTCAGCGGAAACCGGTGAATGAGGACAGTGCCGGCTAAGCTTCAGAAGCCGGTCCTGCGCCCCCTTCTGAGAGAATCAGGTGTCGGGGTTTATCTATCTTTGGGAATGATCATTTATTGGGTTTTCGACTTTTTCTCTATGTCTTACAACCCTCTTTTTTTTTTTTAATCGTGTTCATAATATCTGACAAACCTCATACTACAAAGACAGGCACATCACATCAAGAACATCCTAGAACAGTGGTAAGCCCACTTTCCAAAGACTTTCAAACTACAGGTGATCATAAAACAGGGGAGACAGGAGCGAAGAGCCCCGGGCCCCGAGTCGAGGGCCGGCCACGGAGCTGCGCGGTCAGGGGCCCGGGTCGAGGGCCGGCCACGGAGCTGCGCGGTCAGGGGCCCGGGTCGAGGGCCGGCCACGGAGCTGCGCGGTCAGGGGCCCGGGTCGAGGGCCGGCCACCAGGCTGCGCGGTCAGGGGCCCGGGTTGTCCACCTATTTCTACGCTGCAGTTGGGAAATGCAGCTGGAGAATCAGCTCACTGTCCTTCAGCACGTGGCGACTGAGTCCACGGCTGTCATCTGTTTGTTTGTGAATGGATGGGGCCATCTGAATAGCCTCAGACAGTGGGGAAAACACATTTCTGTGCCTGTACCATGTGATCTGGTCCAAAATTCTGCATATTTGTGACTTACTAAGAAATTATTTTGCAGGGCACCAGTTTGCAAAATGCTATGTCAACAGTTTTATTTAGTATGGCTTGTAAAACTAAGTGATAAAGAGCCAGGGAAAGGGAACATTTTTATTTATTCCAGGAAAGAAAAAAAACACAACATAAAACAAGTTGTTTTGATCATTTTGAGAATTTTTGAAAACGGAGAATAACAAGAGGAAATTTGAGTGGGAATGTCCCATTGTTCGTACAGATGTACACAGTTCTAAATAGTTAGGATCCCACAATGCTGAAATCATAACCAAAAATAATTTGAATTTTGTAGCTAAATCGAATCGTGTGCTGAGAGAAACTGCACAAAGCCCACTTTCTATTGTGGGGGAAAGTTTTCGGAAGCAGATGGATGATGATGATTGGCTGCTGCTCGTGTTCAGACTTTCTGAGCCCGTGTGCTGGCTGACATCTCTGCCTGGCAAGGCAGTGGTCAGGATGAGGCTGACTTTGGAGCCAAATAGAGCCAAGTTCAGTCTCCACCAGCTCGGCTGTGTGGCTCTGGACAAGTCACTTAACCTCTCTGAGCAGCTCCCTCTTCCTTGTCATGCAGATGACAGCCCCAGCGTCTGTGCCAAGATAAATGAAGAAAATGCACTTGACAAGCAGCTGTCCCAGGGACTGACATCTGAGCAAACAGCTGCAGGAATAGGAGGCAGATGGCAGATGGCCATGCTGGGGAGGGGGTGGGGAGGGTGGCTGTGCTTTGCTTCCATTCCCCAAATCAAGGGCCCGGAGCATCAGTTATTTAGTTACCAGCACGACTTTCACATGAGGAAAACCAAAAAAGCCTAAGTATTTTGCACAGATCAATTCTGAACGAAGTGCCGGGCAAGGCTGAGATGTGGACAATACCCGATCTCTGTTCTTTTTCTTACTGCTCATTGTCTCCTCGTAGTCAAGGCCCCCACGTGCTGTCGCTGTGGAGAACTGTTCAGTTGTCCGGTATCTCCCTAGAGTAGTCGGGAGAGCCCGTGGTGTCAGCTTTCAGAGTCCCGTGGCTCAGCCAGCCCAGAGCTCTCCCTGGAAACCAGGGTGAGACCTCCCAGGGGAGGAAGCATCCCATCTGGGTCCCTATTGACTTGCCCCTGGATCTTGTCTCTGCATTTCCTTAGTCTTGGTTGAGGAGTCGATTGTTTTAATAAAGGATCATCGTTTCAGGAACTAGGTACATCGCATCATGATTTTTAACCGTGGTTTTTCTTGTGTGCTATGTCTGGTGGAGGCTCCAGGTTGTTTATCCCTCGTAGGAAAGTGTTTGTAGCTGCATTGCCCAATTCTCAGAAGAGGAAATCATTACCCAAACTCCTATGCGAATGATTTGGAAGTCTGTGGGATAATCACTTGTGACGAAGTAGATCTTCAGCAGAAAACTGGGTTGGACCTTTTTGAACATCAAATGGGTTTCCTGGAGAGATCGCTGAAGCCTGGAGCTCACTGCACGGAGTATAACTGCCTCCTGGTATAATCGACGATCACGACCTGTCTCACGGTGCCTTTGCGTGAATATGCCGCACAGAACAATGAAACCCTCTAACCAGATGTGTACTCTTCAAAGAATTAATAGGGAGAAAGCTGACATGTCGTCAGTGGGTTTTTTTCATAGTCTAAGTAATTGATGCCCATCTCCTAGCTTTCTTTCCCCATTTCCCTCCATTACGTTCTAAAATTGAAGACCTGACAGCCTTTGAAACTCTTGAAATGACAACACAGTGAATGCGACCTTCTGTCCCCTGTCCTTCTCCCCCGCCATCAGTGACAGCGACGCTGAACCACATTTCTTTTTATTTATTTTTTAATTGATCCAATTAGTTTGAACACCTTCTATCCATTTGTTCATTAAGCACTTCCTCTGTGTGAGCCACTAGGGCTAGGCGTAGCTACGCACCCTGCGTGGGAGAAGCCCAGTCCTCAGGAAATTCAGCAGAAGAGAGAAAGCCTTGTCACAGAACCTCGCAGAACTCAGGAGAAACGTTAGCTCACCCCACGGGGGCAGCGGGGGAGGGCAACGGCTGGCTCCCAGAAGGAAAAACGAGTAGGTGATTTCTCCTGCTCACCTGTGCTCTTGAGAATAAACTATGTCACGTGGATGAACTCTATCTCATTTCAAACTATGGGACCAAATTATATAATGGTACATTTAGCGTAAAATAATTTCAATATTGATGTAAAACAAAAAGCAATTTGGAGGTAATGTTTTTATTTCAGTACTCAAATCATTTCAGAAATGTGATATGGAAGGCCATTATCTACGTAATCATGTTTTAATGTAAACGCTAAGTGAATGTTTCCAGCCCTATGTATCCGAAGACTTTGAAATCAGAAAATGCAAGTGTCGGCCAGAAGGGCTGAGATTCTATTTGTTCTCTCATAAAGGGAGCGCGTGCCATCTGAGCGGCTCCATCTCTGTCTTCAAGCCACTCGCGAAATGTTACACTCACGGAGTCAACTGCTGTCTGGACGTTTCCAGGGGAGATGTCTCTCAGATACCAGGCGCTCAGCACAGCCCGCATTCAACTCAGTGCCCTTCCCTCCTTTGTGAGTTACCTGTCTCACTTGACGACTGACGTTCCTAACTCTGTCCCCTGTCCTGACTTGCCCATCCTGAAGGCTCATGTCCTGGTGTGGCCCTTTGTTGGGCTCTTGCGCCAGCTTCCTAACTGCCCTTCTTGCTGCCAGTTATCTCCATGGAGGTCAGAGTGACCTTTTGCTCCAAAATTTGTATCTGCATGGCTCCCTGCTGTGTCTCACGGCTCTCCATCGCGTGGCATAAAGTCAGGGACACTTGGCAACCCACAGGATTGGTCCCCAACCTGCCTATCTGAGCAACACGTCTTCCTACCTCAAACGTACACCCCAACAACTTGGGAACCCCGCATACTTGTATAACCCTTGTGCCCATCCCCCATCAACATGTTTCTATATTCCTATGCCTCTGAGAATGTAGTTACTCCTATCTGGAATGTTCTCTTCCTCATTCCTCCCCACCTTTCACCTCGCTAGCCCACTGTCAGCCTGGCTCCCTCTTCCCCATCCTTCCCGATGGGTACCACCATCCCCCGGGCTGGCTTCTGAACTAGAAGCCTTTCCTTGAATCCCCACAATGCTTTGTGTGTGTCTCATCATGGAGCTCTGATCACTCTTTGGGTCTGTCCCTCGCTAGGTGGTGAGCTCTTGGGCTATTCTGTTCCCAATATTCAGTGTAGTAAATATTGGCTAAGTGAGAGAGTATGGAGGTATAACAGCAAAACAAATAAAAACCAGTCTGATGAACTCCTGGCGCTTTATCTCCTGGTATAGAGAGGAACAGAATTCCTTGATTCTGTTCCTCTCTATACTAATAGATCAGCTAATCTAATAAGCAGAGAAAAAGAATGTCCTCATGAAATATGCATTCACCTTCTGCTTCCCTTCGCCGGCACAGAGAATCCATATAATTGGGCTTTCTCCCTCAGGAAACCTAAGGGCAGTGGGGCCATTGCTGTCACATTTCAAATATGACTGTTGTCCACCTGTCTCTCTCATTTCTCCATCGGACCTTTGACGTACAGCCCAGTTTAAATTAGATACACATCTCAGCCTCGACTGAGCGCCTTTGCAGTTTCATCCATGGCTCCTTAGCAAGTCCTGGCACCTAAGAAGGACATGAAAGCTATTATTTACGTTTGAGAGAGGATAGCCCTAGACAAAAGAGAATGTTTCTGCAGTGTCCTCTTTGAATTTAGTCATTCACTCAGCCATCCATCCAGCCATCCATCCAGCCATCCATCTATCCATCATCACCTGGTGCTCAGCACAGGGCGCCCGCAGCTGGCACTCAGTCAATATCTTTTGATCAGCTTGGGTGCTGCCATATACGATGTGACCTTGGGCAGGTCACTTCACCTCCCTGTATCTTGGTTTCTTATTTAAACTGGGTAAAAAATAGCACTAACCCCCAGAGCCGATACTAGATACCATCAGAATTAAATGAGATACATACAAAGGGCCATGATGATGAGCAAGGAGCCCTCCTGTGGCTTATGTTTCTGAGGGAGGATATAGGTAAATAAGTAAGCAGGTGAATTAAATGGCAATCTGAAGGGGCTCCATGATGTGGGGGATGCTGGTAATCGAAGGTACGTTAAAGAAGATGACCAGGGGAAGGAGCAGCCCCCTGGAAGCCATGTGGAGAATGTTCTAGGCACATGACAAGCAAACACCAAGGCCCTCAGTGGGATGGGGTGGCATGTTCTACAGTGAGCCAGACAGGTGTCAGCTGGGGAGGAGTGAGCCACTGGGAAAGTAGGCACGGGGCACTGGGAGACCCTGGTGGGGAGCACCCGAGAGGCTGTGGAGGGCGTCGGGGTTTCATTCCAAACACAAGAGGAGGGTCCGTGGGGTTTCTACAGGGGCGTGGCAAAGTGGGACCTAAAGGCTGTCATCGCGCTGGGCACTCCACAGCCTGTGGGGACGTGAGGTGGACGGCTGGCCCTGAGGAAGTCAGAGCGGTGAGCGGGGCGCATTCTGGCCCCCCAGTGTACGCACCACGGAGCCCTCACCGTGGAGCACAGGCAGCCCGTGGGATGGAGTGGGTCCGAGCCAGTGCCGTCTGTCTCTGATCCCCATGCTTTGTGAACAGGAGGCTCAAGAAAGCTCCAGCTCCTCAGAGCTCACAGGGCTGGATCTGGTACCAGGAGAACCCGAGCACCGTCTCACTACATGCCCCCCGCCTTCCACCACTGCGGCTGAGGATATACAGGACACGCCAGCGGTGTCGCTGCGTCTGAGCGTGTCGTCGGTGTCTCCACTGTGGGGGACACGCTCAGGCTGTGCTCCGAAGCCGCGCCCCGCCCTCTTTCAATGAGAGCACGCAGGATAATCCTTAAGAACTCCCTAGAGCTCAGAGAATGGCCGTGATTGCGTTTCTGTTTAAGTGACATTTGGACAACTGTGAAAAAGCAGGTTTTTAAGGCAAAAATAGTCAACGGATCTTTGTATTACTGGACTAAGTCTCATTTTAAAACCTTGCAAGTAATTGTACTGCTATTGAACCC
The DNA here is from genome assembly GCA_037038555.1 of Rhynchonycteris naso. Classification (NCBI taxonomy): domain Eukaryota; kingdom Metazoa; phylum Chordata; class Mammalia; order Chiroptera; family Emballonuridae; genus Rhynchonycteris; species Rhynchonycteris naso. The sequence goes on along the minus strand of CM072999.1, from coordinate 257,777,384 downwards.
TCAAATTCCACTTGTCCAGCAGAAGCTCGTCTTCTTCAGTCCTGGCTTTCCTGGCAGATTCCCCCCACCCCTTCCTACATGAAGCCAGCCTTCTGGGACATCCATCCAAAGCGGCTTTCCGTGAGAACACCTCGGGGGTGATCTCTCTTTGTTCTCCAGACTACAGCGGGCATTGCTTCTCCTAGGATTAGGTATTCATATACCTTGTCCATCCAAAGTGAGGGTCCAGCATTGTTGAGAACAGAATGACTCACGTATCCATAAAATCTGAGATAGGTGAAATTACTGATGAGTACTAAATAACTAGTTGTAATAATATAATTTGAATTATATTAAAATTTTCTTGTTCTCCTCTCTCTGGGATCTCAGAGCTCACCACGCCCCCACGTTCGCTGAGACCTCTGGGGCTCGAAGGGTCCTTCTTCATTGTCACCTGAGCCCCTGTGCCTCCCTCCACCTGCTCCTCAGCAGCTTTGCCCCCAGCCCCTCACTGTCTCCATTTCTCCAACCTGTCCCATCCCCTTGAGTCCCCACCCCTGGACATCATGTCTCCGCACTCTGCTTCTCTTCAGATACACCCTCTGGAAAGATTTCTTGGCCTCCTATGTCCCTGTCTCCTCATCCACCCCTGGAACTGCTCCTGTCAAGGTCCCCAGCCTGCCGTGCCTCCCTGGTGTTCTCTCCAGCATGACCGCTGACCGCTTCTCCAGGCTCCTTTCTTGTCCCTGGCCTCAGTGGCCTCCCCGACTAGTCCCTACCTCTCCCTCCTCTGCTCCTGGCCTGCCCACGGGGTCCTGTGACAGCTCAGAAGGGGGACATCTAGAAGATGGGGAGTTGAGAGCAAACACCAGCAGGGAGGTTCACACACACACCGCTCCCGTGTGATTCGTGCCCTGGGCAGGGTGCAGAGGGAGGCTCAGGGGAAGCCATGGGCCTTTGTCAGGGCGTGGGGGGCTGTTTCACGTTGTGGCACTCCCCTCTCTCGCTGTTAAGTGGGACGCCGCTCAGACCTGCGCTGAGGGGCTAGTGATCTGAACCAGGCATATCCTGACAGCGCGTCCGATCCGTATAACCCAGGGAGATGATTCCCACCCCGGGCCTGGCTGGGAGAGGCTCTCAAGAAATGTGACTTAAAAGGAAGTATTTCTCATCTGTTTCCTTGGCCACATCCCTACTTAGAGCCCTTCCTTCCCTGCTGATCGGGCCTCGGGGTGCAAACCTGAGTCAGCTCAAACAAAAAGGAGGGCTTGATGAGGGGAGAAGGACCGTGGGCCTGGGGGCACCTGAAAGAGCTCCCATTTCTGCCACGCGTCACAGCCGGGTGGGGGCAGGTGGCCCTGGGCAGCGTCGTCCTGCAGCAGGGGTCCAGGCTGAAGGCCGACCTGTGAGGCCAGACCTCTTCCCCAGGGGCCCCAGCTCAAGGTCTGTGGCGGGTCAGCCTGGGTCCCACGTGCGCCTCTGGACCGGGAGTGGGGCCACCCCCAGCAGAACCAAACGGCCATGACGGGCAGACCGTGTCGGGACCGCCCACGTTTCTCCTGCCAGGTCCAGGAGCTAAGTCGGCTCTCAGCGCCTTGCTGCCCGGACACGCACTGGCCGGACTCTGCATGAGCCCCTTCCCTGTCTCACACCAGTCTGGCTCCCGGATTCCAGACTGTCGGGGGTCCTGGCCTTAGCATCCTCTGCCTGCACCTCCCTTCTCCTCCCACTGGGCCTGGGCCTGGCGAGCTCCTGCTCTACCTGCTAGGTCCCCCTGGAAAGCCTCCGCCCTCCGCCACTCTCCGCTTATGGGTGTCCGTTCGCCCAGTAAGACTCCTTCTGCCTGTGGGGACACCCCACCAGGCTGCAGTGTCCTTAGGTGCAGCTCCTAGCACACAGTAGGGACGCAGGACACACTTGCCCCGGTGATGTTGAAGAAAAGGAAGTAGAATACCACACACTACCAAAGACATCGCAGCCTCGTCGAAAACCAGAATAAACACCTGCGTTGCTGTCGCCAGTGAGGAGGTGGTCGATTGCATACAATTCTAGTTGCTGCGATAAGAAGGGTTTTTCTCCTCTTTCAATTTACCTTAGAAAATTCAATATTTCAGTGTGTCCAAAATCGTTTTCCCCTCATCTCCTACAGCACAGCTTGTAACGCTTCCGTGTTGTTCTAAACTCTTCTTTGACGTTTTAATATCGACCGCGGGAGCGCCCCCAGGGACAGGGCTGCGGGTCCAAAATGATTGTCCCAAGAGGCGGCTTCGCCTTTGATTCCAGATAGCGGAGCCTGGGACCCCCAGGCGGGTGACTCTCCCAGCTCAGCAATTTGCACGTGTTACTTGTAGAAGAGTGCGTGTGCGTGCCAGTGTTCACGGACACGCGCGTGCAGACGCCCGAGTGTGTGTTGGAGAAAGGAGGTGGGAGGCTGTGTGGGCTGTGGCTCCATGCATGCCCGTCGGACTCTCCCCTCTCTGGCCCTCCCTGGATGACCTGTCCACGGGGCTCCGTGGGGAGCCTGGGTAAACCCGGGGCACCTGTGAAAGGAGCCGGCGGGGGACGAGGGGGCCGGACCCGGGCTTCCCCGCGGCGTAGACGTCTGTCCACCAGCGACGTCTCCATGCGCTGCTGCACTGAGCTTTTTCCTGATTTCTTTTTCCCCCACAGAGGTCTCATTGCCAGCGGTTTCACGGAAACCCATTACCTGCAGGATGGCACCGACGTGTCCCTCGCTCGGAATTACACGGTAAGCCCTGCGTGTTCGGCCCACCGGGACTCGATGATAACCGCGTGTGTGCTTAAGCACCTGCAGCTGCTCTCTCCTGAGCATGCGCACAGGCCCGGCTTCGGCGCTTAGGCCCCAGGAGAGCGTGTGCACCGCTCAGTGTTTACGCAGCCCGCTGGGACCCCGGGAACACTTGGCCTCGGCCAGGTACGTGCCAGGTCAGCCCTTGAAGATACGGCTTTATTGTAGCCTGACCTTGAAACCACCTTCCAAGGACTGTGGAGTGCTCATGCAGGCAAATCTCCCCTAGAAACCCCAGCCAGCGCTCCGAAAGCATCACCCCTGAGCTGAACTTGACCGCATTAAACTGGGGAGTACCTTAAAGAAGTCAGAGGAAAAGGGGACTCTGCTTAGCCTTTTGCAAAGGTGTCCAGCAGGTTGTATGGGTCTAGAGGGCTGTTTTTTATGGCAGGGGGACCTTCGTCCTCTTCGTCAGCTTCTCTGATGTTTGATGTTTTATAGGTTAACCTGGACGAGATGTTCATTTTATCTGTTCCTTTTTAAGAAACACGCTGCACCCTCTGTCCTGGGCCCCTCGTGTGAACTTGCGGATTCAAAGTGAGCGGCTGCCCTTGGAGACTAGGGAGGGTTCTCGTTTTAAGGAGCTCTGGGTATTTGTTCTAAAAGAACAAGCTCGGAGGAAGCCTCACGTTTGGCCGTGGCCAAGCAGCCACGGTCCGCGGTGAGCTCTCCCTGCTCCGCATTGGGTCAGCACTTGTGTCCTTAACACGTGTTTGCCTGGGGTACTAGCGAACTGCCCCCTTCCGCCTGCCCGCGATGTGGGGGTGCGCTGGGGCAAGCCCGGAGAAGTCCGGAGGAAGGTAGAAGCGGACCCCGGCTTCTGTTAGCAGCTGGTCAAGCCCGAGTGGGAGTCAGGGGGGCAGAAACAGAGGGGATGGGAGGCCAGAATGCTAGGCTGTGGTGGAGGGGCTGTCCCTGGGATCCCACAGAGCTGGTCAGGGCTCAAACAGAGGACCTGGCGCTTGGGGCGTGGGACGAGAGAAGTGGGCATTTGCAACTGAGAGTCCCACAGAAAAAGGTGGGTCCCCGGAGTGTGGCACCCCCTGTGAAAAGGGGACGAGAAAAAACTCCATCCAGAGAAGGGGCGGCCGAGTGGACCGTCTGCCATGTCCTGGACTGAAGAAAGTTCTCGTAAAAAACAGAGCCGCTGGAACCCCGGCTCGCCTCACAAACGGACGTCTGGAATGGAACAGGCTGCTATCCAGGTTCCTAAACCTGCGTGGGAATGCGATTTCTCTCAATACAGTAACCCCAACACTAATCCCAAATAAGCAACCCGGGTCCCGTGGGCCCAAGCTGAAGGCGACCCCAGAGTCGTTCTATAGGAAGGTTTCTACGGCCCAGATCACAGAGGATGCCCATGCAAAATAAAAATAAATACAAGCGAGCCCAAAATCCAAATGCAGTGCACAGGAAAACAAACCACTGTGAGCAAGCATTGGCAAACAAGAGACACTAGAATCAGCCCCGCCGGGAATGCGAGAGACGAGGACAGTCAGAGCGAAGCAAGTAAATAAATAAATATTTTAAAGAGAACGGAAAAGGCCAAGTAGAAATTCCAGAGGGAAAATACAAGGGAAAAGAATAAACAGGAAAGAAGCCATGTTGGAACACAGTGCGATGAGGCGAGGTTGGAACTCATGGAGAACAAGAGCCTCGGGCGGGAAGAATAAAGATCCGCCCGCTCCGGGGTGGCTCGGGGTGAACCCGCTGGACCAGAGGGGGTCTTCAAACCCTAGGAGAGAGAAGACCTGCTTTGTGCACGATGACAGCTGAGCCAGCAGCGGTCTCCGCGTGAGCGGCTGCGGCGTCGAGACTTCAGAGAGCCGAGGGAAAAGGACTGCCCGCCTCCGTCGGAGACTCGGTTCAATTCCTTGCCGGGAATAAAGGCAACATGCATTTTCATTCCAAGACAAGAGAATCACCTACTCTCAGATTCCAACCAAGGACACACCTACCAAAGAAAAGCTCCCAACGAACAGCTTAGTGAGGAGGAAATGGCACGCAGACGAGAGGGTAGCCGGTCCAGGGCAGCAGGAAGCAAAACCCTTGTACATGACTCGACCTAAGTAAGTAAGCTATTTAAAATAAGGACTACAGTGATCGTGACTCCATTGGGATGTTTGCAGAGAAGATGAGCACGTAGGGTTAAAACAGGTTGAGACTGTTATGTACTAGAGAGTAATGGAGCTGTTGACTAACTTCAGACGTTAATAAGAATGCATCTTACAAATAAATGTGAGACTATCCCAAATAAAAAGAATAGAAAAACAAAACGCATAATTCCACATAATAGAAGGTGAGTAAAAATAGTATATCATCCAGTAAACGGCACGAAAGAAGGAACAGGATGCAAATAAGAAGCAGAATGTAAAATTAAAAATAGTGAGATAAAAATGAGTCATCATGTTAATTTCATTCTATGTAAGTAGATTAAATCTGTCTGTGAAAGTAAAAACAGATGGTCTATTTGGAACTCAAAATAAAATCTGGCTAATTAATTTTTGCAGAATTCACACTCCAAATGCAAAATGGTCATCTTAACCCAAAGAAAGTTGCCGTTGTAGTGTGAACATCAGACAAGCCAGATCTTAAGGCAAAAAAAAAAAAAAAAAAAGGCATTATTAGAGTAAAGGGATTATTACTTAATTGTTCTTTTTTATCATTACTTAGTGAGAAGGCACAGTTGTAAAGGATGATAAAAGAATGGTGAGCCTAGACCCTGGCTGGTTGGCTCAGTGGTAGAGCATTGGCCCAGCATGTGGATGTCCCAGGTTCAATTTCCATCACGGCACACAAGAGAAGCCCCCATCTGCTTCTGCACCCCTCCCTCTCGCATCTCTCCGCCCCTTCTGCAGCCAAGGCTCAATTGGAGCAAATTGGCCCTTAGGTGCTTGGATGAGCTCAGTTGCAGAGCAACAGAGCAACACCCCAGAAGGGCAGAGCATCGCCCTGGAGTGGGCTTGCCGGGTGGATCCCGGTCAGGGTGCATGTGGGAGTCTCTCTGCCTCCCCTCTCTCACTGAATAAAAAATTTAAAAAAAATAAAAAAGAATTGTGAGCTTCGCGTACCAGCAGAATAGTCTCAAAGCATATAGAGTAATGATCAAAGGAATTACAATGGTAAACTGACGAAACTACAGCCAGATCTCGGAAATCTAAACAGACCTCTCTCAGATATGAAAATTTTATTTTTAATGAGCAGAAATTAATAAAAATATATATGCATGTATAATAAAATAAAACCCAATCAAAATATTGAGAAAAGCAATTAAACCAAAAGCTGCTTCTTTGAAAATATCAGTAAAATGGACAACACAAAATTAATCAAGGGGGAGAAAAGAATTCTCATGTAAACAATACCAAGACAACAAAGAGGGATGTAGCTATTGCTGTACAGAGAGTTTTTAAATCACAGAAATGTTATGAAAAAACTGACCACTTTCTTGAAAATGTGGATTCTTAACAATGGTTCAGGGTGAGATAGAAAAATTTAAATAGAACTATATAAAGAGGCTTAATCAATAATAGTATTTTTTTTTAATTTACCCCCCTAAATAACATCAAGCCCAAATGGAACAACAGGCTGGAATCCTCGAAATAGCCGATGTGCACGCTGGTGGGTGGTGCTCGTCTACGACGGGTGTGCCCAGAATATGGAAGGCACGCTCCCATGCCTGACTCCAGTTTCCTGTTTTCTGTCTCCCTCACAGATTTTCCTCTCCTTGGGTATATTTTTCCTTTTTTTTTCTCATTTGGGGAATAGCAGAGGACTAGAGAAATGACGTGCACAGGTGCTGAATCTCGCTTGGATCTGGACTGTGAGGGCTGCAGGCCACCTGTCCAGGTGTCTAAGAAGTAGCCCTGAGGGAAGGCCCAGAACGCTCAGAGCAGTTGGCTCAGCTGGTGGGGGGGGGGGGGGTACTGTATTTTTCTGGTTCCTGTGGATGTCATGTGCAGGGTCCGGGGAGGGGTGGTGGTGGGGATTACCATCTTTTTCCTCCTTTCTCCAGGAGGTGACCGGATAGGACAGATGGCCCCTCCTCCCCTCTACTCACTCCCTCTGAACTCCCATGGGGGCGGGCTAGGGAGAGGAAGGGAGGGGCACTGACAACCCTGGTCCCTGCCAATGGGGGAGGGGGAGAGACCTGCCTTGGGAAGGCCGTGAGGCCACTCCCCTGTCCTCCCCAGTCAGGATGGGTGAGACTCGCCCACTCCCTCTGCAGAGATGCCAGGGGCTGTGAGCTGCCGCCCCAGCCTCCACCGAGGCTTGGCTAGCCATGGGGCAGGGTAGAGGGGAGCTGGACACTTCAGGAAGCCTCGCTTCTACCCAGGTTTAAGTTGCGTCCTCTGACAGACTATACCTTTTTTGGGGGGGGGGAGGGGCAATTAAGCTGGTAATTGTACTTTGATCTTTGTCTGACGTCACATCTGTCTTCCACAAGTGAAGCCACCGGAGCCCAGGCGGACAGGCACCCCACACCTCAGAGCAACAAGCACGTTTCGCTTTTAAATGAGAAAAAGGCTGACTTTTCCTGAGGCTCAGCCGCAGCCGCCTCCTCTCCCTCCGTGCCTGCCTGAGCCGTCACCCCCATCACCGTCACCGCAGAGATGGGGGGACCAGTCTGTTCACTAAGGAAACCCAGAGCCCTGGACAGCCACCCCTTCCAGCAGATGCCCCGCCGGGGAGTCAGGGAGGGGGCGGGGGGGGGCGCGTGTTGTCTTTCCCGGAGTTCTGAGGCTCTGTTTTTCTTGAGTCTGTCTGGGAAACAGAAAGAAATGTGCTGACTCATCGCCTGGTCCCGCAAGTCAGCAACAGCGGATTCCCCCCCATTTACAATGATAGATAAAAGAAAAACCCCTTTTTGGCTCATGTCCGGTTTTTTGTTGTTGTTGTTGTTTGTTTGTTGTTTTGGGTTTCTTTCCTTCTTGGAATCACCCCCGTAGTCAGTGTGAGCTGCTGGACAAGGAGAGCGGTCGACGGCTGATTTTGATTTGGGGGTTTATCTCCCCGTTGTCGCGACAGGATGAAAAATATCTGTGGCTTTCTCCTTTGCTGGCCGCAGGCTCAGGGAGGGTTATGTTGCCAGTGTCCCTTGTAGTAAGGCCTGTGGGAGACCATGCGTAGGGCACTGCTGCCGTTTACATTCCCAAAAGACCATCCTGGGCAAGGCCAGAAAGGCTAAAGCCATCCGCCCGTCACACACGCGGTCACCAGTCACCTCCATGGGGCCAGGCCCCGTGACCAACACTGAGAATATGGCAGGGGTTAAGACACAGGGCTCCACACGGGGCCGGAGGGAGGAGGCAGGCGTTTCCCCCAGGAATTGCGAGCCTGATTAAAGCCGGTGCTATGTGCACTGAGGGCTCCATCCAGCTCAAGGCCCCACCCCCTTCCTCTTCAAGGCAGCTGTCACGGCCACCTCCCATTCTCTCCCGCCTCCAATCTCACCTAGCTTTAACCCAGCCCCTCTCTGGCCTGTGTGATCCTTCTAGAACATCGTTCTCTTTGTGCTGTTCCTGAGGCTCCCCCAACACCCCCTCAGTCAAGGCTCGGGTTTCTGGGACCAGTGCGCCCACTGCAAGCGTTCATTCCGTTGTCCATTCGTCCGTCCACTGTACTCTCGCTCGCTCACTCACTCAACAACAAACGGTGCTAGAGCCCCGCGTGACAGCTGACGTTAGGGAGCACCATGCACAGTGTTTGTCGTGCGCTGGGATGGTTGATCCGAGTGGGGTAAATCCTTGTCAGCTGTTTTTATACCCCGAGGAGGGCTCTGAGACATGGTGGGGGCGTGGGGGTTGAGTAACTGGATCAAGACCACAGCTGGTGGTTCAAACCCACAGAGCTGGACTCAAGAATGGAGAATTGGAGCTCCTTACCACTGCACAGCAACGTAGCCAAGCGTCTCTTCCAGGTGCCTGGCTGCCTGTTTGTTTTAATGGAGTGAGTCTGTAACACTGTAGCAAGGTGGCCAGGTACAGATGCTGGGGGGGGGGGGGCGAGGGGGGATGTTCTGCTGAGCTATAACCCTGGAACATGGGGAGGGGACAGCCCCGGGCATTCTCTGAGCACATCGCTCTGAAGCCCAGCTGAACTGAGGTCTGGTGCTATGCGGCCACATGCAGGAGGGAGGAGGACATGGCCTGTGTCCTCTAGGAACATACAGTCTGACAACATGTCACACGACGTGCCTGTGACCGGGACGCTTTATGAGCCAAACAACGGAAAGAACCAGGTCCACGTGGAGTCCAGGGTGAGTTCCTAAGGAGCGCCAGGTTTGGGTGGCCTTCCCTTCCTATCGGGGAAGGGAAGGAATGGCCCCAGGATTGGACCTCCGTGTGCAGGCCAGCAAGGGAGAGGTGAGGGTCACAGGCCAGGGGAGCGGATGTGAGGCGAGCGCAGAATGGACGGTCCCCGGACCCTGTGCGCCGTCAGGCCTTTAGAGCAGCGAGCCAGCCGCAGCCATCGCTCTGAAGATCCAGTGGCAGCAGTTCTTCACCCCCCAGGAGCACACGTCCCTTCCAAAGTCCCTCCCACTGGAGGACAGCAGGAGGGTGTTGGTGAGCCGTGCTGAGAACGGACCTCTCAGGACACGTCTCTCTCTGTGAATAGCAACTGGCCCCTTAGCTCTTGTGAGCCTGGCTCCTGCCACACTTCCGCTCCTATTCGGGGACCCACACACAGTCCCACACAACATCCAAGAATTAGGGACCAGGGAGGGAGGGTAGGAAAATCACGCTCCCTTCTCTCTAATGGGTCGGTTTCTCTCTCACGGGCGCTCATTTGTGCATTCTAGAAAACCACACCGAGCTAGGGTCCCAGCTGAGCAGTGGGTCTAAAGCACATATTTTTATATTCTGGGTCGGTAACAGTGCCTTAATTTCACGAGTTGCTTCCTCGCGTAATGTTTATTTGATCCGTAAAGCCTGGGGCAATAAATGTCTATCTCATTTTGCAAATTAAAAACTGAGACTCAGAGTCTCAAACCCCCAGACCAGGGGTGCTCAATATGTTGATCGCGATCTACTGGTCGATCGCGAAGGAAGTGTGGGTAGATCGCATGACATTAAAAAGACATTTGTCTTTTGATTGGCATACAGGGTAGCCAATCTGACGTCTGAACTTTTGACACCCTACGCATGCGCGTTAAACCGTGCTAACTTGTTCAGTTACATTGCTGCGTAGTTAGCCTTCAATTTATTTAAACTAAATACAACAAAGGGTATAAAAATGAGTGCCGTAGCTGGTCCGAGCAAGAAGCCTAAAACCTACCACTTTCATACAGAATGGGAGGGGATTTTTTTCACTGTGTCATATTCTAAGTGCGTTTGCCACATCTGTCTGTGTGCCATTGCTATTCCAAAGAAGGGAAATGTGGAGCGGCTTTTTCGGACTGTTCATAAAAACTATGACATTGACTTTCCTCCGAAAAGAGAGCTGAGAAGGAGAAAGGTGAAAGAAGAATACACAATATTCAGTAGTAATAATAGTAACTTAAATAATGATAATATAGAAGAAATAAATTTATGTTTTGCATTTTTATTGTAGGTAGATCATTTTGACTTGGTCATCTTACAAGTAGCCCGCAAGCTGAAAAAGTGTGGGCACCCCTGCCCCCAGACTTTCAACTCGGGAGCGACCTGGTGCTCCCACGGTGGCAGACATGCTGCCTGTGTCCTGGCCCATTTGCCAGGAGGTCCCAAAGAACATGAACACGGTGGCCTAAGCACGTGTACCCTAACGCAGAATTCCGGCACAGCCAGACAACGTGCTGTCCCCGAGCGTGGCCCTTTCTTCTCTTTCTTGTTAGAGCTGGCTGCAGAGTAGCCCTCGGGGCATGGGTGGGGTGGCTTCTTTCTCAAAACCCTGTCCTGTCCATTTTCAGGGCCAAGAGCGACGTAGCCCTAGCCCGGTCACAGGAAGGCCTGGATACACGGTCATATTTACCTTGGAGTGCCCTGTGCCCTGTGGTGTGGAGGACCTGATGTTACAAGAGGACAAAGGCTGGGGCACAGCCACACTGAGATGCGGGTCAGCAACCGGGGCGTGCACACACAGGCACACAGGCACACGTGTGCTCACACACACACACACACACTCTTGCACCCTCCTACCCCTCCTATCTGCACATCGTTCTACGTTTGGAAATGACATCCCTGTCCTAGAACTCCCTGTGTGACACCATGACGAGGCTATGCCAGACCCGAGAAAGCATTCCGTCCAGATTTGGGCCTTAGGAGAGATGGCGTTTCTCCTCAGAAAGAGGGTCCCGTGAGGGCGTACGTTCAGGGCGGTGAGGTGTGGAGGGACGCTCTCTGGCCTGCAGCCCAGAGGCCTGGCTTTCGGTCCCTGCTCGGCCGCTAACCAACCCCCTGACCCAGCCACGCCTCGGTTGCCGCGTGCGCGCGCGGAAGGGGCGGCTGGAACAGAGGGAGGTTGGCCTGAGGCGGCCTGACACTTCCCTCCAGCCAGAATGTGTCTGATTCAAACGGCACATCAGGACAGTTTGGCACGTGGCACGGGGTCAGGGTCTGGGGGAGGCGAGGGAGTTTCCGAGGAATGAAGCATTGGAAACATCACAGCCTCGACGGTGCCTTTCCGTCTGATCCTCCAAAAGCTGGGGAGCAGAATTTTGACGTCCATGGGGCACAGAGTCAGGGGGCCACCCTTTCCAAGCTCAAGAGCCCTTACCGTGTGGGTCGTATTAAACAGAAGGAAAATTTATTTTACTGGAATGGGGGGAAAATGCATTAGGTCAAGTAATGAGTATGTAGAATACATGGTTAGAGGTTTTGTAAAGGAAAGGATGTAATTTCGTGGTTATGCATGTTTGGGGCTATTTTCTACGTGATGTTCTGTTGGTAGAAATAGAAACGACGGGGTCAGCAGAACCGGGCGGGGACAGCGGTACACAGACACAGCCGCGTCCTGTCGCAGACGTGACAAAGAGACAGGGCCCTTTGACACCCTGGAGGCAGCAGAAAGGGGAGGCCGTTCGGGAGAGTTGGCAAAGGTGGTGCTTGTGGTCATCAGTCTGTGGGTCTGGGGCGAGACCTCCGTCAGTCATGGCGGACGCCTGCCCGCGTCTCTGATGGGTTCTTGCCTCTCAGCATCAGTCCACCGCTGACCTGAGAGGCACCAGGTGACCTGGCCCTGAGAGACGGGGACACACACTCGCCTGCTGCTCCTGAGGGTGAGGCCTCCAGCAGTCCCCCTCACCCCCCCACCCCCGCCTCAGCCGCCACCAGAGGGCTCATGCCCTCACCCCCGCCCCAGGGAGCAGGGTCCCTCCCCTTCACTCTTCATAACCAGGTTTCCCAGCCGATTACATGACATGGGGCGTGACGAGTGTGTCTTTCTGAGTTGTGAATTTCTATGATGAAGTACGACATTATAAAGAAAACTAAATGACATTTGTTGACACATTTCGTGAATCATTATCGGGAAAATAAAATTAGTGATAATAATAATAATAATAGAACTTTATGGATGGTCATCGCCCTGGAACATCTGGGACCTGGAGTTCTGGCAATGATGCCTGGTCATCTAGGAAGCTCATCACTTAGACTAGGCCGGAGCGAGCTGCGGGCTGGTCGGCCGGCCGGCTCGAGGAAAAACGAAGCCGTCCTTACCTCTGGTCACAGCTGAGAGAGGTGGGATGTGTGAGAACCCGCTCACGAGAGCCGAAACCCACCCATCCCTCCTTCATAAGCAACGCTCCAACCTGGTTGTTGAACCAGAAGTTAATTGTATACTAATTGTACTCTGCTCAGGCTTTCGCGAGCGTGTATTTCTGGGTATTTCATTTGAAAGGATGCTTGACAAATAATCTATGGAAAATGAATTGAGACTCAAAATAAATGATTCTGAAATCTCAGAAGTCGGTGGATGAGATTATGGTCACAGTTCACGGCCAATAGCACCAGTTCCTATTTCTCTAAAAGGAGGCAAATTCTGTGCATGCAAGGGCCACCCAGAGCCTTTCCACCCAGTCACGGGACTGCCCCTTGGGGTGGGAAAGGTGGTGAGCATGGGGAAAGACATGGAGAATTGGGAGCCCGTCTGCACTCCTCCGTTCCCCGTGCAGTGAAGTACTCCGGGGGCCGGGTGGGCCGCGCCTCAGAACTGACAGACACAGCTACCATGCGGCCCAGCACTTCTACCTGCGGGTGTACAACCATACACCCGCTCAGAGCATGGACCCAGGACAGCTGAAAACACACGTCCACGCAAAAAAAGCGTACGCACGTGTTCGTGGCAGCACTATTTGTAACACCGAAAATGTGGACTCAACCCAAGCACCTCTCGTCGGATGGGCAGAGACACAAAGGGTGGTGTGTCCACACAGTGTCATTGTGTTTGGTGATCAGGAGGACCGAGGCACAATCCCTGCTACAACCGGGGTGAGCCTTGAACCCGTGATGCTCTGCGAGAGAAGCCGGCACCAACGGCCACAGACTGCGTGATCCCACTTACCCCGGGCAGTGACCTGAGCGGGACAGGCACGTGCACAGAGGCAGGAAGGGGGGCTGGGACAGGGGTAACGGGAAGTAACCGCTGATGGGGGAGAAGGCTTCTTTTTTTGGAATCACGAAAACGATTAAGAATTAGATGGTGGCAATGGTGGTTCAACGTGGTGAATATATTAAAACCGTGTGCTTTTGAAAGGTGGATTTTATGGCCTGTGAATCTATCTTAATAAAAAAAAAAAGAGGACTTTATCTTGCTATCAAAGTGCCGTCTAGACGATTGTAACTAGAAAGGTATCATCAGCAAGCACCAGAGGGGACGGAGGGAGGGGTGCCTCCGTGGAACGGCTCGGGGAGCATGTGGGGGGAGCCAGGTATACAGAGGGGAATTTCCTATGTGACAAGGTAGCATTGCAAATCAGTAAGGGAAGGGAAGTGGTGGAAACAGCTGGCCCTCGGTGTGTGGGGAAAGTTAGAGTCCAACCTCACACCCCATGCAAACACAGAGCCCATACAGATTAAAGAGCTCACTGTAATACTCTAGAAATAGAAGGAAATAAAGGGGGACATGCCTGTGACCTTGAAGAAAGCCACCGTCAGCCGCATACAAAATGCATGAAAGGAAAGACACGTTGGACGGTGTGAGAACTGGAAGCTCTGTGCAACAACACGGAAGTATCCCACGTGGGTTAAAATGACATTTATCACCTCGTAAGAGGCCAAGTATTCATAGCCTGACTAGATAAAGAACTTCTGGAATCAATGAGAAAATGTCAGAATGACAGATGTCCCACCCAGTCCCGCCTTCTCTTCTCCGACGGTCTCAGAACTCCATCCTGTCCTCAGTGACACGGACACCATCCCCACCCCCTTCTCATGGAGCTGGTGGGATTCCTCGCCCCCGCCCCCAGTGCTAGACGGTCCTCTGTCTTAGCAAAGTCGAGGAGGGTGGTCTTTGCAATGTCATGGCTGTGGCAGCAAGCCCTGCCCTGGAAAGCTGACTCAGTGCTGTCCTGAGTGAAGGAACCAGGTCCCAAGGCGGCACTGCGGGGACAGCCTGCAGCCCAAGTGACCACTCCGTATTCTCGGGAGACGCAGACCCTGGCATTCGGAGGACTTGACTGAGGAGGACTGGGTGTCCTCAGCCACTTCTTGCCCGCCTGCCAGCCAGCCCGCCTGCCTGCCCAAGGTTACTTTGTTCAACAATAAAACTAACCTTAATTCTGGACGGATCTTCATTCAGGAGGCGTCCACGTGTGGTTTCCTTTTGCAAGCAGTGACATTATTAAAGAATGGCGTATTGCAGGCCTGTCACGGGGGACCTTTATTCTTAGAAGACCTTTCGGTTTTTCTTTCCTGCCGAGTGAGGCATTTTGCTCTTAATTGGGCGATTCGGTGAGGTCCCCCCTCTCGCTCTCTCCACCCGGTCCCTCTCCTCGTCTCCTCTGTTCTCATAAGCCGCAGATTGAGACCTCGTTTTGTTACGTGTTGGTTCCTGCCCTCGTTACAGAAGACAGTTTGCACGAGGGGGGTGTGGCCGTGGCTGTGATGAGGTCTGTTGTGGCTGGCTTTCGTAAACACCCAGCATCCGGACGTACCTGGCGAGTGTCAGCCACAAGAATAGACCCAGGGGGTCCGTTTTCCTACCCTCTAGATGTCCTCCTCTGGCTGGGTCACATTGGGCTTATTAGCATTGTCTGTTAAGGCTCCTTGTTTAAATACTTGGTGCAGAGAGGAATTCCGTGGTTAAAAGCAAGTGGGGATATCAAAGGCAGTTAGCTTGTTGTGAGCGGGCGATGACATGTGACGCCTGAACCGACTCTCTCCTCCCCGCAGGGTCACTGTCACTACCACGGGCACGTGCAAGGACATCCTGGTTCGACGGTCAGTCTCAGCGCTTGTTCTGGTCTCAGGTAAGTGACTGTGGCAGTGAACGGCTCTGGTCGTAAGCATGGCTACGGCAGACCAACCCCTCTCTTCTCCCTTTCACTCCGGCGTGCTGAGAGTGGACGGAAGACGGGGCCTCACCTCCACCCAGCCAGGCGGGAGGCCCCGCGTGACGGCTTACCCAGGCTCGCGGTTTCTCTCACTGTGCCTTCGTCCATGCCGACCCCGCCTGGTGGAGGCGGGGGGACTTACCTGGCTGCGTGTCAGCATCCGCGGATCTGCGAACGTCTTTCATTCATGTGACTCGGAGGCTGAGCCATTCCTGGTGATAAAAGAGACAGGGCGTTAAACTAGGTAGCGATTACTCTGCATGCTTCATAACGATAGAAAGGCCTCCTTATTAGGAGACAATGTAAAGGGACTCACCTAACCCGGACCAGACGTGTGGAATAAGGTGTGACTGGTGGAGGGCTTTCGTGGCGAGGCTGTGGCAGGAAGCCCGAACCCATGACCTTCTCCTGCTGGGCAGCACAGCCCGCTCCTGACTCATCACGGCTGGCTCTCGTGTGCTCCCCAGGAAAACCAGTTTGTTTGGCCAACCTCCATCTTCCCCAGCTTTTTATAATTGGGTTTATTTATTGAGTTTATGAACTAACAGCTTGAATTGTCAGAGCCCTGCTTTGCCCTGGCCCCATGGCACCGAAGTGTGGTTCTGTGGGCAGAAGGGAGGGGCTGGAAGGGCGTGCCGGTCTGAGCACACGGCAGGGCGGCCTCCTGGGTGTCGGCAGTGAGTGCGCAGCTCTGGGGGTTCTGTCTGGGATGATGGAGAATGAGTCTCCATACGCATACCCCGCACACAAGCACACACAGTGTGTACCACACATACCAAGTCAGGCTCCGTGGCCATGGAACACGGGGGCTCAGACATGAATGGGGTGGAGCAGACCTGGCGGCGTCTGGGACAAAGGTCAGCGACCAGTCCACGATGGAGGCTCTGGGGCCTCAGGCGGATGCTCTCTCCTCCTCGGAGCACCACAGCCCAGGCAGCGAACTGGGTCCCAGGTTCCTCCCGCACGGGGGGGTCGGTCTCTCTGACTGGGTGATACGGCGTCTCGGCATCCACCTTTGAACTCCAGCACCTGGAGAACATTCCTTCCCGGGGCCCTGGCACAGCCCATAACCTGGCAAAGAGGAATACGGTGCCATACTCTCGGCTGGGATTTCAGAACAGTCAGAAGAGTTAGGGACCCAGTGGGACGGGCAGGGGAACCTGTGTGCGGATGGTGCTCCTGAGAACATGAGCTTCACAGGACTCCG
The DNA here is from genome assembly GCA_037038555.1 of Rhynchonycteris naso. NCBI lineage: Eukaryota > Metazoa > Chordata > Mammalia > Chiroptera > Emballonuridae > Rhynchonycteris > Rhynchonycteris naso. The sequence continues at coordinate 257,760,920 of CM072999.1, read as the reverse complement.
TGCTGCTTGTTGTTGCGAGAACAGCGGATGGTGCACCGGAGATCACGGTCACCCGATGGTCTGGCTGGTGGAGCGTCCGACCAGAGGGAGAGCCGGGTCCCCTCAGCCGCCCAGTGGCAGCCGGATCGACAGGGGCTGGGAACACAGGGACGATGCTCACCCTGTTGCAACCAGCCCAGCAGATTTGGACAATGAAAAGAGGGATTAAACCTTTTATGTTAAATGCACAGAGTGACCCAAAGGTACATTCCAAGCTGGGAATGTGGAGGGATACTTGAATGGCCGGTGGGGGATGCTTTAATTAGAGCCCAGGCAGCTATAGCTTTGCAGAGGGAAAAAAAAAAAAAACAGAGAAGGACCCTCCCACGTGCTCCGAAAGGGCTCGATCCGAGGGGGGCGGGCAAGGGAGACTCCGTCCTGGATCCAGAGAAGAGAGGAGGGAAGTGAGCGGCCATCCCTCGTGGGAAGCTTGAAGAGAAAAGATAAGGGAGGAAAAAGACCAGCTGCCTAGTAGGAAGGGGGATGACGGACAGAGCTCTCACCAGGACGGCATGAAGTGTACCGTGGTCAGAAGGAGCGCCACCTTCGAAAGGACTCTGAGAGCAGGCAGCGGGGAGCCCGGGCTCGAAGTGAGCCGTGCCATCTTGCACGCCTGCCGGGACGCTCGGCCCTCCTTGGGATGGTTTCTGTGAAATGCGCGTGCTTCCCCCGCACCCCGGCCCCTCGTTGGCTCTTGCGCTCCGCGCCTCCCCTCTGCCAGGGAGCGCCTCAGGGGGACCCAACCTTCATCTTCAGCCCATCGTCCTCCACCCTGAGGAAGCCTCCCCACCGCACGTCAGCCGCGCTGCTTCCTAGCTGCTTCCAGACTGAGCCTCACAAAGGTCTTGCTGTGTTCTCCCCGCCGCCCCGCCGCCTGGGACACGTTGCCCTCCCTACCTCTCGATTGGCTTCGGAAGGGTCACGCTGCAGCAAGAAGCAAATCAAACGACGCCTCCTGCGGGAAGCCCACCCGGGCCTCCCAAACACTGCTCATCACGCATCCCAAGCCCGCATGCCCTGTGCGTCACAGGCAGCCCTTGGCGTGTACGGCACAGTGCCTGTCACACAGCAGGGACCTCAGGAAAATCTGCTACGTCACTGTCTCAAAGCACCGTCCCCCCTCGCCCTCGTCACAGTTGATGCCTGAGTCTTCTTGTCCTTTCCCCTTCCCTGTTGAAAGGACCTTCCGGGTGGGGGACACGTAGCCCCTGGAGAGCTTCGCACCGGCCCTAGAGGAGGGAGACAGCACAGAATGCTTTTACAAATCCAGCTCATTAAAGAAATTCGGCTGCGCGGCTGTCTGGTCCAGGACTCAGTACCCACACGGTCGTATCCCTTCAAAGCCTTGCACTGGTTTTATTGTGTAAGATAAAGGTTGCAGCGCTAAATTTTATAGAACGACATCCGCTCTGACATGAAATGCAGGAAAACTTCTTGCCCCCCAGACTACCGAAAATTAGCCAATCAACTGGTTTTTCAAAGGGCGGAGCCGACCAGTGTTCCGGCCCTGTGCAGTCAGAACTAACCGTGATGGTGAATGTAATTATTTACAGTTGAACGATCAGAGCAAACACTGCCCTTGTTTAAAATAAAGACAACAGTTCTGCTTTCGTGCGGAGTTAATATTTCCAATTTTTAACCAACAAGGTGAATCGACCCTTTTGTAGACACTGGCCCGAAATCTCCTGCTGGGAAAACACAGAGGGGCAGGAACCTCAGGAGGGAAAGAGACGGAGGGAGCAGGGAGCTAAGCGCAGCCCCCCACGGGGCCGGCTACCCCAAGGTGCCGTGGGGTCACCGTCCTCCCCAGCACCTCGCAGCCCGGCTCTGTGCTCACCGACCTCGGTGGGTACGGTATTTCCAGATCTTATAGCTCATGCTAAATGGCCCATGGCAGAGTGACCCAAAGGACCAGAAAGCCAGGGGCACGGAGGTGACTCTGCCTTTGCTGTCCGGTCTGCTAGATGGTGACCTCCAAGGAGACAGAGCCCCGGGCCCAATCTAGCACCTCGTAGAACCTGGTGCATTCTGGGCGCTCGGTAAATGCCGGTGAAATGCTGTGCTGTCCCCAAGCCATCAACCGGTCAGTGAAACGTAATCTTAGCCGGTCAGAATTTTTTATTTAAGTCTCAAGAGGACTGTCTGCCATGTGAAGGAAGAACTTCACTTAGAGGGGAGGGGAAAGTAATTTGCGTGTCCTCCCAGGCAGATGGACATTCATCCCATCGTCCTGTACAAACACCTGTGGGAGCCATGGTCACCAGTCTGAAAGACTCCCAAGGTCAAGTCTCAGCTTCCCCCAGCTCCCACTCTCACTTGGGAGCTTGAAACGCCCAAATTTTAGACTCCTCTGGGTCTCCCTCCTGAGCCCATTTCCGTGAAAGGCCCAGGGCATCTCGGCCCCTGGCCTGGGTCCCCCAGGATCTCTCTGTTCACCTCCCTCCTGCCCCAGAGCCTGCACACGCCCACCTCCAAAGGTCTGCCACCCATCTCTTCTTAAACAGTTCTTGTCAGCAGCCCAGAGATCAATCCTTGCTCCAATATTTTCAAATCGCCTCCCACCCATGCCTCCTGCCTCCACCCTTCTCTTCACAGCCATCTCGCACATTCCGGAAGGTCATGTTTCAAACGTACTGCTTGATTGTATCATAGGACCTGCCCCCGCCCCTGCACTCAACCCCACACGGCTTCCTGTGGCCCGCACGTCAGATCCCCTTCCCCACTCCAGCACACATTATTGATCCCCTCCACACACACTGGTCAACCACTGGCCATGTGGGCCCACCCGGGGCTGGGAGTGAGAGCAGGTAGGGAACGTGCTCCCTGGGTGAGTGAAGCAGCCAGACATCACTCTCGTGCCCTGTGGTCAGTTCCGGGAAGCAAGGTGACAAAAGCCCCCAGCGGAAACTCCGCAGAAGGGCCCTGACTGCCGGGCCATCCTGATGGAGTCTGGGCCCTCCTGGACCTCCTGTCAGCCTGGAAGGGAACAGATGAGGGCTTTGAGTCCCCAGAGACACAGAGGAACAGAACAAAGCCCTTGTCTGAAGCAGCTTGCATCCTACCTGCAAGGCCAGAAGGGTGGCCACAGCAGGCTGTGGTGCAAGCAAGCAGCAGGGAGATTCAACAGAGACCTTGGGATGGGGGGAGGGAGGCGGAGAGAAGAGGGAACAGCAAGTCCTGGCCGCTGGGAATTTGATGGATTTATAAGAGGCAGTCTTTTAGTCTCTGCGGGAAGAGTGTGTAGACCAATGAGCGATGAGACCACAGCACAGCCTGAGGCCCGAAGCCAAGGTCACGGGTGGAGGCAGAGATTGGCGCCCCCTCCGAGAGCCTCGCCGACTGCCCCCATGCTGCACGCCCGGACTTCCTTCCGAGGCTCCCTCTGCCCACCTGCACGTGTCCTCACGTCCATGGTGTCTCTCTCCCGGGGACTCTGACCTTTGTCTCGCCTCCACTCTTGCTCCTTGAAGGCCACTCACCTGTCCCCCCTGCACCCCCTGTCTCCAGCCCTCCCTGTCCTCCCAGGACCCCTTTCAAGGCCCCTTTCCCCGTGGACCTGTGGGCAGCCCTGGGGTGCATTGGCGTCCCTCCCTCGGACGTCAGCTGAGCCCACCCCAGAGCAAGCTCTTGGTGACTGAGGAGAAAAGGGCCGACCGTCCACCGCAGCCAAGGACCAGGCTTGGGAACCAGGTCCATCTGGGGAATCCTGGCGCGGCTGCTGACCAGCTGCGTGGCCGTGTGGGTTTCCTGGGCTGCCACAACACATGGCCGCAAACTGGCTGACAGCAAGAACACTCTGTGCACACACAGCTCTGGAGGCCAGAAGTCTGGTGGGGCCAGTTCCTTCTGCAGGCCATGCGGGGAACCCCCTTCACCGGCTCTCGACGACCCCTTCCGTCCTGGCATTTCCTGTGGCTGCCTCAGGCCAGTCTGCCTCCGTCTCCACGTGGCCTCTCCTCCCTCTGTCTCTCGGAAAGACTCGCATCGCGGCATTGAGGGCCCACCCTAATCCCAGAATGATCTCATCGTGAGATCCTGAACTCAATCACATCTGCAGAAACCCCTTTTCCAAAGGTGACGTCCATGGGTTCCGGGGATTAGGACTTGGACGGACTTTGGGGGGACACTCTCCAACTCACTACAGCACGGCCTTGGGCTTTTACCCCTGGCTTTCTGTTAGCTCAGTGAGCTTCTGATACCTGCTTTGTAGGGTTTGCTGTAAATAATTTAGAGAAAATACCACCTCCAAGGGCCTGGCTCCTGGTGGAAGGCGGGTAAGGAATGGCGGCTGATGGGTACAAGGTTTCTTTTCGGGGTGATGAAGATGCAGGAATTAGATTGTGGGTGATGTGTGCACCACTCCGGGAACGTATTAAAAAACCATTGGTTTGCACGTGTTCCTAGAGTGAACTTAACGGTTAGGTGAGTTATCCCCCCGCCCCCATAAAGCTGTTATTTTTCAAAAGGAATCTGGCTGAGGGTGGTCTCCTCATAAATTACAGCTGCTACTATTGTTGCAAATGCCTCCATAGTAACTGTTCTTCACATCTTTTCTAAGAGCTCAACATTTTACCTCTTGTGTTGTGCCTCCCAAACCTGGTGATCACGAGTTACTCTAGAAAGGGGGGCCGGTGGTGAGATGTCCTCACGTGACCCGCTGGGGGCTCCTCTGTGCAAGCCGGGCTCCTTGCACATGGCGGGGGTCATGAATAGGTGGTCTGATGGTCCCTGAGCAGCGGTTCACACGGAAATTACAGAGTGGAAATAAGCCCCCCGGTTCTTACGTGCTCACCGATTTTGCTGCCACCACTGAGTATCAAGCAGTATGTGGAGGGACATACGGCTTCTATCCATCAGCTCCTCAAAAAAAAAAAGGCCTGAAATGAAATTCACACCAACTGCATCTCTAAATTACGACTGGCAGCGGGATACCGAGAGAGCAAAGACTTTTTTCCAAGAAAATGAAATTGGCAGTTGACCACGGAAACAGCCAGGATCACCCGTATGTGCTAATCCTGAACTTATCACGGGCGGTCAGAAAGCCTCCACGCCGCTGTCCTGCTTGCCAGGCGGCCGTGGGAAAAACGGGCGTGGGAACAGCAACGTGGAGCTGCACCACTGCCCAACACGCCGTGGCCTGAGAAATTAAGAACTGAAGGTTAAGAAGGACAGAACGTTGATTTCCACCCTGAAAGCTAATAAAACTCACTTAAAACTTGAATAGATTCCTCTTTACTTCTGTGGAAGGAGAAAAGAACAACAACAGGGGTTCAAATGTTAAACTAAAGCTGCCGGTTTTCAAAGCTGTTGCTCTGGGCCTGTCCTGTGGTGGCGCAGGGGGATAAAGCGTCGACCTGAACGCTGAGGTCGCAGGTTCAAAACCCCGGGCTTGCCTGGTGAAGGCACATATGGGAGTTGATGCTTCCTGTTCCTCCCTCCATTTCTCTCTCTCTCTCTCTCTCTCTCTCTCTCTCCTCTCTCTCTAAAAATGAATAAATAAAATCTAAACAATACAAAAGCTGTCGCTCTATTTCTCGGGCCCCTTTCCTTCTGACGTCAGCCTCTGTCACACTGGCCCATGTTCTGGGCTCTACAACCCTCTTTAAACAGTGCTGGAGGGAGGCAGGAGAATGTAGGGAGCCATGTTGGGGTCCAGCTCTGCCACTTGCCACCTTCATGCCCGTGACAGTGGGGGTCATGCCCAAACTGCAGCTGAGTGGGGGTCTGCTGGGTAACAGGTGCAACAAGCACGGCCCAGAGCGTGGACCGAGGCAGAGCCCCGGGAGGGTCGCCCTCATCACCCCAACAACCCCTTCTCCTCTGTGCTCTCCTTCCATCACGCCCAACTCGCTGCCCCAGAACGTGGCCTCACCCTTTCTCCCTCCTAGCCCCCCACCCCCGAGAAGGCACCCACCCCACTGTCTCCCTCTTTCCTAACATTTCCCGAACTACTCTCTCACCTCCCTCCCGCTGCTCCCCCCAGGGGGAGAGAGCTCAACTTTCCAAGTCTGCTGGGTTTAAATTCCACACTGGGAGCCATTTCCAACTCCAAGTATATAACTAAGTATCTGTGACATTCGACTTAAATTACATTCGCTTATCTAGCAAGGAGCCAGTGAGGGCTGTGAGAACATCAGATTTTTACATCTCCGAAACCTTGGATCCTTGAGTTTTGTGGTTTCCAGCAATCTCTGGAGCTAAATGATTAATTATAGTCAAGACAGTCCAAAGCAATTATTTAATTAAGCAGTGCTGGAGGCTGCCAGTTGTTTGCAGCAAGAGGGAAAAGCCTTCACCCCAGTTTCTCAACATCTGGCCTTTGGATGACTTAAAAGATAAAAGGAGATATGAGAACATTTTTATGACTAAATAACAAGTTCTAGAAGTTTTCCATTAAGTAGAAAAAAACTTCTTTTTCTCGGTAATTTGCTTCTCCCGATTAGAACCTGGTGACATGTTTTCACTGTAAGTGTTCAGCTTATTGAAATCCAGTGGAAAATAGAAAATGTGGAAACACAAAGTGAAATGTAGGCGCCATTTTCTTTTTTAAGGGCAGGCACGTTGGGTTTCTGACGGATCAAAACATTTTTTCCCCTCCAAATGTGTCCGTTTTCCACTTTCCCTGGCCTATTTTTTTTTTTTTTTTTTTTAGAGTTCTCTTAATGCAGGGCTTTCTTGAGACTTGTTGGGAGGTTCTAGCAGGGAGTACAGCCACTTGTATCCCCTTGACCAAAGAACAGTCCTCTCCTCTACCGGGGAAGGTCGTCCTCTTCGACGGAGCGCACAGCTTCGGGAGGGGCGCACGTGGAGCAGTGAGGAAGGACAGGGACACCCGCCTAGCCAGCCGGATCAGCCGAATCAACCCTGGCGATCAATAGGGTGATAGATGTCGCAGCCTGATCGCCCTCACATCCAATGTAGGCTTTCTAAAATCAACTTTTTTTTTTTTTTTTTTACAGGGACAGAGAGAGAGTCAGAGAGAGGGACAGATAGGGACAGACAGACAGGAATGGGGAGAGATGAGAAGCACCAATCATTAGTTTTTTGTTGCTGTTCCGACACCTTAGTTGTTCATTGATTGCTTTCTCACATGTGCCTTGACCGCGGGCCTTCAGCAGACCCAGCCACCCCTTGCTGGATCCAGCGACCTTGGGTCCAAGCTGGCGAGCTTTTGCTCAAGCCAGATGGGCCCGTGCTCAAGCTGGCGAGCTCGGGGTCTCGAACCGGGGTCTTCCGCATCCCAGTCCAACGCTCTATCCACTGTGCCACCGCCTGGTCAGGCTAAAATCAACTTTTAATAAACAGAAATTCTCTATTAGTCATTCTACACTAGAAATCAAAGTTTTATTTCATAAAAAAAAAATAATAAATCTTTTCAAGGAAAGGGAATGCAGACGATCCCACAGAGATGATGACCAGAGTCACATCTTTAGGATCTACTTGGAGGGACACAGAGACAGTTGGGGTGTGGCGGGAGGCCGGGGACACAAGACCACAGCAATATTGCTTTTCACCCATCAGCGGGGTTTGAAAATAGCCAAAAATTCCTCCATTACCATAAACCACACTGGTTCCCCCACTCTCTCCACAGCCACGTGCTACGAGTGTTAGGGACACCCAGCGTGCCTCTCCGATGGCTTCTAACTAGCCCTGTGTCTCGGAAGTGATTTCTCGATTGGGGCGCTAGCTTCCTGGACGCACCATCTGTTTCCTCCACTGCCTGTCCCACTTCACAAAACAGGGCTGGGGGAGTGAACCAGTTGAATAATAAGGACTAGCTCTGAGCGTAGGTGAGAACCAGCGTGCTCGAAATCATTATCTTGTTGCTTTGAACCGCTCTCTCCCATACTACTGGGGGATTGAAATATTGTCCCTCTATGCCAGTTTGAGAATGATGAAGTCGTCACCTACCTAGGGGTCATCCGTGAGCACAGGATCAGTGAACGGCTGAAATAAATGAGGGAGAATGAATGGCATAGCAGGGACCTTACCAGGTCCCTCCTTTGGAAATGAGATCAATTGTCCAAACAAAACGGATGGAGCACCAAACTTTTAAAACTACTTCTTAAGGAGTAAGCTAGCCTCAAATCTGCGCCTTAGTGCCATAAATTATAGAACTAATGCCCTACACCTGGAGGCCATGGATGGCATTTGTAGTTCTGAGTCACCAGATTTGTCTGCAAAATGTGATGCACGGGTGCATATGTGAATTATCCCAAGGACAGTGTGAGCTCCCTGTCTCAGGATAGGCTAAGAGTCACTGTGCTGGAAGGTGACTTTTGCACAGAGTCTGCGCATTTCTGCAGTGGGGAGACATGCTGAGTAATGGTGGGGAGTCTGCGCATTTCTGCAGTGGGGAGACGTGCTGAGTGATGGCGGGGAGTGGGTATTACTGCAGTGGGGAGACACGTGCTGAGTGATGGTGGGGAGTGAGCATTACTGCAGTGGGGAGACGTGCTGAGTGATGGTGGGGAGTGTGCATTACTGCAGTGGGGAGACGTGCTGAGTAATGGTGGGGAATCTGTGCATTACTGCAGTGGGGAGACATGCTGAGTAATGGTGGGGAGTGAGCATTACTGCAGTGGGGAGATGTGCTGAGTGATGGTGGGGAATCTGTGCATTACTGCAGTGGGGAGACGTGCTGAGTGATGGTGGGGAGTGTGCATTACTGCAGTGGGGAGACGTGCTGAGTGATGGTGGGGAGTGTGCATTACTGCAGTGGGGAGACGTGCTGAGTGATGGTGGGGAGTGAGCATTACTGCAGTGGGGAGACGTGCTGAGTGATGGTGGGAAGTGTGCATTACTGCAGTGGGGAGACGTGCTGAGTGATGGTGGGGAGTCTGCGCATTTCTGCAGTGGGGAGACGTGCTGCGTGATGGGGGGAGTGTGCATTACTGCAGTGGGGAGACGTGCTGAGTGATGGGGGGGAGTGTGCATTACTGCAGTGGGGAGACGTGCTGAGTAACGGCAACCAGGAGATGTGTGGGAAGCCTTAGAGCAGACAGTTGACTGCCACCCAAACTGCTGTTTCTCCAGAGAAAATCCTTTTCCATCATCAGAAAGCATCTTTTCAATAAGGACTTCATTGTCCCCTTCACTGAAAAAGAGAGAGACAGAAGCCATCATGCAGGCCGACGTTCCGTCACTGGACAGAATCGGACGTTGCTCATTTCCAGGGAGCAGGACGCAGCCTCGGCTCTGCACTGCCCCAGAAGGTCACGTGTGCATTGTGGTTCAGGGCCCAAGACCACCTTCTGTCTCTGCATGTGAGACTGTTTAGCAGATTTGTTCATTTTTAAAAAAAGAATTTGTTCTTTTATTCCCGAATCTAAATGTTAGGTCCAAGGGTTTTGCTTAGTCATCGTTAATCCCGGAAGTGTGTTTATCTTATCCGCGCCGTGTTTGCCCTCAGGGAGCCACGAGTGTCGGCATGTGGGCAGATGCCTTCACGTAGCTGAGGACCTTCTTGGGACCACATGTTAACAGATGCCTAACTCGTGCACCTGCCCTTGTCAATAACCAAGAAGGCTGCCACCATTTAAGTGCTTCACTCGGCTAAAAGTCTTAACTGAAGGAAGCAGCCCTGAGAAATAAGTATCCTTATCCCATTTCCCAGATGAATAAACTGACGCTCTAAGATAGTGGTTCTTAACCTCTTTTGAGGTACTGAACCCACCAGTTTCATATGCGCATTCACCGAACCCTTCTTTAGTGATAAATAAAATATGATTTTTCCCCCAAATTCAAGACATAGGTATATGTTTTTTTACGGGTGCACAAAATGAGCCGTGCATGAACATCACCTTGCTCAAAGAACAAAACCAACAAAGTGCATGAACTCACAACAAATGATGGTATTACTTTATTCTGGCCTCCGCAGCAGAGGCTTCTCCGAACCCTTGAGACTGACTCATCGAATCCCTAGGGTTTGATAGAACCCAGGTTAAGAACCACTGCTCTAAGAAGTCAAGGTCCCACGGCTTGTCAGTGGCAGAGCTCAAACTTCAGCCAGACTGTTGGAGGCCGGCTGCCTTCTCAGCCTGAGGGCGGGGCCGTCTCCCGAAGGTTTTCGCTCCTATAAAGGGCGGTCCAGCTTTAGCCAAGATAAAGCTAGAGCTGGGTCTTCAGGAGGCACGTCTAACGCTTTGTGTGCTGACATGGGTGCCTTGATCCACACATCTCCCACAGGTTAAATAAGTAAAATACAAAACATAATAATAATTAGTTTATACTCAACCTTTCAGAATCCTTTGAAATATTTAGGCAATCTGGCCAATCAGGATGACTATCTAGTTGTAGGGATCTTCCTTGAATAAAAAATGGTTTCCCTGTGAATCACGTTGGCTCATTCGAACACAGTTATCCTTTAAGCGGGTGAAGCCACTTTTGTCACTTTTTCTCAACAATATATATTTGAGAAGTAAAAACTTAAAAAATAGAACACACAACGAAGGCTAACCATATCTATTCTTTCCCAAAAAGGTATTTGAAACAAAAAATTTTCTCTGACTCGTTCTTCAAAAGATCTGCAAAGTGAATCAATGCAAACACGTCACAGAAATGTCCTTTCCCGTGAAAGCCCGGGCTCAGAAATACATCAGTGTCTCCCCTGCTGTTTTCGGTCTTGTCGAGAGCTGGGTCTCAGCTGTAAACAAGGCGCTGCCCTGAAAAGTTACGGGTTTCTTTTTCTCCCTTTCTTTCTTTCTTTCTTTCTTTCTTTCTTTCTTTCTTTCTTTCTTTCTTTCTTTCTTTCTTTCTTTCTTTCTTTCTTCTTTCTTTCTTTCTTTCTTTCTTTCATTTCTTTTTCAACAGGGGACTTATTACATTTGAAAATAAAACCTACGTCTTAGAACCAATGGAAAACGTCTCCGACGGACACAAACTCTTCCCGGCGGAAACCCTGCAGGGAATCTGGGGGTCGTGTGGACTACGACATCACAACACCTCAGGCCCTGCTGCGGAGACCGGACTCCCGCCACCCTCCCGGACGTGGGCAAGAAGGGTAGGAGGGGAAACCCGATGTCCTGTGTCTGGGGACCTGGGGGCACCAGCAGGGGACACCCGGTGCTGGCATGTCTGGAGAAATGTTTCCACCTGGGCGTTGTGTCTGGGGGGTGGAGTCACCCAGTTTATCCAGAGGTGGTGCGTGTCGTGCACGGGTCAACCATCACCTAACACTGAGACCTCTATCCTTGACTTGCGAATGTCGACCGCAGGCTTATTTATTTATTGTTTACCTGCTGGGTAAAGTCGGGCTCAGAGGACCACAGGGTGGCTGTTGATTGTGTCTTCAGTGAGAATCCAGTGTAGGCCTCTCTGCAGGGTTGCACCCACCCCGGTGCTAAGGGAGATGCCAGTGGACCCTGACCAGCAGCTCCCAGACAGCTCTCCGTCAGTGAGAGGAGGGTGATAGGGAGGGTTTTTGTGTCTGGACTGCTCTGCGATTGGGGTATCCATGGTGGTCTGCGGAACGCGCCCAGTCTTTGCCTGCATGCCCGTGCACGGGAGCATTGGGTCTATGCTTGGGGTTTGGCTAAGGGGTGTCACTTCCCTGAGCCACGCAGCTCGTGCCTGTCCTACTTACCACCCGGGACTGTCCAAGCGGTCAGTTCTCTGGTCATCCATCCCTGGGGCTGCTTCTCAGAGGTCTTCCCTTCTACTGCAGGACTGGAAAGATCTCTCTCCCTGCCACGCGGGCAGGAACAAGGGGACCCAACACCCCAAGGGGCAGTGCCATAAAACACTCCCCAGAACGGCTGCCAACATCACCTCCGTGGCTTCCACAGGCCAGCAGCACACTCCTAAAGGGGCTGGGGGGTCGGGGGCCGTTCCTCACATCTGTCTAGAGGCCCCAAGGTGAGACAAGTGCAAGCAGATAGGAAATGAGCAACATTTTCCTGACGCTCCCTCTCGGCTTCCCCGTTGCTCTGCTGACAGGAAAGCAAGAACTCCTGGTTGCGACGTCATGCGCCCTGACGCGGGACAGAGTAGGGACGTGTTCCTCAGGGTTCCTCAGGACACGGGGCGCCTCCCCTGACTTGGAGTGCTAGGCAGCCTAACATTTCATACATACTATTTCTTTGCTCGTTCCTAATTACTTTCCTAAATTCCAACAGTACACGTTATCACAAACAATGTCTTCTCACGCTTAAGATCCCCTCCCCCCTGAGGGCAGTGGTGTATCTCCCCTCTCCCCGGCTCTCTGCGGAACCTGCTGAGGACTTCACACTTTCATTTTAGAGTCATTCTTTCTGCCCTGGGGTTCCACCCGTGTGACCCTAACTCCCGCTGGGTTCATACGCTCCCTAGATTTTCTATGGCAGGAAAAGAACCATGTTTTCTTTTTCTTCCCCATCACACAGAAGGGGACAGTCACTCCTTTAGGGGGCTGGGGGGGACTGGTTCACCTTGACATTGATACTCAGCAGAAGAAGTTGTATCTGAAGCCCAGAGTTTGATGGGGTACCCACCGCACCCCATCCTCACCAGCTTCTCAAGGGTCTCTACCCTACTTTTTCCTCCTACCTGCCTTAGAGTGACATAGTCAAGAGTTGGGGTCACCTAAGGCCAGCCCCCTCCAATAGACTGGTCCCAGGACATGTCTATTTCACTCTCAGAACACTTCCTTCGATTCCCAGACCTCGGGGAGGACATGATGAAGGGGCGGCCCTTCTAGTGGCACACAGTGGGACAGCTGCCTGTCGTCATCCAGCGGCTTTGCTCCAAGTACCTTGTGGAATGAGTACGCATCATCCACGTGAAGAGGTTTATAACCCGACCGTCAAAATGACGCCCGGGCTTGTTTGCCATCCCGTGGAGACGGGCGTGCTCGGGCTGCGCTGGCTAGCCAGGTTTTAGTTTTTTAACTAAGTCTGCAGCTCTCTCAACCGTGGTTGGCACAGTCGTTTCCAGTCATTTTGATTTGTAGGGAATCCCAGGGGGGCGGGGCGGGGAGAGGCAGGAACCTGAATGAAAACGCTATTTTGTTAATAATGCACGTTGATGTGGAAATGCACCTTTAAGTTAAAATGGGAAGGCATCGAGGCATCTCCACTTGTTCTCAATACTCCTCTCTAGACGGCACTGTCAGTGTTTCTATGGGGGAGAAAATGTTCTTGACTTAAGAGTACAGTTATATGATGAAAACGATGCAGAAAAGTAATTTTCGATGAGTGGAAACATTTGGGCGTTGGAACGATGCAGCACAGTGTCCGTCCGGGGTGGCACGTGTGGCCAGGATGGGAGGGGCGTATTCAAGGGCCACGCCGCCTGCCCGCCTCACGCAGACTGCCTTGACTCCCTCCTCGGCGGTCCACGGTGCTGCAGCGAACTGATCTTGTTCCCGCAGTGCGGCAACAATGTTGGTTGGCCTCTTCCCGGCATCTCTCTGCCCTGATGGCACGGTCACCGTGGCAAAATCAGCTTGCAGACTGAGATTTTCTTTTCTGCGGAGATTGGCATTTTTTTCCTCCCGGAGCAGCAGGAGTAAACCTGGGCTTGGGATGTGTGCCCTGGGCACAGCATAAGCCGGAGCTATGGCCTGTCATTTTCACGAGGCTTTCTGTTAGATCTGAGCGGGTGCCTGCAGTCGGAGCTGCAGAGTCCATCCTCTGCCCTGTGGCTCTGTGAGTCCAGCCCGACGAGCCCTGGGCACTGAGTGCTCCTGCCACCTGCCGCTGCCCTTGTCACCTGCCACACGCTCAAGAATGCAGACTCATTCTAACCTTGGCCTGAGCCCGCCGGCAAGAAGGCAGGGGTCTGCAAATCTGCTCCAGGCGAAAGTCCCATACGTCCCAATGGCAAAGGACATTATTTTTGAATTACCGTTTCTTTAGGGATTCGCTATGCTATCCACCACCACCACCCCCATTCATAGAGGCACTGATGAGTCAAATGGAAAAGCCAATGTCTTCTTTTTCTAGAAAGCCGGGTGGGGTGTACTTTGGCTGTGGAGGACAAGCAGGAATGGAGGCAGGGTGACATTGCTATGACCCCTCGAGGGCAGCTGTCCTGCAGTGGCCCCGAGCTGTGGTTCTGAGTTTCTGGACAGGCTGTCATCTCTCGCAGAAACCCTCCAGTAGCGACGGTGGTGGGAACCGTGGTGGTGGGAACCGTGGTGGTGGGAACCGTGGTGGTGGGAACCGTGGTGGTGGGAACCGTGGTGGTAGGAACCGTGGTGGTGGGAACCGTGGTGGTAGGAACCGTGGTGGTAATGTGTATTGTAAGCAGAGCCTAACGGTGGCTGTCAGGCAGCAGCTGGCACCCTCGGAAGGCTGGCTGGTTTCCTAGCAGGCTCGTTGAGTTCCTCCCTAACACGTGAGATTCCCTCCTCACTTCCGTGCCTCCGCAGGGGGACAGCCACCGAGTTTCCTCACAGCCGAGTCGCTCTTCCGGCTCGGGGTGGCGAGCAGCCAGGAGCGCCGTGGCTTCCTTGGCCCCGGGCTCAGCATCTATCAGTGCGAGCTGGGCTTCCAAGATCGGCAGGTGTGGATTCCTGCCGCGTCTTGAATCGATTAGAACTCTGGGTGAAGAAGGAGCAGATCTCTGTTGTGCCGTTGGTGCTCTGGACGTCAGTTCGGTACTTTCCCATTCACGTTCAGCCGGTTCGAGTCAGCCCGGGAATCCCTCCCGTGGTCTTGTTCGCCAGGTGGTTCTGCAGCCTGTATCTTAGCCCGGCCTCAGAGGTTGTGTCCCACACAGGATAGGATCAGGGTGCTTGGGCCCCATGGGAGTTGTTGGGAAGGGTGGTGGAAACGACCTTCCACAGTGGAGACCGGGGCTCAGCCTATAAATACTGATGAAGCGGCCCTAGAGGCAAGGCATGGAACCCTGCTTGAGCCACCGGCGATCTTTCCTTGCTGAGAAGAGGATGATAAACCAAATGTTGGGTTCATTTAAGTGGCTGACCGTGTCACCTACGCAAACCCAGGCCCGGCTGCCTAGTTACCGATCTCTCCCTCTTTCGGCTGTATCGCACACAACTAACTTTGAACCCACTGTTACTGCCCCAAACCACCTCCCGCCCGCACTCTCGGCTTTCCCTGTTACCTCCCTACGGCCCGTTCTCCTCCCGGCAGCCAGAGGGATACTGTTAAAACATCACATTCCAGGGTGCCCTTTGGCTCTTAGATTATCAGATTGCAACTCGACCTCCTGACCACGGCCCTGTGTCCTGCCCACATCTTCTCAGCCTCGTGCCGGCCACCCGCCTCTCACTCACTAGACACTAGCTGTTCCACCAGATATGATGACACTCCAAGTTCCCTCCAGCCTCAGGACTCCTGCCGCTGCCGTTCCACCAATTGGAAACACTGTTCCCACCGCACTTTCCACACAGGACCTGCTTGCTCCTCGTCCTTGGCTCTCAGCTTGGTCTCTTCTCCCGTCTTTATCCAAATCGTAGAATCCTGCCTATTTCCCTTTGTTGTACTGTTCTCAGGCTGTGCTTGATTTTTGTTAATTCTGTTTTATCCCCTCCCCACCCCTGCCCAGAATGTGAGCTTCAGAGCGGCAGGACCTTCAGTTTCTTGTCCACCCCTTGGTCCCCAGCTCCCAGCGCAGTGCCCAGCTCATAGAGAGCTCCCAGTGGGTATCTGTGGGATGCGTGCACAGTATACAAACAGTCTAGCCCGCAGGAAGAGTTCCGATGAGAATTTATGGCAACCTTAATCTAAACAGTGCTTTCCTAACTTGAGCTGGGTTGAGGGAAGGTCCCAGCGCCAGAGGCCTTGTTGCGACATGTTCGGGGGGATACTCTATCTCTAGGAATTCGGCTGTGAGGACTCAAGAGGCCCAGGAACTAACCGCTTCCCTCCTGAGCAAGATTCAGGGCACGCTGCAGTCTGCACCTCGGAGCAGAGACACCTGGGCAATTCTCAGAGACGTGGGTTCCTGTCTGTTTGGGGAAGGGCTTTTGTTTATAACCCCCAAAATGAGCATTTAATCAAGCAGCCAGTTTCAAATGTGGCTCTGCATATCAAGAACTTTAAATGGGATAAAAACAGCAACAGCAACAAAACCCTGGCCGGCCCAAGTCGGTGGAAACCAGCGGAGGTCATTTAAGCCTCTCTGTGTGTGTGCTGAAGGACGGCAGGAAACCGGCCACTCCCCTGGGGCTTTTTATTATTATGCGGTTTGCTTCTCTCTGAGTTTGCAATTCTCTGAATTCATGAGAAAATTTGTACTTCTGCGAAAACTGCAGAGACAGGAAAATTGGGCTCATGTGTTTGTTTTCATTATCTGGAATTATACATTTTTCTAAATGATGACCCAAGGCCACTTGGAAATAGCCCCCCACCCCACCCCCAGCCTTTGATTTCACCCCTGTGGGTCTCAAAGCTGTCCACGTCTAAGCAGCCAGGGCCCTTTCTAGGAGTTTTTCAAGGGGACATTCTTTTTTTTTTCATTTCTAGGGCTTTATTTTCTTCTATCTAATTAGCTTGAATCTGTTTACAGTTAAGCAGGGAATTGGGCAGGGGCTGGGGGTGGGGGTAGGGAAGAGACTTCTGCTTCTCTCACACCTCAGTAAGGAAAGGAGAAAGAGCTTTAGACTTCGAAAAGGTGTCTCATTTTGTGGATACCAGTGGATACCGCGGGAGCTAATCTTTTTTCCTTTATAAACACGTAGTTATCACTGTGAAACACACCTACAACACATCGTTACAACGCCAGATCTCTCTCTCTCTCTCTCTCTCTCTCTCTCTCTCTCTCTCTCTCTTCTGGTAACATTGTAAAAGTTGGAGAAATTATACCTTTTGTAGTGCTTTATTTTTTTTTCTTCCTCCATAAGGTTTCCAGATTTATTTAGGGATCCCTAAATTCATGAATCAGCACAGCTGGATGGGTGGGGGACAATGCTCTGATACATTTTTTCTTGCAAAAGTCTGCTCGCAAGATCCCGGACTGATGGGGATTTGGTTTATAACAGAGTTTCTCCTCAGGGTCATGTGACTCGAAAGCTGATTCCAAGTGAGCGTGCCTGGCTCATCTTTTGCTGGTGTCCAGAAGAGTGGTCGCGACCTGGCAGTTTTAAAATGGGACGTCTGTGTTGTTCTGTCCGTAGCAAACCAGAGACATCAGTGGCAAGGCCTTCCACCAGGTCACCCTGCATTTCCTCCAACTGCCTCTTCTGGCTGAAACAGAAGGCTTCCTCTCTTTGTTTTCAGTGTTTACACCCTCCCTGCCTTGTTCTTTTCCTCCTTAAAACAACAAATAAAACAAACCAAAAAAACCCAAAAGGCAAAGAAATGCCCTGGGATTCTCTCCGCAATTCATAAAAGAGTGTGAATGTTTTTCTTTCTTTCTTGAGGAAAGCTGATTAAAATGTAACTCACTTCTGAGGCTGCCTGTCCTCCTGCTGCCTGGGTGTGCTCCCATCCTCACCGCGGGATACACAGTTACCACATTTTTCTCCACTGTTTCATTCTTACGAAATCTCTTTCCCTCCCCTCTGCAATTCTTTAGCCCTTGACACTGTTTTTCTTCCTGTTCTTTTGTTCTTTTTATTTCTTTCTCATTCTTCTCCTAACACCTCTCTCTCGCCCAGTTCTGTTCCCTGTGTATCAACCTTGCTGTTTGTTCCCTGCTCTCCAGACCAGCCATCTTCCTCTGCTTTCAACCAGGTTTCTCCACGGTCAGCCATAGGAAGTCAGCCCGCTGGCGTGGGTTGTGCCATTCCTGCTCAAATCAATATATATGCCCTTCCACTTCTCTCAGATGATGAAACCAGACCACAAAGGCAGAGGGAATGCCCGTGGGACACTGTTTCGTAACTTTCTGTGGTGATCTCTAAATTCACTCCCTGTGACAGCCTGAAACGAATGGCCACAGACTGGCCCCTGGTCCAGAGAGCGCGCCACTGCCCGTTTCTGCGCGAGCTTGTCCTGGCCGTGCCATCAGTGGTCCGGCCGGGACGTGCGATTTCTGTGCGAGGATTCCCCCAGACACACAGACACGGCCCCTCCTGTTGAGAAGGTCCTACAGAGGTTGTGGGGGCTGGAGGTGAACTTCTGACGGAATGGAGGTGTGGGAGCCGGCGATGGTGAGGGTAGGGTCCTCTTAGTGAAGGTGCGTGGCTGAAGAGAGGTGGTCAGTGTTTTGGGAGCCCTGGGGAGGCAGGAAGGGAAATTAACTCCATGCTTGCTTTTTCAGCATAAAAGGGAAACTCTCAAGACGACCAAGTATGTAGAGCTGGTTATCGTCGCCGACAACCGGGAGGTAAGAGCACCTGGAATTTCTCAATACAGCTGGTTTAAAAAAAAAAAAAAAAAAAAAAAGGAAAAGAAAATGTTTAGCACGTTACTATGTGCTCTAATTAACCTCATATTTTTATAGGCCCTTCAATGCATTGTAAACAACCCATGGAACGCGTGGTTTTCTGATATTCTAAAGTATGAAATACTAAAAATGTATCTGATATGGCAAAATAATAACCAAGGACTGCAAAAAAGAAACAAAAACAAACCAACCAACAGTTGCTCTGTAGCTAAGCTCTCCAAACAGGGGGGGCATTATCTGGGGGGAACGGAAGATGACTTTAGAATGTATTCCAAACATTGTGTGGTGGGCTAGGTAGGGGGCGAGTTCTTTTACAAAATGTCCCACATGTCCTCCACTACAATGAATGAATGACAGCTGTAGAGAGGTGAGCAGAAAAGCCCTGCAGCCTGAAGCAGGGCCTGACACTATGTGAGTTTTCTCTTTTAATTGGTTTTCAATTAGCATTTTTGAGAGTATCTTCTCTGTATTCATTTCCACTACCTACCCTGAATGAGGTGACATTTTCTCATAGACTCCACACGCATGAACGAAACAGGCTGGACAATTTCTCAGAAAATTCCCCCCACTCTGGAAGGTCAGGTGAAAGGGGAGAAGAGGGAATTGACTGACTTTTTGTCATTCCTCCCCTGTGTTGCTTGACTTCTTGCCATGAGTATTTATCTGTTCCTTCTATAATTATTTTTTAAATAAAAAACAAATATAAAGGAAATTTCTGAGGAAGTTAAAATCAACTATGGTTTTGTGAACCAGGATCACCCCAGTAAATTCAATGAAAAAAAAAAAAATCAAGTGGACGATGTGACAGTGGCTTTGGACTGCCTTCCAGTTGTCTGTTTCCTCTTTGCCAAAACTGTGACGGCCACCTTCAGTTACCAGGCTGGGAAAATGCAGAAGTTGCTGTCTGAGGAGTACTTGGCTGGGGCAGATTTCAGGGAGTTTCAGAAAGTCCCGGGTGGGGAAAGTTCTCAGCAGCGTGGGAGCTCGTTTCTCATAAACAAGGGTGGTTGGTAAAGCCCGAGAGACCTTACAAGTCCAGGAGCTGGGAAGATGGGCTTTGATTGACAGGCTTGCTAGGGTGCGTGCTGACGTTTAAAATTATTAAGTTTCAGAAGCAAGGGAAAGACCTGGAGAAAGTGAAGCAGCGACTAATAGAGATGGCTAATCATGTTGACAAGGTAAGCCCTTTTCCAAGTAATTGAATCGCTCAAATCACGTCCATGTTTGGAGTCAAGGTGGAGGGAGCGAGGTTCATTCACCTCGCCTGGCTGACCAGGGAGCCGGGAGCTGAGATTTGTGTCCGGTCCTGGGCCGGACTGCGGACTCCTTTGCGCTGAGCGCGGAAGCCCGGGCCTGGAACAGCAACGGGAGATGCCCACCCACGGCCCTCTGCTGGCCGGGTCGAGTCCTAGTCTCGGGTATTTTGGACTGACTCCCAGGTAGACCCAGAGCCCCAGTAGGTACCTCCCACCCTTCTGAGATCTCCCCAGCCAGCCTCTTCCCAGGTCTCCCTGGGAGCATCCCACTGGCCCCTGCATACCGCCCCCAACAGCCCAGCCCTGCGCCAACGCGGCCCTTCCATCAGGCCCTCGTTTATAAGGGACACATCAGCTCCACAAGGCTGGGATGTGGACACTGACTTTCAGCCCAATCAGCAGGTAGGAAACCTCTCACTGAGAAGCAGGAGGTGACAGAGGCTCTGTCAGAGCTGGAAGAGACCCCGGAAGGCGGGTCTAAACCCAGGGGTCTTTGCCCACCGGAGTTCCTTATATGACCTGTTCACCAGGAGGTGCTCAAGCTGTCTACACCCCTTGCACTCAGCACCACACGCTGCGTGGGAGAGAGAGCACAGAGCCACTGGGTGCAGATGTGCAGAGCCTTCCAAAGACACGTCAACCTGAGTGTCTAGGTGGAGCCCAGGCGTCAGGACCTCCCCGGGGGGGTTCTCAGTCCTAACAAAACCCTAGTCCTCAGCGATCAGCTGTCTCCAGCCCATGCAGACAGGTGAGGGGGAAAGGAGCCTGGCTGGTGGCTGAGGCCGCACCACCCGCCCCGGGGAGAGACCTCCGCACCTTACAGCGTGCCGTCCAAGGCTGCCTCGGGGTGGCTGTGTCTACCGGCCGTCTTGTTATATGTCGGTGCGTGGAATTTTCAGAGTTCTTAAAGAAAACACCGAAGCAAAGGTCATTCTAGAGATGTACCTCCATTCCACAAGGCAGACGGGCAGCGCTGACCGCCTCGCCCTTGGGGTTCAGGGTGCATCGCACGTGGTCTTGCCGGACTTTGGAAGTGCGGGAAGCCGCAGACGACACTAAAGCCGGGCTGCTAGGAGCTGGGATCCGCTTCAGAACGACGTGTTTGGTTCCCCGTGTCGTATTTCTTCACCGTGTACTCTGTGTGACATCTTGCTTCAGTCTGCAAAACCAAAGAGGAGCATCTGGGAATCTATTAACAGCTTGCACTGGTAATGAAAGAGCAGTAGACCCCAGCCAAGTCCTGCCAGGCCTCGAGGGGGCTTGCCAGCCCGCTGGCTCTAATTTCTGGTGGGAGAGAACTGAATTGCTTGGCACACACATGTGTCAGGCCCCAGCAGACCCTGAAGACTCTGGTGGGGTCCCCAGACTCCTTCCTACACTCTGGTGAGCTCTGGACAAGCCGTGTTTCCAAATGTCACTTTTGCGACTCTGTATTCTCCAAGTATCTCAGCCTCCCCTCCCCCCCCCCATAAAGAAAAACAAAGAAACAATGACTGTCCTGGTTGCAACTTCTGCATTTGCAAAAATCTTATCTCTTGGTGGCCATTCTAAGTTAATAACTGCTTGGCCGGCTACATTGGAGGGGACGAGGGAGAAGGACAGCCTAGACTGGAAGACGGACACATGATTTAATGACAAAGGTGACATTCTTAAACACTCAGGAACACACACACACCCCCCCTTAAGTAAATTATAGAAAGCACGCCTGAGACTTGTAGGCTTGTATTCAGAGGCCAACCCTTTGCACAGGAACTGAGAGCAGTTCCCCGGGGGCCAATTAAATGGCTGGGCATGGGGGGGCAGGGAGAGCGGGTGTGGGGGGCATGGGGGAGGCATGGGGGGGCAGCCCTGCCTGCCAAATGCAGTGAGGCCTTTGCCTCTTTAACCTTTCACCTCCTCTCTTCCCTCTTCGGATTCATTAAGAAGTTAGCAGCAGCTGCAAATTCTTTAAGGCTGAACCTCTGTGACCTGCTGGAGAGGACTCATCATCTGTGCATTTAATTTCTTTCAGGCCTTTTCTCTCTCCCCTCACCCTCTCCCTCTCCCTCTCCCTCTCCCTCTCCCTCCCTCTCTCTCTCTCTCCTGTGAGTCTCCCCCCCACCACACCCCCCACCTCACTAAGCCAGTTGTCTGAAGGATACAAGTTCCTGTGTTTGGACCTCAGGAAACCGCCCTTTGGTTCTACCCATTTATTTGTTTCAGACCCACTTCTTCTAGAAAGCCCTTCCTCGAGCCCTCTAGCAGAGCACCCTCAGAACTTCCGGTGTGCGCGCTTCCTTGGCAGTGGGCTCTATTGGACTTAACTGTAATCGTGGCTGTGTGCTTCCTGCTGACCTCTGAGCATGTGGGAGCCAAGGGGCAAGGCCCTCCCGGCCCTTCCTCTCTGTGTCAATGCCAAACCTAGCCCACGGCAAGAGCCAAGCAAATATTTGCTGCTGCTGAGTCAATGGGGGAATCGACTCAGCTGGTCTCAGGCCGTGTCCACATGCGTTCTGGGACCCACAGGTCAGGCAGGCAGCTGCCTGGCTTTGTCTGAGTCTCGCTCTGAGCCTGGGATCACAGTGGGTCGCCTCGGCAGAGAGTCTGAGCCCTCGCGTAAAGGGTGGCTATGTCAGGGGTTTGGAACCCAGGCACCAGGGCCAGCCTGCATGCGTTCAAACCTCAGCCGTGCCAGTCGCGTCCTGGGTGGTTCCGTGGCCCCTCTGTGCCTCAGTGCCCTGGACTGTAAAATGGGAATCACAACAGTCCCCCACTCTTGGAGTTGTGAGGACAACAAAGAGAGCGGCAGCGGGGGAAGCACCCTGTGCCTAGGACATAGTGGATGCTCATCAAGTGTTAGCGGTGGTTCTCGTTGCTAGGAAGAGCCGAGAGGAGGCTATCGGCAGTCCCGGGAGGGACACTCACAGCAGGCAGCAGAGGATTGGTTGTGCACGGTGACTTGCGGTGAGGTCAGCGGACATGACGGTGACCAGCAGCGCCGAGGTTGCAGCTGAGGGACTCGACGTTATGTGCTTCTCTCTGAATGAAGTCTAAGGATGGGCTTTGAGAGGACCCATTGGTGGAAATCCCAGCCCGTCATCACTGTGACACGCTCCTTGATTGGTGAGCAGCAAAGCTACCTCAGAGAAGCGATGACAGCTGACCCGTCACTGGGGCCCTCGTTACCACCTTCGTTAGTCCTTGACAGGGGCAAACAGCGTCCCCTTCGCAGAGCACAATCCAGAAGCCCACACTCTGCGAGCTGGTGTGGACATCAGCACTGGACGTCCTAGATCTCTGCCTTCTGGTCGCTGTCACCTTTGTCCAGGCAACAGCTGAACGTGGGATCTCGGCAGCGAAGGACAGCAGTCAGACGTGCACATGCAGAGGTCCAGACGAGTCAGTCCAGCAACCCGATTTTGCCTGGGAAGCCTCGGTGGGGTGCTTCCAAGCAATCCTTGATTAAAAACAAGCTGCTGAGCAGCCTTTGGGTCATATTGACTCATTAACTTATTAATGTAATGCCCGTAGCTGTTTTTCTGCTTGGAACCAAGTTGGACTGCTGTGGTCAGCTTCTCTCCCGTGATGTCCTTTGCGTTCTAGCCATTTTCTCCTGCTAACCTAATGCTTACCAGATGAGGAGGGAGATGAGCAAGGGAAAAAGACGGTCCTGCCTTCCATGGGTCAGAGCCCGGGCTGAGATGCTCAGCCCTGGGGAGTGCATCGTGCTTGAGCTCAGCACGTTGGAATGGGGCTTCTCCGTCCAACGCGGAGCTTCTGTGGTTTCATTCCTGGTTGGCCCAAGTATCCTAGCAGCTAAGAATAGGACCCGCTCACATCTGGAGCTTGACTTTGGCGGCCGTCACCAGCCACGTCACGCTCCTTGGCTACTTTGGGGGTAGCAGGAGATGAGGACTTTCTCATCGTGTCCCGCCTCAACGCGTCACAGGCATGGAAGGATTTGCACAACCAGCCGGGCTACCCCGTGTTCTTCCCTAGGCTCTAAGCACAGAGCCACCTCCCTGTCTCGGTGGTGCACATGGGGGCAGTAAGGTAGCTGGGGGCCGTGGGCAGTCCTTACCTCTCTCCTGACCACTCATCCTGCCCCATTAAGCTTGTCGGGGACAATTCTTTGCCATTGGAAGAGTTGCCCTTGCTACCTTTGACCCAGGACGATGTGCTTGTGGAGCAAGGACTGCAGGGTGTAGTCATGAATACACAGAGACGGGGGGGGGGGGACAGGAGGGCAAGGCGGAGACCAGCTTGGGCCGTGGACCTGACGCTTCCTCCCCCTAGCCTGCAAAAGGGGGCACTCCTTACAGCGGATCTTCCCCGGGGCACCCTTGGTGAGCCGCCGTCTGTCCCCGAGGAGAAGGCTGGTCGGCCACAAAGTTCCCGAGGCAGACTTCTGTCTGTGCCTTTATGATTCTGCAAGCTATCGATTCTCTCATTGAATTAAAACCTCCCAGATCGATTACAGGTGACAGAATAGGATAGCGCCAGCCAAGTCGGGGCCTTTGCCAGGATTTAATACAGATTCATTTTCAGTAACTCATAGGTAGAACCTTTTAGCTTAAAATGAACAAATTACTGTCCTTGGCAGAGTGTCTGGAAAGCCTAACTCGCTCACTGTTTCGCTAGCAGTAAATAGGGCCTGGCAGGCTTTTGCCGTAGGACAACTATTTCAGCTCTCCTGCACATTTTAAACCACCAGCGAACCGCTGGCACGGTGTGCTTCCAGCACAGAGGAGGGCAGACACAAGAAAGGCTCATCACGTTAGCATCTAACGGGCCAACCATATCTGAGAACCCAGGGACCGCATCCCCTTGCACCGGGAATCAGGGAACACAGCCGTGTTTTCCTCACCCGTGCCCGTGAGGTTCGACACGTGTGCCTCGGTCCTGCTCTGCATCCGTGAATGCGGCCCCCAGAGGTCCCCTGTCCTCGTCAGTTTTACAGAGCGCTGAACATCCGGATAGTGCTGGTCGGCGTGGAGGTGTGGAACGACTTCGACAAGTGTTCCATAAGCCAGGACCCCTTCACGAGCCTCCACGAGTTTCTGGACTGGAGAAAAATGAAGCTCCTACCTCGCAAGGCCCACGACAATGCGCAGCTCGTCAGGTAGGGCGCCCGCTGTCTCTCCTTGGCCGAAAGGAGCGGCCCCGGCCCACCCTCTCTCCTCTGAGCTCCGCAGACACGAGTCCCTGCTGCTGCCCGCCTTTCTCGGGCACGCTGGCCTGTGCCGGGGGGTTTCTGAGCCCCCAGCAGTGGGGTGGAGGCCATTCTGGCCAGCATTTGGGGGTCTGTTGTGAAGGTCCCCCTTCCTCTGGCCAAGGTCTTATTCCCTTCTCCCATCACCTGGACATCTTCCTCGTGCAACTTTTTCTAGTCTCAGTGTTGATGTCAAGCGGCCCAGAGTCGGCTGTATTGTAAAGCTCCCTTTCCCTCACTGTTCGTGGAAGATGTTTATATGTAACCCGGAGACGGTGCGTCCAGGTGGTTATTGACAGATGCTTGGAAAAGGAAAGCCGTTATCCCTCCTCCAGTCTCCTGTCACCGTTCAGTTTTCCAGGTCAGGGGCTACCAGCACTGCGACGCCTTCACCCTGGGTTCTGTCTCCTGTGCAAACTGTACGGAGCACCAGTGAGCTCTGAGCATAATGGTGTCTAGTGCTGTAAGCCTCCCTGCCCTCGGGGGCCCCCAGGCTGCTGGCAGGAGGCAGCCGTGGACCAGGAAAGTCTGGGGCGATGAGCACAGAAGTAACCAACAAGAGAATGCACACCTGTAGCGGCAAAAGCTTTGGAGGTCCAGACACTTTTCCTTAGCAAATCGGATCTAACTTAACTGAGCGTGGACGGAAAGAGGAAATCCTCCCTTTCCTAAATGCCGATCTCCGAGCTGAGACAGTGGCCTTCCCAGATCGTTGTCTCTAGCCATTTTCACAAGGTGGGGTTCCCCCCACCCCTGCTTTGGATACGTGGGTTTTGCCCCATATTCTGTGTACTGATGAATCCTGAACGACTAAAAAGTAGAATCAAAGCGATTTGTTTTGATTTTTCTCCCAGATGGAGTCAGTTCAACTTGAACATCTGGAAATAAATTGGCCTCCTCTTATATAACCTTCTTATTTACAGACCTATATAAGCTGGGGCAGACGTAGATTGACAGTGGCGAATACACGAAACAGAGTTTATTCTTGTATTATAATTTTTTAATTATGGCATTATTTTTCATACAAACCAACTGTAAACCTACGTTTGCCCCCACCTTGTATAATTGTGTATGTTAAAATGGTCTATATAGATATATAAGTAAAAGTTTCAATCCCTACTGTTTTCCATAAGAGTATAATGGGATGGTTGGACATAGATCTGTGTGTGTATACACACACACACACACACACACATACGTTCATAGATGAGGTTTTATATAGATTTGCTCCCTTTTGTCCAATCGATCACTGCCAAAATACCTAACTTTAAAAATATATATAAAATCGATGGGTGTCCATGGGCAAGATAACATCAGGTAAGTCATTCGTTTCCCTTGAAAGAGATCCAGCAGATACAGTGTTTAATTTTAATGTGTGAGGTTGGCATTAAAAAGCACTTTCATTAAACAGACCCTGATATCATTCTATATCATCCTCTGAGGGAAAGTCGCCCCTAAGCCATAAGGTCACCGCCCAGAAGCTTCCGCCCACGTCCTGAGGCTTCGTGGGTGTCTTCTTCTACACTGACTCCAGAGGACCAGTCACGTCCACCAGCTCTCTGAGCGGGACATGGTGGAAGAGTCTGGGTCTCCGTCCTCCTTGTTATAGTATTCCACAGGAGAGCAGATGTCAGCTTCGACGGGAAGTCCAGCAAACCGTCGAGGGCATTGCATTTAATTAGCGGTGCCTTTCTGTGACTCTCCTCAGCCCTTCCATCCGCAGCTCCCCGTCCAACCCCACCCCATTAGGAAACAGGCAGAATACAATTGACTCACCCAGGAGTCATGGCTGGAGTCTTGACAACAAAAATCTGAAAGGGTTTTGGGACCGTGATGCAACCGGAGAAATAAATCGTGAGGGATCGAAAGCTAAAACCACCCAGCAGCCTGCCCTCAGAAGCTACCCTGATTTCTGCACTGGCTTTGCAGCTCCTGTGGGAATGAATGCACGTGGCTTATGTATATCCTGTCTGTTACTTTGTCACGTCTGTTCCTCACCTTTGACCCAGGGACACCACACACACACACACACTGTTTTTGAGCTTGTTATATTTTTTTCTCATGAAAGGTTCAAAAACATATATATATATATATATATATATATATATATATATATATATATATATATATATATATATATATATATATATATATATATATATATATATTAAAATGTCTTCATTCTCTATGAGTTTAAGAATATATATATATATATATATATATATATATATATATATATATATTAAAATGTCTTCATTCTCTATGAGTTTAAGAAAGCCCTTTCTTTTCTTTCTTAGTGGGGTCTATTTTCAAGGGACCACCATCGGCATGGCGCCCATCATGAGCATGTGCACGGCGGAGCAGTCTGGTGGCATCGTCATGGTAAGTCAGGCTCGCCACGCGCCAGCAGCAGGGACCCCACTCGCCTTGATGAGTTCCCCGGGAAAATCCCTACTTTCAGCAGACTTTGTGAAATTAGGTGCTTTTCATCAATGCATTTTAGATTGAGTTCTACCTTCCCGCTCGCTCTGTGAGCCCTCGCACCCCACAATAATTTAGGGGCTGCTTATAGAACACATCGTTTTGCACACAGGAGAGGCGAGCGTGTGAAAATAGTTCAGTGCAATCCAGTTCTCCCCCATTTATGGAGAAAACGTTTCAGCTGGGATTCTGGTCTGAGCATTCCCGTTGTCCAGGAAGTCCCTCCCAGTGTTGGGATTGCAGTGTGTGTGTGTGTGTGTGTGTGTGTGTGATGGGGGGGGTTCTGGGGTGCCCTCCCCACTCAGCTTCTCGGATGGCCTGCGGTCTTACCAGACATTACCATCAGTATGGGTTCCTGATGGTTCCGCCTCCCGGCCCAATGGCCAGAAGTCTGAGGTTTCTAACTGTTTACCACCATGAATGCTTGGCGTACCTCCTGACCAGCATCCAATTCGGCTGCATAATAACCTTATTCTTGGAAGGCAGGGACCTGGGTTTATTGCTTTGCAAGGATCATTTTGTCATATATGAGCTATAGATATATTTATAAAAGGAAATAAAATGGGAGGGCTCTCTGGGACTTGTTCCTTCTGAATTTAAGAGGGAAGCAGCTTTGATAGGCGGCGCAATAGAGGACTCCTGCTCCGGTCCATTGATAATCAAAAGGGGAGATTTCACACCAGGCTGGCGCTGCTCCCGCTCTGGGAATGAGGGGGGCTCCCTTTGCACCATGCCTCTGATGGGGAGTCTCCTCAGAGACCGCTCCACCATCTCCAGTAAACAAACGGAACCTCACCGGTCCAAGAAGCTGTGGATTCCTCCGCATTATTTTTCAAATAGAACGTTGTATTAAAGGGCCGAAGGAGGTGTGTTCTGCTGACTCTCAGTTTCTCCGCACACAGCTCACATGAACCTCCGTTAGTGAATCTACACAAGGGCGGTCCCCCGCTTCTCTGGGCAGCGCTGGGGTCCCCCCCCCCCTTCTCTGGGCAGCGCCGGGAACTCGTGGGAGCGAGTGCGCATGGGGAGGCTGGAGACGCTGTCCCGAGGCGTTGCGCCTACTCTGTTGGATTTCAGGGGTTTTGTGTGTGTGTTTCCCTGGACACCCTGGATGCGATCTTCACTATGAAAATCACTGGAAAGTTTGGGGGTTTTTTTGTTGGTGGTGCCAGGTTAATTTCAAGTCAGACCCCAGGTGTGTGTGTGTATGGTTTTTTTTGTTTTGTTTTGTTTTTTTACAGAGCAGCCTGTAAACTTTTAAGAGGGAATAATTTTGTTTCACAGTTCCGTGGTCAGTTGCTCACTGGCGCTGCCACTTCAAACGGGTGTGAACGTACTTTTTTTTAGAGCTGAAACCGAATTCCTCCTGAGTGCCGCGGGCCCCGCCGCTGGGCGGCCAATATGACCCCGTTAAGCGGCTCTCTTGAGCTCACTCTCCCTTAGCCTGTTAACATACAAGCGTTTTTATCAAAACTCCTTCTGTGAAAGCGTACGGGGACGCCTGACTTAAAAAAAAATAAGTAGATGGATAAAAGAATGTGGGGAATATAAGCCAGTCTGTGGCGTGCAGTGAGCATGCCTCAAGGCCAAAGTTACCCAACAGGAAATCACATTTGGCCGACTTGGCCGCCGTTGAGATCACCCTCGGACACATCCCTCGTTTGCTCCACACGAGGCAGACACATCGGGGAGGAAGAAGAGGCCACAGCTCCTTGACTTTCTGTACCATCCAAGAGAGAAGCCAGATGGACGGCTTGACCAGGATCGGAAACTTCTAGACTTTCTCCCAGCGTCTCTGAGCTTAAACGTGACAGGTGTCACGTGCCGCCGTGCCTCACGGGACAACTTAAGAGATGTGAGAGGAAGGACGTCGAGGGGCAGGAAGACTGGACTCCTAGCCCAGTCGGACACTGGAGCCCTGATGCTGTTTGTCTAGGTTTTCGGACTGGAGCGAGGGTTAGTTGGGGTAACTTGCTTTTGTGTCACACTGGATGAAAATAGTCTTGTTTTGGGATAATGCCAAGAATAAAGAGGTAGTGTTTTCTTTTTCTCCCCTTATTGCAAACATAAACTGTTTATGAGGGTCTCTTTGGAGAAATTCTGCGTATAATCACCTATGTGTGAAAGAAAAACAACGTGGCGATTAAAGGCAAAACCAAGATATTCAGTGATACATTCAGATGTGGAGTAATGTTTTGAGGATGAAGTCCTTGGATTTTGAGCTAAAGCGTGCTACGCTACGGTCCCTCCACATTCTGAGCTTGACTGCATTCTTTTCACCAACGTGTATGTTCCTGAGGATTGATTTCCTTTTTTTGAAACGTATTTGCAAAGCTTTCTACAACAGGAAACCGTAAATTTTAAATTTTAAACACGGTCATTTATTAGGAATTTCATGTACTCTTAAGAAAAACGTGGTTCCTTGACATGTGATCCTTGTCTTAGATGAAGAGCCGGTGAGAGGCCGTTAACAGCCGTGACCACGAGCACGCCTGTGGGGTTACACACAAACGCACCTTTCTCGGGAGAGCCCGCAAAGACCCTTTCAGGATAATGCTTTCTCTGAAACACAGGGTCACTGTTTCCCAGCAGCCTCTGATCTGTTGCCAGGGCAACACAAACCAAGTACCTAGGTGAGGTACCATCGTGACTCCTCCAGACACACCGTTGATGGGCATGACTTCTGCAAACCCTATCCACCGATTAACCAGCTCTAGTTTGTTAAAGTTAAGTAACAGTATATTTTTTAGTTTGTTGTCGTATCTATTTGGCCAAGCCACCCACACACTCACACTGAGTTAGGGTGGCCAAGCAGAGCTTGCTGAGCAGGGTTTAGGGGGGGATTGGCCTCCCAAAATCAAGAAAAAGGTTGAGGGAACCCCAGTAACCAAAGTCAGAGAATCAGGACTCTTCTTCGTCCAATCCTGAGGTCTCCCCGACCAAGCAAAGGGCCAGCCAGAGTGAGGCCCGACGACGGGGTGACAGTTTTTCCTTCAACACGTCTTCAAATGGATCTCTCGATGTGGCGAGCGTTTATGGCAATAGTTCTTAACCTTTTCTGAGGTACCGAACCCACCAGTTTCATATGTGCATTCACCGAACCCTTCTTTAGTGATAAATAAAATATGATGTTTTTTTTCCAAATTCAAGACATAGGTATAATATGTTTTTTTACTGGTGCACAAAATGAGCCGTGCATGAACATCACCTTGCTCAAAGAACAAAACCAACAAAGTGCATGAACTCACAACAAATGACGGTATTACTTTATTCTGGCCTCCGCGGCAGAGGCTTCTCCGAAACCCTGAGACCGACTCATCAAACCCCTAGGGTTCGTTAGAACCCAGGTCAAGAACCACTGGTATGGTGAATTCCTGAGAATTTTCCAAGCAGCCTTCTCCCATCCAGACGAGAAGAGGCGTGCTCAGTAACAAGGCGCAGGCCTTACGTAGGATGTCAGGGGGCACGTGTCCCCTGCCAGTGCGGCGTCAGCAACTTCACAGTCAGAGATCAGATGGCACGGCTGTGGCCCACGCAGGAACGAGATCCTCTTCCTACGATGCAGGGCAGCATTTTGCTTCAGTTAATAGGAGAGTGTTTCCCGGGAGGATGTCGGAAGAAGGATGGAGAAAGGCCACCTTGACTACCTCATGGAAAGACATAGGAACCCCATTTGTATGAGTGAGCTGGGAATCCCTCAGCCGGAGGGTCCCCAAATCCCTTCAACTGGATATATCAATTCTTTTCTTAAGTTGTAACTAAGTAGCGGGACTCTCTCTTGGTTCCTGATACGGGAACGGGTTCAGTCAAGTGTGGAGGAAAAGTAAAGTCTGGATGGTGGGGCGGGGGAGGGGGCGGACGGAAGGCCGAGGAGCTGCGAACTAGACATCTGTGCTCTTGTGTTTTCTTGGAGGACCATTCCGACAGCCCCCTGGGCACAGCTGTGACCCTGGCACACGAGCTGGGCCACAATTTCGGGATGAACCACGACACCCTGGAGAGAGGCTGTAGCTGCAAGACGGCGGCTGACAAAGGAGGCTGCATCATGAACCCCTCAACCGGGCAAGTACTGACCCTCACCCCCCACCCCAGCTGCTGAGCAAGCAAACCTCCCTGGTTGTCTGGCCAGAGCATGCATGGAAGCTTCCAGAAAGAAATGCCTTCCTGAGTAGCGAGGGTGGACTGTGCTACTCAGAGAGGGTCGCGGGCACCCAGACTGCAAGGCCACGTGGCAGAGGACTGGCCCCTTCCTGGGCAGGGGCGGGGCGGGGGCTGTCTTTGTTTAGAGATCACCAGTCGTCGTACAATCGGACGCATGCTCTGAGCCTGCAGCTCCCGTGCTCCGAGCCATCCGAGGGCTTGGAGAACCCCCTGGCAAGGTGGGCAAGGTCAGATGGCCCGGGGTCCTCCAGAGGGCGCTGGGTAAGAGGGGCTTCCTCTCTGGGGGTTGGTTTGAAGGGTGTTAGTAGCTTGGGCATTTGGACTGTTCTCACAGCATCAGATCCGAGAGGTTGAAATGAGGTGACTTCTGTTTCAGTAAGTTAGCGGTTCGGCCTCCTTTGGCGCCTTTCTAGGACTCTGGACTGGGTTTCCCCAGGAAAAAGAGGAAGGCCCCTCCCTCCTCGGAGTCTTCAGAGGAGGTGGAGGTGGATGGAAGCAGCTGTGAGTGAGGGCGGATTCTGAGGCCGCCTCACACCTCGCAGGGCCCCCCTCCCTGAGCCTGCGGGAGAAGGTTCTCATTAGTCCGGGAAATACGCACGCACGTCCTCAAGGCTGGCGTCTTCTCTGCGCCTCGAGACCCTCCCAGTGTGCGTCTCCGTGGCCCAGTCTGGCCGAGGCCACTCTCTGGGTTCACTTTGCTGACTGGCAGCCCAAAGACTGGCCTCCGTGAAGACTTGCAGGCGAGAGGCAGTCAGACAGGGGGATGCCTGCTCACGAGGTTTCAAAGTCCCCAGAAGAGGGAGGGGCTGTTGCGGAATGTGGACAGGCCCTGACAAGCCATAGCCCTATAGGTCTTCTGTCCAATGGCTTGTAGGGCACGGTGAGGCTCCTGAAACAGACTGCCCCTAAAGGACAGCGGGACTGCCCGGCTCATGTCACTTCCCGTGAGCTGTGGTGACGCCCCTGATGACAGCCAGGCACTGCTGCTTCTGTCCAGCACCGCCGTTAGCACAGAGCCCGCCGGGAGCACCGGCTTTAGCTTACGGTTCGTCAAGGCAAGTCACCAGGACCCTAGTAACAGAACTCAGTCTCTGCAGCGGAGCTGACAGGGACCCAGAACCTGAACCCAAAGTGAGTCTCTCAGGCCAGCGCCAGCAGGCAGTGAAGCATCACACGGTCTGGGTACCAACAAGGGGAGCTCCCCAAAAGGTGGGCAGGTCGCTCTAGGAAATAGTGCACTGTTTGCCGTGTCCGGGTGGAGGCAGAAGAGCTGTGGGTTGGGCATCTGGGGCAAAGAATTCCTTCTGAGGGTGTGAGGTTGCCCAGGGGCCTGAGGGTGGGCTCTGTTTTCAGTGTCCCACCAGCCCGGGGGAGGCCAGCAGCCCAGGCCTGCATGCTGGGCGCATCTCGGAGCAGCTGAGTGGTCTCCTGCTTTCCCGTGCTTGATGAGCTCAGAGTGGCCACAGGAAGTGAGCTCCGTGTTTAATTTTCCTGACTACCAAAGAGGCACAAGCACATCAGATGACAGTTGTCCCCGGAACGATGTGCATTTGACTGCACAGGTCCACGGACATGCAGGTATCTTTCAGAAAATAGTCCGCCCTTTGTAGGCCTGGCTCTCGCATCAGCAGAGGTCAGCCAACGGGGGTCGACACCGCATTTTCAATCCGAGATTGGGACTCTATTGGTGCTGACTGTGTGCATTCTGTGCCATTTTACCTAAGGGACTTGAGCATTCACAGGGAGAGGGTAGGTATGCTGGGACCAAGCCTCCGCGACACCGAGGAACAACTGAAGTATTTGGGGGGTCAAAAGCTATGACACCGATTTCCGACTGCCCAGAGAGTGAGGAGGGTGCCAGCTCCCCCGACCCCCACGTTGTTCAAGGGTCAGCTGTCTGTGCCTCTCCACAAGTAGTTACCAGCAACTAAAAAGATTTTATTGTTAATATTGCTAATGTTTTTGAACTCTTAATAAAATAGACAAATGGGAGAAAGGAAAGTCTAGACTAGAAATACTAGACTGGGATGGAAGAGACCTGTAAGCCCCAGTTCTGACTGCAAGGTTTTCCTTTTGTTGTTCTTCGTAATACAGGCAGGTTAATAACCCCTCTGACTCTGCAGTTCCTCATCAATAAAGCGAGTGAGTCTATCCTTCCTTCCTTCCTTCCTTCCTTCCTTCCTTCCTTCCTTCCTTCCTTCTTTCCTTCCTTCCTTTCTTCCATCCATCCATCCATCCGTCCATCCATCCCCTCCATCCATCCATCCATCCACCCATCCATCCACCCATCCATCCATCCACCCACCCATCCATCCATCCATCCATCCGTCCATCCATCCCCTCCATCCATCCATCCATCCACCCATCCATCCACCCAT
This sequence comes from Rhynchonycteris naso, assembly GCA_037038555.1. Taxonomy (NCBI): domain Eukaryota; kingdom Metazoa; phylum Chordata; class Mammalia; order Chiroptera; family Emballonuridae; genus Rhynchonycteris; species Rhynchonycteris naso. The sequence continues at coordinate 257,727,138 of CM072999.1, read as the reverse complement.
CCATCCATCCATCCGTCCATCCATCCCCTCCATCCATCCATCCATCCACCCATCCATCCATCCATCCATCCATCCATCCACCCATCCATCTTTCTACTGAATTGTTCAGATAGTAAACAAATATTTTGGCCTCTGTGCCTGTTGGGGGGAGTGCACAGAGGATGAAGACCCGACAGCTCTAAAAACTCTATGACTCCGGAGCGGAGGCACAGAAAGTAGAAGGCACACTGCCTGGTCATCTCGGCAATGTCGCATCCAGCCCTTCAGGGTGGAACGTCTCTCTGGCAGTGCTTATGGATGGGAGCCAAACGGCCCTGGCAGTACTTGACAGCCAGAGGTAGAATGGTATTAAGAACTCAGCCTTTTTCATATTTTTCCCCTCTCACCAGGGGCTTGCTAACAGCCTTTACTTGATTTATACCTTATTAGCGATTTCCAAGTTCTCTCTTTTGCTGAGCTTGTGTTTCGTGTAAATCTCTCCTATTTGGTTCTCATTTATGATCCCGCATTCCTGTCCAGAGAGTGGTGTTTTTAATTTTCTCAGATGGAAAGAAACTCTTAAGCAAGTGTGTAAATTAATCCCAAAAGCCCAGCCGCGTTGGGGGAGGTCAAGCCAGCCAGCTGACCCTCGGTCCATCCATCACCCACCGTAGACCGTCCGGGCTGCTTTCCATCTCCAGTATTATCTCAGCATGGTTGCTCTCTTACCTCACCAGGTCCTGCCGGGACGGGAAGAGTGAGTCACATGAGATCATGTGTCTTTGTACATCGTAAGTCGCTCCACAGAGACGGTGGTCTCGTGACGATGCTTGAGCTCACGGGGACGTTGGAACTACTGAGGGGTACAAGGTCTTCTTCCAGATTCCTGCATGGAGTTGCCGGAGAGGACTTGTGTGTGAGGGTCGTTCAGCCACACGCTGACGGCTTCTGCGTGAACGGCTCATTTTTAAACTGGCCCCCGTCCAAATGCCAGCCATCCTACCGGCCTCACCCCAACCCCTGGTTCAGACATGAGTGGCAAATGTTAAAAAACGCGATTTAAGGGCAAATGTTTAAAAATGCTATTTAAGTGTTTAGCCCCCAAGGAGACTCACAGGGAACCGAGTCGGCGACTGCTTTCATGATAATCAAAATCTCCCGGATTCAAAAAGAACCGCTGACTGCAGATGGTTTTCAAAGGGGAAGGGCACCCCTGACAGTCCCGTTTCTGTGTTACAGAGACATTCCAAGTCTGAACTCGGATGGTTTTAACCAGCTTCCGTCGTCGACAAACTGGCCCCACGGGCCTGAAAACACTCAGAGTGAGCGGACTTCTTTAGAACACGCGTGTCGTAACTTGAGTTGCGTGCTACCGGCGTGGTCGAGGGAGTTTTCCTTACGGGTTGTACCATTAATTACTGCACGTCTTTGAGCATGTGTGAGAGTGTGTGTTTTATGTCTTGGGTAGTTAACAGGCAGACCCGTCTTGGAAATGACTCTTTGGCAAAAGCAGAATCTGGAAATGTGTGTGGGAGGCTAAACTCGGTTGAGTCCCTCCCTTAACAAGCTTCTTGGAGCATGTGGCCTTAAGGGGGTGAGCACTCAGTGTGCCACATTTATGGGAGTATGAAAAATGTGAATAATTTGGACACTTTGGGAAAAGACTACTTAGTGTAATAGAATATATCACTTCCTAGAGTGGAGCGGGGTGGGGGGGGGGAGAGTAGGAGTTGTATTAACATTCAGAGATTACTCTCATGGCATCCTTTATTCCTTGCGAAAGGGTTTCTGCTGAAATGATTGGAGGAGGAGAGCCCTCTCTGCGGGGGCGCGGCTGAACCCAGAGTCCACAGGGCTCCTGCCACCCACTACGCGCTTCCACGGCGATTGGGGTTGCGACCTCGAACGGGACAGAGCCGCTTCTTGCCCCCGTGGAACTTGCGCTCTAGTGGGGAAGAGGGCATTGAAAGCCAGTATGCACTAGGAAGGAAGCCAGTGGAGAGACGGAAAGGAGACACACATCAGCTGGGGACCCAACCGGAACCAGGGTTTGGGGGAGACGTCTGTGGAGGTGACATGCAAGTGAAGACCAAAGGGACGGGAGGCCTCGGGAGCCCGCAGAGATCCCAACGGATGTGGCCCCTGGCGGAGGGGATGGCGGGGGTGGACACTGAACAGGGCTCTGCTGACAGGAGCCCGGTGGCTTGAGGGCGCTGGGGCAGAGTGGGGCGGGGCCTGGGAAGCGGACCTGGTGCCCTGAGGAGACAGGAGGGGCCAGCAAGCCAAGCCCAGGCTGTGCAGGAGGACCAGGGTGTCCTCCTCGGGGCAGGGAGAAGTCACCGGGGGTCAGGCGGGGCAGTGGTATGATCCGATGTAGTTTTTGAGATTTTTCCCATTTCTAAGAGGATCACTGTAGCATTTGAGCTATTGTCACTTGCCAAATTAAGGGGTTCGCTGTCTTTTTTAAAAAAAGGGAGGAAGGAAGAAGGAAGGAAGGGAGGGAGGAGGGAGGAAGGAAAGAAAGAGGGAGGGAGGGAGGAAGGGAGGGAGGGTAGGAAGGGAGAGAGGGGGGCTGGGGGAACAAGGTGGCTGGCCCGGGGGAATCACCAGGGTCTGATCAGCTGGGATGCAAACCCCACTCTGGAGAGGCCTCACGGATGGGGGTGCGTGTTAACAACCATGTGTGCCCTGTCTGCTCAGGACCAGTGATGCTTCTGAGCAAAACCACTCGTTAACAACTAACGTTCATTCTGCCCGCACGTCAGAACCTGAGGCACAGGTGGGGGCGTGGACACAAGGCGCAGGCGCCTTGACTTCGGGGAACTGATGATGTGGAGATGATGGACAAGGGAACTGGTGACTACAGACCGGGAGCTCGGGGACGTTTTTAGGGTGCCATGGGGCTCACTGCAGGGCCACCTCATCTCACCCATTTACACAGTCCTGGGCATCATACCGGCTCATCTATATATATTTCAGTGTGCACCTCTAAGAGATAAGCAGACATTTTTGGATGTAACCATGATGGCACTTTATACCTTTTAAAAATTGACAAGGAATTCATTGTGAACGGGGGAGCACAGGTTGGAAGGGGGCGGTAGGCAGGGAAGACATTCTGGAATCAGGTCCAGTCAGAACCGATCTCTGAAGAATTGAATAGGCTTAGGCGAGCCTCCTGAGGATTTCTACTTCACATAATGGGAAAGCTGGAAATTCTTTTGAGGAAGGCTCCATCCGAAAAAATGTGTTTCAAGGGACTTTTCAGTGAAAAACTCCCCAGAGCTTGGCATGTGGTGGGACTCGAGAGCGATTCCATGTATTTGGAAAGCCTCTGTAGAACGTGCTTTCTTGGAAATCAGTGTGGGATACTCTTCATTAAAGCGCACCCCCTTCTGAACTTGGAGGAGCTCTGTGAGATCATGAAATACATTCCTCATAAAGGGACCTTATGAGAATGAGATTGGAGAAATTTACTTCCCCACATCAGCTCTTCATTTTGATAATTGTATTTTTCCTCATTGAAAAGTTTAAGACCATCTCTACTTTCTTCTTCAAAGTGTAGGGGGAAGAAAGGGAATCTTTATCGGAGGAGGGGATAAAGGAGAGGAGGAACAGCTACAAAGTAATGAGGAAGTCTAGTAAGATTAAAACGGTGCTGGACAGCATCAGTTCCAGCATGCTGCCTGAGCAATTTAGCTGGCTGCATCCTGAGATTATCATAAAGGACAGCTGAACTGTCAGGAGAGAGTTTTGACAACTGTTCAAGAGGGCGTGTCAATGTAGGATACACTTCTGTTTCCGCTCCGTGGGATTAGACGGTCATTGCTCACTGGAAAATAAAGGCGTTTGTCTGCAACTGATGCGATTCGGGTACTAGAAGCCACTACCCAGAGGCAGCATGGAATTGTCCTCCCCTCTCAAGCTGGACACAAAGCCTAGGTCAAACGAGGGAGACCCGTCCGCATGGCCACTGTTCCTTGACTATCCCGTGTAGGGGAGTGAACGTAGGCAAACTGGACGTTGACCCTAGATGACAGCATTCAGGATGTCATATTTCATCAGTAAACTGTGTCAGGTGGGCATGATTGTACCCATCTTATAGATAAGAGAGCTGGGGCTCAGGAAGTTAAGTGAATTGCCTAAACTTTCAGAACTGCCCACACGGAAGCCCCCGGACCTAAGGCCGAGTTGCCAGGAGCCCTGTCCCCGCCTTTCCATCTTTGTGTTCCTTACCTCAAATAAACTCTGCAGCACGTCTAAACCTCGGGAAGAGGAGAAAGGCGCTGATCTTGGGGTAATGGTCAGAGGGATTTCCCCTCAGCTTCCGGCTACAGGTTTCAAGGGAGCTCTGTGCCACCAGGCTCCATGCAGCTGAACTCTGTGCCACCAGGCTCCATGCAGCTGGGCTCTGTGCCACCAGGCTCCATGCAGCTGGGCTCCGTGCCACCAGGCTCCATGCAGCTGAACTCTCTGCCACCAGGCTCCATGCAGCTGGGCTCTGTGCCACCAGGCTCCATGCAGCTGGGCTCTGTGCCATCAGGCTCCATGCAGCTGGGCTCTGTGCCACCAGGCTCCATGCAGCTGGGCTCTGTGCCGCCGGGCTCCATGCAGCTGGGCTCCATGCAGCTGGGCTCTGTGCCACCAGGCTCCATGCAGCTGGGCTCTGTGCTACCAGGCTCCATGCAGCTGGGCTCCGTGCAGCTGAACTCTGTGCCACCAGGCTCCATGCAGCTGAACTCTCTGCCACCAGGCTCCATGCAGCTGGGCTCTGTGCTACCAGGCTCCATGCAGCTGGGCTTCATGCAGCTGAACTCTGTGCCACCAGTCTCCATGTAGCTGGGCTCTGTGCCATCAGGTTCCATGCAGCTGAACTCTGTGCCACCAGGCTCCATGCAGCTGGGCTCTGTGCTATCAGGTTCCATGCAGCTGAACTCTGTGCCACCAGGCTCAATGCAGCCGGGTTCCCCATGCAGCTGGGCTCCCCATGCAGCTGGACTCTGTGCTCCTGGACTCTGTACCACCAGGCTCCATGCAACTGGGCTCCGTGCAGCTGGGCTCCCCATGCAGCTGGGCTCCCCATGCAGCTGGGCTGCATGCAGCTGGGCTCCCATGCAGCTACGCTCCATGCAGCCGGGTTCCCCATGCAGCTGGACTCTGTGCTGCTGGACTCTGTACCACCAGGCTCCATGCAGCCGGGCTCCGTGCAGCTGGGCTCCCCATGCAGCTGGGCTCCCCATGCAGCTGGGCTGCATGCAGCTGGGCTCCCATGCAGCTACGCTCCATGCAGCCGGGTTCCCCATGCAGCTGGACTCTGTGCTGCTGGACTCTGTACCACCAGGCTCCATGCAGCCGGGCTCCGTGCAGCTGGGCTCTGTGTCACCAGGCTCCATGCAGCCAGGCTCCATATAGCCAGATTTCGTATAGCCGGGCTTCGTACATCTGAGTTCCATGCAGCCAGACTTTGTGCAGCTGGGATCTGTGAAGCCAGGCTGAGCATGAGCCTGGGCAGCTGTGCAGTCCAGCCGCCCACTGTGTTTGCCACATGGAAGTGGCCATGACTGTGTTGCCATGTTTGGGCTTCATGTGGGGACTGAAGTCTCAGTACAGAGCAGCATTCCTGTGTGACTTCTGGGAAACAGGAAGGGTGCCCCATTTTTAAGCCATTTAGTTCTTGCAAACCTCCTTCAACTTATGTTACAACAGCAGAGAACTGCTTCCTGTCGTTGCTCATTAATCCAGCATTTTCCTGTGGTAGAACACGTGTGAACACAGTGCAGCTGGAGCTGTGCCAGGCATTCCCCTTCCCACACACAGCCATGGCTGCCTCCTCTCCCCGGGCGTGTGGCACTGAAGCTGCAGCGTGAGGCCAAGGGTAGATGATGGGCCTCTCTGCACCCGGCAGGAGTCAGAATGACCTGCTCTGAGCTCCACTAGGTCAGGAGTTCTGTCGGTTTTGTTCCTTGCTGAACCCCCGGCAACTACAAGAGTGCTGGTGCACAGGAGAGTCCAGTACACGCTTCTGTCCTGGAAGGACAGAACGGAAGGGTGGGGGGTGGACAGAGGGCATGGATATAGATGGGTGGGTGGGCGGGTGGATGGGTGGATGATGGATGGATAGATGGATGGGAGGGTGAATGGATGGGTGGATGGGAGAGTGGATGGGTGGATGGATGGATGGGTAGGTACATTAGATGGGTGGGGGATGGGTGAGTGGATGGATGGATGGATGGGAGGGTGGATGGGTAGGTGAATGGATGGGTGGATGGGTGAGTGGGAGGGTGGATGGGTGGGTGAATGGATGGGTGAGTGGATGAGTGGATGGATGGATGAATGGGTAGATACAGTAGATGGGTGGATGGATGGATGGATGGATGGATGGATGGATGGATGGATGGATGGGAGGGTGGATGGGTGGATGGATGGATGGATAGATGGGAGGGAGGATGGGTGGGTGAATGGATGAATGGATGGATGGGAGGGTGAATGGATGGGTGGATGGGTGAGTGGATGGGTGGATGGATGAGTGGATGGGTGGATGGGTGAGTGGATGGGTGGATGGATGGGTGAATGGATGGGTGAGTGGATGAGTGGATGGATGGATGAATGGGTAGATATAGTAGATGGGTGGATGGATGGATGGATGGATGGATGGATGGATGGATGGATGGGAGGGTGGATGGGTGGATGGATGGATGGATAGATGGGAGGGAGGATGGGTGGGTGAATGGATGAATGGATGGATGGGAGGGTGAATGGATGGGTGAGTGGATGGGTGGATGGATGAGTGGATGGATGAGTGGATGGGTGGATGGGTGGATGGGTGAGTGGATGGGTGGATGGATGGGTGAATGGGTAGATACAGTAGATGGGTGGATGGATAGATGGATGGATGGATGGATGGATGGATGGATGGGAGGGTGGATGGGTGGATGGATGGATGGATAGATGGGAGGGAGGATGGGTGGGTGAATGGATGAATGGATGGATGGGAGGGTGAATGGATGGGTGAGTGGATGGGTGGATGGATGAGTGGATGGATGAGTGGATGGGTGGATGGGTGAGTGGATGGGTGGATGGATGGGTGAATGGATGGGTGAGTGGATGAGTGGATGGATGGATGAATGGGTAGATACAGTAGATGGGTGGATGGATAGATGGATGGATGGATGGATGGATGGATGGATGGATGGATGGATGGATGGATGGGAGGGTGGATGGGTGGATGGATGGATGGATGGATGGATGGGAGGGTGGATGGGTGGATGATGGATGGATGGGTGGTTGGGTGGGTGGATAGTGATGACAGTACCATCAGATGTGTGAGGAGTAAGCCCATCCCTCCACTTCGTATGTAACGGCTGACGCTCTGGGGGACATTCCAAGGCTGTTGTCTTTTATAGTAACTCTAGCACTGAGTGCACCTCCTCCATTTTCATTTCCTGTATCTCCCACATCCTCCTGCAATGAGCTTACAACAGCTTGCAAGAATACCTGCAATGCCATAAACAGAAAAGCAAAAATTAAGTAAAAATGAACGAGGGCTGAGAAACCCCAGGTAAACAGGTAGCCAAGTCCATCGTGGGTGTTCGAGATTCTTTTAATAATACTCCAGAGAGATCAGGGTGACAGGGGCTATTTGCTTTCCAAAAAGTGGGTCCTTCCAGAAGTGTCGTCTCCTGCAAGCCTGTGCTTAATTTAACTATAGGAAGAGGAGAGGGTCAGAGATATAAGAACTAAAAGTTGTAAGAACAACACCCCCTGGAGCTCTCCGCTTTGCAAAGAAGTCCCATTTCTCCTTTCTTGTTCGATGGCCACAACCTGAGAGGACAGGGCAGATACAGTGACCTGCATTGGGCAGGGGAGCAAACTGAGGGTCAGGATGCCAGAGGCCCCGCAGGAGGTCAGGAGCTGAACACAATGTCAGCCCACAACTTCCGGCTCATGGCGTCTGGCCTGTTCCTTGGCTCCTCGCTAAGTGTCTGTGAGTAGCGAGGCTTCCTCTTCCTGCTCCCAATCACTGGGGCATGGGGATGGGGGAAGCCCCGCACCTCTCTTGAGTTCCAGGTTACCGTGAGGGCAAGCCCAGTGTCAAGAACTCAGGGATGCAGGAACAGGGCCGGTGCTGACTTCCGCTCTCGCTGGCCGCTTGGTGGGACCTGCCTTGACCATTCTTTGTGTCCCGTGTGATCAGAAGCGTCTTCCCCGTAGCCCACGGGCAGAATCAGCCTCAGCAGCTGGCACCGTCTGTGCGCGGGTCTGCCCACGCCCCGCCCACCCCGGGGGAGGAGGAAAGGGCGGAGTTATGACCCACTGCAAACCCTTCCTCATGGTCTCTGCCTCTGCTTAAGTTGGGAGACAGGTCCCCGTGGGGACAGCAGCCTTTTCTCGTAATGAAGCTGAGAACGTGGTCTCAGACACCCCCTCTGATGGTCTGGGGCCGCTGTAGTGTGGCACCCGGTCCTCTGTCCTCGAGGGTCTCTTGTCTTTCAGGCCTGGGTTCGGGAGAAAACAGCCATTCTCACTCAGAAGTGAGAGGTCTACCTCCGGTCATGTCTAGAGGCCTCCTGGGCACCTCTCAACTGACCAGACCCCAGTTGGTGTCTTTCTTTCTTAAAAGTTCTAGGAAATGACATTCTCACTTTAATTGTTTTCCAGGAGGAAGAGCACAGGTAAAAATTAGTGTGTTAAAAACATGAATTATGACTGACCGGGCAGTGGCGCAGTGGATAGAGCGTCGGACTGGGATGCGGAAGACCCAGGTTCGAGACCCAGAGCTTGCCAGCTTGAGCGCGGGCCCATCTGGCTTGAGCAAAAAAAGCTCGCCAGCTTGGACCCAAGGTCACTGGCTCCAGCAAGGGGTTGCTTGGTCTGCTGACGGCCCGCGGTCAAGGCACATGTGAGAAAGCAATCAATGAACAACTATGGTGTCACAATGGCAACGAAAAACTAATGATTGATGCTTCTCACCTCTCTCCATTCCTGTCTGTCTGTCCCTATTTATCCATCTCTCTGACTCTCTCTGTCCCTGTAAAAAAAAAAACAAAAAACAAAAAAAACCCCCATGAATTATAAGGTACCACACATGTCTCTGTTTGGGGTCCCGGCTGTTTGCTATTAACAATGGAAATGTCCTACTAAGGGCGTCTTTTTATCATTTGCTCCCACCCGGTGGTTTCCTTTGTCGTCTGGTAAGCTCGCCGGGTCAGCGTCTGGCCCTGATGCAGTTCCTTTTCGCTCCTGGTGTGGACACGACAATGAATTCTTCCTGCGGACTTGCCCTGGGTTCTGCTCGGTCGTGGGAGCGGAGTTCTTGCTGGCTGGGTGGAGGGCAAGCCTGGGTGCGCCTCCCTCTCCTGTCCTACCCTGGAGGGGTCCAGCAGAGTGGCTGTGACTATCTCCTCCGCCTCAGCTCTCTGGAGCCCGCACGGGCTCACAACCTCCCTCTCTGTGTGTGGTCTGGCCCGTGCTTGACCACAGGTGTGGTGGACAAATCCTGAGTCCCGGCCCTCCTTTTCCATTACACCAAAGATGTTCTGGGCAGAGTCCCGTGCAGAACCACAGGGCTCGCATTTATCTACCTCCAGGGAGCTCAAGGCACCTGGACCACTGGTGCCGGGTCGTGCCTGAGGCTGCTTTTGGGGTCACCCCTCGAAGCTGCCCCTGGAGACCCCCTGACCACCCTAGACACAGTGGGGTTGCTCTGGAAGAACACAGGCCTTCACGTCAAAGAGCTGATTTTTTTGTCCTGACTTGAGCCACATGACTGCGGCAAGGTACCTGACATCTCTGAGCTTCCCTGGCCTCACCGGCAAAACAAGAATGACATCGTCTAACTCACAGGGGCATCGGTGAGCGAGAGACCCCACCGCGCTCTGGTCCACAGCAGGGCCTCGCTCAAGAACAGTCACTGCTGCGAATGTATAGACTCACTGTCGCTGATGGACAAGCAAGGTGAAGCCAAAAGCCCCTGCACTAAGCCGCTGCTGCCGCTGCTGCTGACAGTTTCCATGGGTATAGATGCCACCCATACTTGTGAAAAACATGAACATTATTCTGAAGACGGCCCTGGAATTCTTGGCAGGAAGCATGGCCCATCAAAGTCCTTCCCCCGCGTGACCACGTATGCCCTCCTGCTGGAGGTGGCCCTGAGCTCGCCCTGGAAGAACGGGTGGAGACGTGTGAGGCTCATGCTCCTGAGGGACCAGGGAAGAAAGTACAGTAAGACCGGCTGCCAACTGCAAGGGAGGGGGGGAGGGGTCTTTGAAAAACATCTTCAAGCTGCTTGTGGAGTGAAAGGTCACGGACGAGTCATTATTACATGGCGTTCTCAGAGGGTGGCGGCCAGGTTCAGTCTGCTTGTGGCCATTGTCCACTCTGAGCTCGGGCGGCCTCGGCCACGGAGGGCCGAGACGGAAGAAGGCACTGAGGGGCTCAGGTGACGTGAGCTTGGGAAAGACGTTTGGAAGAAGCTACCGGGAGCTGGAAACAACCACAGCCGCAGCCACGGGGTACAGGTAATTGCCGTGTAAATGCGCTATCGTTTGCTTTGGTTTGTCGGTTGGTTCTGCTCCCGAGTTCGGGTTCTGGGTGAGTTAGTGAAGCCCGGCGCCCCCAGAGTGGAGTGGGGTCTTTCTCCGCGTTCACGCCGTGAATGCGTGAAATCGAGAAATCTCATTTAACTGCCCGATCCTTCCTTTTGCCTCCTGAACCATTTCCCTCTCAAGCTGACTGGAACTTGTGGTTTTACAGTTCAGCCATCGCTACATTAGGGCTAGTGTTTGTAATAAATTCTATGGGAATTGTTGCCCTGCAGCAGAATGTGGAAGGCACGGGCGGGCCCTCGGTAATTCACAAGAGGAAAACAAATACACATGCTTTTCACAGAATGACTGGCCAGGAGCAGCTGGTGGGCTTGGACATTAACAGAAGACCTTTCACCTTTCTTTATGAAGTCCGCTGATCCTCGTCCTTGGCGCGTGAGGGGGTGGTTAATAAATACCCCCATTCTGTGGCTGGGAAAACTGAGGCTCGGTTTTAAGGCTGAGCTCCAGTTTGAAGAGGCGGGGGTGCTCCGACTTGGTCTTCGAGTTGAGATTCTTCTCCACCTCCTCTGTGCCACGTGCCCAAGTCCCCAGGAGTCTCCCCGGGGCTGCTGATGTGTCCCTTCCACGGTCAGGAGGAAGTCAAACCAGAGGGGACACAGGATGCTGTCAACATAGTTTCCAAAACCAGTTATTTATTAATTGTGTGACAGTTTATCAGCTCTGGAAGATGTGAGGTTTTCCCTTTTCTTTTTTTAATTGATTTAAAAAGAGAAACCTAGACAGCTTCCCGTCCATCACCGGTTTCCTGTGACGTTGGCTTTTCCTGCCACACAACTGTGTCCACTCCAAGCACAGCAGCTGCCCAGGCCGTGTCGTCCTTCTCCCTCTGGTCACTTCCATGTCCTTCCCGCAGGTCGGCACAGGGACTGATGTCACCCCCAAGCGTGGAGCTGGAGAACCCGGACTCTGGGACCCAGCACACATTTTATTAACGAGGCAGCAGAGTGACAGGAAATGTCGGGAACGGGGACCTGCAGCCCCAGCAAATCCAGCCTCAGGACAGCTGCTTCCCTTGGCTGCCTGATCTCCGAGGAATCCCCAGAGAGCCCTGGCAGGCCGGGGGCGCCCACCTCCCTCTGTCGGGGTGGATAAATTGCCTCCATAGGATTTGCCCCAGGAACCTAGCACACTGGGCTCCTTACAAGAAAGGCGTTTTCTGACTGCAGCTTTGTCAAAGTTAAAGGAACCCCTAATAATGTTTTCCTTGGCAGCTCTGGGACGGCTGCAGTCTTAAGCCCTGACTGCGTTGATGGTGGGTGAGAGGCGGCAGGTGACACTCCTCTTTTGAGAAGTGGATTTTAGGTGGCGTTTAATTTGCCCCGGTTCACCCAGCCGCTGCCCTCCTCTTTTCACGTCTAACCTTGCATCCTGCCTGGGGAGCCTGCCCCCACACACACACGTGTCCTCGGTAGTTAGAGCTTAGAGAAAAAGGAGGACGTGACACAGAAGAGGTCATGCCTGAGCAGGAGCCGGTCAGCCTGGTGCGGTTGCCAAGGGAAACCCTCTGCCAGGGCGAGAGCTGAGAGCGGCAGCTTTTTCTGGGTCCCAGGTGCAATGACTTTAGTGGGTCCCGGTGCCCAGGGGAAGTGCCGTGAGGAAGGGCTTCTTTTCTGAGTCATTCTCCAGTTTTTTCTCACTTGGTGCCCGTTTATCATTGCTTGACGTCAGTTCCATCAGCCGCCGTCCCTGACCTATTTGGGGTGATTTATGAGAGGTATTAAAAAGCACTTTGGGACGAGCTTGCCAGACGCTGCGGAGGAAACTGAGGCTTGGTGTGTTTTAACTAGTGACACGGTCTGCACAGGATCTCTGAGGTCATAAGCAGCTCTGGGGCCCGGTTCCATGTCCTTCTCGGCACTCCAGGGAATAAAGGTATAAAATAAGGCAGGAACAGGTTGAGCCGAAGGAAGGCAAAATGCTGTGTGCTGGAATTTGATGCAAAAGGGAGGAATTTGCTTCAGAACAGAACCATCGCATTCACCGTCGGAACCTTTCCTGGCTCGTCGATCAGTCTGTATGTAGCGTGATGATTAGTCTCAGCCTGCTAGAATACTTAAAGATATCTGAAACTTCATTCACAATTTGAATTTGGCTCTGAGAGACAGGTCGACGCTCGTGGGATATTTTAGCATGTGCCTAAAATCACATAAGGTTTTCAGGACTCGGTACCCTGGGCTTTCCTTAGGAGAGAGAAAACTATTCCTAATGCAAGTCCGTGAAAGTTGAGCTGTGATGATGAGCCTATATATTATATTTCCTTTTTTTTGAAAGAACTCAGTGTGGCTTTGTCCGTATATTATCTTTGCAACTTTTGGGTTTTTAATCTAGGTCATTTGTGCCCAAGCTTTCATTTTGATAAGTCACTTGGGCCATCTGCTGATGAACCGTGTGGTGGTACAGTCTTCCACACCATGGGTACTATTCAGCCGTACAAAAAGAGTGAAGGACTGTCACCTGCCTCCGTGTGGGTGGACCGGGGACACGTTGTGATAAGCGTAGGAAGCCAGACCCGGTAGGTGGCATATCGTATGACTGCGTTTAGATAAAAGGTCCAGAATAGTAAGTCCATGGGGACAGACAGTGACGTGTGGTTGACAGTGACTGGGGGGTGGGGGGGTGAGGAGCCACCACATTGCTAATGGTCCTGGGCTCGGTTGGTTCTGGCATCAGGACAGTGTTGACGGTGGCACACTGTCGTGAATGCAGTAAAAGCCACTGGGCTATGCTTTTAAACAGTGAATTGTATGTTCTGTGAATTTTACCTCAATTAAAAAAAAATCATCAGGAGAGCTTATTAAAATACAGGTTGCTGGGCCCCACCCCTGAGTTGCTGGGCTCAGTGGCTGTGGGCGGGGCCTGAGCCAGGAGCATGTCCAGGAAGTCAGCAGGTGACGTTGATGCCAGACCCCACCTGAGCGCCTCCAATCCAGGCATGCTGGGGGGTAGACGGATCTGTCCTTCGTATTTAAGTCAGTCCACTGGGGGGACTCGGTGCTGAACTGACATCCATGGGGGAAGAAAATGCAGTTTTTAAGTAACTGCAGTGGAATCAGGATCTAGTCTCTGCCATCCCCTAACTGGGAAGCCTGAATCAAGTCTCTTCTCGTTCTCAAATCGGGCATAACAACACCTGTCTCTCTGGATAGGTTAGAGATAAGGAGAAAACAAGATAAAAAGGTTAACACTAGGAGAAAGTTAAGCATCCCCTAGCTTAAAGCAGGTTCTTAACAAATTGTTATTCAAAATATATAAGTACAGATCAATTAAGTATAATTATAGTGACAATTTTATATTTTAATTTGATTTCTATATCTGTATACGTTATAATTATACATACTTTTATAGGTTTATAGTATGTATATGATAAGCGTGAATGAAGTCCGTAAAGTCATGGTGCACTTTTTAACCGGTCAAAAGTCAAAAGTGCACCATGACTTTACGGACACACTGTATTTATTTTTATATATGTAAATATATTTCCATATTTTATTTATATGGATGAAGAAGCAGTGGGGGGGGGGGAGATGGGCGTGGCCAATAGTCCCCGTGACAAAGGTCCGGCACAGGGATAGGGGAAAGAGCTCAGGTCATAGGTGAATCATCCTGGGAGTCCTCCTCAGCGCTTGGATGACCACAGATAACTTGAATGAATGAGAGGATGAATGACTAAATGAAGGAGTGAACACTCTGCCCAAACGGTTGAATTTTTCTATCGCCAGACGTTCAGAGGCAGAGCTGGTACTCGGTGAGCTTGGCCGTGCCCGGCGTCTTCCTGGTGGCGTTCTTTTACGTTGTGGCTGGACTGGAGCCATGGCAACCTTAATCATCTTGCACTGATAGAGCCTGTCCACGGGTCCCTGACACCGTCCCTGCCCTGCTCAAGGCACATCGGCTCATTGTTTTATGCAAAGCCATGAACTGGCTTTGATTCTTTAAGCCAATGATCAGTGACATCTACCATGTAGTAGGCCCTGTGCAATCAGTGGCTGTTTGAATGTGAAAGCTGTGTGTAGATTAGGATTGTATTATAGCTAGAGGTATCTGGTATGTGGTACCATCCCATTTCCTTATCCCTGGAGATTCAGAATTATTTTAGCTGACTGAATGCTGTTTATTGGGGGAAGGCCAACTGTGTCAGATACAGTATTTAGATACTCTCCTATTCCTACATGTCAGTCGGCTAGAGGGTCTTAGCAGAAGAAGGGAGATGATGAGAAGATGCTTATCTGTCCATCAAAAATAGTTTGGTTTCAGCCTGAGTAGGTGGTGGTGCAGTGGGTAGAGCGTCGGCCCGGGATGCTGAGAGCCCAGGTTTGAAACCCCAAGGTCACAAGCTTGAGCATGGGTTCACCAGCTTGAGCGTAGGATCATAGACATGACCCCATGGTCACTGGCTTGAGCCCAAGGTCACTGGCTCAGCTGAAACCCCTGGTCAAGGCACATACGAGAAGCAATCAATGAACAACTAAGGTGCCACAACTATGAGCTGATGTTTCTCATCTCTCTCCTTTCATGTCTGTCTGTCCCTGTCTGTCCCTCCCCCCACTGCTAAAAAAAATATATAGTTTGGTTTTAAAAGGAGGGGGAGGGATGAGAGTTTGTAGTTCTTATGAAGGCGCCTTCAGACGTTATCAGTGCCTGGTCCATGCAGGGCAGACTGCCCCCCCCCCCCATTTAACAATGGGCCGTGGTGGTCTTCACGCCATCAGCATGACTGTTCGGCAGATGAAATATAATATGCTCACTTTGTTAAAGCTGGCGCTGCCCACATGGAAGCCCGTCACCCAAGTGATATTATTTGCCCTTATGCTTGTGATGGCTGTGGGGGAAAAGTTGTAATGTAAGCAGGCCGGTTGTTATAGCTTAAGGCTTTGTTTTAAGAGTAAGCTCTTCTCCACACCCTTGACTGATTGGATGATGTAGGGTGGTGATGTAGGGAGGAATCCCATTATGCCTCAGATGGGTGGCTTTGTATCAGAGACTTTCTTGTATGTATAATTGGATTAAAGGTTTGGATTATCTATGCTATAAAGTGGGCGGACCGGTAGCTAGATCTCTCTCTCTCGGTTCCTGAGTTCCTGAGGTTAGTATTAGAGAGCAGAGCAGATTAAGGCCATGTGGAGGAGAAGTAGCCAAGATGGCAGAGTGCTGAGGAAGAAGCCAGTTTGTTAAGAGTTTGTGCAGGAGGAGATGGGAAACAGAGGTGAATAAGTCTGGTGAGCTAGAAACCTTTGATTCTAGGAAACTCGGATAAGTCAGTAGCTTTGTGAGCACTGAATGTGTGGGTTTTGGAGCCCAGTGTGTGTTTTTGCTTGCCCGCCGGGTGCAAGCTAGAATTAAAGCTGATGGCTCACCAGTTTTTGGCTCCGGTGTTTCATTGCCATCTGTCCGAATCCAATGCGAACCTGCGTGGGTCAGGCTGCTCTGATGGCGGCCACGACTACTGGTTTTACAATGACCTTGAGTCATTCAGGGGCTTTATCCACACAAGAGGTGGCCTCTCTGGGTATGTGTCATTGAAAGAACCGCCTGCCTTTGTTCCAATGGACAGACCCCTCTAGGCCAGCACACCTGTCCACACACCGCTGCCTCCCCCGGCTGAGGCCTCCTTTGATCACCCGCGCGCGCGCGCACACACACACACACACACACACACACATCCTCTCTCCCTTGCCTGCTTTTTCTCCTTGACCCTCAGCCCTTTCTAACACACTCATTTACTCCCTGGTCTTGTGACTGTCTGTCTGCCCCACGGTCATGCCTGCTCTGTGACAGCCGGGATTTCTGTACATTTTGTGTGTTCCCTCATCCCCAAGGCCTAGGACAATGTCTGCCACATAGTAGGTAGGGAATACGTATTCACAGAATCATTGAGTGACAACTGATGGTGGTTTCTGCTCTTCTTTGTCTAAAGCTGGGCATCCTTGAGACACCTCAGTAGGGTTCAGGGAGAGCCTGTGTCACCGTGAAATGTCACCTGTCCTCCCTAATGAGAAGAAGAGTGGAATCAGCAAAGATACTTTACAAGTACAAAGCACCACTGGTCCCACGTCCTTTGTCATCTAAAGAGAGTTCTTAGAGCAGAGGTGCTGACGGGCCATCCGTGGATGAGGCAGAAGTGTTTGAGCAGGGGTCACCGGCTTTTTCAAGAAGCGTCACTAGGGTCACTGAGCGAGTCAGAAAGACCCCAGACGGGAGGGAAAGTGCCGTGGCAGCCGCGAGCCATGGCCAGCAGCGCTGGGGGTTGTCATTGTGCTGATGTTGAAAGCATCGGCCCCTGGGTGAGCTCAGGCCACGGGGTGTGAGTCCCAGCTCTGTGCTGTCCGTGGATACGCGGGTAAGGCTCCTGGTTCAGTGTCAGTGCAGCCACCAGTGCCGCCTCTGGCAGGACCGCGTGCAGCTGAAACGGGGACCCTGGGGGACTCAGCGCCGGGACGCAGGTCCGCCCAGTGGGGCTGAAAACCTGTGGAATTGGATGTTATTTATCCATGATTCTAAGTGAGAGGTAGTGTTTTAAAGTATTCGGGATTTGCCCTCCCGCCGAGCAGGAAGAGCTAAGAGAAACAAATTCGTTATGGCACGTCTCAGTGTACTTCTGTCTGACCGCATCGAGAACAGACCCACGAACGCTGTGCCAGCAGCAATCTGCTCCGTTCTCCTCGCCCAGACGCTCCGCAGTGTGAATCCTGGACCGAGGGTTCATCTTGCGTCTGTCCCTTTTCTTAAAGGTCAACCTGCCAAAAGCCCAGACTGCACGTGTTATTTTAAAAGACGGTGGTGTGGGGGGACTTGTCCGAGCTGGGCCTGGAGCCATCCCAGCCCTCGTGGCTGTGGACGCGAGTGCTCATCCTGTGCTCACTTGTGAAGAAAGGCATTCATACAACTTCTCCATCGGCCTTCTCTCCGCTGCTGCTGTCCTTGCTATAAACCCTTCCGCTTACCCAAGGGTCATTCCCAAATAACTGTTCCCGGTATTCTGCAAATCAGCTCCCTCCCAGAAAGAACTGATAAGAGTTTATCACAATGACCTTCTGCATATCATTGAGGGAGGATGACGTCTGGTCTCCCTTGTCCTGCCCCGGGCTCCAGTGTCCCCGGAAAACTGCCCCCACGGGGATGAAGGTCCCATCTCTGCCTCCAGGAGGCTTATTCCTTTGCTTAGAGAAAAACAGCTCTGAGCTCCTTGTGTAATGTGTGCCATTGTCTTTTCAAATCGAAGTCCTTCTCCACTGATAGAAAATGACCCGGTTTTTCTTGTGGCTCCTAGCTGAAAGGTACTCAACAGCATTTCGGGACCTGGAATATTCAGTCTGTCTGCCAAGGAAGTTAGAAAGATTTCAAAAGGAACTTTGTTGCAGTTGGATAAATAAGTCACAGAGTTTATTGCATTCGCATCCGAGAGCAGGACTTGGCACTTATTAATGCATTTTGTCGATTAGAAGTCTACCCCAACCTGACCAGGCGGTGGCACAGTGGATAGAGCGTCGGACTGGGATGCGGAGGACCCAGGTTCGAGACCCCGGGGTCGCCAGTTTGAGCACAGGCCCATCTGGCTTGAGCAAAAGCTCGCCAGCTTGGACCCAAGGTTGCTGGCTCCAGCAAGGGGCGGCTCGGTCTGCTGAAGGCCCGCTGTCAAGGCACATGTAAGAAAGCAATCAATGAACAACTAAGGTGTCATAATGGCAATGAAAAACTAATGATTGATGCTTCTCACCTCTCTCCGTTCCTGTCTGTCTGTCCCTATCTATCCCTCTCTCTGACTCTCTCCCTGTAAAAAAAAAAAAAAAAAAGAAGTCTACCCCAGAGTTAATAAGGGAGATGGACAGGAACGTCCCACGCAAACAGGGCGATGTTACCAGGGTGGCCGTGATCTTGGAGAATGGGATAGGGTCGAGCCTGCCGTCCTCAGGGAAACGTCATCGTGTGCGCTGGTTTGGCTGAGGGATTGGGATCCAGTGACAACATCACCCTGTCCCCATCTGCCTGGGGAGAGGGGGCCGGGATTGCTGGTCAGCAGGTGCTGCTTTCTCACTGAGTAAGGAAGCCTTCTGGGTCGCTAGCATGCCTGTTCCTTATCCCTGCTGCCTCAGTACATGGGAAAATGCATTTGGAAAAAAATAAAAATAAAACACAGTGAGACGCTCTATGTTGGGCGACTCTCGCTACTGGGGGAAGCAAACACCTAACTTCAGTGGCTTGCAGTTCATAACAGAGGGGTTTCTCTCCCGAGTGACGCTCCGTGGCTGTGCATGGTGGGTGGCTCCTTCCCAACGGTGAGTCGGGACCAGGTGCCGTGCACGTCTGGCTCTTCCAAGTCCTGGCACACGGAGGAGCCATTGCTGAATATCTCCAACCAGAAGTGATCCACATCACTTCACCTCTGCTCATGGTCCCAGAGTCGTGACTTAGTCACACAGCCCACCCACATGCAAGGGGGTTGGACAGCCCCTCCAGACCACGGAGTTGGGGATGTGACCTTGGCTGGGAAGCTGGCCGACCCTGCCACATCCCTTTGTATCCCTGGGATTTGGAGAGCAGGGCAGGCCTGCGTTTCTGGTCACCTCCAGTCTCTTCTAGCTGTGCTTGGGGAAGACAGCGTGTGGCCCTTCGCGGACCCAAGGCCAGTGGCCGCCAGTCCTGACCCACAGTGGGGTTGTGTCCACGGACCCCTACAACTGCTAAGCGTGGTCATTTCTACTTTTCCCTCCTTTCCACTTTCCAATAAGGACACCCTTGTGTGTTCATACTGCAGGCTATAGATCCTAAGCATTCACGTTCGGCTGGGTCGTTTCACGCAGAACTGTTCATCACATCTAGATGACTCTGTCCGAACTTGTGGATGCGAAAACTGTCAGAGGGTCATTTCTTTTTGGATAAAGCATTCCTCTTCGGTGGCATTGACACTGCACGGGACTGCATCTCAGGATGCAGCGAAAGGTGTCCCATTGTATGCTGAGTGTATGAGCCTTTGCTCACTGAGAACAACGGTGGTGTCCGGGCAGACGTCCCTGCTTCTGGGTGCCAGGAGCCGCAGCCCCAGGAGGGGGACGAGGCCGTGGCGTGCGCTGGCAACTAACCATGCGGCTCTTCTCTGCAGGTTCCCATTCCCCGTGGCCTTCAGCAGCTGCAGCAGGAAAGACCTGGAGGCCAGCTTGCAGAAGGGCGTGGGGATGTGCCTCTTCAACCTGCCAGAGCTCAAGCAGTCCTTCGGGGGCCAGAAGTGTGGGAACGGCTATGTCGAGGAAGGAGAGGAGTGTGACTGTGGGGAGCCAGAGGTAAGAGACATTTCCCGGGCGTCGGTCCCATGTTTGTGTCCAGGCGGAGAGGGGACAATTTGGAGGAGTCGTGCAGCCAAATGAAAGGACTAGAAACCCAGGCAGGCAACGTGGTCCCGTGTGGCCACCCTGAGCACACCTCACCAGCCAGGCCAGCCTTCTTCCATTCTAACTGGCGTGCGGGATAAGTTACATCACTAGCTTAAGAAGATAACCTTCTCTATCACCAAGAACTCTGCGTTCTTGGACCCATGAGGACAAGAACAAGGTGAAGGCGTTCAGCTTTAACTTAGGGAAGAGAAAGCCAGAAAGCGTGGCGGGCTGGCTTCCAGTGGCTCATTTGAATAAGCAGCATCCATTTTCCACCAAGAGCTGCCTCCCACGTGCAGCTCCGCCTCGCTGCCTGCCGCAGCCTCCTCTGTATGCAAGGCCAGGGCTCCCGGGCGCCCGCCTCCGGGCTTGTTAGCTTGCAGCGCGAGGAGCCAAAGCAGGGCACTCTTTTATCCAGCAAAAAGGCTTATTTAACCCTGTTTTCCAGCAGGTGCCGGGACTTGTTCTTATTTCTGTAGGGCCCAGGCTGATGTGAATCAGCATAAAAATGATCACAGCCGCGGTTTCACCTCTGAATAATCCCGAGAGGGAAAGAGAACGTCGGGAGACCTCCTGGTCAGACGAGCGGCCCGTGGAAGCTTGGGGGAGGTGGGGTTTAGAACGAATCAGAGCACAAAGGAGTTTGTGCATCAGGCCGGCTGCCTTTGCGGTTCCCCTCCCGGATCGCTGACGCAACCTGACATGGTTGACAAGGTCAAGGCGGGCTTAGCCCAGTTCACTGGTGATCTTTTGGTGAGCATGGTTTGGACAGGTGCTTTGAAAGCGGGTTTTTAGGGTAGGGACAGTTGCGCTGAGATGCTCGGACAGACCTCAAAGCCCTGTCCTCTTCCCACAACTTTGGAGAATCCTCATCACGCCCTCCTCCAAGTCTCGGAGGTGGCCCGTCCCCGCAGGGATGGTCTTGATCTCAGTCCGATCGTTTTGGCAAGGATGTAGGGAGTGAGTAAGGACTGGAGCTGGGGACTCTTGTGTCGGTGTTATCCAGTGGTTTGTCCAAGGGGGGGAGGGGGGTGATGTTGCTCACATGCACAGGGTGGTTGCCGTGCAGGAGTGAGTCCTCACCGTGGGGTTACAGAAACGCCTTCAAAAGTTAGTGGGGGAAACTTGGAGCTGTTACGGGATGGGGTGTGCAAAGGGGAAGTTCCTTGCAGACTTTGTTAATGACTTAAAAAAATACTAAATTAGCTTCTTAGTAAAAGTACTAAGTTATCCATATTTCTCAGGAGAGGCTGTGCTGACTAAAAATGGTTTATCTTTGATTTGAACTCCCTGTAATTGTTTAGTACTGTAAGTAAATTTAACAGCTCTTCATGGAGCCACGAGCTGCCACGTTTGGAGTGACTGTATTAGCAGTGCCTTACTCCGCATTCCAGCACAACCACCAGCGTGGCTGCCACCTCGTCATTGCTGCCATTTACGTTAGCACTGTCACCATCTCCACCCTCACCTCCACCCCACCATAGCCACCACCACCATCACCACCATCATCACCATCATTACCACCATTACCACCACCACCACCATTACCACCACCACTACCACCATCATTACCACCATCACCACCATCACCACCATCATCATCACCATCATCACCACCATCATCACCACCATCATCACCATCATCACCACCATCACCTCCACCCCACCATAGCCACCACCACCACCATTACTACCACCACCATCATCACCACCATCATCACCACCATCATCACCTCCCCCATCATCACTATCACCATCACCATCATCACCACTACCACCACCACCATCATCACCATCACCATCATCACCATCACCACCATCACCATCATCACCATCACCATCATCACCATTACCATCACCACCATCACCTCCACCACCACCATCATCACCATCACCACCATCACTTCCACCACCACCATCCTCACCACCCTCATCCTCATCATCTTCATCCTCATCACACCAATGTAAGCTTCCCTCCACCAGCCTGTCAGCAGATGCTGAGGTGCCTGAGTTTTGTCAGCCACTGACGTGGTGCTCTCTCTTATCCCCATCGGGGAGTCACTCAGCTTTGACAGGGCGCTCACCATCTCTCCAGGCAGCAGGGCACGTTGCAGGGCAGACTGCAGTGAATCAAACTCTCCTTACAGAGAGCCAAACTCAGTTACGTGTGATTCCCAGACTTTCATGTCTGTGGTTAGGACCCTTATTTCATAGGGTAAGTTCTTGGTATTTGAACAGAATTCTTTCTCATCCAAAGAAATCTTTCAAAGTCACAGGTGAACCTTAGCCTCAGTGTTTTTTGTTGTTGTTGTTTTTGTTTTTTTCACTTCCCAGTGGTCAAGCTCACACTGTGTCTAACAAGTTGACAAAACTGTTTCCAGTTTTCAAATCGCTTTGATCAGAACTTTTAGTCCAACCTGTTAACCGGGGTCCTATATTCCCCTTGCCCAGTGCTCCAGCCCTGGGAGTACTCTCCATGCCTTTGCTTTACGTTGGCCCGTGCGTCCTGTGGCCCATGTGGCCCGTGTGTCCTGTGGCTCATGTGGCCCATGGCCCGTGCATCCTGTGGCCCGTGTGGCCCGTGGCCCGTGTGTCCTGTGGCTCATGCATACTGTGGCCCGTGCATCCTATGGCTCATGTGGCCCATGGCCCGTGCGTCCTGTGGCTCATGTGGCCCATGGCCCATGAGTCCTGTGGCTTGTGTGGCCCGTGGCCCGTGTGTCCTGTGGCTCATGCATACCGTGGCCCATGCATCCTGTGACTCATGTGGCTCATGGCCCGTGCGTCCTGTGGCTCATGTGTCTCATGGCCGTGTGTCCTGTGGCCCATCTGTCCCATGGTTTGTGCATCCTGTGGCCCGTGTGGCCCATGGCCCGTGCATCCTGTGGCTCGTGTGGCCCATGGCCCGTGAGTCCTGTGGCCTGTGTGGCCCATGGCCCGTGTGTCCTGTGGCTCATGCATACCGTGGCCCATGCATCCTGTGGCTCATGTGGCCCATGGCCCGTGCGTCCTGTGGCTCATGTGTCTCATGGCCGTGTGTCCTGTGGCCCATCTGTCCCATGGTCCGTGCATCCTGTGGCCCGTGTGGCCCATGGCCTGTGCATCCTGTGGCCCGTGCGTCCTGTGGCTCATGCATACCATGGCCTGTGCATCCTGTGGCCTGTGTGTCCTGTGGCCCATGTGTCTTATGGCCCATGTGTCCTGTGGCCCTTGGCCCATGCATCCTGTCTCCCATGTGGCCCATGGCCCGTGAGTCCTGTGGCCCGTTCAAGGACTCTATGTGCTACCACACCATGAAGTCAAAACCACTTCCCTGGCTCACAGCTGGGACCAGCTTCTGCTCCCTTGCTCCCAGAAATAATGTCCACTGTTTTCAAAAAAGACACGTTATTGTCTTACCCCAGTTCATTGTGTTGAAGACCCAACCTCTGCATCACACCTACAACATGAGAATGACAGTCAGGGCGTCCACAGGGAACTCTCTCATGGTACCACTATTCTCCTTTGAAGACATGGCGTCCGTTGGCTCTAGGGAACGTCTCTGTTGCCTTCTAATCCAATAAGTGTATCAACAGATGGAGAATCCGTCTCCTCTGATAAGTAGAGCACTGCAGAAGAAATAGATTCTGTGTCCTTGGAAAGGCGAGTGAAGCCAAACACTTCCCATACAGGGCATTGGATTTATATCAACCGTAAGGGTCCCCTGACAACTTGCTCGTTCTTCTCACTAACAGGATTGGGAGAGCAGGCTGATCTCCCTGTGTGAAGACACTGGGATATGCCAATAGCTTGCGAAAATCTTGTACACTTAGCTGTCTTTCTCACATCATCAATCCCCTTTGAAGTCCGAGTCCTTCGACTTGGCTGTGCTTCCATCCGAGCTGCTGCTTATATTATTTTAGTGGTATGTGGGGAGCTGGTTAGTTCTCAGAGGCTCTCAGAGCCCAGTCTTAGGATGAACAAGGAAATCTGTAATCGGGTTAGTGTGTCAGTAGTCGAGCCATTTAGATCACAGTGAACAGGATGGCCTTGCTGGACATTAGATGGCACTAATTGGGGGGTGCAACTGATGAACTCTTCGGAAAAAAACAAGTTCCTAAACGTTTTAGGGTTCTAAATCCATGAGTCAGAAATCCGTACTGTCATGAAAGGTACAACTATGACTTCTGCTTAGCAGTTTTATCTTATTGTATATATTATGTACTCCAGACGTTAAGTCTTTGAACAAATTTAAAATCGAATCACTTGGGATGTATGTGTAATAGGGCCACATGGAAGAAAATAAGAATCTAATTCATGGTCTTACACAGGGTCCACTTCAGATATCTGGGTTTGCCAGACGTCTTCTGGATTATCGAAAAAGCTTTATTAACTGCACTAATGGTACTAACTATAAATTCATTCACAGAAGATGGTTTTAAGGAGTGAACCATTATACTACTAAAATAGTAGATGACTGGCTTCATTGTAGCCAATAGGGCATAAGTTCTTTAGCACGCATCATATATTAAATAAAAGTAAAGGATACCGATAAATAATCAATACAAAAGACTCTACGAATGAAGTCTTCCTTCTTCTAATCATTTGGTTTTTTTCTAAACTATCTAAGCTATAAGTTATTGGAATGTTTGCAGCACCAGGACTTCCCAACGATGCTCGGGACATGGGTGTACACCTTTTGTTGAGGGCTAAGCACAAGGCACCCCTCTCTTTTTTCTTTTTGTTAAACAGAGTGTGTCCTTGTGAAGCACAGCTTAACCAAGGAGGTCACTTCCCCTCTGACATTTATTTCAGAGAGAGCAATAAAGTTACTATTTGATCTCTGTTTATATCCCTTGCCAATCAATGGGCACGACCCACAGACCTCCTCTGGCCTCTTGGGCATTCTCATGTGCATTTCTGACCTGGGGAGTGCCTGGTCGGGTCAAACAGCCCACCTGTGCCCAGCGAGTGTCACCTGTGGCATTGGGTTGGATGGTTAGGAGCTGTGACTCTAACACAGGTTGAAGTGACTGCATTTCCTGCCGGCATGCTCTGGGTTGAACAGGTGACGACTCTGGGAAGAGGAATGTTTACCTGCATCTATGTATGTCTTTTAAATAAGTAAGCTCGGAGTATTCTAGGGACCCTGATCGAGTTCACTGCAGTTCGACCTACACCAGTCGGAGCCCCAGCCACGGCCGCCCGGAACGAATGGCCTCGCCAGCCATCCCGGCCCCCGTGCCCGGCCCCCTTCGTGAAAGGCGCTGGCATGCTGCCCACTGTCCCCAGGGACTTGCCCGCCCCCTCAGTCCATAACCAGCTCCCAGAGCTCTGCTTTCATGCAGACGGAGGGAGCCCTCGGTCAGGCTGGTTTGCGGCACCAGGGCTGGGCCGTCGGGTTCTTCCTTCACCCGTCGCAGCCATTTAAAGCCCAACACGGGCTTTCCCCGAGCGGCTGCTGCCGCTGACCCTGTCACACAAACACCCTTCCCTTCGCAGGAGTGTACCAATCTCTGCTGCAATGCCACCGCCTGTACCCTGAAGCCCGACGCTGTCTGTGCCCACGGGCTGTGCTGTGAAGACTGCCGGGTGAGTTCTCCGGGCCCCAAGGTCGCCCCCGGGTCCTGGCGTTGCAATGGGGCAGGCCGCGCAGGGCGACACTCCTGCCCCCGGGGCTGCGTATGGGGGTTGGCGTTATCTCCGCCTGCTTGAAGTCACTCTATCTCCAGGCCGCCTGCACCTTCCCAGGCTACATCAGCTGTGACCAATTATTGGCTTAAGAGCTGAAAAGTAATTGGACCAAACAACTCAGGCTCGATGTTACCGGTTACGTGTGCCCTTGGAAGCACGTGCGGTCCTGTTCCCGTAACCTGAAGGAGGGCTCCGGAACAAGTCCCCACTCCTGCCACTCAGCCTCGCGCACACTCCCTCTGCTGGGTTCCAGGAATGTCTGGCTGCCGGGCTGGGGAGCCTCACACATTGTCCCACAGGGGGTTTGCACGAGCATCCTGATCTCACTGTCTTCCTAACAGAAGGTGCCACCGGCCGGCGCCGCCCAGTCGCCCAGCCTGGCGGTTTTATGCCTTTGCATTTCAGCCTCCATCACTGTATCTGTTTTGGCAAGTCTGTGGTTTGTGTCACTGTACAGCGCTGAGATCTGACCCGGAAGCCTGAGCTTTTGATTCAGAGGGCGCAAGGGTAGAATTTTATTTCTTTTTAATGAAGCCGTCGATCTTGGCTTTCTGTGTGCAGGACCCTCCCTCTGACCAAGCACGCTGATTCAGGAGTTCATTAAAACATTTTATGTTCAGCCTGACCAGGCCGTGGCGCAGTGGATAGGGTATGGGACTGGGACGCAGAGGACCCAGGTGTGAGACCCCAAGGTCGCCAGCTTGAGCGCGGGCTCATCTGGTTTGAGCAAGGCTCACCAGCTTGAACCCAAGGTCGCTGACTTGAGCAAGGGGTCACTCAGTCTGCTGTAGTCCCCAGGTCAAGTCACATATGAGAAAGCAATCGTTGAACAACTAAGGAGCCGCAACGAAGAATTGATGCTTCTCATCTCTCTCCCTTCCTGTCTTTCCCCATCAGTCCCTCTCTCTGTCTCTCTCTGTCCCTGTCACAAAAGTAAAAAATAAAAAAACATTTTACATTCAGCTTAAAATACCCTTTGTTCCCTCCCTACTTGTGATTAACATCAGTCACCCCCTGGCATGCCCAGCTGGTGGCGGCTGGTGGGAGCGGGGGCCGGCGTGGGGAGGTCACTGGCTGTGACGCCTCAGACAAGCCACTCGAGCCACAAAGAGAGGAGGCTTGGGTCGGATGGTCACGAACATCCTGTACTGTCCCTGCTTTATTTCTTCTGCACCTCGCCCCGTAGAGCCCTGCAGCGGGTTCCCAGCGCCCTGGTTTGGGAACAACGTAAAATAGCTGTTGTCACTGTACCCGTGGGATTATTTTTGTCAACTTGCAGAAGCTCATCTTATAACCTGCAGTGGTACCGGCGACTGGAGCTCTTTATCTTCAGAATCAATGGGTCCATCAGACAACACTCCCCACCCTCCCCTGTCCCCAAGGAGCAGGTGCCAGTGACCAGCTCGTCTGCTCATCAGACGACCCTAATGTCACGAGAGGCTAAACAGAGGCTGCTCTTGTCCCTCCCACCCCGCCCTTATGGTGAAAAGGCCATTGTCACCCAGAGCAAAACAGTTATGTTAGTGACTCCCTCTGCTCTAGGGGGACTGGCCCCTCGATGTGACACATGAGAATGCCCACTCTGCCTAGCGCAGGAGCTGAGCCTCCCCTTGCCCACAGAGCACGTGCCATAAACACCCTCCTGTCCTTCCAGCTGAAGCCCGCAGGGACGGCGTGCCGGGGCCCCAGCAACTCCTGCGACCTCCCGGAGTTCTGCTCGGGGGCCAGCCCCCACTGTCCGGCCAACGTGTACCTGCACGACGGGCACCCGTGTCAGGGCGTGGACGGTTACTGCTACAACGGCATCTGCCAGACCCACGAGCAGCAGTGTGTCACGCTCTGGGGACCAGGTACGTGGCGCCTCCAGCTCAGGTCGCTGGAGGAACTGGCTCCCTGGCTGGGCCAGGGACTGCCGGGCACTGGGCATCAGCTGGAGCCATCCCTGAGGACCCTCACCAAGGGCTGAGGGTGCCCCAGAAGGTCGCTGCAGCCCGCAGGGCCGAGGGCAGCCCCGGGAAGGCCCCGAGCAGACCTGGTACATGAGTTGTCTGTGACCAGGAAGGATGGGGGGGGCAGGCACCCGGCTTCCCAATGGGAGGCCTGTGGGAGGGACAGTGAGGGGGGCAGGCTGGACTCCGGCGCTCAAGGAAGAACATGGACACAGAAGTGTGAGGCCCGGAGTGCCCTATGGTTCTGACAGCGGAGCCATGGGCTCGTGTGCCCCAGAGAAGGTGCCCTGGCAGGAGGGACTGGGTTAGTTAGAGGCTGTCTGCTCACCACCGCTTTTGTGGGTGACACTGGGCTGGGTGCCGGGTACCATTTGTCCCTTCTAACCCTCCAGTGACCCCTGAGGTAGGAACAATGACTAGAGTTTTACAGAAAGTAAAGCTCAAGCTCAGAGGCTAGAAGTCAGTTTCCCAAAGTCATGAGGCCAGGACTTGGACACAAACCATTGTGACCCAAAGGCCGCTTGAAACTCCTACCCTGTGCAGTCAGCCTGGAAAGCCGGGTCCCGAACTAAAGTCCCATGGAAGTTCTAAAGTTGAACCAACTCTCGGATGCGAAAGGGGGAAGAATCAGTCCCCTCTGTGTGTGTCTGCTGTGTGGCCCCTTCTTCAGGGGCCAGAGGTCCGGGGGCCACCCACGGCAGTCCGGGTCCCGTGGGCGCGTCATCCCGGGACTCGCTGCCCGTCTCCGGGGCCCGTGCAGAGTATTCTCCAGGGTGCAGGCCCTACCCTGTCTTCTCATTCTCCCTCCTCCCCGCTGGCTGTAGGGGTGACCTCAGCGCTGGCCGGAGACCCCAGCTGTGGCGAGGCCGCTGTGGTGAGCTGGGCTGCGAGCCGGGTGAGCTCAGGCCCCGGCTCTGGGGGGAGAAGAAATCTGATATAGACCTTTGTACGACTTTGTGGTGAGGTTCTGCTTTTAGGGGCGAGGAGGGGCGGAAACGAGGGCACAGAGAGGTGAGTCAGCATCCAACCCTGGGGTGGAAGCCTGATGGGAGACTGCCGACCCGAGCCAGCGAGGGACACAAGGACAGGCGTGTCCTGGGGCCGGGCCCTTGTGTGGACCACCCCTCACCCCAGCCACCAACCCCCGGGCCCCTCGGCACTGGGGGCTTCCTGAGGGAGAAGAAAAGAAGTGTGGACACAGCGATATGGGGTCAACACCACCACGTCCCCTCACTCCCAGCTCTTCCCGTGAGCCTCCGGCTTCGTGGCTGTATGGGGACGGGTGGAAAGAGGGGCCCCCGTGCCTGCGGGTCTGGGTGGGCTCCCAGGCAAGGGCGGGGGCCTCCTGGTCTCAAACAAGGTCAGTCTCTGATGACAAGCACAAAGTAGGCACTCGCTATACACGTGCGAGATGGGCTCTGGATGGATTAGGGACTTGGGACACCATTTAGCCAAGTGGGGTCACCCTGGGACAGTGGTTACTGCTGCTGGCCAAGTCTTCATGGCATAAAGCACTGCAAGTGGCCGTCCCTTCCCAGCCTTTCTCAGTTTTGAGTGACAGGGGGTGTGTCCGTGCTCCCTTCCAAGGGGTGGTCCTCGCCGGAGCATGCACAGTGCCAGAGCTTCGCGAGGGGACCGTCTGCTGTGTCCCCAACGTCGGGCCGCGTGTCCAGAGTGAGGTCAGATGGGGCCCCCAGCTCTCGCGAGCCACCGCCGCTGTGTGACTCAGCTGGCTCCGGGCCTTTGCTTTGTGGCGACCAAGCCTGGTATTTATTATCTCATCGGCTTAGTCCTTCTCGAGCGGCCTGACCAGAGAGAGGGAGAGCCAGACAGGCGGCCACCACGGCGATCTGACTCACGGGCTGGGCTTTCCAAAAGCAAGAGCGGCAGGAAGTCACCTGCTTTGAACTCTCAACGTCTGTCCTGGCGGCCAGGGCTGAGGCCTGGGGACCCACCCCACCCATCTGGGAGCTCCTGGCTTCTCTTCCCCGCCCTACCCTCACCCTGCTGACTGAGGGGGCCTCGGCCCAGGCAGGTGGGTTCGCCGTAGGGCATCATCGCACCTAGACGAACAGTTCCCGGCATCGGGGATCTCAGAGCTCCCGAATGACAGGGTGGGGACCCCACCTGGTGAGCCACCTTGGGTCCTTGCCTTCAGTCCACCCTTCTTAGTGCTCCAGGTCCCCATATGGAAGCTCCTCAGGAGGGCAGAGAGCGTTTGTGCGCGAACCAGGTATGGCCCCAGGACGCAGGGCTTCCTGAAGAGCCTGGACCACCCACCACCTTTGCAAATGCAGAGTGTTCCTCTCCTCCCGCGCCAGGGTGGCCCCCATGCGGGGTGCCTCTCCTCCCGCGCCAGGGTGGCCCCCATGCGGGGTGCCTCTCCTCCCGCGCCAGGGTGGCCGCCATGCGGGGTGCCTCTCCTCCCACGCCAGGGTGGCCACCATGCGGGGTGCCTCTCCTCCCGCGCCAGGGTGGCCACCATGCGGGGTGCCTCTCCTCCCGCGCCAGGGTGGCCCCCATGCGGGGTGCCTCTCCTCCCGCGCCAGGGTGGCCACCATGCGGGGTGCCTCTCCTCCCATGCCAGGGTGGCCGCTGCACGGTCCCATTCAACGGCGCCATACAAGTCTCCTGCAGCGGCTGGAACAAATGACCACAAACTCCACAGCTCGGGACCACACAAATGTATCACCTTCTAGAACTCTGGGCCAGAAGCCCTGGAGGCAGCTGTGGGCAGCGCTGGTTCCTCCTGGCGGCCCTGGGGGAGTGTCCATGTCCTTGCCACCCCCAGCGTCCCATCTCCTTGGCTCATGGCCTCTTCTCTTCACCCTCAGGGCTCGCAGCATGGAACCTCACCCCTCACCCTCGTCGCCCTCTGACCTCTGCTTCCCTCCTCACGTCTCCTTCTCTGATTCGGACCCTTCTGCCTCTCTCTCAGGAGGACCCTTGTGATGATCTGGGACTCACCCAGGCCATTCAGGCAACTCTCCCCATCTCGGGACCCTTAACTTAATTGCATCTTCAGGACCTGTCGCCGTATAAGGTTCTGAGAATTAGGACGTGGACCTCACTTGGGGGCGGGGGGGTCTCTTTCCTGCCTGCCACAGGCACTGACTGGGTGACCTTCAGCAGACGACTTGACCTTGTTGGGCCTCATCTGTGAAGGGGGAGAGCAGCGGGCCTCCCCCTTGGGTACACTGTTGTCCTCTACCAGAGCCTGGCATCTGCTGTACGGCACATGTCCCGTGAACAAGCATGCTAGGTGTCCTGGGCCTCGTACATGTGCTCTATAAACCAGACGTGACTGTGTTTGCAGGAAGCTCACAGAGGAGTAAGCATGAGCCTCGAGTCCTGGGGCTGTGGCTGTGGTCCGGCTGCGCTGGGGTGGGCCCAGCTGGGGGGGAGGGGGAGGAGGTGCAGCCAAC
Source organism: Rhynchonycteris naso (assembly GCA_037038555.1). Taxonomy (NCBI): domain Eukaryota; kingdom Metazoa; phylum Chordata; class Mammalia; order Chiroptera; family Emballonuridae; genus Rhynchonycteris; species Rhynchonycteris naso. Next base: position 257,696,143 of record CM072999.1, on the reverse strand, counting down.
CAGGCAAGTGTCATAGAGGAGGCTGCCCGAGAGTCTGTCACCTGCCGGGGTGGAGAGGAAGACTGCTTCCTGCATACGGAGCGGCAGGGGGCAGGGGACACAGGAACCGTGGGGCCATCCCAGGGAATCGCAGGCTGTTCTGCTTGCCGAGAGCTTGCGCCGTGACCCGGAGAGCAGGGGTCCTCTTCTGTCACACACACGCCCCCACCCCACCCCACCCCACCCCCCCACCCCCGTTCCTCTCGCTTGTTAAATGTTCATGCTGTCCTTGCTCGCGTAAGATGCTGACTCAGGAGCCCGGGTTCTGCCGGAATGACATTCTTCCCACACTCCCTGTGTGCTCTGGCCGGGGGCGGAGGTCACTTCCTCTCCCTCGGCCAGGCCTCCGGCCAGCTAGAGGTGCCGGGCTGAGAGCCTTTCCACCCTGTGTCACAGCGGGTGGCGTGACCGTGCTTTCAGGATTCGGAAACGAAAAACTCCGAACCGTCGGCAATGCCTTTGCATCTTGTCCCCCCGGCCGCTAGCACATGCTCTGAGCTCTGGGAGCCATGTGGCAGCCATGGACTGCTCACTCTGCTGGGCCGGGCCGGGTGCCCCCAGATGACCTGGCCAGCTGACTGACTCATCCAGGATCCTCCAGTCAGTCACGAGGTCAGTTACTCACTCCCGGGCTCTGGCACCCCAAACCCTGGCCGGATGAAACCCTCCCTCCAACTCACCGTCCCTGTGGGAAACGGGCTTGTCTGAACCCAGCGTGATAGTTCAATAAAATTACCCCGCTCCCACATATTTCTACAAATAAAATGATTTTATTTTAAGTTCAAAACATAGGCCTGCACCTCCTGACCAGCAAAGCTCCTACACTTACTTTTAGAATACCTTCCGAGTTTGGGGTTCACTTCTTCGTTTTTCCAGCTGTGACTGTTGACGATGACCTTGTTGGCTAGGAGTTTAATTTTTATTTTTTAACTCACTGGATATTTTTTTTCTCCCACAAACCTTGTAGCTCAAGACTTTTTATCTTGATGTCAAGCACATAAATATTATCAGCAGGTCAGACTGTGACGTGTACACCGCTGTCTTTGCCCAGCTTGGTCTGAATAGCCACGCAGACTTTTCTGTCCGTGCGACATGACCTTCATTCTTGCTGAAGGACGGCTGGGTGTTTTTCTTCAGGCGGGAAACTGACTTTTGCCAACGTTGTTTATCTGAACCCCTGACGTGGTTACCGAAAACCTTATTTAACAATCTGCATCAGGGAGGACCTGAAATACATTAGCTTTATCTGTCTTGTCTCCCACTGGAATCTCGTGTGAGCTAAGCAGACAGTCTTCCTGGGGCGGTAAATATTCAGTGTTTATCTGAGAGGTCGGTTTACATGAGCCTGGTTCTATCACGATACGCCTGCGGGCAGTACTGGTCCTCCCTGTCCTCAACTATGCTGGCTACGGATGGAAAGGAAAGACATTTTTTTCCAAGAGTCTTATCGTAGAGGAGTCAGGAAAGTCTCCCTCTTGCCCGATGGTGGTGAGAAGGAAATGATAGAATCTCTCCCACTTGGACTTGATTTTCTGATGAACGCAAAGGCCGATACAGGAAGGAGGACGGAGAGGGAGCCATGGCAGGAGGGAGCACAGCGGTGTTCCGTTCTTCATAAAATGCCGGTGTCCGTGGCTGTTAGGGGTGGGGTGACCGGAAGCCACGACGGGGACCACGGAGCCGGTCTGACTGGATTGGGGGAAGTGCATTTGCATCACAAAGGCATTGTAAGGAAAAGTGTGGGCTGAATTCAAGGTGTCCTCGTGACTCTTTCAGAAGACACGATCACACGGGGAACCTCTGCCCTCCAATTACCGGTAAGAGTTCTATCACTCTGAAGATAAAACTGGTAATTAAAACCCGTCACCTCCTGTATAATTATCGAGTGCAGAAGGATGTCGGAAATCGCCTCTGAAAGGGTACGCTGCGTCCTTGCGGGAGGGCAAAACATCTGAGTGTTCCATCGTGAAGCATTCAAAGCTGCAGGCTGATGTAATATGGTAGCACTGAGAAAACGTCATTTTCTTTTTCAAGAGACAGACACGAAGCCTCTTGTCTTCATGAAAACGTGCAAACATGGAAGTCCAGTAACCTTGAACCCAAATCTGTGCTTTTATCACATCTTATGAGTGAAGAGAAGTCGCTGACACTGTTTTTTGTTGTTGTTATTGCTGTTGTTTGTTTTTCCGGGTTTTTTTTAGTTTAAAGATTTTATTGTACGTAACTCCTTTAGCAGGAATTTTGATCTTTTAACGAAAGCAGAGCTCGAGCTTGCTGCTTCTCCCACCTTGGGGGTCACTGCGGTAACAACACTGTGGGGCTTTATTCTCCGTTCCCCAACTGGGAACGGTAACGGAGTTCCCGGCCGGGGCGGGGAACAACGGGGCTCACAGCGGACTGCCCTCGCCTTCTCAGGCTGACGGGGTCACACTCCAGAGGGTGGTCACACAACCCGAAAAGAATCTCAAGTTACCAGTTTCAAAATACCGATTGGCATGGGCCAAAGCACGGGTCCCTCCTCCTTCTGAGGGATGTGTTCCTTCAAAGACGTCACCGCGCGCAGGATCTGAGCTCTCCGAGGGTCTGGCGCCGCAGACCCGGTTACATGCTCTCTGTCCCCGGCCGGCAGGTGCGCTAAAAGTGCCCATTTCCCGAGCTCTCTGGCCCCCGGGCACCATCGTGCCGTGCCGAAGTCTGTGGGGTTTTATGTCTCCGTGGCGTCCGAGAGGTATCTCTGCCCTGCAGACGGGGTGGGGGGGCTCAATGGGACTGAACATGTGAGGTCCCCGCATTCTCACTTGTTCTCTCCCTCGCTGCTCCCCCCATTTGGTCCTCACTGCTCTTGAGCACCTGCTAGAGCGTGCATGACCCCCCGTCCTGGAAAGGTGTGGGATGCTGTCAGAGAGAAGAGCCAGCTGCCCCTTCTTCCTGCAGCCAGCCTCCTCCGTCCTGGGCGCGTTGGGTGTGGCCCCACAGCCGGGCCTCGTCCCCCGCGAGGCTGCACAGGCCACGGCCCCGAGGTGCGAGCTGCGGGCTTGGCCATGAGCAGCGTGGACAGAGGCGGCGAGGGTCCCGCCGGCCAGCGCCGACCAGGAGCCAGCGAGGCACCGGCTGCGTGTCCTCTGGACACAGGACTCTTCTCCCCGAGCCTGAAAGCCCAAAGCTGTTCCAAGAAAAACATAAAAACCCCCTCGCAGGAGCTGACCGCGCCGCCTTGCTTCCGTTTCAGGCGCTAAGCCGGCCCCCGGGATCTGCTTCGAGAGAGTCAACTCCGCAGGCGACCCGTACGGCAACTGCGGCAAAGCCTCCAAGAGCTCCTTCGCCAAGTGCGAGATGAGGTAGGGAGGCCGCCTCCTGCCCCCGCTGTCCGCTGTGCGGGGCCTCCCCCGCGGCTGAGGGCTGCTTCCAAACGCCCCTCCTGGGGGACTGTCTGTTCCTGCCCTTCCAGGGACGCCAAGTGTGGCAAAATCCAGTGTCAAGGAGGTGCCAGCCGGCCAGTCATTGGTACCAATGCCGTTTCCATAGAAACGAACATCCCACTGCAGGAAGGCGGTCGGATTCTGTGCCGCGGGACCCACGTGTACTTGGGTGACGACATGCCGGACCCCGGGCTCGTGCTTGCCGGCACTAAGTGCGCGGATGGAAAGGTAAGACCCAGAAGTATGATGCTCACGGGCATCATAAAGGTCAGTCCGGGACAAATGCCTTTTCCAAGGACCGGGTTCTGAGGTGTGTTTGTTTTTCTAAACCTTCTCCCTCTCAGAACGTTGTCCCTGGACTCCAGTTTTTTGCGCCTAGAAGAAGAAATCAATAAATCCTGGATCCTGGCTTGACCCTTGGGATGCAGATCTGGGGAAGTCCGGCTTGGGTTTTTTGGCCCTTTAGTGGTCATAAGTCATTTCTACACTCCTGGGTGTCGTGAGGGTTTCCAGCCAGGAAATTACTTGGGAAGGAAATGCAGACGCATCTTGCATTGTTTTCGGAAATGGGGCCTTGGCCTTTGGCACAGTGTTCTTGGGGTCTCGTTCTCACCCGGATGGCGGAAGGAATGGGAAGCCTGACGTATTTTCAGAGTCCCCCCGAGCAGCGGATGGGAGAGAGGAAGAGATGGGATATGCCTAAGGCCGTAAGAGAATTCTTTGGAGACCAAAGAGAAAGGTAGACAGATATTTTAGGATTTAGAAATAAAGTCCAATTTTTTTTTTTTTTGAGATTTTTCACGTTCTGCCCCATTGATTTTTTTTTTTTCACCGCACTTTCTCGTCAGACTAAATGATTTTGCAAGTTAATAAAATGTCCTAGGGACAAAAATGAATCAACCCCCGTGTGCTTTTCTGGGACCCCGTTTTCAAAACGATTATGAAATCACTCACGACCAGGGAGGTCACGGGAGGAGCCAGACCCCCATTCTGCTCGTCCAGCAGAGTTCCCAGAGCAGAGATTCCCCCACGCCTCCCCTGCCCCGCCCCTCCTCCACCCTGCACCACAGATGGTTGGGACATGTGATACAGGCTGGACGTCTCCTTGACCATGCACGTCATCAGCTTGTAGGTATTCAGGCCTTGACATTAGGAAGACACCCGTTTTTGAAACTGAAGCACAGCCCAGGCCGGGTGCCCCTGCACACTGCCGTTCCAAGGACTTGGTTCACCCACGAGGTTTTTTTCTCCCTGTGCAATGTTAAATGTGCTTTGACCTCCGTTTCTGCAGAACACAGGGCTCTTTGAAAGCCATCTTTGTTCTTGTCCATGGGCTCTGAGCAGAGCAGCAACGTGGTTCTGACCAGGGTCCTTTGTTTTGAAAAATATCTTTTTATTATTTATTTATTTTCTTTTACAGGGACAGAGAGAGAGTCAGACAGAGGGATAGATAGGGACAGACAGACAGGAACGGAGAGAGGTGAGAAGCATCAATCATCAGTTTTTCGTTGTGACACCTCAGTTGTTCATTGATTGCTTTCTCACATGTGCCTTGACCGCGGGCCTTCAGCAGACCGAGCCACCCCTTGCTGGAGCCAGCGACCTTGGGTCCAAGCTGATGGGCTTTTGCTCAAGCCAGATGGGCCCGCGCTCAAGCTGGTGAGCTTAGGGTCTCGAACCTGGGTCTTCCGCATCCCAGTCTGACGCTCTATCCACTGCGCCACCACCTTGTCAGGCTGACCAGGGTCCTTGTATGTTGGTCGTTGTCTGAGACAATTCCTTTTATCGGCTGGAACGCGACAGTCCCCTTGGCCGAGATGATGGCCAGCCCTTGACGTCAGGCACCTTAATCGTGCCTGACACAAGCTATGAGGATCAGATGGTGAGCTTCCCATAGGAAGGTTCTACGGGATTGAAAATGCTTCTACAAACGAAAAGTTAGACTTCCTTTGACTCCACTGCTTTGTAGCGTTTTCTGGGAGATCAAGGACCCGGTCCCCTGAGTCTGGAGTGTGTTACGCACCTTTGAAATGAAACTAGACCCTTTCAACCAGCCCAGTGTCGCTGGGCAAAGCCTCTCAGAGACTCAACACGTATGGGGACCATCTGTTTTCCTTTGCTGAGCGTCCCTGTTGACGGTTCACATCATCGGTGACAGCACTCGTCGAGCGGTATTTTGGGAAAGCTCCCATGTTTCAGTACCTCCTGGACCCTGGATCCTTGGTCTCAGAGTCTACACAGGCCCCAGAGTAAAGGACTGGTCTGTTTCACCCTCTCTTGGTTCTTTCCATGGAGAAAAGAAAATGCTGCAATATGTCAATTTTCTACGGCAAGCTCTAAACAAACAAACAAAAAAAATCATGAGAAAGTCAGTTACCGTGATTTCAGGATCAAACCAAAACTATATAAAACTTTTCCAGAAACGTGCAGAAGACCCCCCCACCCTACCCCGTAGCGTTCGCGTGGGTCTGAGGTCCCGAAAGGCTCTGAGTTTGGACGCAGGCGTCGGGATCCGTGTCTGAGGGAGGTCGTTGTGCCGTGTCCAGAGTAACGGAGAGGGGGATCTTCCCCAGACTTCCCTTTGCGGTCCTGTTGTAAACACATGGATGCGTGCACGTGCGTGTGCACGCGCGTGGGCTTGCACAAGTCCTAACACGTTCCCTACGTCTTCTTCCTCCTGTAGATCTGCCTCAACCGTCGCTGTCAAAATATCAGTGTCCTTGGGGTGCGTGAATGTGCCATGCAGTGCCACAGCCGAGGGGTGAGTAGGCCGGCCGAGCGGCCTTGATCTATTCTAGCCGGTTTGTAACCAGCTGAGCACGAACTCGTTCACTGGTAAAGGTTACAATGTATACATATATATATATATACACATATGGCGGTGTCTCCTCATTGTTTTCTTCTTAGAGACGTTCATTTTCTTCGCCCTTTACACGTAGGAGCATAACAAATGTGATTTTTAATGAACTAGAAATGAGATTGAGCGGTAATTAACTTTCCAATTAATATTCTATGATATGTTTTTTTTAAAAATGGGGGAAGGGGGCAGAGGGACTTTGTCATCTTCAAAGTCATTTTAGAGTGAAGTGTCCTTCATGAAGAGTCGTGCAATAGCGTGTCAGACAGAGCGATTCCTTTCACAACCAAGCGTCAGAGCACGTGCCTGAGCCGCAGCCCTTCCAAATGGGATTAAGACAGAGGAGGCAGAGAGCATGGACCCCCGTGTTCCCGACAACCCCGCCCAAGGCGGCTGCAACTCAAGAAGGCTGTTGTTTCAGTCCAGAGAATCTTCAGGGGTGAAGAGGACGCCCATTGTCTAAAACGCCAGTTACTTCTCCTGATGGTCTCAACGATTTCCGGCGAAACTGTATCCATCTTGATTTGTCATGCTGGGTGGTGCGCTCATGTTTCTGAAAGCGTTTCCTGCAGAAATCACGCTCCCGGTTCTATTCTGAAAAATCCTGCCAGGCGCCCGCCAATGATTCCAACCCAGAATGACGGGGTTTTCATAAGATGACCATGGCGGCGTAACCAGAAAGGATGACGGGCCGCCTCCCCCCACGTGCGTCCACGTGAGATGGAATCCCTTTATGTCTTCATCACATCGTGGCATCCTTTCTAATGGCTGGAAGGGACGGCCTCGTGCCGCCTTAGGATTTTACCCACAAAGGCGCCCAGGCTCCAGTAGGGGGTAGTGACGTGGTCAAGCTTACTTGACCCATCAGTACCAACGCTGGGTCGGGGACCCTGGACTCCTCACTTTCCAGCCTCCCTGGGGCCCCACGTTCTCTGAGTAGATGGGGCAGTGGCCAGGACGTGGCGTCCGGGAACTTGACCACAGTCCTTCCCTAGGGAGCCCGGGCTCACCAGCAGCACCTGTCGGTGGACTCTCTACCGCACAGGGCACGTGGCTGGGCACTGCAGTGGGCGGCCGTGCAAATCCATGTTGGCCGCACAGGGCCTGACGCCAGGGCTGGGTCACCTTTGAGGAGACAAGCAGGACACACACGCTTCCGTGTAGGGTGTGCCTCCCGGTAATGAGCTCAGCCTGGCTCTTCCCGCGGCAGAGAAACACACTTTGCCCTGGACCACAGGCCGTGCCGGCTGTCGGTCTTATTTGAAGCCACTGGGGCAGGTGCTTCATTGGTTTTAAAGAAAGAAGAAGGAGAAAGTCAGTGAAAGCAGGGAAATATCACAAATGAGACATAGATTCCAAACTGTTCATTTTTGCCTTAAAATATGAAAATGTGTATCTGGCCCCATCCAGCAATACTGGATGCTGGGTGGAGGCCCTCGGGACAGGTGTGTTGACCATAGCCCTGCACGGACAGGGCGTGGCTTGTTCCTTTAAGCCGGAGGGACAGAGGCGCAGAAGTCACTGAGTCCAGAGCCTTCCCGTCCCCTGCAGCTTCCCAGGCATCGGGCGCCTGCCCCGCCCACTCCACATTTGTCCCACGTCCTTTTTAGTGAGCTGCCTTTATCCGGCGTTCCCAAGCCTGCGGCCTCCTTTTCACAGAAACAATGCCGCGTTGTTTTAAGCTCATATTCTGTTGGGTCCTGGAGTATAGGTCGGTCATTACCTACGTCACAACAAGGACGGTGACCCAGGTTAGGCAGCAGCCGCCATCTGTCATGGCGGTAACCAGGTGAGCAGGAGCCAGCCCCTCTGGGGAGCACTCCGGCCTCCAGGTTGGGTTCCCGGTTCCGGGCCACCTCTTTCCCGTCATAGCAGAGCCAGCGTCCTGGTCTGTGAGGACAGCAGTTCTCGGTTGGCTGTGCCCGCCCTGCAGAGCTGGGAGCTGGGAAAGGGCCACCAGGAGGCTCTGCTGGAGGGAAGTAGGTGTTTCAGGCAGGAGACACGGGAGCAGGCTTAGCGGATGTGATCCTTGTGTGGCCTGGCTGTGGGTCACCCAGCCTTGCCCAGACTCCTGTCCGAAGGTGCCCAGAGGTTGTCAGGCCTGCGATGCCCGAGGCCTCGGGTTTCACATCCTGAAGCAGGGTCCCTGCTCACCACTCAGAAGGCCTCTCATCGTGGCTGGGTGAAGAGGGCTTCCTGGGTTTAAAAAGAATGACCCAGGTTGAGACGTGGCGGAAGGGAGAGGAGGGGCCCTAACGGTCACCATGACTCTGAACAGCCGCTAACAGGTGGATCACATGACACGCAGCCTCGGGCTCCGGGCTCCTGTGTGGTGCTCTGCTCTGGGCCTGTCATCACAGTGACGTTTACTGAGTCTGGTTTCATGGGTGCTGAGGGGGGTTCCGACCACAGGGCCTTTGCTTTGCCATGGTGCCCAATGAGGGCTCAGAGACTAACCTCTGTCCCGCATGGACGGTGTGTCCTAACTCTGCCTCCTTCTCTGTGCCTTTCTCCCCGGCCCCCGCAAGGTGTGTAACAACAGGAAGAACTGCCACTGTGAGGCCCGCTGGGCGCCTCCCTTCTGTGACAAGCTTGGTCTTGGAGGGAGCACAGACAGCGGGCCCGTTCGGCAAGCAGGTTGGTGGGACAGCACAGCCAGGGTAGGGGGCACTGAGCTACAGAGAAGGGGCGCTGGGGGAGGTCGGGGGTCTTTCCAAGAAAGACAGGGACTCGCCAACCGTCAGTGTGGGTGCAGGTATGGACCCCCAGGAGCAGGAAAGCCCCGCCCCCCAGCACCGAGGGTCCTCCCACCCACTCACCCCCGCCCCCCAGCACCGAGGGTCCTCCCACCCACTCACCCCCCGCCCCCCAGCACCGAGGGTCCTCCCACCCACTCACCCCCCGCCCCCCAGCACCGAGGGTCCTCCCACCCACTCACCCCCCGCCCCCCCAGCACCGAGGGTCCTCCCACCCACTCACCCCCCGCCCCCCCAGCACCGAGGGTCCTCCCACCCACTCACCCCCCGCCCCCCCAGCACCGAGGGTCCTCCCACCCACTCACCCCCCGCCCCCCAGCACTGAGGGTCCTCCCACCCACTCACCTCCGCCCCCCAGCACCGAGGGTCCTCCCCCCCGGCTGCCTGGCACTACAGCTGCAGGAGAAACCAGCCTGGTGGTGGCATCTTCCCGTCCACACCAGGCGGGGCCTTAGTGTCTTTTCACTAATCAAAGTGGGTCAGATCACAGGAAAGGGGGCGTTTCCGTAGAGCAGATACACCGCATCATCCTAGAGCAAGGTTCTTCCCCAAAAGCTGGACTTCGCATCCCTGGCACAGCAGAACAGACCCTGGGGGCATTTCATCAAGCTGGGAGCTTTTCTTTCCCTTTTTCTTTCCATCCTCTAATTGGACACAGTGTCCAGGAATAGACTGTTGGTCTAAAGAAGTACAGAAATAAAAAACAAGGGGTGAGACGGGGAAGGGGCCTGGGGGGGGGGCATGAGTGTGATGGGGGCTGGGGAGGATTTAGCCCGGGGACCACTGGCATTCTGAGGGGACTTGAATGACGGCTCTCTGCTGTTGTCATGCTGTGGTGGGGGGAGGGGCTGTGTGGCCAGGGCTGCGGTCCCACCTCCCAGACTCTATTCCTGTTTGCGAGCTACAGACTGGTCACCAAGGAACGCGGGTGATGCGGCCCGAACCCCAAACGCGGCCTCTGCGCGCCATCCGAGGCTCTGTTCTCTCCGTCCCTGTTCCGCCCAAGCCCACGTGGCTGTAACCGGGACGATTTGCTACTTGCCTGGTCGCAGTGTGACCCCCGCCGCCGCCTTCCCTGAGCCGGACGCGTTTCGTTTCAGACCACCAAGGTGTGACGCTGGGGGTCCTGGTGACCGTCCTGTGCCTCCTCATGGCCGGGTGTGCGCTTTACCTCAAAAGGAAGACGTTGATTCGCCTGCTGTTTGCGGACAGGAAAACCACCATTGAAAAGCTAAGGTACCCTGGGTTTGGGGCAGGGGGCAGGAGAGGCATCTTTTCAGGACGTGGAGGTGGAGAGGGTGTGCCAGCCGCTGCCCACACCACGTGTCCTTCAGCAAAGAGGAGGTCAGACGTGCTGGGGACTAACGCTTGGGGGGGGGGGGGCGGTGGTTTTGTCTTTTTCTTTGTGTGTGTTGACATTTCTGCCGGACCAGCTGCCTCCTTACCTTCCCGTCAAACCGTGTGCTCGTTGTCACAGAAGTACGCTGGTGGCAGGCAGTGTGTCCCTCTGAGGGACTCCGCCGCCCTGGCATGAGTCACTTTTATAAGACAGGGTGTTAGAATGCTTTCCTCAGGTGTGTGACTCAACTGTCTTCAGACGGCGTCGCTAAAACGCCAGCTTTATACAAAAATGTCTCCCAAGTACCACAAAGACGTGATTCTGCGGGTTGCAAGAACTAACTCAGCAGAGCAGAGGCTTTGGGGAGTAAAAAAAAAAAAAATCAGTCTTTATTTTGTAATCTTGTAAGGGTGTTAGATAATTTAACCTTTACGTGTTTACCCACACGGAGTTAAAAAAATCATAAAATCAGTAAATTGTCTGTTTCCCCACGGGGTTGTGAACAGAACAGAAAACGCGCGGTGCCGCGGAAGGAGAGGCCCCGGGTGAACAGCTGTGGGTTCTGTTGCAGGCGCGTGCGTCCGGCCCGGCCCAGCGGCAGCGGCTCCCAGCCTGGGCAGGCCCCCCTCGCCCACCTCAGCAAAGGTTTGGTGAGGAAGCCCGCACAGCCCAGCACACACAAGGTACGTCAGTGTGCACGTGGGGACACGGGGTCTGCCTGCGTGGGAATGCATCTTGGGGTCCTTTTTGTTACGCAAGTTCAACAAAGGCGTGCCGAGGTGGTGGCCAGGGGCTGGAAGGGGGCTTGCAGTGGCCCTGGAAGCTCTGTGAGGTCCTGTCGGGGGGAGACAGTGTCCCCAGTGTGACGTGCTGTGAGGCTGTTGTGAGCCTGATCCCTCCAGCCACACGGACCAGCCAGACTCCCGGGAGGCCCACCGGGTCTGCCGCCCAAGAAGGTTCCGGATTCGGGGCCCCTCCTGTCGGTTCAGGTGCACCCTCAGGGGTGGGGTGAGCTTCTTTGGCCCCCTGTCACTCCCAGGGTATTTCTAAGAGTTACACAGCCCTGTCCACTCTCTAGTCCAGTGACTCTTAACCTTTTCTGAGGTACCGAACCCACAAGTTCCATATGCGCACTCACCGAACCCTTCTTTAGTGATAAATAAAATATGATTTTTTTTCCAAATTCAAGACATAGGTATATGTTTTCTTACTGGTGCACAAAATGAGCCGTGCATGAGCATCACCTTGCTCAAAGAACAAAACCAACAAAGTGCATGAACTCACAACAAATGACGGTATTACTTTATTCTGGCCTCCGCGGCAGAGGCTTCTCCGAACCCCTGAGACCGACTCATCGAACCCGTAGGGTTCCATAGAACCCAGGTGAAGAACCACTGCTCTAGTTTCAAGGAGCTGGATCCTTAATCCTAGGTACCTCCAGGCTCCCTCCTGTCTTGTAACGTGGCTGCTCCCCTGGTGAATTATCACTAGAGCTCACTCTGATAGGTAGTTTCTCCACCAAGGGTTGTGACGTATCCACGAGAACGCTTGAATATTGGATTTGTACGGCAAGAGTCCAAATGACAGCAGTGATTAATAGGGTTGGTGTCAAGAAAGTCCTTACCTCCATAAACTATTTTTATCTCCCTTGATCTAAAAAGTGTGGAGGGTTGGGTTCCAAAGAGGAGCCCACGACTCCTGACAAGCTTGGCCACCTTTGACCACAGTAGAAACAGCTTTATTTCTGGCAGCCCAAAACGGGATGTGACCCAAATATCCCAGGTTCAAGAGACCTGAGGAAGTGCCAGGCGTGACCAGGTTTCAAGGGAACGGCCAAGGACAACACCAGGGGAAGGAGCCTGGATGGGCAAAAGGGTAACCTGGGGACATTTCCATGGTGGGCCGGCACTCGGCGATAAAGGGAGGAACCACTGATTTACACAACGTCACGAGGAACCTCAAAGGAACCGTGCCAAGCGAAAGAAGCCAGGAAAGAATGCGTGTGTGCTCTATAGAATGCCGTCTCTATGAAGTTCTAGAAAATGCAAACTAATTAGTTGTGACAGAAAGCAAGAGTCCCAGGGGAGGGGAGATGGGAGGGTGGAAGGGAGGGACAACAGGGACTCTCTTTCTGGGGGGTGATGGATACGTTCATTGCCTTGCTTATTGTGATGGTTTCATGGGTGTGGACTTCACGTCCCAATTGACCGAAGTGCGCATTTTAAATACATTCCACTAATCACATGTCCAGGGGACCTCAGTAAAGCTGTTTTTAGAAAGAACTGAAGAAAAGAGGGAGGGAGGGAGGGCCGGCTGGCGGCAGGCGGCACAGCCTCAGGCTGCGTCTGTCTGTCCGCATCTGTTGCCAAGACCAGGACACCATGCAGAAGACCCCAACCCCCCGGCTGTGGCCCCGAGCCTCAGCCCTGGCTTCTGGAAGCCTCCAGGCTCCTGTGGTCCTTGGCCGTTCCCTTGAAACCTGGTCTCCGTCTTCACGCCTGGCATTCCTCAGGTGTCCTGAACCTATTTGTTAATGATTTAAAATCTATTTTTATTTTAATCCAAACAGAAATCGATCCCTCTATCCCAGATTGGGGGGGGTGGCGGGGTGCTTCTGTTAGAATGTTGTAGTTTAAGTAAATAGAAATAGGTTCCTTCTCGTGTGCTCCCGGTCTCTGCCCCTTACTTCCCCCCACCTCCCCTTCAGCGACGGCATGCTACACAGCACGGCTTTGTCCTTAAGGAATTACATGGACGTTTGAGAGCCACGGATCATGGCTTTTGGCTTTGACCCCGCAGGACAATCCCAAGAGACTGCCGCCCTGTCAGAACATCGACATCAGCAGGCCCCTCGGGGCCCTCGACCTCCCTGGGCCCGGTTCACCTCAGCGAGTGATCCCGGCCGTCCGCCAGGCTTGCCGCGTGCCCGGAGTCCCCGCCAGACCCCTGCCCGCCAACCCTGCTCTCAGGCAGGCCCAGGTACGCCCTCCGCGGCCGATGGGGTGGGTGCAGCTCAAGTCTAAACGCCGATGCTTGCCCACGTGTGAACTTGGAGGACAAGCTGTCTCCCTCTTCACGGCACCCCCGAGCTCCTCGAATGGTTCCCCGAGATGGGACACAGGGAGCATCGGTGCGGGGCTCGGCCGATAGTAACCGGCGCGATCCTCTCTAGCGGTGGTTGGTGACATTTTTACAATCAGGGTTTTTGCAAGAGCGCCCTTGCAATTCATTGCCCTCCTCACGGGGATGCCAGGGGCCCTGTGCACCATTAGGCCTAGACTGTCAGACACAGGCCGTCGCTTTGGGAATGATCGTGGGGACACTTCACTACTTTCTCGTTTTCAAAATTCTTTTGGAAAATTTTCACCGCCTGTTGCGTTCCTCCATGCAGTCGCGGCCTGTGCCAGGTCCTCTGGGGGCCCACCTCCTGCGGGCGCTGCTTTTGAAAGTAACAGTCTCTGTTATCAGCGTGAATGTGACATCGTTTCGCAATGGGGAGCTTGTGGGGGAGGAGAGGAGTAGAACGAGCACGTGGAAAGCATAAAGAGATCACGACACCGGTAACATTTTCACACCGTATTCTGGTTGTATTTTCTTCTGGTCATTTTTGAATGTAATTATGTGTCTTTTTAACATAATTTAGATTATTTTATATCTTTATATACACTGCTTTATAGACTACTTTTTTTTTTTGTCTTAACATCATTCACATTAACCACGGCGTGAAAAATTCTTTTAAAAACCATTATCCAGATGAGAACACTGTGCCATATGTGTGTGCATAGTACATTTTTACATGCTCTGCAATTAGTGGGCGCGTCCGGACATCTCTAAGCTTTGCTATTATAAACCGCGCTGTTATGAAGGTCTAGAGCAGGGGTGCTCAATACCTCGATTGCAATCTCCTGGTCGATCGCGAAGGAAGTGTGGGTAGATCGCATGACATTAAAAAGACATTTATCTTTTGATTGGCATACAGGGTAGCCAATCTGACGTCTGAACTTTTGACACCCTATGCGGGCGCGTTAAACCGCACTAACTTGTTCAGTTACATTGCTGCGTAGTTAGCCTTCAATTTATTTAAACTAAATACAACAAAGGGTATAAAAATGAGTGCCGTAGCTGGTCCAAGTAAGAAACCTAAAACCTACCACTTTCATACAGAATGGGAAGGGATTTTTTTCACTATGTCATATTCTAAGTGCATTTGCCTCATCTGTCTGTGTGCCATTGCTATTCCAAAGAAGGGACATGTGGAGCGGCTTTTTCGGACTGTTCATAAAAACTATGACATTGACTTTCCTCCGAAAAGAGAGCTGAGAAGGAGAAAGGTGAAAGAAGCATACACAATATTAAATAGTAATAATAGTAACTTAAATAATGACAATATAGAAGAAATAAATGTATGTTTTGTATTTTTATTGTAGGTAGATCATTTTGACTTGGTCGTCTTATAAGTAGCCCGCAAGCTGAAAAAGTGTGGGCACCCCGGGTCTAGACAGATCCATTTTGGACCACTTGAATCCCTTAGGAGAGATTCCTAAAAGTGAAAATACTAGGTTGAAGAATGGTATGCCATTTTAAGCCTCTCCATATAGAGATGAAATATTTTTTGGGACTTTTACGTTCACGTCTGTCCCGTTATCAGGGAGCAGCTGTTTCTGTGCGTCTCCTCGGAACTCTGCTAGGACTGGTAACATCTCGAAGCTTTGCCAACACGATACACGAAACAACACATCTCATTTTCTTTTTTTTCTGCCCAGTGGTTTTATCAGTAACTGAAAGAGGGTGGTGTGGAAGTCTCCAACTATAAATGTGTCTCTTTTTAGTCCATCGGTTTTTCTTCATGCATTTGGAAGCTCCACTGTTGGTGATGCGCACAGTTCGGTGTCGTGTCTTACGGGTGGAACATCCCTCCTTAGCTCTGGCACTATCCTTTGCTCTCCAATTTGCTTTACTTCCTATTAATATATCGAGTTTTCTTTTGATTGGTGTTTGCAGTGCATGACTTTTTTCATCATTTTGCTTTTCACCTGCCTATGTCATTTTATTTAAAGTGAGTTTCTCAGAGACAGCATATAGTTGGGTTGGATTTCCCCCGCCCCCCATTGATTTGAGAGAGAGAGAGAGAGAGAGAGAGAGATATTGAGGCATCAACTCGTTGTTCTACTTAGTTGTGCACTGATTGATCTCCTCGTACATGCCCTGACGGGGGATCAAAGCCTGGCCTCCGTGCACCAGGATGACACTCTGTCCATTGAGCCCCACCATCCAGGGCTGGGTTGCATAGTTTTTCATCATTCTGCCAGTCACTGTCTTTTAATAAGTTTTAATAGACCATTTACGTTTAATATAATTATTGATATGTTAGCATTTGTGTCTACCACATTTTAACATTGTTTGTTTTCTCTTCTTTTTTGTTTCATTGTGCTCCTCTTTCCTGTCTTCCTGTGGGTTAGCTGAACATTGTTTTAGTATTCCGTGTTGATGTATCTATAGCATTTTTTTAGTATAAGTCTTTATGTCGTTTTTTTGTACGGTTGTTCTAGGGCAGTGTGTCTCGCCGTAGGCATTATAGCCATTTTGGACTGGATAAACTTTTGTTGTATGGGACCATCCTGTTGTATCATAGAATGTTTGGTAGCATCTTGGTTTCTACCAACTAGATGGAGTAGCAGGTGTAATCATGTCTCCAAACATTGCCAGATATCGTTTAGGGAACAAACTTACCCGTGCTTGAGAACGGCTGCTCTAAACATGACAGTATATGTGCACAACTCCCCCCGTCTGCCAGCACCCTGTCCCTTCACGTAGGGGATAAAACCCTGACCACCTTCTGAGCTTCTGCCTTCATGGTCTGGATGTCTTAGATATTACCATTTACACACTGAGAGCCACTGCACATGCTGTCGTTTTTGCTCCGCAGCATCTTCTCATAGACAGCGTGTCCGTAAAGTCATGGTGCACTTCTGACCGGTCACAGGAAAGCAACAAAAGACGATAGAAATGTGAAATCCGCACCAAATAAAAGGAAAACTCTCCCAGTTTCATACCTATTCAGGGCAGTTCGATGTGGGCTCCATTTGTTGCCCTACACACATCCAAACTATAGTGAAGTTCTTGCCACACACGGGTAAGGACGTCTGGTGTAACAGAGTGAATAACGTCTGTGATTCTCTGTTTTAAGTGATTAATGTCATTGATACGTTCAATGTACACATGTTGCTTCTCATAACCCCAAAAGTAAAAGTCTAAAGGCATCAGATCCGGGGATCGTGGTGGCCATGGCTTGACAGAACCTCTGCCTATCCATCGCCGGGGGAATGTTCTATCCAGAAACTCACGAGCAATGGTGGCGTAGTGTGGAAGAGTGTCGTCCTGTTGAAAGATGACACCTTCTGGAAATTGTGGCACTGCATATAATTACAACATGTCAAGATAGGTGTTTGCCATCACAGCCTGCTCTGCGAAAAAAAATGGGCCTATCACCTTATCATGCATCAGGCCACACCACACATTCACTTTAGGGGTGTTACGTTCGTACTCAATGTAGGCATGAGGATGTTCAGCAGCCCATATTCGGACGTTATGGTGATGAACATGTCCACAGATATGGAAGGTCGCCTCATCGCTAAACACAATCTTCTGCAAAAATCTTGCATCACTGTCGATCTCATGAAGCATATCTGTAGCAAACGCGCATCGTGTGGGTCTATCCGCCGGTTTGATAGAGTGCAACAGCCGCAATTTGTACCCCGTAAAACAGACGTTTCTTTAACACCTTATGAGCTGTAGTCTTGCTCAGGTGTAACTGTCGAGCACATGCACGCACAGATTTTTGAGGGCTCCTTAGGTAGCTATCCTGTATAGCCTCTACAGACTCGTCACTGACTGATGACCTACCAGAAAGGGGCTTCTCCACCAAACTGCCGGTTTCCTTCAACTGCTTATCCCACCGAGTAATGTTATTCCTATGTGGTGGCACTTCGTTATAAACATGCCGATATTCACATTGCACTTTGGTCACGGATTCGAATTTAGTGAGCCACAGAACACACTGAACGTTCCTCTGTACCGTCCACATCTCGAATGGCATGGGCGTGGGCTGCTCCGCTGTATACACGATGTTACATCATCATCTGCGCATGCGCACATGCTGCCACATCATCCTGCAGAAACTGGGAGGATTTTCCTTTTATTTGGTGCAGATTTCACATTTCTGTCGTCCTTTGTTGCTTTCCTGTGACCTGTCAAAAGTGCACCATGACTTTACGGACACACTGTACTTGCCTTTCCTACTCTCTCCTCACTCCCAATGGTCCAAGTTTCCTTCTGTTTATCTGTTCTCTCTCCTTTTTGTCTGAAAAACTTCCTTTAGCAGTTCTGGGAAGGCAGGTCTGCCGGTGACAAATTCTCTTCATCTGAAAATGTCTTCAATTTCACCTTTGTCTCTGAAGGATCTTTTCACTGGACATAGACTTCTTGGTTGACTGTTGTTCTTCCACCGTTTGAAAATGTTGTACCACTTCCTTCTGGCCTCCAGGGCGACGAGACATCTTCTGCAAGTTCTGCCCGCCGTCTCTGTGCCAGGGGAGAGGTGTGGCCTGCGGCTACAAGAGGGAGGGAACACAGGGCGCCACCATCTCCGGGCTGCGGGGTCCAGTGAGGAAGAGCAGGGCATGGCTTTTTCTCGGGTGTTCACCTGCAGGCAGCGTCGGGTCAGGTCTGGTCAAAATGTTTCTCATTTTCTGGGTCGCTTTCCTCCAGGTCCGTTGGCTGGAGATGCCCAGCTTTCCTCGGGCCTTTGCTGGCCTGGCATCATAGACATCTGCAGATTGGGGGCCTCTCCAGAGCCCCCCAGGTCAAGAGGTAGAAAAGGCAGAAATGAAAAACAAGAACTCACTCCTGCATAGTTTCTTGAGTTCTGGGACCCACCCACTTAGTTTTCCTGAATGTCGGAGGCTCTGCCCGCTGCTTGACGGATCTTCCTCCCGACCTCCTGGTTGCAGTTAGCAGGAGAAATAGGGCTGAAATGTGCTTTCTTCCATTCTGTCCTGACCTTGTTTCTTTTTGTATTTCTCTGATTATTGGTCCCCTTGAAATGCTTTTTATATATCTATTACCAATGATTTGCTGGTAAATTGGCTGTCGAAAGGAAGGGAGGGAGGGAGGGAGGAAGGAAGGAAGGAAGCACACCCTGAATTCTAGGTGATTTCTCAGCTATAAGAGCTCCCACTGTGCCCAATTTCAAGCTATTAACGTGATGTCGCTGGGCGAGGGATAGAGAAGTGTCTGGTGTGAGCGGGGACAGCCCCCTACCCCACACACGGCTGCTCCTCGCTCCATTCTCCCAGTGGATTGATTGTCTGTGCCAGTCCTTGACCAGTTTTCTTTTGTTTGAGAGGCACCGTCTCCTTCCTGGTTTGTAAGAGTTTATTTTCTTCATAGATTGGGGATATTTACCGTGACCCGGTAACTCGTTGTCAACGTGCTCCCTGGCACGGCTGTCTTTTGATTTGCTTCGTGATGATTTGTGGTATAAAAGGAATTCCGGTTTCGAATACTGTCTCTGTTTCTCTTGTCTCTTGTGATCACTCGCACTCCTTTTGTGCCTGCAAAGCCCCTCCCGTTTTGTGCCGGTCAAGGCCCGCCTATGATTTCTTCTCTTTCCTTTGTTGGCTGCTGGCAGATCTGTGTCCCGCATCTGTTCTTCTAAGCGGTCTTAGATTGACGGTGGTGGAAAGCGGCGGGCACATCAAACCTTTCTGGGCCCGGGACGTATTTGGGAATCAGAGGAAAGTTACGAACACTTGGAAAATGCCCCCGTACTCAATATGTTACCCGCAAGCTTCAGCTAGCCACAGGGCTGTAAGCCCTTGCCCCGTGACTTCCCTCGTCCCGAGGACTTTCATGTCTCCTTCTAAGCAACGTGCGCCATGTCCATCTGGGACTGTCCCTGCCCAACCATGTGATTGGAGGGACAGTATTTCGATTTGCTGGTGTCTTTCTTCCCACCAGCAGTGAATGCCTACAGAGAGGACTCTCTCAAGATTCTTCTTAAAGCAGACTCTAAAAAATAAATAAATAAAAAGGCCTCCATTCTGTTTCATAAAACTGAGGAAATGTTCCCCTTTGAACATACATCATCAGGGGAAAGCCCACACTTCCCACGCCTGGCTGGTGTCTGTCTGGGGCTTTTCCGAGACATCTGATGTAGATCAAGCCCGCGTGTCCACCCTCGTCGCACGCAGGGACCGGGAATGCATGCCATGCAGGTGCCGCGGGTGTTGGGTGGTGGCTCTCGTATGGCGGCACTGACATTTTGTCATTCAGAGCGCCCGCACTCTGCCCTACACAAAATGACAGACACGCCACCTGCCCAAACTCTCCAGGAGGAAGGCACTGGCGTGAGCATGGTGCATCCGGCAAGCTCACATGTCAGAAGTAAGCGGTATGTACAGAAAACATTTCGTCTCTCCATCAGATGGTCTGTTTGATTTCTGACGAGCGAGGATGGTTGCATGCCCCCCCCCCCGCCCCTTGTCCGCAAGCCCACCTTTCCGGTGTGCCATCTCCTTCATGGCGCGACGACCGTGGAATTCAAACTTCTCAACTCGCTCCGGAGCCTTGATCAAGGGAACCGACTCTCACTCCCTTTCCATTCTGTCGGCTGTCTTAGGGGACAGTCGGTCGCTGCATTCGCCTAGCTGTGAGCTGACGGCTGCCATGCTCCCCCAAACCACACCTGAGTGAGAAAGGCTGAGACTCAGTACACCTGGGAGAAGGGCAGGAGAGGAAAAGGGCCACAGCGATGGGGGGTGGGCTCGCCTGCCGTTGTGTGCGTCACAGAATGTCTTCTCTGTGGCTGTGTCACCTGCTGCCGAGTCAGCACCGACCGCTGGGGGCCCTGTGCGTGAGTGACGTCCGCAGTGTCCTGTCCCCTGTCCTCTCCCGCCCTGTCCAGCTCCTGTGGGCCCCTGCTTACGGCTGCGGTAATGGAGTCAACCCATCTCACCTGGGGTCTTCCTGTTTCCCTGCTGCCTGCCATGTTCCCAGCATTACTGTCTTTCCCAAAGAACCCCGCCCCTCGTGACAGGCCGGGCGTAGGACAGCCTCCGTGTTGACATCTTTGCCTCCAGTGACGCTCAGACTCTGTGTGTTTTCGCACCTTCTTGCTCATCTCCCAAGTGGTCCAGGGTGTCCAGGGAGCCCTGCTCCAGCACCGAATGTCAAGGGCATCTCTCTGTGTTTCCTACCAGCCGTCTCCATTGTCCCACGTCCGCGCCATGCACGGCGCGTGGGTGGACATACGTCTCCTCTGATTCTTCCATCGCTGCCTTTCTGGGTCTCAGCCTTCTCTTCATTTCTGGGCTCCACTTGAATTGACTGCAGCAAGGTCAGCAAAATCCTGACTGATGTTGCTATCTTTGTTAGAGTTCTCTGTTTCTTCGGGGGTTGTACAGTTTTTTTGTCCCCCAACATTCAAATGCAGCCCTGCGTTGGCACCGGCCTGTCCTTGGCATTGGATCTGTCCTGCCCCAGGCTGCCTCTGAGATCCGCGGGGGGCGGGGAGAGATGCGTCAGCACCCTTTGCATACCGTAAGCCCCTCGGAGTCACCAGGGGAGTCTTCTGCACCTGCTGCTGCTGGGGGGGGGGGGCGTCCAACTCCAGAGAGAGAACGCGTGGAAAGACCAGGGAAAGTCACGGGGCCAGGCAGCTTGGAGAGACTTTCTGCTGATGGTGACTCTTAAATATTTCATGTTGTTTTCCTCTGGTTACAACGCCCCCCCCCAAAAAAAGTCAGTTATTCTGTATGATCGTGTTTAAAATGAAAACGAAAAGCACAGGTAGGGGAGGAGATACGGGTGTTCCACAAGCACCTGTCTCGGGCAGAATCCTGGGAGAAGCCGCCTCGGGCAGCAGGCTCCCCGCGGCACGGGGCGGGGCGCGGCGCAGAGGAGGGCAGCTCCGGAGACCCGCTACACAGGACGAAAGGACCCCCTCCTGGGCCTCAGACATCGTTGGTGAAGTCCACTGGCCGGGCCTCCTGGACGGAAGGGGCCCCGGAAGCACTGAGTGAGCCAGCGGGGCCAAGGAGGGGTGACATCTGACACGGAGAATAGTGTTCTTCGCAGTCGCTGGTTCCTTTGAGACACCCTTACACCTTCAGTGAAGTGGCTGGCCGTTGTCAGCGAGGCAGCTGACCACCATGTCGGTGAGGGGGCTGACCGCTGTGACCACCGTGTCAGTGAAGCGGCTGCCCTCCGTGGCCTCGCGTCAGGCCCCGAGTGGGCTGGAGAACGGAGGAGGAGCCACCGGCACAGGAAGGACAGATGTCCAGAGTGAGGACAGCCCCCCGCAGTCAGGTCTGCAATGCCAAGGGGGGCTCGGACGGCAGACTGAGCAGCGGGAGTCCCGGGGTGGTGTGGGGGCAGCAGCCCAGACACAGAGACACCCGGGGAGACAGCAAGGTGCGGGCACAGACAGGGTGTCCCTTCTGTCACACAACACGGTTCTCTCAAGTCACTAAATTTAAGCTTTAAAGCCAGAGCGCCATGAGGCCAGAAAGTACGAGGACACTCGGGTGATGTTCTTAACTGCCCAGCGCCAGCGTGTCCAACTCCACACCCGGGGGGGGGGGGGGACAGGGACGAACCCTTTTGGGGTTCTCGTCAGATTTCTAGAACATACGCCACCGAAATCCTCTGTGCAGTGTATTCCGAATAATTGGCTCAACTCGTGTAAAGTTTAAGTAAAAATCGTGTTCTCTGTCACGTCCACGACAGATTTCTCTGCTCCCAGAATATTGTGTGGAGAAGGCTGTGCTAAGAAGTCGCAGGTCGAAACACAATCTTCTGCTGTCAGACTGACGGGCGCCGCGATTCTAGGAGGGGAGGTGGCACCGGCAGTTCTGGGGGGGTGGGGGGGCTTCCTAACAGAAAAACCGCAGGCTAGTGTCGCTTGCTCAGCACTTCCGTGAGTGTTTTTAAGGTTTCCCTCATGCAGTGGGGTTTGAACTGGACGGGCCGCGGTGTGGTCCGACTTGGCCCCGGCGGGGGGGCCGGGGGGGGCCTTCATTGCTGAGAGACCGCGGCTTCCTGGAGGACGTTGTTAGGAAGTGGCTTTTCCTGCGTGCAATCTTATCGGGGCCCGACACAGAGCCAGCTGGCCAGGGGCGTTTTCCCGGAGCAGAACAATGGGAGACAAGGGAAAACAGCGGGCGTCTCCAAGGGTGACTTCTGCGTCCCCGAGGGTGACTTCTGCCGCATCACGGTCCCTTCCGGAGAGGGCGGACGGAGCCCGGGAACCTCCCCAGCCCTGCTGCTGCTGGCCCAACTTGTAGGCACTGCAGACGTGCCGGGAAGGCGGCGGCAGTGGGATTCTTTGCTACTTTTATTCCTGTACCCAAATGGTGGGTATATCCACACGTGTGCGTGAGCATGTGCGTGTATGTGCGCGTGTGTGTCAGATGTGGGCTTTATTTCCTTGGTATAAGGAGCTTCTGACTGTGTTCTGAATGGTTATAAAATAGCAAACATTTATTGAGTATGTGGCTGGCACCACCAGGCATCTCTAACCCTCTCGAGGAGCCCAGGGGAAGATGCGATGGAGGCGGGAGCCGAGCGTGGCAAGCCAGGTAGCCAGTGCGGCCCCCGGAGGTGCAGGCAGGGGCAGGAGAGCCAGGGCTCAAACCCACGCCCTTGGCCTGACCCTTGACATGGGTGTCCAGGTGGCTGGGTAGGTGGAAGGCAGGGAGGAAGAACACGCAGTGAAGACAGATGAGGTTGGCGGATTTTAGCCCACCACTACTCCACGATCTTTACCCCCTCGCCCCCTTTGCCACAGAGGTGCAAGGTGGCGAGGGGGAGGGGAGGAGGACTCCGTCTGTCACCAGGCTTGCAGTTCTCCCTTCTCCTGCTTGTGACGTGGCCATGCTGCGGTCACCTTGTCGTGATGGGTCTTTCTTGAAGCCAGCTCCTGTTCCAAAGCGGTGGCGTTGTGTTTGGGGCACCCTCAGTGTCCTCCGTGAGGGAGGCTGTGTTTTCTGTTCAGTTCCATGTTTGACACACACAGGACATCATCACTGCTCCCCAGCCCCTTCTCTCTGTCTGTAGAACACGCCACGGGCCCCACGCCGTACTTTGTAAAACAAGACTGGCCGATCACACAGTCTCTTCCAGCTAAAGACCGCAGGACAGTCCAACTCAGCTTAGGTAGCCATGGGGTGGGGGAGGCCTATTCCAAGAAGGCCCCCACTCCCCGCCCTCCCCGGACCCCCACACACAGAGTGATGATCGGTAAACACATGGGCTGTGATCGGTAAACAAAAGCCACTCGCTCAGAAATGTTTTGTCAGGATATAAGCGTGAGTGAAACAAATTAATTTAGACCATGGTTTTAGAACAGCCTGGTGGTGGCTGGTTTGCTCTGAGGTGGAGGAGCCTGGATATTTCCGAGAACTCAGCGGGGGAAGGGATTCGGCATTTGAATTAATGAGAACCTGGACCTTCCTGCCCTACCTAGGTGGGTGCCCTGGTATTTAAGCCAACACCCAATGGAGTCTGGAACTCTGATGATTTAGGTCCTCACTCGTCAGAAATGCCAATACACAACGAGAAAAGGCAGCCCATCTGTCAAGAGGGTCTCCCAAGGAAGGGAGAGGAAATACAAGAGAAATGATCTTTAGGGAGCCTTCACTGCCGCAGGCCAACCAAAGCTGCTAACAAAATAAGCACCGGCTTGGGCCCCTCTGTGCCTGCTCGCTGCTGTCCGGGTTCCCCGCTTTCTCTCCGATGCTCCCCGAGACCCCCTTGCCCTGCAGGTCTCCTGGCTCACCTCCGTCCGGCCAGGGCCAACTGCTCATCGCCGTCCCTGAAGGCCCAGGCTGGGCTGCTCTGCACCAGGCACACCCAGGCCCCATCCCGTGGATGCAGGAGACGCACGTGTGGGGAATATACTGAATTGATGTGAGTTTTAAATATTAAAAAACAAGCCTTGTCCCAGTACCAGCTATGCCCCGCCCCGCCCCGCCCCCAACGGGACCATCACACGTAACAAGTCACGGGTCAATAAAAACTGGAGTCACGGCCTCCTGTAAACCTCCAACATTGCCGCCTAGGGCTCGAGCTCCCGCCCACCTCGCCTGCCACCCGCCCACCTCGCCTGCCACCCGCCCACCTCGCCTGCCACCCGCCCAGGACTTCCAGAAACTTGGACTCAGACTCCCTTGGTTTCCTAGCCCATGTAAATTATTCATGTGACAAACCCGCAGAAAACCACCTTCGGAGGGAAGTCATTCCCATGGTGACAGTCTTCCAAGGGGGGGTGTGCTTTCCTCTCATCTCTGTGGCCATAAACACGCAGCTTGTGCACGAGGAAGCAGGTGCCTGGCATATTGCCTGTATACTTTGTAATAAGGTGACATATGCCTAGAATTAAACACCACCACCGTCTACGCAGGCAACAATCCCCTCCCGCCTGTCACCAGGCTCCCTTCCCAGAAGCAGTCATGGCCACCAGGCTTTTGTAAAACACCACTCAGAACACAGTGAGAAGTGTCGGTCCCGCCGCTCCCTCCGGGCAGAGTGAGAGGCGGTGGGAAACGTGGAGCTTTCCAAACACTGGGTGCGCGGGAGAAGAGGAGAGCGGGGACCTGCCTGCTCACCCCCGTGTTCATCGCCCCCCCGCCCGCTCTCAGCCTGCGGCCCTTCGGTCTTTAGGCTCCGTTCAGACGGCAGCAGCAGCGCCTCTTCCTGCTTCGCCCGTTCCGCGCCAGGTCTGCCGAGGTACTCCTCGCTCTCTTCCCTTCGGGGCGCTGTTCCTGTCCCTTCCTGGTGGCCACAGGGGTTATTTCCAGTCACTGGCTACTTGCAACAGGCCGGGCCGGGCCCAGCACCCGGAGCGTGTGCGTTCTGGGGGCTGTGCGGTCACGTCTTGCGAGCTCAGTGCCCTGTGCGTGCGGCCGTTTGACAGGTTAGGCCAAACGGCCTCAAAGGCCAAGTCCCCGTTTCTGTTCCCCGCGCCGTCATCCACACGGGGTTCAGGGAGTCTCTCAGTACGACAGGCGAAAAGCAGGACGGCGTCCGCGTCCTTCTTCCTGTCCTGTCCGGGGGTCGGGCGTCTTTGCGCACACAGGTGCATGATGGACCCTCTTTCTTCCCCTCACCCTGTCTGTCGTCTGTCCCCACGCGTGGAGAGGGGCCTGCCCCCCAGCACCACAAACATGCTTCCGTTCCTCATACTTCCACGGTTTTCCACCTTCATGTGACCCGTAGGCTATTTATTTTAGTGTGTGGGAGGGAGCAGGAGTCCCAGCTCTGTTCCTCTCGGGGACCACGTAAGCCCTCACCCACCCACCGTGTCTGTGGGCCTGTCCGGTGGATTCCGGGTCGGTGTATCCGGCCCCTTCGCATCCCCACTCTCACCCCGTTTTACTACCGTGAGGCGTGGAAGCGTCACCTTAGTCACCCCCTGACAAGTCTGAGGTCATACCTGCCTCACGGGGCTTTGTGGTATTTAAGAAAATCTCTAACATTATTAGAAGGTCTGTATTATAAAAAGTAGCTAACTGGTCGTGATTTTTTCCATTTTTCTTATTTAGTATTTTTAGCCATAATCTTCGCTTTCCCCTTTCTCCTTAGGTCTCTTTTGTTTCTCTCACTTCTTAGACCCTCATGTTACTTTTATTCGTACACTGATTTATTCATACTATGCTAATATGAGCATAGGAAGTCTAGGAATTTCCCTCTAATCCCTGCATTCCGTGTTCACTGGTTCTACTTTGTCGCGTTTCAATATTTATATATTTTAAACACTGTTTGCTCTTTTGATTTCCTCTTTGATCCCAAAATTGAAATTACTTTGTTATTAACTTTTGAAATATAGAAAAGTCATCTAAACTTGACCCACATTTACACTGCCGTTATTTCTCCGTTTTTTCTATGTTCATGCTTATTTAGATTTCAAATAAATAATATATTCTCCTTTAAAAAAAAAAATGTTAACAGTACAGACAGTCACTGTGACTACCTCAGCCCCCTTCAGATCCAGTCACTGTCCCAAGGTCGGTGTCGACGTTTTTATAGAAGCTTCCAAATATTTTTAAATAAATCTTTCCCCGTGAACAATCTCTAGCGTTTTGTGTTGTTCGATTGACGTACGTGGTGTCAAACGAGACTTGGCTTTGTACAGTGTGCACGCACACTCAGCTATGGTGTGTGTCCTGTTTCTGGGGTGTGGAATTTTCTTTGGCCCGTATTTAGATACATTGGTTTGTCTTTTGCTTCTTTACCCACAGAAAGCAAACTTGTTCCCATCATCCCACATCTCCAGTCTAGGCCGCGACTGCTGCTCACACACGAGCCCTGGCTTCTCTGTGTGCTTGGCGATTGGCCATTGTGAGCGGCTCCTTGTCCTGGAAAAATCATCCAGAGTGCATCTTGGTGTGGACCTCTGAGTTCATTTTATTTTTGGTGCACTGGCTCCGGGGTTTCCTGGGAGGTGCCGGCCAAGGTCAGCTGCCACCTGTGCCCAGCCAGGGGCCACCTGGCATGAGCTACAGAGCCATGTGCAGGCAGCTGCTACTTGAGCTGGGCTTCGAGGTGCCTGGGAGAGGCCACGCTGTGGACTGAGGCCAGCTGCCACTAGTGCTGAAGGTAGGGGACATGCCACAACAGCCAGGTGCTGCTTGTCTGAGGTGTGTAGATCTTTGAGTGATTTTAGAGAAGTCTGAGGCATGGGCCAAGACGGGCCGTTTGTAGGGAAAAGCCACTGGACACCACTTAGGTGGGCCTGAAAGTTGGGTGGTGCGGGGCAAACAGTGTGAACCAGGTTGATAGAGACTCGGATATGGCGCCCGCCTGCCAGCTGTGCAGGGACGGGGCTCAGCAAAGAAACACTTCTGTCTGGGAGAAAACTGTCCCTCCAGCCCCCATCCTGATTCCACGTGACCCAGTTCCTCCCCGAACCTCCTGGCTCCTTTCAAGCTGCTGCCCCCACGCTGGATGGAGCCCAGAGGGGGTGAGTCCGAGTCAGTCCGTGTGCGGACCCTTTAAGAGGAGCTGCCTCAATCCCCACTGCTGTTTACAGCCAGGCGGTGTGGGGGAACCCTGTGGTGTGGGGCCTGGGGTGGGGCGGAGACCCCTGCTCAGGTATCAGTCCCGATTTTTATCTGCCACTCGTGGGTGTGGGACCAGCCTGTCCCGAGTCTCCAGCCCTCCGACTTGTCTTGACGAGGCGTCTTCTTTATACCCTTAGTTGTAGGACTTCTGTTCCACTAGGTCTCGGGTGGTTCCGAGTGACAGTGGTGCTGAGGTTTAGTTGTCATTTTGGGGTGGTTGTGGGAGAAGTGAGCACCGCGCTTACCTACGCCGCCATCTTGACCGGAAGCCTTCTCTGCCCCTTTAAATGGCTCGGGGGGGTTTGAGCCTCCCAGGTGTCGTGACTTTAGCCTCAGGTCCTCGGGGATCATTCTGCTTCCCAGGCTATTTTCCTGCCTAGGTCTCCCGGCACCAAGGCACCCCCCAGGCTTTGCAGTCTCCAGCACACGCCTGCCTGGGGTACTGTGCTGGGCAGAGCCCAGCGTTACGGGGCCGCGGTCAGCAGGGAGAGGTTCCTAAGACCACAGGTGCTGACCCCTGGCTCCCGGATCCCACACCTGAGAGGGCAACTGGAGCCCAAGACCGGTTTTCCTCCTTCGGCAAATGCCGGCAGCTTCAGACTACCCCGGACCTCTCTGGGCCGCTGCTCTCACTGCCTTGTAGCTAGCTCCTGGTGCCTTTACAGGGACAAAGAGACAGACAGAGAGAGGGACAGATAGGGACAGACAGACAGGAACGGAGAGGGGTGAGAAGCATCCATCATCAGTTTTTCATTGTGAAACCTTAGTTGTTCGTTGATTGCTTTCTCACACGTGCCTTGACCGCAGGCCTTCAGCAGACCGAGCCACCCCTTGCTGGAGCCAGCGACCTTGGGTCCAAGCTGACGAGCTTTTGCTCAAGCCAGATGGGCCTGTACTCAAACTGGCGACCTCGGGGTCCTCCGCATCCCACCTGGTCAGGCAAGAAAAATTTTAAGTGTATTTTAGCCAACAGCTTGAGTGGGGTTTCGAGTCCGGCCCGTGACCAGGAATGGAAGGCCCACCTCCCGGGTCGCTGGCTCCGTTCTATCTGCAGGACTGTGGTTGGTAACCTGTGCCTTGTGCCGTCCCACCGTAACTCCCGCGGCCGTGGTAGCCTCGGGCCCTTGCTGAAAGCGTTCACGCCCCACGGGACCCGCTTGGCCCTCGCTCTGCTTTCTCAGTGACGGGCACTGAGTTACTTTTCTTCTCCGAAGCTCATACACACGTGCTTCTTCCGCCTGCGCGGCCGAAAGCAGAGGCTGGTTTCTTCTTTTGTTCTCAGAAGCCGCTTGTGTGGGTCTGGATAGGATGCTCCCGGTTCCACAGCCTTGGAGCCCAGTGGCTTTACCGGGCTGCGTCTTCATGTGGATGAATCTCGTTTACCCCCCTCTCCCCCCCGCCCACCCCCGGGAAACAGTGCCCTTTTCCATCCGTGACTTTGAATCTCTTTGCAAATTAAACCTGAGTGTTTTTTCTATCCTCGCCACCTGCTCAGACCCCTTAAGTGACCTTTTAGGCATATGTTGCATCTCTGTTGTCTTTATCTGTCATTTACTGTCCACCCTCCCCCGCCCCACCCCCAGCCTTGACGGGGTTCAGGACTCGGGGCCCTTGGCTGTCGTCACGGCTTTACCTTCCGCTTGCCCTTTTCCGCTAACTTCTGCCCGCTCCCTTTGAATTTCCTTACGTGTGCAGTGTTTCCGGGTGGGCTCTCAGCTTGCCTGTTCAGCCTGGTTCCTTTCTCTCTTTTTCTCTCGGTAGTTTTTTGGGGTGTTTTTTTTTTGAGGGAGGTTTGATGGGAAACCCACTGCAGGACAATGAGGGGTAAGGGCAGGCCAGGGCTCAGGGCCAGCTCACGGGACAGGGTACAGAGGGCTTTGAGGGGTGAGGGTGGTCTGGCCATCCCTGCTTTCACACCGACCGTGCCAGGTCCCCTCCCGGCTCCAGGCGTGCACAGATGCTGGGCCCTTCTGTGCAGGGACATGCCCAGCCCGGACATGCCGCACTATCTGCTCCCTCCCCTGTCCTGTCCCTGTGAGGGTGGGTGGCTCCCCTCTGTGCCCAGGGGGCGGGGCACAGCAGGTAGCCTTGCTCCTGGTCTTCCCCCCCCCCCCCGCCCCGCCCCGCCCCATCCTGTGGGACACTTTGCATCCCGGTCGCTCGTCTGTGTTGGGGTTATAAGTTCCCCTCAAAGAAGGAGTTTTGCTTTTTGTGCATTTTCCCTACTGTTTTTGAGGTAGTTTCAGAAAGCAGCAACCCAGGACATCTCACAGACAGGTGTAAAGCTGCCCCTTTAAGAGAGCAGGTGACCGAGAGCCCCTCTCTTCTGACTAAAGAATACAAAGAATTTGAGGTGTTTCTCTGAGAATCAGTTGTTTTTAGTTTTGTCCCCGCGGGTGCCTTCCTCAGAGCCCAATGTGAACCAGGCGTGGACAGGCGTGACCTGCGGGTGGTCCCGGTGGCTGTCTGGCATCTCACTGGGATAACGTCCGGTCCTCCTGCGGAGAGCTGTCTGGGCGGGCAGGGAGCTGTCCTCCTGCTCATGGTGCAGAAGCAGGTGGCAGTCTGAATTCTTCACGCTGATGGTCAAGGCAGAAGGCTGTGGCTGTAGTTAAACATTTGTTCTCAGTTCTCTATCAAATTTGAAACGTGGCTACCGCTAGCCCCTGGGCAGAAAATGGAGAAATAGGGCAGCTCCATTTCTAGGGGTACGTCTCAGCGTGCCCCCAAGGACCTAGACGTTGGACAGGGAGAGATGTTGGGGTCCCAAGTCCTCACTTTCTAGTTTAACTGAAGAGAGTGCCAAGGGGGTATTTATTTAGTGTGAGCCACCTGGCGTGGGTCATTGCTCTACGCCCTGCAGGTGACCCTGTGTGACCAGGCTGGACCGGACCTCTCTGAGAGAGCCCGGGCATAGCTTTTGCCAAGGCAGCCTGTAAAGCAAGGCCCAAAAGGGAGCGTGGAGATTCTGCCCCTCCCCCCCAGGTCAAAGCAAGAGCTGCTGCTCCCTCTCCCCAGGTGTTTCAGGGGTTGTTCATCTCCGTGCCTGACTAGTATCTGAGAAGGGAGGGTGTGTGAGCTTCTGCTACGTCCACTGTCCCCCTGTGTCCCTGCATGGCCTGCTGGGGAGCCGGCGTCTTACCCAGGCAACATCTGTGAAGACTGGCTCTTTCCTGGTCCCTTCAAAGCCACATCCTGGGCATGGCCCCAGGCAGTGGGTGGGGACCTTTGCCAACCCCCCCACCCCCTGGTTTTGAAGTCGGAACTTTCAGTCAATGTCTCCAGGTTGGGTTTTTATCACTATCATTTATCCTTTAAACCGGGAAACAGCTGAGAGGAGCATGATTAATAATTAAACAGAGCCATAAGCTTAAATTGGGAACAGCCCAGGCAAACCGGAATGAATGGCCAATCTAATTATCTCCTCAGTGTCCGTGATAAATCCAAATATCTCGTGATACACGGTCACTTACACCTCATTTTTTCTCTGGCATGGCAATAAAAAAAAATAAAAATCCGACGTTTATCTTTAGACGCTTAACTCATACATGGCAGCCAAGCTAGTATCGTTTAATAGTGAAGTACTTGATCCTCATGGTCTTTCTGTCCACTTTTACACCGCGCGCTACTCCCTTGCGCCCGGTTCTCTGCGCCCCTTGCGGGAAATGCAGCTTGGTTTATGCAGAGCGTGTTGGCAGGGTCACGGCACTTGCTGATGGTAGATTACTCTTCAGTAACGGCTGTAGGAGGGCAGCGTACTAGGCCGGACCCTGTGTGCCCGGCCCTGTGCCGAGAGCTGTACGTGGGTACAAAAACGTACAGGTAACGTCTCACTGATCCTCACCTCGTCCCCTCTCGACAGCCTAAAAGAAGTTAAACATCTCGCGCGTGCTGACCGAGCTGAGCGCAGATCCCGGCTGGAGTCCCGACAGGGCTCGCGCTGTTAGACGCCCTGCGTGGCCTTTAGGCCCAGCGAAGGGGTGGGTGCTGGGTGCTACACCGCAGCCGCTCACGTCGCCATGAATGAGAACAGACGTGGTGATGCCGCCCCTGTTCCGAGGCTCTTCCCCACCCCGGCCCAGCCAGCCCATCGGGGAGGCCCTGCTCTGCTCTCTGCGGCATACGGGCCTCTGTGGTCACGTCCCGTCTTCACAAAGCTATGCTAAATGGTGACTACGCCGTCTGGTCCTTGCCAGCTGAGCTCCGACCGCTGAGGAAATATTAGTGGGGGAATCACGGGGAGAAGTTCAACTCGGGTGTGTTAGAATCACCTCGAGCGCTCCCTGGTGCGTGGGGTACTTACTGAGTCTGTGACTGAGAAGTAGAACATTGCTTATCAGGGTGTCCTGGCCCTCTGGGGGCTCTATAGCACAACTTCCTGAGACTTCCTGTGTCCTTGCCTCTAGGCTCCAAAGTCAGAGCCCCGTACCCACGGGGTCAAGGGGAGAGCACTGTCGACCCTAACCAGCTTCCCAACCTCCTCTCAGTGACCCACGAGTGACCAGGGGAAGGGTCCCATGAAAACAAGGGACTTACAGTTTTACTGTTCTAGTGTTTATTTTTCTCATAGTTCCATGAAGCATTTTTAAATTCGTGGCACAAAGGAGGGCTGATGTTATTAACAAGTGTTCCCTGTGTTCCGGGAGCATCCCGAGAAGTCTTTAGTCTGCACGGTAGCGCTAGGAGACAGGCCTCCCATTTTACAGAGGGAGCAGCTGAGGCCCCGTGAGGTCAAGCGTCCTGAACGAACCCCAGAGTGTTGGTCTCTGGCGAAAACCCAGACTAGAATAACCACATCCACACACACACACACCGTTCATGCTTTGTCTCGCTGACGCCGGGGCTGCTCTCCGGTCAGTGTTACCGGCCGGTAACATGCTTAGAGAGCTGCGCCCGTCCTTCCAACCGCTGTGTGTTGGATTTTCCTGGCCGGCATCACTTTCCAGGTGAGTCTGTGCTTCTCTGATCGGAGGCTGAGAAAGTGTCTGGCAGACTAACTGCAGTGTATTTGATGAGCGGCAGGGCCAGCCTTTGGCACACTGACCTCACACCGATGGGCGACGACCCTTCTCGTTAGCTGATTCGTCCACCGCCAGGCACGTTGTATTATTATGTAATTCTGGGAAAGTTGAAATAAGTGACATGTAGAAGGGGCTTTACCAACTTCTCCTTTTAGGTCTTTACAAACTGAAAAGACACCTGAAGACACAGGAAAGTTTCTGTCCCCAGGGCAGCTCTGGCACCAACTGTCCCCCCCCGAGGCCCTTGTCCACAGCATGGCGTCTAAGACCCTTGTTTGGGTGTCTGTCACTACGTGATGCTGTGGAGAGCTCATTTAAATGTTAGAGAACATTTCGGCAAGATTAACAAAGGTCAGCCCTGCCACCTGCCGCCGCTTGTCTGGTGAGAGGATTGTTCTCAGGAAGTTGACGCAGGAGCTAGGGCTGGTGCCACCTGGCAGTTTACCATTTCTCACAGCCTGCTCTTCAGGGGACGCTTGCTGATGGCTCCAGAGGCCAATGCCTCGTCACATTTCAGAGAGAAGGGTGATCACACACCATCTTGTGTTTATTGCAGGGAACGCGGAAGCCAAACCCCCCTCGGAAGCCTCTGCCCGCAGACCCTTTGAGCAAGACTACCCGGCCCGTCCACACCTCTGCCAGGGCCCTGGGACCACAGGAGTCCGGGCTCTGCCCAGCACCCAGCAGGTTGGTGGGACACAGACACCATTCCTTTCTCCCCCAAACAGTGTGGGGCAGCTGCATCAAGCTGGGGGGGTGGGGGGGTGGGCGGGGAGGATTAGGCCATGCTTCTTGGGCTCTCCACACCTGGGGCCGCTACAGGAATTACCAGGAGGTCGTCATGAGTTTAGAATCACAGGTGTGGCCATGGTGCTCTTAGCAATGGCCCCATCGCACCCAGGAGAACTACCCAGCGCACCCCAAAAAGACAGGCTAGGCCATGTGCCCCCCGCCCCCAGAGGCCAAGAAGGAAAGCCAGCCAGTGATGCAGGGTGTGAAGGCTGGACACACCCCTCCAAAACACCCCAGTGCCTGGTAGACTCGGCCAGCCCCCGGGGTCCCGAGAAGTGAGGCGAGGGTATCTGAGGCGTTAGGCTTACGAAGCTGCACGCAGGACGATGGACGACACCCGTGGGAGAGTGGGTGGGAGCCCCTGCCCGTCGCTGACTCCGGTGCCAGCCGGGGAAGTCCTGTTTGTCCTGGAGGAGAAGGGGATCCCTTTTGGGGGGGTCCCGTGTGCCCAACCTCGCTCCCTGGCTGGCGCCATGTAACCCACAGCCGCAGACACATGCTGGCTGGTGGCACAGGGCACAGGCAGTGAGGGCGGACGCACTGTGTGGGTTTTGGAGACTTAGGACCCAAAGAATGCCCACCATCTCAGAGCCTTCAGTTCAAATACTCCTCTGACGTAGTGGGTTCGTTGAAATGTATCACTAACGTTTCATTTGTTTCTGTCCTTTCTTAATAACTCTGGTCACTAGGAAACGTGAACAGGTGTGTGGGCTCCCTCCCAGCCTGCCCCTCCTGAGTCCACACGTGGACAGAGGGCGCCCCTAGAGGCCAGGAGGCCCCGGCCGCTGGAAAGCCTGCTCCCTTGTGGGGTCTGCCACCATCCCCCCCGAAACCCAGATGGGGCCCGGGACAGGCAGAGACCTCCCAGCTACCGTCAGTGCCATTCAAGGCCTCTGACTCTGATTTTTGTCTCCTCCTCTCTCCAGACCGGCTCCCACGCGTCCACACCACCAGGCCCACCCACGCCGCCCACGCTAAGTGAGAGAAGCCAGCCCAGGCTTTTCCACGGTGAAGACAGCAGTTTTGCACTATCTTTCAACTCCAAGTGGAGTGATTTGGGGGGGGGGCAACTTTTAGAATCGGCTGCTGGGCACACAGTACGTTAAGGACTCTGAGCTACTGCTGTGCTGTGCTATGGTGCTCTGTTCTCCCGCTCAGGTACTTGTAAATTATTAATTTATGCAGAACTCTGGTGGAGACGGTGCAGCGCGCTGTAGTGGGCCTTCCACCATCACGGAGTTCTCCCCTGGAAGGAAGGCTCCCGTGCTTTTCGCAGTGTAGTGAACTCGAGCTGTCGGGCTTTGTGGGGAATCCGGACGGGATGGGGACTTTCTGACCAAGGCTTGACTGGAGCGCATGCAGCTCCCCAGCTGGCCGGGGCTGTGGTTATGGTACTGGACACGGCCCCAGAGACCCCAAGGGAGAACCGTGAGTGTCAGGCCAGAACCAGGGACTTCAGGTCTAGGCTGTGCTTGGCTTCCAGGGAAGCCCCAGGTCCTGTCACAGCTGATAGGCAGGTCCTCCCGGGGGCCGTGCCTCAAAGCTCCAGATTGCAGGCAAGGGCCTGGCCTCTGGTCAGGAAGCTTTGGAGAGAAACTGGGTCTCAGAACGAAGTCTTAAGGTGCGGTTCCACCAGGCCAGGCAGAGACCTGACCTTGAGCCTACCGGCCCTGAGCATGTGTGGAGAGCAGGCGGAAAAGCTGCCTTTATAGAAACACCGAGAACTGCCTTTCCTGCTGCCCTTTGTGGAGGGCTGTCCTCCTCCCTTCTTTAGTCTGGGGAAGGTGGTGTGGCCAGGAAAGCCCCACCTGAGCCCTGCCACCCCGTCTCCCTGCCCTGTGTGCAGCTGAGCAGCCCACCTGTCTTCTCCGCTGGAATACAGTGACCCTGTGTTCAGACAGGCGGACCAGGCTTGCTTTGGGACCATGACTACTTCCAGTGGCCAGATCTAGGAAGTCGATTCTGGAGGTAAAAATCTCCCTTTCTTGCAAAGTTCAGCATAGTAAGAATTGGGCAGAAGCCCTATGCTTGCATCAACTATGACCAAATGCAATGTTGTGTCCCTCGGGTCAGCTGTTGTCTGCTGTCCTTATCCCTGGACAAATAGCCATGTTACTAGTATGTCCTTTGGGGGACATCCTGTCTTCTCAGCTTGGATGTTTTGAGCATCAAGTCTGAATCTATTAAATGTTTGCAACCTACCTGGTGAGCATCGCAGAACGTGGTGAGGAAATTCACCTCTTAATTCTCAGTCTTCCTGAAATGCTGTCTTGGGCAGCAGCCCCCCTTCACAACCTTTCACTCCTCAAGTGTCTGAGTGGGGAGCCGTCTTCACAAGGAGGTCTTGGAGGCACCTGTGTCCAGTGCAGATAATCACATGCTCAGACCAGGTAACTGCCATGCCTCTGCCTTCCGGTGGGGTCATGTGTGACTGGCTTGTCCATTAGGGGGCAGCTGACCACAGTTCCATAATTTGCTGTTTCATGGTCAAGACTTCCTCTGGGGTCATTTCAGTAGTTCTTCTATGCCTTAAAGCAGAAAGACTCAACGCACCAAGAATCTTGGTGTGCCCTCTGGAAAATAAGACCTTGTCTAACTCTCCCATGTTCCCCCACTGTATCTGGGCAACACAGCATTCGTGATGGCGGATGATGAGCCCACCTCTCCCTCCCTCTCTCTCTCTCTCTCTCTCTCTCTCTCTCTCTCACATACACACACACACACAATTCCCGTTCTACTACATTCCAACTCCTGCAGCTTGTATCTGTTACATGACAGTTCGTTTCTTGAGGATGTAAAGCCATGTTAGGAAATACGACTGCTGATGAGCACGTATAGAAATGCTGTAATTGCTATTACATTTGGCAACTAGATGAAAGCCAAACATAGTGCTGAAACGTTTACAGAACTTTTATGGTGCATGACGTGGGTGTCGTCTTTCTGGACGCCCGTCTCCTTGGGTCAGGCCCTCGAACCCCTCCTCCTGACAGGAGGAGGAGGGCAATGTGAACTGTGTCTGTCTGTCCTCAGCTGTAGGTCCGGTGCCACTTCAGAGAACCAGGGAGAGAGTCCGACAGCAAGGGAGGGTCAATGCTGTGATCTTACACCCTGTCGTCAGCGGCCACAGAAAGGTGGCAGCCGGTGACACGTGCCTATGTCTGCAGTACTAACCGCTTCTGTAGAGCCCTGCAGTTTACTTTTGGGTCAGACAGAACGTATCTAGACCTAACATCCCCTTGCAGTGCACCCATGCTAACACGGAAGGAGCAGTGCGTCCCAGATGTAATACGTATCAGCTGAAGCATAGTTAGCCATAACTTCCACTTTACTGTAACTTAGGAAAGGGACCAAGAGCCAGGGTTTTTACAGGGGGGTGGGGCAGCGGGGGTATTTTTCTACCTTTTTATAGTGTCATTAGTGATGGAAACCAAAGTCAATCCTTATATTTCAATGGCAGCCTATTTTTCATAACTCTCAGACATTTTACAGGCACACATGATCGTTGGGTCAAGTTTAGGAGGCCAGCCCTGAGAAGGTCACTGTGCCTGGACACAAGCGGGCGCCAAGGGTCACCGCTTCCCTCCCGCCTCCTTCTAGCTGTAGGTGGTGTGACCCCATGTGACTGGGGGCTGCGCTTCTCCGTGCGGACTGTTCCAGCTTCCCACACGTGGGGTGACATCACAGAAACCACAACATGAGCCCACATAACCCTGACCAGTCTCGGAGGGGACATCTGTGTGCCTTCTGACCTTTGCAAGGCATTCTCGGGCTGAAACTGGGGGCCTTGATTCTCTGGGAAATCAGTGCGACACAGCAGTGTATCCCCAAGAACAGCCACCACCGCTCTGGCCTGGGACAGCCGATCTCAGGAGCCTGTGAGCGCCCACGGTGCTAGCGAGCCCTGGGCTGGGCCAGCCCACCACCGCCCGGGCACCCCCCCTCTGTCCCCTGACATTTACTGAGCACTCTGAGCCAATGGGAGCAGGGGACAGGAAGGGCGCGATGCCCGGGCGGTGGCTGGCTCTCCTGCAACCTCGCTCTCCGCACCTTTTCTCGTGCGCTGACTTCCTGAGGACCTGGGCGGTGGCTTCCGCATGCTGGTGGGGGACAGGGCAGGCACTATTGCCTCTCCTTCCCACCGCCTCACAGGCCGGCCCCGGGATGCCTGGGCAAGCCCGTACACACAGCTGGACACAGCTAGCCGAGGCTGGCACATCTGTCGACCTCTGCTTGTCACCCAGACACTGCACAGCAGTCCCTCAGACCCAACCCAGATTATCTCCGTCTGCAGAACCCTCCTCCTACTCCACTCCCCAGTTCCCGCGGGCTCTGTTTCTTTTCACTTTCTTTGGAAACTGATACAAGTTAACACTGATACAAGTAACACACCAGGAAAGGTCTGCAAGGCTGAGAAGCCCTTCTGTGCTTGGTGCGTGGGGGCGCTCCCAGGAGCCATTCCCTGCCTTCCCTAAGGGGACAGCAGTGGCTGTTTACAATCCAGCCCTTAACGAGCCTGCCTCCGGTAAGAAATGCATGTAAAGATGGATACAATGTTCAGTAAACAGATAGGGACAACCCAAAGATTTAACTCACAATTGAAGTTCTCTGTGGTTCAGTCTTCAGGGCTGAACACTCCGTAACCACCCTCGCTGTCCACATTGTCTTCCCTGGTCTCCTCCTGTCTGTAAGATAAATCTCTAGTCCCCAGCCTGGCACTTTTTCAGCCCAGACAAAAGAACAACTGTCCTGTGATCATTCTAGTTTTACAAGGAAGTGGAGTGACACCTGTGTTCATGGCCTCTAAGCAGATACGTAAGTAGAATAGTGATTGAAAAAAAATATCAAGTTAGAAAACAGGAAACCCCCTGAGTGTCCAAGGCAGGACAAGTTGCACCAGAGCTAGGGTTCTCTGAACCTTCTTCTCTTAGGTCACTCCGGGTCACTGGAGGCTTCGAAGGCCCAGGGGTGAGTGGGTGTATGTGTGTGTGGGGGGGGGGGGACAGCATAACTCACAAACGTGGCTACAGGCTACTCAGCACAGGACAAAGTTAGAGCTACTAATCCGTACAGCCAGTGTGCAGTGCTTCGTCCAGTTATAATGCTTTGGGTTTGCGCATTTCTTTTCTCTCACGCACTTTTTATGTTACGGTCCATTACTTTTGTACACGTTTCTCATGGGGTGGGGGGTTCTCCGGGGACCACAACCTGCTATTTCCATAGAGAAAAGAAAAAGTCATTGTTAAGAATATTATATCCAATAAACGGTATACAGGTCCACATAAAGACGTGTCGCGTTCATTACTGAGAATGATACCAAAATGGGGAGGGGGCGCCCCCCGTGTAGAACAATGTATCTATATTCTCATTCATTTGAGGATACATAAGGAAAGGTGGGGGAAGTGCCTACGAAGCTAAGGAGAACTGGGAGCTGGGTCTCGGGTGCTGCCGCTCGGATCAGAGGGCCGGGGTGGGGGCTGGGGGGCGGGGGGCAGATGCTTTTATTGATTTTTTGAACAATGTAAATGCATGACTTATCAAAGTAAATTTTTAACAACTCATCTTTACAGATAGGGATTTAAAAGGCAAGCGAGCGAGCAAGCAGAAACAAACATTTACATGAGACTTATCCGAAAAGAAAATCTAAGCATTACAGAAATCTAATTTTTTAAAAAAAAGCATCTAACTTCGTGAAAGAACCAAAACAAATGCAAAGAAAAACAGATGCCCAGATTAGTAACTTTATATTCTTACTATGGTCCACCCACAGCAATATAAGTGGACAAAAGATAAGTCTGTAGAAGACTTCAAACACAGTCAGTAATGCAGCTGAAATTGCTGTATATCAAATGAACGACTTGAAACATACAGATTACTTTCTACACCTTCTTTCAAAGGGCTGGGGGGGTATATATACAGTGTGTCCGTACAGTCATGGTGCATGTCAGTCCTGTGACGGGTCAAAGTGCACCATGACTTTACGGACACGCTGTATATTTATCTAGAAACTATCAAATGAAAGCATCTGACCCAGCACACCATTTGAAACAGCTGTGTCTCTCACACGCTCTGAATTATGGGAACTCACCTGGGATGCTTGTTAAACTCCATCACTTAGGTCCTTGCCCTGGAGATTTCGGCTCAGAGGGTCTGAGGTGCAGCCTGGAAACTTCATATTTTAAAAGCACCCCAGTGAAATCTTTTCATCAGGAAAGTTTGGAACGCTCCCCATGGGAACACAGCTAACACAGTGCCGAGGGGGACATTCATAACCCTAAATTCACATGTTAATTAGCAAAAATGATAAAATGGAATAGTCATCCTAAAAGGCTTCAAAAGGAACGAAAAAATTAAACCTAAGGGGGGAAACAGAAAGAATGGCTGTGTATAAATAAAAAGTATACATTGATGGGAAAAAGTACAACTAATAAATCTGTGGGTGGCGTCTTAGGGTAAATGACAGCACAAGATAAATCACCAGTTAATCTCATGACGGGGAAAAAACGATAAAAAGCTAATACACACAGCGTGAGAGCACCTGGAGCCCAGAGTCCCCCCCGCCCCCCACTCAGCCCAGCGAGAGAGCCTTAGGAACACCAGGATGGTTCAATATTTAAAAAGCTAATAATCCAGGTCACCACGTTGAGATAGTGTAGGGAAATGTAGCACATTCTGGCTACCAGAGTTGCTAAAAAGACTTTGGGTAGAATTCAATATCCATTCCTACGTTTCTAAAACCCTGAATAAAGTAGAGAGACCATAGGACTTGGGAGGCGCTAGTGTTGCTGGTGGAGAATGAGAGTCACAAATGTCCAGTAGGGTCTTACACTGCCATTGGAAACCACTCCTAAATTCCAGTCCCCTCCAGGGACAGGGTTCCCCCTCACAGGTCAGGTCCCTTCTGGACGAGCTGTGGCTCTTCTCTCAGGGCCGGGGGGCCCCGGAGCAGCCGCCCCGAGTCACGGCCGCTGTTGTGGCAGAGGGAAGAGAAGCAGCATGGGAAGTCTGCAAACTTGTGCTCAGAGAGGCAGGAACCGCTTCTGCTCACATTCCCTGTCCAGATGCAGCCCCGCTGTCTGGCCAGGGCTGCGGTCAGGAGGACAAGAGGACGCTGCCAAACTTCTGTCGACGAGGTGGGATGCGCCCGCTTCCCACAGAGGGGCTCGTAAGTGCGATCTGCAACAGACTGAGAGATGAAATCGAGGCAACTGTCGGCACTAACCTTGGGGGCAGAGGAGGCTTGGAAAGTTCCGACTGTGCTCATTTTGGGGGAGTTACCAAACCTAACCTAGCAAGTAGAAGGGAATCCGCATTTGTGCGTAAGGTAAAGCACTAATGGACTGAGGAGAGGACTGTGGCCACAGGTTAATTCCTAAGGCGATGTCCTGCCAACTGGGTGGACCAAAGCTGAGCACTGCCAATACCAGTGAACCTGTGCTCTCCCTGTGCTGCCCCCACCCCCACACCAGGCTTGGGCTCCCCATGACCTTTTACTGTTCTCTCCCCGCACGGCCAAGTGCGGACCTCTGCAGCTAGTCCTCTCCTGGGTCCAGGAGCCGAGGTAACCAGCTTGTCTTGGGGGCCTAGAGTGCATGTGGTCTGTGGGCTCAGCTGGCTGATTGTGGAGTGTGTCTGCCACATTCAAGGTCCACCGTGTGTGTGTCTAAGCCCCCAACCATCAGACCTCGTCACGGTTTAACCCCCTGGTCTCTGAAAGTCGTGACCGGCAACCAAAGTGTTTCTGTTCAGAGGCGAGATGGGATACACTACTCTGGCCAACCGGTTGACCACCAGCCGGCTGGGCCTTTCGCTGTCAGGGCCGAAGGAGATGCAGACACGTTCTCAGACAGTTCTGCTCAAGGAGGACGGACCCTCCACCAGACACCCCCCAAAATATGTATTTTGCTCTTTGATGTGAGGCCAGTGGCGGAGGAGAAAACTTTGCACGTGGCCTCCTGGGCTTTCGGGAGGAGCATCCCTCCAGGAGGGACCAGCAAATAGCCTGACAACACCTCCTGGGGGCCCGGGGATGGGTGGGGACCTGGGTAGGAAGGGACCCGGGTGGGAGGGGACACCATAACCAAAACCACAAGAGAAAGAATTTGCACAAGACCACAGAATGGCTCAGAGGACGGGGGGGGGGGGGAGGGGGGCACTGGGGACCCGTGTGTGTTTGTGCAGCTCCAGTACATAGATTCTGTGTGTCACGTCTGAGACCAGAAGGCACACGTGTGAACAGACAGCCCCGCACTGTGGACGCCCAGTGACAACACTACAGCCTCCCCGGCTCAGGTAAAGGGGTGTATTTCAAAGTGGGAGCAGTTGGAGGTCACAGGAGTCACTGCGAATCTCCAACGAAATAAATAATCAAATGTGTAGCCCTCAGAGACGCTGAATTTCCTGCCGCTGCTTCAGCAGCCACATTTTGCTGTCGCTTGGCTGTCGCGGACAAGCGGCGCCCGGGTCAGCGGACGGAAGGGACGGCTGACTTCTTCGGCGTCTTTTTTTTCCTTTCTTCCAATAAGGAGAGGACGTTCTAGATACACAGAAACAGGGGACTGTAATCCAGCGCTTTGTTGTTGTTTTGTTTTATTTTGTTTTAAGTACAGGCAGTCCCCAGGTTACGAACGAGAGGTTCTTTAGGTCTGTTCTTAAACTGAATTTGCGTGTAAGTTGGGACAGGTACATTTAACTATAAAATGCAGCTTAGACAGATGTTTGCCTTCACGCAGTGTTTATTTTTACCTGTCTGCGCATATAAATACTTAAACACTTTTCAAACCTCCAGGACCCATCTCATCCGTAACCCAGGGACTGCCCGCACTGTAAAGTTAGCCTAGATCACGGCTGGAGGAGCGTCCCACCTGTCTGTCAAACACCCTGGCCATGTCTAGGACGCCTTTCCCAAACTGAAAGAGAAAACAACAAAAAGGACATTAAATACGTTTTCTCCTCCAGGGAAAATTGAGAGAGAGAGAGAGAGAGAGAGTTACCTACCTCGTTCTTCACACTTGCGTCTGCCCCTCTGTCAAGAAGTAACTGGACTAACTCTTCGTGATTATTCAACACGGCCACCTAGGAAGTAACAGCAGCCCGGGGGCAGGTGAGCTCTTCCCGCCCCACAGAGCTGCAGGCAGCTGCGGTGAGGGTAGGCTGGGCTGCAGACAGGGTCAGGAAAGCCACCAGCGTCCTCACAGTCAGGGAGCCACAGTGGCTTTGCAGGACAGGCATGTGCCCGGCCACTGCCAGCAGGGACAGCTGCAGGGAGTGTGGACATGAACCTGCCTTCCCCACACTGGAATGCCATGAGGAACACTCGGCCAGACTGGCACAGAGGGCAGCACCTTCTTTGTGCCAACAGACCGGTTTGATCCCACAATGGCCTTGGGGATGGGGGTGGGTAATTCTTAAAGAAACAGTTGTAAAAAAAAGACAACAAAAATATGACGGTGACATGGTCATGCCTGTATCAGCGGGCCGAGGGGGAACCGTACACAGCCACAAGCCAAGGCTCATACGCAGCGGGACCCACAGAATTGCCTGATGACAGACACAGCTTGACCTTAGTGCCGCACCCGGGCCAGCTGATGTTTGAAGGCAGGCCTACCATCAGAGGGGTCTTTCCATCTTTGTCCTTAACGTTCACATCGGCTCCAGCTTCAATGAGCAGAGAGGCAACCCTCTGGTTCCCTGAGACTGCAGACACTCTCATGAGAGGGGTCCAGCCTGAGCTAGTGTCCACGACGTCTACCTGTTAGACCCAAGGAAGAGCTCTTCTTAAATTCAGGTTTGTTTT
Source organism: Rhynchonycteris naso (assembly GCA_037038555.1). Classification (NCBI taxonomy): domain Eukaryota; kingdom Metazoa; phylum Chordata; class Mammalia; order Chiroptera; family Emballonuridae; genus Rhynchonycteris; species Rhynchonycteris naso. The sequence goes on along the minus strand of CM072999.1, from coordinate 257,653,007 downwards.
CCATAAAAGTGTTCAGCGGAAACTTGTAAAGGGATGTGTCCTTGCCCAAATCCCCGTAATTTAGATAGTCGTCTCTGTAGACTTAGGAGGGGCCCCGTGGACTGTGCTAATTGAATTCACAGTTGTGTGGTGGTGAGGAGCTGTGTTAGGGTCCCTCGAGAGGGCGCTCAGACGGACTCCCCACTGGGACCTCCTCGCCCGTTTTGCTCAAGGGGAAGACGGGCTAGAAGATGAACTAAACGTCGTCACCTGACTCTTGGCTCCCTGTGAACTGCCTCTCTCTGTCTCCCTTCCCTCACCTGGTTTTTAAATAGAATTTATTTTGCTTGCTTTTATCCTCTCTGGAACAAGACAGGGATACACACACACACCCTCACCCCTATCCACACATATTCATTTTAAGCAGGAGACCTGCAAGTGGTGAAGGTACAAAGCATCCAGACCGATTGCACGAATTCCAACCTGGAGAGTCAGCCGGCCTCGCGCCTTCTCCCTAACACCACGTGCCCAGTAATAAGACAGCCATTGCCCAGCCGTCTGCTGAACACTGAGATCCCTCAACTTAGCATTTTAAAAGACATGTTTTTAGAATGAGAAAACTCAAACGCTGCCTCCTCTGGCTCCAAGGAAAACCTCATCCGTCCATGAAGAGTGGCCCTCAGTCCGTGCACGTGTGCACGGGCGGAAACACACACACGCACACACACACGCACACCCGACTCTGTTACGGGAGTACCGAGGGGCACCTGCAGCTTCAGCAAAACATCGGCACGGAACCACAGGGCCCCGCCAGAAGGTCCCTGCGACACCTCAGGTTATTTGTATGTATCAGGTCTTCCGCCACAACATCTTTAGGATGTGCAGTTCTGCTTTGTGCAAATAAATAAAACTTTGGGCAACCGGCTTCAATATATATATAAATAATCATCAAATAATCGCCTCATAATGCACGGTGCTTTACATGGCTTTCCGTGCAAGTTCAGACACATTTCCTCCTTTGGTCCTGAGGGTTAAGCGGGATGGAATTTTTATTCCTGGGTTACAAACAATGAAACCCAGTCTCTGCATACTCGGATGCCTTTCCTGAGGTCACATGGCTTAGAGATTGCAGAAATGGGTCCCCATGAAGTCAATCACTCTCAGTATACAATTGCTATCCCCGGGAATAGGGTGGTGGCAATGCCCCGGTGGGCTCTAGACCCCTCCCATAGTCTTCCAAAGCATCCGGGGACCACCTGCCAACAACACAGAGAGGGGCTCATGTCCACACCACCTACCTGCCACCTACACAGAACCTGTAGTGGACACATTCATGCAGCTCCCATACCACAGAAAAACATGGCACTTACCCCCAAAGATGTGTGTGCAGATCTGAAGCCCAGAGAGCCTAAAACGTCCTGACCTCCCATATTTAAATATTCATGGCCGAGACCGGCCCTTCCTTCAGCCAAGGTCAACCTTCGTTTTCACCTACTGACTTCTACTTGGGCCCGAAGCATGAGCCGACTCGTCATAAATCACCAGACAAGTGTAACGTGGCAGCCCCCGCCACGTCAGGCAGGGCTGGCCCAGCCCCACCACCAAGGCCCGCGGGCTAACCCTTCTGACCTTTTGTCCCTGTTTCTGGAACAGAGAACAAGAAATGCAATAAAAAGGAATTGTCTTAATAACTGAGATTTTCCTTTCGTGGGACCCTTTCTCGGCCCTCCAAAGGGGGACGGCAGGAACTGTGAGACCCCACAATGTGGGCTCCGCCGTGCCGTGTGCCCACCTCAGAGACACTGAGCCACTGCTACCATCTTCCCGGAGACGTGACTCTTCTCACCCCGAGTTAACTTCCTAAGTCGTCCATGCCATCCCCTCTGGTCTCTGCACCCCCGCAGTCATACTCGGGGGCCATTGTTCCTTATTGCCACACCTTGGGGTTTCTGTTTCACTTCTTTGAAGCCTTGAACTAAATAAAGCTTCCGAAATTATCAGCAGTTACCCTAACGGGGCTAATTCCAGTCACCCGCCTTCAGAAGTCCACCCTCCACCTCTGTTTGCCGAGTCAAATCTGTACTGACCGCGGGAACCGCAAAGCAGCCCCACGTGCCTGCTTCCGGGTAAAGCGGCTGAGAGCAGAAATCTTGATACGGTTGTTGACACAATCCGCTTGCTCTCTGGAGATTCTTTGTAACTACTAAGCTTTAAAGCACACGGAGAACAAACACAGTCTGATTCTAAAAGCGACCAGAGGGGCAGTGGCTGGAAGAGCTCCCAGCACCCCTGTGCCCCCAGCCCCTGACGTATCTGGCGGATGCTCAGGAGAGTGTGGCCGACAGCAGAGCCAGAGGGGGGACGGGCAGGAACGAACAGTGCAGGTGATGTGGACGGTGTCCGGTCCCACTCTGGCTTCCGCGCAGTCTCCTTCTCCCGGCACGAGCTGAACCTGTGATGACCTGAAACCTCACTGTCACAGCACGTCCCCAGCGACCTGCAGGGAGGGGCTCGCTCGCTGGTACATCAGAGAACTTTCTCCTGCGTTTCTAAGGCCCCCGACCAGCCCCTGCATCTCCTAGCTCCCGTGGAGGGGCATTTCGGGCTCACACTGGCACGCCCGTCGCCCACGAGGGAGACCCGCACCTCACAGCCGTCCCTGAGCATCCACTCGATGACGTGGCAGTGGCCTCCGTCGGCGGCCCAGTGCAGAGCCGTGCAGCCTCCGAGGTCCCTCGTCTTCCAAGAGGCGCCATGTCGTCGGAGATGCTTCACGACGTCGAGGTGCCCCGCGTAGCACGCCAGCATCAGGCTGCAACACACGGAAGCAGCAGCGTGGGGCTGTGAGCACCGTCGCCAGACGCGGGTCCACACTTTGCCCTCCCTGGCCGGAACCTGAGAAAGGCACCCTCAGCTGAGGGGGAGGGCCGTGAAGATCATTCACCTAAGGTGCCCATCGGCTGGGGAGGACAGAATGTGCCCTACACCCATACAGTGGGCTATGACCAGGCCATAAAGGGTGGGGGAATACTGGTGCATGCGACAGGGAGGACAGGATGTGCCCTACACCCATACAGTGGGCTATGACCAGGCCATAAAGGGGGGGGGGATACTGGTGCATGCGACAAGATGGACAAGCCTTCAAACACTGTGCTGGATGACAGAAGCCAGACGCTGCGCAGTACATGAGTCCGTCTGCAGGGGTGGGCAGAAGCGGGGTTTCGAGGGGAAGTACGCAAAAGCGAGTGGGTAAAGCTCTTCTCCTAATCCCAACCGGCACCCCTCTTCCACATTTCCGTATTTGATCCTGAGCTATGTGACATCCGGTCGTGCCATCCTGGCATGTGGCAAATGTCCCCATTTGGTTGCTTTAGTAGTAGATACAAACCTTTACATAACATCATAAATATACCTTTCCTAAATTTCTTCACAACCAGTCCAAAGAATAAAACTTATGGCTTAATTAGTTTATATTTTTGCCTGAGATATTTCAGAATTCATCCGTGTCAACTCTGGAATTTTAATCTTCTTAGATATTTTATTTTTTATTCTACTTTGTTTCCCCTATTATGTTTATTAACCAGTTATTGCCTCTCTTTTTTTATTATTGTTTTATAGCTGGCCAGTTTACTGAACCTCCTTATTAACTCCAAGTAGTTCAAAGTTGATTCTCTTGGGTTCTACAAGAAAAAAACCTTACCTCCTGCCTCATGCCATATCTTTACTGAGCTGACCAGCTTCTAAAATATCAATCATGAGATAACAACATATAACTTGTAGTTACCATATGCCAGGAACTGTTTGTGCATTTTTCATGTGTGAACTAACTCACTCAATGCATACAAGTCTGTAAGTACTATTTCTATCATACCTATTTTACAGATGGGGAAATTGAGGTACGAGCAGGTTAAGTAACCTGCCCAAGGTCACACACCCCATTCATAGAGGAATCAGGATTTGACATCAAGCTGGCTGGCTTTCGACCACTGTCATGGGCTTCATTACTAGTGTTTCAAACGACTCTCTGAACAGTAAGGATGACACCAGCTGGTCATCTGAGATGACAATTTTGTATGATGCCATCCAAGGTTTCACTCATTCAGCAGAGAGGATGGTGGTCCTCTCATACAACAGATACTGTCCCAGGATGGACAGCACCCTACGCTTTAAAAAAAAAAAAAAAACAACTTTTAAAAGTATCTTAAGATGATAAGTTGCACCATATTTCGGCACACACACGCCGGTCAAGTCTGCTGATGGGAAGCATGACAGGAGATACTAATGCCAGACATTCACCCTCCTGCCTGATGGTCTTGGGAGGAAGAGACAGACACGTGTCCTCACAAACACAGACATGCAGACAGCTTTCTGCTGCTATGGGACGTCAGCAATCAGGTTACCCGTCTGCGGGGCTCCAGCTTCCCCTCCGCTCTGGAAAAGTTATCAGCTACACAAGCTGATGGGTGGAGCAGTCGCACCGGAGAGCCTGTGCTGGAGGAAACTCTTCAATAAATCTTCTAACGCCTTGGATGAGCATTGGTTGCTTCAGATTTTCTGCTTTTGGGGTCCATTTTGATGTTTTAAATTTTCTCCAAAGAAGTACTCATTTCAATGAAATGGTCAAATCTCCTATTTTAGATGCAAACGCACCATTTTCTTTTCATGTTTAAATTTCCCCTATAACCACTGTTACATAACCCTTGTCATTTTCTAATTTTTCCTTCTTAGAGTTACAAAAAACGGGTTTGTTTTATTATAGACATTTTTATTTAAGGGGTCGCATTTACACTTCTCAATCTTTTATTTCTTAATGAATCAATTTCTACTTTAATTCTTTCCTCTTCCGGCCTCTCGTGTTTCTTTCTCTTTTCACTTTGCTTTTTAAATTGATATTATTCTTTCTTGAACTTCTTGAATTTATGGCTTAGTCCCAAAATTACCTAAGGACTATGCCAAACAGTCATGTTTAAATTTACAACTGATTTTTATAAAATGTTATTATTCAAAATCTATTTCCGCCTTGTGTCCTGAGGATGTAGTCCGTCGGCTTTCTGACCTTAGACATCGGTGTTTTCTCTGGGCCTTCTGTGCACGGCCAGTGCTCTGTGGCTCCTCGTGGGTCCTCCCCGGCAGTGCGCACAGCTCGGATCTGATGCGCCGTCACGTGACCCAGCTCCGGGGCGATTTGTTCACGGTGCTACCCAAGTACCACGCCCAGAGCGGGGCATGGGGCAGACAGCCAACAGATGCCGGGTGACTTAAGTGAATGAATTAAACCTCATTCCTAGATTGGTCGTTGTTTATAAGTCTTTCTCAAACCTTCTCAAAACCTTCTCTCGCCTCTGTGTTTCTTGGTAACCTTTTCCTGACAGGCGCTGAGCCCTGTCACCTCAGGGAAGTCTCAGGCTGTGTCCTGTGACTGCCGTTAGCTTCCCTGGAAGCTGAGCTCAGACTCCATCAGTGAGGGCCCTCAGGGAGTCTGACCGCCTAGCGCCCAGCGCCCAGCGCAGGGCTGGCGGTGACTGTCAGCAACACACCGCTGAGCACCGAGAGGGCCTGGGCACGGACCAGGGGAAGCCATGTGCATCATGACAGACGGCCCAACACACACCCTTTTGGGTGCAAGGACACAAACTGATGAATCAGCCACCCTTCGCTGTCCCCGTCCTTCCTGTGGGACGCGGTACTTTACCTATCCTGCTGTCTAAGTAAACTGTATCTTTTGTGTCAAATCAAAGAACGCTCTGGGCAAAGCCTAGTAGCACGAGTCTGGGCATACTGAGGGCACACTCCCGTCACCCACCTGTCCTTGCCACTTCCGTTCCTCAGATTCACATCCGTGCCGTTAGAAATAAGGATTTTCACAAGCCTAGAGGAAGCAAACGTAAACTTAGCTGGGTAAGTATCTTCGACGGGAGGAGCCCACGACCAGTCCAGACGCACACGCTGTCCGTGAGACACGCCTTCACCACGCTTTCCGCGTCACCCCAGGGGCCAGCTAGCCTTACGGACCAGGCCGTCTGCAACCAGACGACAGACAGCGACCTCTCCAATCCAAACAAACAAACAAATGGAGTTTTACCCTTTCTGTGCATTAGTCATTGAAAACAAGCTATATACCCCATAAACAAACTGTGTAGTTCACTGTCACTTTCGTGACCGTTTAAAATATATTTGCAAATGGCAGTGCTTAATGAAAATAAATTTCTATTTTTTCCAAAGTGGCATTTTAGTTAAAATACAAATCTGATTGAAAAAATAAGCTATTGGTATTTGAGTCTCTGACCGGTGTAGACTAGGCAGGTTGAAGCATACCGGTGAAAACCGGATCTTAGCAACCTAGTTCCCCAGAACTATTCTCTCTCCCCTTCCTTTTTCCAAAGGAAATTCAAGTTCCAACACCCAGTTTTTCCAGGATATACAAAACAGATTTGTAAAGTTTGATTAAAGGGCGACCTCTCTCCCTCACCACGTGATTATACATTTTCACGTTCTCTGCTTCCTGTCGTGTAACTTTGTGAGAGTAACGGCTGAATTTTGTTCCTCTCTTTTGTACAGGGTACACTTTTGGAAAGAGAAGAAAGTGGGGTTCGCCCATCACCCTTTCCCCTCCCATCCCTATCCTGACCGGAGCCTCTGGGAAGAGGACCGGCCACTCCCTGAAAGGGGACGGGGGTGGCCCACCTGGTGTAGCCTTTCTGGGCAGCCACCATCAAAGCGGTGAAGCCAAACTTATTGGGAACATCAACCTTCACGTTGCTGGAAAGAAACAGAGAGGAGAGGGTTACATGCTCGGCCGGGCAACGATCTGCCGCTTACTCTCCTGCGGGCACAGGTGGCTGACACGGCTTATTTTAAAGAATATTCCAATTTCTTCCGGGCCATTAAATTTTTGTTATCTTAGACTGCCCTGCCGAATATTTTAAAAGCTTCAAGTTCACAGGGAAAGGAGAGCAAAGTGCTCTGTAATTTCACTTCAAATAGGCACTCCGTTCAACTCGAAACCGTTATGCGAGCAGAGGAGACGCTGTGAGGAGCAGGGACTCTTCCATGAGTGAGGACATGCCTCTCTGCGCAGACGCTCGGCTCCGGGGACAGGAGCCTCGGCCGGGGACACCCACGCTTCCCGCCGGTGGAAGGGGCTGCCACAGAGGGAGAAAGCGGAGCTCTTAGACATCAGCTAGAAGCTGTGGCTTTTTGTGGGACCCTTGTCTTTTCCCAAAGGACAGAGTCCCAATTCACAGGTGACTGGTCCTCTCGGGCATTCTAAATTCCTCGTTCAAAAAGAATCCATGCTACTCACGTTGCTGGGACCAGCAGAAGGAAGGAAAAGTAAAGAAAGGATATCTTACCTTCCATGACAACAGGGACAGACCTAGAGAACGTTATGCTAAGTGAAATACGCCAGTCAGAGAAAGACAAGGGCCACATGATTTCACGTATATGAGGAATCTCCTGAACCAAATAAACAAACCAAATAGTAGAGACAGACCCACAGATAGAGAACAGACTGACAGCTGTCAGAGGGGAGGGGGTGGGGCCTGGGTGAAAAGATTAAGCAAAAAATAAATGAACAAAACTCACAGACACGGAGGGCAGTGTGGTGACCACCAGAGGGAAGGGGGTGGGGGAGGAAGAGGAGGGTGGAGGGGGATAAACGGCCGTGGGGGGACTCGACCTGGGGTGAGCCAGGAACCATAGGGAGGTGTTATAGAACTCTCCACCTAAAACCTACACATGTTATTAACCAACGTCACTCTAATACAACACTTCTTTAAAAGAAGGAAACTGGGAGCACAGTTACATTTATGCACCAAAAGAAAAAGGATCCAGATAAGAGTGTCCATTTTTCCCTTAGGAGGCAGCAACAACGGTGTCGCTGTCCATCCGTCCGTCTCTCCCTAAGCTTCTCAGCCTTTTGAGTGACAAACGGCTGACGTAGCTGTTCCTTGGCTTCGTCAGGAATGCGCTGTGGGCATTTGGGGGTGAAACTTGCCTACAGGTTATGGCGTGTGAGCAAGAGTCAGAAATTTTTTCTGGGAAGGAAATGTGATACCCAGGACAATAATTTCCTTTCTGCAGTTTTCATTAAATAATGACCACATAGAACACTCCGACGGGGCGTGCTCATCATCTTTACTAACTATGCCCAGCTCACAGCAGTTCCCCCCACACACTAACTATGCCCAGCTCACAGCAGTTCCCCCCCCAACACTAACTATGCCCAGCTCACAGCAGTTCCCCCCACACTAACTATGCCCAGCTCACAGCAGTTCCCCCCACACTAACTATGCCCAGCTCACAGCAGTTCCCCCCCCACTAACTATGCCCAGCTCACAGCAGTTCCCCCCCACACTAACTATGCCCAGCTCACAGCAGTCCCCCCCACACTAACTATGCCCAGCTCACAGCAGTTCCCCCCCACTAACTATGCCCAGCTCACAGCAGTTCCCCCCCCACTAACTATGCCCAGCTCACAGCAGTTCCCCCCCACTAACTATGCCCAGCTCACAGCAGTTCCCCCCACACTAACTATGCCCAGCTCACAGCAGTTCCCCCCACACTAACTATGCCCAGCTCACAGCAGTTCCCCCCACACTAACTATGCCCAGCTCACAGCAGTTCCCCCCCACACTAACTATGCCCAGCTCACAGCAGTTCCCCGCCCAACACTAACTATGCCCAGCTCACAGCAGTTCCCCCCACACTAACTATGCCCAGCTCGCAGCAGTTCCCACACTAACTATGCCCAGCTCACAGCAGTTCCCCCCACACTAACTATGCCCAGCTCACAGCAGTCCCCCCCACACTAACTATGCCCAGCTCGCAGCAGTTCCCACACTAACTATACCCAGCTCGCAGCAGTTCCCCCCACACTAACTATGCCCAGCTCATAGCAGTTCCCCCCACACTAACTATGCCCAGCTCACAGCAGTTCCCCCCCACTAACTATGCCCAGCTCACAGCAGTCCCCCCCACACTAACTATGCCCAGCTCACAGCAGTTCCCCCCACACTAACTATGCCCAGCTCACAGCAGTTCCCCCAACACTAACTATTCCCAGCTCACAGCAGTTCCCCCCACACTAACTATGCCCAGCTCACAGCAGTTCCCCCCACACTAACTATGCCCAGCTCACAGCAGTTCCCCCCACACTAACTATGCCCAGCTCACAGCAGTTCCCCCCCACACTAACTATGCCCAGCTCACAGCAGTTCCCCGCCCAACACTAACTATGCCCAGCTCACAGCAGTTCCCCCCACACTAACTATGCCCAGCTCGCAGCAGTTCCCACACTAACTATGCCCAGCTCACAGCAGTTCCCCCCACACTAACTATGCCCAGCTCACAGCAGTACCCCCCACACTAACTATGCCCAGCTCGCAGCAGTTCCCACACTAACTATACCCAGCTCGCAGCAGTTCCCCCCACACTAACTATGCCCAGCTCACAGCAGTTCCCCCCACACTAACTATGCCCAGCTCACAGCAGTTCCCCCCCACTAACTATGCCCAGCTCACAGCAGTCCCCCCCACACTAACTATGCCCAGCTCACAGCAGTTCCCCCCACACTAACTATGCCCAGCTCACAGCAGTTCCCCCAACACTAACTATTCCCAGCTCACAGCAGTTCCCCCCACACTAACTATGCCCAGCTCACAGCAGTTCCCCGCCCAACACTAACTATGCCCAGCTCACAGCAGTTCCCCCCACACTAACTATGCCCAGCTCGCAGCAGTTCCCACACTAACTATGCCCAGCTCACAGCAGTTCCCCCCACACTAACTATGCCCAGCTCACAGCAGTCCCCCCCACACTAACTATGCCCAGCTCGCAGCAGTTCCCACACTAACTATACCCAGCTCGCAGCAGTTCCCCCCACACTAACTATGCCCAGCTCATAGCAGTTCCCCCCACACTAACTATGCCCAGCTCACAGCAGTTCCCCCCCACTAACTATGCCCAGCTCACAGCAGTCCCCCCCACACTAACTATGCCCAGCTCACAGCAGTTCCCCCCACACTAACTATGCCCAGCTCACAGCAGTTCCCCCAACACTAACTATTCCCAGCTCACAGCAGTTCCCCCCACACTAACTATGCCCAGCTCACAGCAGTCCCCCCCACACTAACTATGCCCAGCTCACAGCAGCCCCCCCACACTAACTATGCCCAGCTCACAGCAGTTCCCCCCACACTAACTATGCCCAGCTCACAGCAGTTCCCCCCACACTAACTATGCCCAGCTCACAGCAGTCCCCCCACACTAACTATGCCCAGCTCACAGCAGTTCCCCCCCACACACACTATCTATGCCCAGCTCACAGCAGTCCCCCCCCACTAACTATGCCCAGCTCACAGCAGTTCCCCCCCCAACACTAACTATGCCCAGCTCACAGCAGTCCCCCCCCCACTAACTATGCCCAGCTCACAGCAGTTCCCCCCCACTAACTATGCCCAGCTCACAGCAGTTCCCCCACACACACACTAACTATGCCCGGCTCACAGCAGTCCCCCCACACTAACTATGCCCAGCTCACAGCAGTCCCCCCCCACTAACTATGCCCAGCTCACAGCAGTTCCCCCCCACTAACTATGCCCAGCTCACAGCAGTCCCCCCCCCACTAACTATGCCCAGCTCACAGCAGTTCCCCCCACACTAACTATGCCCAGCTCACAGCAGTTCCCCCAACACTAACTATTCCCAGCTCACAGCAGTTCCCCCCACACTAACTATGCCCAGCTCACAGCAGTTCCCCCCACACTAACTATGCCCAGCTCACAGCAGTTCCCCCCACACTAACTATGCCCAGCTCACAGCAGTTCCGCCCCACACTAACTATGCCCAGCTCACAGCAGTTCCCCGCCCAACACTAACTATGCCCAGCTCACAGCAGTTCCCCCCACACTAACTATGCCCAGCTCGCAGCAGTTCCCACACTAACTATGCCCAGCTCACAGCAGTTCCCCCCACACTAACTATGCCCAGCTCACAGCAGTCCCCCCCACACTAACTATGCCCAGCTCGCAGCAGTTCCCACACTAACTATACCCAGCTCGCAGCAGTTCCCCCCACACTAACTATGCCCAGCTCATAGCAGTTCCCCCCACACTAACTATGCCCAGCTCACAGCAGTTCCCCCCCACTAACTATGCCCAGCTCACAGCAGTCCCCCCCACACTAACTATGCCCAGCTCACAGCAGTTCCCCCCACACTAACTATGCCCAGCTCACAGCAGTTCCCCCAACACTAACTATTCCCAGCTCACAGCAGTTCCCCCCACACTAACTATGCCCAGCTCACAGCAGTCCCCCCCACACTAACTATGCCCAGCTCACAGCAGCCCCCCCACACTAACTATGCCCAGCTCACAGCAGTTCCCCCCACACTAACTATGCCCAGCTCACAGCAGTTCCCCCCACACTAACTATGCCCAGCTCACAGCAGTCCCCCCACACTAACTATGCCCAGCTCACAGCAGTTCCCCCCCACACACACTATCTATGCCCAGCTCACAGCAGTCCCCCCCCACTAACTATGCCCAGCTCACAGCAGTTCCCCCCCCAACACTAACTATGCCCAGCTCACAGCAGTCCCCCCCCCACTAACTATGCCCAGCTCACAGCAGTTCCCCCCCACTAACTATGCCCAGCTCACAGCAGTTCCCCCCCACACACACTAACTATGCCCGGCTCACAGCAGTTCCCCCCACACTAACTATGCCCAGCTCACAGCAGTCCCCCCCCACTAACTATGCCCAGCTCACAGCAGTTCCCCCCCACTAACTATGCCCAGCTCACAGCAGTTCCCCCCACACTAACTATGCCCAGCTCACAGCAGTTCCCCCCCACACTAACTATGCCCAGGTCACAGCAGTTCCCCCCCCACACTAACTATGCCCAGCTCACAGCAGTTCCTCCCACACTAACTATGCCCAGCTCACAGCAGTTCCCCCCACACTAACTATGCCCAGCTCACAGCAGTCCCCCCCACACTAACTATGCCCAGGTCACAGCAGTCCCCCCCACACTAACTATGCCCAGCTCACAGCAGTTCCCCCCTCACTAACTATGCCCAGCTCACAGCAGTTCCCCCCACACTAACTATGCCCAGCTCACAGCAGTCCCCCCCACACTAACTATGCCCAGCTCACAGCAGTTCCCCCGCCACACTAACTATGCCCAGCTCACAGCAGTTCCCCCCCCACTAACTATGCCCAGCTCACAGCAGTCCCCCCACTAACTATGCCCAGCTCACAGCAGTTTCCTCCTCACTAACTATGCCCAGCTCACAGCAGTTCCCCCCACACTAACTATGCCCAGCTCACAGCAGTCCCCCCCACACTAACTATGCCCAGCTCACAGCAGTTCCCCCGCCACACTATCTATGCCCAGCTCACAGCAGTTCCCCCCACTAACTATGCCCAGCTCACAGCAGTCCCCCCCACACTATCTATGCCCAGCTCACAGCAGCCCCCCCCCACACACACCACCACCACCACCAGATACATTTTTGAGCCAATGTCCCAGGCATGGGAAGTTTTAAGAAAATAAAGCTGCATTGTGCATTTGTGTGCTCTTTGTGGGCACCAATATATTTATATTAAATGTAAATGGCGGGGTCTTCTCACCCTCCTTGAAGTATTCGAACCAGGAAATCTTCGTCATTCACATTGACCGCTCGATGCAAATGCTCGCTGCTGATGGGCTCTCCTGAAGAAGGGAGAGAGAGAGCAGTCATCCAGAATGTAGGAGAGAAGGTTTGTTTCCAGGCCTCCTCCTGGGGCCACGTGGGTGTTTGAGTTTTCCTCCAAGAAGACTCCTGGCTGTCCCAGCGGGTGAGCCGTCCACGTCCCCGGCAACGCCTTCTCCTACTGAAAAGGAGCCTTGTTTTCACCTTTTAAGAGAAGACCATTTATTTACAGCATCCTAAAGCCTTGGGACATTTTCAAGTCATAAAAGTGTTGCTTTGCGAATGTTAAAGAACATTTGAAAAGAATCCTCTCGGATTTCGTAAGACTTAAGAACTGCCTCGGACATGCAAGGGAGAGATCCCCGATTGTCACAGGGTGCCGGGTTCTCTTCCCCAAAGCATCCTCGAAACTGCTCAAACAACAAACCGAAAGAAAAAGAAAGACATCACTTTAACAATTGAAATCCAAAATTTCAGTTCTTCCCAGGAATATAACGTTCACTTTGGTCTTGTCTCTGCAGAGCTTGGGGGAGCTGAAGGGGCCCCCCACCCAGAGAGGCGGGCCACGGGAGAAAACAAGGTCCGGTCAGGTCGCATAGAGGGTCTGCCAAGTAGAGAAGAGAAGGCGGAGCCCGAGAATCAGGGAAGAGGCAGAGGGAAGTGGGGCCGAGAGCGGACCATCATCAGACAGGGGAACGTGACCTCCCAGGAGGAGAGAAGGGACAGAAGTCCAACCACGAGCTGAGTGGGAGCATAAAGGGACAACTGAGAAAATCCCGTCTTTCTCCAACGCGTTTATTTCGTGACTGTTTCACGTTAAATGATTCTCTAATTCTTAAATGATTGGGGTTACGCTTAATGAAATAATACACGTGATGCTCTCGGGGCCGCACCTGCCACCTCATAAGTGCCCGGCACGTGTCTGCCGTGGAGGTGACAGGAGTGGGCTCGCTGCCCTGGCTCGGGACGGCCCCCCATTCTCTTCTGCCTTCTTCCCAGCCCCCTCCCACACGTAGAAAACCTGCCTGCCGCCCACAGGCATTGAGTAGAATTCCTCATGTTAGTGACCTCACAGGCCTTCCCCATCCATGTGACAAATGTGTAAGGACCTGACCTGCCAGGTCTGGACACTGAGGGTCCCGGAGAGAATGAGACCAACATGCTTCTCTCCCTTGCCGCCTACACTGGGGTGCCCACTTTCAGCCTCTTATTCTGAACCCTGAAAGGAAGTCTCACCACTACCAGGCTGTCCTCCTTCCTCAGCACTGCACCCCAGACGGCCTCCTGGGGCTCAGCCTACCCTTGACCCCCACCCTCTGACAGTCCGGCCGACGGAGGTGATGGGCTGGCCATGTCGGCCGACGGGAAGCAACATGCCCTATTCCTGTCCCGTACGGGGGGCTTGGGGGACTCTCCGGGACATCAGTTTCCGGGCATGGGAGCCACGGCTCCCCCAGCTTCCTGGGGGGCTTCAGCCGCACACAACACACACTGCAGGACACGGAGGCAGAAGAAGGAAGGGGTCACTCTCAGGGTGACCTTTAAATGATAACCTTTCTTCTTTTTGGGAAAAAAAATAATTTAAGCCAAGATTTCCATGTTTCAAAATAACAAGTTTGCACGAGCTTGCCAATGTCCTAAAGATGTTTTTAGCCATGTTACACTTCCTTTGCATCACACCACACGTGCATCTGGACCGAAAGCTCTCAATAAAAACATCACAGCAAACTGTGGGAGGGCAAAGCGCACGCTGTCCCTGCCCTTTCAAGGGTGGCTCCAAATGTCTGATGACATCTAGCAAGAAAAGGCCAGGGGTGTCACTATATTCCCTACAGGGCACAGGACGGCCCAGCAACCAAGCACTGTCCACACTCACAGTGTCCAGTGGGAAACCCTGGGCTGGCGTAACACGGACGCGAGATGATCTATGACATGACCCACCCCCCTTCAGTGGACTACGGAACTGCGGAGAGTCTTCCTCCCCTCTCGCTTCCCAGAACAGGGGCCCCCACGTCTGAGGCTCTCCAACTTCAACTGCCACCAAGAACTGAAACAAGCACCGAGAAGAGTGGAGGAAGCCCCTCCGTTCCTACTAAAGTTTAAAACATAGGCCGTGTTTACGTAGCAAATGCCACGTCATGCATATTACCAATGGGAAGTCCTATGCATGGAGCTACTCTAGGACTTCACAAGCTGCCGCTTAGAGTCTCCCTCAGACCACAGCTCTGAGGGCCAGGGGGCCGAGTGGGCTGTCCCCGGTCACCCAGGCAGGAACCGGCCTGGCAGGAACCTGGCAGGAACCGGCCGGGCAGGAACCAGCAGGTCCCGCCAGGCCACATGCCTTCCGTGGGTGTTTAGTGTGGATAGAGGCGCGGCCCAGACACCACACCACGGCTGTGTGCATTAGGTTAGGGACACAGCCGGCATCTTAAATAACCAAGGGACGTCCCCAGGAGGAGAGGGGGACAGCGGCATCTTAAATAACCAAGGGACGTCCCCAGGAGGAGAGAGGAGACAGTGTCTCTGCTCATTGCTCCCTGCTTGCCTAGTTCCAGCAAAAAGCAGTGATAACTGTCGTTCGGGGCATAGCAGCTTGTTCTCCGCGTTGACTCGCTGACCCCTCGCCGCCGCTGGGCGGAGGGCACAGAGCTGGGGGACGGCCCCTGGGCCAGGCCCAGAAGGCCCGCAGCATGGGAGTCTCGGCGCTTCCTCGCGTTCGACAGCAGCAGGGAAGAGAGGGCTCTTGTTCGTGGAGCAGGGGGAGCGAAGCTGGTCTGTCCACGCCCCCTCTAGGCGACAGGCACAGGGAACAGAGAGGAAATTCCAGGGTGAGCCAAATGCTGCTCTCGTCCTGCCGCCGATCCCTCAAGATTCTGTGGGCCAGAGCCCAGGCGGCCTGGCTGCGGATGGCCATCAATACGAGCAATGAATATACTATAAAAAAAGGCAGGCTTTGCCTTGTGGGTGTATTTTCCTCCTGCTTACCCTGAGTGGTGCAATTACAAATACCAGCCTGAGGCTGCCCGTGCCCACGAGGGCATGCCCCGCACTGATGGGGGGTGGGGGGCACCCGGCAGGACCCCACGAGGACGACACCTCTTCCCGGGAGAGAAGGGCAGAGTGGTCTTCGGGAGGCCATGGCTCATGTCCAGGTCGAGGGTCGTTTAGCTGCATTGCAGAAGCTATCGCCACCAGACTGTGAGGTGGTGGTAACACCTCGCCTGGTAGAGTCTGAGTCTCCCTTTCATTTCTTTTTATTTTATTCATTTTAGAGAGGAGACACACACAGAGTGAGTGAGAGAGAGAGAGAGAGAGAGAGAGAGAGAGAGAGAAAGGGGGAGGAGCTGGAAGCATCAACTCCCATATGTGCCTTGACCAGACCAGTGCAGGGTTTTGAACTGGCTACCTCAGTGTTCCCAGGTCGACGCTTTATCCACTGCGCCACCGCAGGTCAGGCCTGAGTCTCCCTTTAAAAGTGCTGAATAAGTGACGAGCTCACTGGGGAAGAGATTCGTCAATTAACAAGCGGCAGCTGCTTTTCTTTCTTTTTTAAGGGCCCAACTGATTAAAACTGCACGCCTCATTTGAGCAGGAGTCTGGTGTACTTTTACCTGGGAAAAAAAAAAGCTGAGCATCCTTTATTCAAACAAAGGACATGCTTTTGTGATTCATTCAAACACTTTCAAACGAATGCAAATTATCCACCCACAGAAGGGTGGTTACTTCTTAGCTGTTTTGTCTAATGTGCACGTTTCTAATTCCTTGCTTAGCACGAGATGCCTCCTGAAAAGAGTCTGCTTTGGAGAGCGCACGTCTAACAACAGCTAAGGGAGCAACAGGAAGGCGGAGTGCACCTGATGCTTCTCACCCCGGAGACCCCTCCCCGAGACCGAGGGCACGTCCCCCGAGCAGTGACGCGTGGCCAGAAGCCGAGTCTCCCATCTTCCCTTGTCCCTGCAGGAGGTCCTGTCTAGTTGCCCAGGGAAGCCATGGCCTGCGCTGACCAATGTCCTGAACCACCGGACCAGGGACTGGCGTCTGCCTCTCGAAGCACCCTCCATGGAGGTGTCCACCCTCCCAGAGAACTCCAAAGGGGCACCGACTCCACGCTGGCCCTGGCAGACAGTCTGGAAGACCTTGCTCCAGCTTCCATGTGGTCTTGGGGGGGCAGCAGCCACTGCGGGGCTCGCCCCATTATACCCTCACCCCGAAGGTTCAGGCAGACTACTGCGTTGACTCGCTGGCCCTCTCTTCCCTGCTGCTGTCGAACTCAAGAAAGCGCCGAGACTCCCATGTTGCGAGCCTTCTGGGCCTGGTCCAGGGGCAGTCCCCCCCCTCTGTGCCTTCTGCCCAGCAGCAGTGAGGGGTCAGCGAGTCAACGCAGTAGTCCGCCTGAACCTTCAGGGTGAGGGTATAACTGGGGCGAGCCCTGCAGTTCAGCCACTGGGAAACAGACCCAGCCCTGAAGAACAAGAAAAGCGAGCTGAGAGTTCTGCCCCAGGGCCTTTGCACTCCCTTCATCTGTTGGCCATTCACGACCATGCTGGACAGGACTGACCCGGGGCCCCCCCTTCGGCTGCACACAGGTGGTAGGAGACAAGGAAGGTAAACACAGGAAGTAAGGCGCAGGGGGAGGAGCTAAGGGGCAGGCAGAGGGGGCGAAGCCACTGGAGACTCCGCCCCCAGCACAGCTCTGCCGTGGAGGTGGAGTGGTGGATGGCTGGGCAGACAGAGGTGTGAAGGGGTGCTGGAGAGAGGGTGCCCCAGCAAGAGGGGCGGAGGAGGGTGGGCCTGGCCTGGGGGTGGCTGGGGACAGCAGAAGGACAGGAAGGAGGTGGAAGGTGGCCTGAGAGAGCACCCGGTCCAGCATTTCCCTGGAAGTCTCTGTAGATGACAGGCTCCCAGTGTCACCTTCCCCTCCTGCCCCCCTTCCCCCCCCACACACACACACGAAGACAAGCTCGCATCCTGTCCCACCGCTCTGCCGTCTCTCCCTCCTCTAGCCCTCCGGGGGCTCAGTATCTTCCATACAAGAGCAAATGCTCTCAAAGCCACCAGACTAAGGGACCAGACCTCTTCCTGACCGGCATCTTCACAACTGGCCATTTCATGTCAGAAGTCTCCTATGACATTCTGTCCCACCACGGCCAGCTGAGCGGTGTTGGGGACACACACACGTCGCCACTCCCAGCTGGAACTCAGCGCTCAGTTTGTGGGGCTGAGGTCTGGTTCCCTAGTGCCTTGTTGGCAACTGATTACGGGACAACTCAGAATCCGACTTAACTCTAATCCACATAAAACTGTCCGTGAGTAAGTGCCCACAGGACACATCGGAGAGCCAGAGGGAGGACACACACACACACACCAAATGACACACTGGACACTCACAAGAGGAAGGGTTTCTTTGGGCAACCGAAACAAGACTTGTCGGTGTTTTCAGTGAGTGGGCCATGAACACTTATGACCATCAACATTCTGGGTCAAAAACAGCACTGGATACAGACATCTTTAAAACAACGCAGTAGTTTTAAAACACTGGTCACGGGGACTATCTGCACCCTCCCTCTGACCCGGGGAAGGGTGTGTGCGGGGCCACCCTCCCTCGTCCTGTGGACGGAAGCAGTGCTGTCCCTCTGTCCTGACCCCCTGCACCCTCAGGAATCCGCTCTCTGTGTCAGGCCAGGACACACACACTGACATTGTGCACAAGGGACAAAACACTGAGCGGCCCTTGTCAACGAGGGCGTGCGACAGGCAGCCGGGGTCTCGGCTGGGTCCCTGCCCCTCCGGCCCATTTTCTGAGAAGGGTGACTCCGCCCTTCTGTATTGGGAAGGGGAGGGGTGTGCATACCCCAGGGCAGTGCACACAGAAGCCGCTCTAATTGGTGACACAGCAGATGTCCCCAGACTCCGCCAGGCCCCGCCAGTGCACAGTGTCATCAGGGTTTGAAAATGGAATGTTTCTGCCCCCAGTGAGGCCAAGCCAAAGGCAGGCTGCTGTCCCCTAAGCTTGTTGTCATCACGTGTCCTTAGATAAAGGGGTTCAGAGGGGCTGTATACTCACTGGTTGTCGACACTGAGACCACGGGGCTGTACTCATATTCTCCAGAGGGGCTGGTGACCTTCAGGCGGAATCGGTACAGTGTCTGTGGCTCCAGACCTTCCACGACGTGCTTCGTGGCGTATCCCCTAAACAAGAGGAGACACACGTGGTAGCAGGTAAGCGGACCGTGCTCTCTCAACAGTCGTTCAAAGGGGCGGTAGGAGGGCATTCAAGTGCGGCTCTGAGCCTGCCTGCTGTCAGTCCCCGGCATGAGACCATGAGGCCCCAAGTGCAGAGGTCAAGTCACACAGGGTGCCTCCGAGGCTCCCTAGCACATATCCCTCTCTGCCCCATGCTGACATGCAGCAGACACGCAGTTTCATGCTCTGCAGAAAGTCCTGTTTACCCATGACATTCGGCCTCACTTAGCAAAGGCTCCTATTTGAAAGGTAAGACAAACCATCCAGCCATGTAGATGTGATCTACACGTGGGGTCTCAGAGGGAACTAACGAGGGGCTGGCTTTCGGAATGAGGGCTGCACGTCTATGGTCGGCAGGACTCCACTGCGGGAAGAGGTCCTGAGGAAGCAGACTGCACCGTGGCAGCAGCCCTGAGCCACAGAGAGCACAGCGGGCATCACTGTGACTGTAGCCCTGAGCCGCAGAGAGCACAGCGGGGAGTGACTGTGACTATAGCCCTGAGCCGCAGAGAGCACAGCGGGCATCACTGTGACTGTAGCCCTGAGCCGCAGAGAGCACAGCGGGCATCACTGTGATTGTAGCCCTGAGCCGCAGACAGCACAGCGGGCATCACTGTGACTGTAGCCCTGAGCCGCAGAGAGCACAGCGGGCATCACTGTGACTGTAGCCCTGAGCCACAGACAGCACAGGGGGGAGTGACTGTGACTGTAGCCCTGAGCCACAGAGAGCACAGCGGGCATCACTGTGACTGTAGCCCTGAGCCGCAGAGAGCACAGCGGGGAGTGACTGTGACTGTAGCCCTGAGCCGCAGAGAGCACAGCGGGCATCACTGTGACTGTAGCCCTGAGCCACAGAGAGCACAGCGGGGAGTGACTGTGGCTGTAGCCCTGAGCCGCAGAGAGCACAGCGGGGAGTGACTGTGACTGTAGCCCTGAGCCGCAGAGAGCACAGTGGGGAGTGACTGTGGCTGTAGCCCTGAGCCGCAGAGAGCACAGCGGGCATCACTGTGACTGTAGCCCTGAGCCGCAGACAGCACAGCGGGCATCACTGTGACTGTAGCCCTGAGCCGCAGAGAGCACAGCGGGCATCACTGTGACTGTAGCCCTGAGCCGCAGAGAGCACAGCGGGCATCACTGTGACTGTAGCCCTGAGCCGCAGAGAGCACAGCGGGCATCACTGTGACTGTAGCCCTGAGCCGCAGAGAGCACAGCGGGCATCACTGTGACTGTAGCCCTGAGCCGCAGAGAGCACAGCGGGCATCACTGTGACTGTAGCCCTGAGCCGCAGAGAGCACAGCGGGCAGTGACTGTGACTGTAGCCCTGAGCCGCAGACAGCACAGCGGGGAGTGACTGTGACTGTAGCCCTGAGCCGCAGACAGCACAGCGGGGAGTGACTGTGACTGTAGCCCTGAGCCGCAGACAGCACAGCGGGGAGTGACTGTGACTGTAGCCCTGAGCCGCAGAGAGCACAGCGGGGAGTGACTGTGACTGTAGCCCTGAGCCGCAGAGAGCACAGCGGGCATCACTGTGACTGTAGCCCTGAGCCGCAGAGAGCACAGCGGGGAGTGACTGTGGCTGTAGCCCTGAACCGCAGACAGCACAGCGGGCATCACTGTGACTGTAGCCCTGAGCCGCAGACAGCACAGCGGGGAGTGACTGTGACTGTAGCCCTGAGCCGCAGAGAGCACAGCGGGCATCACTGTGACTGTAGCCCTGAGCCGCAGAGAGCACAGCGAGGATCACTGTGACTGTAGCCCTGAGCCGCAGAGAGCACAGCGGGCAGTGACTGTGACTGTAGCCCTGAGCCGCAGAGAGCACAGCGGGGAGTGACTGTGACTGTAGCCCTGAGCCGCAGAGAGCACAGCGGGCATCACTGTGACTGTAGCCCTGAGCCGCAGAGAGCACAGCGGGCAGTGACTGTGACTGTAGCCCTGAGCCGCAGAGAGCACAGTGGGCAGTGACTGTGACTGTAGCCCTGAGCCGCAGAGAGCACAGCGGGCAGTGACTGTGACTGTAGCCCTGAGCCGCAGAGAGCACAGCGGGCATCACTGTGACTGTAGCCCTGAGCCGCAGACAGCACAGCGGGGAGTGACTGTGACTGTAGCCCTGAGCCGCAGAGAGCACAGCGGGCAGTGACTGTGACTGTAGCCCTGAGCCGCAGAGAGCACAGTGGGGAGTGACTGTGACTGTAGCCCTGAGCCGCAGTGAGAACAGCGGGGAGTGACTGTGACTGTAGCCCTGAGCCGCAGAGAGCACAGCGGGCATCACTGTGACTGTAGCCCTGAGCCGCAGACAGCACAGCGGGCATCACTGTGACTGTAGCCCTGAGCCGCAGAGAGCACAGCGGGCATCACTGTGATTGTAGCCCTGAGCCGCAGACAGCACAGCGGGCATCACTGTGACTGTAGCCCTGAGCCGCAGAGAGCACAGCGGGCATCACTGTGACTGTAGCCCTGAGCCGCAGACAGCACAGGGGGGAGTGACTGTGACTGTAGCCCTGAGCCACAGAGAGCACAGCGGGCATCACTGTGACTGTAGCCCTGAGCCACAGACAGCACAGCGGGGAGTGACTGTGACTGTAGCCCTGAGCCACAGAGAGCACAGCGGGCATCACTGTGACTGTAGCCCTGAGCCGCAGAGAGCACAGCGGGCATCACTGTGACTGTAGCCCTGAGCCGCAGAGAGCACAGCGGGCATCACTGTGACTGTAGCCCTGAGCCACAGAGAGCACAGCGGGGAGTGACTGTGGCTGTAGCCCTGAGCCGCAGAGAGCACAGCGGGCAGTGACTGTGACTGTAGCCCTGAGCCGCAGACAGCACAGCGGGGAGTGACTGTGGCTGTAGCCCTGAGCCGCAGAGAGCACAGCGGGCATCACTGTGACTCTAGCCCTGAGCCGCAGAGAGCACAGCGGGGAGTGACTGTGGCTGTAGCCCTGAGCCGCAGAGAGCACAGCGGGCAGTGACTGTGACTGTAGCCCTGAGCCGCAGACAGCACAGTGGGCATCACTGTGACTGTAGCCCTGAGCCGCAGAGAGCACAGTGGGCAGTGACTGTGACTGTAGCCCTGAGCCGCAGAGAGCACAGCGGGGAGTGACTGTGGCTGTAGCCCTGCGCCGCAGAGAGTACAGCGGAAAGTGACTGTGACTGTAGCCCTGCGCCGCAGAGAGCACAGCGGGCATCACTGTGACTGTAGCCCTGAGCCGCAGACAGCACAGCGGGGAGTGACTGTGACTGTAGCCCTGAGCCGCAGAGAGCACAGCGGGCAGTGACTGTGACTGTAGCCCTGAGCCGCAGAGAGCACAGCGGGCATCACTGTGACTGTAGCCCTGAGCCGCAGACAGCACAGCGGGCATCACTGTGACTGTAGCCCTGAGCCGCAGACAGCACAGCGGGGAGTGACTGTGACTGTAGCCCTGAGCCGCAGAGAGCACAGCGGGCAGTGACTGTGACTGTAGCCCTGAGCCGCAGAGAGCACAGCGGGCATCACTGTGACTGTAGCCCTGAGCCGCAGACAGCACAGCGGGCATCACTGTGACTGTAGCCCTGAGCCGCAGACAGCACAGCGGGGAGTGACTGTGACTGTAGCCCTGAGCCGCAGAGAGCACAGCGGGCAGTGACTGTGACTGTAGCCCTGAGCCGCAGAGAGCACAGTGGGCATCACTGTGACTGTAGCCCTGAGCCGCAGACAGCACAGGGGGGAGTGACTGTGACTGTAGCCCTGAGCCGCAGACAGCACAGCGGGGAGTGACTGTGACTGTAGCCCTGAGCCGCAGAGAGCACAGCGGGCAGTGACTGTGACTGTAGCCCTGAGCCGCAGAGAGCACAGCGGGCATCACTGTGACTGTAGCCCTGAGCCGCAGACAGCACAGCGGGCATCACTGTGACTGTAGCCCTGAGCCGCAGACAGCACAGCGGGGAGTGACTGTGACTGTAGCCCTGAGCCGCAGAGAGCACAGCGGGCAGTGACTGTGACTGTAGCCCTGAGCCGCAGAGAGCACAGCGGGCATCACTGTGACTGTAGCCCTGAGCCGCAGACAGCACAGCGGGCATCACTGTGACTGTAGCCCTGAGCCGCAGACAGCACAGGGGGGAGTGACTGTGACTGTAGCCCTGAGCCGCAGACAGCACAGCGGGGAGTGACTGTGACTGTAGCCCTGAGCCGCAGAGAGCACAGCGGGCAGTGACTGTGACTGTAGCCCTGAGCCGCAGAGAGCACAGCGGGCATCACTGTGACTGTAGCCCTGAGCCGCAGAGAGCACAGCGGGCATCACTGTGACTGTAGCCCTGAGCCGCAGAGAGCACAGCGGGCAGTGACTGTGACTGTAGCCCTGAGCCGCAGACAGCACAGCGGGGAGTGACTGTGACTGTAGCCCTGAGCCGCAGACAGCACAGTGGGCATCACTGTGACTGTAGCCCTGAGCCGCAGAGAGCACAGTGGGCAGTGACTGTGACTGTAGCCCTGAGCCGCAGAGAGCACAGCGGGGAGTGACTGTGGCTGTAGCCCTGCGCCGCAGAGAGTACAGCGGGGAGTGACTGTGACTGTAGCCCTGCGCCGCAGAGAGCACAGCGGGCATCACTGTGACTGTAGCCCTGAGCCGCAGACAGCACAGCGGGCATCACTGTGACTGTAGCCCTGAGCCGCAGAGAGCACAGCGGGCATCACTGTGACTGTAGCCCTGAGCCGCAGAGAGCACAGCGGGCATCACTGTGACTGTAGCCCTAAACCGCAGAGAGCACAGCGGGCATCACTGTGACTGTAGCCCTGAGCCGCAGACAGCACAGCGGGCATCACTGTGACTGTAGCCCTGAGCCGCAGACAGCACAGCGGGGAGTGACTGTGACTGTAGCCCTGAGCCGCAGAGAGCACAGCGGGCAGTGACTGTGACTGTAGCCCTGAGCCGCAGAGAGCACAGCGGGCATCACTGTGACTGTAGCCCTGAGCCGCAGACAGCACAGCGGGCATCACTGTGACTGTAGCCCTGAGCCGCAGACAGCACAGCGGGGAGTGACTGTGACTGTAGCCCTGAGCCGCAGAGAGCACAGCGGGCAGTGACTGTGACTGTAGCCCTGAGCCGCAGAGAGCACAGCGGGCATCACTGTGACTGTAGCCCTGAGCCGCAGACAGCACAGGGGGGAGTGACTGTGACTGTAGCCCTGAGCCGCAGACAGCACAGCGGGGAGTGACTGTGACTGTAGCCCTGAGCCGCAGAGAGCACAGCGGGCAGTGACTGTGACTGTAGCCCTGAGCCGCAGAGAGCACAGCGGGCATCACTGTGACTGTAGCCCTGAGCCGCAGAGAGCACAGCGGGCATCACTGTGACTGTAGCCCTGAGCCGCAGAGAGCACAGCGGGCATCACTGTGACTGTAGCCCTGAGCCGCAGAGAGCACAGCGGGCAGTGACTGTGACTGTAGCCCTGAGCCGCAGACAGCACAGCGGGCAGTGACTGTGACTGTAGACCTGAGCCGCAGAGAGCACAGCGGGCATCACTGTGACTGTAGCCCTGAGCCGCAGAGAGCACAGCGGGCATCACTGTGACTGTAGCCCTGAGCCGCAGACAGCACAGCGGGGAGTGACTGTGACTGTAGCCCTGAGCCGCAGAGAGCACAGCGGGGAGTGACTGTGGCTGTAGCCCTGAACCGCAGACAGCACAGCGGGCATCACTGTGACTGTAGCCCTGAGCCGCAGAGAGCACAGCGGGCATCACTGTGACTGTAGCCCTGAGCCGCAGAGAGCACAGCGGGCAGTGACTGTGACTGTAGCCCTGAGCCGCAGAGAGCACAGCGGGCATCACTGTGACTGTAGCCCTGAGCCGCAGACAGCACAGCGGGGAGTGACTGTGACTGTAGCCCTGAGCCGCAGAGAGCACAGCGGGCAGTGACTGTGACTGTAGCCCTGAGCCGCAGAGAGCACAGTGGGGAGTGACTGTGACTGTAGCCCTGAGCCGCAGTGAGAACAGCGGGGAGTGACTGTGACTGTAGCCCTGAGCCGCAGAGAGCACAGCGGGCATCACTGTGACTGTAGCCCTGAGCCGCAGACAGCACAGCGGGCATCACTGTGACTGTAGCCCTGAGCCGCAGACAGCACAGCGGGGAGTGACTGTGACTGTAGACCTGAGCCGCAGAGAGCACAGCGGGCAGTGACTGTGACTGTAGCCCTGAGCTGCAGAGAGCACAGCGGGCATCACTGTGACTGTAGCCCTGAGCCGCAGACAGCACAGCGGGCATCACTGTGACTGTAGCCCTGAGCCGCAGAGAGCACAGCGGGGAGTGACTGTGACTGTAGCCCTGAGCCGCAGAGAGCACAGCGGGCATCACTGTGACTGTAGCCCTGAGCCGCAGAGAGCACAGCGGGCATCACTGTGACTGTAGCCCTGAGCCACAGAACACGGCAGGGGTGTCAGCGGCACACAAGACTAACTTACATCAGACCAGACGATTTCTTTCATCGGGAGAACGTTTGTGGGGAATAGATGAACACACACAGAACAGGACACTGGTGGGGGGTGAGCGATGGAAACCCACCTGCCTCCAGAGGAAGAAGGACCACATCCCCCATCTGTAGCCTGCAAAACGAGCCCCCAGAAACGCAGGAGGGCAGTCTGCTTTCCGCTCTGAAGGCCCTGGGCCCCAGCAGGGTGCTAGGAGCTGTCCCTGTGCTTGGGAGGCTGGACCCAGGAAGCCTGGCTTTGAGGTGGCACGCTTTCTAGGACAATCAGGGCTCCAGAAGTCAACAGAACTGTAGTCTCTCGCAATAGCGCCCAAGACCTCAGCTGCCCTTCACCGCCAAAAACCTTCATTGGCCTCTGACTAAACTCCATGTACCTCTTTACAATTTTCATGTCTAAATCTTTCCTTATACCTCAGAGGCTTGCGTTTGTTGGGGAAGTGTCTGTGTCTGTGTCTGTGTGCATGCGTTTCCATCTCTTTCTCCTTTTCTGCTGCAAAGTCCACCCCAGCCCCGTTCTCCCTTCAGAACGCCCCAGAGCACCTTGGGATCCGAGCCCACCACTGTGTTCTCCACCTCCCGTCTCTGATGTCCCCTACATTCTCAGCAGACCTCTGCAGACGCCAGAGATTCACAACTAATTTTACCAGGATGTTTATGTGCAACACAAATATTCAGGCATCAGTTCTCCACGCACCTCAACATATATATATATATATATATGTTTAATGCCCACAACGTGCAAATGCCGGCCCACACTGTGGTTGCAACAGAAGCAGCTTGGGGCCGAGATGAACCTGCCAGCAATGAGATGACCCGATTTCCTGCTGATGAGTGTCAGAAAGAGGGAGTCAGGGACAGTGAGGAAGTGACAGCTGGGTCTGGCTGAGATGGCAGCACGGGGGTTGGCCCCATTTCTGATAAAAAGTGACCTGAGAATATGGGTTTAGTGCTGGGCCCGGTGGACTTGCCAACACCTCACCTGTCAATCAGACAGCCTCACCACTCTCCCCAAATCCCACTGGGAAGCAGCACAAAAGCAAAAGGGCCCTCCATAAAATCCACTACTGCTCAGTGTCACGAGAGCAAGTGCCCAGAAGCAAACAGTGCCCCCGAAATCCCCGGAGAGGAAGATGCAGACCTGCTCCAGAAGAGAGACGTCACTGAACACCTCTGTGGGAGGCTGGGGGCCCTGACACCGGCGGAGAGGGCCCCGTGGGGAGAAGCAGGCACAGGAGGGACAGAGCCACGGTGGGGTACCCCACCGTGGCTACAGCACACACGTGGGGTGAGCCCCGATTCTCGCACAAACATAGGTGACGAGCTGGAGCAGATCAGCCAGCGGAGGGGGGGCACCGCTTACCTGCCCAGGGGTGGCTGCACAAACAATGAAAGAAACTTCACACTGTTCCCACAACAGGAAAATATACAATGTTTAATAAAGCACCGCCTTCTTTTTGTTACCAATGAGCAAACGTTCGCTACAAGAGCTGCGTAAACACAAGACAGAAGACACTGAATCCTGATGTGCCCAACGGCAGCCAGGTGCCAGGCGCCAGCCTCCTCCTGTGCCCCTGCTCCGCTCCCCACCCAGGCTGCTGCTGCTGCCGCTGAAATCCGGCTCCAGCTCCCCCCCGCCCGGGCCGTTCTCCTGGCTGCCTCCTCCACACTTGGGTGTCTGTGGCTCCACACTGAGTGTCGCCTGCACTCACGTCCCCCCGCTCCACCCCCGTTACTCTAGCTGCTCAGGCCCGACACCGGGCCACCCATGCAGGACTGGATGGTGTTCAGAGGTCCCTGGGAGCCCATATCTCTCCCCCGTCTGATGCAGATTTGGCCGGATGACTTGCTTGGGGCCGTGAAGCATCAGCAGAAGGGAAGTGTGTCATTCTGAGAAGATTCCAGAAGCATCGGGCCACGTGCTCGCCTCGCTGTCATGGTGACGGACGACGTTGAGGCAGAGGCCACTCTGTGTGCCCAGGCTGTGGCGGGCAGACACGTGGGTGGAGCCACGGCCAACACACATGGGCACCATGAGGGGAGTGTGTGCCACTGAGACACAGAGATGACACTTGATGCCACATACGTTTGCTTCTTTGTCTTATTTCCCACTGTCCCTTCACCAGGAGGGGCGTTGGTCTGTGCGCCCAGGGCTGTGTCCCCAGCCTCCCGAACAGGGCCTGGCACGTGTGCTGAGAGAATGAGTGACGTGTACGCCACGGGCACCAGCCACTACGGGGACCCAGAGGGCAGGCCGTCGAGGCAGAACCCGACCTGGGCAGAACACGGGACGGGGCTGGGGAGGTGCGCCCAAACAGCGACCGCGGCCGAACGCTCAGTCACCACACGCGGACAGCCCCCTCCGCAGGGTCCTGCTCAGGCAGGTTGTGGGCAAAGTGCGAGGGGCGTGAGATGTGAGCCTGAGGGGTTTGGACCTCCATCCCTCGGGGCACTGGAGACCCACTGAAGACAACGGGACAACAGGAAGAGTCGCGTAGCAAGGTGGATTAAAGAGATAAAAGGCAAGAAGGAAGGATAAGCCCATTTCACTGGGCAGACAAGCTGGGCAGGTGAGAACTCGGGACACAGCCATGGACTGGTCAGAGCAGGGAGCTTGCGCCTAGCAGGGGGTAGTGCCACTGTCCACCAGGAGGGCACAGAGGGACTGGCCAAGGGAGAGCTCACCAAACTAGGTAACTGGCAGTGAGGAGGAGAGCCCGAGGCAAAGATGACACCACGGGTTCGAGACTGGCTGGTGGCTAACCCTAGCAGAAACTGACAAGTCAGGGAGAAACTCTTCAATCCACAATCCCACAGTCAGGTGTTCTAGAGAGCTGCTTCTTCAAAGAAAAGTCTTTGCCAGCTTTATGGACAGCCAGAGCCAGTGATCAAGATTCACAGTCTAATTCTGCCACCTAGCGTCCACATTTGTGTCATCCAACTCTCTAAGCAAACACAAGCATCTCACAGGTGCACACAGCACTGGGGGGTCTGAAGGTGGCCCGGCCAGCCCCGTGACACCAGGACATCATCCACGTGTGTCCCTCTGGAGAGCACCAGGCCTTCCAAGGAAAACAGAACAACACGTCAGGCTGGAGGCCAGTGCACCTGGCAGGGTCTCTCCAGGTGAGGCTGTCTACCTGGCCAACCAGCAAAGAGGAGGTAAGTGAGCAGCTGCACGGCCTCACCTGACGGACGAGCCCGGGCACATCTCATGGCACGAGGGAAATGGGGGGAAGAACGGGTGTCGTTTTCTTTCCTGCACTGAAGTCCTTACAGTATCGTGATTCCCACTCTTAGACGGAAACTACCTTGCGGAGCATAATACATGACATGACATGATTAAGATCCCATTTTCGAGTAGTCGGACCAGGACGTACTTCCATGGGGTAACTACGTTTCAGATAAATGCATGTTTCCTTTCTAGGTACAAAGAACCGTTCACCGAAGCTCAGGGAAGAACCCAAGCTTCAGGTACCACCACGTCCCCTCACGCCAGCCCCCTGCTCACCACGCCACCCGGAGAAAGAAGGGACCCAGAAAACGCTGGCCCTGGCCCCTGTCTTGACCACACAGGTGCCAACATCCTGGCTGGGACACCACACTCCAGGTTTCCATAATGTCACCACCAGGGAAAATGGGTCAGGGGCACACGAAATCTCTCCGTATTATTTCTCATGACCAGATATGCGCCTACAGTTCTCAAAAGAAATTAAAAGTTTAATCTGAAACCATATTGGAACCTCAGTTTTGATATTCTTGAAACACGGAAAGAGTCATTGTGCACTAGAGCTGTCAAAGGGAAGAAATGAGAGTTGGGGTGAAGACTAAGAAAAAATGTCCTCTTAATCTCTGTCCTGTCGCCCTCATTTATTTATTCATGCATCCAATTGTTTGGGGGCCTACGTCCGGGAGCTGGGGGGCCGGGGCGTTAAGCAAGCAGGCATCTCATCTGCCCGTCGCTGAGTTTAGATCCTGGTGGGGAGACGGAAAATAAACAAGGCAGAGTCAGCCCAGCGGAGCTAAATGTTGCCGAGCGTGTGAAGCGAGGTCCTGGGCAGGAGAACGGCTGCATGTGACGGCCTCTGGAGCAGGGGCTATCTGACCCGATCGGAACCAGCCGTACAAACCCAGAAGGAAATGCTCCCGGGTCGGGCACCCAGGCAGGCACGAACGTGGGGCCGGGTGGTCTGGTGGAGACAGAGGGGCAGCAGGTCGGCTGGGAAGAGTCAACAAGGGAAAGGCGGTGAGACACGGGGTCCACAGGTTCTCCGGGGGGGGGGGGGGCAGCCCTCGTCTGTGAACAGAACAGCCTGGTGGGAAACTCACTGCATTCCATCGGACTCTCCCTTTGATTCAGTGTCTACACTGCAGATTTTTTAAATCTACAGTTAGACTATTTCAGAAGCCAGAGGGGCTCCCAGGGGTACTGGAGGTTTAACCGCAGAGTTCCTGCTAACGCTCTTTTCCAAAAACTATCCTTCGTCGGGAGCAGGGAGGCAAATGACACTGACTTTTTCTTTAATCTCAAAACGAGCCTGATTAGAGACGCCAGACACCAACCACTCCGGCGAATCAGGAAACTAAAGGCAAACGTTACGCGGTCTGACGTTGCACCTACGTATAAATGATACCGTAAGTGTGCATTCTGGGGTCTTCTTCCTCAATGGCGAACCGCGACCACTGATCCTGGGGTCCTCGCCGCTCCGCTTTCTTGTCCAGGTCCCAGTACAGTTCGATGCTGTGATGAGTCACTTTGCCCACAACAGGTGGGTGAGGCTTTGAGGGTGTTGCGGTTTCTGAAAAAGAATGAGACAGATGTCAGGACTCCGTTTCCGTAAGGAAGGGAGACCAGCTGAGCGTGTTAGAGCTGCTCGGGGATCGAACCTGGTTTTCCCGCAACCAGGCCCACGTGTGAGGAGTCCCCCCAACCCTGTTACTAGAACAATATCGGAAAAGCTGAAGGGATAGAGCACTCGGCAGACGTAGTGAGCTAGCACAGTCTTCCACAAGCGGACTGTATCACACCCCTCAATATCGGACTTCCCTCGTGGACACTTCCGAAAGGTTAGTTGTCGTGTGGGACTAGTTAGGCTGTTCTCTGAGTTGATAAAAGTCACTCAGGTGCTGCAGTATAATCCTCCCGTGAACTGACTGGCTAGACAGAGACAAATGATACAGCTGCTCCAAATAGGTGTAACACAGGCGACAAAGGGTGGGTCTCTATTCTGTATAAACAGTTCTTACCAACAAACCAAGGGGAAAACACAAAGGTGAACCACGAACCAGGCATAAGATGAGCAGTGCACAAAACAGCAAAAAAGGGGGAGGCGACATGATGCCCAACAAGATGCTTGTATTCCGTAGGGGCCGCGGGAATGGCTAATGACCGCGTGTAACTTGATATCCACTTACGATACCTCAAACAAGACGTCATCGCTGTTGGAAGTGGCAATGTAGGGAGAGGACACTCATCCACTGGGGGTGGGGCAATAAGAGCTACAGTCCTCTTAGGAAGCAGCGGAGCAGCATCTATTAAAGTTGAACATAGGTATACCCGTCCATGCAGCCTCCTGTTCCCGGCCATCCCTCCTGCAGAAAATGGGATAATAGTACAAGGCCGGGGTGAGATCAGTTCGTTCTATTCCAGATGCCTCAGAAGGGTTGCCAGAAGATATCGAATTAGAAATTAAGATAAAGAGAAAAAACGCAGAATATATCCCATTTCCATAAAAGGTGACCAGGGTTCCGCTCAGTTGCACCAAGTTACACAGTTGCTCTGTTTCGCGTCAGTGCTGTTCCTCTTGCCAGATTTGAGCTACTTGAGAGCTGGGTTTGTATCTCACACTTCTCTTAAAACCTGTCCCTCTCCCTCGGCCTTTCTGGCCTCAGAAACATCACTGATTTGCCAGGCTGGCTGTTCAGACAGAGGGGGCTGTGCTGCCCAGTGGCTCAAGCAGCTGACCCTGCTCCCTGCTGAGCCCAGGGGACAGACCCTCCTGACAAGCAGTCCCACCCCTACTCATCCCAGAAGACAGGGCTGCCCTGGTCTTGGCCGCCCCAGGCCAGGAGGACCAACAACCACAAGCTTCCTTTCTGTTCAGAGATACCGGAGGCTGCGGGTGCAGCCTGCAAGCCTGTTTGTGCCCACGTTAACTTCCTAATATTCATGAAAAGCGTGGCACGATGGGCTCGGAGAAACCTGGGTTGGAATACATGCTCTGACACCAAGTCAAAAATCCTTAGCTCACAGTGTTTTGTAATAATTAAGTAACGCACACAAAGTATCCAAATAAATGATGGTGCATTTCATGCAATGAAATCCTACACGGCAGGCAGCTAATAGAAACTAGCTCCAATAGAAACTAGCTCTGGCTGCTAGTCTCAGATGAGGGGGGGAAGAAACACTGCAGGTTCAAGAGATACATTATTATCCTCCTTACCTACCTTTGTAAAACACTTTTAAAACACATGGCCCAACACTGTGTATCATTTGCGAATGCATGGATGCTTGGTAACAGTTCAAAACGCTGAGGGTAAGGATGCAGACCACCAGTATGGGGTCATCGCAAAAAAGTCAGGGAAGGGACAGAGGTGATGGGGGCAGACAGGGTGACTTACTACTGTGTCTGCAAGATCTGGAGCAAAACGCTAATATGAAGCTTCGTGGTACATGGGGCGTATTACGATTTCCCGTGATTCTTGGTTTATTCAAAATGTTACCGCGTGACTCTTACAGAGCTGATGGTTTTCTCGGAGAAAACTTGTTCAGTGTTCTGAACACCAACAACCCCAGGTGGGGAAGGGAACCTGCCGTGTGCCGCCCCCTGGCTTTCAGCACGGCTCTCACCTCGCCCAATCCCAGCAGCCCCGGTGCCGCGTGTAACGATGGCACATGCCTGCGTCACGGCACGCCCTTATGTCATGACACCACTGGCGAGCAGCCCATTTATTTTTCAGAGTGCTCTCAAGCTGTTCAAAGACCACGACTGCTAGACTGTTGATCCTCGGCAGAAGTAGAGGCCAAGTATTATTTTTATTCCAAAGAAATCCGGCCTAGAATCCCACTAGGAACCAAGATAGACGAGAAATCCTCAATGAATGCCAGATTTCAAGAGGGACAGACCAAATGGCTCACCACGAATTTATACGAGGAGGGAAAAGGTACCATTCCCAGTTACGCAAGCTTTGCGGGTCGCTTGCTCGTTACGAGTCATTGATGCAGGCAGACAACAAGGGACCTCTACTGATGAGGTTGGCACTGGCCACACATGGCCCATGGCCACCAGAGTTGGCAGCCTGCCCGCTGCCAGCTGCCGACTCAGGACGGAGCCAGAACCCCCATTCTGTGCAGCACCTCCCAGATCTGTACACCAGAGGAGGTGGGGTGTCTGGGAAGGCGGTTTACGTTACTCGTTTTCAGGACAGATCCAAACCTCCCCGAGCTCCAGCACTCAGTGACTGAAGCCATACTGGACGCAGGGCTGTGGTGGCAGCTGGGTGCTCCGAGTCACCACCCAGACACTGAAGATCTGTGCACTGACCAGCCGTGATGTTCCATTTTCTTTACTTTGAGACAAACTTATCTGGATGCAAATCTCCACTTGGGTAAGAGCTGCTCTGGGCAGAAAGCGACCGATGCCAGGCAGGGCCGGGACGGTCAGGACGTGACAAATGTCACCAGGCCGGGACTGCTCATCTTTCAGGTGGCCAAACACTAAGCAGTGGATGAGCCCAGACTTGTTCTGGTTTGGCTTTTGGCCGACCTGGAGTGGTCTGACAGGCGTGTTTGATCCCGACACGCTGTACTCCTATAGTTGACGTTTCCTCTTTGATAAAACGTCGGGCATTTTTGCCTTGACCTGCTGACACACATATTTCAGGATGTTGGTTTTAGGGTCTTAAAGGGCATATATGAAGAGGTCACTAGCCAAAGCGCAGACTTCGCTATGCAAGGGCGCGGTGGCCTGGGTCGGCACTGACCCTGGTGGGAGCTGGCGGGCACGGGAGACCTGGGCCCGCTGCTCGGAGGAGGGCGCTGACCTGTGCCAGGCACTGTTACAGACACTTCACCTCTATCTACCCTCTGCCCTCACCGCAGCTCTGGATGGCAGAAAGATGTCTATTCTCACCATTATCAAAAAGCTGAGGCAGACTAATAAACTTTCACTTTAAATAAATAAACAAATAAATAAAAGCTCTCGGACACAGAGAGGTTAAGTAACTTGCCAAGGTCACACAGCAGTAACTGGCATAAAAACCAGGTTTAAAACTCAGGCAGTCTGGCTCGGGAGTCCCCTACTTTTAACCCCACACCATATCGCCTCGTAGGAGCCGAGATGTCAAGTGCAGACCGGGGCTGAAAACTCTACTATTTATCAGGTTTATAGATTTCCTCGAACCAGTTGTTTTCAATCAGGTTTAACCTGTGAACCGGCTTGGAGCCCAAGGAAATTGAAAAACGAGGACAAAAACGTGATGAGAGGAAGCGAGACCCCAGGTAATTACTTCTGGGAAGCTCAGGGCTGACGTGCACAGGGGGAAGAGCGGAGGGACGCCCTCACAGCTGGGGCAGGCAGGTTGCCACCCCCAGGTACCCGGTCCAGTCCGTCCGTGGGAAGGAAAGACAGCCTAAGAAGACCTCCTCAGCCAGAGCTGGAGGCCAGGAGGGCATAGGCGTGTGGCTGACGTGCACCTGGACGCTGCGAGCCAGGGTCGGGAGCTAGCCATGTGCTCTCTGCGCTCGGCATGGAATGTGGAGGAGGGAAGGGCGGCGCTGACAAGCAGGGGAAAGGTTGAAACGAGTGAGACACTCCGCAGATAAATTCGAAAAGAATGTACGAGGGCAGAGAGCACACGTCACGTTGGGAAAGGCTGAGAAGCCAAGTTCGCCACCAGCACGTGAACCAGCTCCTCCACTCTCTGACAGCAGAGCCGGGGTTGCAGGGAGGCTGCACCCGGGATGACAGCCCTGAGCCCCCGTGCCCGGAATTCACCGGCTGGGTGTGTGACAAGACATCTTTCCTAAGGTGACCAAGTCAACATTTTTAAAAACTCAAAACCCGACCTTTTTGCTATTTCTTATTTAGTTAACCAAGATGTATTTATCTTATATCAGTAGAAATACTGTTTGGGGAACTGTGTCCATAAACTTGATACAAGTTTTATAAAATGTATATACAACACGTCCAAACACACACCCATTCACGGGCACCAAGTAGATGCTGCTTGTTACACAGAAGTTTTACAAGTCGGTTTTTCCCCCGACTACAGCAAGGATCAGATCTTTCAGAAGGTGCTTCTGCTTGTTTGTCCTAAGTCTGATGACCAGCGTCACAATGGAGCTGATCACAGGATCCCATGTCACAAACTCAGGCTTAAAGCCTACTTTTTAGCTTTTCTAAAGATTCCTGACGGAAAGAAAGAAGAACCTTACTTTCCACTCGCACGGCCCTTTTAAACAATTGGTAGGTTCTGTTCGTCATGGCAAGTTTTGTTTTGTTTTACATTTTTAAAAGTTTTGTTTAGAAAATTACATTTAAAGGGGTGGCATTGATCAATAAGAATACATAGATTTCAGGTCAACGTTTCCGTAGCATCTGAATTGTTGGTTGTGTCGTGTGCCAATCACACAAACAGTTTTCCTGAAGAAATGAAACTGGAGGAACAGAAACAACGAAACTGCCGGCGTACCTCAAAAGCACGGCTATGTGGGAATTTATGGATGCGTCTGGCGCCGCAGGAGCTCGGTGTAAGAAAGTCCTTACGCAAATCTGACAAACAGTTTTATGCCCTGCTGCTGTCTGTCGACTAATAAATGCCAGGAACGGGAACTGCAGAGGGCTTCATACACTGTCTCCTCTCAGTCCCTGTGGGTACAAAGAGGGCATAAAATACAGCCGTCGGGTGCAGCAGAAATCCACTCCTAAGAGCTGTCATTTCTAAATTAGAGGTTGGAACACAGAATGCAATAGTATTACGCCTCAGCACCCTACATTTTAAAAACTATACGCTGTAATAACATAACGGGGGGACCAGAAGGGGACCGGCAAGACGAGTCAGTTAAGAACATCAGATGACTCAGCACCCTGATGACAGGCAGGAGAGCAGATTTTAGACCAGTGGTTCTTCACCTGGGTTCTATGGAACCCTTCGGGGTTGGATGTGTCGGTCTCAGGGGTTCGGAGAAGCCTCTGCCGCGGAGGCCAGAATAAAGTAATACCGTCATTTGTTGTGAGTTCATGCACTTTGTTGGTTTTGTTCTTTGAGCAAGGGGATGTTCATGCACGGCTCATTTTGTGCACCAGTAAAAAAACATATACCTATGTCTTGAATTTGGAAAAAGAAATAATATTTTATTTATCACTAAAGAAGGGTTCGGTGAATGCGCATGTGAACCTGGTGGGTTCGGTACCTCAGAGAAGGTTAAGAACCACTGATCTAGACATTACACAGAGGGAACTGTGACCATAACTGTTCGGGAATTAGCAGCTGTGACGAGCACCCTAAAAGGCAGGACGTGCTGAAGAGAAGTCGTCGATGTGACTGTACAGTCACCCCCCTTGTCTGCGGGGGACACGCCCCCAGGCCCCAGTGGGCGCCCGAAACTGAGGATGGTACCGAACTCTGTACATTCTGCTTTTCTCCTGTACGTACACCCCTGTGATCAAGTTAAATTTATAAATTAGGCACAGGAAGAGATTCACAATAATAAATAGAACAATTATCACAATACACTGCAGAAGTAATGTGAACGTAGTCCCTCCCTCTCTCTCTCTCTCTCTCTCAAAACACCTCATTGTCCTGTTCTCATTCTTCTTGTGATGCTGTGACCGGGGACAGTGCCTATGTGATGACAGAGTAGAGTGCGGGAATGATGTGGGCGCGGCGACGCCCCGTTAGGTGGCTGTAAGGGCTACGAGGACACAAGCGCTGTGATACCACGACGGTCCACGTGACCACTGGGACAGCTGCTAAGTGACCAGGGGGCAGGGAGCGTGTACATACAGTGTGGACACGGGGATGATTCACATTGCGGGGGACTGAGCAGGACGGCCCGAGACTTCATTACGCTGCTCAGGACCCACGGGCAATTTTAAAATCCGTGAGTTATTTCTCAAATTTTCACTTTCACATTTTCAGACGGGGGGTTGACCGCAGGTAACTGGAACTGCGGAAAGCAAAACCATGGACGGGGAGGGGTTTATTGCCCTGTCCTCCCCAAAATACCTGCTAATTTACTGAGGTCAGATTTCACCAACGAGGGTCATCGGCAGCCTGGCCTCTTGTGGCAGGTGGTCCCTAATGAAGATCAGAGCATACTGAGGGGACACGATGCAAAGAACAGTGGTGGCCGTCACCTCAGAGTAAATTCATCATGGCTGCACCACGTATTGGTTTATAGCAACCATAAATCGAGAACATATTCCAAATCAACATGGCACAGAGACCATAATCATTCCTCAGTCTCAGATCTTTCAAGTATCAAAAAATGTGTTTTCCGTGAATACACACAGAAGAGGGAATTTTCCGGTCCTGTATCACAATACTCACATAGTGGTGACTGTCCCTCCTTCCACTTAGAAATGAAATAACATAGCTGAGTTTCATTCCAAACCACTTCTACTGCTTTTGCAAAATGGAGCCCTATAAAACTCTGATCAAAACAAGGAGGGGCAAGGGTAGAAGTAGATCATTTAAAATTTCAAAAATCACCGCCAGTAAGCACAATGAAGAACATCCTCAAGCTTTCTAATCAAAAGAAGAGGAAATTAAAATAACTGCAAGGCGCTGTTCCATCTATAAAGTGGAATGTAAACCAGTGCTAAGGGCCGTGGCAACCCTCAGCCGAAGAGGAGTGCCAGGGGAGTGTACTCCACCTCGCTGATCATCAGAACAGCGCAAGTCAAACGAGAAGCAGCCACAAATCACCAAATTCATGACACTTGAAATCCGGCAATGGCAGAGAAAAGAAAGAGTGGGAACACTCCCAGCCTGCCAGTGGAAACAGAAATTGGTGAACCTCTTTGGAGAGCTACTTGACAGGGTTCCCCCTAAAGCCCAGGACGCCCACTGTTGGCCACCTAGCAATTCCGCTCCTTCCCGACGTGTGCGGGAATTTTCTCGGCAACTTTGCATTTGGAAAAAAATTGAAAACAACCTAACTGGCCAACATGGGGAGACTGAGTGATGAGCAATCATACACTGGGATACTATACAGCAGTTAGCATTAAAGTTAAAGTTAATTGGGTCTAATAGAATACTGAATGTCGTCTGGCCTGTGGTGGCGCAGTGGATAAAAAGCCTCAACCTCGAATGCTGAGGTCGCCGGTTTGAAGCCCTGGGTTTGCCTGGTCGGGACACATATGGAAGTTGATGCTTCCTGCTCTTCACCCCTCTTTCACTCTCTTCCTTTCTCTCTCTCTTCTCTCTCTAAAAATAAATAACTAAATAAAATAAATTTATTTTTTTAAAAACTACAGAAAAATGATTTTAAAAAAAGAATACTGAATGTCAAATGTACTTGGTAAAAATAACAATTTTAAGCCTGTAAAAAAACTTCTATTTTATTCTATAGCTATCAATGCTTATCAATATTTAGGCTGCCTATCATTTACCGGCAGGCATTCATAATACCAACTTCAAATAAGCAGAGAGAGTCCTCCAGTGCTTCTATTACATAAGTTCGGGTCATTATCCTGCACATCTTCTAACGTGTGTCATCCCATTGGACGTGACACTCTCTTGATCAGGTGTTTGTCAGTTGCCTACCATAAAAGCCCTATAAATACTAACTCAATCCAGCTCAGAACATAAATCAACTATCTTGCTACAAACCTCTCTTGTTAACATAAATATGATGCAATTACACACATACTGACACAAAAAGCCTTAAAATTCTACAGTTTATAGCACATATTCTGGTATAAAGAGTGATTACATCAGGGACCATTGTGTTAAATTTCTCTCAACTGCCATTTTCTTTCTCTGTTTCCTGTCTAGCCATTTCCTGTTCTTTAACTCCTTTTTTATATTTAATCTTACTCTGTGGTTGGCATTCTGCTAAGGATTGGGAATATAGGACGGGACAGAAGGTTCCAGCTCTCATTGAGTCTACAAGCTTGCAGAAAATAATTAAACGAGAACCCGCCCCCCCCCCAAAAGCTGTGATGTTTGCTCTGATGGAAAATGACCAAGGTGCTGAGACATTTGAGCTCATGTCTCAAGGCTGCAGTCCAGAAAGGGCAGAAAGGACACTATAGCAAGAAAAGGGATCATTGTTAACACTTAAGTTGATGAGAACATGCAGTGCAAACTGCCCTGCTGCAAATCCAAACCCCAGAGGGAATCAGATCGTTTTAAGAGTAGTCCAATGAATATCAGACCTCTACAGCAGGGGTCCCCAAACTTTTTACACAGGGGGCCAGTTCACTGTCCCTCAGACCATTGGAGGAACGGACTATAAAAAAAACTATGAACAAATACCTATGCACACTGCATAGATCTTATTTTAAACAAAATGGGAACAAATACAATATTTAAAATAAAGAACAAGTAAATTTAATTTTATTAATTTTATTTATTTATTCTTTTATTTTTTTTACATGGACAGAGAGAGAGAGACAGAGAGAGGGATAGATAGGGACAGACAGACAGGAATGGAGAGAGATGAGAAGCATCAATCATTAGTTTTTCGTTGCCGTTGCGACACCTTAGTTGTTCATTGATTGCTTTCTCACATGTGCCTTGACCGTGGGACTTCAGCAGACCGAGCAACCCCCTGCTGGAGCCAGCGACCTTGGGTCCAAGCTGGCGAGCTTTTGCTCAAGCCAGATGGGCCCGCGCTCAAGCTGGTGACCTCGGGGTCTCGAACCTGGGTCTTCCACATCCCAGTCCGATGCTCTATCCATTGCACCACCGCCTGGTCAGGCAGAACAAGTAAATTTAAATCAACAAACTGACCAGTATTTCAATGGGAACTATGGGTGTGGATGCATCCTGTGCTCCTCTCACTGACCACCAATGAAAGAGGTGCCCCTTCCAGAAGTGCGGTGAGGGCTGGATAAATGGCCTCAGGGGGCTGCATGCGGCCCGCGGGCCATAGTTTGGGGACCCCTGCTCTAGAGGAAAATCTACCCTGCTCATCAACATACCTGCTAAGTAGGAATGCTTAAGAGTCGTACTTCATTAATGAAAACCCATCAATCGTATTACTGGCCGCACACCGTTTCTCCTCCAAAATAAGTTCTTTTCTACCTTATCACCACATCCGTGCTCTCCAACAACTTTCTGCAATGGCTTTCAATGAAAAGAATAAACAGAATGATCGGATGAACTGACCATATAAAAACAAATTCTCACTATAAACTTCTCCAAAATCACTCATTCTAAATAGGTTACCAGGGTGTACACAGTAATATAAATTGTCCTTTTGCAATCAGTATGGAAAAAACCCAGGATCATAAATCGGGCATTAATTATAAATAACAGTCATTGTCCTCTGCATTTATCAGAATAATGTCTTATATAAGAATTCCCCTGCTTCAACAATGGCATTGTTTTCATATTTATTTGTTCCTTGGCTTTGCCAAGCTTGTCTTAACGGCCAAGATTCATTGTCGGACCCTCAGTGTAAATATTAATTAAATCTATTCGATGAGCAAAATTCAAAGGCAGCTACTTCTTCACATTGGTCCTATCCAAACGTCTCTCCTCCCACGTAGCAGAAACAGTTTAAAAATGGATCGGCTTCCGTCTCTGCACAGGTTAGGGACGGACAGCTTTCGTCTCTCAACTGGAACACGATCGATCCTCCTCATCTGCCCCGCAGGCACTTCCCCGCTTCCCTCCTCCACCTCTTCCCGCTCTCCACAAACGTCCGGCCACCCCATTCAACTCTTCCCTCCAATTTCCTAAAACCGTTTGAGAGGTTTCTACCTGAAGTTAGTTAGCTTCAAACCAAAATTTCTCTCTGCTATCACACTAACTGCGTTATGGAGTATGGAGTATGTAAATGTATGCCTCTTTCAAAACTGAAATTACAAAATAATCCTACACAACAGAAGGCATTCAAGCACAGCCTCACGTAACAAGAAAAGGTAAGAAGTGCCCGCCGGTGTGA
Organism: Rhynchonycteris naso; assembly: GCA_037038555.1. NCBI lineage: Eukaryota > Metazoa > Chordata > Mammalia > Chiroptera > Emballonuridae > Rhynchonycteris > Rhynchonycteris naso. The sequence continues at coordinate 257,612,524 of CM072999.1, read as the reverse complement.
TGAGTTCTGAAAGCACACTGGGCGTACACCTCAGGAAAGCAGCAGAGATAGGTGATCAGATACTGAAAAACTTTTAAAAATAATTCTTTTGATTAAGCGCATTCCCCAAAAGGGTGATAGCTTAATTTTTTATTATATATAAACTTAATACCTACTCATTGTTTAACAACAACAAAAAAAATCAATATGGATAGAGTGAAGCTGGAAATAAAAGTTCTCTTGTAACCCCCTCCCCGGAGACAACCAGCAGCAATAGGTTGGTGAAGACTCAGATCTCCTTAGCACAGAAACAGTCTACGGGTAAATATCCCTGCGTGTGACTCAATGCACGTGACTTGAACTCAATGTTAAAAACAAACTACTCTCCATAGGCAATCATTTATTCCTGGCAATACTTTAACAAAAAATATTGTGCACTTAACTTTACACAGTGAAGCAAAATTCATTTACAAAGTTGAAAATACAAAAAAAGAACTATTATGTATAACCAGAAGCAAATGGAAATTCTAGGAATAAAAATATAGTTGCTGAAGTTAAAGACTAAGTGGGCAGGTTAAATAGCCAAGTAGGCGGAGATGAAAAGATAATTATTTGGCTGAAGAATTTACCCTATCCACCCAGAAGAAAAGCAAAAACTGAATATATAGAATGAGATCTAACATACATTTAATCAGAGTTTCAGAAAGAAAGAATAAAAAAAAAAATGGGGAAGAGGAAACATGAAAAGAATGATCACTAAAAATGTGACACAACTAATTAAAAATATAGTACAGTGTAGCTTCACAGTCTCCGGGAACAACACAGCACAAGCAGGAGAAAGGAAAACATACCTAGGCAATAAAAATGAAACAACCAAACATCAAAGGCAGCAATGAGGTCATAAAAGCCACTAGAGCAGTGGTTCTTAACCTGGGTTCTATGGAACCCTAGGGGCTTGATGAGTTGGTCTCAGGGGTTCGGAGAAGCCTCTGCCACGGAGGCCAGAATAAAGTAATACCGTCATTTGTTGTGAGTTCATGCACTTTGTTGGTTTTGTTCTTTGAGCAAGGTGATGTTCATGCACGGCTCATTTTGTGCACCAGTAAAAAAACATATACCTATGTCTTGAATTTGGAAAAAATAAATCCTATTTTATTTATCACTAAAGAAGGGTTTGGTGAATGCGCATATGAAACTGGTGGGTTCGGTACCTCAAAAAAGGTTAAAAACCACTGAACTAGAGAGAAAATACATATCTCCTTATAAAGGAATGTCAGGATGACAGAATTCTCAGCGACACCAGTGGAAACCAGAGAACAATACAGTAAAACTTTAAGAAGAGAAAATGAAGCTGTCAGCCTAGAACTGTGTCCTCTGTAAAAGTTCCCTTCAAAAAAAAAAGTGAGCCTGACCAGGCAGTGGCACAGTGGATAGAGCGTCGGACTGGGATGCGGAAGACCCAGGTTCAAGACCCCCGAGGTCGCCAGCTTGAGCGCGGGCCCATATGGCTTGAGCTAAAGCTCACCAGCTTGGACCCAAGGTCGCTGGCTCCAGCAAGGGGTGGCTCGGTCTGCTGAAGGCCCACGGTCAAGGCACATGTGAGAAAGCAATCAATGAACAACTAAGGTGTCGCAACGAAAAACTGATGATTGATGCTTCTCACCTCTCTCCTTTCCTGTCTGTCTGTCCCTATCTATCCCTCTCTCTGACTCTCTATCCCTGTAAAAAAAAAAACAAAAAAAACCCAACAATAGGTAAAACAACCCAATTAAGAAATATCTAGAAAAAGATTCAAATAGATAGCTCACCAAAGAGGATAGATAGATGGCAAATTAACATATGAGAAGGTGCTCGACATCGTAAGTCATTCGAGAATTGCAAATTAAAACAACAACGTGACACCACTGCACACATATCAGAATGGCTGAAATCTAAAATGCTGCCAACACCAAGTGCTGACAAAGCCGCAGAGCAACACGAACTCTCACTCACTGGTGCTGGAAATGCAAAGACGTGGAGCCACTTAAGGAAGACAGTTGGGCAAGTGTTTTTACCAAGTCAAACCGAGTCTTACCGTATGATCCCGCAACTATGCTCCTAGGCTGATTTGAAAACCCACGTCCGCACAAAAACTTGCAAACTTTTGTTTATTCATCATTGCCTAAAGCTGGAAGTCAAAGATCCCCCAATGGGTGGATGAATAAAATAAATGGGTACACCCTACAGTGGAACGGTACTCAGCAATGAACAGGACACGGGAGCGTGGTACACGCCTGTTACTAAGTCAAGGATACATCTGCGTGATCGCAGTCATTTCACAGTCTAGAAAAGGAGAGACTATGGAAAGGCAGTTAAAAGATCAGTGGTTGCCAGAGGTGGCAGGGGAGGAGGAATGAGCGGGTGACACACAGGGCATTTTCGGGGCAGGGAAACCATTTACAGTATTGGAAAGGTCGACACTTGAAGTGCGTTTGTCCAGAACCGTAGAACTTTACAGCACAAATGAAGCTAATGTTGGGAAGCTTTCAAAAAATCATCCAGGTGGTGGTGGAACCCCAAGATGGAATACCGAATGTGACAAGACAAGCCATCTCACTGAGAGGTGCGAGGAGAGTCCTGAGTCACTCTGGAAAGGAGTGGGCTCCCTATAATTTAAGGCAAAGAAAAAATACACGACCACTAGATCCCAGCTGATAACATTTCCCACGGGGCACAGGTCGACAGTCACAATCTTGCTGCGCGCAGATGGTAGAATTGAACAATTAACGGCTGGCAGACCGGGGAAGGGAGGCGGGGGGTCTCCCCGGCAGAGTGGGAGTTCACACGTAAGCCAGGGGAGGAGACCAGAATGACCCGCGTGTGAACAGGTGATAGTGGGAGACGAGTGACCTCATGCTTAGCGTCACTTACCTGTGCAGATAATTATGGGGGCGTGTGCATAGTCACGTCCCTGCTGTTACAACCGGAAGGGCCTAAAGACAATGACACCCCGGGGCCCACAAGCATTCCTACACCCAAATCTCGGTTTCTAACACCATTCTGCAATTGAAGAAAGTGGATTCCTTAGAGAAAAGACCAATTCTAGAAACGGGCAGGGAACGCCCAAGTGAGTCTGGAGCATCCTATCCTGCCAGAACGTAAGTTAATGCTTTAAAAAAAAAAAATGTCCACAGTGCTGAGGGGGTGTGAAAGGCACCCCACGGGGACCAGATGGAAAAACTCCCGCCGGCCGAAGCCGGGGCACGTGAGTACCACAACAAGTTCTGTAGTCTTGAACTAGACCCAGGGTATGAAATATGTATCCGTGAGTGCACACTGGTATCGGTAGCTGAGTGAATAAACAAAAGTGAGGAGAGAGAACACCAAATAATTGATATTGCCCCTCGGCCCTCAAGGAGGTGAGGCGGAACTCAGTCCTTCCAGGTGGACTGCACATAGAGGTCAGCAGGAAATCAGGGGGGAGGGGGGGAATCATGTAATAAAACTGGTCAAAATACTTGATTTGTAAGACGCGAGGGTGGGGCTGATGGCAAGGACGCGTGACTTACGCAGTCCTTAGACACAGCGCACACCATCACTTTGCGATGCGTCTGGCCCCCACAAAGCCTGGCGGTTCCAGATAAGTCAGCATGCACAAGGGCCACCCACAGAGCGGAGCAGCCTGGAGACAGGGACGTCCCAGGGAGGGGCTCCTGCACGGAGCCCGTCAATAATTCAGAGAGTGCTGCAGAAGGATCAGCTTATACAATGATGATTAAAAATGGTGGCGATTCTTAAATGCATTTGAATAGCTCCTGTGTTTGCTTTCACTTCAGATATGGTTTCCACTTTTCTCTACAATTATTGATCATTGCAAAACTCGAGTACAAGGGGAAGGATGGATCCTGGCGCGAGCTGAGAGAAGGCAACGGGAAAGGTGAAGACAGGCGGGGGCTTCCGACTGCGGAAAACTGGCCGACGGCAGAATGAACCCTGTGACCGCGGACGGCTGAGCCCGCGTGCAGAGCCACTTCAGAGAGGCCCGCGGAGGCCGAGAACACAGCGACAATAGAAGGGACAGCAGAAGGAATGCGAGTATGAGGATCAGAGGACAGCTCTCCCACGTGCGACACAGAATTTCCAAGCAGGAAACGGTTCCTGCCGTCAGAATGGTCCCGTTTTAACAAATGTGTTGAATTCCGTGAGTCCCTGGGACCTTCATTCTGGTCTGGTGCACGCTGTGGATACAACTGTTTCACCTCCGAAGTCATGAACCCAATTCACAGGGAATCAAACAGAACATGGAGAACTTATTAAGATGCTTCCCACGCGGGTGTTACAACACAAATTTAAATACGAATAGATTGCTCTAAGACAGTGGTTCTTAACCTTTTTTGAGGTACCAAACCCACCAGTTTCATATGTGCATTCACCGAACCCTTCTTTAGTGATAAATAATATATGATTTTTTTTTTCCAAATTCAAGACATAGGTATATGTTTTTTTACTGGTGTACAAAATGAGCCGTGCATGAACATCACCTTGCTCGAAGAACAAAACCAACAAAGTGCATGAACTCACAACAAATTACGGTATTTATTCTGGCCTCCACAGCAGAGGCTTCTCCAAACCCCTGAGACGGACTCATCGAACCCCTAGGGTTCAATAGGACCCAGGTGAAGAACCACTGCTCTAAGATCTCGGCCAGTCTATCAACAGAAGTGAAGAACGAATATATTGGTATTTTGGTTGTTGATATGACTAAATGTTTTTAACAAGACATGTTATTTACACCAGGTCAGTTTTCAGACTGAATTAAACGCATTGAGAACTCTCAAAATTGACAAGACGTCACACAACACGAGGAGCCCATGTTTACTTGGCTTCCACGTAAACTGAATTAAAATGTACGTCACCAGTGCCTTGAAGGACAAGAAAGAAGGCATTGTATTATTCTGAAGCAGTGAGAAAAAGAGCTGAAGTTAATTACATTGTTAAGTGGCAAGGTGTGAAAAGGGACACCCTTCAAAAACCATCAGACTAACGGCCAGATCTGGCCCATGTTTACATGAGTACTTGGAAAACTTTCAGAACTAGAGGACTGGTACGACATAGTCATCCAGAACAGCTCAGGGAGAATTAATCAAAACAAGATGAAACTCGTATACAATAAACCGAGAAATCAAACACAAACCAGACATCAAATAAAACTGCTGCTTCAGATTTGACAACACTCAATTGCTTTGCGTACATTATACGTGGTCCTTGAAGACAGAAAACCAATTTTCTATGCAGAAAGCCAATTTCTAACTTCTTTTACCAACATTCGTCCAGAACTAAGGCACACACAGGAGTCGCTCAGATGTGGTCTCGGCTTTTTCGACAGAGTGGACGGAGCTCTGGACAGCCGGACCCCACACCACACAGCGGCAGCCAGTGGACGACAGACACGTGACTGTGAGGGGAGACGAGAAAGTGTCAAACACGTCAGGATCACAGGTAAGCATTTAAAACATTCCAGACGCAAGCTCGCCCCTAAATACCACCAGGAAAAGCCACCTCCCATCACTCAAGTTGCTGAAAACTTCAGGGTCTGCAGCAGTTACACCTTCTTTTGGGGTTTCTCTTACACTAGATACCATATTCTAAATGCCCGTGACCAACTGGATATTCCTAAGGACAGTGAGTGAGGTGGTCCGCCCAGTATAAAGCAGTGAGACCCTGTAGTCGTATGACAACATTGCCAAGTACGACATTTTAACAACTCAAAAATATACTTTCTACCACGAGGAACACCTGAACACAAGCAAAACACACAAAGTTTACTTCAAAAGTTAGTCAAGCCTGACTAGGCAGTGGCGCAGTGGATAGAGCGTTGGACTGGGATGCGGAAGACCCAGGTTCGAGACCCCGAGCTCACCAGCTTGAGCGTGGGCCCATCTGGCTTGAGCAAAAGCTCGCCAGCGTGGACCCAAGGTCGCTGGCTCCAGCAAGGGGTTGCTCGGTCTGCTGAAGGCCCGCGGTCAAGGCACATGTGAGAAAGCAATCAATGAACAACTAAGGTGTCATAATGGCAATGAAAAACTAATGATTGATGCTTCTCACCTCTCTCCATTCCTGTCTGTCTGTCCCTATCTATCCCTCTTTCTGACTCTCTCTCTGTCCCTGTAAAAAAATTAAAAAAATAATAAAAAGTTAGTCAAGGCTGCACAAGGCCCTGGCCAGGTAGCTCAGTTGGTTAGAGTGTCATCCCCATATGCCAAGGTTGCAGGTTCGATCCCCGGTCAGGGCACATACAGGAATCAACCAAGGGGTGCATGAGTAAGTGAAACGACAAATCAATGTTTCTTTCTCTGTATCTCTCTCTCCCTCCCTTCCCCTCTCTCTAAAATCAATCAATAATTTTAAAAAGATTACACAAAAGGCCACATAGTGTATAATTAATTCCATTTATATGAAATGTCGAAAACAGGTAAACCCCCAGAGACAGAAAGTAGAAGAGTGGTTTCCGGGCTGGGAGGGGAGGGGCGGGGGTGGGGTTCACTGCTAACAGGTGTGGGCTTCCTTTGGGGGCTAGGAAACAAAGTTAGGTAGCGGGGACAGCTACACCGCTCTGTGAATACCCTTAAACAGGACGCTGGATTATACACTTTTTAAAAGGGTATATGTCAAAAAATAAAAGTAAATAAAAGGGTATATTTCATATGTGAATTATTTTTAAGTATTTTAATATTTTAAAAATTAAGGATGGCTGACTATGCCACTTTAACCACATTTTAAAAAATAACTTTAGACTAGTTTACTATATAAAATTTCAGTTTGGACATATATGTAGGGTTTCAACTTACTAAGTACAGTTGAAAATGCAGGGAATTGTTGCAATATGAGACAAATTATCTGAAATGAGCAACGGAATTAACAGATTATTACTCTGACATCAAGAAGCCAATTGTCAATGGAAGGAATTAAAAGCAGGGTGGATGACGCTGAGGATCGAATAAGCGAGATAGAGGACACAATAAACAAAGGCACAGAAGCAGAGAAGAAAAAGGAAAAGAGACTTAAAAAATGTGAGGAAACTCTAAGGGAGCTTTGTGACAACATGAAGAGAAACAACATTCGCATCATAGGGGTGCCTGAAGAAGAGGAGAGAGGACAGGAAATGGAAACTTTGTTCAATCAAATCATAGCAGAAAACTTTCCTAAATTAAGTCTGGGAAACACTCCACACATTCAAGAAGCACACAGAACTCCATTAAAGAGAAACCCAAAAAGATCTACACCAAGACACATCATAGTTAAAATACCAAAGCTAATGGATAAAGAAAAAAATTTAAAAGCTGCTAGAGATAAAAAGACTATCACCTACAAAGGAGCCCCCATAAGGATGACATCGGACTTCTCAACAGAAACACTTGAGGCCAGAAGGGAATGGCAAGAAATAATCAAAGTAATGCAGAACAAGAACCTACAACCAAGACTACTTTATCCAGCAAGGCTAACGTTTAAAATTGAAGGAGAAATAAAGAGCTTCCCAGAAAAAGAAAGCCTGAAGGAATTCATAAAAACCAAACCAATTCTGCAAGAGATACTAAGGGGCCTCTTGTGAACAGTTTAAAGGGAGGAATGAATAGAGCAAAAGAAGAATACAGCTTTAAAGAATAAAATGGCAATAAACAACTACATATCAATAATAACCTTAAATGTAAATGGATTAAATGATCCAATCAAAAGACATAGGGTAGCTGTATGGATAAAGAAACAGGACCCATACATATGCTGTCTACAAGAGACACACTTTAAAACAAAAGATGCTCATAGACTGAAGGTAAAAGGATGGAAAAAAATATTTCATGCAAATGGAAATGAAAAAAAAGCAGGGGTAGCAATACTTATATCAGACAAAATGGACTTTAAAACAAAGGCTGTAGTAAGAGATAAAGGAGGACACTACATAATGATAAAGGGAACAATTCAACAGGAAGATATAACTATTGTAAATATCTATGCACCAAATATAGGAGCCCCGACATACATAAAGCAGACTTTGATGGATATAAAGGGCGAGATTAACAGCAATACTATCATAGTAGGGGATTTCAATACCCCTCTAACAACACTGGATAGATCCTCAAGAAAGAAAATTAATAAAGAAACAGCAGACTTAAAGGAGACACTAGATCAACTTGATTTAATAGATATCTTCAGAACTTTTCACCCTAAAGCAGTAGAATATACATTCTTCTCAAGCGCTCATGGTACGTTTTCTAGGATAGACCACATGTTAGGACACAAAAATGGTCTCAATAAATTTAAGAAGATTGAAATCATAGCAAGCATTTTCTCTGATCACAATGCCATGAAACTAGAAATTAATCACAAAAGAAAAACTGAAAAATACTCAAACACTTGGAAACTAAATAGCATGTTATTAAATAATGAATGGATTAACAATGAGATCAAAGAAGAAATAAAAAAGTTTCTAGAAACAAATGATAATGAGCATACATCAACTCAAAATTTATGGGACACAGCAAAAGCAGTTCTGAGAGGGAAGTTTATTGCACTACAGGCATATCATAAGAAGCTAGAAAAAGCTCAAATAAGCAACCTGACCCTGCATCTAAAAGAACTAGAAAAACAACAACAAATAAAACCCAAGACAAGTAGAAGGAAGGAAATAATAAAGGTCAGAGCAGAAATAAAGGACATAGAGGCTAAGGAAACAATACAGAGGATCAATGAAACCAGAAGCTGGTTCTTTGAAAAGGTAAACAAGATTGATGAACCTTTAACTAGACTCACCAAGAAAAAAAGAGAGAGGAGTCAAATAAATAAAATTAGAAAGGACAGTGGAGAAATAACAACTGACACAACAGAAATACAAAGCATTGTAAGAAAATACTATGAAGAACTATATGCCAAAAAATTAGACAATCTTGGTGAAATGGACAAATTTCTTGAATCATATAACCTTCCAAAAATCAATCTGGAAGAATCAGAACACCTAAACAGACCAATTACAACAAATGAGATCGAAACAGTTATCAAAAAACTCCCAAAAAAGAAAAGTCCTGGGCCTGATGGCTTCACAAATGAATTCTATCAAAAATTCAAAGAAGAACTAACTCCTATTCTCCTCAAGCTATTTCAAAAAATTCAAGAGGAAGGAAGACTTCCAAACTCCTTTTATGAGGCGAGCATAATTATGATCCCAAAACCGGGCAAAGATAACACAAAGAAAGAAAATTATAGGCCTATATCCCTGATGAATTTAGACGCTAAAATTCTCAACAAAATATTAGCCAACCGGATCCAGCAATATATGAAAAAAATCATATACCACGATCAAGTGGGATTTATTCTGGAGAGGCAAAGCTGGTTCAATATTCGCAAATCAATCAATGTGATTCACCACATAAACAAAAGGAAGGACAAAAATCACATGATAATTTCAATAGATGCAGAAAAGGCATTTGATAAAATCCAGCACCCATTCATGCTCAAAACTCTCAGTAAAGTGGGAATACAGGGATCATTCCTTAACATGATAAAGGCCATCTACGATAAACCGACAGCAAACATCATACTAAATGGACAAAGATTAAAAGCAATCCCCTTAAGATCAGGAACCAGGCAGGGTTGCCCACTTTCACCACTCTTATTCAACATAGTTCTGGAAGTCCTAGCTACAGCAATCAGACAAGAAGAAGAAATAAAAGGCATACAAATTGGAAAAGAAGAAGTAAAACTGTCATTATTTGCAGATGATATGATATTGTATATTGAAAACCCTAAAGTCTCAGTCAAAAAACTACTGGACCTTATAAATGATTTCAGCAAGGTGGCAGGATATAAAATTAATACTCAGAAATCAGAGGCATTTCTATACACCAACAATGAAATATCAGCAAAAGAAATTAAGGAAGCAATCCCCTTCACTATTGCAGCCAAAAAAATAAAGTACCTAGGAGTAAATTTAACCAAGGAGGTTAAGGACTTGTACTCGGAAAATTATAGAACATTGATAAAAGAAATCAAGGAAGATACAAACAAGTGGAAGCATATACCGTGCTCATGGCTAGGAAGAATAAACATCATTAAAATGTCTATATTACCCAAAGCAATTTATAAATTCAATGCAATACCAATTAAAATACCAATGACATACTTCAAAGATATAGAACACATATTCCAAAAATTTATATGGAACCAAAAAAGAACACGAATAGCCTCAGCAATCTTAAAAAGAAAAAATAAAGCAGGAGGTATCACTCTTCCTGATATCAAGGTTTACTATAAGGCCATTATACTCAAGACAGCCTGGTACTGGCATAAGAACAGGCACATAGATCAATGGAACAGAACAGAGAACCCAGAAATAAACCCACAGCTTTATGGACAACTGATATTTGACAAAGGAGGAAAGAACATACAATGGAGTAAAGACAGCCTCTTTAACAAATGGTGTTGGGAAAATTGGACATCTACCTGCAAAAAAATGAAACTAGACCATCAACTTACACCATTCACAAAAACAAACTCAAAATGGATAAAAGACTTAAATGTAAGCTGTGAAACCATAAACATCTTAGAAGAAAACATAGGCAGCAAGCTCTCTGACATCTGTAGCAGCAGTATATTTGCCGATTTATCTCCACGGGCAACTGAAATAAAAGGCAAGATAAACAAATGGGACTATATCAAACTAAAAAGTTTTTGCACAGCTAAAGACAATAGGAACAGAATGAAAAGACAAACCACACAATGGGAGAACATATTCGACAGCACATCTGATAAGGGGTTAATAACTAAAATTTATAAAGAACTTATAAAACTCAACACCAGGAAGACAAACAACCCAATCAAAAAATGGGCAAAAGAAATGAAGAGAAATTTCTCCAAAGAGGACATACAGATGGCCAATAGGCATATGAAAAAATGCTCAACATCACTAATCATTAGAGAAATGCAAATTAAAACCACAATGAGATATCACCTCACACCAGTCAGAATGGCACTTATCAGCAAAACAACACAGAATAAGTGCTGGCGAGGATGTGGAGAAAAGGGAACCCTTCTGCACTGCTGGTGGGAATGCAGACTGGTGCAGCCACTGTGGAAAACAGTTTGGAGATTCCTCAGAAAATTAAAAATCGAACTGCCTTTTGACCCAGCTATCCCACTTTTAGGAATATACCCTAAGAACACCATAGCACTGTTCGAAAAGAAGAAATGCGCCCCCATGTTCGTGGCAGCATTGTTCACAATAGCGAAGATCTGGAACCAGCCCAAGTGTCCGTCAGAAGACGAGTGGATTAAAAAGCTATGGTACATAAATACTATGGAATACTACTCAGCCATAAGAAACGATGACATCGGATCATTTATAACAAAATGGATGTACCTTGATAACATTATACGGAGTGAAATAAGTAAATCAGAAAAAAAGAAAAACTGAGAACAGCACGATTACATACATAGGTGGGACATGAAAGTGAGAGTATGAGACATGGACAAGAGAGTGGTGGTTTTGGGATGGGGGGAGGGAGGGAAGAGTGGGATAGGGAGGAGGGGAGGGACTCAGGGAAAACCAGATTGAAGGTGACAGAGGACAATTTGACTTCTGGTGATGGGTATGCAACACAATTGAATGATAAAATAACCTGGAGATGTTTTCATTGTACATATGTACCCTGATTTATTGGTGTCACCCCATTAGAATTAATAATAATAAAATATATATATAAAAAAGAAGCCAATTGTAAGAGAAAATTTATTTTCAGATATCAATAAAAGCGGTAATTAAAGGGAAGGGATAAATTTCTAATGAAATGAATAGGCCCTTGGATTTTCTTGATAATCCATTTAATGAAGAGAAGTGATTGATTCCCATGAACACACTGGGGAAAATACTAAATTGTTAGCTGAATTTTAATTTAAAAAAAACACAAAACTTAAAGATAAACTGAAACTCATAGTTGCCACCAAGGTAAAGACATTGACAGCAAACCGGTAATAAGTGTCCTTGATGCAGTATTTACGGTTAACCTAGCCCAAGAGAAAGGGAGAAACCCCCCAGGAGGGAAGCCGAACAGTCGGACATTTCAGCCAATTTGACAGAAAAATCCTGAATGCGTAGATGGCATTACCAGTAGTGAGCTGCAAAGCTGAAACTCTTCTAAGCCATTTCCAAAAACTCAATCAAGCAAAGACTTCTGTCTTTTCTCGATAGCTGCAGGGGAAGGCAGTATATTGAACCCCTGCTGCTTTCCTGGGGTTTTACAACATTTCTGTTTGTCAGCTATTTGCATCTTTTATTAGTTGCACTCTGTCACTCTAAATCAATGTACACTTTCATAACCAGTTTTGTGTTTATGACTTGCATCCTTTTCCTTAAAGAAGGCTCCCCAAATTGCTTTAGAACCCACAAAACCCTGGTCTACCCCTGACTGGGATTTAAGTTACTGGCAAGCCTCTAGCTTCTTACCACGCTGCATACTGTTTGGGAGAAAGAGCTGGACTCTAACGTGCGACTGGCAGCTGAGAACAGGGGACAATCCACGGGGACCTAGCGCAGCGGTCACGCACTCACCCATCACAGTGTCCAAGGCCGTCTGGGGGTCAGGCTCTTCTCCAGGGACGCTACAGACATGGAGTTCCAGTTCCCGCGGGCAGAGACAAGGAGCTGCCCTCAGGCGGTGAAGGAAGGGACACGGATTATCACAGAGTGGCACATGACGACCGTGGGCAAAGGAATGGATCCTGCTGAGGAAGCTGCCCCGGGGCAGGGCGTCTACAGGACAGGGGGGGTCTTCAGTGAGGGAGCAGCGGGATGAAGAGAGGAGCTCCACCCACACCCCAGGCAGAGGGGGCAGGGATGCTGGCACTTCAGTGGACATGGGTTGGGGGGGCCGCTTAGTGCTGGGGTCCACCATTCAGCAACGTGCCTCCAGGGTGGGTACCAACTGTCCCTGAGCAGCAACAAGGGTTGTGTCCTAACAATCACAAGCGGCAATTGCCAAGACAATGAGACTGGGATGGCACCATGGTTCTGCCCCTTTCCAGCTACCTTTAACATCTTTCCTCCTCACTGCCCCCCCAAAAAATGGGGGAGCTGGGTTACAGCATGAGAAGCCATCTGGTGCTTGGTACAGGGCTCAGCACAGCACTCAGGAAGCAGCAAGGGCTCGCACGTGGCCCTTCCCGCCCCTCCTGCGGCCTGTTAGTGCCTTCCGCTGGCATCTGGGATCCTCCTTCACTCATCCAGGGCTTGAATTTTGCCCCAGACTCAACCCTCATAAGTAGCCGGCATCCCCAAGGCCCTCAGACACCTGCCCGACACTGCCACCTGCTACCTAGCTTAGCTTTGCTCTAGCCAGGTTAATCTGCTGCTGGGCAGCCTGGCTGACCTGGACGGCTGGTGTGCAGGACCTGTCCCGCCGTTTCATTCTGTCGCACCGAGTCTGTGTACCCTGGGCTGACCCACCTCGCAGAGAGCCTGGCCTCTTTAGCGATACCTGGTACCCAAGTGGATCAGATTGTTTCCTGCCGCCTCCCTTAGCTCTGACGAGCCTTTGAACAGCGATGGCTGACTTCTAATTTACTGTGGGAAAGGGAACCAGAGAGCCATGCTTATAAATACAAACATATATGTGTATTAAATAATAACCATACAGGATCTGAGCTGGGGGATAGAAGTACAGCTTTGGGTTCTATTTCACGACAACTGACCCTTACAAGGTCTCTCTCTGTTACCTCCACGCAGAAGGCCACATTCCGAGGTGAGCTTGCCACAGGGACCCACCACCAAAAGCTGACATCTCACATTAGCTCTTAAGTTTCTAACACCCACTGTCTGCACGAGTTTTCACAAACATTTTAACAGGTACCCTGGCTGGTTTGGCTCAGTGATAGAGCGTCAGCCCGGCGTGTGGATGTCCCAGGTTTGATTCCCAGTCAGGACACATAGGAGAAATGCCCATCTGCTTCTCCACCTTTCCCTCTCCCTTCTCTCTCTCTCTTCCCCTCTTGCAGCCATGGCTCTATTGGAGCAAGTTGGCCCCTGGAACTGAGGATGGCTCCATGGCCTCCACCTCAGATACTAAAAAAAAAAAAAAGGCCCCAGTTGCAATGGAGATAGGTAGAGCATCGTCCCCTAGTAGGCTTGCTGGGTGGATCCTCGTTGGGGCGCATGTGGGAGTCTGTCTGCCTCCTCTCCTGTCACTAAAATTAAAAAAAAATAATTTTTCAACAGGTATTTATGAAATGCTAAGCATAAGAAGACACTGTTCTAGAAAACTTCACTGGCCTTTGCTTTTCTCATTGGCTGGTCTGTCTGTCTGCCTGTCCTCTCCTGCCCCACCAGCTCTGGGGTCTTGCCTCCCTCCTGGCCAGACCCCACGCCTGGCACCCTTGCTTCGCTTTATGCCGTTGACGGTCTCGGCCTCACGCACTGCCCAGTAACCTCAAACTTAGCGTGGTAGAAATTGAACTTACCTTCCCTGCAAAGCAACCCCCTCCAGACAAGGTCTTCGCTGTCATGGAAAGAGTGTCATCCCCCCAGTCCGTCCTCCCTGAATTGAACTCATTGCCCCTCTTCTAAGCTGCCTGCACTTCCTTCCTCCCACATCCACAGTCACAGGGCTTATTGATTCTTGTTTCTCTCCTATAGCGCAGGACCATGCAGCTTGAGCAAGCTATAAACTCTGCCGCTTTGCCATCATAGAATACACCTTCATGCAGAGGGGGAGTGTCCCCCAAGCCCACGCTAGCTGTGTGCCTTGCCTCTTGTTTCTGTCCCGTCCCTTGAGACCGCCCTCTGAGCGTCACGCTCTCTTGGGAACTGAGGCCTCCCCAGGGATAGCTGAGATACATCTCATCTGCTCCTCAATCCACAACCCTAACAAGCACCCTGACACCCCCCCTTCACCGCCCCACCCATCCGGGAAGGCAGGCAGGCACGGCTGCTGTTTCATCCTATAGCCAGAGAATTCATCCATTTGTTGAAGTTGCAAGGTAAATGAGAAAAGCTATTCAGAGGAATGAAAATAACATCAATTTATCAAAACATGTGCTTAGAGGAAAATTTAAAGCACTAAATTATCACATCAGAAAAGAATTTATCAAGTCAACAATCCAGGCACCTATACTTTAAATAGAGAAAAAAAAGAGCAGAATAAACCCAAATCAAACAGAGGAAACACTACATGTAAGAGACTTGACCAGTAAGATTTAAAGCAGAAAAATCAATGAAACGTAAAGCTGTTTCCTTACTAAAAACAAACAAAAAACAACAATAAAATTAATAAGCCTCTAGTCAGACTGACCAAGAAAAAAGGGAGAAAACCAAATTCCCCGTACCAGGAACGGAAAGGGACATTACAGACATTACAGATGTCAGAAAGCTCATGAGGGGTACTATTAAAAAACACACGGTGCTTACAAATACCACAAATTAACTAGACCAGCGATAAGTAAAGGAAACCGAAAAGTTCACACCAAAATAGGCCTCTGTGACATAAACCAATTTTGAGCTGAAGGAAAGATCCCCACCTTCCCCCTTTTCTGGCCAGAGCAGGATGTGAATTCTTCTGTCACTGGTCAGCACTTCATAAATAAATAAAAAGCAAAAGAACTGGCAATGAGAGAAAAACTCATTTGAAAATGACATGGCCCTGGCCTGGTTGATTAGAGCATCGTCCCGACGCGCCAAGGTTGTGGGTTTGATCCCCAGGCAGACTCAACCAAGGAATGCACAGAGGATGGGTGGAGCAACAATAGTGTCTGTCTGTCTGTCTCTCTC
The DNA here is from genome assembly GCA_037038555.1 of Rhynchonycteris naso. Lineage (NCBI taxonomy): Eukaryota > Metazoa > Chordata > Mammalia > Chiroptera > Emballonuridae > Rhynchonycteris > Rhynchonycteris naso. The sequence goes on along the minus strand of CM072999.1, from coordinate 257,596,761 downwards.
TCTCTCTCCAACACGCCTTCCTCTTTCTCTAAAATCAATAAATACAAAAACAAGTTTTTTAAGGAAAACATCCCTTTAAAAAAGAAAATGAAATGATTACGTACATTCAGTTTCTAAAAACATGATCAATCAACATAGCAAGTTAGCTAGTCATATGCCAATGAATTAGAAACTTTAACAAAGGTACAATTTACAACGTCAAGAATGCAATAAACCTCCTGACCTGTGGTGGCGCAGTGGATAAAGCATCGACCTGGAAACACTGAGGTAGCCAGTTCAAAACCCTGCACTGGTTTGGTCAAGGCACATATGGGAGTTGATGCTTCCAGCTCCTCCCCCCTTTCTCTCTCTCTCTCTCTCTCTCTCTCTCTCTCTCTCTCTCTCTCATTCTGTGTCTCCTCTTTAAAATGAATAAATAAAAATAAAATTAAAAAAAAAAGAATGCAATAAACCTAGTAATAAATCTACACAACAGGTAAGACCTCCTTGGAGAAAATGATATAATTTTATATAGAATGCATCAAAGATATAATAAATGGGGAGATGAGTCCATTTCATTGGTTGAAAGACTTGACGCTGTAAAGTTCTGCCCAGCATGACCTACTGAATCCCAATGGAAAAAATCCCAACCATTTCTGTCAAACGTGACAAGTCAACTCTCAAAGTTATATATGTGAATGCCAAGGAAAAATAAATAAAACAATAAAATTTATATGCAAATGAAAAAAAGGTCAAGAGCAGCCAAGATCAAGGGAGAGGGTGCAGAGAGGTTGAGACAAATGTTTTCTGATTAGTGGATGAAATGATTAAATGGCCAGCAAAATCTATGTGGACCACTAAGCCAAAGTCTCTCTAACACCACGAGAGAACAAGAGTAGGCATATACAAGTATCTCCAAACAAAAAGCCTACTCCACCTGCAGGCTGCAGCTCCTGCCAGATCTGCAGGGCTGTCAGTCCTGAGCCGCTGCTGGCGCTGGCCTGGCGCCTCCCCAGGGCTCCCTGGGTTGACAGCAGCCACACTCTCTATTTATGATCATGGCTTTGACCGTGTTTGCCAACCTCACCCGTAAATCGCGAACAGAAATGTTTACGTGGTCTCCTGCCAGAACCCATCCTTCCCGAGTGTTTGCTCTTATTACCAGGACTATTCCAGCAGGCAGCAGAATGTTTGATTAGATAGACACTTTTTGGCCCTGGCTGGTTGGCTCAGGGGTAGAGTGTCAGCCTAACATGTGGATGTCCCAGATTTGATTCCGGGTGAGGGCACACAGGAGAAGCGCCCATCTGCTTCTCCACCCCTCCCTCTCTCACTTCTCTCTTCTCTTCTCCTCCCCTCCTGCAGCCATGGCTCAACTGGAACAAGTTTCTAATTCTTTAGCACTGAGGATGGCTCCATGGTCTCTGCCTCAGGCGCTAGAATGGCTCCCATTGCAGTGGAACAACGCCCCAGATGGGCAGAGCATCGCCCCTTAGTGGGCATGCAGGGTGGGTCTCAGTTCAGGCACATGCGGGAGTCTGTCTCTGCCTCCCCTCCTCTCAATAAATAAATAAATGCTTTTTTTTTTTTTAACCAAGAAACACATTAATGGCTTCCCTAAACTTCCTACGTAATAAAGCAAGTGAAAGCTGATAGCAATGGAGACTCATCTGGGCACCTTACGAAAACAGCGGCAGGAAAACATTCAGTCGAGTCTCCTCTGAAACCAGGCTGAGGCAGCTGCCCGGTTCCGACAGACTCGGCAGCCGGCAATGTCAAGGTTTGGTCCATACTGTAAATCCAGGGAAGTAAAAAGCAACGGCCAAGTGGCTAAAGACTTCTTCCGTCCCTACATCACGTTTCATCACTGTGGTCTGAAATCACATTGTATGTGTGACAGTGCCCCTCAGCAAGGAGACAAAATGATCACAGCGAGTTAAGAACAACAAAACTTTTAAAAGCACAGTCATGGCTCTGGCCGGGTAGCCAGTTGGTTAGAGCATCATCCTGCTACGCCAAGGTTGTGGGTTTGATCCCCAGTGACGGCACCGACAGAAACCGACCAATGAGTGCATAAATAGTGGAACAACAAATCAATGTTTCTCAGCCTCATTCTAAAATCAAAAAGTAAATGAAAAAAAAAAAAGGCACAATGCACGATGCGGGAGTATCTCCTATGTCCCAACTCCTCCCCCACTGGGACATGGTTTCAGTGTCATTTGAAAGGAAAGGTACTGCTACTGATTGCAGCGTTAGCAAAATCTACACACATCTTAAAAAGTGGCAGCAATTAATATATATATATCTCAGAGGCAGAAACAAAGAACAAGGCTGTGCATTGATGTGTGGTGAAACAAGGCCTCAGGACCGAGGAAGAGGTCAAGTCGCCTGCCTCTGGGGCCAGTTAAGACATTGTGTCAGAAAGAACAAGCCGGAAGATCATCGAATTCAGTGGAAGTCTCACTTGGAGGCCGACGGCCGACCTCAGAGCACTTCCATCACACACGGGGTATGGACCAACAAACAACAACTGTGGCAGAAGGCTGACCCAGGCGCCCAAGAGGAGCACGGACATGGGCCCCAACAGAAACCTGGCAAATTCCACCAGCCGAGGCCAGCCAGAGTTGGGGGGGGAACACCTCTGAGCCACGTCACCTCCTGTGAACCCCATGAAGAATCGAGTCTTCAGTAGACTCTGAGCCATCGCTCGTAGTGATCTTTTTGCTGATATATCTCCACAGACAAGTGAAATAAAGGACAAATAAACTAAGTCAAGCTAAAAAGCTTTTGCACAGCAAAAGACACTACTAACAAAATAAAGACAACCCACACAATGGGAGAACATATTCGCTGATACATCTGATAAAGAGTTAATAACCAAAATTTATAAAGAACTTATACAACTCAAGAGCAGGAAGACAATCCAATTTAAAAATGGGCAGGACCTGAAGAGACACTTCTCCAAAGAGGACATACAGACAGCCAATAGGCATATGAAAAAATGCTCAATGTCACTAATCATCAAAGAAATGCAAATTAAAAGCACAATGAGATATTATCTTACATCAGTCAGAATGTCTTTCATTAACAAATCAATCAACACACAAGTGCCGATGAGGGTGTGGAGAAAAGAGAACCCTCCTGCACTGCTGGTGGGATGCAGACTCGTGCAGCCACTGTGGAAAACAGTATGGCGTTTCCTCAAAAAATTAAAAATGGAACTGCCTTTTGACCCAGCTATCCCACAGTTGGGAATATATCCAGAGAATCCTGGAACACTAATTCAAAAGAAGATGTGCACCCCCATGTTTACTGCAGCATCATTTACAACAGCCAAGATCTGGAAACAGCCCAAGTGTTTGCCAGTGAACGAGTGGATTAAAAAGTTGTACACATACACAATGGAATACTACACGGCCATGAAAAAGAAGGAAATCTTATCTTTTGTGACAGCATGGATGGACCTGGAGATTATTGTGCTGAACAAAATAAGCCAGGCAGAGAAGGACAAACACCATATGACCTCACTTGCACGTGGAACCTAATGAATACAGTAAACTGAGGTACAAAACAGAAACAGGGGTAGGGTTGCGAGGAACAGATGGACAGCTGTCAGAGGGGGAGGGGGGAATGGGATCAAAGAAGGGGAAGGGATTGGCCAAAACCATAGCAACATAACACATAGATACAGACAACAGGGTAGCAACAGCCAGAGGGAAAGCGGGTGGAGGTAGGGAGAGAGGGGCAAAGCTGGGAAAATGGGGGTGGGAAGAGACTTTGAGTGGGCGTGGGGGGCATGGTGCCATGTGTAGAGGGTGTTATATTGAGTGGGACACTTGAAACAAAGTCAACATATTAAAATATTAAAAAGAAAAATTACAGCCTGACCAGGCGGTGGCGCAGTGGATAGAGCGTTGGACTGGGATGCGGAAGACCCCCGTTTGAGACCCCGGTTTGAGACCCCGGGGTCACCAGCCTGAGCGCAGGCTCATCTGGTTTGAGCAAAAGCTCACCAGCTTGGACCCAAGGTCGCTGGCTCCAGCAAGGAGTCACTCGGTCTGCTTAAGGCCCGCGGTCAAGGCACATGTGAGAAAGCAATCAATGAACAACTAAGGTGTCGCAACGGCAACGAAAAACTAACGATTGATGCTTCTCATCTCTCTCCGTTCCTGTCTGTCTGTCCCCATCTGACTCTCTCTCTGTCCCTGTTTAAAAAAAATTAACCTTAAAAAAGAAGAAAAATTACAAGAAAAAGGAGTCGATTCTTTCTAAACATCATGGTTCATATCTGACAGTGGGCCCACCCTTAGTGAGTCTTTCATAGTCCACGAGATTCCAAACATGGGAAGTGACTCCTTCCCTCGTTCCTGAGGGTCTCCCAGGTCAGTCACAGGAGAGGCAAAGCAGCCTCCTTGCTTCCTGTGTCTTCTAGCTCTTCTGTGTATTCCCCACTAAACAGCTCCCTAGGCTAACGATATCAGAAGCTGGCTTCTCAGCGAATCTTCTCTGTCGGAAACAGTAGCTGGCTGTCATTCTCATGACTCGTTTCATCTTGACCCAGAAATGCTTTCCCTTCCTATTTATTTTTAATCAGATGTGGACTTAGCGGGTCCCGGCCATCTTGTCCTGGTCTGTAAACAGCCTACTTTTGTTCTCCTGTTGTTACAGTTTCAACGCTAGCAGTTACTTTTGAGATTCTCCATTGAAACTTCTCTATTAGAAGGGAGTGTGGCCGAGTAAAAAGAGCACTTGATCTAACATGAAGACTGAAGTCTCGTTTACCAGCTGCGTGACCGTGGGTGTGTAACTGGCCTCTCTGAGCCTCAGCTGCCGCCTGTGAACCACGCTACAGTGACTGTGCAGTGTAGCTTCAAGGGTTAGTGGGAGTGCCCGTAAGCAGTTAGTAGCGCTCAAATGGCAGGTGTTTAAAAAGTATCTTTACTGTGGTAAAATATATATTACAAAATTTACCACTTTAGCCACCTTAATGTCTACGATTTAGGGGCATTTAGGAAATCAGCACTGCTGTACTATCCACCTCCAGAACTCGACCATCTACACTAAAACCCTGGTATGAGGAGCAGTCAGTGAAAAACTAAGGAGCCACACAAGTTGATGCTTCTCATCCTCTCTCCCTTCCTGTCTGTCCCTGCCTGTCCCTCTGTTTCTGTCTCTCCCTCCCTAAAAGTAAAAAGCTAGAACCCTGTACACGTCCACTAAACAACTCATTTCCCCCTCCTCCCGCCGTTGCCAGGCACTGTCCTACTCTCCATCAGCCGGGCTCCTGTAGGTAGGTGGTGAGACCAATTGCTAGGTCCGTGATGGAGCCGCTCCTGTGAGGGGTCCGATGCTCCACGTGACCAGGGGTGCGTCGGCCAGCCTCCAGCTGCCATGCTAACTCTGGGCTCTGAACTTACTTCTTGTTCCTCGATTTCTCTAAATAAGGTCAGATACGCACCGCAAGCTGATCATACCCCGTCTCCGCACTGGGGCTTCCGATGCGCTAGGCACTCGCTCTCCTCCGAACACCCCCAGAGGAGACCACTCCCCAGTTCGCAGACTGCTTTCTCTTTATCACGGGACACCGAACTCATGACTAAGCTGTTCTGTCTTTTCACAGTGGAATTCCTAATGCATCTGTCCCTTTTGTGACTGGCTTATTTCACTTGGCCGGGCGTCTTCCAGGTTCCTCCACGCTGTCACCTGTGTCAGAAGTCCTTGCCGTTTGGGGACTGAATGGCATTCCGCTGCATGCATCCACCACGTTTTATCTGTCCACCTCTCAGTGGACACCTGCTTTGCGCCCACCTTTGGGCTCTATGAAGTAAAGCAAACGGCAAGTGTTTTAACTACAGATGTTTCCGTGTCAGATGTACACATCACATTAGGCAGTCAGAACGGTTTGTTCCAGGCCCACGGCGAAGGTTCCCTTTATAGAGGATCCACAAACCCACGCGACGGGAATGCTGAGGGCTCCACCTTCATTGAGGGAAACCCCCTTTAGCCCCTCATTCCACTTTCACACCCACAGGGGCAAAGTAGTTTCAACTATGGGGGAAGAAACAAACTGTTCATTGCAAACAGTTATTACAAATTGTCAGGTAAATACACACAGCAACGTAGAATTTGAAAATGCCAATCACTTACAGACTACGGGGGGAGATTCTACGCTTGGTGGGAAAATGGCCTCACTCTGACCACACACCCTGTCCAGTCTGGCCGGGCACCGCCGGGTTCCTCTTCCACAACCAGCTGGGAAGACTGGACGGCGTGCGAGTGTTGCTGCTCTGTGGATGTGCAGATGGACCCGTCCCTTGTAGGGACAGTCCTACCTCCACGGGGCAAAGCCACCTCTGCTTGTTTTCAGGTTGAACGTTCCTGGATCTCTTCCTGGTAGAGCTGAACTCAACAGTGTCTCCCAATCCTCCGTGGGGTGTGACAACCACTTCCTTACTCTGTCTCCCATCAGGCAGGAGCTCACTGCCACAGCTCCATGTCCCGTCACCAGGCAGGAGTTCACTGCCACAGCTCCGTGTCCCGTCACCAGGCAGGAGCTCACTGCCACAGCTCCGTGTCCCGTCACCAGGCAGGAGCTCACTGCCACAGCTCCATGTCCCGTCACCAGGCAGGAGCTCACTGCCACAGCTCCGTGTCCCGTCACCAGGCAGGAGCTCACTGCCACAGCTCCATGTCCCGTCACCAGGCAGGAGCTCACTGCCACAGCTCCATGTCCCGTCACCAGGCAGGAGCTCACTGCCACAGCTCCGTGTCCCGTCACCAGGCAGGAGCTCACTGCCACAGCTCCGTGTCCCGTCACCTGTCACCTCTGTGCCTAACCCAGCCCGGGAGCTCACGCCACGCTTCTGATCATGACCCCTCTCTGCCCCACCTCTTAGAGGGCCTCAAACCTCCAGGAAGTGAAGCAAGCTCACCGGAGACCAGCCGCAGACCCTGCGCTCTCCCCTCGGGCAAGGCCTGGTGTGAGGTGCAGACGTTCACACTTACACAGGGTACAACTAACCGGTTTTAGCTCGTATGCGAATAATGTCAGGGTTCTGCTGACTTCCTGGGAGAGGTCCCGAGTGGCTGCCGGCCACACAAGCTGGGTCTGGCCACACGTGCTGCTGGGTTGACCCCATCTTAAATCCAGCCATCTCCAGGAATGACCAGGACATTGCTGAGCAACCAGGAGTCAGCTCGTCACTCATCAATCAAGGCGACTAGGAGGTTTTTGTCCAAAACAAAAGAGAAAGTTTTCCATAAACGGAACTTGGGTAAAATGGGCCACGAACTACTTTAAAATAAAGTAAATGCCTTTGGGTGCGTGATGTCCTTTTACCCTTCGGTGGAGAAAACCCTCCTCGCGTCGGGTGTCAGGGGGGGACAAGAGGCGAACACAACGCCAAACGAAACAGAAACAAGGACCCGGTCTTAACTCTGAAGGAAATTTTAATATACTACGCAGGTGAGGGATGCTTCGTAATAATGCTGTTCAAGAAATTTGGGCTTTTCATCAACACAGCAGTAAAAATCCCAAAGTCTGATCACATACACACTCGCACGCACACACACGTGCACACACACACACACGCGCGCGCGCGCACACACACGTGGGGGAGGAGCTAGCCCTGCCTCTGGCTGGGCGACGCCACACGGAGACATGGACTCTGCACGCGCACGTCCACAAATGCAGGCTGTCAGACACGCACGGTTCCTGAGCTCTGCTCCCGCTGTCTGCAACAGCAAGTACCGGCCTCCTCTGGCGGCTGGTTCCAACGCCCACCAACAGAGCGGCTCCAAACAACAGAGATTCGCCACCTTAGCTCTGGAGGTCAGGACTCCAAAATGGGCCTGCCCAGCGAAACCAGAGGCTCGCTCTTCCGGGAGGTTCTAGGGAAGCGGCCTCTCCCAAGCCTACGCCAGCTCCATGGCCCGCTGTCCTCTGCCCCCCGCTGCCATCTTCACGTCACCTCCCTGACGCTGGCTCGCCCCACCTGCCTCCCTCCCTCTTATAGGGCGCCCGCGATCAATCATTGGGCCCACCTGGGTAACCCAACTCGCTCCCACTTCACGCGCCTCGATCGCAGCTGCAAAGCCCCTCGGCCGTGGAGGGCAGCACACTCACAAGTTTGGGGGGGTCAGCACGCAGACACCTTTGGTTCAGCCAATCGCAACAGCGAAAGGGGGAAAACAAACAGAACGTCCCTCCCGGGCGGAACGGTTAATGCATTACGGGAAATTTCTGCAGTAGGACAGAGGAGAGTGGCTTCTTTTTAAATGAGAAAGGTCACGGTAGACTAAACTGGAAGCTCTTAAAATAGAACGTTCGGTCACCTGCAGGTGCAGAAGGCCGACTACGGTCAGACCTGGATTTCTGACTGGGAGGGAGCGTCCGTGCCCTAACCCCTGCATCGTTCAAGGGCCAACTGTATAAAATGGGCTTGTACCTGTGGTATTTACACCACTTCCGAGGGACAGAAGGGCAGGAACTGGGTGTCAGTGCTTGTGCCTGTGGTATTTACACCACTTCCGAGGGACAGAAGGGCAGGAACTGGGTGTCAGTGCTTGTGCCTGTGGTATTTACACCACTTCCGAGGGACAGAAGGGCAGGAACTGGGTGGCAGTGCTTGTGCCTGTGGTATTTACACCACTTCCGAGGGACAGAAGGGCAGGAACTGGGTGGCAGTGCTATGAGACTTTTCACTATATACTCTTACAGTTCTCGATTTCTCAAAACTTGTGTTATCTGTCCAAAATGTAAAATAGTGATGTCTAGAAAGAAAAAGTGAAAAAGGGATTCTAGGTGGGAGAGAGCAGAGTGGGCTGGAGTCGGGAAGGCCAGGTGGACAGCAGTAGATACAGGACAGCGTCTGGCTCCACGTCTGAATGCCAATTCACCGCACCGCAGAGTGGCTTAGAGCAGCAACCGCCGACCCGCACGGTGTCTGAGCGTCAGGAATGAGGCACGGCCCAGCTGGGTGGGTCAGGCTCCGAGTTCCCTATGAGGCAGGTGACAATCACCTTGTCCTCGGGGCTGCGGTTACCCCAGGCCTGGTGCGGACGGCAGCCCCGGCCTGCAGGCTCCCTCCCTGGGCTGCTGGCGAGAGCCGGCCCTCGCTGGTTCTTGGCCTCTGCTCCTCGCCACACAGGCTCGACACGGGAAGCTTGAGTGTGTTCACAACATAGAAATGGGTGGGTGTCTGAAAAAGGTAGAGAATATGAAGAAGAGGGGAAAAGAGAGAGAGAGAGGCTGAAGAGCAGCCCAAGGCCACAAGCTGCAGTCTCGTATAACCTAATCTTGGAAGTGACACATCCCGTCTGCCATATGCCATTGGTCACATTGGTGAGAACAGCAGGCGGGAGGCAGGAGGGCCATCTTGGAGGGCAGTGGTGGGCAGGGCCCGGGTCAGTATACACAAGTGAAGTGACAAACACATGAATGACCGTAGGGAGAGTGGGAGGCAGGAAGAAGACAGACCTAATTAGGATCGTTAAGTGCATACTCATGCTGGGAGGTAGCGAAAATAACAACATGGAGGGTGGGGTTTGGCCCAACGCCCGAGCCACTGAGTCCCCATCCCCGCCACGCTCAGATCTGTACTCTGTCCCCATCCCACTGGGAGCATCAGTCGCATCTGCTTGGTCCTATCCTCTGCGGGGGGAAGGGGGGAGTTAGAGAAGAGGGGCACGTTTTCATTTCCACATGACCTGCCACCAGCCACCACCCGTCCCTACAACAATCCGAAGCCCTGAGTCGTGACTTGACCGCATGAATCGGCCGGCCCGGGTGGCCTCGTCCTGACAGCCTGGACAAACTCGTTTCCTCCCTCATCACAGACTCTCCCCTGCTCCTAATTGCATTTCACTCCAGATAATCGGTCTCGCAGACTTCAGCAGCAGCTGGGACATTGTATCACAATGTTATGCTGAGCGGACATCCTGTGCCCCCGATAGGAACGGAAGGACGGACTCAACCTCCTCTGTGTCACATGACATTCCTTGTAAGCATTTTGACTGAAAATATCACAGGGAACAATTAGACAAATCCAGCCTGGAGCATTCTATTAGACAGGTGGCCCAGCTGCTTCAAAAATGTCAGTGCCGTCCTGGCTGGGTAGCTCCGCTGGCTGGAGCATCGCCCCAATGTACCAAGGTTGCTGGTTCGATCCCCTGTCAGGGCACATACAGAAATCGACCAGTGAACCCATAAATAAGTGAAACAATAAATCAGTATTTCTCTCTCTCTCCTTTCTCTCTATATAATATCAATAAGTAATTTTTTTTTTAATTTTAATGCCCTGGCCAGTTAGGTCAGTGGTAGAGCATCAGCCCTGCATATGGATGTCCTGGGTTTGATTCCTGGTCAGGGCACACAGGAGAAGTGACCATCTGCTTCTCCACCTCTACCACTTCTCTCTCTCTCTCTCTCTCTCTCTTCCCCTCCCGCAGCCATGGCTCAGTTGGTTCGAGTGCATAGACCTCAGGCGCTGAGGATGGCTCTGTGGAGCCTCTGCCTCAGGCACCAAAAATAGCTTGGTTGCGAGCATGGCCCCATACAGGGGTCACTGGGTGGATCCTGGTCAGGGCACATGCGGGAGTCTCTCTCTCCTCCTCTCACTAGGAAAAGCAGAAAAGAGAAGTACATACACATGTATTTATACATGTACGCACACATATATATGTATGTACATATATATGACGTCTGTATCTATCATAAGACAAGCTGCATATTCAGGTTTAGTGCAAGAATGGGTGAACCGCCCATTTTAATAGGGGTTGAGGTGTGCTCCTCAGAGGGAGAGCTGCTGTGTCCTCTGCCCTAAGGGCTCTTAAGGGCAGAGATTTTAGGGGAGGTCCCAGGGCAGCACCCCAGTTGACTATGTATCAGCTCTCCAGGTATGTTCTTTCCGGTGGTCTCCCCTGATTGGTCAGCGCCAGGGCAGGGGGTCCTTAGTCAATGCAGCTGGTCCTGGGGTCAGCCCCGGCTTGCCTGTCCGGTTTTGCTGCTTTTCTGGGCCTGGGGCTGAAACACAACTGAGGCCTGGCCTGTCATCCCTGCTCTGGGACCTCCTGTACTAGGCCCATTGTCCTTGCTCAGCTTGTGACTGTCTAACTGCCTACCGCTGTGTCAGCTGGGCTAATAAATAATGAAGTAGACATGAGGCAGATTAACAAGAGAAAATAACGAGAATTAATTACACACATGCAGGAACCCTCGCATACATGAGAGAGGCAGAGACCTCGCATACATGAGAGGGGAAGGAGGTAGATATTGGAACTGAGCTAAGGATGAGGTCAGGCCCGGGGTCTTCAGAGGGAGGAGGTCACCCCGGGGTCTTCAGAGGGAGGAGGTCACATACATGAGAGGGGAAGGAGGTAGATATTAGAACTGAGCTAAGGGTGAGGTCAGGCCCGGGTTCTTCAGAGGAAGGAGGGACATTGCAGGAAGATACGAGCAGCTATTTATTCAGTTATTGGAACTTTGCCTTGCCCTGTGGATAGGTCATAAAAAGGTATTTCTGGTGGTAACTCTTACCGTGGGCAAGGGTCTTAATTTAAATTCTTTAAGAGAGGGGTAGTCTGTGAGACCGCAGGAGGGGTCCCGATCGCCTTCCGCTCAAAATAAGTCGCATGCCAAAGGGGCACATTTTTGGAGGCCTGTCCTGAGTCCTTAGAGTACATACGGTAGCCACGGGGGGGGGGGGGGAGACTCACTCTGATTCAGGTTGGGGGAGGGTGAAGAGCAAAGTTTCTTAAAGTTGGTGATGTCCAAGAGACGTGCTGTCAGACAGACAGGTGGATGGCAGCGAGCACATTCGACGCAGGAGATTGTGAGGACTAATAATGAAGTAGACATGGGACAGATTAACAAGAGAAAATAACCCTCCCAAGAAGACAAGGCCGGGGCAGGGTTCCCGACAGCCTGGAAGGGGTCAGGGCCCAGCTGGACATTGTAAAGGAACTGGTACCGGGGGTCTAAGAGAAAGGAATGCCTGCGGAAGAGACATGCCCACCCCACAGCCAGGCAGGAGGGTCCCAAGGATCTCCAGGGAGGCCGCTGCACCACCCAGCCCTGTGAGTGTGCAAATGCACAGTGCACTGGTGTGAGCTGTTTACGTGCGGTGACCTGCACCACTCCTGTGCTGGATGAGTCACCCGGGCCATTCGCGAACAGTGCGGGCATGCCCAGATCCCTCCTTAGAGCGGGCTGGCTAGTCCGCATCCTGGGTGTGACTGGGCCGGTGCCCCAGCGTGGGCATGCCATAACAGTGCTTCCTTCTCCCGCTGGGAGCAGGGAAAATCCATGTGATCGGGCACAGACTCGGCCTGGGGCGACCCCGAGCTCCTGGTGAGACACAGTTACCACCACCGAGTCGTCTGGGGCCTTCCTGTGACTGGCTGAACACCCAGAGGTCAGGATTGCGGTGGACTTTAGAATTTCGGTGGGGATTTTAAACTACAGCTATTTATTTAAAAGATGTTGCTTTGGAAATGTTTTTTTATTTTAAACTTGATTTATACAAGCATGTGTGTCTTAATGATAATATCTGAATCATAACCTCACTGATAGAATTCCTATTCTTTAGGGGCTAAGACAACTTGAAAGAAAATTGTTATACAGACTTTTAATAACATTCCTGGGTTTAAGTAATTTATTACTCAAATCTATCCTAGTCTCCCAGGTAACTAACTCACAAATAGCCCGTGGTAGTGTAACAACCTTGTTGGGTCTGTGATCTGACAGTAAGTGCTTTGGTCCCTAAAATAAGATTACTTGCCTAATTCCTTTATTTTCCTGGGATTGAATGGGATTCTTAAAACATCGTATTTAGGCTAGCCAAGAAAAAAAGAATGCCATGTTTGTAATCCACCTGACATTTATAAGCTCCTGATTTAAATGAACTTAACCTGAAGCCTGTTCCACAACAGGCGCTTCAAAGTTCGCCAGGGCACAGCCCCCCGTGTGGTAGGGGCAAAGCGCTTTCTTCCTGAAGCACGCCACAATACTCTTAGGAACGTAACATTAGGGAAGGCGCCCAGCTGTTAACGGCAGCAAATGCTTGTTCGGGGCTCATTCCGCAGCAGGCACCGCGAACACATGGCAGCCGGGGCAGACAGGACTCTCTTCCACCAGCTGGCAGCCCAGTGGAGGAAATAGATTTGTTTCCATTCACAAAAGCATTACACACCGTGGTCACAGCTAGGGAAGAGACAAGGGCAGAGATAGGGAGGGGCACTACCTCGCTTGAGGAGTCAGGAAAGGGCTCTGTGAGGAGGTGACATTTAAGCTAAGACCAGAGTTAAGACACTGAGTCAGACCTACCAGAGCTGGAGAGAAAGGACCCCAGGCAGAGGGGAGATACCATGTATGGTCCTGAAAGGAGGCGATATGTCCAAGGGATTCAGGGCCAATATGCCTGAAGCACGATGCAGCCCCAGATCATATACGGGATGAGTTTCAAGAGGCAGCTAGATCCTAAGAACTCTGGAGCGATTCCGGTGGGGGCTGGGGGGGGGGGGAGACATGATCTGATGTGAATTCCAACAAGGTCAGTCTCTGTGGCTTCCAGGTGGAACAGAGATGGGGGTGGGGAGAGGCCAGCAGAAATCAGCAGAGCCTTGGAACACGGTTGGCACGGTCCCTGTCGGACGGTGGCTGGCAGTAGTACCAGGGATGCCGGTAGGAGGCGTGACGAACTGGGGGATGTTGGCAGAACCAGTGATGCCAGTAGGGAGCGTGACGGGAGGGGGGTGTTTGGGTGTGTTTTTAAGGTGGAGCCAGCAGGCCCGCTGGTGGGTGGAGCTGGTGGGAGAGGTGGTGAGTGAGAGAGGCGTGGAGGATGACTCCGACTTCTGGCTACAGTGGGAAGATGGCAAAATCCTACTGAAAGATGAGGAAGACCTGTCGGAAAGAGGTTTGGAGAAAGTCTTCACCCCTTCCAGCGCACAGTGCGCCCCAGCCTCTTAGTCATAGGGCTAACTGAGATCTCCATTTGTGTGCCTTTTGTAAGGCGGGGGCCTGACCTACACTGGGCCTACGTGTTTTTATCTTGGGCAAGTTTTGGAGGGGGAGCAGGCAGCAATATGGTTGTAAGTTACAGTTTAGGGGCTTATCTTGATGCTACCTTTGATAAAGACACACATTGTCTATTTACTCAGATTGTGTTTGCTTAGGGTGCTTTGGTGGGCTAAACACAGGAGGCGGGCTAAAGACCCCACCCCCACCCCGCCGCCCAAAGCTGCCCCTTGGTGTTGTCACTCACAAAGAGATTAGGGACAGAGATAGTACTATTGAACTTAAACACTTTCGTTTAGAAGAGGAATTTGAGGTACACTTGCGTGTTATTTCACGCGTGGGTTATCTCGCCAACACTGTGGTTAGTTTAGGAAGAAAATAATTAGAGATGTGAACATGTAAGCCGGGAACCCAGACCCAGGGTTATTTAATTTGCCCTTTCCCTGAGCAGTCATTTCTTGGATCATTGACTTATTATTCTGTGAAACAGCGGTAGCCTGTCACCCTATGCCTATTGCCAGGCTGGGATCCAGCTGTGAGGTTTGAAAACTTTACGTTTACTGGGTTTTAATGACCCAGTTACTAAAGGTCATTCCTAAAAGTAATAGGAAACTAAGTGTGTGGGAACGGAACGGAAAAGACTGGCGAGGGGCTAATTTCTAGTGGTGCCTTGGTGTTGTCTTTATATATATGTTTAATCCTTAAAAGCAATTAAGAAGGCTCCTTCCTCTTAATCAATGTGCTGATGCCACATTCAGCCACACTGGTAAAATGCTATTTAAAATCCCGCAGTAGCCTGACCAGGCGGTGGTGCAGTGGATAGAGCGTCGGACTGGGATGCGGAAGACCCAGGTTCAAGACCCCGAGGTCACCAGCTTGAGCGCGGGCCCATCTGGCTTGAGCAAAAGCTCTCCAGTTTGGCCAAGGTCACTGGCTCAAGCAAGGGGTTGCTCGGTCTGCTGAAGGCCCGCGGTAAAGGCACATGTGAGAAAGCAACCAATGAACAACTAAGGTGTCGCAACGAAAAACTGATGATTGATGCTTCTCATCTCTCTCCTTTCCTGTCTGTCCCTATCTATCCCTCTCTCTGACTCTCTCTTTGTCCCTGTAAAAACAAAACAAAACAAAACAAAAAAATCCCGCAGGAACAGAAGGTAGCATATAAACACCAGGCTTAAAAGGTTAGATAATATTGGTGTAACAATATATTCTTATAATACTGATAGCAATAGAATTGTAGTTATATACAATATAATTGCAATACTTGGTAGTATAACCGTAGTGATCTCCAATATCTTTGAGACAATGAAATAACTTGAGTCTCAGGTAAAATATGGTTGGAAATGAACTTTGAAGTTAAAAGAGAACTTAAAAATTATTTATTAATCTTGTCCTTTTAAATAGTTAATAACAGTGCATGATTTAGTAAATATTTATCCAGAATGGTATTTATTAGACTGTGAAAGAATTTCCTAATGTAAATAGTGATTGTTTGAATTATTTAAAATTAAATTGATAAAAAGCATTTAAGAATATGTAGAAAGGAAAAAAATTTAGTTGTTCAACAAGCATAGATTACTTAAATCTTTTCCACTTCAAAATCGAACGAAACAAGATAAGTATAATTCATTTGTGTAGCAAATTTCTGACATAGTTTTACAAAGCCTTCATGATCTGATTCCTGTTGGCTTTCCCAACCTTCTCTATCACACCCCTCTCCCCCGCCCCCAGTCATCATAGCTACAGCATTACTGATGTTTCTCCTCTGAGCCTCATACTCATACACTGCCCTCCCAGGTCTCAGGACCTCTGTCTGGAATTCCTTCCCCCCATTCTTTTCTGGGTCCTTCTGCCTAATATTCCTTCCTGCCAGCAGGAAGCTGTCTGGTCATCTCTTCTCCCCCAGCCTCAGGTCCTAGGGCTGCTTCAGTAGTTCTTGGGGAAGAATCTGCTCAGTTTCCCTGCGATGGCCCAAATCAACAGTGTCACAATTATTGTCCCCAGCCCCTAGAACAGCCTCTGGGACATATTAGACAGTATGAACATACACAGCCTGGCACCAGTTTAACACAAGAGAAAAATTATCGTTCTCTAGGTTAATTTTCTTTCAAGAGATTCCATAAAATGTAGAATCCAGAGACATTAAGTGCAAATGGCAGGATACTGTATCAAATCACTCCAGCAACTGTAACTCACAACTTGCAAGCTTTCTCCTGAGCAAACAAACTGGTTTACAAGAAAGTTTTTAAAATCTTATTGCAAATTAATGTTCTGGGGAAAAAATGCCAGCATTTCTCCTAAAGAATGGATTTGGCCTAAGTACTTCCTTTTCTGGTACTGTGTGCAAGGAAAGATGGTTGGGGGGGATGCCTGACCAGGTGGTGGTGCAGTGGATAGAGCGTCGGACTGGGATGTGGAAGACCCGGGTTCGAAACCCGAGGTCACCAGCTTGAGCTCGGGCCCATCTGGCTTGAGCAAAAGCTCATCAGTTTGGACCCAAGGTCGCTGGCTCCAGCAAGGGGTTGCTCGGTCTGCTGAAGGCCCCCAGTCAAGGAACATGTGAGAAAGCAATCAATGAACAACTATGGTGTCGCAACGGCAATGAAAAACTAATGATTGATCCTTCTCATCTCTCTCCTTTCCTGGTTGTCTGTCCCTATCTATCCTTCTCTCTGACTCTCTCTCTCTCTCTCTCTGTCCTTCGGGAAAAAAATGGTTGGGGGATCCCAACTGCATCCTTCTAGAAAGGTTTTATATCTTTTCAGTCTCTAATAGAAAACACTGGTCTTATATTCGGAACAAAAGAAACAACAAAGTAACTTGGGAAAGAAGGGTCGAGCACTTAGTCACTAGAGTTTGGAAAAAAAAAGAATTAGAGCTCCTGTTAGATCTGATAATTCCAGAATGCACACCTTTTGCCAAAGAATGTGAAAAACATTAAAAGGAAAATATTTTTTTTGCGTGTTTTACCTTGTAGAACCTCTAGTAATTAATCAAATACGCTTGGACAAAGCTCGATTTCTTTTTTTTCTCTCCTTTAAACCCAGGAGCGTTGGGGGAGAGGAACGTCTCTAATGAATGCAAGACCCAACCGCGGTGCAAGTTCAACTGCTGACATTTTAGAAGCAGGGTGACTATTTACAGTTAATGAAGCAAACTAACCAAAATGACGACTTCGACAGCGGATGTGCCGGGGTCTCCGGGAGGAACGGCCGTCCGCACCCCCAACCCCCGGGCCCCGCGGACGCCCTCGCAGGGTGTGGCCCCTCTTTCCCCGAGAGAGAAAAGCGCCGGGGTGGGAGGGGGGGAACTGTATTTTCAGGTCAAAGGAGCTACAAGCCGGCGGGGCGCCCCCGCCCCTGCCCCCCGCCCCCTGCCCGGCGGCCCCTTACTCTGGGGCTCCATGGTCAGCCGCTCCCGGGCCCACCGGCCGAGCCCGGCGCCACCCCTCCTAACGCCTGCACTCCGCGACCGGCGTCGCTCGCGTTGCCCCGACAACCGGGCGGGGCGGGGCCGGGGACGGCGAGAGGGAGGGACCAAAAGCAGCTAGGAACGCGGGCCGGCGCGAGGCCGCACGTCGCCGGGGGCAGCCAGCCAGGGCGCCCGGGTCCCGGCCGCAGACTCGGCCCCGCAGGCCGATCGGGGGGTCGCGGACTCGGTGTCCCCCGCGCGGCCCGTGCCCCGACCTCGGCGCGGCTCCCCGCGGGCCCCGGCGCTGTCCCAGGCGCCCGCCGGGCCGTCGGGTCGCGCGTCGGCCGAGCGGGGCCTGCCCCGCGGGGAAGGGCGGCGGGGCCTGGGCCGCCCGCCCGGACCCCGAGCCGCCGCTGCAGGGAAAGGCCGGGCCCCGCGCACCTGTTGCGGCCGCCGGGGCTCAGCGCGCCGCCGCCGCCGCCTCCGCCGGGGCCTCTCCCCGCGCGCCCCGCCGGCAGGGGGACCCCTCGGGGCCGGCCTGGCTCGGGGCTCCGGGCCGGGAGCGCTCCCTGGCCCCGCGCTGCCCCGTCATCCCACGTATCCTGTTTCAGGCGCTGGGCCGGGCCGGGCCGGGGCTTTCCGGCTGGGTTAGTGTTTGTGTGTGTTTTGTTTCAATCCTCCCGGTTTTCGGTTGAGTTGCGGAACCAGCCCACGTGGGTTGCACCCCAACTCTGCAGGGCAGCTGCATGTAGCGGGAGCGCACGCCGCGGTCTTCCCTGCGGCCGGTGCTCCCAGCGCCGAGGCAGGCCGTGCGGAGGGGCTGGAGGATCGCCAGGGACTCGTTCTGGTAGGTGGTAAACATGCGAACCATCAGGGCAGTGGCACCCGTTAAAAAAAAAAAAAGCCGCGCTGCCAGGAGAGAGAAGAAAACGCACGGGGAGAACTGGGGGGGGGGGATGGCGGGGCGCGGGACCTGTGCGGATTATAGCGCTCCATCAATTCCTGCCGTTGCTGCCCCTGGCTGGGAAGAGCACAGCCCTTTCTGGGTCATGGAAGTGATTACGCATTCTTTGCCACCAGAGAGATTTCCACTCCATAGATGACAAGGACACCAAGGAGAATTACTTGCCTCTGAGGAAGAGAATCAGAGGTTAATTGAACCAGAGAAGCATGTACAGGAGGGGGCAAAAGTAGGTTGACAGTTGGGAGTAGGCAAAAGTTTATTGTATTCTTTTTCACACGAACAACCGTAAACCTGTTTCTGGCTCCCACCCTGTATTCTATGATGGAAACAGACATTTATTATATTCCACCAAATTTGCCTTTCCCCTCTCAGACAGTATGGGGACTTTTCCAGATTGTCAAAGCAAGCAGCTTTATGTGTGGCTATTGACACGCACATGGTATATATAGACCCGATAATTCATCAGCTGCAGTATTAATGAGTTCTGGTTGGAAAGTATATGCTTGTGGTACCTTACCCAGCTGTTCCTGATGTATATGTAAAGGGGGGGCGGTGATGCATTTTTACACAGTATTTATCTGAGATCAACAGGATTTCTGTAGTACCTTTTCAGATGATTAGCAAAGTCGTGAATTGGTCTTTTCATCCGAGAAACAGTGATGTTTATTAGTAATATCGTAACCAAAAGTGACAAGATAGTGATTAAAAAATGGCATTTTATTAACACAATAAAAAGAGGCAGGGTTATATTTACCCAAACAGTAAGGATTAGACAAATGACGACTTAAAAAGAAGGGCAAGGAAAAGAAACAACATTGCGGATCTCCATGGTAGAGTAACAGGGCTGGGAAATGTAGTTGCTGGCAGATGTGACTTTTGGAGAAAGGAGCCATGTGTTAGGGAAGTACTTTACAGTGTTTGAGAAGTGGGTTTACCAGTAGCTGTGAAGCTGATATTGCTTAGAATATTTTAGGTAATAGGTGACTTTGGCAACTGTGAAAAGCAACATTTAATTTTAGAGGACAGTGTACTTAAAGGAAGAAATGACCAGTCAGGAAAAGGGGAGGGGGGCTGGAAAAAGCCTGGGAATGTCTAAAGCAGGGACAATATTTAGTCTGTCTTTCTCTCTGCAGCACCTAGGACAGTGTAGTGCTTGTTTTCTCTTCTGGGGGTTTTCTACCATTGTGCTTTCTATTTTCCACTGGCATGTTCAGTATGTTATTGGTGGTCAAGTGAAAAAACAGTGTTCATTTTAAAAAAAAAAAAAAAGTTTCTAAGCTCATCACTGGATAGAATAGTTACCTTATTGTTTACTTTGCTGATGCTTTAACTAAATGTAGCAAACCAAAGCACTATCACCAAGGAGTAACAAGGTAGCAACAGAGAGACAGAGGTAGCCTTTCTTCTTATTTCAATCTCTTGGCCACTTCAGAATTCAAAGTAAAAATAACTCTAATGTTGTTTAATGCAAACAGGATCATTTTTTTAAAAAGCAAACAAATATGTTTGTTTCCTAGCCTTACTATATCACAGGTTGGAGAAAGTTTTTATTTTTGTTGTTGATTTTTTTATACTGTTTTACCAGAGTGAAGATACTTCTATCTCTTTCTTGGTTACTTTCTGAAAGTCATAGAGTGCAGTCAAATGTGGAAAACCGTAAGATTTTCATTTTTGCCGTGGTCTCTCTCTGTCCTCTAGACCTGTCATGGTTTGCACTCAGATTGTCGGATTCAAGCATGCCCATCCCTCAGCCCTTGACCTATGCGTAGTGTAATCGGGCTGCAGGAGCGTGCCGCCCACCACCCTTTCTGGGAAGTCTGCCAGGGTGAGGCTAATGCCCACTATGGCACCTGTCTCCTCCCACGGGCACAGTTCAGCACTTAGCTCTGTACTGTCCTGTCTTATTTTTGCTCATTTTCTGTGGATGGGTCTTGTGCCTCTGCTTAAACATTTTAGGACCTAAGTCCATGATTTATTCTGATTTTGTTTGTTTGTTATTGTTGTTGTTCCAGCTCACAGTGGATTTTCACTGTGTGCCTTATAATAATAGAAAGCAGACAAGCCTTTGGTCAGACAGGGATGGCTGAATTAATTTCCAGCTATGCCAGCATGGGAAAGTCAGGAGCTATTATCCCCTTGTTGATAACTGGGTGTAATAAGCCCTGCAGTGGTTTCTAATAGTCAAGTTGTGAGGATCAAAATAAATGAAATGTGATTATAACTATGAGTGAAAATATGTGGTATATTGTAAAGAACTCCTTAAATGTAAAGAGCTGTCACTGATTCAGGCATACAACAAACCTTTACTGAGCATCCACGCTGTTAGGTCCTTCCTGGGTTCTGGTGTTGCTATTTAAGGAAATAGAAAATGGCCATGTGGAGTGTATGTGAGGGCAGGAGGGTTCCCAGGCAGAGCAACAGCTTGGGCAAAGGCACAGAGGCACTGAGAACAACTCTCAGCTGTAGCTCGTTGCGGCTGAAGCAGAGAGAACTTATGTTTCAGCTATTATTGGACCTCACCCATGTGCTCAGACATCTAGCTAGATTGTGTAAATAAGCCAAATTAAACTTATATATAGGGAATAGTGCGTTATTATGATACACAAGCATTGGCTGAGCTTGGGAAGTCTTTCTGTATATAAGTCTAAATTTTTTTAATTACCATAGAATCTAGGATTCTTTAAAAAAATGATTATTCAAGTTGCATTTGGTATAAACCAATATTGAGGTAAAGTGAATTATTTTATTTGAGTGGTTTTAAAAGCTAACTAAATTGATTTGTTTACTTAAAAGCAAATCAGTGTCAACTTGTTAGAAGTCTAGAAATAAGATTTTTAAAATAAATTCTGAATCTTTACCTTACCTATTCGAGAAAGGTTTAAGTAGACACTAGGAACCAAATAGAATATGCTTTTGGGAGCTCATAGCCAATTAAAGGCAGGCAAAAAAGGTATCCTTCTAAAAGTCAAAAGTCCCAGTAAAGATAAGTTCATTGGTTCAATTAAAGTGTAATTGAAGTATACCATGCTTGGGAGATTAAATTTCATATTAAATACCTTACTAAGTCCATGTAGGTAATTATAACTATGTTTTATAAAGTTTAAATATTTTTCTTTCCATAAAAGAGCTACATGTTTTCTGTCTGATGATATATTTTTTCCATACTGCCCTGAGTTCTTGAAGATTCTGTCCCCAAAGTCCCTTTGTGCGAGCGTGAGTGTAGGGCCTAGATCATTATTCAGGCCCCGAGAGGCTCTCAGCCTGGGTTTTCTGAGGGGCTGTCTCCCTGGAGCCTGGCTGGACCAATAGAGCTGAGGTTTTATTGCTATGGTTAGGCGCTGGTCCTCCGAGCCACTAACTCTGAGAATCTAGTCAGCTACTACCTCTAACAACCTAAAGTCACAGTTACAATGAGTGGAGTAATTTAAGGAACAAAATATCATGGACTGTATTTTAGGATTTATTCTTTTTCACCTGAGTTTTTTTCTGTCTTTTTAGTTTTTACCTGGTAAAGGTGAAAGGGGCTTATTTCCATCAATATGATTGGATGTTTAAAATCGCTAGTTATTGGAGGATAAAGGTCCCTTACCTGTCACAGAGGGAGTGAGTCTCTGGTGTCAGTGTTGTCCTTTCTTAGGTAACTTCTCTCCTTCGTTTAAGTTAAATGTTGGCTTTTGCTGCCTCTTGAATCTGCCATGTTGGGCTCATAACCCTGGAATCCCAAAAAATAGGCTTGAGATTTCTGGCTTCATGAAACCAACCAAAGACCTTATTACTTATGAGTATAAGCTAGCCCTAGCCACAGGAGAGGTGATGGCTCCCTTCCCTCACTTGACTCCAATGGGCACAAGCAAAGTAAAGGAAGTTTAAAAAGAATTCTCCTTTATGCCTGACCAGGCGGTGGCGCAGTGGATAGAGCGTCGGACTGGGATGTGGAAGACCCAGGTTCGAGACCCCAAGCTCGCCAGCTTGAGCGCGGGCCCATCTGGCTTGAGCAAATGCTTGCCAGCTTGGACCCAAGGTCACTGGCTCCAGCAAGGGGTGGCTCGGTCTGCTGAAGGCCCCCGGTCAAGGCACATGTGAGAAAGCAATCAATGAACAACTATGGTGTCGCAACGGCAACGAAAAACTAGTGATTGATGCTTCTCATCTCTCTCTGTTCCTGTCTGTCTGTCCCTATCTATCCCTCTCTCTGACTCTCTCTCTGTCCCTGTAAAAAAAAAAAAAAAAAAAGAAAAGAAAAAGAATTCTCTTTTAAACCAGAGTTCTTCATTAGAAACAAAGAAGAATAGACCAGACACTCCCCATGTTCCCTTTGATAAGGTCCAGCATCTCTTTTAGAGGGGCTCAGGGGACACGTGACTGTGCCCGCCTGAAGCTTTCTGTTCACTGCCAGGACTCTGGGACCTGTGACGGGGTCAGGCAAAGAGCAGCAGATCCTGTGGGGAGTCACTTCCCAAACTGCCCAGGAGAAGATGGCAGCCCACCAGACTGCAAGAGCTCCCCTAACTGTTTCCTGGGCTTCCAGCTAACAGAAAAAGGAATGCTGTTTTGAGTGTCTGTGCTCTTTCTTGTGAACGTTGTATGCGCACCTGATTTTCCTTTTCTGCTTGTTTCTAGCGTGGTGTCCTGACAGTCATTGACCCGCTGAGGACCGGCTACAGCTAGGCTACATGCGTGGCGCTGAGTGACACGGCAGGGGACAGGGACTGCTGGAGGGATCAGCCGTGAGCCCTGCGCTGACATCCGCGAGGCTGGGGTCCAGGCATCCGAGTCCTCCCAGTGACCCTGCCCCGTCTGTAGGGCGGCAGGGAGAACCGGGACCGCAGCGCCGGGCCGGGCCGGGCCGCTGGGCACCTACACCGCTCTGGACGAGATGGAGCAGGAGGCGCTGGGCTGCCCAGACTCCCCGTCTGAGAAACGCTACTTCCCAGAGTCTCTGGATTCCAGTTACGGCGAGGAGGGGGTGGTGGCCTGCGACGACCTGGAACTGAACCCTTTCGATGGATTGCCATATTCCTCACGTTATTATAAACTTCTGAAAGAGAGAGAAGCTCTTCCGATATGGAAAGAAAAATACTCCTTTATGGAGAATCTGCTTCAAAATCAAATTGTGATCGTTTCCGGGGACGCTAAGTGTGGCAAGAGCTCGCAGGTGAGTGGCCGCCGCAGACAGCCATGCGCTCTGTGCGTAGGTATTTGGCAAACACCCCTCTGTGCGAGTCCCTCTGCCGCTTCCTTAGGACAGACTGTAGCTGTGCCCGGCACGCAGGAAGCCACAGCGGCTGTGGACGCCGCCCTGGGCCCCCGGGCGTCCCATGCGGGGGCAGGCACAGAAGCCTTCCCCACCGCTGGTGGCTTGGTTTGATAACTGGTAAGGCGATTACTGGCTTGTTCTTTGTTGTGAAGTCACTATTTCTCCCTGTTATTTAAAAGACATGGGGGACACTCTGAGACTGTAAAGTGTGCCTGTCATCACCGTTCACCTGCTAGGCTGGGCCCCCTTTAAGGATTCTTCCCTCCAGCGTTACTATACTGGTGGCAGCCACGTGGTCAGTGTCTTGTTCCGACACCCTTCTCCGCTGAGTGTTTGGAATTCTACAAAACTGCTTCTCTTCTTCACTATTTATTCATTTATGTATATCAGTGTGGACTCATAATTCTTATTTTATTTAATGGTTTATCATTCATTACTAAGCCCATTTATTTTGTAGCACACTGTGCCTCTGATGGGGCCAGTGGGAACCCCTTCAAGATGACTCTGTCTTTCTCAGATGTCCCCATCATTCTGTGGACACTTCTTTGCTTGCTGGCCCAGAAAGATATAGGCTCAGCCAGTGTGTCCCCAGCCCCAGTCTTGGAAACAGTCACTTTTGTCAAGGGTTCCAGTTCCTTTTAACAGAGAATTGTATTTAGAAACCAAGATCTGGAACTGAGTGTGCCCACTGCCGTTGGTTTATCACTGCGCCCGGGCCCTCTCGGGAGGCAGAGCCAGGAAGCGTGTGTGTGTGTGCGTGTGTGTGTGTGTGTGTGTGCGTGTGCGTGTGTGTGCGCGCGTGTGTGTGTGCGCGCGCATGTGTGTGTGTGCATGTGTGTGTGCGTGTGCGTGTGTGCATGTGTGTGTGTGTGCGTGTGTGTGTGCGTGTGTGCATGTGTGTGTGTGTGTGTGTGCACACACCGCTGTCCGCTACCTATACCGCTCTCTGTAACTCTATTTCTGTTTCTCCTTCTCTCTGCGTATTTTCCTCTCAGTGTTTCTGTGTTATCTGTTTCTATCATCTGTGCACGGTTTTCACACCACGAGCTCCTACTGACGCCGGATTCCCGCCCAGCACTCCGGGCCTTGTCACCTCCCCGGTCCTTGCAGCTCCCTCCCCACCGAGGGAAACCGAGTCTCCTTGTACGCAATGGCTTTCTTTCATCTTAGCATACTCAATGTAGCTTCAGAATTGTTGACCGACACCACTTAAAAACTATAAAAGTTTTTAAAATATATACTCCTTCTTGAGTTTCCTTTTAGAATTTGTGATTTTTAAGGGCAAGAATTAAATGCAGGGGTGGGCAAAAGTAGGTTCACAGTCATCTGTATGGAAAATAGTCCGATAATTAATGCAGAAATAAACGTTTCACACACTCACAGCTGTGAGCCTCCTTTTGCCCGCCGTTTATGGAATGCAGGATGTTAATACCTAGCAATGGTTTCTCTTGTCGTGTCGAACTTTCCGGTGATTTTAATAAGTGATCCTGCTTTCTGCGAAGGGGGAGGCCCTCGGGGGCGTCTTCGTGGTGGGAGAAGTCAGAACAGTACTAACGCGTGAGGCCTTGGGTCAGCACTGATGTGAATAGTGGGAGCACTGGTTGTTTTCTTAATTCCGGAAACAACTGTGTAACTTTTTCTTCTCTTTCTGTTCTGCTTGTTTAACAACTAGACCATTTTCAAAAGAGCTTCCAAGACTGTTTCTTTGTTCCTCAGAGTTTAAACCTTTCAAAGAAAAGCCTGTCTCCAGACCAAGCCTCGCAGAGGCCCGTGTTTCTGCCGGACCCTAAGACCCCTGTCTCTCTTTGGTGTGGGTGGAACTCAGGCTGTTTTGTGACCGGCCCAGGGAAAAGAGGACAGCTTTTCTTATTTATAGAGCCTTTCCCTCTGACTTTTTGGGGGGCGGGTTTATGAAAAAGCCTGGAAGAGAATGACATAGTTTTAGAGTTACCTATTTTGCTTACTTCTTCTTGTTCGTGTTCATCGTAAAATCTCTCCTGGAGTGGGTGGGTTGGTGAGGTGAGTGACCACGGTGTTCCCGAGATCGAACTGAGAGTAAGAAGCTGTGTAGAGCACCTCCCCCACCCACAGAGTAAACATGTCCACCGTGTTCCACTGGTAGATTCTGCCTGTGTTCACTCGGTGCCAGGATACGTCGTAATTGTGCCAGGCAGGATGTGTGACATTTAACTCAGCAGGGGACCACGCCTCACTACTGGGCTCCAGTGCGTCAGTTCACGGTGGGCGGCCTCAGGGGCGCCAGGCACAGGTCCTGCGGGCTCTTGTTGGAGGGATTCGTGCCTTCGGGGGAGCTGGAGGGGCTACAGGGCCCTTTCAGGTGTGGAATTCCATGGCTCTGGACTGACATGAGCGAGTGGACCTGGCACTGGCCCCAGGCTCGGTGGTCCGGAGGAGGAGTCAGCCGTGCTGGATAGAGTCGCGATGTAGAAGAGGGCTTGGGCGCCTTCGGGACCGGGACGTATGTCCCAGCAGCCGGGCCTCGCTTCACTTACTCCGAAGTCCACGATGTGAGGTCCCTCTCTAGCAGTGGATGGGAAGTGTCACTATGTCCTCTCGCCACATGGCAGTGCTGAGACTGCACATGACGCTGCTGCCGCCACTTCCTTGGTTCTGGTCTGGGCTGGACCTCCTGAGGCCCCGGACCCAAGCCCTCCCAGCAGCCAGCAGCCAGGGCCCCTACGTGTCGCCTGGAGTGGGCAGTGGGGAGTCTTTGCTTTGCTTTCTGAGTCTACAGCTTGTGGAGCTTCGGTTACTGCGGTTGATAAGGCCTTGATGCAGCTCGATACTGGCCGCGCGGAGGGCTCCTCTCACCTGTCCCAGTGGCAGGCCAGCCAGCAGCCTGGGGCTGCCCCTCGCAGGAGGCAGAGCCCGGTGCACGTTCCCGTGCGTAGTCCCTGTCCACGCTCACGCCATCCGCTGGCTTGCGTGCCCCAGAGGGTCGGCGGGCGGGCGCACTGCGCAGCCTCTAACACTGCCGTGAGGCTGGAACATGGGTTAACAAAGTGTAAAATAATGGTCTGGTAAGTTCAGAATGAAAATATTTGAAATCATGATTTCTGGTAGGCAGTTTCCAGGCTAAATATATATAAATTTGTGTATCTATTGCCAAAACTCCAAAATCAATTGTTTTGTAAATATGTTTACTTTTTTCATGTGACGAAGGAGCAGTTTTCTTCTCCAAGTTGTAGCCTTTGCTAAGTGCTAAGTGCTGAGCGAGGCTGTGGGGACACAGGAAGAGCACGCCCAGAGCAGGCTCTGAATCAGGGCACAGGATGTGATGGTCTAGCGTAAGTGCAGAGACAAGGTCCCTGCCAGCGTCACGTTGGTGGCCCTTGAGGTTATGAGAGGTCCACGCCCCGGCATGTGCTGAGTCTGCCGTTCTTCAGCCAGGACTTTGCGCGGCCGAGCCATCAGACTTCAGTGTACTTAGGTTGTGACAGACTTGCCAGAGCCACGGACGTGCAGCCCGAAGGGCAGGTGGCTGTGCCCTCCCCTCCCTGTGGGGCTTGCACTGCACCACGCGCTGTGACTGTCCCTGTGTGACCGTGACTGACAGCCCCAGGACGGCAGGGGTGGTCGAGCCGCCTTTCACGGGCTCTCTGAGGCTAGTTGTGACTTGTGCTCAACTGTTTGCCTGGCTGTTGGCAGCTCAGCAGACTTCCCTCTGTGAGCAGTGTGCATGTGCTCGGTCTTCCACTGGTCATCTTCGCGGCTACTTAGAAGGGCTGCTCTCGTTCCTGAGTTACTCTGCCTCGTATGTGAAGTGATTTGCGCCCTCGTGGAGGAGGGCAGAGGGGAGCGGAGGCTGCTGCACTGGTGCACGGACCACGCCGCCAAGCCTGCATGCTTATACCACCTAAACAGGCTCCAGGAGCCTGGTCTTGCGGAATGTCTGTGTTGAGCAAACAGGGATAAATAAGATGCAGTCAAAACCCAAACCAGAAGCTCGGAAACACGGCCCACAATCACTGGGCTGACGTAGCACTCCAAGTTTGAAAGCAGCCATTCTGGACGTAAGAGTAGTAACCGGACTGAGCGTGTGCAGTGCGTTAGTGACACTGGGTGGTGTATTCCAGTGACAGTCCTAACTATTATATGGCATCGCACTGTTCCAACACTGCCATTAGGCTAGAAAGAGTAATAAAAATGTCAACTGCTGAGAATCTTGTGGCTTCAATTACCGCCTTTGTATAAAGATGATGCTTGAGGCAACCGTGGCCTGGTGGAAATCGAGCTAGATGAGGCATTGGGAGATGGATCGGCTCAGGCCGTGAGGGTTACTGATGGCTTTCTAAAACTGCTTCCTTGTGTGTAAAATGCGGGTGTGCGTGTGGATGTCCCGGGTTCGATCCCCAGTCAGGGCACACATGAGAAACGACCATCTGCTTCTCCACCCCGCCCCCTCTTCCTTCTCTTCCCCTCCCACAGCCAGTGGCTAGATTGGTTCAAGCATGGCCTGGGACCTGGCCTGGGACCTGGCCTGGGGTGCTGAGCTAGGCTGATTCAAGCATCAGCCCCAGGTGGGAGTTACTGGGCAGATCCCAGCTAGGGCATATGTGGGAGTCAGTCTCACTATCTCTCCTTCTCTCACTTAAAAAAAAAGATGAGGTGTGGCCTCCATGCTGTCCCTAGACCCCTTTCAGCCCTGAAGGGCTGTGACTTCCATGTCCTCCTCTAGCTCTGGCCCTCTCTCTGGCTCCTGGGCTGTGTTTTCAGGTGATCTCAGGATAACCATACCCGGAAGTTCTCCAGTCGCAATGGTCCTAACAGTCTTGGTTTCTCCTTTCTTTCGTTAATGGTGTCGTTACCTCTGTGTTTTCATCTTGCACCTGCTTCTTCTGAAACGCATGGGTCGGCAGGGCGCTGCTCCTCCCCCCTCCCGTCCGGTCACCTGGCTCTGTCACCTCTCTGTGCAGAGTCCTGAGTCCTGAGTCCACGCTTCTGTCTCCTTCCCCTCGGTCCCTGCGATGTCCGTGCCTGTGCAGCCCTCTGTCCAGACACCTGTTACTTGTGTGTCTGGTCCTCTGTTAATAGTGGACACAAATGTGAGCCACATGTGAAGCGTACGCCGCTTCCAGTCCAGTGTGCAGACAGAGACCCAAACAAACAGCTTTAACACCGTTTTCCACAAGAATGACGTCGGAGGTCTTGGCTAGGGACCCTCAATAGTGGACGCCTGTAAGAGAGAATCCAGCTAAACAGTAGGAATTGGCAAGAATAAAAAATGACTAGCTAGGCAGTGAGGGAGATGGAAAATTGTATGTGAATTACCAGTTCGGCAGTCTGGTGGTTGTGAAGCAATTCAAGATGGAGTGCTGAATCATAGAACCTAAAAGTAGTTCTGGAAAGTATAAGGAGTTAATTTGTTCCTTCAGCAAGCGCTGACTAAGTTCTGGGATCTGTGGTGGCTGAGACAGAGAGGCTCTGTTCTCCGGGAGCTCCTGGCCCCGAAGGGGTGAGCACCAGGAGAGACCAGCACGTGCAGAAAGTGTGATGCGTGGTGGTCGTCCAAGTGCCCTCTGGGAGACCCTGGTCAGGGGTCATGGCAGGGGTCACGGCAGCCCTGGAAGGAAAGGGCTCACCAGCTCAGGCTTGAAGGGTAACTCTCAGCTGTTCAACCCATTTCACAGGGAAGGAAAGTGAAGCTTAGAGCATTTGTAACTCACAGGTAGGGAACTGCTGGCAAGCCAGGTCGAGAACTCCTGCCTGGGGCCCCGCAGGTGCCCTGCTGTGTCCGTATCAGGCCTTGATTCAGTCCCGATGTTCTGAGCACAGTCTCTAATGTTCACCTTCCACAGAACAAAGTAGGCACTGAGTAAATATCACTGGTTAGTCTTTAACCTGTTGACAAGGTGGACGCCTTTCTTAGTCAATGGGAATTTGCTCTCTACGGAAGTCATTCATTTTGGAGTTACTTATGATTTCTGGTAAGTTACGTTTACTTTTCAAATTACAGTGACGTTTAAAATCTAAGAATTCTATGATGGGCCTAGAAAATAGCAAAGATCAAGATAATTAAATATTAAAACTTAAATACCTTAAATCTGTTTTAAAAACACTCTGGGAATGACTTACTTAAGAATACACATAACAAAGCATAATTCATTAGCAATGCATTAGGAGCGTACGGCAGATGCCAGCGTGTCTAGCTTTTACTGCCAGGGAAAGGTTAAGTCGGCTGATCTGGTTATTTTATTATGATTGTTTAGACTTAAATGGAAATGCTTTAATTCTGAGTCGCTATCTTTTCATCTAAATGCCATTTAATGTTTACATTGCTTAAAACACATCAGTTAATACGATGACCCATATTTTTGGTGGAGCTTTCTTGTCACTAGAAAAAAAAATAATGACTTGTAAATAGTCTTTTCAGAAACATAGCTGAGGTTAAAATTTTATTTTTTTGCTTTTTATTCTTACCTGTCCTTTTTTTCATTTGGAAGTCAAACTTTAACAGTCCCTGCTAACTTCTTTTTATTCTTTATTTAAATTACCATTTATTATTATTATTATTATTATTATTATTATTATTATTATTTTAAGTGAGAGAGGGGAAAGGGAGAGATGGACTCCTGCATGCGCCCTGACCAGGATCCACCCAGCAACCCCCAGGTGGGCCCAATGTTCAGACCAACTGAGCCATCCTCAGTGCCTGGGGCCGACACTTAAACCAATCAAGCCAGTGGCTGCAGGATGGTTAGAGAGAGAGGGGGCAGGGGAGAGGGAGAGAAGCAGATGCTCGCTTCTCCTGTGTGCCCTGACCAGGGATTGAACCTGGGACGTCCACATGCTGAGCTGACACTCGATCCACTGAGCCAACCAGCCAGGGCTTTTATTCTTTATTGACTCGGGGTAACTGCATAAACAGGTTCAGAGGGTCCCCGAGATGTATGCAGCCCACGGGTGGCTGGCTAGTGAAGGAAATAACCGTTTGTAAGGTGCGCTCAGGGCTCTTTACTGGCAGGAGCTGATGCTGTCTCATTTCTCCCTGTCCAAGGTCCCACAGTGGTGTGCCGAATATTGCCTGTCCATCCACTACCAGCACGGGGGCGTGGTGTGCACGCAGGCCCACAAGCAGACTGCCGTCCAGCTTGCCCTGCGGGTAGCAGACGAAATGGATGTCAACATTGGTCATGAAGTTGGCTACGTGATTCCTTTTGAGAACTGCTGCACCAGTGAAACAATCCTGAGGTTGGTTTGCGGTTCGTCTGCTGGGCCTGGCGCCTCTTAGCCTGTGTTACAATCCTGAGAGATGTCTTCCTGCAGTCTGTGTTTTAAGCATCTACTATAGGTGTAATAATAGCGGGTCTCTGTCACTGCCTGTTCCCACACGGGCCTCACTGGGGAGCCCTGGTCTGAACTTCTTCCATGACTCCCCACAATCCTCAGGAAAGATTCCGACATGTTAGGGTGCCCTGCAGAGACCTTCAGTCTTATGCTTCTTAAGCCGCACCTCGGAATGGGTCTGTGCACGTCACGTGCGTGCCAGCCAAGGGACATGCGGGTCCCTTCACACATGCCAATCCCTCTGCTTGCTATGCCCGCGTCCCTTCCGGGCTTGGCTGATTCTTCCTACTCCATGCAAGGGTCACCTACTCCTGGAAGGCTTCCTTGACCTCCCCTAGTGTAAATGAGAAAACCCTAGTGGGTTTCTACAGAACTTGACCTCAGCTGTCGTCATGGCAGTTTAGATCGGTGTTGTTCAGACTGTATTTTCAGAGTCTTGCAGGTTCCAAGAGGTCTCCTCGGTGGCTGCCACGAACTGTGGGAAAGGGACATTCTTCTCTTCTCTCTTTCTTGTTTTAGCTTCTTTGTGAGGTTTCCTTTGCACAAAGGGTTCCAAGAGCTTGACACAGAAGAAACGAGGAGGAAAAGAAGGCGAGTTGGGAAAATCACTGCTCTGAGCCAGTGTTGCTCAAGCCGTTTTTTATCATCAGCCCACAGGGAAAGTGGGAGCGTCTCAGCACAACTCAGGAGTGGTCCTGGCTGCTTGCAGCCCAGGATGACCGTTCATGGCAGCTTCAGCTGCCCAGGCACAGCCTGACCACTCCAGGGGCTGAGGAGACAAGTATGTTGGGAGCCGTGTGACTACGCATCTAAAATCTATCTGTATGGCACACAATGAGGAGGCTGTTCCAGTGTACCAGCGATGGCACAGTGAGCAGGGTGTAGCACAGAGTATGTGGCAGCATAGCACGGCAGTACAGTACAGCATAGTGTGGAACAGCACAGGACAGCGTGGCAGTACAGCACAGCACAGCATGGCAGTACATTATAGTGCAGTGTGGTACAGCTCAGCACGGCAGTACAGTACGGTGCAGTGTGGTACAGCACAGCACAGCACGGCAGTACATTATAGTGCAGTGTGGTACAGCGCAGCACGGCAGTGCAGTACGGTGCAGTGTGGTACAGCGCAGCACGGCAGTGCAGTACGGTGCAGTGTGGTACAGCGCAGCACGGCAGTGCAGTACGGTGCAGTGTGGTACAGCGCAGCACGGCAGTACAGTACGGTGCAGTGTGGTACAGCGCAGCACGGCAGTGCAGTACGGTGCAGTGTGGTACAGCGCAGCACGGCAGTACAGTACGGTGCAGTGTGGTACAGCGCAGCACGGCAGTGCAGTACGGTGCAGTGTGGTACAGCACAGCACGGCAGTGCAGTACGGTGCAGTGTGGTACAGCGCAGCTCAGCACAGCACGGCAGTGCAGTACGGTGCAGTGTGGTACAGCGCAGCGCAGCGCGGCAGTACAGTACGGTGCAGTGTGGTACAGCGCAGCACAGCACGGCAGTGCAGTACGGTGCAGTGTGGTACGGTGCAGTGTGGTATAGCGCAGCACAGCGCGGCAGTGCAGTACGGTGCAGTGTGGTACAGCTCAGCACGGCAGTGCAGCACGGTGCAGTGTGGTACAGCACAGCACGGCACGGCAGTGCAGTACGGTGCAGTGTGGTACAGCTCAGCACAGCAGTGCAGCACGGTGCAGTGTGGTACAGCACAGCACGGCACGGCAGTGCAGTACGGTGCAGTGTGGTACAGCGCAGCACAGCAGTGCAGTACGGTGCAGTGTGGTACAGCTCAGCACGGCAGTGCAGTACGGTGCAGTGTGGTACAGCGCAGCACGGCAGTGCAGTACGGTGCAGTGTGGTACAGCGCAGCACAGCACGGCAGTGCAGTACGGTGCAGTGTGGTACAGCGCAGCACAGCACGGCAGTGCAGTACGGTGCAGTGTGGTACAGCTCAGCACGGCAGTGCAGTACGGTGCAGTGTGGTACAGCGCAGCACGGCAGTACAGTACGGTGCAGTGTGGTACAGCGCAGCACGGCAGTGCAGTACGGTGCAGTGTGGTACAGCACAGCACGGCAGTGCAGTACGGTGCAGTGTGGTACAGCGCAGCTCAGCACAGCACGGCAGTGCAGTACGGTGCAGTGTGGTACAGCGCAGCGCAGCGCGGCAGTACAGTACGGTGCAGTGTGGTACAGCGCAGCACAGCACGGCAGTGCAGTACGGTGCAGTGTGGTACGGTGCAGTGTGGTATAGCGCAGCACAGCGCGGCAGTGCAGTACGGTGCAGTGTGGTACAGCTCAGCACGGCAGTGCAGCACGGTGCAGTGTGGTACAGCACAGCACGGCACGGCAGTGCAGTACGGTGCAGTGTGGTACAGCTCAGCACAGCAGTGCAGCACGGTGCAGTGTGGTACAGCACAGCACGGCACGGCAGTGCAGTACGGTGCAGTGTGGTACAGCGCAGCACAGCAGTGCAGTACGGTGCAGTGTGGTACAGCTCAGCACGGCAGTGCAGTACGGTGCAGTGTGGTACAGCTCAGCACGGCAGTGCAGTACGGTGCAGTGTGGTACAGCGCAGCACAGCACGGCAGTGCAGTACGGTGCAGTGTGGTACAGCGCAGCACAGCACGGCAGTGCAGTACGGTGCAGTGTGGTACGGTGCAGTGTGGTATAGCGCAGCACAGCGCGGCAGTGCAGTACGGTGCAGTGTGGTACAGCACAGCACGGCAGTGCAGCACGGTGCAGTGTGGTACAGCACAGCACAGCAGTGCAGTACGGTGCAGTGTGGTACAGCACAGCACGGCAGTGCAGTACGGTGCAGTGTGGTACAGCGCAGCACAGCACGGCAGTGCAGCACGGTGCAGTGTGGTACAGCACAGCACAGCAGTGCAGCACGGTGCAGTGTGGTACAGCACAGCACGGCAGTACAGTACGGTGCAGTGTGGTACAGCACAGCGCAGCGCAGCACAGCAGTGCAGTACGGTGCAGTGTGGTACAGCACAGCACAGCACGGCAGTGCAGTACGGTGCAGTGTGGTACAGCACAGCACAGCACGGCAGTGCAGTACGGTGCAGTGTGGTACGGTGCAGTGTGGTATAGCGCAGCACAGCACGGCAGTGCAGTACGGTGCAGTGTGGTACGGTGCAGTGTGGTATAGCGCAGCACAGCACGGCAGTGCAGTACGGTGCAGTGTGGTACGGTGCAGTGTGGTATAGCGCAGCACAGCGCGGCAGTGCAGTACGGTGCAGTGTGGTACAGCGCAGCACAGCAGTGCAGTACGGTGCAGTGTGGTACAGCGCAGCACAGCGCGGCAGTGCAGTACGGTGCAGTGTGGTACGGTGCAGTGTGGTATAGCGCAGCACAGCGCGGCAGTGCAGTACGGTGCAGTGTGGTACAGCGCAGCACAGCAGTGCAGTACGGTGCAGTGTGGTACAGCACAGCACAGCAGTGCAGTACGGTGCAGTGTGGTACAGCACAGCACGGCAGTACAGCACGGTGCAGTGTGGTACAGCACAGCACGGCAGTGCAGTACGGTGCAGTGTGGTACAGCACAGCGCAGCACAGCAGTACAGTACGGTGCAGTGTGGTACAGCGCAGCACGGCAGTGCAGTACAGTACAGCACAGAAGAGCACAGCAGTATAGTATATT
Source organism: Rhynchonycteris naso (assembly GCA_037038555.1). Taxonomy (NCBI): domain Eukaryota; kingdom Metazoa; phylum Chordata; class Mammalia; order Chiroptera; family Emballonuridae; genus Rhynchonycteris; species Rhynchonycteris naso. The sequence continues at coordinate 257,562,184 of CM072999.1, read as the reverse complement.
ACAACTAATCTTTGGAAACCTTTTGGAAAGGACTCTTGGAAGTAGTCACTTTTAAGATGAAATATTGCAGTGTTTTTATCTTAATATGGATCACACACATAATATTTTAGGAAGCACAGAGATAAATAATTTTAGAGAACTCTAGTGGTTTTGTCAGAGCAGGTTAAAGACACGTCTCACCTTTAAACGTCTACTATGTGTTGGGACTTTACTTTCACGAGATTGTTCTATGGTGAACCACCCTCCCACCCCAAACACACACACACACACACGCACACACACATGCACACACACACGCAGTCCTGAGCCAAAGAAAGGACTACAGTTTGTGCTGAAATTGTTTTGTTCCTATCTGCATGCAGAGTTCTTTTCTTGCTGAAGAAAACGGCGTCAAGTGCAGTGGGGCTGCAGGCAGTGCACCTTGGGAGGTACATGGAAGTTAGAGTTCTTGCCCGCTGAAGGCTGTGTCCTTCTGCCTTTGCTGGGTGCCTGGCCTTCTCCGTGTCTTATCTTCACTTTATAGTTACTCTTGTCGCTGGGACAATGTCCCTTCTTTTCCCTCTGACATCACCCAGCCAGTGCAGGGTCAGCAGATACTCTGATGTGTGACTAACAGGGTTTGAGTTGCGGCACAGAAGCCACATCTAGTGACAAGCCCCTATGAAGAAAGAAAGGAGTTCCTTATTTTCCTCCTGGTATTCTGTGCTCTGAAGAGGAGGCGGCGGCTGAAGAGTGAATGTCTCAGCCGCCCACTCACTTGTAGCCTGGCACAGGTCCCCTGCCCTCTCTGTGCTTGGCCTTTCTTGTCTCTAAACGGGTGATCAATACCAGCCCACAGGGCTGTTGTGAGGACTAAGTGAGCAAGTATGTGTGACTGACGTGTGTGTGTTAGCTACTTTTATATATAAAGGTAAACTGGAACCCGATCCTTTTCCTGGAGATGCAGACTAGCCCCTGAGCGACTAGCTACAGAAACAAGAGGATTCAAGGTTGACTGTTGGCTATAGAAGGCGTTGTTTGCTATTTGATACTTTTTCATTTTCTCTGTAACCCCTTAGTATCTAATCTACTAGGCACATAACAGGCACTTATTAGATCTAACCTTTATGCCTAAAACGTTTCTTTGATGCTATGTATAAGAAATAACTTCTTCTTTAAACTTATCTTTGGCCTTTTTTGAAACAGTAGATATCTGACTGTCATAAACCTAGAACCCAGATTTTGAAATAATTACTTAAATGTTCATTTACAGTCAAATTCAATATATCTAATTTTAGAAAACATTAATAATACTTTTCTATATTTTATATTTTTACCTTTAGAGATTTAGTGTGAGGAATTTAAATTTTAAACTGCATTTCCTGAAACTTGGGCAATGCATCTGTTTTTTTTACATAGTTATCAGTAATAGCACTTTTTAAAACACTGTATGCACAACCATAGTAACAAAAAAGGTAAGAAATCGATCTCTGTGGTGTGCGGAAATCGACAGTGAGTTTTAGACCCAGCCTAGTGTTTGTTCCCTTAGTGTTTTATAACCATCTGCAAGGCCGTTCTTGAGTGCTGGGTCTAGCAGACTTTTAGCTAAGGCGACTTCGCCTCCGTTTTTAATTAAGCCCAGACATACTGACATGACACACATCTTCTCCATCTTTCTTCCTATAAGACCAGCGCTTGTGTGAGTTTTGCTAAGGTGTTAATGGAGATTTAATTTCTAATCATAAAGAAGTACTATAGATTAAAATAATGTGTTTTTAGACAAGAGGCAGTAGTAACTTACCTCATTAGATCACACTAATTAACATCAACAAAAGATGGTCTGAAAACCAGATTGCAGGTGCACAAAGTATGACACTGTCGTCTACAGTATATATCGTTTTACGTTTGAGAAAAGAAACCCTCAGCAGTTTATCACAACTCACTGGTGAGACACAGGATGAGAACAAGTACAAATAGAAAGTCAGCGAGCAGATGTCCTGGCCTCACTGAGCCAGGTAGGAGGATGCAGCCTTGCTCACCGAAACCATGAGACCAGGGACGCAGCCTGTGTAACTGGACGACAGCGTTAGATGCGACGGATACTCAGGCTTCAGTCCCGACTCCCCCGGCTCTGACTCGGGCAGGGTGCCTAACCTCTCTGATCCCGTGTTCTCACCCATAACTATGGGGCAGGAATGTCCGCCTCGGAGAGTGACCCTAAAGGTTATATGAGAAATGGCGTGACACAGTGCCTGGCACACACTGGCGCTTAGTAAAGCTTCGTTTCCTTTCTTTCTTGAGCCGGGTTAGCTGAGGGCTGTTTCAAGGCCTCCACGGCTGTCCCCAGGTTCAGTGACTTGCCAGGAGGTCCCAGGGAACCCAGTGTGGCTTACTCACAGCTCAGATGTAGTGAGAGAACGCATACAGAGTCCACAGAGGGGAGTGTGCATGGGGTCGAGTCCACGGGGAACCGCGCGGCTTCCCTGACCCTTACTCCCCCCGTGGAGACACACAGGCCATGCCGATTCCCCCAGTAGGAGATGAGATCGTGCACCAAGCGCTGCCCAGCAGGGAACTGATACTCCGTGCCCAGGGCATCTGCTGGTGGCTGGTCACAGGTCCCTCTGCCTATTACATACACTCCAGACAGCCAAAGGGAGAGCCAGGGAGACCACGCTGTCTATACAAAGAGTGAGGGCCATGGGCCACTCAGTTCTGTGGTGGTGGGAGGCCTAAACCTAAGCTCCCCAAGGCTGGGCTCACCCTGCCAGTGGGCCTGCCGCATACAAGGACAAACTACTACCTTAAGTGGCCAGAAAACTTACAGATCGGTTTCTTCAAGGAATAATCTAAGGACACATGTAAGTAGTGTCAGCAAGATGCTTGTATGGTGCTGGATGACTAATAATAAGTTAATAAAATCCTGGAAAATTGTATCAAAATCACTAATGACCCTTTTTTTCTCCAGGAATGTTGGCCCGTTTGCATGTCACCCTTAAATAGGTGACTACGTTTTCAGTGATTTTGTCTAGTTATATGGGCAACATTTTGAACTTGTTGCCACTAACATGTGGACGATATCATTTCCCACGTCTGTCACCCACAGGCATAGTGGGTGCGCTGGGCTGTGACCTGAGTCAGGACAGCCATTCCCTAAAACATGTCTGCTTTCACTCAAAATTCTTTCAGCCGGTGGCTCAGTAAACAGAGCGTTGTCCCAGCGACCAAGGTCGTGGGTTGGATCCCCGGGCGGGGCACATACGAGAAGCAACCAATGAGCGCACAACTAAGTGGAAGAACTAAGTGGAACAATGAGTCCATGCTTCTCTCTTCTCAAAAATCAATGGGAAAAAATTAATTATTCCACTTATGAAAGAGAGGGGAAAACATTCACCTGACAAGGATATTTTGTGATACTACTTTATTGTTTTAAAAGATCAGAACAGAAGTTAAATGTAGCTCTTGTTAATACCTGTAAAAAACATTTAGGGCAGAGGTCTCTGACCTAGGGTTCAGAGATGGTGTTTAGAGGGTCTGTGAATGTATATAAACTGTTTAAAATTTGCTTCTGTGTATTCTGCCGTTTTATCACGTAAAGGAATCTTGGCTCCACAACAGACCATGAGCTCCAGAGTAGGGGAGAGGGGAGAGGGAAGGCATATGTTTGTCTTTGGGAGTCTCTTTATGGTCTCGGCTGAGCGCTCTAACGCGGGCGCTGTCTGGTCTCCGCTGAGCGCTCTAACGCGGGCGCTGTCTGGTCTCCGCTGAGCGCTCTAACGCGGGCGCTGTCTGGTCTCCGCTGAGCGCTCTAACGCGGGCGCTGTATGGTCTCCGCTGAGCGCTCTAACGCGGGCGCTGTATGGTCTCCGCTGAGCGCTCTAACGCGGGCGCTGTCTGGTCTACGCTGAGCGCTCTAACGCGGGCGCTGTCTGGTCTCCGCTGAGCGCTCTAACGCGGGCGCTGTATGGTCTCCGCTGAGCGCTCTAACGCGGGCGCTGTATGGTCTCCGCTGAGCGCTCTAACGCGGGCGCTGTCTGGTCTACGCTGAGCGCTCTAACGCGGTGCTGCTCCTTTGAAGGTACTGCACTGACGACATGCTGCAGAGGGAAATGATGTCCAACCCCTTCCTGGGCAGCTACGGGGCCGTCATCTTAGACGACGTACACGAGAGGACCATCGCCACGGACGTGCTGCTGGGCCTCCTAAAGGACGTGCTGCTGGCCCGGCCGGAGCTGAAGCTCGTCATCCACGCCTGCCCGCTGCTGGTCAGCAGGCTGCGCGCCCACTACGGCAGCGTGCCGGTTGTCGAGGTTAGGAAGCAGCGCCCGGTGCAGGTCGTGCACCTCAGCGGGGCTCAGGAGGAGGCTCTGGAGACTGTTTTACGCCTTGTCTTTGAAATCCACCGCTCCGGAGAGAAGGGTGACATTGCCGTCTTCCTGGCCTGTGACCAAGTACGTAAGTAATACCCCACCCGAACAGTGTAAGGGTGACCTGTTGGAACCCTTCCACCTTGTTTGCAGCATTTAGTGACTAACACAGCTGTCAGTTTGCTAACAGACGGTCACTATTTGGTGCCCCTCACCTCAGCGTTTGAACCTCGGGAGGAACGGACACGGTCAGCACAACCTCAGCTGAAGAGGGAGGGAAGCAACCATGTGCTGCTCTGAGAATAGGATGGAGGCAGCGCTGCCCGCGTCGGGGACATGAGCTCCAGGGCTGAGTCCCCACCGGCTCAGGCCGGCGGGCCCCCCGGGCCAAGCGGGCACCGTCACGCTTGCTGTGACGTCTCAGTCGACTTGTCACAACCTCGGCCGTGTCCCTCATGAGCAGGAGCATTTGTGGGACGTGAGGAATACAACCTAAGTACATGGCATGAAGCTGATAAAGCGTCCCACATGTGTCCCCACCACAGCCAGGGCAGTGTTAGGCAGGGACAACCATTGACGGCACCCCCAGAGCTACCTCCTGACCCTGGGGCTCCTTTCCTTGAAGAAATGAAGGACAAATATCTTAACTTGGATTCTTGAAAATGTCTTTCACCAAAACAGTTGGGAACGTGCCCACGCCGGTCACTGCTGTTATGCAGGCAAGGCGCCACTTGGGGGCGCCTTGTTTTTCACTGCAGCTGCACTGACCACCCTCTCTCTCCGCTGCTCTGACTCCAGCACCCCAGAACCTGCAGAATCAGACCTTTCACCTTAGACACATTTCCTGGTCTTTCCCTCCTGCCCATCCTCTCACTCGGGGAGTGTAAGTCCTCGTTTTTAGCCCACGACCCAAACAAGTGGTCATGCCAGTGACTGGGCAGAAACCCGAAAGGAAACTGCTTGGTGTCAGCGGGGCCACCTGCTGAGCCGAGACCAGCACTTCAGCTCTGCTGGAGGTTTGCTACGCATCCCTCTGCTTCACACGTCCTTGCAGGGTTGCTTGCTCTGTCTCGGGTGCAGAGTCTAAAGGATGGCTGATCCTCCTAGCCCTGAACGTTAGACCGTTTTCTCACAACTTAAGATTTTTTTCTCTTTCCATAAAGACAATAATTTAGGATCTTAAATACATGATAAAGATAGCATATTTGTCAGCTTTCTGTGTACAGGTTAGTTTCCTGAGTAGTGATTCCTCTACCTACTACAGGACTGTTGTCATGTCGTATGATTCAGGACATTCCAGAAAGCCCTAATGACAGTCATAAAGTGACGGAGAAGGCAGGAGAAGAATTTATGACAACTCGAGGTTGTCGGTGGAGCCAGAGGGAGGGGAGAGGGCGTAATCAGAAGGCTAAAACCATGAAAGCCAGAATCGCCAGGTGAAAAGCAAGATGTTCCTTTCTAGGGAAAAAGTATAATTTTGATGGATGAGTAGTCGTCTTTCAAGATAGAGTAAGCGAAAATTCCAAAAACAATTTCTGAAACGTAAATCTTGTAGCAGAACTGGAGTAGTGGATGGGAATGGGCTATTTGACTCTCGCAAGTTTAACACGGCATAGAGGCTTTCAAATTGTCGGATTTGAGCGGATACATGTTTGCCTTGGCTGGTAGATGATAAAATCCCAGGGCTTAGAAAGTTAGATGGTCTCCACAGAGTCAGACTGGAAAGACATTTCCTATCGAGAGATTCTCAGTCTTGCAGTCTTAAATCCCTGAAAGTGACAGTTCAGTGGGGGCTACCTGTGGGGTTCCCCGTTCTGCGCCCCTGGGACCGAGGAAGCTGCCGATAGGCCTGTCTGGGGGAGCATCCTCCGCGCCCCAAGCTCACAGGGACTGCTGGCTTTAGCACACCTTCTGTGGGGGCCAGCCCCGTCCTCACAACTCGGCCCTCAAGTGCACAGCGGTCAACCGGCTCTCTTTTCTGCGTCCACCCCTGGACAGGCTGAACTCAGCTGAGTGTCCATGGAACTGTCCGTCTTTGTCACCACGTGTGTCAGGATTACCATTAGGATATACCTCCCTACAGCCTCGGAATCTGTCTCTTGAAAACTGTCTTGCTCCGAAATCCGTGATAATGGCTACTAGTCATTTTGCCCCATACTATTTGAAGCTTTCTTGATTTCTATACAAATTTTTTTATCTGTCACAGCAGTTCAGTGCCAGGTGAAAGCAACCCCAAGCATCTAACAGAGACGTACTAACTTGTTCTTCGGAAGCACATTTTACTCTGGCCACCTGCTGACCACCTCTGCTGCGAGTGACCCCATGGGTCACCCGTGTCCCGATGCTCAGTGGAGACAAGCCCTGAACGTCTGTGGTGTGCTGTGCCTTGTCACTTAACCGTCTTCTCACCTGCAGAGCAGCTGAATAAATTAACCAGAAAGCATAAGTTGGGATTTATGGCGACATCTATTCAGATCACCGAGCAACTTGAAGCATCACAGAGAAGCTGTTCTGGGAAACACCTCATCTTGTGTGTGTCTTCGTCTGGGGCTGGACAGCCCCTTGAGCGTGTGCGGCCGTTTTCCTGGTTTTGCAGGCAATAGGCAAGCCCCGCAGGTGTCAACGAATAAACACGATCTGAAGCACAAGATGCATATTTTAAGCATACTTCTCAAATTCTGCAGGTTCTGATCTCAAAGCCTTGTGTCAGCTGAGCTTGAGAAGTCTAAACTACATACAACATCTGCTATTCTGCTCAACCTTCTTCCTTTTGACAGTGTTTTTATTCTTTTTCCCTGTTTGGAACAACTTCAACATCAGAGCCCACCTACAACTAAAAGGTTATAGCAAATAAAAGAGTGGCTCACATTCCTTTTTAAATGGTATTCCAAGAGACCAAGAGCTGCATCAGTGCACAGCAAAGGTCTACTTTGATCAGCAGTTTCTCACAGGCGGGCTGCCAGAGCCGAACCCCCTCCACAAGTCCCCCCACAACGCCCCCCCCCCATGACCCGTCGCTCTGATGGTGAGGTGGTGAGGCGCTCGGGGAGGATGGTGTGCCTGTCCGTGGAGGCCCAGCCAGGTACAGGGAAATACAGCCCGAGTGCTCCTGCTCCTTGAAATTCCCAAGTGACCCTCACGTAAAACAATGATGCAATCAGAACAGTAAACACGGGACACAGTCTTGTTCCGATGATCCTGCCTGACAGGTTTTCATTCATTTCGATCAAGCCATGCTCTCTGCTTGGGAACATAGGCCGGGCCCGGTGAACCAACTGCGGCTAGGAGTGGCAGGAGCAGAGGGAGGTGCCTGTCCAGGGTGGCTGCCGCATGGCTCCCGGGCCTCCAGCCGCTCCGGAACAGCCACCAGACGGAGCCGGGCTCGGGCCCCTGCGACGCCTCGCTGCTTCCCAGGCAGAGTGGTCTCCCTGCACGCCCAGGGGTCAACGGGCCCCTTTTGCATGCAGGTGGTGTGGAGGGCAGAAGGGAGCCAGAGCCCCGGGAAGCGGGTCAATCCTAGAAACTCACGGGAAGCCATCTTCAATTTTTCATGAAACTTATTGCATCTAATAAATGAAATGGGCTGCTTTCATTTTGCTAGTTAGCTAGGCCCTTAAGAAGGCAGAGATTTTGGAAACAAATTAAAAAGGTTTAAGAATTATATTAGGTGACATCTCGTTTATATGAGGTTCTCAAAATCTAGTGATTTGAGAAATAGAAAAATACTATCTAACATGCCTGGCCTTCTGAGCTCTTTGCACAGTCTTAAGTATAGCTTTAGGACAAGTCATTTACTTTCTTTCTGATTCATTTGGAAGTAAAACATTTTAAGAAAGTATTGCTAAGAGTCTGAACCATGCAAAGATGTAAACAGCACTGACTGCAGCCCACCTCATTGGGCTTCTGCTGCTCTGAGGCCTAGTTGGTGAGCACACCTCAGAGGACCCCGAGAGACCCTGACTAGCGCGTGTCTGTGTGTGCTGTGGTTCGACGTCTGGAGGCGGTCCTGTAATTCTTGGTCCTGCCCAGGGACGCAGCACCACCGATGTGACAGGGGCTTGTTTTCCTGGCGCTGTTAACAGCTGAGTCATGCTAGAAAGACAGGAGTGCATGAAGGCAGAATAGCATATTTCACAGAGGAAAACAATCTTGGGCTAAAAGCAATGAAAGGGTTTATAAGTGATCTTCCCCGAAGAAATGTTCTCGTCCAGTTACGTCTTCCTTTTACGTCTAATGACACATAGACGACACGGGTGTTTCCGTCCTTCCGCGTCACACAGCTTTGCCTATAGTTGTATTTATCTCGGACTGTTCTTTTTTAAGTGACGTTGTTTGTGACGTACTGCGTTACTGCTTACTTTAGGACATTGAGAAGGCCTACGAAATGGTCTGTCAGGAAGGATCTAACTTCAGCCCAGATCTTGGCGAGCTGGAGGTGGTTCCTTTGTATCCGAAAGAGAAATGTGCCCCGTTCAAGCCGGACGACGAGACGGAGAGAAGAGGACCCGGCTGTCAGAGACGGGTGGTGCTCACGGCCAGCTCCGGGGAGCGTCTGATCTGGAGCGACACGGTCCAGTTTGTCATTGACGTGGGCCTGGAGAGAAGAAAGGTAAGCACTCCCGAGCAGGTGGGGGGACTGCCGGAAACTGTCGAGCGCAGTGTCTCCGGGACGGGAGGTGAGGATGGACTCGATGCGGGAGCGTGTGTCAGCGCGTGGGTCGGTTAGCCGTCGGGAAACAAATTACACCGAGTGAGTGGCCAGAGGAAAAGTGTGGAGGGAAGACAGGACCGTCGAAGCCCAAGGTGGAGGTCCTCTCGTCTGTTTTCTCTTCAGCAAAGCAAACCGCCAGACGCTGAGCCCTGTGCACCACCCAGCACTTCTGGCAGCCCCTTTATCAAAGTAATTAGCATCTTCCCTCTGGGAATCTACTAGAAACTAGTCTCAAGTACACAGACTTTCATTTTAGCAGATTTGGGCTTTATAACTGACAAAATGCCATCCTAAATTTTTAAAGACTATATATTATTTATCGCTACCTTTAAACAAAACAGTTAGGAACAACAGACTGGGCTGCTCGCTCTGAAAGGCACTAGAATTAAGTCCCAGCACCTGCAGACTGAGAGCGGCCTGCAGAGCGCTGACCGCTGGCTGTCAGCGAGGCTGTATTGCTCCCGCACACCCTGGGTCCCGGAGCACCCTGCCTCACTGGGACAGAGCAGTCCCCCCACCCCCATGAGGAAGGCTCCCCCGACAGCTTAGTGGGGTGCATCTTACTGGAGGGGTCAGTCCCCCATTCAGAGCACCCAGGGTTGTCACTCACCCCTGCAGAGTCACCTGGGAAGTCACTGCAGAGGCCGTCCACAGCTTCATGTTAGCCGACAGGGCTGGACACGCAGTGAAGTGAGACCCTGGGCTCACGGTCAGTCTGAACAGAGCCTTGAAGACACCCAGCAGTGCCCGACACCAGTCCCCTCCATGAGGCACCTGAAGCCTGTCACCAGGGTCGTGGTTAAGAAGGGACAGCACTGGGGCTCCTGCAGGGGACAGACATCCCACATCTGTTGAAGCTACAGTGAGGGCACACAACCTTTAAATGCACTTATGCAAGCCCTCGGCGCCTTCATCTCAAGGCAGGGGGCCACAGTAAACACTGTACGGGGGTGCCCCGCAGCAGAGTGCCCGCTGCACTGCTGCCGTGGGCACGGTCGCTCCAGGGCCCACATCACAGCCAGCCTGGTGCTGACGGTGTGTCCCCCACCTACAGGTGTACAGCCCTCGAATCAGGGCGAGCTCCCTGCTCACGCAGCCCATCAGCCGAAGCCAGGCGGAGACCCGCAAGCAGATTCTGGGCTCGTCTTCCTCAGGTAGCACTGTGCACAGAACCTTCCGGGTGTGAAGTCCTGTCCGCAGGCCACACCCACATTAAAGCCATTTCCCTTGATTTCTCCCAGGAAAACTGTTCTGTCTGTACTCTGAAGAATTTGCCTCCAAGGACATGCAGCCGCTGAAGCCGGCAGAAATGCAGGAAGCCAACCTGACCAGCATGGTGCTCTTCCTGAAGAGGATCGACATTGCAGGCTTGGGCCGCTGTGACTTCATGAACAGACCAGGTAGCTGCGCGCCCGCGCGTGCGCCGGGCGGGGGCTGGGCTGTGCACTCGGCGTGGCGGGCGCACGTGGGCCTCGCTGGGCGCTGCAGTGTCTTCCCCGCAGAAGACACATCCCTGGAGTAACTAAGAGCCGGGAAATGCTCCGCCAGTGGACATGGGAGTGGAGGGAGCCCGGACCTCGGACGGGGCGCAGTGCAGCGTGGGGGAGGCTGTTGTGGTGGGAACCTCTGCAGGTGAGGGACCCCCCTCCTGAGTCACAGTGTCACCTTAGAAACCCAGCAGGGCCCCCCTCCTGTGTCACCAGTTCCCTGGGCGTCTTGTTCAGGATACAGGAGGCGTTTGGTCATGAAGGGAGAACAGCAGGATTTGTAGTGTCTGAGGTCTGGAAAAGCAAAGAGCAAACATCATAGTGCAGAATTCCTGTGTCCTCTCAGTAGTCACCCTCTGTGAGGCTTAGAGCTGATCACTGGGGACAAACGGGTTAGGGTGACAATTCATTTCTGTTTCCTAACAGTACACACATAACTAGTTTCTGCTGTGCTTGGGGGGAAGTGTAACTATGGATTAACTCGGACTCATTGTTTTGGAAGGAAAAAAACAGATGATGCTTGCAGCTGCTGCATTTAATTGAGCTTATAAATAAATATGCAGGCCCAGCAAACCTGGTCCCTTTTCAGGATTCATGAACCATGAGAAAATGATTTTGGCATAACTAGGCTGTAGGCTATTAATTGAATTTCTTTGATATAGATTCTTTTTTTAAAATTGGGTATTTTTTTCTTCCCTGGTGCTGAGCCTTGACCTGCACCGTGAGTGGCGGGGACGGGTAGTCGGGAAGCTCAGGACCCGCGACGCTGCGTGGCGGAGGCTCTCAGGGGCCTTCCACGCGGGATAGGCAGCAGCCCAACACAGAACTTTGCAGACAGACTCGCCAGCTGGACAAGAGCACACCAGATGCCGTCTTTGTACTTAGACCTGGAACTGTTTGGTGGCGGCCAGTTGGTTTTGGAGTGATCTACAAAACATGAATCCAGACACACAGGGCCAGACACGGCACACAGGACAGGTGGGGTCCTGGATCGAGCACGCAGGAAAGCAAGGGAACAGGATGCAGTCAGGCTGCAGAGGCCAGTGCTGGCGCAGCAGAGAGCCAGCCAGACCAGCAGGTATCCTGACAGCGCGCTGGCGGGGCCAGCTTTCTGAGCTAATGAAGGTCACGCTGTTACCCGTCTACAGCCCACACCAGTTCATCGCTATACTCAGACGGCAGGGAGGAGTGTGGGAATACTGGAGAATTGTGGAAAGGGGCACAAATCTGCTAAAGCAACTCAAGAGCCAGTGTGAGGATCTTGGACACAAACAGGTACAAAACCTTCCGAATGTGAGACAGAACCCGGGAGATGGTGAACAGCCCGGAACAGGAGCCTTCCAGCTCCTGGTCTCCGGGACTTCTCGTGGGTCCAGTGACCACGTGCCTTATTCTTCAGCCAAGACACTTGCGGGTGAAAGGGGACGTTGTTCAAAATCACACTGGATGAGAGGAGGCTTTGGGCCACCGTCGCCCAGCCGGGCAGAGGTCCCCATCCCAGGGCTGAGTGCACAAGCGGTTCTGTGGGCCTCCCAGGGCCTGTTCGTTTCATCTTCCCCTCTGCAGCTGGGCATAACCAGCGTACCTTGTCTGCGGAGCTGAGATGAACTAGCTAACATACGTGGTCCACTTAGAAAGTGACTGGCAAGTAGCAAACACTGTCTGCCGTCACCTGCAGAACTCCCACCCGAGCTCTGGAAGCCAAGGCTCATGCCGCTGAGTGGCAGAAGGCCCTACAAAGGGCAGTGTCCACGGCGCTGGGAGGTAGCACAATGGTCACTAACAGCAGGGCCCTGGACTTGGAGCCGTGTGGTGTGTCCCAAGAGCTGTGCAGCAGTGCACAGGTCAGAACAGATGCTGCCAGGGCCCTGCCTGGGCTCAGGGCCTCGCTGTACAGCCGCGGAAACAGGCCAGCTAGCCCGTGGCTTTAGCAAGTCACTGACTTCTTCTCCTCTTCTGCAATGCGAGGGTAGTGTCGGCCCTCCTGTTCCTGCTCATGGGGTTATTACGAGGTCCCAGTGAGACTGTTCATGCACAAGTGCTGTGCACCACCTGGGTATGTGAGCATGTCCTAGTGAAGCTCAAACTTCAACACACCTCCCTTCCCATGCTTCCCATCCTTCCCATTGCCAGACTCTGATCCTGCTCCCTGAAGTCACAAGTCATTTAACAGCCTGTGCCGTCAAGTAGCCACCTCGATTCTCCCACCCTCCCCTCGGGACTCTTGTCACTGTGCGCAGGGACGGCTGGGGCCAGCAGCGGCATGTCCTCCTTCCGCCCTGGTTCCCTGTCCCTCCGTGTGCGTGTGGAGCACCGCTGTGTGTGTGCAGCTGCTCGTGTTACGGAATTTATGTCATAGTGTAACTCGCAGCTCTTCTGCAAGCAAGTGCCAGGAATGCAGCTCGAACCAGCATGAGCACAACTGAACTGATGTCTCCTGAAGTCCAGGACAAGCATGGTCACACCATAGGAACACCTAAAGACAGACTAGAACAGCATTGGCACCGTCTCCTGGTTCCTCCCCGTGAGCCCTGGTAGATGTCCCCACGAGTGGGGAGCCCGCCTGTGATTCCTACCATCTCCAGCTAACCTGTTGGCACCCATTTACAGGCAAGGAATGTGCCGTACGGAGCAGCTGGTTCTGGACAGGACAGCGGAGGCTCAGGCGCACCTGACCTGTGCTCCTGCTCAGAGTCAGCACGGGCCAGCCCGGCCTCTGGCGGGGGCTTTCCCTGTGACAGATGAACGGCCTCTGTCCTGCCGATGCCGCAGATGGAAGCATGGACACAGTGTGGGTGGAGCCTGGCGTCTGGGGTTCCGTGGCACAGTGAAATGCTGAGAACAGCTCAGGTTACTCCGAGGGGTGGCCGTGACCTCGCAGTGAGCTGTCCACGGGAAGCAGTGGGTTTCTTCACACTGAAACGCCTTCAGAGTGAGGCAGCCTGCCTCTGCCCTGCTGGAAGGGCCTCCCAGCGTCCGCCACGATCTCACTTGAGTGGCACTGACAAAGGACCCCTCTGAACAACCCTCTGCTTTCTAGCGGGGACAGCTCCAGGCCACAGGGGGGGCGGCTGAGAATGCAGTCCCAGGAACGAGCCCTGGTCAGTTACTGATGAGCCCTTCCTTCCCTGCACTCGCTGGCCGGTTCTTTCTAGTGTAACAGACCCAGGAACCCTTGTTCTGTGGTGCTGGGCCCAGGAGCAGAGCCATGCCATTGTTTGCTAGTAACCTCTGCGTGACTGGAGACAGGCGTGGGTGCCCCCGGGACAGGCTGGCTGTCAAGGCAGACGCTCACAGGGACAGCTGCCAGGGACCTGCGTCTACAGTGCAGCAGCTCTGCTGGCTCACAGAGCGCGGTCTCCGACCAGCGGTCAGTGCGTAAGCCTGTGCGCCTGAGCCCCCGCTCTCGTCTGAGGAGCCCAGTTCTGTCGCTGCCGCCGGGCCTCCTCCAGTGGGCCAGCTGTTTGTGGCTCAGCCACGGCACGCTCAGACTTCCATCTCCAAGTAGGCCGTCTTTCTGTCTTTAAACAGTCTCCTCCTTGGAACTGTGACTTCGCAAGGTCTCAGCGTGGTCCAGGGTCACTAGTGAACAAGGAGTCCTGCGTGCCAGCACCCAGGCAGGGCCCAGGCATCTCCTGGAGGCCCTGCGCTGCTCAGGATTGAAATTCCACACAGTAGGGCAGCTGAACTTGGCTCCCAGCTAGGGTGACACCCCATCCGTGCTTCAGGGCCGCGAGACTCAGTTCTCAGCAGGTGCGGTCTGGGCTGGTTCTTCCAGCCCCTGGGTGCTGACACGTGCTGTTCCAGTCCGTGTGGTGGGGCTGAAGCTGCCACAAGAGCACTTAGACTGGAGTCCCCTGACCTGCAGCAGGGATTTTTCCGGGCTCTTCACCACGTCCTCATGGGAATGGGGGAGCTCTGACCGTCAGAGTTGGGACGGGCTCATGTTATTTCGTTTGCCTGGAATTTTCACAAATAGCTTAGTGGTTCCAGTTTGGACGGCAAATAAGTAACCTTTCACTGCTTGTGACTCCGAACTCCCAGATGCGATCAGGGGTCTGCTTCTCGCTGTCATCTCCCACCTGGACATGTTGGAACTGAAGCCAATGAAAGCCACCCAGGAGCGTTCATAAAATCCTTGTTTCCTGGGCAGAATAACACAGCAGCCTCCGGCCCGTGGTACAGTGGGTAGAGCACCGACCTGGAACGCCGAGGTCGCTGGCTGCCTGCCGGTCAAGGCACAGACGACAAGCTATCAATGAACAGCTAGTGAGGCAACTCTGAGTTAGTACTTCGTGCGCCCCCGTAAAATCAGTAAATAAAATCTAAAAAAACCCAAAACAGCAACTCTGTATGTGATACTCTTCTCTGTGGCTTTCCTGCTGCACCACGAAGCAGGCAGTGAGGAACAGGCTTATTTTATCATTACCTGATTCCACATGGACAAGGAGGACACCTTTCTTCGAGTAAATGGATTTCTTTTGGTGGAGATTAGCATATATTTTGAACACCACACTGTTAAGATTATATAAACTTCAAAGAGGAATAAAGGCTGAAGAACTCGGCCTTCTACCCTTATCTGCACAGGCAGGTAACGCTTTTCAACGTCCTTGTCTACTGGGTCACATGCGTGCGTGCTGGGTCAGCTTCGATAGGTTCATTTTATTTTCCTGCTTTTCATGCCCCATAACTTTGTACTAGATGCTAGCTAGCTAGCTCTTGTGCATTTACGGCGTTGGGTACTGCATATTTTATTTATGCAAATGTTCCCAAGTCTTGTACCGGGCTGCGACGTCCTTTCGGGGCGACTTCAGGATTAGTCAGGTGGCCCCAGAGCAGCCTGCATTTGGGGGAGTGACCTGCTCATCTCCAGCCTGGGGTTCTGTGAACCATGAGCGTGTCCTGTCTGGCTGGTGGACACAGGGAGCACCCCAGGCCTAGTGTGAGCTCTGACCCTCTATCCTCTTGATGGCTCCAGCTGGCCTGCGGCAGTTTCTCATGCGCTCTGCTGACGGTGGAGAACTCTTACAGATCTCCCAGGTCTTCCCTCTGTGGACCTGTCTCCTCTCGGGTACCCTCACCTGTAACCTGCAGCCACTGTCATCTCCCCAGGCCAACCGCACCACCTCTATAGCCCCCAAAGCCGGGCAGGCCGGCCAGCGGTGTCTAGCTCCCCTCCCTGCACCACCTCCATTGCCCAGCGGGCGGGCTGGCTGTGTCTGGCTCCCCTCCCCGCACCACCTGCATGGCCCTGCGGGCCAGCCGGCAACGTCTGGCTCCCCTCCCCGCACCGCAGCCCTGAAACCTTCGAGGTGTGAGCGGGGCGGTCACATGGCTCCCTCTTAGCGCCTGCTCAGGAATCAGCCCTGCATCTATCTCCTGCGGTTCTTTGTCTTGAAAACCGTGGGTTCGTATGTTTGGTTCCCTATGGGAGGGAATTCAGTACCCATTTGGGCAACTCGGTTGTCTGAGGCCATCTTCTTCCCTCCCAGCGCCAGAAAGCCTGATGCAGGCGCTGGAGGACCTGGACTACCTGGCAGCGCTGGACAATGATGGAAACCTGTCGGAGTTTGGAATCATCATGTCGGAGTTCCCCCTCGACCCGCAGCTCTCCAAGTCCATCCTGGCGTCCTGTGAATTTGACTGTGTGGATGAGATGCTGACGATCGCGGCCATGGTAACAGGTATTCCTCAGGACTCCGTGCAGCTGCACCAGCTAGAGTGAAACGAGGCCCATGTGAAGTGAGATTGGTAGTAGATGAAAAAGTTAGAAAATTGTAAGTTATACCTTAACGTGAACTCTGACTCACAGCTAATGACTGACTTAAGCTGATGTGACAGCACACCAGGTGTGTTTGGGAAGTGGTCAGCACAGAGCGAGCAAGTGAGGAGAATGTGTCACCAGACGACAATGTGTGCGTCTGGTTTTAGTTCCTCCCCTGCGTTCCTCGTGGTTTAAGTCACAGAGTCCCCGGCCGAGCCGAGCCGTGGGAAGCGCCCCGCCCCGGCCGAGCCAACCAGAGGCCGTGCCGTGAGAAGCGCCCCGCCCCGCCCCGGCCGAGCCAACCAGAGGCCGTGCCGTGGGAAGTGCACAGCCCCGGCCGAGCCAACCAGAGGCCGTGCTGTGGGAAGCGCGCCGCCCCGCCCCGTGCTGTGCCCAGCACCCACGCCCCACCCCCCGCGGTGACCCTGCTGGGACCACTAGCAGACCTAAGGAAAGCACACAAAAGCCAGGACAGGAACAGCATGACAGCTCCCCTGAACCCCTTCACTTCCAAGTGAATCAGGCTGGCATAACTGTTCACAGAGCAAGACAGACATGCCGCTGACCATGTAACCGTGTCTTCCAGCTCCTAACTGCTTCTCCCACCTGCCGCGCGGGGCTGAGGAGACAGCCCTGACTTGCTGGAAGATGTTTCTACATCCTGAAGGCGACCACTTCACCCTCATCAACATTTATAAGGCCTACCAAGACACAACTCTGAATTCCACCAGTGAGCGTAAGCGAATGCTGTGATTGTAGGAGTTACCTACAAAGTCCACCTTTCCTTCCCCAGACAAGCCGAGTGGCTACTGGTCAAGCACCCCTTCTCTCCAGCCCGCTGGTCACTTCAGTGGCCTGGCACTGAGGCCCTAAATGGACGGAGGGTCCCTGCTGAACAGTGGGACTCACTCCTGCCCCCAAGCTCCGGCAGGCTATAAGCTGGCTGCAGTCGGGCCAGGGCAGTGACGCGGGCTCAGGCGTGCACAGCACGCCTCCGTCTGGGGGGAGAGGGGGAACTGCCATCTCTAGGTGCCCACTGGCTCAGAGCTGTGCTTCGCGCTTTCTGTGACGTGACGTGTCCATTGCTAGATGGAGAGAATACGGTGCATACACCAAACCCACGCCGCCTCCCGCTCCAGATAACAGCGAAGAGCAGGCTGGCGGGGGGAGTCAGCCGAGTCTGACAAGCTGGGGGTCGGGGGGACAGTGCCCTGAAGAGCAAAACGGTGTCTGTAGAAGCTGCTGAGGCAGGAGTGCAGGTGTGTCCACACACTTGGTGACACGGGAACCGGAAATTCCCGATATGCACACACACACACACACACCCCGTGCACAGCGTGGAGACCGGCGGGTCTCCAGGGCAGAAGGCTGGGCAGTGTGGCAAGGCCTGGCCTCCAGAGGCAGCTGTGGTTTCCCCTCTGTGTTCCACAAAGATGCTTTTACCTCCTTTGCTCCGATAGGTGGTATAAAACTACACAGAATAACAAGCACGACAACGGGAATGAATCGCATGGAGTAGGGGCTACGCAGAAGTCAGTGGAGGCAGGAAGTCCACAGGCCTGGCAGCATCTGAGCCAGCAGGGCAGGGGCCAAGCACGCACTCCACGTGGGCTGTGTGGACAAGACGGGGCCAGAGAGGCTCCCCCACCATGCCGAGGCTGCTTGCCCCGCCAGGGCTAGGCAGAACTCCCGTCCACCTATTCTAGGTGACAAGAAAGAGGAACTCCAGACTGGACCCAGGGACTGAGTTTTCCTGTAAAATTTGTGGCTAGGGCAGCTTGACTATAATGTGATCCCCAGACTGACCTAGTAGTAACCCTTCTTTATAGTACACAAAACACGAGAGTTTCATGGGTCGGAGGGCTTTCCACTGGGCCCTCCCGTCCTAGTGTGGTTAAACGTGACACATACAGCCCCATTGTGCTCCCCAAGAAAATGCTGACTCTGAGAGAACCCCAATCTCTTCTGCTCTGTAAGCTTCAGACTTTCAGAGGGGGGCTGGCTTCTGGTCAGTGCCAGGAACATGCTGCCTCCGGACCGTGTGACCAGGTGGGACTCTATGAGGCCCCAGCCAGTGCAGGTCCTTCCTAGCAGTGCCAGGGACGGCCAGTCTCGCAGCCACCAGAGGACCCTGTCCTTGCTGCCTCCTACACTCCCTGATGTGACCTCCTCAGGACAGGAGCACAGAGGACAGGCAGAGAGCACCCTGCTGACTGGGCCCTTTCAGGTTGTCACAGGTTCTTTCTACATAACCGTTGTTCTTTGCGTCCCAGACTGTGTGGAGAGGTGGTGTCATGATTACTTCCTCAACTGGGCTGCGCTCAGGACGGCGGATGTCATCCGCGCCGAGCTCCTCGAGATTGTCAGGCGAATCGAGCTTCCATACGCAGAGCCCGCCTTCGGCTCAAGGGAAAACACCCTGAACATCAAGAAAGCGCTCCTGTCGGGTTACTTCATGCAGGTGAGTGCAGAGGGCACCCTCTGCAGGGTCTTCACGGGACTCTGGCTCTCGGACGGTCATTCCACCGATGTTAACTTCCACGTGAAACAGAATACCCTTGTGGCAAGGAAGGCTCACTATTTAAATATACTTCCCTCAGAATGAGGAGCGAAGCCAGAATAGGTTAACTTTGCCCAGAAGGACAAAAGTCTTCCTTCATTACAAAGGAAAGTTACTACAATATAACCCTTCGGCTGACCATGATACAGTGTGGTCTCACCTGCCTGCACATTGGCTCACATTTAACCTCACATTTAACGTGATACAGTAATGCCCAAATGGTAAATGGTCTCCCTCCTTCCTCCTCAGAAGGCGGCTGAGCAGCTCCGCCACCTTACAGCCCGTCAGTAGGTATGCACACCCATCAGCGAGAGACCCTGTGGGTTCCCTTGTAAACTACAGAGCGGGCTTAATGGGGAAAACCTTTAGCGTGGAGTTCCTCTGTACGGAGGAAGTCAGGTGCTGACGTCACAGCACTTCCTGAGGAGGAAGGAGCTGAACAACGTTGAGAGAGAAGCACACGACACTGGGGTGTGTGGCCCACGCGGGGCTTTACTTCCTGAGCACACCGCCCTGGAGCCGCCGGGAACCGCTAGTCGGTCACCACCACCACTCCCGTCTCAGGGTTCTGGAACGTGACACAGGTTTCTGTCTTACGTCTTCCCAGTATCCGACACAGGAAGCATGGCGGCAGGCCTGCAGTTGGAACTGCTCTGCATGAACGACTTAGGAATTTCTTGGAAGGTTTTTGTGTATCGATCTCCGTATTAACGCACATTCTCCCCTCTCCCGCTCCGCCTGCAGATCGCTCGGGACGTGGACGGCTCGGGGAACTACCTGATGCTGACGCACAGGCAGGTGGCCCAGCTGCACCCCCTGTCCACGTACTCCATCACCAAGAGGAGGCCGGAGTGGGTCCTCTTCCACAAGTTCAGCGTCTCTGACAACAACTACATCAGAATCAGCTCAGAGACCTCTCCTGAACTGTACGTACTGGGGAGAACGGGTTCCAGTCATGTCTGAGGAGTAAATGGGAAATCAGGCTTTTATTCATTTCAGTTATAACACTGGTAGCTATCTAAAGACAGGTCTGCATGGGTGGTTATCTGAGAAATGCTCCTGCCTTTGAGATGACAACAGAGGCGTCTCAGGAGAGGAATGACACGGTACAGGGGAGGGCTGGCAGGTGCGCACCGTGAAAAGGAACGAGTGCACTCGGTCATCTCTGGGCAGATGGCAGAGCCAGGCGCTAGTGGGGGAGGAGGGTCTGAGGCAGGCAGGCAGGCATGGAGCAGGGGCCTCTGGCCACAGAGGAGTGTGCGGTTCCTGCTGAGCACAGTGCAAAGCAACTGAAGTTTCCAGACGGGTGGCATCTTCTCCACATACTGTTAAAGATCAGGCTGGCTGCCAGTGAGTGGGCGTGGAGGGGCAGGAGTGAGAAGGCAGGCTGGTCTCGCAGAGGCTGGGTTCATTCTGAAGGCCCCTCTGCTGCCCGGCAGTGATGTTCCGGCAGAACCGGGCTGCTGGGTGTGGGGTGGTACCAGCTGAGAAGAGCTAGGGGCAGAGACCCTCCCTCTCACCCCCTGCGTTCCCCCAAGCGTCTGATCTGACCCTGTCTCCTGTGACGGGTCTGAAGGGAAGCACGGGCTCCCGTGGCCAGTTGGTGGCCATGAGGCATCACCCTGGAAAAGCCAGCTTCTCCTAGAAGCACAGCTGGTCTGGTTCCTAACACTGGCAGCAAGTGCCTCCTCTCCAGGGCAGACCAGGGTCACGCGGACGGCGCTCCACCCAGACCTCGGGCGGACTCACCAGGGCCGGGAGCGCTCGTGCTCGGCATCTCCCACCAGCAGTCACATTTCTGTTCCACGCAGGTTTATGCAGCTGGCCCCACAGTACTACTTCAGCAACCTGCCCCCCAGTGAGAGCAAGGACATCCTCCAGCAAGCGGCACAGCGCCCATCGCCCGCCTCACCACTGAAGGAGGAACAGAGAGTGTGCGAGAGGGGCTCCGAGGCTACTGAGCACAGGTGCGCCCTCCAGTGAGCTCGGAGCCCGCCCCGCGGCGGGCGGCGTGGTGCCAGGCTCCAGACCCACACACCCTTGAAAACTGAACACTTTGTATATTACTGAATAATAAAAAATAGAAGTTTTTATTGAGTTCTTTAAAGTACTATTCCATGTTTTGCTTCTTATTGGTAAAGTTTTTTACTCAACCGCTCGTAATTCAACCAAATATTTTTTAAGAGGCTGTTTTGTACGTGTGTCACAGACACGGGCAACAGAACCCACTTTGTAGAGGTCCCAAGTCTAAAGCCGTGAGCTCTTCAGAAAGACTCCACTGGGTGTCCTGGTAACGGCAGACGAGCACAGCGCGTCCACGGGAGACCGGCTAGGTGGACAGATGCTCTTCCAGCGCACCCATGATTCTGCTCATCTCGTCCCTCGGAATGATCATCACAGTCCGCAAGGGCTTCATGGGGACATCGTCGAAGGACCACCTACCACCCAGACACGTGTCGCTCTCCTCCTGCACCGAGTAGCTGAACTTCAGGAGTGCCTTCTGAACCAGAAACCACAGGTCAGCTCACTCAGCAACTACAAATCCTACGCGGGGTGTGTTTACTGAGATCAGCAACACAACACAAGCTTGAGCGGGAGAGCCAGGCGGGGTGACAGAACGGTCCCCAAGAGACCTCCTCCGGAGCGCAGACGGAAGGGTCCGGTCCCAGGACACGGACAGGCAGCTAGGTGCTACTCGTGCTGTGCTGCCCACTCACACGCTGTTAATTCTGAAATCACTCATAGTCATCACCCCGTGACAGACGAGTGAGGTCAGGTGCACAGCAAGGGACAGTGAAAGACTGCCCAAGAGCTGGTCTTCCCACTGTCCCGCTGCGTCCGAGCTGTGTGAGGAGCTAAGTCTGCGTGACCAGACTTGAGAAACACTCACGTGTCTCCCCCAGATGATCACCTGAGGTGCTGAGGCATAAATTTTAAAAATTTAATTTTCACTATTTACTTCCTCAAAAACACATCCTGAGTGCTTTTGTTTTTAGTGCAAGTCTTCCAAGTAGTAAGTGACGGCACCCAGCCCAGGAAAACGTGCCCCTCAGACTCACTTCTCAGAGGGGTAGATAGAATGTTTGTCCATCACAGCACAGCTCCCTTGTCAGGGAGAAAGTGCTAGAAATCCCACCGATGGGTTGACGTTCAGGAAGGGCCCAGAGCGGCACAGGAGCCGGAGCGGAAGAGCGGGGTCCACCAGCTTCTGCCCAAACGGCTGTGTGACCTCGGACGGTGCTCTGACTGCCTCAGACTCAATGTCCCCGTGTGTCACCCCAGGCTCACGTCCCGCTCTCAGCGTGCTGAGATTTACAGATCTCAGAGCACATCACTAGCCTGACCACGATCAGCCAGTTCGTCCACCTCCTCCCCACTGACCGCCCGCCCTGGGGGGAGGCCGGTGAGTGCCCGCCATGGGCCTGGTGTGAGCCAGGCCCTGTTAGCTCCTGGCAGCGGGGGGTGCAGAGAAACACCAACGGCCACACTCAAAGGACTCGACATAAAATGGGACAGCAATAAATCCTCACTTCTTATTGTCAAGAAATTATTATATCCACCTAAACAGATAGATGCAAGTCTTACCTCATAGAAAAACTCCTCCTCGGCATTTGCAAACATTAACGTGTCCTGCTTCTGGAGACCCCGCTTCTTTCCGGAACTGCTCCCTCCCGCTTCCACAAACGTCTTGCTGATCATAAGGTAGAAGTGACACTTTCCACACGGCTTGTTTGTCTCCTGCGCCTCTGCCAGTTCTTTCCTGCAAGGCACACACACACACACAACAGAGCTGCTGGGCTGGGGCGACAAGGCAGCTGCACAGCAGAGCCCCGCAGAGCCAGGGAGCCTCGGCAGGGGGTTTTACTCAGTGAGAGAGGGAGGCAGAGAAACAGACTCCCCCATTCACCCCAACCAGGATCCACCTGGCATGCCCACTAGAGGGCGATGCTCTGCCCATCTGGGGTGCTGCTATGTTGCTCAGCAACTGAGCTCTTCTTAGTGCCTGAGGAGGAGGCCATGGAGCCGTCCTCAGCACCCAGGCCAACTCACTCCAATGGAGCCTTGGCTGCGGGAGGGGAAGAGAGAGAGAGAAGCAAGGCGGGAGGGGTGGAGGGGCAGAGAAACACTTCTCCTGTGTGCCCTGACTGGGAATCAAACCCAGGACTTCCACATGCTAGACTGAGGCATTACGACTGAGCCAGCAGCCAGGCCCGGTCTGGACACTTCTACAACAACACGTTTCATCTTTGCCGTTTGCTGCACTTTCCACTGAATAAGCACTGACTTCGGTGCTCTTTATAATAAATAGCAGCGTGATGACTCTCTTTCACGTTGGACTCGGAGTTGTGGATACACAGCAACTAACAAACGAGTCTCAGGTTCACTCAGCATCTCTGCTCTATACACGTTAAAAATATTTAAGAATCTAGATCTTTAAAAATAATAAACACTTAACTGAAACAAAGGCACACAGCACTACCAACGCCATTAGAGCATGTGCTGCCAGTGTCCAATCGTGAGAGTACAGGACTAATTTCTCATGGACGACAGAAACGAAAGGCAAGGCCCAGGTACCCTAAATTCTACAACAGTCAGTGGGATAGCAATGGAGCCCTAATTCTTCCCTTTCCGAGAACTACACCTAATCTTGTACATCTGGCTAAAAAAGATCCGTAAACTCGGAACAGCCCACTTTAGCTTCAACAGCAGATCAAGAGAAAGCAGGTCACCCTCCTGTGACACCGAATGAATGCGAGTCCATCGGATCAGAAAGAGACAGCAAAACGAGAAACCCTGTGGGCCGGACCACAGCAAGAGCAGCGGCTGGGGTGGGGGGACCACAGAGTAATGATTCCGCGGGGAAATGGAAGGCGACAGGCAGGCTCCCACCAGGGAGGCCACTCACAGGGCTATGGTGTCCATGAGCCCAGGGGACCTGCCCGCACTCCCGTCCCGGCCACCTCAAAGCAAGGCCAAAGTCAATTCCTGGCTCTCCTCACATTTAAAATGTATCTGTGAGCTTAAACTGCATTTAAAAAGGAAACCCCAGACCCTGAGAAGCCAGAAATGTGGCATTAAGACAATGGTTTCGCCTGACCTGTGGTGGCGCAGTGGATAAAGCGTCGACCTGGGAACACTGAGGTCGCCAGTTCAAAACCCTGCACTGGCCTGGTCAAGGCACATATGGGAGTTGATGCTTCCAGCTCCTCCCCCTTTCTCTCTTTCTCTCTCTCTCTCTCTCTCACTCTGTGTCTCCTCTCTAAAATGAATAAATTAAAAATAAAATAAAAATTAAAAAAAAGATAGTAGTAATTACCAGTACTTTCAAAAAAAAGACAATGGTTTCATTAGTCGTGAAACATCCAATGGAATTTTGAAATTCTACTCAGTTATTACTGTGATTATTCAGTGTCAGAAATATGCCTATGAAGAGGGTGAAAACCCAGTCGAAGGTAAAAATACCCATGAATCTCACCTCTTTTTATAACATTTAAATCTTTAACATCATCAAGCCTATGGTCAGAACAGCCTTACTAAAGAACACTCTTCAGAAGGCCGACCACAAAGGCGTGTCTGGCACAGGAGGTCTGCCCATGCCCGCCACACCACTCTGCTGCCCACACCCGGGCCAGCCCCGCCTGCACCAACACCCTGAGCACAGCTCACAGCCGCCAGCAAAGAACTGTGCTCACGCCCCGGGGAGGCTTACTGCAGCTGCCGGTGCATGGGCAGCCGCCACCAAGGAACTGTGCTCACGGCCCTGGGGAGGCTTACTGCAGCTGCCGGTGCATGGGCAGCTGCCAGCAAAGAACTGTGCTCACGCCCCGGGGAGGCTTACTGCAGCTGCCGGTGCATGGGCAGCCGCCACCAAGGAACTGTGCTCACGGCCTGGGGAGGCTTACTGCAGCTGCCGGTGCATGGGCAGCCGCCAGCAAAGAACTGTGCTCACGCCCTGGGGAGGCTTACTGCAGCTGCCGGTGCATGGGCAGCCGCCACCAAGGAACTGT
Organism: Rhynchonycteris naso; assembly: GCA_037038555.1. Lineage (NCBI taxonomy): Eukaryota > Metazoa > Chordata > Mammalia > Chiroptera > Emballonuridae > Rhynchonycteris > Rhynchonycteris naso. Next base: position 257,537,308 of record CM072999.1, on the reverse strand, counting down.
GCTCACGGCCTGGGGAGGCTTACTGCAGCTGCCGGTGCATGGGCAGCCGCCAGCAAAGAACTGTGCTCACGCCCCGGGGAGGCTTACTGCAGCTGCCGGTGCATGGGCAGCCGCCAGCAAAGAACTGTGCTCACGGCCTGGGGAGGCTTACTGCAGCTGCCGGTGCATGGGCAGCCGCCACCAAGGAACTGTGCTCACGGCCCTGGGGAGGCTTACTGCAGCTGCCGGTGCATGGGCAGGGCGACCTGGGGGGGGACGTTGATGAATCTCTCACTTAGCAGGAAGCCCACGGGCCTGGCGGTGTCATTCAGAAGCTTGTGCAGCTGCTCAACCACACTCTTTCCACAGCTCTTCTCACAGCAGCTCAGAACCAGCTCCTTGACCTGCTCAGCACACCGCGTCCCCTGGAAAGCAAGGAAAGGCCTGCTCTGTATTACGGGCCGTCACTGACAGGACAGCCTCCAAGTGAGAACCGCGGCTGCCTATCTCACAGGTGAGGGCAGTCTCCTGCCACAGCCTTCCCAGTCTCACACCCTCAGCGGTGACTGCCTGGTGCACCTCCCACTGAGGACGGGTGGTAAGGAGGGCACGGTGGCGGGCACACCAGAGAGCAACCCAGGCCGCCTCACTGAGATGGACGGACGGGAGCGACTGGAAGTCCATTTAAAAATCACAGTACGCCTGAGGAGGGAGCGCAGCTGGTTGACTTTCCACTAGAACTCATCAGTGAGAAGTAAACAGCGAGGGGTGAGAACACAAGCAACTGTCGGCAGCGCCCTCTACTCCAGGAAGCAAGTCCATGTCCCCTCCCAGAAGACAGCTGCTGAGTCCACAGCAGCGCCTGGACACCAGCCCCCAGGCCACACGATGCATCCCTACCCCAGGGGAGAATGCGACTCTAACTGGTCCCGCATGACTCAAAGCCAAACAGAAACACCGTACTTGAGAAAGGACCACAACAGGGTTTCACAAGCGCATGCACCCTTATGATTGGCATCACCCTGATATAAAGACACTCGTCCTACAATAAATGAAAGGTGTGGCCTAAGAAGTAACCATGCTGGCGCCCCCAGGTACTGACCTTTCTCTCAGTTAAACTGAGAAGACTTATGAAGCCAAAAATCTCATCTTCATCATCGTCGTCACTGTCCTCTGAAACATACGTCTGCTATTTTAAAAATAAAAAGTCTTCATTTATATTTGCGTGGGAAGAAATATGATACCAAGCCTTGAAATCCACGTCTCACTAAGCTCCCAATTGTCCAGTGCGGACTGTCTCACCGGCGGCCCCTCAGAAGAGCGCCCCGGACAGCAGCTGTGGTCCTGTGCATGTCCCTGCGTGTCCCTGTGTGGCCCTGCAGCTCCCTGGCTCCAGACCACCTTCAGGATTCTGCACGAGCCCTTCCCACCCTGTCCTTGTTTACACAGGTTCTGAAGACGTTTTACTAGATTCTCAACATACTGCAAACCCAGCACAGCCAACACCTCACGAAGAAACCTTTTCAGCCTGTTTCTGGAACAATTCGGCTGGAGCAGCCATTGCCCGTTTCTCTGTGGTCCACAACCGTCCCACCCAAATCCTTGCTTCCCGAGCGCGGGCCAGTCCTGACTCCTGGGGCAGGTGAATGCTGAGTGCCACTTGTTCATGGGCAGAGAAGAGAGAAAGAAAGGAAATGACAAATCAAGAAAACAGCTAAGAATGAAAACCTTGGCCCTGGCCGGTGGCTCAGTGTACAGACATCCTGAGTTTGATTACTGGTCAGGCCACCATGGGCTTTTCTACCCCTTTCCCCTCCCCGTTTTCTCCCTCTTCCCCACCTGCGGCCAGTGGCTCCCTGGTTCAAACGTGGCCCCAGGCACTGAGGATAGCTCCACTGGAGTGCACCACCCTCAGGCTCTAAACATAGCTCAGTATGCAAGCATCCACCCTGACGGGATTGCCAGGTGGATCCCAGTCAGGCGCACGTGGGTGTCTGCCTCACTATCTCACTTTGACTCCAACTTGAAGTTCCTGGCTCTATGACAACTCTCCCCTTCCCTGCTGTGCCCTCCACGTTTCCCTTCTCATGGGGCTTGTTCACTTGTCCAGGGGGACATGCTCGCACCCCCCCAGCGCCCAGCACGGGGCCCGGCACAGACACGGCCTCAGGCAGCACGTGCTGACTGAAGGGACGACACAGGCTGCAGCTCTCCCACCAGAACCAGCAGGGAGCCATAGCTGCCCTGCCGACCCCAGACTGGCTGTGCGAGACAGGACTTCCTGCACCGCGGGCTTGGGTACGTAAACAGTGTCAAGGTGCCCAGGTGGCCCCAGCAGCCTAATGCGTCCGGTCAGAGAACAGGATGGAAGCACAGACCAGACCACGTCAGACCAGAGGCCAAGAGGCTGAGGGAGGACATGGCTCCTGACACTAAATGACACTGAAGGGACCACTAGTTCTCCCTGCAGGAGCACGGAGGAGTAGGGTGGCTCAGTGAAGACCTCCGAGGCCTGGGGAACTAAAACTGTCAGCCCAGCTGAGAGAAGTCTCAGCTCAACAAAGCACGAGGACACAAAAGGAGAAAATGAGAAGGTCACTCCTGGGGAGAGAGTTCCAGTGAGAAGACCTGTTTGCTCAGGAGAGCAAACAAGGAGCAGAGAAAATGTCCTAGTCTGTCCCCAGCGTTGGTCCTCCGAGATTGACATCAGTCTCCCTGCACCAAGAGCCCCAGCTACTGTGGCCAGACCTGTGCGGCACCGAGAGACAGAAGGGACCCTCACGGTCCAGCCCTGAGAAATCCTCAGATGGTCAGCTGGTTCATGGGCCATCAACATTCCCGGACCCGCTTACCACTCCTCTCCCTGACGGGCCATCAATCACCAGGCAGCACCACGCGGCAGGGGCACAATCCCATCATGTTTCACCCACAACCATCTGCCTCCCCTCCTGCTCGACCGTCTCCGCCCCCTCCCTGGCCCCCCTGAACTCTCCTGAGCCTCTTCTTAGCCCCTGAGCGCCTGAGCAATGCCTCACATCGACCCCCATGCACATGCGCTTCTCCCTACACGGCCCAGGGACACTTCTGCAAGGTCCAAATCCACTCCCAGAGGCGCCGGCAGAGCTCTGGGCAGCCTCTCCTGGGAACAAGGAGTCTCTGTGGAAGCCAGGGACACCACCACTGTAGTTATCTGTCTCATTACCCAACTGCAGGCTGGACCCCTTCAGAGAGCAAGCTCTCTCCAGGATAAAACAACTGCTCTCACGCTCCCCACCAGGCCTCGGGACTGGCCAGCGGGGGTCTGCTGCCTGAGGAGCGAGGTGCTCCCCCCCCCAACCCCGTTCTAACAGGAGAACGCCGCTCAGTGCTACTCCTCTCTCCCCCCACATGTCCAGCCACAAGCTTACTCGTGCCGTCCAAGGTCTGCTCGCTGTGTTTAGTAACAAGGGCTTGGTGACTCAGGCTTTCAGAGCTTTGGAAGCACAGTGTAGGTAGGGCCAAATTAGGGTGTTTCGGAGGAAAGGAGATGGAGACTGTGAATACTAAGCATTTTTCAAGTACCTTGGCTTTGAGCCTGACCAGGAATATAGCACAGTGCATATAGCGTTAACCCAGAACGCTGAGGTTGTCAGTTTGAAACCCCAAGGGTCACCCTGAGGCATGACACAGGATCACTAGCTCAGCTGGAACTCAAGGCCTGATCTCCGGTCAATCATACAAGAAATGATCAACACGCAAGTGAAACAAAGCAACTACAAGCCGATGCTTCTCCCTCTCTCTCCCCCTCCCTCTCTCTCTCCAATAAAAACAGAATGCTGGCTTTGAAGACCAAGCGCAGCTGAAGGTGCGGCGCTCAGAATGGAACACCAGCCCACAGTGGAGCTGCGTGTCTTAGGACGAGCTGGGAACCGGAACGCGACAACAGGTACAGCTGGGCCTGCATGGCACGTGGGCAGGTCTACATTCTGCACACCCGCAGCTCAGGGGCTCAGCTCCCGCCCTACAGGGCAGTCAGTCGCATCCCCTTTGTGTTCAGAGGTAAGAATGGGAACCGAGGAAGGTCTTGTGGCCCAGTTCCCTTCCACTGATAGACGCAGTGACAACTCCTGTCCCACCTCTTCTGACAAAGTGACCTAGACCCTCCTCCCAGAGGTGGGGTCTGCGCGCCCTCCCCCGCACCCAGGGTGGAACTCTGTGTCAGCTGCCCAGTCCTGCCAGCCGCCCCCGCCCGGGACCGACCAATGCAGAGGCCCGCACGGAGAGCCCAGGCCCCGCCGCGGACCTCCCGCCGGACAACCAGCACGTGTGCCGGTCACGTGAGTGAGCCGCTGGAGTCCTGCAGCCCTTGCTGACCCTCCCGCGCTCAAGTGACACGACGCAAACAGCTGTCCTCACTGAGCTCTGTCCAACCCGCAGACCCACAGCCACACAGACGCCTGCTCCTGAGACACGGAGTGTGGGCGGTGTGCTGGGCGCAGCAGAGGACATACAGGGCCGCTGGGCAGGCGGCAGAGGCGCCCCGACCTAGCTCCCTCCTCCTCCTCCTCCTCCTCCTCCCGCCCCGGCCGCTGGTGTCACCTCTGTCCCTGCCCTCCCTGAGCGCTCTGCACCACTTCTGTGGCTGCCTTGACCACGGATCTCCTGAACACACCCAAGTCGCCAGCCGCAGCTCAGCGGCTCGCCTGCATTACCCCAGGCAAGTTACACTCCAACCGTGCAAATCCCAACTCACAGTCCCCTCCTAACCTGCCTGCCTCCACGATGCTGCCTTGGTTGCCTGAGCCAGGCCCCTGGTGCCACCTCTGACTCCCCCCACCCCGCCCCGCCCCTCAGACCCACCACTCCCTAAGCCCCTCCACATTCCACCTCCCAACCCACTCTCTCCCTGTGCCCTGCCACTACCCGGGTCACTGCGTTCAGGGGTCCCCGGATTAGTGGTCCAGGCTCCCCTTTTCCATTAAGACTTCTTTCCGACCTAGGCTTCCGATTCTGCTTGCTATCAGTCAGGAGAAACATTCCAGCGTATAGAACTCACTGAGTCAGAACGCGCCCCCGCCCCGCTTACCTTAATCACGCTCCCGATGTGGTTCTGCTGAGTTAAGAGGTCTGTCAGTTCTGCGGTGTTCACGGGAGCCTTCAGGAAAAGCTAGGAGAGAGGAAACGTCATTCCAAGTTCACGTGAAAGCACATCTAATAAAATTTCTTGTTTCCCTACTCAAATAAAAACAACGACATTTCAGTGATGTGGCCAGGAAGGTGACCCAGAAATGCAATCCCCAGAGGAAAGGGAAAGCCAGGAGAATCAAAGCTGAAGGCCCCGGAACTTAAGGTCAGCGGTGACACAGGAGGTGTGGGAGGGGGCGGACAGGGAAGATGGAGGAGGAGGAGGAAGAGGGACATAAGGCCGAAGAACCTGGTGACCAGGACACTGGAGGCTCTCAGTGGCAGGAACCAAAGCCATCTGCACTAGGACATGGGAAGACGCCCTCTTCCCACACGGCCGGGTGTGACTTCAGCAGCTCGAGTATTTAGCACAGGAAAGAGAAAGCAGCGTAGGGCAGAGGGCACCCAAAGACGGTACTCGCAGGAAGGGGGCTGGGGACCGAGGCTCGAATAAGGGAGCTGGCTCTGGAAAAGCTCCTCCTTCCAGGCAAGGTGGAGGGGACAGGAAAGGGGACTCTGACAGAGCTTGTGCTGAATGGCCTGGATTTTCTTAGAAGAGCATATTTACGTCTAAAGAGTAAAAAACAATACCTGCTGCAGTAATTTCTTAATTCCATCACGGTCGTTGTCTGAGATGGAATAAGCTTCGAATTCAACATTCACTTCCTGTAACACACAACACAGGTCACTGTACAGATGCCCTTGCGTCCACACAAGCTCCCATTTCTGCTAAAACTGCTCTCTAAGGATTTCTGTTACACACAACGATCAATAATTGTCCACATTAATGCAAGGAACACCGATTTCTCCAGTTCAAAACTAGCAAAAGAGCCAATTAAAGTTCTTCTAAATGAAAAACGGTGAGATGGAGTTCAAGGAAAGGGGTCAAAGTAAAGCACTTCCCTGTACGGGAAAGCTGTTCCCCAGAAGAGGTAAGGAGCCCCACGCCAGTCGCAGCCCTGCATCCAGGCTTCTCTGCACGCTGCCATGCCCTCCCCCACCCCCAATGTCCATCCTGACTGCTGTTTACCCCCGACTTTATTTCCCATCACTCTGACCCTGCCACATCAGCTGTCTTTCTGTCCCTCAACCGCGAGGACTCTGGATTTTCTTACTAACAAAATGGGAGATCGTCCAGGCATTCTGAGCACGGGCGTGAGAACAGGCCTAGTACAATTTTTAAAGCTCTGGCTGCGGGTGCAGTACAGACTGTAGGTGAGTGGGAATGGGAAAAGATGCCAGTTAAAAGGAACTTCAGGTAGACCTGAAAAGGGATAATGGAGGTGTGGATGATGATGGGTGTGTCTGCGTGATGTGAAGCGTCCACATACAGCAGATAGAGATTACAGGATGTACTGAGGACCTGGATGTGAGATGGGGGAAAAAAAATTAGGTCTGACCACTGTGGTGGCACAGTGCATAAAGCACCCACCTGGAACACTGAGGTTCTGGGTTCAAAACCCTGGGCTTGCCTGGTCAAGGCACATATGAAGTTGATGCTTCCTGCCCCTCCTCCCTTCTCTCTCTCTCTCCTCTCTAAAAGTGAATAATTAAATCTAAAAAAAATTAACTTCCAAGTTTTGAGTTTGAGCAACTACTGTTGAACTGGGGGGGGGGGGGGTATCTACAGAAGGGACAAAAAACATGGGCATGAATTACAAAGTCTGCCTTGGGAGCCGTGAAGTCTGAGGACCCTGCTAGACGCTGAGTGGTCGGTCCTAAGTATTCATTCGACAAACACTGGCCTGCTGTCACGCCAGCAGCTGTGGTCGGCGCGGTTCGGTAGGAAACCAGCTCTGAGACCCCATCGCCAGGACTCGGGAGAGAGGGGCTGGGTCAGCCGCCCGGAGGAGCAGAGCACGCCGAGGGGTTGGGACCTGGGCAAAGCTGGACAACCTGCAGGAAGGGGGGCCGTGGAAGGAAAGGCTCCAGGTGGAACCGGACAGGACTTCCAGGGCCGGCCGGGGGCGGCTGCGTCGTGCGGAGGGCAGAGGAGTCACCTGCTGGCCCTTGGGGGCCGGTTATGGATTTGGGGCTGCCACCTGAGAAGTAAAGAAAGTCCCTGAAAAAAAGTGTTCTCGCGCGTGGGGGTGGGGATGGGGAGGGGAATGGAGCGACCCGGCCGGGGTCTAACTTTCGAAAATAATTTCTGCGGCCGCGCCGTGGAAGGGACCGAAGTGGAACTTGAGTCACAGCCTTTCGTCACATGCAGTCTCTGCTTTCAGACCCTCGGGTACCGGGACGTCGCCCCTGCAAGCATCTCGAACCTTCGCGCGGCTCTGGTTGCCCCGGTGTGTTCTTCCAGATGTGCACCGAACCCGGGTCGCGCGTGCCGCTCACCTCGTCAACGACCTCGTCCTCTTCATCTTCTTCGTCATCACTGTCTTCATCCTCTCCGTCCTGGTCTTCGATTTCATCGTCCTCTTCTTCCTCGTGGCGTGGGACCGGGGCGTCCAGCGGCCGCGGAGCCCCAGCGCCCACGGCTCGCCGCTTGGGCCTGGACGCCATGTTGCCGGGCTCCGTGCGCCTGCGCAGCTTCCGCTCACCTGGTCTTCCGGACGCACCCACCCACCCACACAAGCTGAGGGGGGTGAGAGACCCCGGAGGACCTCGCGCTGAGTCTGCGGCAACCTCAAGGCGCCTGCTGGGCTCCACGACCGTGATCACTGAGAGTCAGAGTCAAGTCCAGTTCTGGGTCCTGTCTTAGCCTTTCCTTGCTTCCGCCGTCTTTCCTCACCCCTCCCAAGTCTCTCCCTCCCCTTGGGACAGTGGTTCGACCCACCTCTATGCGTGCCCCTGCCCCGGATCTGCATGTCGGCGCGCATGCGCACGCTGCAGCTGTGCGCAGCTCCGGGTAGATCAGGCGGGGGTCCCCGGGGTCCCCGGCCGGCCGTCGTCATGGCAGCTTAGGCCACGTGGTGAGGGATCCGCCCACCTGGCCCTCGCTCGGGCATCCTCACAGCCTCCAAGTTGGGATCGCGAGATACGGCCGCCACCCCCGCCCCCTGGCAACTTCCGAGTGGGGGTGGGGAGCACGGCCCCAGCTCCTAGACCCTTCTGGCATCACCATCCCGGCGAGGTAGGTGTCCCCGCCGGCCAACCGTCCCGACGACGACACGGCGCTAGCAAGTGAAGGACGAGTCCGGAGCGGAACCGAGGCCGCTGCCGGCCTGGGTGGGGGCTGTTGTCCCGGGGCAGTGATGGGCTCCAGAGGAGGATCACTGGATCCGTGCAGGTGCCCCCACGCCAGGTCAGGCCCGACCCTACCGGCGTGTCCTCAAAACAGTGGTGGCACAGCTTTGTCGATCATTAAATGATCCCAATGCCTCTCCCTAGCAGACCATCCTTAAGCACATTTCATGACTTGAAAGTTTCTTGAAAAGCAGGGCTCCACCGCTCAAGCCGGGTCTACCCTTCCCCCTGGGGACACCAGGGCCCCTTTCTGACTCAAACATTTCTTATAGCTCGTGTCATTAGTCTTATCTGTAAAATATCTTTTAGCCTTCCATAAATATGAGGGCAGGAATCACACACTGTATACCCAGTGCTTGGCACACAGTCACCGTATGACTTACAAACAGGGTTGCCCTGTTTCAGGACCAGCGGGAAATCTGAACTACACACCAGAGCCTGTTTTGAGAGCACAGATGCAGGGGACTGTGACACACGAGGGTGCCCCTGACAGCAGCAGCCAGGGGTGGCCAAGTGGAAACACGAACCCAGTGCTGCCAAGATTTTTACATTTTCAAGGAATTCTGGATTTTTACAAGAAATACCTCAATTTTTAAAATGGGTGCTAAATAAAATTCATCGAGCAGCCAGGTGTATGCCACAGCCCATGGTAAAGACTTTTAATTTAAAATGTAGTTGTTAATGAGAGATGACGGTGGCTTCCTTTTTTCATCTTTCTTTATGAAATGAGAAATGGGTTGAACTCACGTGATTCTAAAACTGTACTGAGCTGCGCCTAGTGGGGAGGTGGCCGCTGTCGGAGAGGTCTAAGCACAGCAGGCATAATAACCCCTGGTAAGTCATCCAGCACAGGAATTGGAATCAAGGTACCTCAAGTGTCCCCTGGAGCCCCTGCGATTGGGTTCTGTCACTTCCGTCTTCCCTGAGTCTCGTCTACCAGGCCACACGTGGATATTAGTGTATTCACACATCAGGCCTCCACATCTGCTGGGCCAGCTTAACACGGCCCTGTCGGGTCCCACAGCTGTGCAAAGACAGCTTACCCTAACGTACAAGAGAGGAAAGTGTAAAACAAGACCTGGCAGAAGACTCATTTAGAGAAATGATGCGGAAGCATGGTGCCAACATACGCATAGAGTTACACGGAGACATCATGGGCAATTGTCCCCCGTTTCTCTGTATGTTCTGTCTGTAGTAACCTATAGAGGACGTAGATCTTGTCACTGTAACCATTCCTAAGTGTACTGCAGTGGCTCGAGTACCTTCCCGCTTGCACAGCCATCTCCTGGATGCAAGTCTTTCTTCTTACAAAAACTGAAATGTATTAGTTGAACACTAAGTCTCATTCCCCCCTTCCCCAGCCCCTGGAAACCATCATTGTACTTTCTGTCTCTATAAATTTGCCTATTCTAGGTACATGGTATTAGGCGGCATCATAAAACGTGTCCTTTGTGACTACTGGCTTGTTGTACTTAGTAACGATTTTTAAGCTCACCCACGTTATACAGCATGTGTCAGATTTCCTTCCTTTGTAAGACTGAATAATACTTCATTGTATAGGTAGACCACGTCTTGTTTACCCATCAGTGGACACTTGGGTCCCTTCCTCCTCTTGGCTATTGTGGATAATGTTGCTCTGAACGTGGTGTACAAATAGCTATTCAAGTCCGTTTTTATTTTCTTTTCGTTGAGTATATACCTAGAAATGAAACTGTTGGATCATATGGTAATTCTATTTTTAGTTTTTTGAGAAGCCACTTTTTAAAATAATTTTCAAATTTTCCACAATGAGCATGTATTGCTTGGATAAGGGAAATGGGGGTGGAGGGAGGGAGCCTTACTCTGTGCCCTCAGATTGGTTCCCAGTGCTGAGCTCATGGGCAGAGGGTGAATGAAAGGGGGAAATATGGATAAATACATTGCCTGTGGTTTTCTCCTTTGAGAAAACACAGCAGTGACCCAGGGAACTGAACTCAGTCAAGGACTGGAGTGTCACTCCACTGGCTCAGTCTTCGCTGTTAGCTCATGTCATTAGTCTTACTTACCTGTAAAATGTTTTTTCACCTTCCGTAAATATGAGAGCAGGAGTCACTGCATACCCAGTGCCTGGTACAGAGTCACTACCTATCACTATTTGGTGACTTACCGGTGGCATTAAAGAAGAAAAGCACTTACTTTCCTCCTGGCCCCCACTATTACAAAACAGGCTGTGGACAGGTGGCTTCACCCAGAATTACACAAATAGTTAGCTCCGTCTTTGTTATGAATTCCTGGTCCAGCCACGTCTTAGCCTCTCCACTGCTCAAACCACCGCCACTGTCTCACCTACAGTGGTGTCCACCCTGGTCACAGAAGCCGGAGCTCTTTCTAAAGTGTAAATCTCACCACCATCACTCCCAGCCTAAACCTCTCAGTGCAGCCCCTCTTCTCATGGAGCCCAAGACCACCTTGTACTTTCCACTCAAGCTCAGACTACCCTTCCCCCTGGGGATACCAGGGCCCCTTTCCGACTCAAACATTTCTCCTTCTGGCTGTTCCTCAGGTCTGAAGTCACCCCTGTCAAGTCTTTGCACTGCTATTGACATTCAGATTGCAACTCAGATTCCTCCTTAGAGAGGTCCCCCTGGAGAGGTAACCGGCTCTCAGCACCCAGCCCCCTCCACCACATTGCTTCATAGTACTTAGTGGTGCTTGAACTTGTCCCCCACCCCCAATAAACAATGCACACCTAATCTCCGAGGTGGGGGGGATTCGGGTGTCACTGCCGAGAACAGAAAGCTGCTGTTGAGACCGGCTCCTGCTGTTGGAGAGCATTACTAACACACTCCTTGAAGACTTGGGATCCATACCACAGGGCCTCCAACCATGGCGGGGAGGTGGCAGGGCTGAGGAGAGATTCCGGGCCACGGGAATGCCTGCTTCCAAGAACAATAGCTTCCACTTTTTAATCCCACGATAGTTGCTTGCTTTGTGTGTCCTAGAAATATTGCTGCTTTAGCAGAAAATGCCAAGTTTTACCTGCCACTTGGTGACATACCAGATTACTGGAACCCCAAAACTGGAAGGTTGAATCAGAAACACAACCAGTAGGGAATATATTTGATATTAGGAGACTTATTGCAAGGAGTTGATTTGTGCAACTGCGGTGCGTCTGAAATGCACGGTACAAGCCAAGGAGGAAGGCAGGGCTCAGCACCAGCTGCAGCTGTGTCCACAGGAGGGGTTTCTCCCTCGGGAGCCTCGGCCCTGCTCCTACGACCTTTCCCCCGACATAGTCAGGCCCGCCCGGCTTCTCTAGGACTTCCCATTCTCTGTTTTACCAAAAGTCAACTGACAATGGACCTCATCCTATCTCCAAAACACCTTTTGAGCAACACTTAAGAGGAGCATTTGAGAATGAATGGGGACCCAAACCCAGCCGGGTTGACACAAGAGTGACCATCACAGAAAGCGATTCCTGATTTCCATGTGAGACATATTTTGAGTCACTTCAGGAAATGACAGAGGTGACGCTGCCCAGTCGCCCAGATCCCCGGTCTCTAGCTGAGAGCCTGACGGCAGCAGGAATGAGAGCTCGACTGCATACTTAGCACCCGGGGTCGGTTGCGAGATACAGAAAGCAGTTCATTTTGCGCCGTGCACCATTTATGTCTCAGCAACAGAATTCCGGGACGGCCCTTTCTGTCCATCTCTGCACACATCTGTGAAGATTGCCTCGGTAGTCACTCTGAGGTGTGCAGTTACAGGAAGCAAGGACGGGAAGCATATACGCTTTTGATACATATTGACAAATGGTTTTCTAGGGTGTTATAAAACTTTTGAAAGATTATCTCAGGATACTCAACATTTGTAAAACATCACTTGAAAAGTAGAACGTCAATATAGTTATTTCCTGAGGAGCTTGAGAGCCACTTAGTGTGTGTATCTTGAAATGAAGATAGTGACTTATTTACTTCCTTCCAGTATGAGAGACCTGTTTCTCCGTTTGTTATTGATACAAGGCAAATTTTAGATTTTGCACCTCTTCTATGAGCCTTCAATGTGCGGCTAGGACGCTGGCTTTCATCTACCGCCCAAGTGGTATCAAGTGCCAGCACGCTGTCCCTCGGCCTTATCAGTGGCCGGGCCTTCCTAAGGAAGGAGCCCATTACTGCTGAGTCAGGGTGTGCAAGGGCTGGGCCTGCCGGCCTGCGGCTGACTGCCACCCACCGTCCCCGTGCTGCGGTCTGGTCTGTCGGCGTGGCCTGGGCAGAGGCCCTGACACCTAACTAGGACCTGTCTCCTGCTCTGTCACAGCGCCCTGTAAGGAGTGCCGGGCAGTAATGAAGGTTCTTTTACTGAAAGATGCCAAGGAGGATGACGGTGGCCGGGATCCGTATGTCCGGGTGAGTGCCTGAGACTCCTGGCCTCAGAAAGTCCAGTGAATGGGGGGCGGGGGGGTCCACTAATACTGAGGAGTCGGCACAGAGGAAGTCCTAAATGTGATTCCTTCAGCCTCTCCTTGTTTTCCAAAGCACCTTGGCCAACCCAGAACTCTGTTCACTCGCAGGAACTGGGACTACATGGACTTGAGGCCACTTTGATCCCTGTTTTATCATTTGAGTTTCTGTCTCTCCCCGGTTTCTCGGAGAAGGTAAGGTTTGCCGGAGTCCGAACACGTGATGTCTCCCTGAGATGAGTCTCATTTCTGCAGAGTCCGTGCCGGCCCAAGCTGGAAGGACCTGCTTGCTTCCCACATTCTACTGTCTGGCTTCAAACCAGGGCCGCTCCGGCCCCAGGATCCACAGCTGGTGGGCCCTGGGTCCAAGCCTCCGCCGGCCCTTCCACCCTAACGCGGAGGCCCAGGAGAGCTGGCCGTGGGGAGGGCGCTGATCGTAGCAGGGCAGGCCCTGTCCTCTACCCACCCACCCACCCCCAGCCTGCGCAGTGGGGCCCGGGAGGTGTTCCTTCTCCTGGTTCAGAGACTGACTCGGAGCCCCTGTTAGCACCCGGCTCACAGTCACGTTCTGTGCACCTAGCCCTGCCCGTCCGTCACTCCATGGGAAGCCTTCCCGTTTTCACCCTTCAGTTTGAGCTGAATATTCTATCAGTCATTTAATTCAACAGGCACTGAGCTGGCACTGTCACATTCTGGACTGGGACCATGGGCGGGGCACAGGTGGGCTTGTTTTTCCATAAGCAGCTTTAAAAGGGAACAAGAGGCCTCGTGGTGTGAGATGATCTCTAGGACCTCGTGGTCAGAAAAATGCTAAGGTCTCCCACTGCCACCAGCCCGTCTGCCCCCTGAGGGTTTTCTGAACCCTCCGTCCAGCAGGTGATGCGGGGAGCAGGCTCTACACCAGCCCCTGCCCCAGCCCCCACACCTCCGAGGCCTCCCACACCACTGCTCGTCCGTGTGCCATGAGAGTAGACCCCTCGCCGGGTGCTCTCAGAGCAGCAGGGGGACCCTGCTACCTCACTCAGAATAAACGGCCAGCAGATGTTATCACTATTATCTGTGGAAATCAGGGCAGCAGCATGGACATGGCCCCTGGAGAGTAGTCCTGTTTCATTATAGACACAGGTCAAGTCTCCCTCCTGCCTGCCTGCACCTCCAGCCCAGGCTGAGCAGGCTACCGCCCATCTCCCGCTCCGTCACACCCACCACCCTGCTGCCCTGTCCCCTCTCTGCTCCGTCACACCCACCACCCTGCTGCCCTGTCCCCTCTCTGCTCCGTCACACCCACCACCCTGCTGCCCTGTCCCCCCTCTGCTCCGTCACACCCACCACCCTGCTGCCCTGTCCCCTCTGCTCCGTCATACCCACCACCCTGCTGCCCTGTCCCCTCTCTGCTCCATCACACCCACCACCCTGCTGCCCTGTCCCCCCTCTGCTCCGTCACACCCACCACCCTGCTGCCCTGTCCCCCCTCTGCTCCGTCACGCCCACCACCCTGCTGCCCTGCCCCCTCTCTGCTCCGTCACGCCCACCACCCTGCTGCCCTGTCCCCTCTCTGCTCCGTCACACCCACCACCCTGCTGCCCTGTCCCCTCTCTGCTCCGTCACACCCACCACCCTGCTGCCCTGTCCCCTCTCTGCTCCGTCACACCCACCACCCTGCTGCCCTGTCCCCTCTCTGCTCCGTCACACCCACCACCCTGCTGCCCTGTCCCCTCTGCTCCGTCACACCCACCACCCTGCTGCCCTGTCCCCTCTCTGCTCTGCCACACCCACCACCCTGCTGCCCTGTCCCCTCTCTGCTCCGTCACACCCACCACCCTGCTGCCCTGTCCCCTCTCTGCTCCATCACACCCACCACCCTGCTGCCCTGTCCCCTCTCTGCTCCGTCACACCCACCACCCTGCTGCCCTGTCCCCTCTCTGCTCCGTCACACCCACCACCCTGCTGCCCTGTCCCCTCTCTGCTCCGTCACACCCACCACCCTGCTGCCCTGCCCCCTCTCTGCTCCGTCACGCCCGCCACCCTGCATGGCACCTGCCCTCAGTGAGCGTCAGGTGGGTGGACGGATGGAGGGAGGGACGGAGGGATGGATGGAATGGGTTAGTGGGAATGCCCCTGTGAGCAGTGGGATTCTGGGCAGTGTGGAGCATGGCCGTCCTGTGACACGCCTCTCGCCGCTCTCTGTGCAGCTCTCGCGCCCGGAGGGGTACGGAGGCCTTGTGTTCACCAGCCCCAGAGCCGTGCAGGCCGCGCAGCTGAGCCTGGAGAAGGCCGGGAGTGCTGAAGGTGAGGTGGCCCGTGCGGACCCGGTCCGATAGCTGCCCTTCGGGGTGGCGCCTGCAGTGACTTAGCTCAGGATGTGTTCAGGTGCAGTTATTTTATGTTTGTATAACGTTGGGGGGAGCAGACAGTGTCCTTTTTATGAGCTGTGTCCTGATGTCCCACACAGGAGGACTTGTTAACCCCTTAGCCTTTGGTGCCGGGTCACAGCCCGGCCGTGGGAAGCAGGAGACATGGCCGCCTCCTAACATCCCAGACAGACGTGGCTGCAGGGGTGTCTCAGTGTTCCCCGGCCAGGGGGCCACCTCCCCTCAGAGGGGTGACAAGACCCAGCGGTACGCAAGAAGACAGGGCACGTGCCGGGCACTACATGGCAGAACTGTGTCTGAGACCCTCTCCCGCCCTCTTCCCTCCATTGAAGCCGAGAGCCTGGTGTTCAGGCTGAACAACCACCTTAGTGAGTTCAAACAGCTTCACACTGACATTTATGGAGTGCCTGCTGTATACCAGGCTGTACTTTACGTTCACTCTCTCATCTAATCCAGGGCCACGCACACTGTGGTCCTCACCTTACAGATGCAACAGTAAGCACCTGTCCGGGGCCGTGGTGCCAGGCGGTCAGACCTGCCGGGCATGTCATAGTGACCAGTGGAGGCAGCGGGCGGAGCTTACAGCAGGGCTATGTGGCGAGGCGGGCCGGCTTCAGAGGGCCATGCTGACAGTGGTGAGCTCCTCGACCTGGCTGAGCCTCAGTTTCCCTGTTTGTAACCTGGGCCCCGTGACACCGCGCTAGTGGCTCATTGCTTCCTCCGAGAGCTAGCTAGGACTGCTGAGGGTCTTCTCGACCACGGGCAGGTACGGTTTGTGCTTCCTGGCCGATGGGGCCTCAGAGCAGGGGGTGTGACACTCTTCAAGGCAACACGGCCGTCGGGCACAGATGTGTGAGCAGCCTGGCACACAGCAGGCCCTGCAATAGCGGTGAGTGGTTATCAGTCTCTCCCTTACGTTTCACTAGGCTTTCATCAGAGCAGAAACACGCCCTTCTCGGTGGTTTCTTAGACACCCCTACCTCTGCTGCAGAGAAAGCCTGACGCTTTCCTCAAGGACGAGGGCTCGTGCTGGCCAGTCAGAGCGGCAGCTCCTAACGGCAAGTGCCACCAGCTCCAAAGTGGAGAGAGACAGGAGGTGGAGAAGCGGGGGCGGGGCAGGAGCCCCTCCCCCAGCCGCAGGCACCCTGTGTGTGCGCTTTGAGAGTGAAGGTGGTGGACAGGGAAAGCCCCAGAGTGGACACAGTGACTCCCCACAGTGCTCCCCGGCGTAGGGGCATTTCCCCAACATTTTGTGTTTGATTCTCACAGCAACTGACCGAGTCAGGAAAGGTGGAGTTGATCCCGCTTGCTGACGGGGTCCGGGAGGGGGTTGCTGACCTGCACGGGAACAGACACCAGTCCAGGGCAGAGCTGGCTCCAGGGAGGCCTCGAGGCCTCCGGTTGGTCGGGGCGACTCCAGCTGTTCACCTGCTGCGAGGCTGGGACAGAGATAATGTCTAAATAAACATTACATGTGTGGCGTAGGAAAGAAAGACGTGAAACTCAATCTTTGATTACTGTTTAGAAGGAAATTTACCATAGGCTTGTAAAGGCTAGCGTAATTGTTGAATTTAAGGGAAAGTTATGTTTGTAATCAGATTTTAGGAAGGAAAAACTAGTGTTTCCTCATTGTAAAGCCAGTAGTCGCGGCCACCATCACAGCTGCCCGGCCTGTGCAGGTTCACATTAGATTCAGACAGTCGGTAAGGAAACAACGGAGCCAAAAACTGGGGAGCCATCAGTTTTAATTCTAGCTTGCACCCGGCGGGCAAGCGAAAACACACACTGGGCTCCAAAACCCACTCATTCAGTGCTCACAAAGCTACTGACTTATCCGAGTTTCCTAGCATCAAAGGCTTCTAGCTCACCAGACCTATTCACCTCTGTTTCCCATCTCCTCCTGCACAAACTCTTCCTCAGCACTCTGCCATCTTGGCTACTTCCTCTCCTCCATGTGGCCTTAATCTGCTCTCCTCTCTAATATCTCAGGAACCAAGAGCGAGCTCCTGGTCTGTCCCACTTTATAGTGTAGAAATCCAAACCCTTAATCCAATCTATAGACAAGGAAGTCTCTGATACAACGTCACCCATCTGAGGCATAATGGGAGGATTCCTCATGAGAGTGCACCACCCCACATCATCCAGTCAGTCAAGGGTGTGGGGAAAAGCTTACTCTTAAAACTAAGCCTTAGGCTATAACGACCAGACCTGCTTACACTACAGCCTTTCCCCCACACCCATCCCAAGCATAAGGGCAAATAATATCACCTGGGTGACGGGCTTCCATGTGGGCAGCGCCATCTTTAACAAAGTGAGCATATTATATTTCATCTGCCCAACACTCATCTTCTAAAAAGATATTGAATGCCCAGTGGCCTTATATATATTTATACAATCCATTTTCTCTGTTTTCCTTTCATCCAGATTTAAAAATGTTAAGTTTTTTGTCACAAAACAGTAGTGTTCTCTATTCATTGTGTGTGTTTGTGACCCTCCAATGTATTTT
Source organism: Rhynchonycteris naso (assembly GCA_037038555.1). NCBI lineage: Eukaryota > Metazoa > Chordata > Mammalia > Chiroptera > Emballonuridae > Rhynchonycteris > Rhynchonycteris naso. Next base: position 257,519,658 of record CM072999.1, on the reverse strand, counting down.
CTCTACTTCGACCTAAAGGATGAATGAGACTATTCAGATCTGTGTTCCAAATAAACCAGCTGGGTCGCTTGATTAGACTTCAAGTTACCTTTACTCAATGACTAGTGACTTTTTCTTTAAAAGTGTAGGTTTAAAAATGTTTTATTATCGCCATGCAGATTAATTCTTCAAGTTACTTTCTAGCACACTTAAAAATGCTTTTAGGACCTTCTGTGAAAGTGGCTTACCCTTTCAAGCAAGTCATCCTGAAACATCTACCAAAGTGATTTTTAAAAACTTTGCCTACAGAACGTGAACAGTACAAAGTGGAGTTTTAGTTTGGGGTGCTGTTCACTGACAAGGTTTAGGAGAAGCGCGGCCTTGGGCAGCGGTCCACGCGGCCACTCCGGCCCCCTGCAGCTCACCTCTGCTCTCCTGTTCCACAGTCTGGGAGGAGTCTCTGAAAGGAAAATGGAATGCCAAGGCGGTGTACGTGGTCGGGAGCGCTACAGCTGCTCTAGGTGAGCGGTCCGGGGAGAAAGAACCCCGCTTCAGCCCACGTGACTCAGGAGAGGAAATCCCTACTTGCTCTTCCTTCCCCTGTTCACCCTTGCTGTTTCCTAGGGGTAAAGACAAAGGTGTCTTTTGTTATTCATAACAAGCCTCTTTTACCTACACATGTTTTAATAAGCTGACTTTTAAAAAGGCCCTCAGGTTGGGGCTGGTTGCCAGGGGAACCAGCCCCATGATCAGAGTAGGAACTTTCAGATTTTGGTCCCTCACCACCACCTCCTGGGAGAAGAGGGGGGCTAGACGTTGAACTAGTAGTAACCAGTGGTTTAACCAGTCCTGCCGGTAGTCTCAGCATGGGCCCAGTGCCTAGCACACAGGAGGAACGCACACTCACGTTGATTCAAGTACCGACATCACTGTGCGTACTTCGGTCCCGGTCCCGGTCCCGAGACGTTTGCAAGGTTCTCGGGTGCACTGTGACCTTCCTGACCCTCTCGGAGGGCTGGCGTTGCACTGTAAGCAGAGTGCACAGCTGCAAGGCGCTCAGCACCTGCGTCATGGTTTGTGAAGTCAAGACGGTTGGGTGTTAGCCAGCCTCCTGTGAGCACCTCCTTTCTCAAAGCAGCTCCACATTCCCGCGCTGACCCCGCTGGCCCGGGCCTTCCTGCTTCCACACCCTCTGCAGGGCGACCAGCGCTCCACCTGGGAGAGTGTGGGCCCTGACGGGGTCTCGCACAAGTGGCCGGCACAGCCCTCACCCTAACTCACCTGCCGTGTTGGCAGATGGTTGTGAACCTGTCCTTCTCTTCCCGCCCAATCAGCCCACAGTGCCTCCCTGGGTGGGCTGTCCTCGGCTTCCTGCCCAAATGCAAGCTCTCTGATGGCTGTGGGTCTCAGAGGCTCCCACCTCCTGGCTAAGGAAAACCACCTCTCTGAGCCCCTCCCAGACGGCCAGCAGTTTGCTCCCATCAGCTCATATCTCCTCAAAACAGTCCGGATGGCTGTGCCCCCCCTTGTGCCTGAGCTGAGGGGCTTGGAGAAGTTGGAGCATCCCCATAGCCGCACGTCCAGGAAGCCTGGGGCCAGGCCCCAGCTCCGTGATGAGTGACGCAGGGCCTTTGCACTTGCGTGTCAGACAGCAGGAAGAGAGGGACTTGAGCAGCCATGGAAAGCAATGTACTCTTGCTGTCTTCCAGTGAGTGAACTCGGCCTGGATGCAGAAGGGGAGAGCAGCGGGAACGCAGAAAAGCTTGCAGAATATATCTGTTCCAGTAAGTAGGAGAGGGCCACCCGGACGAGCCCCTATGTCATGTGCTGGTCTCACAACTGCCATGGGGCAGGGTAGCTCCTTGTGCCTCTGTGATGAGGTGAGGTGACCATGCAGTGTGGGAACGGCCCCTGGGACCAGGTCTGCCTGCGTGAGACTCAGCCCACCTCCCTCCACCCTCTACTCCATAGGATGGGGGGTGTCTGTGAGTGGGGTTTCTTCCCCTGGCAGCGCACACCAGGCACAGGCCTTCCAGAATGATCCAGCCTCAGCTCTGTTTCTAATGTCCCTTCAGGGGATGATGCTCACCAGCACACAGGTCACAGCCCCCTTTTTAAATGTACAGTAGAAGTCCCTGTAAACGTGCTGTTGTCACCTCCAGGTTTACAAGGAGTAATTAATGGTCCTGTGGGTGGGACACAGGCCCGCTGGTTTCCCAGGCAGGGGAGGGGCTGTGCTCACAGTTACCTGTGGGTCCTGGAAGCAGGTGAACAGTCATTCCTCACTGTCAGGCCCAGAGCCAGCAAGCCATGCTCCTGGCTTTGCAAACACAAGGCAGACAGGCTCCATGTCACGTCTGAGGTAACACGCTGGTATTTCAATTAACTGAGCCCAGGCTTGGAGGGTAGATACGGACCTATTTGCCCTTATCTCTGAGATACTGGCCTGGGTTCTTTGCAAAGCCTTTGTTACTCCCTCTGATTTATGACCAGCATGTTTATGGGCCCTAATAAATCTTCAGTTTGCAATTAGAATACCCAAATAAGAATCCCTCCGGACTGCCAATGAGGACTTTCACCTTGGGTGTACCAAGGCGTTCAGGATTTTCTCCCAAGGAAACTCTGATTTTAAAAGCTAAGAATTTTAAAAGCTAAGAATCTATCTTTACTTCCAATGCTTAGAGTAAATAGCCAATTCATAGTTATTGCTTATTTATTTCCCTTAACAAATCCTTATTTACTATGATGGGCACTATTGGGCCTAGAGCTATTAACTAATGTACCCTGCCAGCTTATTGTGCTGAGAGACAATTCTCCCTCCCGCCCAGGACAACCCCTCTGATGGAGAAGAAGGGACAGTTAACTGGTGCGGGTACAGGGCAGTTCCATCAGAGAGCGAGTCAGCCGCCAGCCCGTGCTGCAGGTCACTGGCAGTGTCCTGCGCTGGGAGCCCATAGACAAAACCACAGCCTCGGGCTCTCCTCCCCTCCTCCACTCAGCCTCATTATCGTAATTACCTGCAATTAAGTGCCCCCTGCCTGTGTGACCCGTATTATCACACAGCCTGAAGGGGTGGCAGCCTACAGACCTGAGGCCATCAAGTTTAGACAGCTCAGCTGCTCCCTGGAAAGGCGCTTACAGCCCAGGCTCCGGGTCCTGGCTCCCTCTGGTGCCTGTTTAGGGGCTCCACACCCCGCTGCCTTTCTGTCTCAGCCTTGGCAGGCCAGCAGGCCAGCGCCTGCCTGTGAAAGGAGTGGGGAGCAGGGCGTCCGAGCCAAGCCCCACGGTTGGCCCTGTGTGGGGTAAAATCCCTGCCAGCCCCACGCCTCCCTGCGTCCTGGGAGACTGTCTCTCACCCCTGTGGAGTCAGCCTGCTTTACACTGGCCTGGTTAGCACTGGCCTTTCGGGCTAAACACCTGCGGGCAAGTTTGTCCCAGCAATGAGCGGTGGGCAGAGCTCCCTGCGCTGCACTGCCCTCCAGCTGTTTACAGGGGCGGCACTGAGATGTCCCCCTGCTGCGGGGGTCTGGAACCTAGTAGTGCCTCTGTGGTCTGCCTGCCTTTGCCTTTGACCTCCTGAGGGTTTAGCTCCCGAGCAAAGGGAGGTGCCGTAGACCCTCCCTCATTGGGAAAGAGTGTTGGAGCAGGACAGTTCCGGGTCTGCTCCCCTGCTCAGCTGGCCCTGTGCTGGGCACTGGTGGGCAGTGAGGACGATGCTGGCCCTGGGCCGGGCGGCACGGGCTGACCTCCCTGTCTCCCCAGTGTGACTGGCATCCGAAAATGAGGATGGGCAGCTCAGGACTCTGCTGGACGTGCAGAGGAGATGCTGCAGGGGCAGATTCTGGAATCTTCCGAAGGCCCCTTGCACACCTCTGTGGTGGTTGGGCTTGTCAGAAGGCCCCCCTGGGCACTGGGCTGGTGGCCGCTGTCCTGGCTGGGACAGCAGTGGACATCAGCATGTCTTGGCTGCCAGTCCCCTGCCTCCTCGTGAGAGAAGCCACCCCTGGGCCGTCCATGGCTCCTGCAGGGGTGGGAACATGTGCTCCAGTGCCCACCCAGGCCTGACCGCTAACCTCCGCGTCCAGTGAGGGTGGCAGCAGACTCCAGCTAGTGTAGGGTTAGTTGTCCAGCACCGGTGCCCACACTGCCGTGTGACCTTCCGGTGATAAGGTCAGCGAGAATGGCAGCTGCCCCCCCTTCTGCAGTCGCTGGAGCTGAGGCCGAGGGAGTGTCTGCAGAGCCGGACAGCCTGGGTATCTGTTCGCAGGGGAGCCGTCGGCCCTGCCTCTTCTGTTTCCCTGCGGAGCCCTCAAGGGAGAGATCCTGCCGAAAATGCTCAAGGAAAAAGGTGACCCGCGTGCACGGCCCCTCACCTTTCAGGGTCTGCCGGGAGTGTGCGATGTCCGCAGTCAGCCCAGCAGGGACGTGGGGAAGTGGCCCGGGCGGGAGCGGGCGTCCAGTCTGCTTCCCGGAGTCAGAGCTGCGCCCCTCGGCTTGCTCAGCTCCAGCTAGGAACGTGTGGTGTCCCCGAGCCGTCTCCAGGTGGAGGAGTGGGTGGTGAGGTGACGGGCAGGTCCCCACAAGGAAAACCTAAGGGTGGGGCTGAGGGGTGGTGGCACGTAGCGTCCTCCAGCTCGGCCACCGTAGCCCCACTCCACGGCGTCCCCCGGAGCCCCTGGGCTCGCTCTGTCCCAGAGCAGCCGTGCCCTGGAGCGTGCCAGGGTCACCTGCACACCTCCTGTCACGTAGAGGGCCTGGCTCATCAGTGGTCTGGGGTATGAAGCTCAGGGTGAGAAGGGAACAGACAGACAGAGCCTCCACAGCACGGCGCCAGCGCTCCATGTGCAAGCAGCTCACCTCCACTGGTTGACACCTCCCGCTATCCACACGGGGACGTTGCCCAGGATGACCGTAGACCCTGTGACACTCACCTTCTGTGTTAAAGCGGAGCGAGATTATATCTCTTCTGCCCCGTTAGCACCCGCCCTCTGAACGCTGCCGGGAAAACGGCAGGAATTGAGCAGGAAGATGGGCAAGCGCGTTGACCTCTCTGGACGAGAAGATGAGACCAGACAGGGTGCTCCCAGGAATCCTTAGCAAAGCCAGATGCAAATCAGAGGCTTGACACTTCCACTTCTTTCTTTCGGGTGTTGGGTGTGAAACGGTGCTAGGCTGCTATTTCCTGCTGAGACTCCTTCCATTTCCTTTCCTGTCCCATCTCATTTCTGCAAGCCTGAGGTTTCACTGCAGAGTGGCTGCCCTACCTGGTGAATGTCCGTGAGGACACATGTGCTGGTCACTGCCATGCCTGCTCCCTCCCTGAAGCAGAACAGGAGGGAATGTGAGACACTTCAGAGCCTAACCCATCCACCTGCGTGAGGCCCCGGGGCCCATGGGTGGCAGTGGCCAGTCCAGCGGCATGTGGCCATGAAGAGGCCGAGCTGGGATGTAGTGGGCCCAGATTCAGGCCCACACGCCCCTTCCTGGCTCATGGCCTCTCCCTGAGCTGTCCTTGAGCGTGCCGCCTGGCCTCAGGTTGCAGGGACCAAGGTGTCCAGAGCTCTTAGTGGCCTGCTTCTGCCCCCAAGCTCTGCCTGGATCCCCAGCTTTCTGTCGGATTCCACGCTGACAGTGTGGTGAACCCCGAGAACAACAGTTCATTTTGTGTGAACCCCGGGAAGGAACTTATCTGCTGAGATGGACTCCCCAAGGTCAACCAAGGGTCCAAGTTTTATAAATAGAGCCTTGGGCCATGCTGCCGGCCCCTCACATCTCTCTCTGTGTCCCGGGCCCCCCGGACACCGCCCTGCTCATTGTCAGCCACTAGGGCCCCATCTCCTCCCTCTACCAGGAACAGGCCTGCCCTGCTCAGTCACACGGCACCATGTGGAGGCCTCACTTGCATAAAATCCTCACTGAGCACCTGGGAGGGACTGCTGCTCCAACAGGCAGCCTCCCTTGCTCGGCGGGACACAATTTAGGCTGCTACCTGAGTCTGTCACCTGGGCCACAGCTCCTTTATGCTTTAGAATGCCTTTTATTCTTTAGTACACTCTAAAATTAATTTTGGCTTACAGCATCGGAGTGGGGTGGCCAGGGACAGTCCTGTGGGCAGCCCACAGAGACATGGGGGCAAAAGGCAGCGTGGGTATGAAGGAGGCCGGCAGTTTGGCGGCCCTTGTCCTTCCTCTGCGTCTCAGCCTCCGGCTGGGGCCCTGGGCCTTCAGGTGGCCGCCGAGAGCCGGCGAGCCTGCCTGTACAGGGTGGAGGACAAGCTAGAGCTCTGCTGAGCCACTGGCTGCCCATGGTGCGGACTCCACGGTGTTCCCAGGGCAGTAATTCTGTTTCCTGGTTTGGGTCGTGTCCAGGGATTCCCATGGAAAGCCTAACTGTCTATCAGACGGTTCCACACCCGGGAATTCGAGTGAACCTGAGCAGCTACTATTCCAAGCAGGTGGGTGCTGTCTCCAGGGAGATCCCGGGCAGGGCGGGCACTGGCGGGGTGCAGGCAGGTACTGTCTCCAGGGAGGGCGGGCACCGGCGGGGTGCAGGTGGGTGCTGTCTCCAGGGAGAGCCCGGGCAGGGCGGGGTGCAGGCGGGTGCTGTCTCCAGGGAGAGCCCGGGCAGGGCGGGGTGCAGGCGGGTGCTGTCTCCAGGGAGAGCCCGGGCAGGGCGGGCACCGGCGGGGTGCAGGCGGGTGCTGTCTCCAGAGAGAGCCCGGGCAGGGCGGGCATCGGTGGTGCAGGCCGGTGGGAGGCACAGCCTCTCTGTGTGGTTCCCCCCCACCCCCTCCCAGCTGGGTGACGAGGACGACACCACCATGTCTGCGCTGGGAACAGGCCCGCCCAGTGAGGTTTCTGTGCGGATTAGAGATGGCTTACGCAGAGCCCTCAGTACAGCACACCAGCCCAGGAAGCCCAGGACAAACCGTGGCCTGGATGCTGCTTTTTATCCGTGTTCTGTGTGGCATTGGAGCTGTGGGGGCCGGGCCTCCCCCAGGAGCCTGGGTGGGGTTTGGCAGGCCTCATGACCTGGGGAAGCGTCCTGCGGGGCTGTGCAGGGCACCTGCTTGAGCTGATGAGTCCCACATCTAGGTTTTCAGTGAGAGGCCTCTCCGCGCCCCAGGACACGTCTGCAGGCTCTGGGACATGCTGTGGGCACACACCAGAGCGGGGCCTTGTCTGTCTGCTCTGTGTCCGGGGAGAGGGGGGAGAGCCGGCTCAACTGTTGCCCTACTTGATCGGTGCCACTTTGGCCGCATGACCTAGAGGCATTGTCTGCCCGGCTGGGCAGGTGGGGCCACGGCACCCGTGTCCTCTGGCCAGGCTGACCTGACGTGGGGGCTGCAGAGCTACCACGGAGCAGGGTCCGGCCCCCTGATCACACCCACTCCCTAAGCAGTGTGAACTCGGCCTCCGGGGGTGCAACCTGCCAGCATGACCAGGAACCCGCTGGCTGGGAATCCACCCGGGCTGCTTGGGGGTGCCGGGGGGTGGGGTCTCAGGGGACCGTGGTGACGGCTGGGAACTCTCTCCCGGACCCCACACGGGGGCTGATCTTGCTCTTTCCACAGGGCGTCCCGGCCAGCATCACCTTTTTCAGCCCCTCTGGCCTTACGTACAGCCTCAAGCACATTCAAGAGTTATCTGGTGACAGCATCAGTCAAATCAAGGTGAGCTTTTCAGTGCTCTGGTCCTTTCTACATTTAAAATTTTTCTTTACTAGTAATCCGAGGGCTTGCACGTCAAGTCCGCGCACTCGGGGCAGCCCTGTGGAGCTGGACGGGCGGCTGTAGAGCCCCCAGCCCGGGCTCGGCATGGCAGCGCCTCTTCCTGCTGGCACTCCTGGAAAGCCTACCCTCTCTGAGCCCGTTTCCTCTGTGGCTCAGGTGTTAACATCCTACCCCTTTCTCCTGCTAAAAGCATTCCTTCCTCATGTGTTTAACTCAGAGGACTCACGTCCACATGTTTTGGGGAGCTGTATTTGTTAGCGGTCATCACAGCCGCCGTGCGGCCTGGGAAGGCTGCAGTATGACCTGGCGCTGGGGGGCAGGCATCAGCACTGTGCCCCCCCAAGTCCGAGTGAAGGCCCCTACCTTTCAGCCCTCGTGGGTCTCACGGCGCACCCAGGGGTGGGGGCCACTGCAGGTGGAGTGTTAGGTTCAGAGAAGAGTGTGTCCTGACCTTCTCGTTACAGGGCTTTGGTCTGGACTGCTCTGCTTTCCCGGGGGTCCGGCCATCATCCCTGCCACACGCTGTTCTGTGTCCCACCAGACCCAGCTAGGGACCCGAGATAACACAACTGTCTGTAGCTAAGGCTTCTGGAGACACAGCCAAAGTGCTCGGGCCCGATTCCGGGACCTCTCGGCAACCCGAGCTACAGGCATGGCGTGACCTCGCTGGGGCTGGTGGGCTCTGGCGACCTCGCAGAGGTGACAGGCTTCGGCCGCCATAGAGCCGGTTCCAGTTCGGAGCCCAGGGAGCATGGTCAGGGAGACGCTGTCACACCGAGTGCCGTCCTGGCGGGCGGGTGGCCCCACAGGCCGGCACCCCTGCCGCTTGCACTGAGATGCTTCTCTCCCTGCAGTTTGCGGCCATCGGCCCAACCACTGCTCGGGCCCTGGCCGCCCAGGGCCTGCCTGTGAGCTGCACTGCGGACAGCCCCACTCCCCGCGCCCTGGCTGCTGGCATCCGGACAGTGCTTCAGCCTCACAGCTGCTGAGCTGGCCACCCCGGGGTCTTCCTGCGCTGGGCTGCTCCCTGCAGGGTGGGCGAGCCATCCACACACAAATCCTGCCTCGGGCCTGGGGGAGCCACTCGGACACCAGCGGTCAGGATGGGGTCTGGGGCTGGCATCCGACCATCACTTCCCTGCGTGGCGGCTACTCCGACCCGCACCCGGCGCACGCTGGCTCCCAGGCCCTGCGAGAGCATCTCCTCTGGCAGCAGACACCACGTAAACGACACTGGACACCTGTGTGGACCGTGGGTGTCAGTGGCTGGGTATTAAACAATACACAGGGCGAGGCTGTGTTTGCTGGAGGAAGCAGAGGTGCCCACATGCTGAAAGCCAGCACGCCTGGTGTGTAAGGTGAAGACCTGGTGGGTGTGAAGCAGTTTTATTCCTCCTGTAAAGAGGACCTTTCTTGTGAGGCTCCTGCTTTGTGCGCTGTGGGCAATAGAAAGTCAAGTACGGAGACTTCCTTCAGAAATACAAATGCAGTCTAGTCAGTTGGGGCAGGAGAGGCCCCATCCTATTTCCTGGAATGCAGATACAAGAGCTGGTGCTCCAGCAGCCCTTTTGGGCCCTGAGGTGACCTTGGGAAAGGAAGCTCAGTAGGACAGGACGACATGGGGATGCTACACTAGCCTGCCTCTGGACTTCTTGAATGTACGGGAAATAAAAATTTAAGAGAACTTCTGTGTTTAAGCCACTATTATTTCAAGGTTTTCTGTTATAATCCAGTCTAATCCTAAATAATAAAACAATCAAGCTGAACTAGCAAACTAAACATCAACAGGGAACATCTTTGGGTGCTAGAAGTTCCTTATTATACTTACTACTGAATCTTTTTAAAAAATCAACACAGCAATTTTGAACTGGTATATTTTCATAGTATCTATAGATTTATGATATGTATAATTTTGAAGTCTTTAGCAGCATGAGAATTCTTAATTTCAAAATCACTGATAAAACGACAAGAGCCACAGAAGTCTGCTGGCCCTGGCCACTGTCACCACCCCCTGGCCTTGCTGGTGAGCACCTCACTGCCCAGAGTACGTGCAGTCCTGACAGAAGAAATTGGTCTTTTATCTCTGAGCTAATATTCAGTAACAAACATTTCCTGTCCACATCTCACTGAGTCCTCAAACCCACCCTATCAGGTGGGACCACGTTACAGAAAAATTTGGGCTTGATGGAGTGAAATGCCACTCACAAGACTGAGTGAGCTGGAGTCAGATCCCGACCTGCTGACCCAGCCCTGCAGGAGAGTTCTGTATATAAGGGTGTCCCTCCAGGTGTCAGACCACCCTCCACTTGGGGGGCTCCCCAGAACCACCTAGACACAGAGGGAGGGGCTTTACTTTCCCCATCCTCTGCCCAGCTACCCCAAATCCTATAAAAAATTGCATCTGTAGTGACATGAAGTAGCCTAGCTCCCTGACCACGTGAACCTCTGAGTCACACGTGACCAGCCAGGCTCCATGTCAGTGTGGGCACTAACTCGCTACACTTGGTGTAAAGCCCCGAGGGTGAGTCACATGGAATTCTCCGTAGAATAATATGAGCCCACGTGACCCAGATTACAGCACAAAACGACCTCACCGCTCCGAACCCTCTGCGCCCCCTTCCCGCCTGTGACACGCAGCCCTGGGCTCCCTCAGCCCCACGCTCCTGCAGGGGCCCCGAGTGAGAGCCCACCATAGTGCCACTTGGGGTGGGGCAAGAACCAGCCTTCCGTGGTGGACTGCGCCTGGGATCCCTCGCAGGGAAGGGGGAGCCAGTTAACAGTCCAGAGGCTTCTGGAAGCTCAGGCGGGGAGGGGTATGGCCCTGGGGGAGGGGCTGGAAACGACTCAAGCCAGGTCCCAGTCTCCCTGTCACTGACTTGCTGCTTGATGCCAGGAGCCAGTCCTGGCCTCTGAGCTTCAGTCCAGAGAGGCTGGAGCTCACCCTGGCCGGTGGTACAGTGGGTAGGGTTATTATCCTGGAGTACCGAGGTTACCGGTTTGATCCCAAGGGTACTGGCTCAACCCCAAAGTCACCAGTTTGAGCCCCAGGTCAGGGCACGTATGAGAAGCAATCAATGGGTGCACAACCAAGTGGAACAATGAGCTGATGCTTCTCTCTCCCTCTCTCCCCTTTCCTCTATAAGTAAATAAAAATAAATAAAAGATTTTAGTCCTTGCCTCCCTATTGTTTCTACTGCCACTCAGAAAAGTGCTTCCGCTGCCCCCAGAGCAGGGTCGAGAGCAGTGGCGGTGACTAATAAGCAACGTGCCACATGTTCCCATCAATAAGTAAAATGCCACTGCTCAGGATTTGCTGCTGTGTCTGAGTTCCGAGGTTCACCTGGTGAAGTGTTACCGGACGAGCCCAGGTGAGCTTTGGGGCCCTGCGTGACACAGGTGGGTCTGGGCCCCGTGCTATGCGTCTGGGGTCAGGGACAGCACAGCTCCCGCCCTGCGGGGCCCCCAAACACCTGGAAAGAACAGTCAGGAGGCAGCCGAGCGTGGCACGGACATCTGTACTGCACAGGGTGCCCGCGGCCGGGACGCCGGGGCACAGTCTCCACAGTGTCGCTCCCTGGGGCTCGGCCGTGGGGAGCTCACGGTGGACGGTGCAGAGACGGCAGCCTCCCAGGACGGCCTCTTTCCACCGAGAGTCGCCTGCCTCGGGCGTCCATGCCTCTGGTCATCACACCTTCCTTCAGAGGTTTCGTAGAAGGCATACATTAGGTTTCTTTTCTACCCATTGCTTTTGTATTGAAACATTTTAAATTTATTGATTGATCTTAGAGGGAGAGGAAGGGGGGAGAGTAAAGAGCGAGAAACGTCCATTTCTTGTTTCACGTATGCCCTCATTGCTGGATTTTTGTTACGTGCTCTGACCGGGAATTGAACTCACAACCTCAGCATAGCAGGATGATGCTTTAACCAACTGAGCTATCCAGCCAGGGCCCTATTTCTTACAACTGCCTGGAGGTGCTCAGCTTGGCAAAGCACCCCGTGTGACACCAGCCAGCCCGATTATACCTCTGCCCCTCCGCGACCTCTTACCCAAATCTTTCCAGATATTCTCATCAATGTTAAGTAGGGGAAAGTGAATCCAGGCATGCACCCGCAGGCTTGTCACCAGGCGCGACAGTCTGACCTGGTCAGTGCCTGGCACCAGGCTCTGGGCTCAGCATTCATTTCACCCCATGGAAGGCTGCCTGTCTGCTCCAGGTCGAGTGAAAAACATTTTGAAGAGCTTCAGGCTCTTTATCCTGGCCTACCTTCCACTGTCAGGTGTCCCCCAGGGTCTTCACAGAGCTCAGCCTCCCCACACCCCTACTGTCCCAAGGCCGTGGGCAGTGAGTGAGAAAACTCCCTGAGAGCTCCCCAACTCAGGCAAGGGACATCAATTCAGTCATTCTCTGAGTGACCGTGAGACAGAGACTCACAGCCTGCCCGCAGTCTTCAGTCGGCAGGGCCGGGGACACGGGAGGACCCAGCCAGTGTGCCGAGTGCCCTGGCTGAGGTCCGGTCACTCCATGAGGTCGGGTGACAGCAGACAGGGCTGACACACAGAGGTGCCCGGCTGAGAACACGCCCTTATGAGCTCACAACCCTCAGCCAGAAGGGGAAGAAGCCCAGATTCTAGACTCACCTGTCTTTGCCTTTGCAAACCTGCCCACTGTCCTGATCTCGTCCAGGGTGTGTCCCTAGGGCAAGGAATGAGCCCGCTCAAGCAGACAGCCCCACGTGAGGGGCGCTAGTCGCCGTCACCCACGTCACTCACCTCAGGGCGCTGGCTAACTTGCAGTAAATGCCGAGGAAGCAGCACATGAGCAAAAGCGCGCAGACCAGTAAGGCGGCGCCCATGGCAATCATGATGTTCACGTCAACTTTCTCCAGCATGGCCTCCATGTTGACCTTGTCGAACATGGTCTCAAGGTCAAGCACGCCCCTGGGCAGAGAAGTGCAAGGAATCAGAGACGGGGGCTCCCCCACCCCCAGCCACGCAGCAACTTCAACATGCTTCCTTCTTGGAGGCACAACAAGCCCCAGACTGCACAGCCAATGTGTGTAAAACACGGGTGAGTCTCCCAGGGAGGCCCAGGACCTTGCGTGGGTAAGCGGATCCTGAAACGCGAGGTCGGTGGGAAGAGCCCCCTCTCCCTCTCTCAGGCGGCCCCATGCAGCTCTGGGTTACAAACGGGCCTGCACGTGAGCCAACGTCCTGCTCCCAGATGCCTGAGCCACGCTCACGTTCCGAGTCAGATCTCACCCTCACTGCACGTCGGGCTCGGACATCTTCCGTGGGAGAAACGGAGGAAACGGCTATTCCCAAAACGTTATGTGGTACACTGCTGAGCATACGCAAAGCTATTTTGTTAATAATACGTATTACAGGGAAAAAGGTTTTCAATTCTTCTACTGACACCCGGGTCATGCCACCTCAGTGTTCAAGGAGATTCTAGAAGCTTCCAGCCAACCCTTCCCCCCAAGCTCGGAGACCAGGAATGTCATCCTGCATGGACCAGGAGCTGGTTTCTTCAGGAGCCACTGTCCCCCATCCTGCAGGTCACACAGCTTCTTCTGCTATTTTTCCCTCCTTAACCCAACTATCTGGTGTCCTCCAACTCCACTTTACCTGGAGTAAGCACCCTGGTTAATAAAACACTCTGCGCCTGGAGAAGCCAGTCAGTCCTCTCAGAGGCCGAGTGACATCAGGGGAGAAGAGGCCTCCCAGAGACAAGCAGACAACCTCAACGGCAGGTGTACTTCCCTGAGTCCCGTCGTCCGGGCCTGCATGAGGTCACCTGCACAACACAGTACAAAGAGAGAACACAGTGATAAATACTCACCCCTCTGATCCCTGGGGGCAGAGGCAGGGGACACGGGGGATCTGACTGTCATCACCAGGCCCAGCTGTCCTGCAGGTGTCAGGACCTCCACAGGAGCCTGTGGACCCCCCAGGACACAGGCTGTGTGACATCAGCCCTCAGGACACCGGCTGGCGAGCACAGAGTTCTCAGTTCCGTTCCATGCTCAGAATTCTAGCCTCCCAGGAAATAGAGAATACCTAGGTAGTACTTTGAATCATTTGGTCAGACATCTTGCCCCTTTCCAGATTTTTACTTCCCCAGAAAAAACATTGAGGGTTTTTTTTCTAATCAAATACATCATTTTGAGATTTCAATAATAAATAAAAAGAACCCAGTGACATGGAAAAGTGAACACTGCCTTTACACCCAAGAATTATGCTGTTTTAGCCACGCTGTGCGGTGAAAGTCATGTAGCTACTTGTCACAAGTCAGATGGATGTTCCTTGACTTATCAATAACGTTAAGTAAATTAATAAATATACTAACGTATGTGTAATTGACATCTATAACTTATACACGGTTTTGACTAGCTCTGTATAACATAACTGATGCATAAAAGGTATATATTGCCATAGTTACGTATATTGCTACATATTTATACACGTAACATGTAACTGACATGTATAATTTAAAAATACACATTGATTGGGATAGTTCAGTTGGTTAGAGCATCGTCCTGATACACAGAGGTTGTGGGTGTGAATCCCGGTCAAGGCATAGACAGGAACAGATTGATGTTCCTGTCTGTCTCTCTCAAATCAATAAATAATTTAAAAAAAAATTTTAAGAGAAACAAAAGTGATTAAAAAATGTCAACAAGGAAATTAAAAATCCCTTAAATCTAGCCTGACCTGTGGTAGTGCAGTGGATAAAGAGTCGACCTGGGAACACTGAGGTCGCCAGTTCAAAACCCTGCACTTGTCTGGTCAAGGCACATATGGGAGTTGATGCTTCCAGCTCCTTCCCCCTTTCTCTCTCTCTCTCTGTCTCCTCTCTAAAATGAATAAAATAAAAAGAAATTTAAAAAAAATCCCTTAAATCTAATTCCCCCTCCAAAAAAGACCCAACTACAGGTGTAAAGTACAGCACAGAATAGGTATGGTGCCAGGTGGCTACTAGACTGGGGGGGTGGGGGTCAGGGCACTTTACATTGTAACAATATAAATGTCTAACCACTATGCTGTACACCCAAAACTAATATAAAATAATATTAAATGTCAACTGTAATTGGCAAGTAAAGAATAAAAAGTAAAATATATAATTTTAAGTAATTTCCTCTCCTACTAAAAAAATAGACCCAAACTACGAGCAAATTAAAGGGTTCTGGTGGTTGCACTGCAGGTGCGGTTCCGACACGGGTTTGGGGGGCGGGCTTTGCGCCTGCACTCCCAGACCAACTAGACACTGGCGTCGCCCCAGCAGCTCACTGGACAGCAAACTTGCCCGCAGCCCATCACCATGGAAACGCAGTCACAGGCCGCTGCAAGTTCGCGATGCAAACACGCGAGGACTGGGCAAACGCGGGCCGTCGCGAAGGGAGGTGTTCTCGCCCCAGCACGAGGGGTGGGCCTGGGATCTTCAAAGGGCGGCACGGGCGGGGCCTGCCGGCTGCCAGGTGGGCACACTTCGGGCCTGGGTGAGGGGGGCCGGGCCCTCGGTGCCCCGTGCCCCCGCTTATAAGAGCATCCCGGTGGCTCCCCGAGGAGGGGGACGGGACGGCGCAGAGCAGAGGCGGGACGCGGGACGCGGGAAGCGGGTTCAGACGGGGCCATGCTCGCGGCTTCCATCCTCCGTCCGACCCTGCTGCTCTGCTGGCTGGCTGCCCCCCGGCCCGGCCGGCCGGAGCGCCTGTTCCACAGCCGGGACCGCTCGGACCTGGCGCCGTCCCCGCTGCGCCGGGCCACGCCCATTGCCGACCTGCTCGCCGCGCAGGTAGGAAAGGCGGGAGACCGGGGCCACGCACACGCACACGCGCACGCACAGGTGTGCCCCCTTTCATGCACGCAGGCACGCACTCACGGGCACACACGCACGCGTGTGCACACACCTCTCGGGCGCTGGACCTCGCACAAACCACTGACAACACGGAGTAGAAGTGCTGCCGCCACAGGCAAATACACAACGGAAATACGGGCACGTTACACAAATACCCGCCCTGGTCCGCGTGGCAAACAAGCAGGAACACAGGTGTGTACCCCGTCGGCCGGGCCCTGCCCCACCGAGGGGTGCATTTCTCTCCCACAGCGGTTCCTGTCCAAATACGGCTGGGCAGAGGGTCCCCAAGGAGCAGGGTCCGCAGCCCCAGTGCCCCGAGGTCCCCACCGAGACCGGCCCCCGAAAGGCCCCCCGGGCGCCGCCCTGGAGGAGACCCTGCGCAGGTTCCAGAAGGTCAATGCGCTGCCAGCCAGCGGGAAGCTGGATGCGGCCACGCTGGCGGCCATGAACCGACCTCGCTGCGGCGTTCCCGACTCGCGGCCTCAGCTGCAGGCCCCCAGCACCGCGCCCCAGACTCGGCTGACCCTGCCGGGCCGCCCGCGCGCCCGGGCCCGCCCAAAGCGCTTCCTGCAGACGCTGCTCCCAGGGCCAGGCCCGCAGGGCAGGGGCCCCCAAGCCTTCTCCAAGAAGTCGCTGACCTGGAGGCTGGTGGGGGAGGGCTACAGCAGCCAGCTGTCCGCGGAGGAGCAGAGATACATCTTTCGACTGGCCTTCCGAATGTGGAGCGAGGTGACGCCTCTGAACTTCCGGGAGGACCTCGCTGCGCCTGTGGCCGCCATAGATATCAAGCTGGGTTTTGGCCGTGGTAAGAAGGGCGAGACTTTGGGCCACCCTCACCCCTCCATAGGAAGGGGGAGCCCTCTCTGCCCTCACCCATAGCCGGAAGTAGGGGCCAGCTAGCATAATGGGAGCTCCTGGTCAATGAGGCAACTTGGGGAGCCCCGCCCCGCCTGCCTCTGTCACCAGCAGAGCAGTGGCACCAGCCCAGCCGCCTGGGCTGTTCTGAGAGGGCACTTGTCAGGACCTGGGCATCGAAGCCCTCCACAGACGTTGCTTTATTACAACTCACTGTACAAATCACTGGGAAGAGCTGGGGCGTGTCAACCTGCAGAGCCCAGAGGGTCTTATGGGGACATCAGTGCAGGTCAGCCAGTGAGCCTTGCTCACAGGGGCCCAGTGAGCCCCTCAGGGCACAAGGCAGACAGGGTGGTTCTCCCCTAGGCCCGACCACCTCCTAGTTGGTTGGGTTCGGACCTTGTCACTTCTCTACAGCCCTGTCGGGGAGCCAGGGCTGCTGACATCTGCCCGCTGGCCTCACCACAGTAACTTCCTAACGCGAGAAGCACAGAACGCACAGTTGGTGCAAAAGCAACACAAATTTAAGGAAGTGACCACTGGCCAGCACCTGCTTCACTTCTGAGCACTCACTGTCAGGGTCCAGTGCAGACCCTGTCTCCTCCACCAGCCTCCAGCAGTCCACGCTCAGCGTGCATGCCCAGCTCTCGGGCAGAGTGGGACGGCCTCCCTCCCTCGGTTCTGGTTCCCGCAGCACTCAGCACGCAGCTCTGGTCATGTCTTCAGACTTGGTAACAGTTTGTAAACAACCACATCTCACGTCTCCTCACAGTGAGGAGTTGGTCCAGGAATTGCTGCTTCTGCTGCTGCACGGCAAGCCCCCCCAGCCCAGGAACCCCCCAAGTGTCGGTGCGCCCAGGTCCCAGCAGGTGAGTAGTCTGTGCAGTGGACACTCCTCACTCACCGGGACCACCTCCCTCTCCCCTGGCCAGGCCGGCACCTGGGCTGTCCTCGTGTTTTCGATGGGAGCGGGCAGGAGTTTGCACATGCCTGGCGCCTGGGTGACATTCACTTTGATGACGACGAGCACTTCACGCCTCCCACCAGTGACATGGGCATTAGCCTTCTCAAGGTAAGTGGTCTCAAGCTGACTGCAGCGACGAGGCCAAGGGCGGTGTGGCACGGGCGGGAGTCCAGAGGGCCAGAGCCTCTCCAGGGAAGTGTCCACTTGCTTCTGTGACAGTTCCCTTCTTCCTGAGCACAGCTCCTCTCTGGCAGAGCCTGCCCTCTATGGCGGGGTGGGTTCCCGACGCCCAGGGCTGGCACTGAACCGATGTTTGGTGTTCCCTTCTAGGTAGCCGTCCATGAAATTGGCCATGTCCTCGGCTTACCTCACACCTACAGGGCAGGATCCATAATGCAGCCAAATTATATTCCTCAGGGGCCCGCATTCGAGCTGGACCGGTCAGACAGGAAAGCAATTCAAAGGCTGTATGGTAAGACTGTCCTGGGAGAGCCCGTCCCCGGAGTGGACAGAGGGCACTGGTGTTCGGGGGTGCGAGGAGCGCACTCAGTCCTCAGTCTGACGGTGGCCCGGAGAGCAGCTTCCCCAGGGCTCTGGGATGTCAGTACTTAGTGACAGGTGGCCACGCCCAGACCGGGCTTTGGAGAACAAAGCTCACTCCCTTGGGTCTTGTCCCTCCTGTGTACTCTCCTTCACACGACACATTATATTCCTGGGAGGAAACGGGGCCACCTGGGCTGTGGCACCCAGTGAGAGTGACAGGAGCAGGGGGCTGCTGGAAGAAACTGTCATCTTGAGGTAGAGAGCAGTGTAGCTAGCTTTGCCAGGACAAGCTTTAGTGTCTGTTCAGGCCAAAGTGCCGGGGTTTACTTACCGAGTGGACGCGGTGACTGATTTAGCACTGAGGCTGCAGGGAAGGAGAGCTGCTCCCCCCTCTTCCATCTGAAGCAGGGACCGTCCCCCTTCCTGTGCTATCCAACCGTCCCGTTCTCCGCACACAGCCACCTTTGGAAAGTGACACGTGCCAGGACACGGTTACCTCCCTCCGTGGAAAACTCTCTCCCGTGTGTGCCCAGAGCCAAACGTCTGCCCTCCGATGAGGTCAGATCAGCCATCGAAAGAGGCACCAGCTATCCTGACAGTGATCAAATAACTAACTAGCATGCAGATGCTTCAGAGAGTGGGTGGGAACACTAATAATGAAGCCAAAATAACTTATGTGCCCAGGACCGCTACAGGCCACCCCGGTCCCTTCTGCACCCGCCGCTCAGCCTACTTCCCATCTCACGTGGCGTCTTGCTCTAAGATGTCTTCATAGAAAGCTCCAGCTTAGCAACGGTCTCTATGCAAGTCACACGTGAAAGTAGGCACCGTGGGTTCTCGCACCAGGTGACGGGGGTGGGACCTTTTTCTTTTTTTAAGGTTCCTGCGAGGGCTCATTTGACACTGCATTCGACTGGATCCGTAGAGAGAGGAACCGCCAGGGAGAAGTGACGGTGAGATTTAGCACCTATTTCTTCCGCAACAGCTGGTACTGGCTTTATGAAAACCGAAACAACCGGACGCGTTACGGGGACCCCATCCTCATCCTCACTGGCTGGCACGGGGTCCCGGCACAAAACATAGACGCTTTCGTCCACGTCTGGACTTGGAGAAGAGACGAGCGTTATTTTTTCAAAGGTAGAGGTCCCTTATGGACGGGTCGATTTCTCTTCTTAAACGCTCTCAGAGCAGATGTTTGCTGCCCTTTCTGTGGAATCTTCTGTAACACTCTTGAAATGACATCATTTCTGTCTGGTGCATCGGACTGTCAGCTGTGAGCACAGGGACTGTGTTGTAGCTCTGGTCTTTTAAACAAGGCATTGCATGGGAAGGAAGGAAGGGAGGGAGGAAAGGAGGGAACTAGGAGAGGCTCTGAGGCAGTTGCCTAAGAACTGGAAGGGCCCACCCTCCAGAAGTTCCAGCCTGATTCTGGAGAAGACCCTTTAGAAGCCTATCTATAGGAGAAGTATGTTTGAAGGGGCAGAATGGGCCAAGGAGGAGGTTGCTGTCAGAACCAGGGCTTAGCCTGGACTGGAAGGATAGGTGGGACTTGTGCCCAGAAGGGGGCCGTGGAGTGGTGGCAGTCGTGCGAGGTGGGGTGGGTCAGACTCACAGCCCTGGACCTGGCGTGAACAAGACCATCAGTGACAGCTCAGCCCTGGAGGAGGCAGGGCGCTCAGGAGACAGGACTAGGTTAGAAAGATGGTCAGCCCAGCACAGACAGCCTCAAACACCGGGCCCGGGGGTGGGGCTCCGTCCAGCCAGCAGCGAGTACTCGGTGGCAGTTTCTGGGGAGAATCAGCGAGCTGGGGGAGGCAGGAACTGAGGTGGGGGGCCGGAGCAGCCAGGCCTGCAGGCTGCCTCTGTGCACCAAACCCAGTCTCATCACAAACATGACGTGGTGGAGTCCTAGTAATATAACCACAGTGCTTTAGCGGCTCAGGAAGTTAACCGGGCAAGAGCCTGACTGAAAGAACTTAACATGCGAATGCTGCCCTAAGAAACCGTCTGCTGCGTCGTCCGCTGTGACAGCACTGCGCCACGGTGACGTTTTCTGTTTGGCTCTCAGGAAATCGATACTGGAGATATGACAGTGACAGGGACCAGGCCCAGACAGAAGATGACCACGGAAAAAACTACCCCAGATTGATCTCGGAAGGATTTCCTGGCATCCCAAGCCCCCTGGACACCGCGTTTTATGACCGAAGGAAGCAGTTAATTTACTTCTTCAAAGGGCCCTTCGTAAGTGGAGGCTGGTCACCCCTGGGTGAAATGTCAGAGCTGCGCTGTCACTGCAGACCTGTGCGGCAATGACAGGCCATCCCATCATATGGACAGTTATTAAGAACGTTAAGCCCCAAGAATTTGGTGCAAAGACACAGATTTACTTCACAGCTAGAAATCAGTGACTTTCGGAAAAAGCAGTCTTTCTGTTTGCTTTGCAGGTGTTTGCGTTCGACGTCACCAGGAATCAGGTCCTTGGTTCCTACCCAAAGAGGATGACGGAAGTCTTCCCGGCGGTGGAGCCGCGGAACCACCCACTCAGAAACATAGACGCGGCCTACTACTCGTACGCGCACGGGTCTGTCTTCTTGTTCAAAGGCAGTGCGTACTGGCGAGTGGTGGACCACAGGGACACGCAGCAGCACGCCGGGCTTCCTCCAAACAGCCTCCTGCCCAAGCGGCCCATCTCCCAGAAGTGGTTCGACGTGTGTGACGTGCACCCCTCCACCCTGAACATGCCATGAGGAAAACAGGACAGGCCGAGAGCCGAAGTAGAAGACGCCTTCTTCTCCCGAGAGAAAAAGCCCGTTTTCTTTGACAGAGAAAAAACAGCTAGATTTTCAGGAACCAAACGAACAGGGCTCCCCAAGTTAAAACCGATGGAAAGAGTCTTATTGAACTTTTTTAAATACTAGATTTAAAAATCAATTTCTCAGGGAAAAACAACAACAAAAATTTACCAAGTAATTTTACATATTTGTTTTAGGAAGGGTTAAAAAAAACAAATGCTGAGGAATCCACCAAGACGCTGGGGGTCAGTCTGCAGTCTGGGTCCCCACGCTGCCCACTGTTCCCACCATCTCCTGGGTGACCGGAAGACAGCCACTGCCCGGGGGGTCCAACCTCAGAAGACACCACTCCCCTAGGGTACCGGCTGTGACTCGCCCCCGAAGGTCAAATGCAGCGGTTGCCCTTGAGCGTCACCTCCTGGCTATAGCCGGGGCCCTGGCTCTGTCCATGCAGGTGTTCTCGGTTTGAATCTGGTCCTGGATCTCAAATGGCCCCACCAGACAGCTTCCTGGCTTGCACCCTTCAAAACAGGAAACACTTTACATGGCAGTTTATGTTCCGGAGGCCAGACTATCCGGGTCAGGTGACTGACCCCATGGGTAAGGTTACCTTTCCTGTATGGGTCACTTCTAGGATAGGCCCTCGGCTCCTGAGCGCTCACAAAGCCCCCAAGGTCCTATGTGGCGATGGGGACAAAAGGTGGGCACTGAGATTGATGGGAAAAGACTCGGTTGTCCCAGTGACCAGGCCACCAACAATTCTTTTAAAGGGACATCTAAAACGAGTGCTTTTAACAGAAGCTTTAAACTGGTCAGCAGAACTAGAGAATGCTTGGAGAGCGCCGTCCCCTCCGCGGCCCTTGGTGCCACTGCTCCGACAAGGGAAGGCAGCTGAGGTCTGGGTCTCCCCACTAAGTGCACGTGTCCCCTTGACTGAGGGGCTGCTCAGCTACAGCCCGCGGCTGCAGGCCAAGTCAGGCAATGTTCACGCCCGCCTCCCCCTTCTTCCTACGGAAGGAGACCCTTTCTGAGTTCATTAATCCAAATTAGATGGGATCTATGGAGGTGTCCAGTTTAACCAGCAAAGACTGTGACTGTGTGTGCTTGAAGCAGGGGGCACAGTGACAAATGTCCTAATAGGAGACATGGCTGAGTTCTGCACAACTGCTTTACGACTTAGTCAAAACTTGAAATGCTCCCATGATTGATTTTTGAATATTGATACAAATATGACCCAAGGACAATGCAAATAAAACAAGAAGTGGACAAATGGCAAGAAGCTGTTCTGCCAAGAGATGACAGATGTCGCCTGACGAGGCAGTGGCTCAGTGGATAGAGCCTCGGGCTGGGATGCGGAGGACCCAGGTTCGAGACCCCGAGCTCGCCAGCTTGAGCGCGGGCCCATCTGGCTTGAGCAAAAGCTCACCAGCTTGGACCCAGGGTCACTGGCTCCAGCAAGGGGTTACTAGGTCTGCTGAAGGCCCACGGTCAAGGCACATGTGAGAAAGCAATCAATGAACAACTAAGGTGTCGCAACGGCAATGAAAAACTAATGATTGATGCTTCTCACCTCTCTCCGCTCCTGTCTGTCTGTCCCTATCTATCCCTCTCTCTGACACTCTATCCCTGTAAAAAAGAAAAAGAGATGACAGATGTCTGCTCACTGCCTAGGAAAACACCTGGAACCTTGGTGGACAAGAAAGTTGTAAAAATTCAGCTTCAAACAATGTCTCTTCCAGACACCTGACCAGCACAGTTCAGCCTCCTTCAAAGGGGGTTAGTGGGAGTGGCAGCCAGGCACCACGTAGCATCTGCACAGTGACCGCAGCTGACATTGAAGGCCACCAGCAGGGCCTCTCCCCACTTGGGACTGCGCCAGCAACCGTAGGCAGGGCGAGCTCTGGTCTCCCCTGGCATCTCGCACAAAGCTCGGCTGTACCCCAGCCCCTCAGGAGGAGGGCAGCTGTGCCGACCGCAGGACGGAGCGTGCTGTATGCCGCAGACACGAGCCACGGGCAGTGCCAAGTGAAGCAGAATACCAGTGAGAACTCGGTGGGTGGCAGAAGTTTACTTTTAATGTTTTAATCTTCATTTTGTAAAATTTATTAACCAAATCAGTTCAAATAAAAATTCAATGTGAAGAACGTGAAATAAAAAAGACAAAACATTTTAAATAAATAACTTATTTATTCAAAATAGTTTTCTTACCTTATTCACAGTTTCAAGTTTAAAATAAAAAAGGAAAGCAGTGCCGATCGTGAGCAACTGCCATACACAGCCGGAGAAGCGGACCCCTGAAGCCTGCACTAACACGCGCCCCGCAGAGCCCTGCCAGAGGCTGGCGGGCGCACACTTCTTCCCGGACCCTCCAGAGGGAACCACTGAAGCCACCCGGCTAAACTTCCCTTAACCTCAGGGAACATCTCCCCAAAATAATTATGTCTTAACCCCAAGTAGCTTAACACACTGCAAAACACTTCAGAGCGTGCCCACGCCCACGCACGCCGCTGCCCGGGCAACGTCTCAGCGAGGAGCCCGGGCCGCAGGTCTGGTGCTGGCTTCCGCACTGCCGGAGAAGCCAAGGCCTCAGCCACGACCTGTGCCGTCACGGGAAATGAGGACTCCCGCTTCCGCTGCGGTGCCTGCCGGAAGCGGCATTTCCCGCGTGTTTAATTAAACGAGCACCGAGTGCGGAGGGCACGATGGCTTGCGCGGAGGAGGACGCGGCCTGGGCGTGCGTCATTGAACGGCACTGCCCTGTGCCAGCTGGTCCAGCAAGTGGATGAGCAGGTCGATTCTGTCCACGAGACTCGTGCTTCTGTCCGCGGTAGCTCTCAGGAGCTGGGAGTAAATCTGCTTGTTGGCTCTGAGGGCTAGGTCGTCTTCCATGTTATTGCTGGGGTGAGATAAAACAGCACAACACAGGAATGATGTGACAGTGACGCCACCCACTGCTCAAAAAGGGGATGCCACAGCCCAGCCGCCACGTGCCGGGGTGGGGTGGGGGGTGGGGTGGCAGCCACATCCAGGGAGCAGTGCTCTAGGAGGCCAATCTGCACCTCCTTGTTCATCTGCTTGTGAGCCTGTTTTCATTCATTTCAATGCATTGATTAAAACCAATGTTCATTCTTTTGTTACAAGTATCTGAGTGCCCACTATGTATGGGAAGCGCGCCCTGCCTTCATGGCGTCTGCGTTCTGTCGCGGCAGGAGGGGGACACACCGTGAAGACAAGAGGGCAGACGCTGGGGCAGCCCCTCCCCTCGCCCGGCTGAGGACACTCGGAGGGTGCCAATGGGAACACAGCAGCAGCAACTGCGGGCAGGGCGGGGCTCCGCCCCTGGAGCGAGAATGGCCTCGGCCTTGACGCCGGAGCCCAGACTCACGGGACTACCGCACCTCACGTATCTAACACGTCAGCGCCGCTTGTGCGTGAAGTGAAGAATGTCTCCCAGCTGCTGGGCGCTGGGCAGCACAGCAGCCGAGGTCCAGGACCCCACGCAGGGAAACTCACCTGGCTCTCCTCCTGCCCGGAGACAGCAGCTTGATGGACTGCAGCAGCAGGAAGGACAGCCGGGACTCGAATATGCTGAGGAGTCTGAGCACCTCCTCCCGGTTCAGGCTGGGGGCTGCCTCGGCGGCGGGGCTGCTCTCGGCACTCTTAGCCTACAAACAACGCACTTTCTCACCCACATTTCCCGCCAGGTGCAGTTCACACCAAAGCGATGCAACAGTTTCATTAACCCAGTAAGCTTCCAACCCAAAGCACACACACAGCCAGCCAACCCGAGAGCCCTCATTCCAGGGGCAGTGCCAGGCCGCCGCCTCTCTCCAGACCACGTTATAAACTAAATGCAATATAAATATGCCTCACACCTAATCGGCACCTGGGAAAATAAAATGAATTCTGAACAAAGATCTAACTTTCCAACATCAGATGCAAAAGGAACAAAATAGAAATGGGACCCTCCCAGGGTCTGCCAAACCAGAGCTGGAAGTCACAGGCTGCTGCCCCATGGGGACTTGGGGACTCTCTAGCAAGGGCAGCAGCAACACAAATGCTCTCCCAGAAGCCTGCTTAGCCCACTCCTCATGCAACTGCTCCCAGCGTTTAGTAGGAAGTATTAGAGGGTGTAGGCCTTTTCTTTCTCTTAAGAAACAAAACACAGCCCTGGCCAGTTGGTTCAGTGGACAGAGCGTCAGCCCGGCATGTGGATGCCCAAGATTCAATTCCCTGTCAGGTCACAAAAGAGAGGCGACCATGTGCTTCTCTCCCGTTACCCTCCTGCAGCCAGTGGCTGGATTGGTTCAAGTGTCCACCCACGCACTGAGGACAGCTCTGCTGGTCTTAGTGCCATCAGTCTAAGGCACTAAAAATGGCTCAGTTGATTCTAGCAATGGCCCTAGACAGCAGATGCTGGGTGGATCCCAGTTGGGGCACATGTGGGAGTCTATCTCCCCTCCTCTCACTTAAATAAACAACAACAAAACAAAAACCCACAGGAAAGCAAAACCTAACAGAGACTATACTCCCAGGGCCTTACTAAACCAAGGTCTATGTGGTTATTTTAAAATGTAAAAGATACACTTGCAAGTTAAATAGATTAGTAATAATTCCACCAAGAAAATATAATAAATCTGTTAATGCTTTTATGCAGAGCTGACACGTTTGTATATACAGGGAGGGGCAAAAGAAGGTTTACAGCCGAGTAGGTGAAACTATTCTTACTGTCCATACGAACACCGTAACCTGCTGTACACACACACACAACATGCGTGTAACACACGTACCCCACGTGCACGCACTACACACACGAACACTTTCTGCTTACCTGGGCTAGCTCCTCTACAAGCTCCTTTCTGATGAGCTGGAATGCGTGCTTGGTTCTCACCATTATGTCAAGAGCCCCAGACAGTGTTTTCAATTTCCCAACGTTGCTATTCTGACCTAGAGATTAAACACAAAGCGATCATTCCTGTAAATACAAATCTAGAAACCCAGTCCATGTCAATGTGTTAATAAAAATTCTGCCATTCAAATGATGAAACAGGAGCTTAAGAGGAGCTCAACAAATCTTCCAAATGCAAAGGTTTAGTGATTGTCCCTACAGAAAAATGCAAAGCCTAGATAGAGCAACGGACAGTCCTCATCTCCTGGCCTCACCACGTGCTTCTGCCAGGGTGGGAACACAGCTACCTGGGCTAAGAGCCAGTACCTGTGTGTCAGGTTAAAGGGGGCCAGCCAGGAGTCCTGGTCTGAAGGCCACCCCACTATTTACCAGCCACATGATGCTGGTCAAGTCTCTGAAGCACTTAGTACCAGCTGTCCTGTCAAAAAGGCCTATCAACTTCCTGTTCAAAGCAGGCTGAGACAGGATTCGATTTGTTTTAGGACAGGAATAAATAAACCTTTCTTCAGCTGACACTGCAAAGGGCCTCTCCCCCGCCCCCGGGCAACTGCATTCAGTTGTGTGCAGTGACTGAAGTAGAAATCTACCCTTGTTCATACAGACCTGGCCTCTGTCCCTGCCCCCATGGGTGATTTATAAGCCCTGGGAATACTCTGTCTGACAAGGGTCTCTGCCGCCTGGGGACCCTGGGTCACACCGGAGAGCCTAATAATTGCTGTACTGTGGGGGCTTTGGTCCCCACGACCCCAAGAGGGACAGAAGTAAAGGTCAGCTGTGTGGCATCTGACCATGCCTGTTGGTGTCCCAATAAAAACTCTGGACACCAAGGCTTGGATGACTTCCCTGTGCACAGTCACACATCACTTAGCACTACGACTCCCCGGCAAGGGGAGGCCAGAGCTTCTCCACAGGCTCCGTGCCCCCGCACCCCCCCCTGGTCACACACAGTGACCGCAGCAGTGCGCTCCGTGCGTCCTTCCAGTGAGAGCTCTAGTCTAGTGACTTCTGAGCCCCCTCGATGGGCAGCTGGTGTGAAGTGGCCTTGGGGATCCCCAACTCTGTAAATGAAATAACTATCACCTCTTCCTTTACATCATAAGCCACATATTATCTTAAAGGGGCAGAGGGCAGATTATAAGTATATTAGAAAGCTAAATTTGAGTCTTATGTACTAGAGAAAAAAAAGGCTTTGTAAACTAAAGCATTTGTTAATCTGACTTAACCAAACACCCCAAATGTTTACATTACTTTTCTCAAGTATTCATAGTAGTAAACTTTTTTTTTGAGCAAGAGACAGAATGAAAAGGAGAGAGATGAGAAGTATCAACTCAGTTGCGGCACTTTAGTTGTTCACTGATTGCTTCTCATACTGCCTTGACCGGAGGGCTACAGATGAGCCAGTGACCCCTTGCTCAAGGCAGCAACCCCACACTCAAACTGGATGAACCTGTGCTCATGCCAGCGACCTCGGGTTTCGAACCTGGGATTCTCAGCATCTCAGGTCAACGTTCTATCCACTGCACCGCCAGTCAGGTAGTATTAAACAATTTTTAAAAAGGGAATTAACTGTATTTATCATCCTAGCAAATTTGTTTCTGGTATCTATTCTTTTTTATAAAACTGATGCCTACTCACTAAGAAATTCAAACATGTAGAAAATTCAACGATGGAAATGCAGACAGAAGACACCCCAAACCTCCCCCGGAAAGAGCAACCCACACACCCGCTAGGCATTATATACTGGACAAAAGTTAACAAAAATGCTTTTAGTAAACAGTGTGTTTAAAACCTATTCTGAACAGGTAGTATGTTCTCAAGATGTATGAAGCCCA
The DNA here is from genome assembly GCA_037038555.1 of Rhynchonycteris naso. Classification (NCBI taxonomy): domain Eukaryota; kingdom Metazoa; phylum Chordata; class Mammalia; order Chiroptera; family Emballonuridae; genus Rhynchonycteris; species Rhynchonycteris naso. Next base: position 257,492,196 of record CM072999.1, on the reverse strand, counting down.
AATTGGCACACGGATGAAAGGACTCCACCCCACCCCCACCCCACGCAACACTTTCATGTCACGTTTCCTGAACCTCCCTCCCGGGCTGCTGCACACTCACATGTGTGTCAAGATAGGAAACCCTCTCCCGCTGGTCCCCTCCCCCGCCCACTGCCTTACCTTGTCCAGGACCCGCCTGGTCCAGAACCACAGCCCACAGTGGCAGCACCGGCCACGTGGGTCACGGGATTTAAGGGGACCCCCTCCTTCACCACTGCTCTTCTGTTCCTAGCTTGTCCATAATGACTTCAGTCGCTGTCTACACTGATTTGTCACACTCTTTTTATCAGATGATACCTCACGGGCTATATTTCAACTTTCCTAGTCATCGAACATAATCTAATCTATTTCTCTAAGTTTAAAGAGCACTCACAGAGTGCGGAGACTTCTGGTCTCTACCCTAAGCCAATGACTGGGCAGAAAGAGGGAGAATAGTGTTCTGTCCACCCGGCAGAGGCCCAGAGGCCCGCCTCCCCCCTCCTGACAGGGACCCAGGAGCCAGCCTCCCCCCCACCTGGCAGGGGCCCAGGGGCCAGCCTCACCCCCCGTCTGGCAGGGGCCCAGAGGCTGGCCTCCCCACTCCCATCAGGGGCCAAGGGACCTGCCCCCCCCCCAGCAGGGGCCCAGGGACCCTGGATCCGGTCTCCCCCGATCCGGCAGGGGCCCAGGGGCTGGCAGCGACACTCACCGGTCATCTGAAACTCCGCAAAGGCAACACGCTCCAGCTGCACACGCAGGAGCTCGCAGGGCGTGTCTTTCAGGACCTGGAAGAGCTTCACGGCCTTGCTGTAGTGGAGGTCGGCCAGCGCCCGGTGCTGCTTCCGCAGGTGCTCGTCACCGACCTAGAGCCAGGGCGGAGTACAAGCACCGAAGGCCTGGGCTCCACAGTGACCACTACTCAGGCCCCTGCCCGCACCACTGCACGCTGAGCTGCCTGGTGTTGCTGCTCTACAAGTCTTAGCGGTTACACTTCGGCCTGCAATTCAGTTTCAGGTAACTCAGTATGTGACGTGAGGTGGGAGTCCCACTTTATTCTGCCTGTGGGCAGTCATGTCTCAGCGCTATTTGCTGAAAAGACAGGCCTTCCCCCACTGAACTGCCTTGGAGCTCCGAAGCTGGCTTATGCCCTGAGGCATTAGCATTAGGCCATTTAGGTTCTAGGAGAACCTGAATTTTGGTTGGGGCCTCCTATGGGCAAAGTGAGAGAGTCGAGGGCCAGCGCAAGGAAGAGGGAGATCCTCTCTGATTGAGCTGGACCTCAAAGGACAGACCTCTGGATTAATGCAACTTGCAAGTAAACTCTTGCCCGAAGGAGTGCAGGATAAGTTGTCCTGGTTCTGAGCTAAGGGGGAAATCAAAACCAAACCATCCCTCAGAAACTGGAAGCCCAGTAGACGCAAGACAACCTCTCTGAACAAAGGCACCTTCAGCCTAGCTCTCAGGTTACTCTCAGAAATACATGGATCTGAGTACAGACTCATCGGGGCAGATTACTTCTAAGAGGCTCAGAGAGAAACAACCACACGTCCAGCCATCGCTGAATGGATAAACTGTGACACGGTCACTTCACGGATGCGACTGGACTGAGAAAGCGAGCAGCGCGGGCACCAGCTCGAGGAGCCTCAGAGCCCGGTGCCGAGCGCAGCAGCGCAGCTGCAGAGGAGTCTGGTGACGACACGTCCCCACGGCTGGCAGGCAGGTCAGGCGGGAACGCATTGCTTCCGTGGTAAAAACTGAACGGTCTGAGCACAGCAGAAAACCCAGGCCGGTGCTTACTCGGGTGGGCGCAGGGGCCCCTTCTCCCCTCCCTAACCTCACGGCGAGGGACGCAGGCCTTGCTTCCTGGTACTCTATGCTTCCCATACATTTCCTACTTTTACACGAGTGCTGTATTTCACAATAAAAATTCTAAAACATGGGAGATGGATACTTCAAGGTTTACAAAAAACTATTCTTATAGTTCCTAAGTATATCTAAAAAACATCAAAATTGTAATACACCCAGGCAAATATACTACTTTGTAGACTAAGACCCAATTGTGGTAGAGAAAATTACAGGGCATCAGGCAAACGGGGCAATGCCTACACTCCACGTCTTTCTAAGTAGCTGACGAAACAGAGGCATTTCAAATACATGCTGCAATGTGAGAAAAACACCCAAGCCCTTTGGAACGGACTTGGCCCGGAACGTGAGCTGGCGAGGCGGTAGGTACCTGGTTCCTGAGGCAGCTGTGGTACATAGATGCCAGCCTGTGGTGGACGGTGGCGGCCCGGTACTGGCACAGGGGCTGCCGTGCAGACGCCGAGTCCACATCGCAGTGCTTCAGGGACTTCATCATTGCCTCACTGACCTCCTTCTCTATCTGGTTAGTTATTTTTAAGGGGGGCAAAGAAGAGAGATAGGCCCATAATTTTAAGTAGGAAGTTCAGAGACACTGACATCCTGCCTGCCAGGGGAAATGCCCCGTCAGGAGATCACACAGGTTAAGGACTGCTCTGTCCCCCGGCACACCCGCACCTGCTCCTGAGCCTTCCTGGAGAGCGGAGCGTAGTCCTGCTGCAGCGTGGCCATCGTGAAGTACGTGGTGGACAGCTCCCAGTTCACCGAGTCCCAGACAGCCGGGTGCATGTCCCGCGTTCCCAGGGACCGCAGCGCTTTCAGGTAGTAATCGACAGCCTGGGAAGGAGCGAAGGAGGGGCACTCAGCGAGTGCGCGCACACACGCACACGCACACACGCACGCACACACACACACACGCACGCGCACACACACACACACACGCGCACGCGCACACACACGCCGGCACCACATCACAGTGCCCGTCCTTCCAAGTCCCCAGAGGTGCGCTGGCTGGGGCGGAGCTACAAAAGTGCCGGCATCCCCTCAGAGTCTACGCACAGCCACAGCGCTCCCTGCCTCCCGCGGCTGCCTCAGGGCGCTTCCTTTGTCTGTGTTCTCTCCACAGCACTACAGCTTATATAACAAGTAAAACAAGAAACAAAAAAATAGATGAATCTTAAGGATAAATAATGGCCATAAAAGAACAAAAAAGGCAGCCCCCCCCCATTGCCCCTCCTCCTAAAACAGGTGGTCATATGTTCAAGCAACAAACCACAGTCACTAAGCAGCAACTTCTGCATTTCTTGTGCATCGACCTCCTCTCTCTGTTATATGTACACTTCAAAACACTCAGCCTTCTATTCTAAACTTCACCAGGCCGTGAATGCTCATCCCCGTAGCGGCCAACACAGCTCTGAGAGCAGGTCCCTGCTCCGGGAGACCAGAGCGTCCCCACAAAACCTTCCGTGAGCAGAGGCGGCAGAAAGCAGAAGCGATGACCAGTAGCGTGGAAAACTGCTTGAGAGTTCCCAGCACAAAACTGAGTGCAGCCTCCCTTTGTTCACCACGACTGAAACGCATAATCACGTCGAGTTTACATTAAGTGCAACACTCCTAGGAACTATCTAAATGTTCTGATACTTCGGGACACGTCTCTCTGACAGATGCACAGACAGCCAGATAAAGCCTGGCTCTCAGACACAGCTCTCCATCTGGGGCTGAATGCCAACACACCGAGTGTTTCCCAGGAGGAGCCGGCAGGGCGGGGACAGGGGTGGGGACAGGGACAGGGACGGGACACGGGACTGGACCTCGCTGCTCCTGCGCACTCAGCCTCAGCAATGGCTCACGGTGAGCAAAGGCTGAATGCCGTGACTGCTTTTTGCCTTTCTTGCTAAAAGCAAAAAACCTCTTCAGATTTCTTTCAGTTAGTGAAAACAAGGACTAACAGTCTTTTATAAAATCCAACTTATAGAAAGTGAGGGAGTCTCAATTTAAATGTGTGCTCGTTTTCAAGTACGCTCTCCAAAAAATAGTTTGATAAAAATATTTTGCCAACAAATTTGATAAAAGAAATTCAATTTTTAAATTTCAAAGTTTAAATTTTGAAGTTTTTCTTAACATATTAACTGTTTACTTTTTTAAATACACAGATTTTTTTGTTCAAGGTTGTTGGCCCTTTCTTCTGCTGGGACAGTTTACTTTCAGTGATTCCTAGTTGCTATATATCAAGGGCTTATTAAGCTCTGACCTGTCCTGTGTCCTATAAATATTTCCCTAGATTGAGGCTTGCTTTTCAATTGTGTCTGCTGCTGTGCACGTAAAAACTTTATTTTTGCACACTAAAATTTATCCGTCTTTTAGTCCACAATTTCTGCTTGCGTGATGCTGGCGAAGCCCTTGCCCGTCCCCTGAAAGGGTCTTCCTCCCATCATCTCCCCTGGCACTCCCACAGTCCCCTCCGCAGCTTAGCTTTAACCCGTCTGACGTTCCCTCCGGTTCTGCAGCTCTTCCCTGAACCCTCCTTCCTACCAGCTCACTGTCGTCTTCAACACCGAACCCTCAGGGCTCCCAGGCCTGCCCCCGAGGGTTATTTTCATGGTCTGCCCTGTGCCGTCACCAGTTTTCCATATTTTAGTGTTACAGTCTTTGAGTGGAGCAATGAAAGCTGTTAATGACAATTAGGGATAAATGGATAACGTCCAACATTTAAGCCCATGTGTTACCTTATTGTAATACAGGCCTTCTTCTGGTGAAAATTCACGTTTAAACTCATGGCCCGCGCCGCAGTGCGCCTGCGCACAGATCCGCATGAGCCTCCCCGTGTTACACAACAGAAGGGCAGCGTTTGTAGCGTCACCAATTGACTCAAAGTTGCGAATCCCTTTTTCAAAGCAAGCAAAGCTTTTCTTCCACAGCTGCTGCTCCGCAGCGGACACGCTTTTGCTCACTGCATGGAACAGAGACAACTGTGTGAGCACACCTGTGGGACCCACGGCACCGGGCTCCCAATGCTTCATTCACACACACACGCGTGCACCAGCATACAAGCATGTATGTGTGTGTGCTTATGAGACAGTTTTCTTGACAAGAGCACAGGTTCTCCCACTAGTAATGAACTCCTTCTCGCCCTAGTGTCAAGCACAGTTCAGCTCTCCATCGCAGCCCCTTCCGTGTCCATGAACCACGCCAGCTTGCCGCCACTGGAAACAGCCACCAGCCCTACAGCTCTGGTTCCTTCCTGATGCTGCCACTCTGCCGGGACAGCCCACAGCCCTCCCTTTCCCGTCCCTGCCTGCTGACACTCCACCTGACGGGACTGTACCGACTGGCCCAAACTATGCCTTCTTCCCAAAAGCCTTCCAAGAACCCCCAGCTTGCACAGGCGCCCCTCTCCCAGCATGCAGCGCGCCGCAGCTGTGCCAACGGCTCCGTGCGGCACTGGGCACTCACGTCCTCCTGCCCAGAGGAGGCTGGGAGCAGCCACCACACTGCCAGCACTGGGCCTGGCCCGGGGTGGTTGTCCAGCTCCCTGATGGAGCAGGTGGGGGACGAAGGGCACTGAAATGATGAATTCCAGGGAAAAGTAATGTTTTTTTCCTAATTTGATTTCTTGAGAATTTGAGAAAAAAAGATTAAAAAAATTTTTTTTTACAGGGACAGAGAGAGAGTCAGAGAGAGGGATAAATAGGGACAGACAGTCAGGAATGGAGAGAGATGAGAAGCATCAATCATTAGTTTTTCGTTGCCGTTGCGACACCATAGTTGTTCATTGATTGCTTTCTCACATGTGCCTTGACCGCGGGCCTTCAGCAGACCAAACCACCCCTTGCTGGAGCCAGCGACCTTGGGTCCAAGCTGACGAGCCTTCGCTCAAGCCAGATGGGCCCGCGCTCAAGCTGGCGACCTCGGGGTCTCGAACCTGGGTCCTCCGCATCCCAGTTCGATGCTTTATCCACTACACCACCGCCTGGTCAAGCCAAAAGATTTTTTAACAGAGCACCCACAACATAACATCGAGTGCCACAGCTCCCTGCCTGAACCATATAAAGTTACTGTGATCTGCTAACAGAACAGGCAAGAGAGGACTCCAGAGATACTCACCCAGCCTCTCACTCTGTAGCGCGGCAGCCTGATTCATATAAAACACGCCGATTTCATTCCTAATGTTACCCATTCTCTTCAATACTTGTACATAGTGTTCTGAGTTCTGGCTTTTTAAGTCACTAAATTGCAAGATTTCATGAGCAGCCTCATAACATTTACAACTAACTGAGAGTTGACTTTCTAAGTCTGTAGACAAATCAGTTGCCCATGCAAATCCTTTAAAGAAAAAGAAAGAAAAGGAAACATCACTGAGTCATATGAATCCTACTTCCTTGCATCTGAGTAACTGAATAATTCTAATATAATAAACAAACGTAATACAGTATAAATATACTAAGATTCAATTAATAAAACTAAAAATGTTAAGTTTCGAAGTAAAGATTTCTTTATTCAGAAAACTATTATTTCCTTGGGACCTTAATGTTTGATTAAGAATTATTCTCCTGCCTAAAAAGAGCAAATACCTCCCATGCCGTGGATTTTAGAGGTATGCTTGCGGATGGGTACAGGACTCAGGCTGTGCACCAAGAGGGTAGGGGAAGTAGCTCTTGAAGCAAAGCTGACTGCCCCCAGAGGCAGCTGCGTGCATTACAGTTCACCACGTCCCTCTGACTCACGGAAGTTGCCAGATGAGCTCTCAAAGAGTCAGACCCGCCACCTAGTGGGGACTGGCGTGAACTCAGAGCCCAGATTCCAGGGGAAAGGGGAGCACTCCTGCGGGCGACCCTCAAATAGGTACATGAGAGAAGCTCACCCTCACAAAGAATTTTAAATGAGATGAATATAACAGGAGTAGTAAAAACACACTGAGGATCTCTCACCATGTCTATTAAAATGAAATGAGAAATTAGAAAGAGGAAGTACTCCAACTCCTCCCCAAGGACCTCTCTGGGTGTAGGCAGGAGACAGCGATGACTGAGACCGCGTGCGAACATGATGCAGCACTCATGACGCAGCACTGAAGAGGACCGCCCCCCACCACAGCCCTGCCTGCGGGGCGCCGATTACTGAGCGAGCTAAGAGGAACAAGTCCTCCTACCTCCAGTTAGAAAATCTGAACACTCCAGAGGGTGACAGCTCGGGAAGGCTGCCAACCCTGACCTAAATTTAATAAATGGTCTCTATCTGAGCCCCAGGAATTGTCCAGAAGGTAATTCAGCCACTTTTACCCACTCCTGTTCCTTTTCAAAAGAACCATGGCTTGGTTAACTATCTACAAGGGTTACCTGGAAAAAACTCATGAAAAGACAAGTGCAGAAAGTCAACACAATTGTCTTAGGGCTTGTTTTGTTTTTGTTTTAATTTATTGATTTTAGAGAGTAAGGGGGGGGGGAGGAAGGGAGGGAGGGAGGGAGGGAGGGAGGGAGGGAGACATGGGAACATTGTCACTGTGTGTGTCCTGACCGGGGGTCGAACCAGTAACCTCCGGGCTCGGGCCAATACTCTAAACCAACTGAGCTATCTGGTTAGGGCAGGGTTAGAGCTTGTTTTATAGTTAGTACTGGCCGTAGAGTCAGTAATTATAAAATACTTCAAAAAGCATTTCATATACAAATATACAGGATCATGCCCAACATTAAAATTAAGAACTAAAGGACACAAAGCACAGCAGTACCAAAACACAAGCATGGCGGCCCCTTTCCAGGCCGGGGCCGGACTGGGCGTCCCGGGGTGACCGCTCCATGTCGCCCCTGTTCTGGTCACTCCCCACCAGGCCCGGGCCGGACTGGGCGTCCCGGGGTGACCGCTCCATGTCGCCCCTGTTCTGGTCACTCCCCACCAGGCCCGGGCCAGAATGGGTGTCCCAGGGTGACCACTCTATGTCGGCCCCTGTTCTGGTCACTCCCCACCAGGCCCGGGCCGGACTGGGCGTCCCGGGGTGACCGCTCCATGTCGCCCCTGTTCTGGTCACTCCCCACCAGGCCCGGGCCAGAATGGGTGTCCCAGGGTGACCACTCTATGTCGGCCCCTGTTCTGGTCACTCCCCACCAGGCCCGGGCCGGACTGGGCGTCCCGCCGGCCTACCCTGACAGCTGGACTCCCTGTGGAAGCTGTGCAGGATCTCCTGGTCCTCTTTGGTCTGGTAATGAAACTCCTCGAGGTACGCAGCCCTGTTGCTTGCGTTCTGGGCCAGCATCAGCTGGATGTCCCCGCAGAGGGTCAGGTACTGAGAGAGAAAGAGCAGCACCTCGGACAGCATGTCGGTGCACAGGCAGCAGTACGTATCTAGGCGGAAAGGGCGGGCAGGAGGACAGATGAGTGCACACGGTAAGGAGTACGATGATCTGCTACCGGATGAGGGCTCTGCACCATGCTGCTGCTCTCAGTTTATTTTACGTCAGATATCAAACATGGCTTCATGTATTTCAAAACAAAGGCATATTAAACCAATTAGAGCAAAAATGAAAAGACTAGGTAACACACAAGACACAAAAAGAGTTGTTATAAAATTAAATTTTACGGCAGAAACAGGAGCTAGGTTTTACAGTGACTCGGGTGTCTTCCCCGCCCCCGCCCGCGACACACGCCCACTCAGCGACTCACCGTGGCTCTGCAACGCCAGCTTAATGTACCGCAGCGCTCTTCCGTACTTCTGAAGGCCCATGGCGGCGTCAGACAAAGCGTAATAGGCCTTGGATGACTTGAGAATCAGCTGCAGTTTCATTTTATGTTGCCAAGAACCAGGGATCATTCCAGACTGGCTGGAATAATTACCCTTCTGAAGGGAGCCCACTATGACACGGGGAAAAAGCAGCACGTTTTATTTGATTATAAGTCTCCCCATAAATAATAACTTGCTTCTCCTTAGAAACACTCCCGGCGTAGGCACTGCTGCTGGTAACATGACAGGTAAACACCACGCTTTACTACCAGCCGCAGTGGAGTAAAATGGCTGTTTCAACACGCTCACTTGACATTCCTCTTTCAGGGTCACTGCGTGACTGGACTCACGACTGACACCTGCCTCCTCTGTCCAGTCTACGCATCAACCTGCCAGCAAGTTTCCCTCCCAAAGCACAGCTGTGATCATGGTGCAAGTGGCCTCTCACCACTACGAAGTCGTGTCTACGCCTTAGCCCACCTCCTGCGCTGCCTTTCAGTCCTCCCTCCCAGCGCCCACCCCGACTGTCCATCGGCCAAGGTCACGTTACTGCTCGTCGCCTACAGAGGCCTGTTCTTCCCATCTGCTGTCAGTGGACTGTTTCCTCTATCAGAAATGTTCCGTACTTAAAGTCTGGCCACCACCTCCTTCATCCAACATCACTCTGTGCCAAGCACGATGCTAAGTGCCAGAAACAATGCCAGGATTACCCGGCTTCCATCCTGAGGACTCAGACTCGAGGTGGAGACAGGCCGATGACATAAACCACAGCGAAACCGAAGTGCAGTCTCAGAGAAAAGAACAAGATGGGGCACCGCTCTCCCCCAGGTCCCAGCCTCCAGAGCTCCATTTCTTTGATCAGTCACAACACGTAAGTCCTTCAGAGCAGTGAACTGTGCTTTCATCTGTGCCAGTGTTCCCTCTCCCCCGACCACACATCTGTGTGTGAGGCACTGGGAGAAAACCAGACGGGTAAGGTGAGGTTCTGGCTCACGACTGTGTCTGTGTACAAGCCCATTCAACACAGCTCACTGTGGCAGGCTTCAGTGGTAAGTGACAAGTGACTGTGACAGGAAGAGGTGAGCATGAGACCTTGAACACAAGCAGGACTTTCAACAGCTGAGGGGGTCAGGCAGGCAGGGAGGGAGGGAGGGAGAGAGAGGGCACAGAGTGTCTAACGTCCTGGGTGGTTCTCCTCACTGCAGTCAGGGCCAGCGCTGGCACAGAATAGCTTCACAGATACTGGGGACCCTCCCTCCCCCCACCCCCATTTATGTTCATGCAGAAAAAATCTCAAAGCACTTGGCATTCTTCCAAACATACAGGCTTTCAAAGCATTTTTCTAAACAACTAACATTGATGTTAAAAGGAAGAAGGGATACGCCTGACCAGGTGGTGGCACAGTGGATAGAGCGTCAGACTGGGATGTGGAAGACCCGGGTTCGAGACCCCGAGCTCGCCAGCTTGAGTGCGAGCCCATCTGGCTTGAGCAAAAGCTCACCAGCTTGGACCCAAGGTCGCTGGCTCCAGCAAGGGGTGGCTTGGTCTGCTGAAGGCCCGCGGTCAAGGCACATGTGAGAAAGCAATCAATGAACAACTATGGTGTTGCAATGGCAACGAAAAACTAATGATTGATGCTTCTCACCTCTCTCCATTCCTGTCTGTCTGTCCCTGTCTATCCCTCTCCCTGACTCTCTCTCTGTCCCTGTGAAAAAAAAGGAAGAAGGGATGATCTGGAAATAAAACATAACTCTGAAGAAAATAAGAAGCACAGACTTTTACTGCCAAGTCCGCGTGCTCCTCATGGAGGGACGTTCCCGAGGAACAGAGGGATTAACTGTGATGCTGCTAGCTTATTCAAGGACCACGAGGTAACCATGGTTAAGGCTTCGGTGGTGCTTATGATGTGTACTGATCCACGCAGTCACATAATCATTTAGCCCACTAACAACACTTTGAAGTAGGCACGATACTGTCTCCACTTTGAGAGAAAATAAGGCTCACCAAAGGGAACCCCCTGCCCCAGCCCAGCCAGGGTCTGGAGCTAGAAGTCCAGCTCCTCGTGTGCTCTTGTCGCCTGCCTGCTCTTCCTGAGGCAGTACTGCTCAGGGGGACCCAGCTACTGGAGGCACCAGTCCACATGGGCGACAGGAAGAAGCAGGATCCTACTAGAGACACCCAGGAAGGATCCAAGTGCTCCTGCTGTTTTACGTTTTGAATGAAAGGGTCCTTTCCCCGGCTTTCCGTTCCCACACTACCCTGTTCCTGCATCCCGGCCAGTGAATGCCTTAACTGCCATCAGCCTGCCATTGTTAAAGGAGTAGTGTGATACACTGTTCTATGAAAAGTCCACTTACTTTTGTCCAAGAACAAGGCCATCTGCTTCTCCAGACCCTCGGGGCCGCCCCTTGCAGATTCATCTTCATATTTTAATGGGATCGGGGTGCTGGGGTCAGCTGCAGGCAGGTCACTTTCTTTCTTCATGCTGCTATCCACGGACTTTAAACCCTTTAAAAAAGGAGAAACGTTAACTGTACATGTAACTGAGGTCAACTACAAACTAAAATAAGGCAGCATCTACACTACTGAATAACAGATAGGAGAATTTCTATTTTGAAACAGACTTTAACAACTACATATGATCTAAAAGCTGAGAGAAACGAATTTTCACTTTATGTTTAAGGGGAAAAGGATCATGCAGAGCATCATTCAGACACCAACAAACAGGTGCTTTTTGCGTATCAAGCACCAATTTTACCCAATAGCGAAGACGAAACCCCAAACGTACCTCCAGGACATAGCTAAGCACGAGTCGACAGCGTTCTTCTGTGTCATGGCAGACAGGAAACGCACAGCTGGGCTTCAGAAACAGACAGTTAGTCATTACACGCTCCCCACGTGACCAGGCCACAGCTCTCAGCGCCTGGGCGTTCCTCGACCTCCACACGCCGTAACTTCACAATGTGCGTGTGCAGTCAGCTCAGTGAGGTACTAAGGTTAATGTACTGCTGTAATGCAGACTGAACTGACAGAATAGGCATCTTCAACACAAATCCTGCTTGACAAAAAGATCTTCCAGCATACATGCTGTTTGAAGTGCTTAAAATTTTTTAAACGATTCTATTACAAAACAGTGAGTGTGAGTAGCAATATTTTAGATAAATGTGTGCCTAGTCTAATAGGTCAGCTCAACTTCTAATTAGCGCTGATACTTGGTAGTGTAGTTCACAATATCATCAACTTAGCAGTAAGTTAACAACCACCAATGGCCTGTGTACCTTATATGCTTAATTAGGGGCAAAGCCCCTGACGACCTCTATGTACTAAACGTACTGTGTGCAAGGGCCCCCCAGGTGTCCCCTGCCAGGGAGCCCCGCCCCGGGAGCCGCTGCCAGGGAGCCCCACCCCGGGAGCCCCGCCCTGGGAGCTGCACCCCGGGAGCCCCGCTGGCTGCAGGAGAGAAGCGAGCACAGATGAGCAGTCGTGCAAGGACACAGGAGTCAGAGCTGGGCGGGGCTCTGCGGCCACACTGACTCCATGTTTCAGAAAGGACACCGAGAAGGCAAAGCCAACTAAGCCACGTTTGTATGAACACGACTACATTTCTGAGTGCTTCAGTGACAGAACGTGTTGTCCCTGTAAAGATCTGTAAACTCATAGAGCACTACATCTTTATCATCTAACTCTTTCATAAACACCCAGGGTCTTGTGTGACGATGCAGTTTCCCAAATACATGTCACTTCCACAACCAATAATTCTTTTTCTAATGAGAAAAACTGTTTTTTATGCTCCCAAGGGGTTCACAATGGAGGCGCACTGACATTCAGATGGGCAGAAAGTAACCTCTCCTGCAGTCACTCAGCCAAGCACTCGACAAGCTCCCCTGACGTGTCTGAGGCGTGGTGAGACGTGTGTCCTGCGCTCCAGTGAAGGGAGACGGGCAGACACAAGAACTTCAGGTACAGACCTCTCTGAGGGGGGGGAAACAGAGCATGCTCTGGCTGGAGTGGCCAGGGGAGGTCTCCCAGAGGAGAGGACACCCAGTCGAGATGGGTGCCGTAGAAAAAGGCAGCCATGAGAAGATCTGGAGTAGGCCAAGCTCCGGCACAAGGAACTGCGGATGCCAAACCCGTGACGGGCATGAGCTCGATGAGCTTGAGACAGAAGAGGAGGCACGTGGCACGAGTTAATGTGGAGAAGTGAAAGGAGAGAGGGTTGGAAAGATAGAAGATGCTTTAGGGGGACAGAGGAGTTCCCTATAAACCTATTGTGACATCAAATTTCCATCTGAAAGTTAAACTCAGAGCTTAGATTAAGAGTATCTACAGATGACTGTAGTTCAGTTCAAGGAACAGCCAACACTCTTTTAAGGCTGACCCGGATCTGATCCCAGGGAGGCGGGACTACATGGTAATTACAGTTTAGGTGGCTGAAACAGCAGCGTACTGCTTGAAAAGAACTGGTGAGAGAACAGGCAACACACTCCACAGCAACAGGAACCAGGAGAGCAAGAAGCTGTTAGGGACTACTGGGCCTTGAGCCGGCCAGAGACACGTCCCCGTAGACGACGTGGCCCGAGGCACTGGGAAAGGTCTCTTCTGGAGCACCGGAATAAGGTACCAGAGCTCTCAACCTACGGATCACCACGCCACCCCACCCCACCCCACGCCAGCCCCGTGGACTGACTGGTGACTGGGAAGGAAAATCTCCCACATACACGTTGATACACTGATGTGTGCTTTACACAGCTGTCCACCAAAAGCTCACATGCGACCTTTTACCCTGGGTCAGTTACCCAGGGACAGTTATAAAACCAACTTCTAGAATTCATAAAGCAAATGATCACGAGACCCTGGACCAGGAAGGACTGACTGCAGTGATGCCATCTGAGAGGCCAATTCTTGTTTGGTTATTTTTTTTTTTTTTTTACAAGGACAGAGAGAGAGTCAGAGAGAGGGATAGATAGGGACAGACAGACAGGAACGGAGAGAAATGGGAAGCATCAATCATTAGTTTTTCGTTGCTGTTGGGACACCATAGTTGTTCATTGATTGCTTTCTCACATGTGCCTTGACAGCAGGCCTTCAGCAGACCGAGCCACCCCTTGCTGGAGCCAGCGACCTTGGGTCCAAGCTGGTGAGCTTTTGCTCAAGCCAGATGGGCCCACGCTCAAGCTGGTGAGCTTGGGGTCTCGAACCTGGGTCCTCCACATCCCAGTCCGATGCTCCATCCACTGCGCCACCGCCTGGTCAGGCTGAGAGGCCAACTTCTTAATGAACAACGGTCTGTTTCTCCAGGGAAACACAGATTTGCTCCTGCTTACTCACTCTGATCTGATGTGTGGACTTGTACTTCTCTGGCACCGACAGTTCGCCAACAGACTTAATGATGGCTACCGCCTTGCTGTCGTCTGGGGGGTCGGACCCGGCGCTGTAGCACCCATTCTCATCGCTGTCCCCCAGCTCCTCCTCCTCTTCACTGTAACTTTCATCAGAATTCTCGTTTAAGGGAGATTCTGAACTTTCTTCCTTTTTAGGTTCATCCAATTGAAAAAGTTCTGAAAGCATGTAATTGGCTGAAGCAATAATCTTATAAAGAGAAAACACATGCGTGTCATCAGACTGGAGCATTCTGAAGCGACGGAGTCTTGCTGCCGCACTAACAAGTTTCAGGGGACCTGCAAACAGGCTGTTGCCACCCAAACTGTAATATGCACAGAAATGTCCCCAGTGACTCAAGGTTACCATACTCTGAATGTCCTCTGTCAAAGTCTCACGGTGGATATGTTTATTTCCCAAAATTATTCCATTCCCAGCTCTCGCTCTAAAAAAAAGGTGGCAACTGTATTTCACTGGAGACAAAGTTCTCAGGCAGAGTGTCATAACTATGTTATCAAGTATCCTATCTACTGAGAAACCAGTATTTCTCTCCATAAGCTATAAATCACTGAGTTTATCTTTAATAGGGAACTATGGTTCCAGGGGAAAACCCCCCGCATGCTGAAGGAGGGGCCAGTCCATCACCACAGGCATCTCTTACCTCAGGCAGCTTTATATACTATGTACTCCACTCTACCATTTGTTACTAGAGGTTCTTAATCACACATAATAGATACTTGTAACACATCACTTTCTAACTATTCAATATCCACTAAAGGCCACTGCAAAAAAAGTTCCTCTTGCTTTGGTCTCTAGGATAAACTATCTCTACACTGGACATGGCTACAATAAATATTAACTTGGATCTTTAAAGAAAAAATTGTGCATACAGACCTTTTCTGATTTAAAAAGGCTACAACTGTCCTTTCATCAAAAAACTCAATAGTCTAATTCAGACAGCTGTGGGTACACGTGGTGTAGAACCGGGGAGCCCAGGACTGAGAGGCTATGTTAGATGATCTTATCATATCCTGAAGAGTGGGATGTGAGCCTTGTTTAAACTGACAATGTAACAAGGCCTGTCTGTGCACACAGACCTGAAGATACTGTAACACAGGTTTCCATCCCCAAGTCCTGAGAAAACGGAGGGAAGCAGCACTGCACACGGCCCCACAGTACAGGACAGCGTTACGCAAGAGGAACGTGACAGGAGCCACAGAGAACATTTTAAATATTCTACTGACTACATTAAAACTCTGGTTAACTTAATTTTAACGTCATTCAACAGACAAGTAATGTGCAGAAACACACAATCTTCAAAATTCAGTGCTATTTCATACTTAAAGCACACCTCAATCCAGAGGCAAGCCCATTTTCGGTGCTCAATAGGCACGTGTGGTTCCTGGCCACCACAGAGAGGGAAGCCACAGACTGGGTCAGTTGGCCTTGAGGTCTATTAGGTAACAGTTCTCCATCAGATACTAGTGTGTTTTTCAGAGCACAGAAACGTTCATCTTACCTGAGGATGTCTGCTTTTGTCCAACAATTTAACACAGTTAAGAAGCAATGTTCTGATAGTCCCATAGTGTTTCTTATTTTGATTTTTCTTCATCATCATGTTGCAAGCAACTCTAAGAGAAAAGTACATGTCAACTTTATTCCCCGTTCATCCATCACTCTCTGAAAGCCTCAAGTCTACCCACGCTCCCCTTTCCTCCAACATAACTAAGGGCCGTAAGACACAACGAAGTACTGTATCTCACCCCCACCCCAAGCTGATTTTCGTATGCTCTGTGTGTGTATGTGTGTACACACATATACACTTTGTCAAGCTGTGAAAACCTAAAGTATTTAATCAGCTTCAATGGTGTGGCTGTCCAAGTGGAAATTTTAGAAAAGGCCACTTCCTCATTTCCACTCCTGACAGTACTCACTTATATAAGAGAACAGCCACCGGCATCGTGAAGGGGTTTTGGTACTTGTCTTCAGTTTCTTCACAAAGAGTGGTGAGGTCATAGAGCTTCACTATATCACTGCCACTTGCTGGAAAACAAACCGACCAAGCGACCTCATTTTCTAGTAGTCACTCAAATCAATTGTTATTCACTCGAGAATTAGCTCACCTTTAAATAACCAATAGGTATGTCCTTCTTTGGTACAATTAGATTTCAGAAATGATAAAATATTCTGTGCAATGTCTTTTATGACTTTTGTAGAAAAATTAGAGTTTTCCAGATTGGGGATCTCTTCTGTCTTGATCATTTCGTACTTCTGTAAAACACGGATGGAGAACAGCTTAAGAGAACACCTGGGCATCAAGCCCTCTCGTTACAGAGCAGGCACGCACGCCAAGCCTGCAAGCAGGGACGTCCGCCCCACGAACGAGACGGGACCAGGCGCTTCGTCCTTTTACGGCGCCAGCACCCACGGGGTCTGGCAGAGCCGCTGGCAACGCTGCTGATTCGCCACAGGGGCAACTCTGAAGGGGGAGCGTCACCAGATGCGGAGCCACACACGCAGACACGGTTTCACCCCTGCCCTCCTGCGGGCCAAGCCTCCCGGTCCGGCTTCCCTGGAGTCCACCCCAGCGGCTCTCACCACTGGGGGAGAAGATGGCACACCGGCAGACTCACCCAGCACCAGAGTTGCCGGGGCAGTTTCTCCAGGAGACAGGACTCCTCCCCTTGTGTTACAGACTCCCTTCCTTCACAGAAATGGAGCCGAGGTGGGGGAGGGGAGGCAGCAATAAGAGTGACGCTATATGGACATTACTACCCCTATTTTTAAAACACTAATTTTCTTTCTAGCCTGTCTTCTGTTCACACTTCCTAAACCCCACTTACCACGTTTTCTGAAGTACTCTAGGCTAGAACCTTCATGTAAATTGGGAAGTAAGACCAAACAGCCTCCTAAGGTTGGTTTTCTTCCTCTGGTTCATCTAACCGCCTCTCAGCACTCTTTTGGTTCCCGTCCCTCTGTCCAAAGTCCCTCTCCTTTTCACCTGCACAGGGAAAGGCTGCGACGTTTGCGTTCAATGGTGTCTGTCAGTGATGAACTCCAACAAGACCCAGCCACCCTCTCTAAGGCCTGCTGCTTCAAAAGGCTCACTGGGCATCGTAACGCTTTCCTCAAACTGAGCACATGATAAAACAGACACATCACCTTTCTTGCCTAAACCAACCGACATCCCCGTCTTAGGCAATGAAACCACCATGAATCTCTGAGTCCCGGAACCCTGGAACTTCCTTTGGCCCTTCCTTCTTCTTACTCACAGCCTCCCATTAAATGCTGCCATTTAGGGTGATGGTGTAACAGAGTTTCCAACCAAGGGTGCAAATCAGAACCTTTTACAAAGCATCGCTGGGCTGGAGCACAATGGTTAAAAGCATGATCTCGGTCACTCTGACACCACTTACTAGCAAGGTGGCTCTGTGTGACTCGTCTGATCCTCCCGTTTCCCTCTCCATCATAAAGGAGTAACAGCACAGACAGCTAAGAGCCAATGCGAGCAGTCAATAATAGAGTGCCTGTAAAGCACTTAGCACAGTGCTTGGGACAAAAATGCACTCAATAAACGCTAGCCTCTCTGACTGCTGTCGATTCTTAGTATTGACTGAGTGTGAGAACATCATATAGTATGAGTACGTTAATTACACTGCATGCCTTCCAGCCTGTCCTCCATGCCAGCTCCAAATATTCCAACACAGTCATTTCACATCCCTGATGCACAGCGGCCACTGGTTCCAGATCACCAACCAAACCAAGTCCAAACTCCTCAGCTCAGCACCCAAGGCTCTCTACTTGGCTAGGACTTCCCCATCTTTCTGCTATTCTGCTACAGGAGTCCTGTATTCCCTAGCTGGGTTTATCACCAGTCCCTCACTTACTAACACTTATCTTAAAATCCACCCCTTACTCTTGGGATGCTATCTAGCATTCAAGACCCAGTCCAAATGCCACTTCTTCCAGGGAGTCTGTGTCTTGAGATCCTGACAGAAGTGACCTCACCCTTCTACAAACATCCCGACTCCCCGTGTGTACTACACTTCCGATACTTCCCCTGCCACCTCCGACTTTCTCTTTGTACACTGTAGTGCCCACTAGAGGGCATCCTGAGTGATGACCGCACTCTATTCTTCATGTCCCAACACTGACAATGGGGACAAAGTGCCTCATAAACGGACCGCGCTCAGCAGCAAGTTGCTATGTGTGCTCTCTACTTGCGCAGCCACGCGGCCTTTCCCTACCTCTCCATAAACAAGTATGTGCTCGCGTACCGACCACTGTTTAACGGCAGTAATATTAGTTCTGTGGCTACAAATAGAGGTCTGGTATGTGTATCACCTCCTCCCAGACCACCTGTAACACCTAGAATTCTATGAACTCAAATGTGAAAATACTCCAACTTCAGTTTATTTACAGCTACCTTCCCTGCCAAAAATATACCTTAGATTTTAAGGGCCTTAAAATTTTTGATCAGATACTCTCTGCACCAATTTGTTCTTGAGCTTATTAGAAAAGTCACACTGTGTCTTACCTGTACAATTCCATTCACATGGAAACACATCACAAGTTCTGGCACATTGCATATCAAGTTGTCCAACCAATAGTCAATTCCAGTTAGCACATTAATTGGTTTGTTGTTATCCCTAAAAATATACATTTCTAGTGTTACTTGGTTTAATCGAGATGTTTCATAATGAATCATCTGAAACTTACTTTTCCCATGTAACTACTTTAACCTGTGCTCCCTTGATGGCAAACGCCATGTAACTCTGCTGATGAGCCATGCACACACAGTGCACGTGGCATGTCGTACTGAACACCCCCGTCAGCTCTGCCTGCCTGTCTGACACCTGCAAATTCTCAGCAGGGACAGTGGGAAGACAGCAGCAGGTGGCTGTGGGCTGGCTGCACGCCCCTTACGCAGCCTGAGGGGAGAGACTGACCACCACGTATGACATGTCCAGGTCAGAATCCACACTGGGTGATGTGAACACACGCCTGCACCACCAAGGAAAATGCTCCCAAGGCGCTCACAGGATGCTGGAACCTCCCTCACTAATCGATTAAACCTGCCCTCCGTTCTCACAGACTGCAGGTTCACACGAGACTGGGCAAGTACAGCAGATCTGCTTCCATTCAGCAAGGACAGACGAAAACCAGGTTTAGGGCTTTCAGCACTTGCTGAAACAGCTCCTTCCTTACTGCGCCACTTCAATCGGTGACAGAACAGGGATGGTAAAAAGAAAACACTAAAAAAAAAATGTGATGGGTGTCGCCCAAACAGAGAGGCCAAAGCAGGCGGGAGATTCTAAAGGACACACTGTGGTTTACCTGAGACGTAAGCTGACGGCAGGGTATCTACCTCCTCCAAATATAGGCATGTTGGAGCCAACCAACATGTGTATGTCTTCAAATGTCCACAAAATGTTCCGAACAAAATCATTTTTAAGACCCTTTGATTTAAGATAAAATAGGAAAGGTTAATAAATCATAACAGGAAAGCCACAGCTTGCCCCCACCCCCCGATCCACAGAGACGAGGGAAGGACAAAGGAGAGCATAAATGGGAGGGACAGAGCTGGAAGAGCAGACGCTCAGAGCGACTTCCAGGACCAAGTTGAGGCGAGTTCGTAACGACAGAGTGGACGGGCACTGGCGCCTCGATGCGGGCCCCATGAGAAGCATACCTGACTGCTCTCCCCGTCATTGAATAAAGGAGTCAGGTTTTGTTCTCTGGCGGCTGAGGCCACATGCCCCACTATGTAAGAGGGTTCAAGAGGCTCCCTTCCCTGTGAAAAGCGCAAGGATAAGGAATGATGCTGCTGCCAGAATTTCCGATAAACGGTCTACCGTTCAAGAGGACCACCCACGCATTCACAGCAGACACCGCACAGCGACGGCTGCGACTGGGCTGAGGCATATCATCAACTCGCATCTCTGGGGCTCACAGCAGCTCTCGGCTACCGTGGAGCCATAACAAGCTAATCACATTCAGATCTTATTCAGAGGAGATTAAAGATTAGCTTAGCTTTCAAAGTTTCTAATTTTTCTCTTTTCCGAGTGAATTTCGATACTACTGCTCTTCAGCCTACCTCATCATCACAAAGTTAGAAAGAACCCCAGCCATATTTTTGAGATAGCCGCCATGACAAGCCTCTGGTTTGCACTTCTTCATGGGTGTCACAGAATACTGGCCCCTGGGCACCTGAGCATTTCTAGACAAGCGGGGCACGTGCTGCTCGCTGCAGACCTGCTCTGGGAGAGTAAGCCTGTTGGCACTAGAAAAGAAGTGGAAAAGTCTACTCCACCTCTGTGCAATCCCACATTTTTGGTGTCAGAACACTTTTTACTTTCTGTGGAATATACTTTGGAAAACATTTTTAGAAAGGGAAACTTTTGACAATGAGTAAGCCAACATATGTGGTTTACTCAATTTTCCAATCAGTAAGAGAGATGCCATTAAGAAATTCTACTTTAGCCTGACCAGGTGGTGGCGCGGTGGATAGAGCGTCGGACTGGGATGCGGAAGACCCAGGTTTGAGACCCCGAGCTCGCCAGCTTGAGCGCAGGCCCATCGGGCTTGAGCAAAAGCTCACCGGCTTGGACCCAAGGTCGCTGGCTCAGCAAGGGGTGGTTTGGTCTGCTGAAGGCCCACGGTCAAGGCACATGTGAGAAAGCAATCAATCAACAACTATGGTGTCGCAACGGCAACGAAAAACTAATGATTGATGCTTCTCACCTCTCTCCGTTCCTGTCTGTCTGTCCGTCCCTATCTATCCCTCTCTCTGACTCTCTCTCTCTGTCCCTGTAAAAAAAAAAAAAAAAGGAATTCTACTCTAAGCCTTAATGCCACTGCCACAACAGTCCCCAACAGGGGCGTGCATACGTGCAGGTACACCGCTTACTCCATGAACTGTCACTTCTCACCCCAAGTGTGCGCTAGGCTTAGCACCTGTCTGCGAAGGAAGTATACATGACTGACCACGGTGTGTGCACGTGTGTATGCGCATCCCCAGTGCTTCTGCAGTGTCCTGACTTCTCAAAGAATAGAACATCAAACATTTTTATTACTTATTTATACAGACAGTTATGAACCTGTGGACCAACTCCCAAATATTATTTCCCAGGAAGCTGCTTTAGTGGGAGTTTGAGCTCTAGGTTATCATGTTCTAAACACGGGGCCCTGCGGCCACACCGAGGATACCTCAACTCTATTACTACGTAACCCCGGCCCCAGACTAGCAGTTAGGTTCGGGGAACAAGAATTCATAAGGTGATGGCTTGCAAACAAAAATAAATATTTAAATGCTGAAATTTAGACTGTATGTTATAAAAATATTCTGTAACAGATTATTTCTATGGCAAGCTAGCTCTTCTGGGGAACACGCCATGGCTAAGGCACTCTGACTGCTCTGTGGCCCTTCTACACGTGTGTGGAAAACACGGATACAGGGGAGCCCAGCTCAAAGACCAGGGTTTGAACCCTAGCCTGAACCTCACTAACTATGTGACCACAGACAGACATCCATGCTCTATGAGCTCTACTTTATTCATTAGTAAGTGACACTGTCAATACTCAGTACACACACAGCTCCAAGAAGAAAGTGTACACGGACACAGACACATGGTATAAAGCACGTGGCACACCGGCCTGAACAAGATGCCAGCTCACTTCCTCCACATACATGTCCAGAGAGTCTGAAAAGCCTCCCAGGTCGCTCATCCTGCTCCCTAAACCAGGTGAGGACAGAATGGGGGGGGGGGGGGACAAGAGCGGCAGGAGACTGGGATTTCTCCTATGTATTGTTTTGTAACGCAGGGGCTTTGAAGTCAAGGAATACTAAAAGAACTTTTAAAAACTCCTTTGGTGAAATATAGTCACATACAGGAAAGTGGGAAAACAAATAATACAGCATAATGACTAAGCACTAAGCAAACTGCTAGTGTCACCAGTCCCCACGCCGTGACCCAGCACCCTCATGTAGTCATTCACACTCAGCCCAACGTC
This sequence comes from Rhynchonycteris naso, assembly GCA_037038555.1. Taxonomy (NCBI): domain Eukaryota; kingdom Metazoa; phylum Chordata; class Mammalia; order Chiroptera; family Emballonuridae; genus Rhynchonycteris; species Rhynchonycteris naso. Next base: position 257,470,217 of record CM072999.1, on the reverse strand, counting down.
CTGGTGGTTCCCGTGTGTCAATGTGCATGGTGATCACTTCCTTCCTTTTCCTTAGTTTTGCTCAATTTGGGAAAAATTTAAACTCATTAAAATAGTTTAATGAGATTTCTCCATCTTAAAACCTACTAAAACTAAAATAAGTGAAATGTGTTTGCTTCCTTGTGACCCTGTAATCTATGAAGCCAGCAACAATGTGGACGAGTAATTTTCAGTACAGGAGTGGGCAGAGTAGATTCACAGTTGTGGATACGTGAGACAGTTTATTCTCGTATCAGATATTTTTCCATACAAACAACTGCAAACCTACTTTTGTTCACCCCCATATATGAGAACACACAGTACGAGGAAAAACAATTTACCAAAAGATCATATTTCTACCTTCATGGAGCCTGTCAATATATTTCCCTGAAGACGGACATGTGTAATTTACATCTGTGAAGTTCTTCTTTTCTTTTATAGAAACAATGACAAAACTAAACAACCAATAAGAAGAAACCAGGAATATAAGAGACAAAACAGATAATGCACTCTACTCTCTCTTCTTCTCTAAAAGCTTTGTAACATTAATGTGGGTTAAATCTCAGGAACTTCATCCAGAAAATCTTAAGAGCAACTTTAGGCCTTACAATCTGACTAAAAGTTAAGGTCAGTACTAAAATTACAAACAAGTCTCTGAGTCAATATTTGATAAGCATTTACTATACATCTAAAGCTGAAAACAGACCACACACTGCTATATTTTTATATTATAATATTATATATTATAATACTCATGTATATATTATGATACTGTATATATTATAATACTCTTATAACGTTAAGAAAATAATCAGTGCTGACAAACATAACGGTAAGCTATTTGAAATGCTGATGAACGTTTTAAAGTATTTTTAATTTTTAATATCTGACCTAGCCACTTATAACATCTCTTGTAAATTCTATTAATATCTTGAAAAACTAAAAGAAGTATCTTTTTCCAATGGTGAGATGTGAACTGATAAAGAGTATTTTTTACTCCTGTCCACCTATTTTTACTAACAAGGCAATTGGTTGCCTTCTTAAATGAGTTTGCTGAATTAGCATCTAAGTACTGGCTAACCTGACTGGAAGCAATGGGGTCTTCAGAGACGGAAGAAGGCATTTCAAAGGGGGCAGGCCACGCGGCCCCATCCGAGCCATCTGTCTGATCCGACCTGGACTCCTGCTGCTCTGCGGCCGCCGGGACGGGCTGAGCGGCTCCATCGCCGTTGATACTGACCAAACCAGAAGAGAAAAACAAGACACCGTTACTCAAGTTAGGCTCATCGAAGTCCAGTAGTTCTTAAAAACTAGACTCTATCATCAAACATGCATCTTATTATTTTAAAAAAGAAACAGAACACACAGAACTGTCAGTGTGTGCCATAGTGGGAAACCGTAAATTATCGCTGGATTCAAATTAAATTTTAGATCAGAATTTGATTTTCCCTCTTAAGATAAAAATAAACAAGTAGCCAGGTACCTGTAATATAAAAACTTGGAGAGAATAGCCTTCTGATACCAATGCTCTTTGCTCTTTTTCTTCCTTTGCCATTTCTGATCAATAAGTCTTTGGTAAAACTCTTTCAGCCACGTCCAATCACCAGTCTGAATAACATAAGAAAGTGACCAGTACAACAAACCTATAGTCAAAATGTGTTACTTATTACCCTTTTACAGGAAATGACCTTTATTTTTTAACACTGCCTCATAAATAGATGTTCACCAGACTACGCTAGCCTTATCTTTCCAGGCTCAGTCCTGTCTTCCTGCTCTCCTTACGCCAGGATGGGGGAAGTGACCCTTCCGTGTTCTTCAGTGCCTGGATGAGCTCCACCGTGCACACGCATTAAAGTGATCTGTGTGGGTGTTTATCACCCCCAAACTGTAAGCTGCTGGGAAGCAGGGGCTGGGAGTTACGCACTGCTGCATCGAAGACTTTGCCCAGTAGCTAGCACATATGGAACAGACGGGGACAGAACCCGGTCTTTTCAAATAGAAAAACATTTATTTTAAATGTCAATTTAAATCCCTGTAACTTATCTTCCTTTACCAAAGCACTGCAGGAACAGTCTTTAAAGAACAGCTACAGGACTGGTAGGACCATGAACTATTTGCAAACAGCCCACGAAACGTTAAGCAGAGAAACAAAGAAGAAGTCCTGGGAGGCGGCAATACAGTCCTTCTCCGCAAGAGCATCCACATCAGCACATCGTGGGAGAGGGCCGTTTCCCAGCAGCCAGAGGGGCTCCGCGTCAAGAGAACCAGTCAGCTCTAATGACTCTGTTACTGGCACCTCTCACGTTTCCCAGAAGTCCTGCTTCATGAGAATCTCCTTAACAGAGGCTCTCAAAGGGGTTTTCGAAAATTTAAACTAGTCCCTTAAACTACAGACTTTTCACGACTTTCTTCTTTGGCTTTACCCTTTTCTTTGCAAGAATCCTGGCTGTTGGTATCATTAACTTTCTTGCCCATTTCTCTCTTTTTAGTTTATTAAAGCTTTCTTTATTATCAATGAAACTTCTCACTTCTCTATTGCTGAAGTATTCAACTATGTTCCCACTTTGGCCTTTCTTTGAAACAAAATCATAACTTCACATAAGTTGCTAAAATAATGCTTCTCAGGTTGTTTTTCACAAAAACTGTTACCTGTGACGACCTCATGAAGAGCTCCTGAATGTCCAACTCGTCCAGCAGGAGGGTCCTTCCAACGCGGTGCACGGCCATGCTCACGTGGGACTTACTGTACGGGATCTTCAGGAGCTTTTTAATGTTCTTACAGAAAGTCAGAGGAAAAAGGAGTTTAGAGCCATCTTTTCAGTATGATTCAGGAGCTTTCCATTTTTAGCCTCATTCAACTTTAAAGCATAATAAGCCTTTCTTCCCTAAGGCTATACAAACTATATTTTACAAATATGTGAAAGACAGATCTTGAAAACCTCAATCACCTGCACTTTACAAGCCAGATTATGCTAACCTAACTGATGGTCACAGATTTAGTTTTACATGTAAAATTCCCTAAAGTTAAGTGTGTACAGATCACACTGTTCACTGACTTAGCATATCAGATAAAACTAACCAACGAAGGAGCAATAATAGATTTTGCTAGAAGCATCATTTCTAATTATCAACTAGTCATATACAAAATCATCCCAAACATTCTAATCACTTGGAATCACTATTTTTAAAATATAACTATCAATATTAGTATTATGACTACGGCCAGTGATTTGAGGCTTGTTCTTTCTTCTCTGAAGAAAGAAAATGTGTTACAATGTTACTTTAATAACAAAAAAGGTATTCAATAATCAGATAGTTGTTTTATTTCGTCAGTTTTCTAGACTACAGAAAGGGGCGTGCTCTGAGTGTCGTGCCTGGCACACACACCGCTCACGTCCCCAGTGAGGACACATACCTCAGAGTCCGAGACAACGTCCACATCGTTCCCGACCGAGTCAATGAAGTCGTACGCCATGCCAAAGCTAACCGAGGGAACACAAGCCACAGAGGTCATGCTCACATAAGCTGCTAAAATCAGGCAGAGTATATAACAGAACACTGTCTTTTACTATTTCTAGGATAGATACACTTTCCACATTCTGACACCTCTGAAATCAGTTTGCCAATCACCATTATAATTGGCTAGTTTTTCCTTCTTAGTGGTATATAAAATAATAGTGTTGCTTATAATTAATGGCATCTTAGATTTGGCAAAATACAATCAATAGATACAATAGAAAACATCTAGAAAAAAATCAATGAACAATTATTTTCATTTCTGTAATCACAAAACCCAAAAAAATCTCTAAGAGAAAACAGTCAATTCAAGATATTATTCTTTTTAGTTGGAAAGTTAAGAGAAATAAAGTCAGAAACATTCATCAGGTTTTTAGTCTCTGGAACTGTGTTCCTAGTGATACACAATGCTACTCTCTTTAAAGATACGTGTGAAAAAAAATACACACGATACCAATTCAGTCAAAAGGAGAAAAGAAAAAGAATGTTGTGCCAGATACCACGTGAGGCATATTTATATTCTACAAAACTGAAAAACATCTGGTGTGAATATTTTTCAGTTACCAAGTGGCAGAGGGCCAAGATAGTTACCTAGGACCACCTAATTCAAAGCAAGCATGCTCTGATAATTCGCTACATGGCCTGGGCAAGTGACTTAACCCTCCTAAGCATCAGTTTTCCTATGTTAAAATTATTTAACAGTACCTAACTCAAAGGGTTGTTACGATAATTAAATAACATCAGCATGTGAAGCACTTAACACAATCTGTGTGCACAGTCAATAGAATCACCATATAAATCACCTTGTAAGTTTGTGTCCACACATCATAATTTTTCAAGCTGTTCTTCTGAAAGAAGATCTATGGACTATTACCAACTTTTTGCTAGTAGAACTATTGCTACAAACAACATTCTGCAAATATAACTTTTACCTTGAGTGTAATTTCCAAACTAGTGGCTCATAAGTTATTAATGTATTTATGGCTCTTGCTAACATGTTATGTGGAACTATTTTAGGTTCAATCACTGAGAGGAAAAAAACAGAACCCCCCACACATTAAATGGTCTACAACAGGGGTAGTCAACCTTTTTATACCTACCGCCCACTTTTGTATCTCTGTTAGCAGTAACATTTTCTAACCGCCCACAGTTCCACAGTAATGTTGATTTATAAAGTAGGGAAGTAACTTTATAAAATTTATAAAGCAGAGTTACAGCAAGTTAAAGCATATAATAATAATTACTTACCAAGTACTTTGTGTCCAATTTTCACTAAGTTTGGCAGAATAAATCTTTATAAAACAACTTACTATAGTTAAATCTATCTTTTTATTTATACTTTGGTTGCTCTGCTACCACCGCCCACCATGAAAGCTCAAACCGTGGGCGGTAGGGACCAGGTTGACTACCACTGGTCTACAAGAATGTGGACAGGTTTATAGTTATTCTCTATAAGATCCCAGCCTCCTTTCTCACTGTCATCACCAGCCAGTGTCAACATCAAGGGTACAGGTCACCCAACCTGCTGGGTTTTCGCATCAGGCTTTTCCAGACCAGACACCGCACTGCCATTTGATGAAGAACTCCACAGGGCAGATTAGGCAGCCATACGGGTTTTCCCCCTTGGGTGTCACCCTAACTCTCTTATTCACACATTCAAAGGTATGTAAATCAACTTAAAGAAAATAGAACCACAAAACAAAAACACCTTATTGAATTTCAGAGGTCAAGGTTCAGCTTTGTGAATAAACATGATGCAGAACTGAAAGAAGCACCTGCACGGATACCTTCACATTATACTACAATGCCATCCACACGGGACAAAATAGGACTCTGAAAGCCAACTGTGACCCACTTTCCTAGAGGACCTGCACCCAGACGATGGGCACGGACACATTACACTGGAAACAAGTAAGTATCTGCGTCCAGTGCTGAGAGAGCAGAGGTTTGGGGCACCAGTAAAAATACCACCGCCCTCCCACTGACCGACGTTTACCTTGAAAACGGCTTGCTTTTCTTGCTGTTTCCAAGGATGGTCGTCCCCGCCGGCCCCAGCTTGGCACTCTCCCGCAGCCAGTTGGCAGGTGGGAGTTTCAGGTCTGTCTTCTCCTCTAGGCGGGCGAAGGCGGCCCGTGGCGGGGCGGAGGAATACTTCACCACCGCCCGGCTCTTCACCTCGCTGCCCCCCAGCAACAGCGCCGACGCCTGATGGGCACAGAGGGGGAAGCCCGCGTAAACGTCGCTGTCAGTGGAACACCTCGCCTTTTTATATGAGAAAGGGAAGAAGAAGGAAAAAAACCCCGCTACATCAGGCTTCCCCAGAACGGATGCTATATATAAACGTGAGCACCATGTCCCATTTAATTAGCTTTTCTTCTTTTTTTACATAATTAAACACAGACACACACACACGCGGAGGAATACCATGGTTACAATCATAGCCGGGGAAACACGCCAACCAATCGACCTGGAGCGTGCAGGGCCAAGGATGCGCAAGACTATGACGGTAAAGACAGGTTTGCTCCAACCTCTGCGGGCGATCAGAGATGCCCCTTAGCCTCAATTACGCACCTACACCGTTTAGAAAGCAGCTCGTGGTAAGGCGTCTGGGGCTTTCTTTTTCCTTTGTGGTGGTTTATAAGGAAAATCGATGCGTCCGTGCACGAACACCCCTAGACCGCAGCTTCGCGGCCGGGCCGGGCCCCGGCGGCCATCGCCTGCACACCCCGTGCAAGCCCAGCGCCCGCGCTCACGCGTCCCTCTTCGGCCCACCAGCCCGGGCCCCCTCCCGGCACGACGGGCGGACATGGGGCCCGCTCCCCGGCACCGCGTCTCTTCCCCGCAGCTCCGCCCGGCTGGGCCCCACGTCGGAAGCACGGACTTCCAGGCCCGGGCAGCAGAGTCGGTGTCCACCCCGCCTCCCGGGGACTGACGGCCGGGGCTGCTGCCGGTGCGAATGACCTGCCAGGAGCCCCCCGACGGCCTGCCGACAGGCACAGAGGGTAGCACCCTGTCGGGGGCGCTGCCGGGGGCCGTGACAGCCCTGCCTCCCCGGCGGAACGGGCCCGCGGCCCCGCAGCCCTGCGCTCCCGCCCCGCGGCCGGCTCACCTGTGCCGAGGGCTCCTCGGGCTCTCCCGGGGACAGGAGGCGGAGTCCTTCGCGAGCGCCGGCCCCGGCCGGCGGAGCCTCGGCCCCGGCCTCCTTGGAGTCCCCCATCACCTCGGCCCACGGCAGGCGAGGCGAGGCAGGACCCGAGGACGCGCGACGGGAACCAGGGCCCAGCGACGCCACAGAACAGCGAAGCGGGCGCCAGCAACGCCCCTCGCGCCGCACTTCCGGCCTCTCGCAGGAAGAAGTGGCGGCGGCGCTGTGTCCAAGTCTCGCGAGCTTTGAGCCAGAGGCCCGGCCCCTCTTCCCCCGGTGGTCGCCACCTTCGCGGCGGGGCGGAAGCTGTAATGCGCCTGCGCCTGTCAGAGCCTCGTAAGATCACTTCTCGCGGTAGTTGACTTCCAGGCTCCACCCCTCGCGAACTGCTCGCCTTTGTTGGCAAATAGTTCTGGACTTGCGCTTGGGTCCCCGAGGTCCTCGCTGCGTAGAAGGGGAAGAGCTGCTGTCTGTGCAGCCAGCGGCGCCCGTCAGATCAAGTCACGCGGTGTTAGTCCTCGGTGCCTCCTCGGTTTCCAAACGGACTCGGGAAGATGCGCCCACGTGGTGGACAGCCCCACTCAAGCCCGCCCGGCCTGCGCGTGCTGGCCCGCATCACAATGCCCGTGTGGGCCGCCGCCCCGAGTGGGAGCGGCGCCCGTCTCCGCGAAGGGACGGCCTTCGGAGGCGGTGGCATCTCAGCAGCTGTCTGCGCGGTGCCGCGTGCGCAGCGTGGTGACTCGTGGAGCATCTACGGGGAGCCCGCTGTTCGTCAGGCCCTGGGGAGCTCGCCCAGGCCGTCTCCTGTGGTGCGGGGGCTTCCGGAGCGCTGTCGTGGGCTGGGAACACCGGCGGCCGGCGGGGTCTAGTGGACAGGCTGATTCTGATGCGGTCGGTCCTGGATGAGCCCGAGCGTCTGCGTTGCTAGGACTCCCAGGAGAGGGTCCCCGTGCTTGGAGGGGGGCAGGCACATAGCCGGGCTGTTTGACAGCTTTGCAGGTGCCGGGCCCTCTTATTGTCTGGCTCCGCACCCGATGTTAAATGCAACCACATCCTTTATAAAATTTGCTTCTTTATTGTTTTTTTTTGCTTATTTAAGTTTTTTTTTTAATTAGTTAATTGGATTTATTGAGATGACCTCGGTTCGCAAAACCATACAGGTTTCAAGTGTACAACTCGATAAAGCACCATCTGCCTACCGCATTGTGCACTCTCCGCCCCAAAGTCTCTTTCTGTCCCTCCCCCCCGCCCTCCGGCCCCCTTGCCCACCTCCACCTTGACCCCACTCCACTGTCCCTCTGGCTATGGCCACACTGTTGTCTGTGTCTATGTGTTACATGTGACCCCACTCCACTCTCCCTCTGGCTATGGCCACACTGTTGTCTGTGTCTATGTGTTACATGTGACCCCACTCCACTCTCCCTCTGGCTATGGCCACACTGTTGTCTGTGTCTATGTGTTACATGTGACCCCACTCCACTCTCCCTCTGGCTATGGCCACACTGTTGTCTGTGTCTATGTGTTACATGTGTACGTTTTTTTGGCGAATCCCTTCACCTTTCCGTCAGTCTTCTCGCCCTTCTGACAGCTGTCAGCCTGTTCCATGTGTCCAGGCCTCTGGTTCTATTTCATTCATCAGATTATTGTGTTCATTAGATTCGTATATAAGTGAGATCACTTGGCATTTGCCTTGCAGTCATGTGGCTTGGTCCATTTCCATTAGGCTCTGATAACTCATTATGTGCATATTCAGAAATCCTGGGGACTGAAGGAACTCAACTGGCAAATTGTTTCTGAATGTAACAAAACATGTTTGTGAATTATATTTAACAAGGAATTTGATATAGGAAGTACATTTCGTAGACACACCAACATGTATTGGTTTTGCTACTTAGCATTTTTTGTTTGTATTTTGCAGTCAATTCTTTTGTTTTTTTGCAAGTAATAGTAATAAGCTGAACAGGCTTAACCATGGAACAATGGGATGGTTAAGTCTATTTTTGGTACATACTACCATTAACTTATGTAACTAACTTAATTTGTTCTTCAAGAACATTTAAATGGTACATGATGTGATATTAAATGATAATATTTTAAATGCAAATATGCAGTATGATTCTAATTTTTTAAAAACATGTCTATGGCTGTATTTATGTCCATAGAAACATGACTGGTAAAATGAAGTAATTTAAAAATATATTCTTTAAAGCTTTCTTTCCTATTTTTTCTTTCTGATTATGATGCATTATAGGCAGGCACCCCTTGTTTTATTGTGCTTAACTTTATTGCGTTCCACAGATACTGCATTTTTTACAAACTCAAGGCAAAACGCTCTACCAGCAAAAAGATGACGACTCACTTTACTGCTATTCTTGCTTTATGATGGTGGTCTGGAACCGAACCCTTTGTATCTCTAGTGTGTGCCTATATTTTATGGTAAAATGTAATTTTTATAAAGCTTTTAAACATCTATATACATCTACGTGTATATATATAATTTAGCTTCTACTAACCTTTAAATTCTCTGTTGTTTTACTGTATAGTCCTTTGTCAGAAGGGGTTTCCCGAGGCAGCAGTAATTCTTTTTCCAGCTAGATTGCGGGCTTCTCGAGAAGAGCCTGAACTCTGGGCAAGGATGCTTAGCAGGAAGGTGTGCTGCAAAAGGGAGAGAAGAATGGAAGAGAGAGAGCCAGGAACGGAACTCGGCCCAGAAAACGAGCGCTCAGCAGCAGAGATGGTCCTGGGAGCGGAGGGGGCTGTCAGGCTGGGGGCCCAGGGACTCTCAGGTTGAGGGAAACCTATGGAAGGCATGGTTTCCTGGGGCCACTCACGGGGTGGGGACAGGAGGGATCTGAGTGGTCAAGAAGGGTGATCCCCGAGGGCAGGAGAAACTGGACTCATCCAAGTTATATCAAGTTCGTATGTTCTTCTTGCTCTGAGTGCTTATTTTTCTTTTCCCTATTCAAAAACTTTTATGTGCTATGGGGTTTTTCTTAAAGTCATTATCATTGTTTCTAATGTAAGTGATTGAAATATAACGTGGGAAAACGTGGATCGTTACTTCCAGAATTTCACATTTTAAGACACTTATTTCTGTTCAGCTTTTGTATTGTACCAGTGCCTGCCTTGGCCCTCCTTTCCTGTCCCCTGACTTACGGCTCCCTCGGGATGTACTGCATCCTGTCACCTCCTCTGCATTGTAGGTGTTGTTACCCTGATTCTCGTCACCAGTCTGTGCTCTCACCTGTGTCCCTGCCTCCCTAGTGCCTGATGCTCTTGCCACTTGAGGGATATTGGTTGAAGAAATAAACTGCTCATAGTTTTCTGCTCACAGAAGAAGGTGTTCCATAAATCCATGTTTGCTTGCACTTTTCCTCTGCCTAGAATACCTTTTCTTTTCTCACCTGGCTTATTCCTCTGGACACAGCTCAGGTATCATCCCTACTGGTCTCTCCTGACACCCTGCTCCTTCCCTATGAGGGGAACCTTTGTTCCCAAAGCTTGTGTGTAGCTTTATCCTGCATTTGTCACTCAACAGAAAAACTACCTGTTGGTATCTGCCTCCCTTGCTGACTGGGAGCTCCTCCAGGGGTAGGGTCCTGTCTTCTCTGTGTCCCCAACACCAGACACAGCACGCTGCTTTAACCCTTGGGAGAGGTAGGTAGACTGAGCAGTGCCTACAGGCTTTTACGATGTTTATCAAAATGTGTGAAACATTAAAACAATGTTGGCTCTGAAATGTTATTTTTAATCTGTAAAAACTAAAGCCAGAAATGTTTAATAAACTATCTCCCAAACATTTCGGCGTCAGATGTCTTTTAATTATTGCAGTTCATATTATAGTCTATTCCATTCTAAACTTTGTAGGTTAGACGTTCTTTGATTACAAAACTCCTCCCAGCATGCATGATGATTTCAGAGAAATCCCAGTCCATTATACATTTAGTTAGTTACTCACAGCATACAGTATTTTCCAAAGCAAAACCAGGAATCCGTTCAGAAACCTATAGAGGAAAACAACTGCGTATGAGACAGATGTGCCTCTGTCTTGAGGGGCCGTCCAAGCTCCTAACAGTCCCACCTTCAGAGAGGGGGACAATTGGCACTGTTCGATTGGGGCTTGTGCCCTTCAGTTTGCCACAGTCCCCTTCCATGACCTAGGGTCTTCCACCTACTGAGCCTCACTTGTGTACTCTGCTCACTGGACCTCAAATGGCCCTGAGTTCCTGACCCCTGCTCCTGGACTTTGAGAGCTGGAGGAGAGATCTGAGGCTATCTTAACCAATCCCATCCTTCTTTAGATGAGACCTGTGCGGTCCAGAGAGGAGAACAGAATTGATCTGAACGTTGTACAAAGCTAGTTAGTACACTTAGGACACAAGCAGGACTCGCACCCAGTTCTCACAGGCAGTAAATTGCAGACACGACACAGTGGAACTTCAATTTCTTTCAGAATCACCCGAGAAACTTAAGTGAGGAGACATCCAGCCACCCCCAGATTCTAAATCAGTATCAACCGGGTAGTGCCAAGGAACGTACCTTTTTAGTGAGGTTACTTTTATCTGACCACCTTGGGACAGTGATCTCCAAAAACAATCTTCTAGGGTGCAGGGAGGACTGTAACTTTTTTTTTTTTTAATCTGAAAAGGGCAAAATTAAGCCTTGCTAAGACTTACTATATACATTGACACAGGTCTTTCCATGGGCCAGGGTCAACTGGTGGGTTGGTCAAGTAAGACTGAGTTATATGGCTGAAACAAACAATTCTCATATGTCATGGTCTTACCGTTGGGTTGCCAGGTAAGACACGGGGTGCTCTGTGAAATGGAAATTTCAGATAAACTATGAACAAAATTGTAGGATAAGAGTGTCTCAAATATGAAGTAGAAGCATGTCCCATGCAACATTTGAGGCACACTTCCAATAGTCCCTGTCGTCTTTGCCCCAGGACCCAGGCTGATGAGGCAGCCTCGGTCTGGAGCACTGCGAGTTGGAGCGGTGGATCGAGAACGGGAGTGATGAACTTCGGACTAGATCCCGATGCTTCTGATCAGAAGTGCCAACACCGCTGCCACACACTTCTGTCCGAAATGAGACATGTGGTCACGAGCTGAGTGTAAGTGCGACAGGGAACACTAAGGCTCCCCCAGGAGGGGCACTGGGAGTCTGGACCAATCATGGAGTCTGCCACAGCCATGTGGTGGCTCTGATGGGCTATTGGATGCCATCCTCCCGGGCGCAGTAGGTGACAAAACAAGGCCTTGCAGAGAATGTTTTCAGAGTCGTGTAACGAGATGAGCGGTCACCTGGAAAATCGCTCATACCGCAGAGATCCTCGTGTAACAGAGCACTTTGAAGAGTCGCCAAGCTTTAAACACGAGTCGCTATACTCTCTTTTACAAAAAGTGTCCCGTGTTTTCTCATCTCTGCTGTGATAAGTAGCGGTCATGACGATGCTGCTTAGAGAGTTCTACCAAAATAAGCAGACGTAATCTCTTCCTTCAGAGTGAAGGTGATGCTTTAGCCGTGGTTGAGAAAATCATTGGTGTTCAAAAGAATCTTATCCTGTGAAGAAAGCATTTTTGAAAATAGACATTTGGATATCTCTCTCCAACGTTATGTGATCCTGTGGCTAAAAACAATGTGTATCGCTCATTTAAACAACAACTCAAACCTGCACACTTAACTTAGAAACTGAAATTCCTAATTGCGTTTAAAGATCTTCCAAACGGAGAGTCTGCATTTAAAATTTGCGGAGGGCTGGTAAGGAGGCCAGTGGCGCGGGTCCAGCTGGCCTAGGCGGGAGCGCTAAGGGAAGGGAGGCTGTAGACACCGCATCCTGACTGCAGGCTCCCATAACCTCTCAGCCACACTTGCAGGGCATTGGAAAAATCTATCGACGTCTTAATTGTTTTCTTTGATCCGCTGGTGGGCCTACTCAGAATGCCCAGACTGATCTCTTTGTCAGCCGCCAAATGATTTGTTTACCCCAGAAATGTGTCTGCAAAAGAGTTGCTGTTCCCAGGCTGCCAGCAGGGGTTTTTCTCTCTCCTCTCTTATACATCCTGTTTCTTTGTCCCTCCACAGCCATCAACTGACCTTTCTTCTTCATGTACGGAATAAACAAATTGCATGTAAAGCAACTCGCTTAATATCTGAATAATTCCCTGACTTCATTGGTTTAGACCAGTGGTTCTTAACCTTTTTTGAGGTACCGAACCCACCAGTTTCATATGCGCATTCATCGAACCCTTCTTTAGCGATAAATAAAATATAATTATTTTTCCAAATTCAAGACATAGGTATATGTTTTTTTACTGGTGCACAAAATGAGCCGTGCATGAACATCCCCTTGCTCAAAGAACAAAACCAACAAAGTGCATGAACTCACAACAAATTACGGTATTACTTTATTCTGGCCTCCGTGGCAGAGGATTCTCCCAACCCCTGAGACCAACTCATCGAACTCCTAGGGTTCGATAGAACCCAGGTTAAGAACCACTGGTTTAGAAGAAAGACTGATGGGTTTCAAAGAAGGTGAAAATTCAACTCGCCAAATTTCTGTTAAAATCTTTGCACAATTTGTGGATATAATTGAAATGAGAGCCCATGTGACTTGGTAAGATTCTGACACCATGTGATTCTTCCTAATTTACTATCTTTTCAGATATTTTAAGCAATGACAGCCATTAAAAACAAGCTTTAAAATTAATTGAACTTAAAAGGACACTTCAAATTGTTATATCAACAAGTTTTTAACCAGGAGTCTCAATAATAAAAGAAACCTATTCGACCACCTTAATCTCTTTTAAAAGAATGTTAGTGAGACTAGAACTAGTTTTCAGACAAAATATAAATGTTACAAACGTTCATGAATTTAGACTTTTAAAATTTTCTACTTTTCCATTTTTATGTTACTGTATTACTGTTGGTATATCATTTATAAATAAATAAATAAACAAACGTACGTAGATTGGGGCTGAGTGTTCAGAAATTTATTTTACCTAATAATCGTGTGATAAAAAAGCTTATAAACCACTGCTTTTAGAAAGAATACATTAGACACACCGTACTATCAAAAACCAAATGCTTGCTACTCTTTAAGTCAAGATCAATTATCGAGTTAATGATCTATATTTTCCTTTTGTACTTTAATCTGACAGGAGTGGAGGAATTTTAAGGTATAAGATAATGCAGACCCTGATGTGCATTTTTACCTGTGTAACAGCAAGGCACTCTTGGTTCCAACCATATGATACCTTATTTAATTAGGTGATAGTCATTTCATTGCCGCTCTGCAGACTAATAACATGTAAGCAAAGTATTCGAAACTCTTGGGAAACGATTTCGGCAGCATCCCAGCATCCGAAAGGATACCCGGATGAACTCAAATTCTTTTGCATGCTATTAGAGTCGACTTTCAGAATACAAGGCAAGTCATGGTAGAGGCAGGTCCCCTCTGCTAAGCAGTACTTTCCAAGCAGAAGCACTCTTAAGGTCTTTGTGAGTTTTATCCCCCGAAGCTGATTATTTTCACGCTGCATGAATCCTAGGAACAGTTTCAAAGTCACAAACGTCTGCTTTTTGGGCACCTCATTGGTGGCACGAGCCCTAATTCGTACTGTGCTTGTTGCACCTTAGGCTACAGTGAGAAGGAAATAATTCTCAAACGAACCTTAAAATCGGTGCCACAAGTAGGCGCTGCTTTGTGGGCCTCTCTCTCTGCCTCTCCAGTGAAGGGTTTGGCCTTTGCACAGACCCTAATGAATCAGTTAGCTATTAAGCATTGATGAGGGCGCTTCCAGTGGAGAGAACAAAAGGAAAGCATCGCTTAGTGCACAAGCGTCAAGTGTCACAGCCACTGCTGCCTGGACCTCTTTCCTAAACGTGTCTGTGACACTTGTCTTCCTCATGGGCTCTGAAGAGCTATTCTTCACATTCTCGGTGCAATGCAGTCACAAAGCTCCGGGTAACAGAATCCACTGCATGCGGAATGGTGGGCGGTACTGTAACTCCTGGATGAACAATGGGTAAGTATCCACATATGACAAATTCTTTTTTACATATTTATTTACGGGTGGTTTTTTTTCTATCTAAGAAATGGAGCCAGAATCCACAGATGTCATTCCCGTCTGCAAGCTTTTGCTTCCTACCCAAAGCAAGAACTTAGCATTTTTAAAAGTGTCCGGACTTTTGTTTCTTCTTATCGCAAATGAACTTGAGACGCTCTGACCACTCACGTGCGCCCCGAGCGAGTGAACGCGTCAAAGACTTGCTTCCAGGGGAGCTTTGCGCTCCTGGCACAAAAGGTGTTCTATACGCCCAATGTGGAAAAGCGCCATTTGTATGCATTTGCTCCTGTGGCATTTTTCTCTCTGGAACCCTCCTCCTGCCTGTCAACATTGTGCAGAAGGACAGGCCTCATCTCCATTACAAATATCCTGCTAGTACTGGTCTAGAAGGAGGAAGGAGATCGCACAAGCGCGGGAGGGAAAACTGAAGCTCTCCTGTTGGAGGGTCTCAGGCTTGTTTATCTCTGAAGCTGGTTGGGCATAATCGCTGTGGGTATTCGTAATTGTTTAGGAAGGACCTGAGTATGAAATCAACACGGTGCTTGGTGCATCTTGGCCGCCGTGAATGTTTATTATCTGAGCGCGGTGACTCATGGGAGAATCACAGCTGTGGCAGAGGGTGGTCTGTACTGGCCTCGGCTGCCCCAGGAAGACCTCCAGAGCCGAGAAACTTCTACCAGGATGGCTCCCGTGACCTGTGGCATATCCTTTCTTGTAGGGAGCCCTGCTTGGTACGATTTAAGAAACATCAAGGCATGATGCAATGTGTAGAGGGTGTTATATTGAGAAGGACACTTGAAACTATGTCAACACAATAAATTAAAAAGAAAAAATTTTAAATGCTAAAAAAAAAGAAACATCAAGGACTTTCTGCCCCCAAAAGATCACCGTTGTGCCTTATCACACATGCAGTTGAGGGGTTGATATTATCACATGTGTGGTAATTAGCCCCTGGCTCTGAGGGGCTCCCATGCCAATCTGGGATGTTCTAGCCAGCATGGGCTGGGGGGGCCATAGCAATAAGTGGGGGACATACAGACGTAGGAGGAGAGGTTCTGGGAGGGCAGGAGTGCTGCCACAGAGGAGGGTGGCCCCCAGAAGGAGGGAGACCCACATCCCAACCCCTTTCCCTCGTACCTCTACCTGGGGCCTCCTCTGAGTCTGCAAACTCGCGGCTGCTCCTCCTCCTCCTCCACCTCTTTCAAATCTTTCTGGCGCGTGAATTTGAAATGCAGCCGTCAGTAGAGGGAACAGCGACACAAACCCCATGTGTCCATCACCATCATCCACCCAGAGCAGTCGTGAAGGCCCCCTTCCAGTTTGCTTTCACCTACCCTCCTTTCCATGTTATCATCAAAGTTAGCTCATCCCTATCCTGTTTCACTGAATCCCCCGTTGCATTTCTTTCTGGCCATTTTCTTCTGTCTGTCACACACTGTCTTAAGTCCGTCTGCTGGGCTCGCTATGAAAAGACACATTTCTCAAGAATACCCTAAGTAATTCTGCGAGAAATGGGGGAAGGGGCCAGGCAGTGTACTGTCTCTCTCTCTCTCTCTCTCTCTCTCTTTTTTTTGACAGAGAATCAAAGTGAGGGACAGATAGGGACAGACAGACAGGAATGGAGAGAAATGAGAAGCATCAACTCTTCATTGAGGCATCTTAGTTGTTTGTTGATTGCTTGTTTATTGATTGCTTTCTCATATGTGCCTTGACAAAGGGGGGGGCTACAGCAGAGTGAGTGACCCCTTGTTCAAGCCAGTGACCTTGGGCTCAAGCCAGCGACCTTAGGCTTCAAGCCAGTCATCATGGGGTCATATGTATGATCCTACGCTCAAGCTAGCGACCCCGTGCTCAAGCTGGTGAACCCGCACTCAAGTCGGATGAGCCTGCGCTCAAGCTGGCAACCTCAGGGTTTTGAACCTGGGTCCTCTGTGTCCCAGTCCAATGCTCTGTCCACTGTGCAGTGTACTCAGTTTCAGCATGCACTTACTGAGAGTCCTAGACACAGTGCTGGGCCAACGATACAGCAGAACAGGACTGCAGACCTCGAGCGCTTGTGGTCTGGTTCTGGGGAGAGGGCATGGACTGTAGCCGGAGCTTCGTAGTAAAAGGCAGAACGCAATCCTCGGGAAAGGAAACATTCCAGGTGTGGTGGGGGTTTTCCAGGGCTGATGGACACATAGGGTCAGGAAGGGCCAGGGAAGCCTGAGGTGGGTGCAGAGGGATGTAGAGGGTCAGGCCTGGGGTGGGACAGTGAGGGAGAAGCACTCGCCAAAGTGTGGAAGTGGGTGTGGCCTTGGAGTGAGGGGGGGAGGGCACCCAGTTTTTGAAACACATGGTATAAGGGGCTTGTGGGAGATGGGGGCGGGGACAGTGGGCTCTCAAAGTAACCCTCGAGTTTTTGCTAGGTTAATAACAAGACAGTTCTTATTTGTAAGTAAGGAAAAACAAAGCTGACTGTCTAGAATCGTGTGCGTGAACGCCAAATTCCAGACGCCAACCTGGAAACGGAAGGAAATCAAGGTGGGCAGAGTCTCCGTGGCCATGGAGAGTATGGCCAGGGTGAGGCTGGGCCCTAGAAACCTCTGGAGATCAGGAGTGAGTCGGGGCTGGGAGGCTGGCAGGCACCCCACCGTAAACGGCCTCACAGTCTGGTTAAGGAACTTCTCTGTATCTTCAGTGAATAGCTTTGAGCAAGAGCTCACACGATCAGAGTACAGGAGGCTACAGGTGGCTTTGCTTTTGAATTGGTCCAAAGCTAGACAGGATGGTCCTTCGAACCAGTGGGGTAGTAGAAGGGTGGAGAGAGGCAGACGGGCTCCAGAGAGATTTATAAAGTAAAATGGCCATGGCCTTGGGGATGGGATGGATTAGGGGTGAGGGGGACGTAGCTGTCAGGGCTGCTTGGTTAAAGGAACGGGATGGACGGGATGGAAATGCTCAGAGGGTGATTTTGGAGGGGTGGGTAGGTCACAAGTTGGCTTTGGGATACCTGGGTCTGAGCTACCATTGAGACGTGGAAGAGGGAGACCTGCAGGGGGCAGGATACCTCTCAAGTTGTAAACAGACAACAGGACTACAGATTTGTGTGTGAGAGTCCCCTCCATAGAGGTGGCAAACCAAAACAAAAGTCATGAGTGTCATGCCTGGGGAACGACTGCTCACTTTCCTGGTAGAAACGAGACCACCTCGGCTTTCCAATGCAGGAAGAAACCTTAAGAATGAAATCACAGGGGCAGTGAACCAAAGTGAGAATGGAAAACCTTGCTGCAACCTCGCATACGACATCTGTCACTGCAAAGACAGGCTTGTCACGCGCAAGTCACCTGCAGCCACAAAGAGGATTATGGATGGGTTTGGTCACCCTCGCACGGGCTTTTTTTGTGCTTGTGAGTTTAAATTAGGTTCTTGTTACTTGCATGCCATTTTGCAGTGCGTCTTTGTAAATATATCTTGCCAGCATATTTTATACTTCAGTTAATTTAGTTGACATCTAATTTGGTTGACATATAAAAATAAAATCAATTTTCAGGCAAAACACCCATAAAATAAGTGAAATGCTATAATAGGTTTCTAGAAATTAAGATGTAATATATTTAGGCATCTATTCCAAAGTAATTTCATCTAGAATAGTTGATATTGTAGATGCGATTCTTTTTCTGAATCTGTCAATTACACAATAATAAATGTTGCTACTATATATTCAGAAATTTATTGCTTGGAGTAGTTTGTCATGAAAAGTGAAAATTTTTATTGTCGTTTCTTTAAAAGTGTCAAAGAACTTAAATATGAATACTATGTGTGCTGACGTTAGCTGTAATTAAACCGTGACAGTGGTTATTACTTTGGGTATAAAACAAGATCAAATTTTCATGGGGTGAGTTCTTCTCTTTTTAATTAATGTTGAGCTACGTTTTGTTTATTATCCTGTTTGCTTATGTTTCCTGTCATTTTGTAGTTGTTTGCTTGAATTTCGTTTTTTAATAGTGAGTTAGCAGCCAATAATGTGTATTGATTTCAGTTTCGCTTCCAATGTACATGTTTATCTCCTTGGTTGATGTATTTGGCTCAACCATTTTATTTTTTATAAGCTGTTGTGCAATTTGTTAATTTAGCTAAATGATTGAATGTGGCTTCTAAAGAGTCTGTTTTAGGAAATGGGCCCCGAAAGTAAACTAGCGTTCCGTATTTTCAGTATGTCAAAGGCACTGCTCTTTTGAAGATGATGAGACACGTAACTCTAAATTCTTTCAAATGGTCTCATCATTTTGAAGCCTCTGACTATCTAGGGCTGCATATTCCAGTAGGTGGTGCAAATTGACTCCGTTTCAAATGGAGATGTAATTTAACATTGGGATGTTACTATTTGGACCGTACGAGTCCTATTTCAAACATGTTTCCTCAACAGCAAAATTATTTTCTTCTGTTCCTCAAGGAAGCTCTCTCTTTTCTCTCTCCATGTTTATTTTTTCTACATTTCATTCCACAGGTGCCATTATGGCAACCACGGCGAACATTGCTACAGGGGAGGTGAGAGGGAAAATTGGGGGTGGGGGGGGCGCTTCTGTCCAAACTGGGAGACTTGTTAAAAATTACGCAAACAAAGGAAAGTCGTTGGCTCGGTAATACAGTGAGCGTGACGACAGCGTCAGCGCTATTTCGACAGTTTTTATGTTCACGCGATGAACTAAGTGCCACGTCTTTTACGGAGACAGGGAGCCCTCCACTCCCAGGGCTCTGACGACGCCACAGCCGCACATGCTACGTACCGGGCGGGGCGAAACGTAGGTTTACGGGTGTGAGTACGCGGCACACGGAGTCTATTCGCATTTAGTATTGTATTACTTCCCATTTGCCCACCCTGTAGGTATACATATATATAAGGATATTCACTGCAGCCTATTTTCACAATGAATCTCTTCTGTATTCATAGCAGTGCATGCGCACAGAGAGGCGGCGGCAGAGGGTGATTGAGGGTGGGCGCTCTGGGCCGTCCGTCTGCTGCAGCCCTTCCCACCTCGCTCCTCCTACCCCCCCCCCAGCCCCACTTTTTTTTTTCTTTTTTGCTGCAAAATGTGGATTGTAGGCACCTACCTCATAGTGACGGAAAGAATAAATGACCCCCCACATAAAGTATTTAAAGAACGCCTGGCACATGGTAAGCGTTGTATAAACGTTAATTATGGTTTTAAAAGTAAAATAGTGCCAAAAGGGTCGTGATGAAAAGCAGCTTTCCTCTCTGGCCACATCCTGCCCACGTTCCGGTACTTCCTGGGGCAAGTACTCACCACTCTTGCTTGGCTCTTTCTCCTGTTAGTTTACCACCATGACGTCAAATGTTACTCATATCCCCCGGAGGAGGGGATGGCTGGGAATTGGGGGGAAGAGGAGGGAAAGGTGTAAGGATGACACCTACATCTTTGGCGTGTGGAACTTGATGGATGGGTGGTGTCATTCCCGGGCAGGAAACTCTGGACCATAACTAAATTTAAGAACTATAAGAAACAACTGGATTGCCCACCTATAGGAGAACAACCCCATATATCACTACGGAGGCTAAGTTGGAGCCGCCACTGTTACAGCCAACAGAAAGCCAGAGAGAGTAAGAGGATTCTAGAAATGAAGGTCAGCGTCAAGATCGACAAAAAGTCCCTCTGATGAAATCCCAAGCCCAGTCTCAAGCAACAGGATAGAAGAAGAGGGATTGGAAGAAGGAAGATTCAAGGAGGTTGGGTAAGCTGGTCACTTTAAAACTTAAAATCTTCCTTTCAAAGGGAAGTTAACCATCCCTGGAGGACCTCATCATCCCAGGTGACCACAAGGAGAAGACAGATGGACCTCCAGCTCTGGATGGAGACCCAGGTGGCATGGACCTGATGCCACCTGTGTGGAATGGGGGTAGGGGTTGGCCCTGTAGAGCCAAGCAGCCTGGAAAACCCAGTCAGGAGGGTGACAGGCTTAGTCATGTCTAGTGAGGGGCTGTGCTCTGAGCCAGCTTCTAGCTGCTTCTCTGGTCAGACCCTTCTAGGGCCCCAGCCCCAACGTCAGTCCCATCCTCAAGAAACAGAGCTTGCCCCCCGTGGTGTAATGGAGAGGCCTGAGTGAAGGCACCGTCCTTAGGGGTGTGGGCAGGTTAAGGGCCCATATGGGACAGCGAGGCTGTTACCATCGCGGGACTGGAAGGATGAAGGAGTGAGAGCTGGACCAGGGAGGCGCTGGAGAGAAGCAGAGGTGATTGGTGACAGGCCAGGACAGGAAGGAAGCGGGGAATGGGGTAACCCAGTTCTCTCTCCTTTCTGTGCTCCCATCTCCTATCACTCAAGCCTGCAAGGAAGTCAGAGAGCAAAGGAACCCAGGGGATGCCACTGGCAGGGTCACCCTGGCCACGGCTGAGACGGATGAAGAATGGGCCAGGGAAAGGGGCAAATACGTGGAGAAGCCCTGCACCCATCCCTTCCGAAAGGCCCACACTGCCGTCTGTGCTATGCTGTCACCACAGCCCGTGCCAGTACTGACGGGAGACCCCTTCCCTGAGTGCAGCCTGGGCTCAGGATGCACCCGGACCCCACTGTGCACCCCGGATCTGGCAAGGAGGCCCCCATTCAGAAGGAGCATGGACACTTCTCCCAAGGCCAAATGGAAATGGCTTTTGGATTGCCCACCATTTGGCTGATCTGCACCATTGCCTCTGTCTGTTACTGAGGAGAGCCAGCAGGGGTCCGGACTGCCCTTGGTGTTCCGGGATGACCTTGTGGAGAGCTGAGTATGGTCTGTGTGCAGAACAAGATGTGTAATTGTCATTCCTTTCCTCACTCGGGTTCAGCGAAGCTCACTCTTTGGCCTGTGACTGGAACCCATATTGGAGAGCCCGACGTGGCTGGTGATGTCTCTGGCAGAGCTGAACTCCGACTGAAGCAGGGCTTTCCTTTAGCGAAGCTGTACGGAATCCGGAATCCGTAGCTGCCTTTGAGCCTTCCAGGCTCCCGACTTGGTGCTTGGAGGGCCCCTTCCAGCACAGTACTCTGCCCCACCCTGATCTCTCCCACATGCCCCCCCCCCCCCGGCTTCACCCCCCACCTGCAGACATAGAAAGGGCAGAAGCCGATACAGCTGCGGGGACCTCGTGGCTGAGCGGAAAAGGGAATGAGAAGAGCAGAGAATGAGCCTGAGAGACAGAATCCAAGGCCAGGGCCTGTGGGTGTCCCAGAGGAGCCATCCTGGGGACCTAGGACATCTTCCCATGGGAGCTCCTTTACACCCCAAAGCCCCGGCTCTACGGCCCAACTTCCAGAGACCAGAGCACCTCCCCCGCCCCACTTCTGCCCTCAGCCTCCACTGAGTTCCCATGGGCATCTTGACAAGATATGTCGAGATAAAAACCGAGTTATTGCTGGAAGAAGAGGAATGCTGGATGCTGGAGACGCCAACCCAGTGACTTCTATACTCCCTGCTCCTCTGTCCCCAAGTCCCCCATAACAACCCCTTTGAATGAAGATCTGGTAGGACTTAATGCTGACCTTGAGCACTTGACCAGTGATCTAACCCCTTTGGAGAAGAATCTGTCAGCTGTTCTATTTATTATAAAAATGAACACTGGGTATTAAAGAAGTCATGTCGAAAGCGTTTCAATGATGAGAAGGATATATCTTAAATTGACACATCTACTTTTTTTCTTTTATGGAAGTCTAGTTCCTGATGATGGCCGCTTTGAGCTTCACAAACTGTGTTCACAGGAGCCCACAGAGACATACATCTGAGCGGGTCCCAACCTTTCTGCTACAGATCTCAGCAGGGATCCCGCCAGAACTCTGAACTTCGTTTCTCATTGTTTGACTTCCAGGTCTCAGTTGTCAAAGTCTGGGCGAAGGCCAAATGTCCTGCTTCCCTGGGCTTTGAGCATTGTGTAATTTCACTTTGTATAACACAAGGCTTATGGAAGCGGGTTCCCGGAGGTGACGGGGGACTTCTCTGCCTTCCCCAGGCGGGGGGTGGAGAGGTCAGGTTTCTGCAGAAATATGGACACATTCTTTCATTCGTCTGTGAACCCTCCAGAGGGGCGACCACCGATTACACACCGTTTTATCTTCAATACCTACCGCCAGTGGAGGACTGGCAGTAAACACTTTTTCTGAAATTCATGATTTGACCATAGCCAGTTCGGCCCTCTGTGTTCTTAGACTGGCCCTGATTCTGTTTGTTTTATAGTCTTAATTTACATGCTCTTTGCTTTGCCTGGGTCCTGAATTGTCATAAGACATCAATCATATATTACTTGTTTTGCTATGCCTTCTTTAAAAAAATTCTCTAATTTAATTTCTCACCACAATAGCAGTAATAATGTTCATCATGGAAATTTGGATAATTCCAAAGAAGAAAAAAGGAAACTCAAGAAATTCAAAATTTTTTGTGTAACTTTCCATTTTACTATGAACCTATGTCCTATTTTTACAAAAAAAAGAGATCATTCTATACATATATTTACCTCTTCTACTGAACAATATAACATACATTTTTTTTGCATCATTCTATGCTTTTCATGACTGTTGGGTTCAACTGCATTTATATTATGTTTCCTTTTTATTTTTTTGTCTAACAAATAGTATAATGAGCATACTTAGAGACAAATCTCTGTGCAAATATCTGGGTAGTTTCTTGGGGTAAATTCTCAGAAGTAGAATTACTGGATCATAAACTATGGATATTTTTAAGGCTTTTTGGGAACTATTGCTACCAAATTACTCTTTGCTGCCAACAGTCATTTCGTAATCCTTGCTCTCGAAGCCAGTCCAGGCAGCACTGCTGGACAGTGTTTAAAGGGCTTCTGGCTGCCCGGTGGGCCATATGCTGCCAAGAGCTGACCTTTGTAGATGAGACTTCCTGCTACAATGGCCCTTTGTTCTTTACAGGTGAACTGATCTTCAAGGGTCTGATGCTCCCTCCTCAGTGCCTCCTTTTTTTTTTTAAAATTGATTTTAGTGGGAGATGAAGGGGGAGAGAGAGAGAGAGAGAGAGAAACATCAGTCTGTTTCTGCACATGCCCTGGCCAGGAAACAAACCAGCAACCTCTGTGCTATGGGACAGTGCTCTAACCAACTGAGCTATCCGGTCAGTGCTCCCCCTTGCTTCTTGTTCAAATGTCTCTTTTAAAATTGATGGTGAATGCAATCTCAAAACGAGGTGTTGGTTATTCAAGGAGGTGGTGCTATGCCGTCTGTGGTTGGGTTACTCAGCTTCCATCCCTCTGGACTTCACACTGAACACCCCAAGAAGGATCCGTAGGTGAGGACTCCCCTACCTGAGAACAAGACCTTCTCTCGAGAGGCCAACTTTAGTGAGGGCCTGGTCACATGGAGCTGTTCCAACCACAGGGATTATTTGCCTTGAGCTTGCCCTGGTCTCCGGGGATGGCCATCGTCACTTTCCTGCAAAGGAAGCTGAGGTATGTCAGCCAGGCAGTCTTTTAAAACGGTGGGCTGACTGTCCTTTGTGGCCTTTTTCAATGCCAGCAACAATCGGCCAGAGTAGGTGTCCTTCACTTGGAATGCCCCTGGGCTGTCCCCGCATAAGTCACAGCTGGTCTGGCCAATGGGAAACGAGAGCTAATTTGCTCCGAGGGCCCTCACTGGCTGATGGTGCCATTCCGTGCCCACTACTATAAGGCTGTTTCTAGCCCCAGCTTGGCAGGCTTGCTGGAGACATCTGGCAACAATGATCAGAATGCCTGTGTTTCCAAGGAGGCTCGCTATCCAGTCATCTACCAACTCCCAAGGAAAGGCTCATTTTAGTAGAGCCAACATGCTTCAAAGAAGAGTGCATTTTCATTAACTAGCCTCAAAGCAGTAATTATATGTTCAGAAAATACGGCAAAAAGTTATTTCTCAACATTTGGCACCGAAAGGTTGAAGGCGGCGTGTGTGCATGTGCGTGTGTGTGCTTGCCTGCGTGTCCAACGTCTTGCATGTGTTTCAAATAAACCCAGCGTCGTCCCCCTCCAAAAGGAAGCAGGAAACACAATTGTAGACTTTGAAATTTAATTTTTAGCAACAGGATGTGTGTGTGTGTGTGTTTTAAAATAGTGCTAATAGATCAAAGGAAAATGTACAGTTAAAGGCTTTAAAATTGTTAATCAAAGTAATTGTGAAGCAAATGAGTTGCCTTCATTTTTTTTTAATTTTTTTTTTTTTTTTTTTTTTTTTAAAGATGGTGATCTGAACGCTGAAAACCAAATTTCAACCAAGGATCAAAAGCGACAGGGGCGTGTTTGCCTGAGATGCACGCAGTTGAACTTCAACGCTCCCTGATCTGAGACACAGTTTATAATCAGTTATCACAGAGCCATTAAAAGCCTATTAACTTGAATTCCCACAATTCCTTGAGGGCAAGGGCAAAGAGAGAGAGCAAAAGAACTTTGAATGTCAATGTAGCACCACGTTCGGAAGGAGAGAGACACCCTCTTCTGATTCCGCCCAGCGGAGGGAAATGTGTGGATTCATCCGCCCCGGCAGATGGCGGGTGAAAGAATGCAACGTGAAGTCCAAGGACGCTGGGGAGGTTATGAAAATGATTTCTTGGGGAAGAGCCCATCCGGACCTCTGTCTGGGAGGAGGAAGAGCAGAGGACGTACGTGTTCCTGCGTGTTCCCTGCTGGGCAGGTCGTGGGGGGGCCCGCGCTGTGCACCGGCCGACCGGTCAGCCTGCAGAGAACCGCAGCCCCATTCGGGGGGGCGGGGGAGCAGGAGCCCATCGCATTTTCAAGCCATTGTCACGGGAGAAACTTGATTTCATGTGTTTCCACCCTTCAGTGCCTTCGCGGACATTTCCCCTAACAAAGCCGTGATGTGCCTGCCGTGCCCTGAGGTCGGGCAGTCAGGACGCCGTCCGGAGACTTCAGGTCAAACGGAGAGTGCTTATCTCACGGCCGGACAATTGAGGGACATCACAGGGCAGTGAGCTGTGTGAATACCAGTGGCAGAGTCTGTCCCCAGAGCGCTGAGCCTCACCACGGGGAGGCACGCCCCTCCGCACTGGGACTCTCACGGGCTGGCCGCGAACACTCAGTCCTCTCCTCGCCTCTGGGAAGGGCACGGGGATCACCCGAGGAGGGAGAGCACACGCTCTGCCCTCTTTCACCCCGACTCTGAAATACCGATTCAGTCAATGCACCCTCACCTCAGCTCTTCCTGCCTCGCTACGCACATTCACCGCCCAGCCTGATCTCGTTCCCACGATGGATAAGGCAAATGGCTCTGTTCATGGGGAGCGGGTGATTGACTAAATGCTGCTTAATTAGGCGCACAGCCCTGATGCGCCATCCTCTTCCTGGCACAGTGACGGGGACCCTGGGCCGGCAGGTCGCCCGAGCCACAGTTGAATCAATGGGCCAGCAATCTAAACTCAGCACTGAGACACCGCCCCCCTCCCTGCAGCATGTTTAGGTAACCAGCGCTGAGAACCAGTGTGGGTCCCAGGGTCCCCCGGGGAAAACATCCCACCTTCCACCTGAGACTCACTGACTGTAGTAGGCATGCTGCGGTCTAGGAAGGCTCTGATCTCTCCTGCGGGAAAACCTTCCAGGCAAATAAGATGTAAATCAAACTCTTAGCCTCCGCCTTTGAATCTTTAAAAGTCTAGTAGGACTGTGGTCATTGTCCAAGGATTAGTTTGCAGTGGCTACCTGCAGGTGCAAGGTCAAATGTGCTCACAGGGTACCCTGAATCCACTGTGTTTTCATAGAAGCACCGAGAAAGTATGGCACACCAACATGGCCAAGGTGGGTCTCACACGCCTCCTGATTCTCCCCATGCATGTGAGTCACCTGGGAGTCCTGTTCAAGTGCAGATTCTGATCCAGCAGGTCTGGGCAGGGGCCTGAGACTCAGCATTTCTCGTAAACTCCCAAGTGATACCCGGGCTCTGGTCCAAGGACAACACTTGGAGTGGTGAGGCCCTGGTGGGATGGTTCCTTACCTCCCAGCCAGCTCAAACATTATAGGGACATAAGAAAGGTAAGTTAGAAGCCAGGAGTAGGGGGTGGGAGTGCTGGAGGCCACAGGAAACAAGCCAGTCTTCCCTTCAGCGAAGGGATGTGTCGAGACTGGCATCAATGCCATATCCTATCTGTTTCCTCCATCAGGGTGTCGTTTGCTGAGCCAATGAGCAGGTGACACGTGTCGAGAGTAACATGGCAAACCTTGATGCTGCATGTGCTGTTTGCTTTTTCAAGAAACCCCCGTGGGCACAACTGCCCTGGAATGTGGAGAGAGAGCAAGAAAGGACAAATTGGTGGCCGTCCACACAATTAACTGAGTTGATGAACCTTGGATCCCTGCAGAGCTGGAGAAAGTGGGGCCTGAAGCCAGAACACAGCCCAAGTAAGTCTGCCTTTTATGACTTGTCTCCTTATTATCTTCATAACAGGGCTCTTTTATTAGCGCACGGTCTCCTGCCAAGTTGATGAACTCTCCATACTGCTTCAAAGTACACGCCGGAGGGTCGGGGAGACACGAGAAGGCTTACCGCTTTCTTCTCCATTCAGGGACCCTCCTTCCTCTGCCCCTCTCCCCGCGTGGGGCAGCAGTGAACTTTCCGGCACGTTCCAGGATGCCATTCACTTTCTCTTCAGCTGGAAAATACATCTTTGTTTGCTCCCCGGTTCTGGGGGCTGGCATTTTCCATTTGGCGCTCTCCCGTTTGAACCACGCTGGCAATGATCTTGTGTTTTTTTGGGGTCTGCCCCCCTTCCAACTGTGAGAAGACAAAAGCAGCCGTCCTTCCAGGGGTGGAAACCATAGCACGAAGTCTTCGTGTGAGCCTGCACAAACACGGAAACGCAGAGGCAGAGGGAAGAACGAAACTCCCAACACGTGGAGAGATGGGAATCGGAACTGAGTATCCCCACCCGTCCTTTTCAGAGTTTGGAGAAAGGGTAAAGTCGGTGCACAGGTGGCCTCGTAGGGCAGGTCTTTGTTCTAAGGCACTTTTCCTGAAAAGAGCCAAAGCTCTCACTTGGGTTTTTGTTGCTGTTCCCGCATGTTCCCCATGTCTTTGCCTATTGACCTTGGCTAGGTGGTCAAGGTCACAGAGGGCAAGGTGCCCGTCCACTGTTCTCAGACTGCCTTCCTTTCCTCCACACAGCCCCTGCTCCAACCCGAGGGCCATCCATCCGTCGTCATAAAGGATGGCCTCCTTTCTGTGTCTTGAGTGAGCCAAGCTCCTCGCAACACCAGGGTCTCCAACAGTCTCTCCGTCTGCCCAGAATGTGCACTCTCTGTCGTCCTTGCTTCTAAAGTCATTCTACACTTTGCCACCACCTTCCTGGTCACCTCTTGGATTTATTTAGGCCCCTCTTTCCCAGACTCCTGGAGCAGCACATGCCTCCCACAATTACAACCTATTATTTGTGTGACGATGTCTACCTTCCCACGAGAGACTCGGCTTCCCTGGGGCTGTGACAATAGGGAGCACATTCTCACTGGACCCGGGACAATTTGCCAGGTTCTGGCACTTCTCTGAGTGACCAGTTCTCCCAACGATCAATGAGCCGAAAGCTTCCCCTGGAAATGATTTGAAACGTTTAAAGCAATTTACATCTCAGCGAGGTTATCACAAATTCAGCCATTACAATGACAGTGTCTCTTGTCATTTGAATTTAGGGTGTCATGCATGTCAGCTAGGTCCAGGGTTCTTATAAATATTACAGTGGGCCTCTGCCTTTCAATTGTATAAACTTCCAAGTTGATCAAGTTACATTTCTTGGGTTTCAGTTAGCCTCCCTTGTCTTGACCCAGGAATCGTGCCCTTGCATGGGAGGGAGAGAGATACAGTTGATGTTGCAGAGTTTGCAACAAACGAGAAAACCAAAAATGTGCTTCACTTCACAGATGCCTGAGTACTTTTTAAGATGGCCTGCTTCTTTGTGCATCCCTGACAATCTCCATCAGCACCAGAGGAATCATGAATCAGAATAAAGACGTGCAATTTACTCACCTCGGTTGGGTCCCTATTTGCAAAAGAGACTCCAGGTAGCTTACCTTGCAGGGTGAAACAAAAATGTGTTTTATAATTCAGATGCCTAAATGTCTCAGATGCCCAGCATTTTACATGCAGGCTGCTTGGCTTGCTCTATATAAACAATTAAATCGTCCAGGATGTGTGGATGTGAATGGGAAGGGGAAGTTTTCAATTGGTGGAATGGCTGACAGAAGTATGCCTGTAGTTTCAGGGTCTGGGCTCCTTGGGGGCATCACAGGTGGGCACATGCAGAGCTGTGTGTGGGAGCATTTCTACATGATACCCATAATTCCACCACCTTCTGTCCTGCAAAAGGCCGCAAATTAATTGTTCATCAAAACAAGGAATGGCAGCCTGCGCTGAAAACACATGGAAGAGACAGACATACCCACCTTTTATAAAATCCTAACACTTCACAAGTAAGAGATCTAAAAGCCCAAGTACATAGCAGCTGTCACGTCTAAGAACACACCAGGCAAAGTAATTAGCTGTGCATATTGTAGATAGTTCACTGAAAATAATTTTTTGGTTAGTCAGTAAGTTGGAGGGTCATTGGATGTATTGGTAAATTCATGATGGGCAGTTTATGAAGAACTGGTTTCAGTAGATTGCCTTAGCACTGTGTAGAAACAGTGCAGGCACATAGTGGGTGTTCGGTAAATATTTGCCGAGAGGGCGAATAAACGCTGCCGTGTACTCGGTAGTGCCTGCATAGGCACTCTGACGGGCGGGTCGTTCTGGACCACCGCTTTCCCTGCAGGGCCCAGCATGTGCAGAGGCTGGGTGGGGCTCGAACCTCCCAAAGTCTCAGCCCTCAGGGATCTGAGGGCCCCCAGTGCTCCCAGACTTGTTTTCACAATGATGGGTCTCAGAGTTCAGCCCAGTAATTCGAACCTCTGAAAACAAGAACATCAGTGACGAACAGTCCTATCCCGAACCTGGGACAAGGAAATCCTAGCCAAGGAAAAATCGACTTTTGTTTTTCCTGGCTGGGTTTACTTTATTCGGTTTCGATTGTCTTGGATCATCAGTCCGTTAGAACTTTGAACAAGCATGCACAAGGGGAAACTTGGAACACACCTTCGCCAGTGATCATATATACCTGGTTCAGCAGAGTGTAAGACTGAAGACAGAGGAGAGGCAAAAGACAGGGAAAAGTGAGGTTCGCACGGACTTCCTGCTCCATTGGGGAGGCGAAGGGAGTGTGCGTGAAGCGCCGTGTTGGCAATGCTCCCTCCCTCCTGATTGCTTTGCCCCCAGTGTCAGGGCGCGGGAGAAGCACACCCGCACCCGTCTGTCCGTGTGTGTGTGTGCGGCATTGCCCGGCTCTGCTTCCACTGCAAGGGCCACCCCACCGGAGTAGCCCATGGTGCCAACCGTGTGACCCCTGGCCTCCCGGAGCTCGCAGAGAGGGTCGTGGTTTGGGGCAGGCATTCACACAGCAGCTGCTCTGTGCCGATGAAAGACAAAGAAGGAACAGCAATCCCCTCAAGTCACTGAACCATCATGTGACAGGGCCAGAGAGATGAAGTAGAAGGGAGCCTGTTTGATGTGGGTCTTTTTTTTTTTTTTTAAACAGGGACAGAGAGAGTCAGAGAGAGGGATAGATAGGGACAGACAGACAGGAATGGAGAGAGATGAGAAGCATCAATCATTAGTTTTTCATTGCCGTCGCAACACCTTAGTTGTTCATTGATTGCTTTCTCACACGTGCCTTGACCGCGGGCCGTCAGCAGACCGAGCAACCCCTTGCTGGAGCCAGCGACCTTGGGTCCAAGCTGGTGAGCTTTTGCTCAAGCCAGATGGGCCCGCGCTCAAGCTGGCGACCTTGGGGTTTTGATCCTCGGTCCTCCACATCCCAGTCCAACGCTCTATCCACTGCACCACCGCCTGGTCAGGCTGATATTGGTCTTGAACGTGGCCTTAGGATCTCTGGCTGACTGCTAGTATGGGCTCTGTCACATATTGGCTGTGTGACTGTGGGTGAGTCCTGTCCCTCCTCTGAGACTCAGTTTCCTCATCTGTACGTAGAGATAATTACTAACACTTGCCTCGTTTGGGCCTGTGTCCCAGCAGGAACCCGGTGGCCCACTCCAAGACAGAAGAGAGTTTCATGAAGGGTCCCCTCTCAGAGATGTGGGCAGGGTTACTGAAGATGACAAAGGACTGGCGAGAGCATCATAGTCCATAAGGGCTGGGAACGGGAGCTGCTAGCAGCAGGGGCGGCTGGCTGGAGGGAGGGGCCGGCGGACCGGAGCAGAGGATGTAGTTGGAAGAACACAGCTCCTTCCTGTCCTTCCAAAGCGAGGACCGGAAGGGAGGGCCCGGGGAGAGCAGTCCTGGGACCTGAAAGGGTATTGGAGCCTATGTATCTATTTTTCCCTAACTCCATTAAAATCCACTATGCCAGAAGTGTTTACACCATGGAAATTGGCGAACACCACTATAAATCTGACAGGTGCTTTTCCGTAGAAGGCTGGATGTTACCGTTGACCAGCACACCACCTTAACCTATCTCATCCTGTCCTTTTAGTTCCCATCGGCACTTCCTGTTGGATGACCCCACCAAAGCCGAAGGGTAAGGGAACAGGTGACTCAGTCGTCGCTGGCCAGCCTGCAGCGTGCAGAGCAGGGTGGGGTTAGGGTGCAGAGCAAATCGGCGTTGGACGAGGGAACAGCGCAGCAAAGGAAACTAACCAGCACATCTCCAGGGGTTGTTGAGAAAGTTATACCAAACAATGAGTGTAACGGGACTGAGCACACGCCGGACTCGTGGCTCCCAAGACGATGGCCTGCGTGGCAGCTGCGGGGAAACTTCTTTATAAGGAAGTAGTAGCAGAGCCAATGACAAGAGCCTGGTGTAACCCAAAGGGCTGGGATTGGCCCAGTGTCATTCACTGGGACACTACCTCTCCCCTCTGCGCCCTTCCCCCACCCTGCTGCCTGGAACACAGATGCCATCTCTGGGGCAACAAGGACGACTGCTGCCCCCTGGGGCTGCCTCATCTCTGAGGGTTTGTCAACTTTCAGCCTTAGGCCAGCAAGAGGACAGTTTCACCCCAGGCATCACATCCGGGAGCCCCCTCTGTCGCCCGTCAGGGCCGGCTGGAGGAACAGTTCCTACACCACTAACACAGCAACCCTGGTTAGAACGCCGGCGTCAGTGATCAGGGAAGGAGAGGATGAGGACACAATTTCTTAGCAAAAGAGAGCGCTGGACAGATTCTCCTGTAGATGTTTCCTTTTCATCCTCACACAGACAAGCCAGGAAGATTGCTAAGACCCGGCCATTCAAAAAGGAGGAAGGAAGAGACGCAGACAGCACATTACTGAGAAGAAGTGAGGCGGGACTGGGTGTCCAGGCCGGAGAGAAGGCCACCTTTCGGGACCACCTCTGCAGCCTGCGGGAGGTCAGGTGGCCCTGGGGCGAGGGTGGAGAGCTCCGGCGCTCTCTCCAGACCTCGTGTCCCATCCACTGGCTACTGACCCCTGTCTCCTCCTTTATAAATGAGCCGACGGTGGTCGCAGGAGAGGAACAAGTGAGGAGCGCGCGGGAGCGTCTGGTTTAGCACAGCGCCCGCGTTTCAGAATCGCCCTGAATGACTTCGTGTGGCATCTGTGGTGGGCAGTCAGATGAGCGAGCTCTGAGAAAGTCCCTCCGGGACAGTGACTCTGAGCGGGACACAGAGGTGGCCTGGAAGGGGCACCAAAGGGAGGCTTGGGTCTTGGGCAGAGCAGTGCCACCGATGTGGGCAAGGTCATCCCCAGCCCAGATTCAATTTACTTCTCTGACAGCTAAGAGGTTGGAGCAGATGATTGCCATGGGAACGTCCAACTCACATGTTATCGATGGAAGGATTTAGAGGATAATAAAGTTTCCCACTATCTCAAGACTGGCCCTCGCGAGTCTGACCTGTGTGTGGGGACCGCAGCTGAGACCCGCTGGCTCTCTGACTCATACGTTGAGGAGGAGCCGCTGTCAGGAGCCGGTGGCAGGAACTCTCAGGGAGCTTAGAAGACCGACTCTCCTCCTCCATTGTGACGAGCTGGCTTGCTTCTATGACAACAGCGGGCACTCCCCAAAGTCTCATCCTGGCAGAGGCTGAGAATGGAAGATCAGGAACCAGGATGAGGAGTGGCTCCCAGACGTGGAGAGCTTCCGAGGCGATGGAGAGATGAGGGAGCCGACCTCCGCCACCCTCAGTTCCTGCAGAAAATGCCCAAAGGGAGACGCTTCAACCCCCCTGTCGACAAGGACGGAAGATGGGTGAGAAAGACGGGCGCCCCCTTAGCTTTCCTAGGCCACGCGGGTGGTCGGGGGTGGCGGGGGGCGCAGACCACCTGCTTACTGTGGCAGGACACGGCAGGTGACTTCACCCGCCTCAGTCTTCTTCTCTGTGAAACGGGAACCTCGTAGCATTTCTGGGAGCAGGAAACAAAGTAACACGTGTGAAAACACTCAGCACACGGGCGCCCCCCTGAGCGCCCACTAGGCGGGAATGGCCGCTCACCCTACTTTCCCCCAGTAACATCTATCGTCTAACAACCTATAGAATTTATTGTGTCACGAGGATGGCTTGTCTCCCTCCCTCGGCTAGAACGTGCACCTCACGGGAACTGGGGGTCTCATCCTGTTTATTCACTGACTGCACCCCCAGTGTCTGGAATAGACTCTGGGCCTCCGGACGTCCTCCGAAAACATTTGTTCGAAGGAATTGGCATTACGCTAGAAACCTCGGAACAAATTCCTGTCGGCCCCGAGTCTGACCCTCCCACCCCACCCCACCGGACTGTGAAGTGGGAAGAGTCCAGAAAGGCACCATTTCCCCATCCTGATCATTTGAAAACTTGACTTTCTCAGTCTGACACTCTTCCTCAGACCTCGCTCTTACGATGTCACTCACAAAGCCTGGTGGGATCACCCCTATTCTCCCCCGTTCCAGAACAATTTGCTTTACACCTACGTGTGAGGTCCTGGCCTTGTCAGTATAAACACACACACACACACACACACACACTCTTTTGTACACACCCTGCTATGCTCCAGGCAAATTTAAAGTGTGCAAAATCTTCACAGTAAAATAGTAAAGTATGCATAAAATAAAAATTCAGAATCAGTTTGAATATACTTTAGAATACAAGGCCAAGACTAGGAAAATATATTACACATATATACAGGCCATGTGGCCTGCATGGTAGCATTTGGGCATCAAACTTGACTCTGAGCTCCCGGCAGCCAAAGTAAAATAGGCAACAGTGTGAACTCCGTAACGCTAATCGGTTATGAAGAGAAACATGTTAAGTTTCTCAGACTAAGTAGCTCCGCCTCTCTCTAAAACCTGCAGCATGGGTTACAGATGTGTTCGAGTATTACAAAGAGCTTACTACAGACAGTATCTTCACCAAATAGGGGTTTTTATTTCTCAAGTAAACATAAGTCCAGAGGTTGTCAGTTCATGGCTGGTACCTATGCTCTAGGGAATCGGGGTTCTTTCAGCCCCCCGTTCTCCTTTGTGTGGGGCTGTCAGACTCAGGCTGGGAAAGGAAGACAAGGTCAAAAGACAACCGGACAGAAGACACCTTACCTGTCAGCCCCGCCTGCCCCTTTCAGTGACCCCCTTCCCGCACTTCCTCCAGAGAGCCTGGGTGCGTGATGGTGTCAGCTTTGTGTGGCTGTTTCCTTGCCCTGGGTCCCCACTCTTCCTTTCCCAGGAGCCCCACCCCGCCAACTTCTATGGGGGGGGGGATCATCTCCTGGGGTCACGTGGCCGATTTAGCTGCAAAGGAGTTTTGGGAAGGTATTTTTAACCGGCCACATTGTCACCCCAAACGGAGTCAGGGTTCTATTCCGAGGGAGGAAGTGAGCTGGATGAAAGGAATGGTTGGCTCTGAGTCGGCAGCAGCCGGTTCGGAAGGGTAGTAATTGCCACATTACAAGCGACAGTCATTTTGCAGTTGACCTTGCTGGCTGTAATCTGGCTGCTGCCAGGTGGGGGAGACCCTTTTCCACACGCTGCCCACCCACACCCCCCCGCTGTTTAGTATTTCAGTCATTGAGTGATAGAACGCAGCAAAAGTTTCACTGCCAACGAGTTAAAAATCTCTATTTCACGGTTACAATGTCTAACAGAAGGGTTCATTTCACAGCTGTCATGGCATAGCCATTAAGTATATATTCTAAAAGGAGTGAAATTAAAATGCCAGAGGGCCGCTTCTTACCCACGATCTAGCCCACAGACTCGCAGAATACAAGTGAACTAAAGCCGGCTGTCACGCAGGTGGTGGGAGGGGTCATTCCCGAGGTAGGAACAGGGCCCACCATGGCCTGGCGGTCCACACTCCCCAGTGGTGGGGGAGGGGCTGGGGGGGCGGCACAGTCAGAGTGAAAGAGGTGGAAGGACGGGTTCTGAGTTCGGAGGCCTTTGTATGACTTATATTTACTTAACAATATATAACTGTTTAGCCTGACCAGGCGGTGGCGCAGTGGATAGAGCGTCGGACTGGGATGTGGTCAGGACCCAGGTTCGAGACCCCGAGCTCGCCAGCTTGAGCGCGGGCCCATCTGGCTTGAGCAAAAGCTTGCCAACTTGGACCCAAGGTCGCTGGCTCCAGCAAGGGGTGGCTCAGTCCGCTGAAGGCCCGCGGTCAAGGCACATGTGAGAAAGCAATCAATGAACAACTAAGGTATTGCCACGACAATGAAAAACTAATGATTGATGCTTCTCACCTCTCTCCATTCCCGTCTGTCTATCCCTGTCTGTCCCTCTCTCTCTGTCCCTGTAAAAAAAAATAATAAATAAATAAAATATATATAACTGTTTAAAAACATAAGATATATATATATAAAATACAGGACGAATTAGACACATGGAGATTGACTTTGAAAAATGTTCTAGGTCAGTGGTTCTTAACCTGGGTTCTATGGAACCCTAGGGGTTCGATGAGTCGGTCTCAGGGGTTCGGAGAAGCCTCTGCCGTGGAGGCCAGAATAAAGTAATACCGTCATTTGTTGTGAGTTCATGCACTTTGTTAGTTTTGTTCTTTGAGCAAGGTGATGTTCATGCACGGCTCATTTTGTGCACCAGTAAAAAAACATATACCTATGTCTTGAATTTGGAAAAAAAATCATATTTTATTTATCACTAAAGAAGGGTTTGGTGAATGTGCATATAAAACTGGTGGGTTCGGTGCCTCAAAAAAAGGTTAAGAACCACTGCCCTAGGGTATGTGTTCAGTGAGAAAAGCAAGGTGCAAAACAGTAGGTAGCACATGGTTCGCTTCTTGTAAAGGACTGCAAGTTACCTCTGCAGGGACAGGTGTTTGCACCTGATCATATGAGCACGCAGCTGTGAATAGTCTGACCTGAGGTGGCAGTTGGGGGTGACAGGGAGGGGAAGGAGAGAGTAACCAACACTGACTGCTAAATAAAGAGGCATTTACAATTTTTTAGATATCACATTTTAAATCCGGTCCTGTGTATGCAAAATTATTCATACGTATGCATGTCCATTCGTAACGGGACTTATGAAAAAGATGGTCATTGAAGATTTAAGGGGGAAGAAAAGGTGACCTAGTTTTGGGAATTTGACTTCCTTACGTTCTTCTTTCTTGTTTAATTTTTTTTTTTAAACCACTAGTACATATTTCAACTCTAATCAGAAACAAATATATCTGAGGTGGGAAACAAGACGGGAAAGATAATAAATGCACTTAGTTAAGTCACATCTGCAGGCTGGAAATGAAAGCCTTCCTCCTTCCCTGACTCCCTCCGCCAAGGGGACCCTGTCACACTTCCCTGCACACCCTCCCCAGAGCCTGGTGCGTGAGGGCACATTAATTTGCACGGTTGTTTTCTTTTTTTCTCATTGCCCTTGGTCCCCATTCCTACTCACCTCACCCCACAGGAAGCCTTTCAAATGGGTTTAATGGAAATTCTTCTATTTAGATATGTTCTGGCAAGTTATGTATTGTTTTGTGCGCACGGTTTCCTTATTTACAGACGCGGGGTGAGAGTACAGACCTCACTCTGCTCTTTCCTCGCTCCCACGCAGCGCCGCATTTAAAAGGTCTCCCACCGCTGTGTCCTCTAGCCTGTTCCTTCTCACCGCCCGAAAACACCCACCATGTGCACAACATGGCTGACTTCATCCCCCCACCTTCTTACATAAATAAATGCTAACATCCTAAACACACTCTTGTGCAGGCAGGAAGCATAAGCCACCAGAACAGACAGTTCTATTGTGACTTGAGAAGGAATGAGAGAGAGGGGCAGCTGTGGGGTATCATTCTATTCCAAAAGAGAAGGAAGCAGGGTCCACCCGAGGCCGTGGCCACAGGCTTGGGGACCAGGGAGGGGACAGCAGTGGGTAAAGGTAGCCCCTGCTCACAGTTACTGAGCACTGTCTGGGTGCATGCATTTTCTGTTCTAATCACATTGCCCTATCAAGTAGGTGCTGTTATTCCCATTTTACAGATAGACTGGGGCTTCTTGGAAAGCGATGTCCCTTGTATGAAGCTCACCTCACTAGAGAGCGAGCGAGCTGGGACTAGACCGGGACAGGAGGGCAGTCTGTGTTCCAACTACGGTTTCAGGCCTCCTCCCTTCGTGGGGAGTTTCACCAAGAGTTGGGGCCTTCTCTTTTCTTTCTATTTTAGCTTCCCCTCTTAGATCTCTCTTACAAACTCTACTTCAAAGCCCACTTTGTTGGGGGGGGGTTAGAGGTGCTATTTAAATAAAATTGGGGTAAGCTGTGGCCATCAAGTGTCTCCTACACCCCCACCCCACCTTTGGAGTGAAGGGCTCCTTCCCCAAGCTGCCGAGTGTGACCGCAGGTAGTTGGTCCACCCTGAAGAGAGCTGCCTCCCAAGGCCACCCCTCCTCCTGGGGCAGCCCACACCCACTGACTGATGGACACAGGTGCACAAAGGCCCAGTTCCCTCGCCCCAACTCAGAACGACTCTGAGAAGCCATCCCATGTCCAGACCTCTCTGTGGGGCTGACTGAGGCCCTTATTGGGACCCCCTCCCTCTACCCTGCCCTGTCTCCTTCCCTCCCTTTCATAAGGAGGTACAAAGCCTGCCTTCCCCTAATCATCTTCTCACTCTTTACCACCCTACATTCTCAGTGGGGGGTCACCCGGGACCCTTTCCTCCTCGACACCCCTGTGTTTCAGGGTTCACCCCCATCCCTGCAGGAGGTTGGCTCACCCCCATGAACATGGGTGGGTCTTTGTTCCCAAGCACAGGGAGCACTCGGACCAGAAAGAAGATCTCAAATGACACATCTACGGCTCCTCAGTGTACCTCACGTCAGCCTCCGCTCAGAGGGCCACACCCTCCTCACCAGGCCGCAGAAGTATTTCCCGGTCTCCTCCGGCTCCGGCTCCGGTTTGGCGGCACAGCAGGGGTGGCCCTGTAACTTGAAACAACGGGCGGTAATGGCCTTGGGCCACGACAATATTTTTTGTCTTGGAAAGAATACTTAAAAATTATGCTGGTTCCGTCACGTGCCAGGAGCACCCAAACTGCGTTTTAATCACTTTACAGAGCAAGCCCCGGTCCTTGGCTCCGAGACTCCGATGTGTCTGCTTTTAATCAAAGCATGTGCTGTCTTCCAGTTCCCTGACATCGGACTGACGCAGAAGACACCGGAATCCATCACCGGCGCTATGTTAAAGGAGGCCCACAATCCACACTTCTGCCGGCAAATCGAAGGGAAGCTACCGCCCATCTACAAAGTTCGGGAGAAGGTGAGTTGAGTCCAGTCGCTGGCCACGGCCACACGCTCCCACGGCTCTCCGAGGGGGACGGCGGCCCTGACATTTTGGGCCAGATCATTCTTCCTTGGGAGGAGCTGCTCACTTACCATTCTCGGACCCCTAAACATGGCTCGCATCCCCCACCTGATACCCTAGTCCATGGGACACCCCAGATACTCTCTGCCAGGAGCTACCTCCCGGTCCAGGCAATCAAGTTAGGCTTGTCCATGGACAAGAAGCACACCGTTGGTTACAACTCACAGTTCTTCGTTAGCACGCAGGTTCTACCCCCTCTCCCCTGAGTTCCCGAGCCGACTCAGGGAGGGGCTAGACGTGGCCCGTAGGAGAGACAGGCATGGGTTTCATGCTGCGCTGACTCACCTGCACCAGGGCCTGGACAGCCTCGGAATTCCTTTCCACCCCTCAGTGCCATGAGCCTTGTAGACTTTCCTTTGCCTCCAAAGAAGGGACTCAAAAGAAAACCGAGACGACTAGTAGCAATAAAGGTTGAGTTCAAAGCCTTGAGCGGACGTGCACACCTATGACCTCCCACTCCTGTGCTGGGTGCTCCACCTCCGCTGATGGTTTTTATTCTCACTCAGCGGTCACTTCGTCCTCCCGCCACGCCACCGGAGGCCAGTGCTGAGAGCAGGCAGGAGGGTTCTGACGTGTGCCTTTCATCCCGCCCTTTGTTCCCTCCCAGCAAGCGGTCCATAACAACTTCCCCTTCTCTGTACATGACAATCGGCACAGCTTCCAGAATTCGGGATACTACCTTGACTCCGTGAGTATTTCTGTCCAACTTGCTAATCAAATGGGGAGCGACATGGGGGTCCTTGACTTTCTGCGATGTCCTGAGGACAGAGAACTGGCCTTGGAATCAGAACAAGGTCAAAATGAAAGCTTCATAACAGGCTAACAGAAACAAACAAAGCAAACAAAAAACAAAAAGCATGAAGCTCTCTCTAAGTTCAAAGTTGCACACAACTCTCCAACTCGGCACCAGCTTTCTGATTTCTTTTTTGTACTCCACATGCTTCTTAAAGTCCTGCCTATTTATAAATGGCCTCATTAGAGAACTTTCTAGTAAAGAGTCACATAGGGATTGCCTGTGGGGGTATCTGCTTGGCAGAGCCAGAACCCACCAAGAGGGGTCAAAGGATGGGGAGCTAACCTACTATTAAGAAGGACTTCCTAATCACTGGAGTTGTCTTTTCTATAGAGGTAGTGAGTTCCCCATCATTGAGGAAAATCAAGTCTGACCGCACTTGTTAGTGGTGGTTTCAGGCAGCACCGTGCAATGGGAAGACATTACAAGCCATATATGTCATTTAAAATCTTCTAGTAAGCCCCATGAAGTACAAAAGAAACAGATGAAAATAATTTTTATATATTTTATTTAATCCAGTGATTCTCCAAATCATCACTTTAAAAGGTAGTCAATTAAAATTTACTAATGAGATATTTTACATCTCCTTAAGTCTTTAAATCCGGTTTGTATTTTACACTTATGGTACCTCTGAATATGGAATGTTGACATTTCAAGTAATAGCACATGTGGTTAGGAGCTATTGAACTGGGCAGAGTTAACACTTCCTAGGGAGAGGGTTGTATCAGGTGACCTCTGAGGATACTTACAGAATCTGAAAGTCCGCAATGATGATCATGATCATGTTAATAATACCCACCATTTATTAAGCAGATGTCATATGTTATTACCACGTGACCTCATTTATTCCTCAAACCTAAGTTATCGGTTCATTACTCTTATCATCTCCAATTTAGAGGGGAGGAAACTGAGAACCAGCAAAGTTAAACAATTGTCCCAAAGCTACCCTGTTCCTCTCGGCTACGAGAGCTAAGCCACACTGAAATGGTTTCACTGAAAAGATCTGCTTGGCCTCTGCAGAGTGTTAAGTACAGAACCAGAATATCCACTCTGCCTGCTTCTCTAAATGGAGATTTAAAATGATTTTTTGAACTACCAAAGTAGGGCTCTGGCTGGATTTCTCAGTGGATAAGAGCGTCAGCCCACCATGCAAATGTCCTGGGTTCGATCCCCAGTCAGACCACACGTGAGAAATGACCATCTGCTTCTCTTCCCCTCCCTCTCCCCATTGTCTCTCTCCTTCGCTCCCATAGCCAGTGGCTTGGTTGATCTGATCGCTGGCCCCAGACAGGGTTGCCGGATGGATCCTGTTGGGGCTCATGCAGTAACCTGTCTATCTCTTCTCCTCTCACTTAAAAAAACAAAACAAAACAATAAACTACCAAAGTAATGTATGTCCTTTAAATTTTTTTATATAATACAGAATTATATAACATTAAAAATGAAATTTGCACCCTCATTTTTCCTCCTCACAATCTCATCTTGATGACTCACTGATAGTGTTCTTGCGAGTAAAGTTGGAAAACTTTTTGCAATTCATGTGCAAACATACACAGATAGGTGTATGTCTTTTAATGATATAAACAGGATCGAGCCATGTATATTTTCTGAGAGGTGTGTTGGTCTCTTAGAAAACATTGGGAACTTTCCAGATTTGTCTACCTTCTGGAATAGTTTATATAATGTGTAGATTTTTCCACTTACTGACAGTTAGATAGAGTTTCCCATAAAATTATTGGGCATTGATATCTTTCAAGGTAAGTTTTTTTAAACTATCTCTTCACTTTCTCCCTTGATTATTAATCTATTCAATCTTTCTCAAATAGAGATTTTTCTACGGGTTTACCTAAAATTACCTATTTCGTTTCAAATTTATTGGTATGATATTTTTAAAAATATTCTCACTTTGCTGTTCTTTTTCATCTTTTTTAGTTGAATGTTTAGTTCAAGGGTCCCCAAACTTTTTACACAGGGGGCCAGTTCACTGTCCCTCAGACCGTTGGGGGGCCGGACTATAAAAGAAAACTATGAACAAATCCCTATGCACACTGCACATATCTTATTTTAAAGTAGAAAAACAAAACGGGAACAAATACAATATTTAAAACAAAGAACAAGTAAATTTAAGTCAACACACTGACCAGTATTTCGATGGGAACTATGGGAGCGGATGCATCCTGTGC
This sequence comes from Rhynchonycteris naso, assembly GCA_037038555.1. NCBI lineage: Eukaryota > Metazoa > Chordata > Mammalia > Chiroptera > Emballonuridae > Rhynchonycteris > Rhynchonycteris naso. Next base: position 257,428,627 of record CM072999.1, on the reverse strand, counting down.
TCCTCTCACTGACCACCAATGAAAGAGGGGCCCCTTCCAGAAGTGCAGCGGGGGCTGGATAAATGGCCTCAGGGGGCCGTAGTTTGGGGACTCCTGGTTTAGTTCATACACTTGCAACTGTTTTTGTTAATACATTTTTAAAACCATAAATAGGCCTCAGATTATTGCTTTGGTATCCCAACAGTTTTTCTTTCTAGGGGTCTCATTATTATTTGCTTTGAAATAGTCTATTATTTAACTTTTTTAAATTTCTATTTTTACTACATGTTTTGAATTTTCTACATGGTTAGAATTTTTTAAAAATCATCCTTTTTTTTGTTAACCTCCAGTTCTATGGGTTATGGTAAAATTTACAGAATATAATCTGTGATTTCTATTTTTAACTATAAAGATTATTTTTGTTATCTTGTATATGAATCATTTTAACAAGTGTTTCATTGGTGTTAAGAAAGACTGTATCTTCCCCATCCAAACAGTCCCTTTATTAAACCCTCCTTAAATTGACCTATTTGAGTGTGCTTTATGCCACTCTGAATGACGCTGAGCCTTGGGAAAAACAACCTCACTTTCCTAATGTGAAAAACGTAATCTAGTATCTGTTTTGTTCTAGTCTTTTGTCGAAGCATCGTGCTTTCTTGTTAGTTTTCACCTGCTTATGACCCAGTCAAAAGCACCATGTTGAATCCGTGGTCATTCTCAGGACCACGTGCAAGGTGCCGGGAATTAACGAGGAGACCTGTGGAAAGGAGGTCCAAAGGAGCTGCTTCCCTCTCGGGGACCCTCCAGGATGGGGAGAACCCAGCCTCTTCGGACTTCTCACCACCTGTCCCACTGAATGCTGGAGGTGCACCCGGGGGTAGGAGGGATACTTTGAGGAGCTACCCGGGTGCAGAGAACCTGCTGTGGGTCCCTGGGGGTCCAGGCTAATTAATAAGCTATTTCTAACTGCGGACTCTCTGATTCTGCCGCCCATGCCTCCAGAAGTCCAGTCCCCTGGTGGCAGTGAAAGACTTCGAGAACAGTAAGAAGACACCAGCTTGTTCTGGGTGTTGATTTATAGTCTTTAGCCGGTTGGTAAGGGATGCCTCTCACAATGGTTGTCATGTTGTGCATTTAAACATAGACTGTCACGTAACCGGTTTCACCAGAGACCTCAGAACTGGGTGACCTTGAATATTTTTCTCCTAATCTTCTTGTTTCTTCCCCAGGGCCTGGGACGTAAGAAGATCCCCCCAGAAAAAAGGCAACACGCTTCAAGGAATTTCAATCTTTGGGCGTGTGACTATGTCCCGTCTTGTCTTGATGGCTTTTCAAATAACCAAATATCGTACGTCTGTCAGGAAGCTGTGGTGGTCCCAATTTTCAGACGCTTTCCAAGACATTATCGTGAGGTATGGAGCGCTTTCAAGTTCATTTCTGAGCGAAGCTATGCAGAGTTTTTGAAAAAGACTCCGAAAGTAAGGTTCGCGATTGACAAAAAGGCTGATTCTTCACTGGAGCCCTAATCCTTCCAGAAGATTCTTGACGAGTTTTGTAATACTGGTCTTTCATTGGATGGACCCTCAGATCCAGCAGGGCCATTTAACAAAAACGTTTGTTTAGAATTAGAGATTGTGGACGCCTTGATGCTGAGGGGACGTTTTCTTGAAGCAACAACAGAGAGACCGAGGTCCTTCCTTACGTGGAGAAACCAGACAGGAGATACGTAATGTCACCACACCCCACCTTTAAGATAGTTTTCTATGATTTTTTTAATTAGGTTGAAACACATTCAAGTCCTTATAAAATAAAAATATGTGAAGAGAAACACATTTTAAATGAATGCTGTACATGAAGTTAAACACTTTTTTTAAATTGCCACATTAAGTTGTGTGTGGGGGGGGATTTTAGAAATTGCGTAAGTAATATGTGGTTATATTTTCACTTTGCAATTTCCAACCACGCAGAAAGAGCAGGTGTTTCCCCTTCGTTCTACCACTTGTCTGATCTTGGTCCCAGCCCTGTCAGTAAGTTAACCATTTGTTTCTGTTTTGTGCGTTTACCATCACAGAGATGTGCATGACCACACAAGATTGGAATAGAAACTGTGTTACACAGCACACAGCAGTCTATAACTTTCCTCTGATATTTAATAGGTGTGTCTTGTAAGAACTCCAAGCACACAGCAGTCTATTACTTTTCTCTGATATTTAATAGGTATGTCTTGGAGTTCTTATGGTGTGAGTGTGAACAGACTGATTTGCTTTTTAAACTGCTACATTTATTCCCTAAGACATAGTGCCATAATTTTAAAAAAAAAAATTTTTTTTTAATTTATTGACTTTTAAAGAGGGAGAGGAAAGGAGAAAGAGAAACATTGATTTGTTGTTCCACTTTTTTATGTAGTATTCATCATTTGATTCTTGTATGTGCTCTGACCAGGAATCAAACCTGCAACCTTGGCATATTGGGATAATGCTCTGACTAGCTGAGCTACCTGGCCAGGGCTATGTGTCATAATTTTTAACATTATCTTCTTGTTCATGAGAGTTTGAATTGTTTATAATGTTTGGCTGTCAGAGCCAGTGCTACATGTACCGTTTTGATCAAACTCTTTGAAAGCACATTTACGTGGGCCTCTGGAGCACTCTCTGGAAAGTGGCCTTTTTAATGCTGGTTGGGGGCTTTCGGCAGAGGTAACGTTTTAATAAATGCTCCCAGACGTCCCTACGAAAATACTGGACCAGTTAAACTCCTACCCACGTGATCTGTGCATTTCTGTTTCTCTCACCTCAAATCATCTTTTAGATATTTAAAGATAGATATTTCAGGACAAAAAAATGGTATCTAGTATTTTATTGTGCATTTCTCTGATTATTAGTCCAGTTGAGCCTCTTTTCCCGCTTGGTGACCATTTATATTTCCCTTTCGTCAACTGTCACCATCATCCTACGTCCAGAGCTTCCTGTTCATATTTGGATATGCTTCTGATAGATGAATTTTAGGATAAGTTTACCAAGTAAATTCATTGGCCATTTCATGGGAATTTCCCCAAGTTTAGATATTGACTTATAGGAGACTGGACATCTTTATGTCATGGTAGAGTTTCCTATTTATTTAAATCTTACTTATGGTCTTAAGTAAAGTGTTACAATTTTATTTTGCATAAGTCTGACATGTTTCTTTTCTATGTTTGTTCCTGTACATTTTGAACTTTTGTGGTTTCTTTTTTGAATGCTATCTTTTCAAGTGACACTTTTAGGTTGGTTTTGCCTGATGCTCAAAACAAAACAAAAAAAAGCCATTGATTTCCGTGTGTAAGTCATGTGTTTTTCACCTGGTTACACTTTTCATAGACAAACAAACAAATAACATATCAAAAATAAAGCTTGAATAATTTTTTCCGTCGATTCCCTTGGATTCTTTCGTGTAGATGGTCGTCATTTGCGAAAGTGAGAATTTCCACCATTTCTCGCAAGTCCGCAGCCTCGCACTCGGGCTTCCGTGGCATTGGCTTTGCCCGTGTAAGTTCCCTGAAAGGCATGTCTCTGCCCTCTTGACGCGCGGGAATGCTGTTCTCCAGGTAGATTTCCTTCTCTTCTCTCAGAGCGTCCTCACAAACCCTCACTAGTTAAACCTCTGCCTCTCTCCCTCTTTTTCTACCCAAACACCAACCAACTTCAACACGAGTGGCCCCAGGTTCAATGTACTGAAGATGAAATTTTAAAAATCACCGAAAAAGGTAGACAGAACCCAATCTGCAATCATGTGAAGGAGAGAGGCGTGTGGCTGGGGAAACACATCCTATCCCCGACTCTTTGGGATGAAAGAGTGGCGTGGGGGGGGGGTATAGTTACCATGCACAGAAACACAGATTAGATACCTTGCCCTTAAAACTGGTCTTTTTTTCACTTAATTGCTTTCTACATGGAAATAAACTGATCAATGACTTCACAGTATTCAATTCAGAGAACCAAGAAGAAAGGATACAGCCTGTTGATGGAGGGGTTGGTCTTGGGGGCCCTAGGGTTACTGCCCGAAATACAATAACCCGGTTCACAAAATGAAAGTCTTTAATAACTTGGCATGATGTCAATGACTTGCTGTTGTTGGTTCTTTGTTTTAGTGTGTTGTTTTGAACAGAGGAATAAACAGCCAGTTAAAGAAACCCCAACTTACCAATCAATTACATGCAGGTGTTTATAGATTTCTTCTGTTTTAATGAATTAGACTTGGAGTTGTGCCATCCTAGAAATGAGTTAGACACAGAAAGAATGGCTGATGGCTTAGTAATAACGTTTCTGAGTACCGCTGCCTACTATCCATTCTAGGACAATGGTAGGAAGCTTCAGTTACTGACGGTGTCTGTAATAGGCATGTACATAAATACTGAGTTTCTATACACCCTCAAATCAGATCTCAAGGCTCTTAGACATGACACTTGAAGATTGGTGATGTTTTTTATACATAACCAACCCTTAAATGCTGCCTATTTTTAGGCGGCGAAGCACACTCTCAATCGGTCTGTTCCGACATTAATGACTAATTTTGAAGATGGCCCTCTCTTTGTTTTGCACACGTAGTAGCTATCTTTGTACACGGCCGTCTCTGTTCTGGTGGCCACTGACTCAGATGTCGTGACTGTGCTTTTCCTTCCATGACTGATGCCATTCTAGGAATGACATCCGCTGTGCAGGTGAATGTCAACTGCAACGCCGATCAAAGTTCAGGACACATCTCTTCTGCTCCACGGGTCAGGGAGTAAAGACACTACCCCCAATTCAACATTTTTTTAAAAACCTACAGACCATATTGAGGACCCCTTGGGGTAGGGGGGAGGGGGGAGGAAGGGCTTGAAATGACAAGCTAAGTATAGTTTTCCCATATGCTCTGTTGAGCTCAGGGAAGAACCCATGCTGTTGTGGCTATACCCTAAGAACCATAAAACAAGCAGGAAGAATCAGTTTCCTCCTCCAGGCTCTTTGCTGCCACCCACAATCTTTGGTCTTAGTGTGGCGTGGAAGACCACCCTCTCCCCTTCAGCTTGGCTCTGGGCTTGGCTCCAGGAGGAAGGCAGCTGACACTTCCAAACACTTAGGGCTGTTGCCACGTGCGTCCTGGTGCTGCACGGAGGGCTCAGGGAGCAAGGCGTCAGTGTGAAATGCTGGGTGCTGCCTGACGAGGGCCTATCAAAGCAAGGGATGACATTGCGGGCAACACAGAATATGCAAGTAAACACGTTACGGGTATACCAAAATAAGCCCCCCAAATACTAAACAGCAAATCAACTCCCTGTCAGAGCCTGACTCAATGAGTAAGTAGAATGAATAAAGTTGTAACTCACGTGCTTGTCTACGGCTCTATGAAGTTGTTGCATTTGATAGGAGTGGCATGTGACGTCTGCAGAGAGTAACTAACCCCTATCCCCTCAAATGCCTTATTCTCCCTCCCGATCGAGATCAGATTTGCAAGTTCCCAGACTGGGAAAGACGGGTGCATGAGTCCATTCCCTTCCCTTCTTTTCCTCCGCCGCCCAAGTAGGAGCGAGCCTCATCGTGTTCAGACCCAAGGGCCCTTGTTCCTGCTTCTCTGGGCACTCATGTATACAGCACGAGTGGAGCGGTCCTTCTGGGATGACGTTGACAATCCAGTATGGAGTCTCTGTCAGCCATGACACTATGTCAGGTGCTACGTCAAGACTGAGGTGATAGGGTGTAATGGGAACCCTCAGAAGGGGTTCAGGATGCCCCAAACCACAAGTGTGGACACCCGGATAAGGACTCCATGTGGACACTGATACAGCTGGGACCCCCGCCCCTGGCGGATTATAAGAACTCAGAGCTCCGACCCCCAGCGCTGGAGCGTGGCTGCAGCACGGGTCATGCTGAGAGCCCTGCTGGACTGCCATGCCACCAAGTGCATGCAGGCCCTCACTGCAGCCACCTGGCTGGAGACCCACGCCTGCTCTCCACCTGCAGACGCCGCTGGTGACCCCGGTGACCGGAACTTCACACTGGACACTCGTTCTGCTCTCTGCTACTGCGTAAGCATCCACTTTCTGCGTGTAACCTGCGTGTGACTCTACTGGTGTATAGAGCTGGTCTCCCCCGATATGCCTGGCATTGTGGAAAGACACAAACATGTGTGACTCTTTTTAGGGACACTCCCTTGCTCGCAGCAACTGGTCTCTGGTTGCGTCGTGGATGGTGGACTCCCCCAGTTACCAGCAGAAAGAACAAAGCTGCTCATAGCAGAATACGGCTTTCTCTGCCCAGGAGCCCGTTGCCATTCCTTCGGCCTAAAAGAGAAACAATGAAACAGCCTAACAGATTCTCCTCCTGTTCATTGCTTTCAATGAACATTCTACTACTACTGTCAGCCGTCAGCGGCGTATCCAATCCCCCGCCAACGAATGCCACTGCGGTTCCAAAAAAGGATTGGGAAGTTCAACAGAACCCCACAGAAGACATCTTATTGGTCCTCCAGAGAATGGCTTGTGTGGGAAGCAGCACCTCACTCCTGTCATATTCTAGAACTTTAAAGGAAGAACCAGACTCTGCTGGTTCTCAGCCATCTAAGAGTTCGTGTCTTCAGTCAGTCAGGATAGTTTTGGTGGAAGGTATGTCTGCCTGCTGAATTTTGGCTCCTTCCTAATACGGCCCCGTCCCCAAGCCCTGCTCCATGCTTCCTCTCCCAAACTGTTCCACGCCCTTTGGGCTTGGGCACACATTCTCATGGGTTCCAACGGGAATAAATATTAGGCATGCCCAGATGTCTCGTGTGCTTATTCATGATTTATTTAAGCCTCTGCTCTGGAGATTGGGGGACAAGAGGGAGCAGCCAGACTCATTCTTCCTCTCAGTGCATGAAGTCTAGGCTGTCCGATGACAAGATGTCAAGCCAAGAATGCTGATGAACTGTGGATCAAGTGACAGTACTTCAAAAGGTCATAATTATAATTTTATTAAGCTGTGATCAGGGAGATAAATGTCATAGGAGTGTGTTTAATATTGGATACAGCTTATATTGCAGAACAATTATGAATGTGTGCTTCTCGTGTACATGAAAATGTGCATACGAGTTAAGGGCACAAGCTGAGTCTAATTTTTTATCCGCTGGATGAGGGGTTGATTTTCATTCTTTCTCGACTAGAGGGAAATTAGAAAAAAAAAAACCAAACAAACCAAACAAAAACCCAACTATTTGCTAAAGTATTCAATACATTTTGGTTACTTGTGGATAGAAGCAGTTATTTTGGGTTCATTTATTTACTTAGTGAAAGGGTAATGATAGGTAAGATCGAGAAGAGACAGTGTCCCGGTGAGGGGCTCAATTCAGCAGATGGAGCCTGCTGGCTCCCGCACCCTATGATTGGGAACAGGAAGTGGCAGTGTGCGCCCTGGGTGTACAGGGAGGTGGCATTCAGCTCCCCACCCCCCATGCACAGGGCGTGGGTCACACCGCGTGGAGCTGGTAACAGAACCGCAGCCCCGTTTATAGATGAGTCATGTGTGTGAACTTATTTGGAACTTTCACAAAGGTACCACACAAACTCATTTGGTTACCTGTGCCTTCACACCCCAGCACACAACACCTGCCCGGCACACAGAGTCCTGTCGAAAGGGATTGTCAGAAGAGCGTTCCATAATAATGTCTTTGCTGTGAGCAGTCGAACACAGCAGCCTTAGCTCACTGGGTGAGGGCACAGCTTCATACCCTGCTATTTACTCATGATCTTTATGTCCTGGGAAGAGTTACCTTGCATCTTGGTTCTCACCTCCTGATATCAGGGCTAATTATAGAATCCACATCCTAGGATTAAGGACTTTTCAAAGTGGTGGATGCAAGTACTTTTCAAAGTGCTGGAGGCAGATAAGAGTTCTGCATGATTTCTAGTAACCTGGAAGACACCAAGACCTGTCAGCGTGAGACCTGCAGGGTGGCCCTCTCGGTCCCTTCTCCTGGGTAAATGAGGCCGAGGGGCGATGCCTCTTCCTCGTTGAGATTCTTTGCCGTTCAATCCTCACAAAATCGGATTGCTAGTTACGATTCCCTCACACCAACAGTGAATCGCGTCCGCTGGTAGAGAGCCAAGGGACCTTGGTTGACCGGTTCGTCTGCTGTGGCCGTGACCCCTCGTCCTGCCTCGCTATGGGAAGACCAGGCCATTTCACCCTGGCCCCCAGCTGACAGTACTATTTCTCCCTCATCCTCGGAGCTCCCTACAGCCTTGAGCCCCCTGGGGTGGTCAGTGTCTGCTTCATCTTCTTGCCAAGATGCAAGCACCTGGGGGCGAGGGTGCCATCCTCCCCTGCCTCCCTCACCTTGTCACGGCGTTCGTTCTCTGTCGGACCCCCACCAACGATTTATTGCATCGACGGGACGGGAGTGTTTCCGAACAGTTGACCACTAAAAGCCGGTGTGTGACGTGGGCCTGAGCAGCTCTCAGACAGCCTACTGTTGGACAAAACAAATGGCTCCTTTCTGGAAGCAGGACGACCATTCAGTGCCACAAAGCTGGGGCAGACGAGGGAAGACAGGTCCACAAAGATGACAGCATTCTGCTGAGGTCACGTGTGGGGCAAAGAACGCTCCAATTTTTTCTCCTCTGAAGATAAGATTTCCCTTTTAGCTATTTACTTAACAGCTGTGATCTCAGGTAGTGGAGACAATTTCTGCTGGGAAGAGATACGTTTCGGGAGGACAAGTGCCCAAAGCAGAAACCACTCACCACTGTCTCCCCGAATGCACCCCCACCCCACCCCAGGAACCCTACTCCAGCAAGACAAACGACCTCTGCGGGCTTGCAGAGAAACGTCATCACAACACTACCTCTCGGGAATGTTGCCAGACCACCTCCTCTGCTAGGTGTTAGAGAGAAGGCGAGCCAGCAAGCTGGGAGGTTGACCCCCAGGGGCTCTGCGGAAGGAATCGCACCATCTCTACTTTAAGTCCCCAGGCACTCAAGTGCTGCCCACATCGGTTTTTCAAAGGTGGCATAAGTCACAGGCACCCTTAGTCCTTTCCTTCAACAACCCTACCAAGATCATCAGTTCATCGTCGTAATCTTTGGATAAAAAAAAAAAAAAGAAAAAAACCCATGTCGGCTAGTTTTTTTTTTTTTAAGCCAAAGAAACTAATGTTGTTGAACACCCAAGAAGCAGACGTGAACCCAAGTGGCAGCGAGTGAGCGCTGGGGCCCCATAAAGCACGTTCCCCCCCAATTACTAAAGGGCAGACCTTTGTTTCGGGGGCGTCTGTGTCTGCTCTCACGACGCGGTCACACAACCTAGAACTGTGTCCATTTATGGGCAAGTCAAAGACCAATAAATAAAAAGTTTAATTTCCTGATTCCCTGAAGTCGATGGGGCTTAGAAAATACCAATCCTTCCAACAATGGTCTTTCAAAAAAAAAAAAAAAAAAAAAATCCCATGAGCAGCGCCTCGCATCAAATTTCATTGCTCATAAAAAAAGAATCAGATAACATGGAGTGAAGGGTTTTGAAAAAAGCAAAATACAAAGTGCGCTGTGTTTACAACTAAAAAACTGCTTAAAGGAGGGACTGAAGTGTCCCGTCTTATCCAGACCTTTGGTGGAGGGATAAGGGGCGAGGGAGGGCGTTGCCCTGTTTTATAAAGCTTCTGCTGCTATACTGGTTTTGCAACAACAGAAAGTAAAGATCGATTGGCCAAACAATTAGTTAATTGTTTAACAGATGCTTTTCCTCAGAACAAAGAACATCACGTGCAGCTTCCAAGCAAATCAGCTAAAACCCAAGAAATTCAATTAAGTTTCACAGGACTGACTGTCTTAGCTTTCCTTGAAAGGACTGTTGACGCTTACTGATGCCCAAAGCTACTACTACCCTCCATAAAAAAGAGCCCCCTCATGGAGTCTTCCTTCTTAGGGAATGCTTTCAGGTAATTCACAATGAGGACATTTCCTCCCGGTAAATAGGACACAGATAGAGGACGTGAGGAGCCCTGCGTACAATTTCCGTCACCAGAGAGAGAGAGACGGTGACTTGGGAGACGCTGGCGGGGTTCCTCCGGAGGACTGTCGACGGGGCGGCTCTGCATGGAGGTGGACCGGACCAGCCCCGCCCCATGCCAGCATGAGCTTTGGGTCCAGGGACCCTATCAGACAGAGGGACTCCGTTGCGGGGCTGTTGCTGTGTCTGTTGCTTGACACGGACTAGCTGGGGACAGCACATTAGCTGGGCTGGTTCTCGCCCCCCTCCTCTGTTCTTTCTCATCACCCTCCACTGGCTTCCCTTTTTCTAACCATTTCTCAGCTGGTGGTCCTCGCAGTTCCACTCCTGAGCCTCTCCCTTGCCCTCCCCTCCTCTTGCTTGCTTGCATGCATTTCATTGGCCAGTCACTTAGGTAGACAACCAATCATGCAGCAGAATTCGCCGCAGGCTCCAGGCCCCCTTAATAAGGTGACCAGATTTTAAAATTGGTAAAGCGGGACATCATTGACGGAGGGGTTCTTGATTAAAAATCTAGTCTATATGGAGCAAAAAATATATATTTTTCATAAAATGCAAAAATAGTATTGTAATAAATTTTTGTAAATCGGGACTTTTTTAAAACGCCGCGGGACACAGGACAAATTGTTAAAAATCGGGACTGTCCCGCCAAAAGCCGGACGTCTGGTCACCTTACGCCTAATAGGTAGACACAGGAGATTCAAGACAAAGGACAGTCCCATCCCTCTGGGAGAGGGAATTCTGGTGAGAAGGAGACACGCAGACAAACAGAAATGACTTAAAAAGAGAAACGCTTGGAGGAAGGGTCACGGTGGGACTTGTTCCCTGGAAACTCAGCAAGTCCAAATGTGAGCTCAAGACCCACCGGCTCTTTCTCCCGCTCGTAGTCCACGTGTTGGTTTAAGACATCAGCATCTATCAAATCACCAAAGCCCAAAGCCTGGGAATCCGCCTCTATGCCTCCCCCTTCCCTCTCACCCACCCCTGCCTCCTGCCATCCTGCCTTACAGTGTCTCTGATCACTTCCTGCTCCCCAGCCCCACTGTTACCACCCCAGTCCTCCCTGGCTGTCAGCTTCCTGCTGTCATCCTTTGTCATCTCCTCGTGCCCCCATGTGTCCCTATGCTCAGAGTGATTCTCCTAAAACACAGCCAACCGCACAGTGCCCTTGCTTGACAACCATGGAAGGCTCCCCATCAGTGGGTCAGCTTCAGCCTCCCTGCCACGGCCCTTCTCCCCACTAAGCCAACCTCCAGGTGCAGCCTCAAACCAACCCAGTCGCTTTGTCACCGTCCAGGGCATTCAGCTCCTGTCATTTTCCAAGCATACAGCACTTGTTGACCCTAAGGAACCTCCCCTCACATTGTGCTCTCTACCCAGAATGCTTTTCCCCACACCCCGTCAGAAGGTGTTCAAGGCCCGAGTCTAATGCCAACTTCTCAGGAGCCTCAAACTCCCCAGCCCTGCCCCTGGCCATCTCCTTCCTGATGACAATGCAGAATGTTCCAGACCGGGAGTGAGATCTCTATCCTGTAGTCCTTGGCCACACTGCAAAGGTCCCTGGTTACACAGCTGTCCCACAATAGCTTGAGGGCAGTGATCACCCTGCCAATGTTTGGTAGTTCTGCATTCTAGGCTATTTCTTTTTTAAGAACCAAAAACACAATTTTAAAATGTAAAAAATCTGAATTAAGACTTGAGATGTGCTCAGATAATTATAGGCAGCAGTAAATTTTAAGATCAAATGAGGTTGCACTCACGGGAAAAGCAGGCTGGCCACACCTCTCCTGCCTGAGAAAATTTTTTCAGGGTATCTGATTGTTGCTTCAATGTCTGTTTCCAGGGTTACTAGTGAAATGGAGTTTTCTTTTCTTTTAATGTTTATTTGTCATTTGTATTTCTCCCAGAAGTCCTTGACGGAATTCTCTTAAAACGCAGGTGGAGGTGGGGGTAGAGAGCGGGGGTCCAGGGGGGAGACTTTTCAGAAAAGGAGGGAGGAGAGAAGTCCCTGTTCCTACCTAGAACCTGACCACCCACCTGTGCTCTACTCCGTCCCTACCCTCCCTTTCTCCTCCCCGGAGCTAAATCCTGGAAGATGTTGCCTCTTCTCTGGGATGATTTGCCCTCATTGGGACCTCTCCCTTTGAGCTCCTGGAGACATTCAAGCAGGAGGTGTGGGGCTTTCAATCCTTAATGCCGGCCCACCATTAGATGGAAAGGACTTTAGGATGAAGCGTGGATGATAATAGCAGTCACATCTCACTTAAAAATAAAACACAATGTAGGTTCATTATTGACGTGCGTGCCATCAGTCTTCAAGATGGTTCCCAATGACCCATGCCTCCCTATGTTCATGACCTAGTCCAGTCCCCTCCCATAATAAATCGGGGCTGGTCCTTTGTGGCTGATAGAATGGTGGGGCTGACCATATCCAACTGCTGAGGTTAGGCCATAAGACTGGACAGCTTCTTTCCAACATTCCCTCTCTCCCCATCCACCATGCCCTGAAGAATCCCACACGGGCCCCTGTGAAGAGCCAGGTGCAGAAGAAACTGAGGCCCCCAGCCTATACCCAGCCTCAACCGCAGGACCTGACTGGGCGCACCTTCAGATGTTCCCAGCCCCCAGCCTTTCCGTCCTCGGCACAAGACCCCGGACAGACCGTCCCCTGGCTGAATGAAGTTGGGTTGTGCTCTACCAGTAAGTTTTGTGGTGATCTGTTATGCAGACCTCGTCGCTGGACTGAGATAAAACAGCAAAATGGCGCGAATAGAACTCTAGCCCAACCTTGCTATCACCAGATGCGAGCACACCTGGATGGCTCTGAGGCTGAGCAGGGGAGATGTCCGATGAGCGCCTGCTGATAGAATTGGCGCTATTCCGGGACAAGGCTCCATGGTCAGGCTATAGAAAGACAACCACTCAGGATGCCATCTCTAGCAGTCTTAAAAATGCCCAGTAGCCGACCGTGCAGATGAACGCCACAAGAGGGCAGGTCAACATACCGAAGTAGGGCTTCACGCACAACCTAGTCCCTTGAGTGGCTTTTTTTTTTTGCATTTCACTGATGATTGATATTGATGGTTGATATTGATCATGGCTCACAGACGGGCTTCCGTAATAAAGAATTGAATCTCCAGTTCAAAAGCCAACCATCCTGCAAAGCCTTCTGTAGAAGTTCCCCTCCAGTTCATGTAACAAGGCCATATTTGTGTGTGTGTGTGTGTGTGTGTGTGTGTGTATGTATAAAACACATTTTTAAAAAAATTAAAACACCTACAATTTCATTAGGAAGAAAGATTGAGCAGCTATTTTTAAATGTCGGTGGGATAAACACTTCCTGACTCTGTCCTGCTGTGCAAAGGCAGATGTGCTATGTACTCAACTTCACTTGTTTCCTAATGGGATTAAATAATGCTTCATTATTTCATAATGAACAGAGTAATATGTAATTTTGAAAAAAAAAAGTAAAAGAAGCCATTACACTTATTTTATTTTCACCTCAAAACCACCGCCTCCCCATGCGTTCTGACATTTAAAATGAACTCATTTGTTGGGTAATTTAAAGTCACCTCAGTATCTCCCAGAAAGATGAGGAATCAGGTTTCTCAGGCACTAGGGTTTTTTTCTGACTATAAATTGTTTTCTCTACATGTTTCTTAGGAACTGGAGGAGGCCTAGCTCGCGGAGAGCTTCTGACTCACACCACAGGCAGCGCTCTGTGCCACTGGGCCGCCCTGGTCTGTCGGTGGTCTCTGCAGACAGCTGACTTGACTTGCAGGCAGGGCACCTGCCTGGTGGTGCTGGAATAGTGAAGGCTCACTTGCAACTTGCCCCGAGCGCTGATCCAGAGCGACTGTGTGGGTGGGGGCATTAGGGCTCCCTGGCTGAGAATGTGAGCGTGTAAGTCCAGTACCTTTGACCACACGGAACCTCAGCTTTCTCATCTGTAAAATGGAGCCCAGTCTCCTCTGTCTCTCAAGAAGATGTGGGGAGGATTGAATGAGAAGTGGGTGTAAATCCCCTGACACTCCGGCGTGCAGTAAGTGCTCAGTTACTACTTCACACCCACCAGCACAGCCATGAACCCCTGAGGCCTAGGCCACCCATGGAGTATCTGCTACAATGCCTGCAGACAGTTGACTATTATTACTTTTTGCTCCATGCTCTGTGTTCTATAACACCTTTAAAAATGATTTTGAGCCTGCCCAGGCTGTGGCACAGTGGATAGAGCACCGGACTAAGACGCAGAGGACCCAGGTTTGAAACCCTGAGGTCACCGGCTTGAGCGCGGGCTCACCAGCTTGATCGAGAGGTCGCTGGCTTGAGCGTGGGATCATAGTCATGACCCCATGGTCGCTGGCTTGATCCCAAAGGTCACTGGCTTGAAGCCCATAGTCACTGGCTTGAGCCCAAGGTCGCTGGCTTGAACAAGGGGTCTCAAAGGGTCACTCACTCTGCTGTAGGACCCCCCCCCATCAAGGCACATATGAGAAAGCAGTCAATGAACAAGTAAGGAGCTGCAACAAATAATTGATGCTTCTCATCTCTTTCGCTTCCTGCCTGTCCCTATCTGTCCTTCTGATTCTCTTTCTGCCTCTGTTAAAGAAATTTTTTTTTTTAAAAAAACAAAGATGCCACTGAAGTGTTGCATTTTCCTTAACTATCTGTGGACAAGGGTGTGGTGGCCTTTCTAGAAGGTCCCTCCAGAACAGACATTCCTGTCCATGCTTCCGCACTGCATCTGAAGATCCAGCTACGACCACTGAAATGCAACTCCGGATGAATGAAGCACTGCTCCCGTCACCCTGGTCAGTGGGAGAAGGGACTGGCGTGCCTGTGTCCTATGAAAGGCGGTGCCTTCTCAAGCAGCTCACCTGCTCACCCTCCCGCGGAGGCTTGCTGCCGAGGAGGTCCGAGCAGATGCCGCATACCTGCCGCAAGCCCACCTTGGAGGCCACAGTAACGAGCTCCCCGTAGCAGGCCGTTAGCCGTGTTTCCGTGTCTGGGATGCCGAGATGGAAACCGTGTGCAAGAACTCTCAGGGTTTGTCTGAAGCTGACACGTGACTCCAAACGGAGCCGTTGGAAACACGGCTTCCTCCCAGCCGAGCGCACAGGCGATGTTACTGGAGAGGAGAATGCTACAACAACACACTTGCTGCACCTTTCTTTTTCTTCCTTTTACCATGCCAAATGTCTCTTAGCATTCATTACGTAGTCTCAAATATACTTTATTAGAAGGCACCAATAATGTGCATGACTTTTTTTTCTTTTTAATTTTTGAGAAAGAGATAGAGAGGAAGAGAAAGAGAAGCATCAACTCATGTTCCACTTAGTTGTGCCCTAGGTTGCTTCTTACATGTTCTCTGATGGGGGCTCGAACCGGTGACCTCGGGGTTGAGCTGTCTCTCTCAGGATTGAGCTGAAGCCCTGAGGATTAAGATGGCAATCCCTGGCCTGACCAGGCGGTGGCGCAATGGATAGAGCGTTGGACTGGGATGCAGAAGATCCAGGTTTGAGACCCCGAGGTCACCAGCTTGAGCGCGGGGCCCATCTGGCTTGAGCAAAAGCTCGCCAGCTTGGACCCAAGGTCGCTGGCTCCAGCAAGGGGTTGCTCGGTCTACTGAAGGCCCGCGGTCAAGGCACATGTGAGAAAGCAATCAATGAACAACTAAGGTGTTGCAACGGCAATGAAAAATTAATGATTGATGCTTCTCACCTCTTTCTGTTCCTGTCTGTCTGTCCCTATCTATCCCTCTTTCTGACTCTCTCTCTCTCTGTCCCTGGGGAAAAAAAAAAAAAGATGGCAATCCCTGGATTGAGCAGGTGACCTCCGTGCTCCGGGGCAACACTCCATCCACCGTACCACCAGCCGGGCAACGTGCATAACTTGTAACCTGTGAATGCAAATATGCTAAATTTGGACAAGCGGTTAACTGTGACTCTGGACTTCATGGTACATGGGCTAGCCAGGCTAGATCTCTAAACTTCTGAGTTGGAGAGTCTTTGAAGAGTGTCTTGGGCCTTTAACATTCCGGGAGTCCCACCTGGCACTTTCCAAATTCCACGGCAGGTGAGGTTCGTGCCTTTGTCTGGGCTCCAGAGTGTCCTGAGCCCGCTTCTGGGAGGCCGGGCTCCTCTGCACTAGGATGCTCTTCTCCCTGGGTAGTCACACGGTTGAGGGGCAGCGTGTACCTGTGGGCGGGTGTGCACGTGCGTGCGTGTGTGTGTCCCTCCAGGACAGGGACTATGTCTTATCCCTGTGATGTTTGTCTTGGTCAGTGCCAGCTGCCGCAACAAAATGCCATTGCCCACTGCTCTGGAGGCTGGGAAGTTCGAGGTCAGGGTGCCCACATGGTCGGGCCCTCTTCCTGGTTTGCAGACGGCTTCTTTCATGAGTCCTCACATGGCAGAGAGGGAAAAGGCTGTGGTCTCACTCTTCTCACAAGGACGTTGACTCCATCGTGGGGATTCGGTCCTCATGACCTCCCCAAAAGTCTTGGGCTAAGGTGACCAGATTTTAAAGTTGGTAAAGCAGGACACCATTGACGGGGTGAGGAGGTGGGGGGAGTTCTTGATTAAAAATTTGGTCTATATGGAGCAAAAATAATTTTTATAGAATGCAAAAATAGTATTGTAATATATTTTTTAAAATCAGGACTTTTTAAAAACGCCACGGGACACGGGACAAATTGTTAAAAAGTGGGACGTCTGGTCACCTTACCCAAGACCCCACCTCCAAATCCCACCAAAGGGGTTAAGATGTCAACATATGAATTTGGGGTACACAAACATCTAGTACCCCCAAACTTAGTCCACAACAGTATCCCAGGAGCCTCACACAGGCCCGGACCGTTTCCTAACATCGGAACATAAATGATGTCCCCGCGGCACTGTACAGAGTGATGGCCCGGAGTATTGGCACCCAAATCCTCGCTGAATAAAAGACAATAAGCTGTGATATATTTCTGCTTCAAAAAAGAGTGTCATAATATTTTTATTAAAATTAAGTTCAGCGTTGTGTTATAGTAATGTAAAATGCAATGCTTAAATGGAAAATGACATTTTAAATTAAAGACATGCTTTCAAAGAACTTAAGTTAATAGATTTTTTTTTTCCTGAATAACTCTAAGCATGACTTAAATATTCTAACAGACCAATGGTTTATTGATCAGAAGAACTTAGGTATTAAATTACTGGCTGAATACTGCCCTAGGAATCCCATTTGTCTTAAGATTATAGGGTGATTAATTTGATAAATAGCAAAGATATATTTTCATCTTGGTAACATCGAAAAGCACAAAGCGGTGCTCGCTGTTCTCCTGGGCACAGAGATGCCCTAAGGGAGTGTGTGTGCCCCACAGTTGAGCATTTAACATTTTTTCCAGGTGTCCATATATGCCCCATATTCAGGTTGGTGAAAACATCTTACTTATGTGTAGTTTCTTTTTTAATCTTCTTCTCTCAAGTTTCTTCCCCTACTGGAGACAGGAAATTCAACAGACCCTCTTGACTCTGGGAAGTAGAAAGGATCCAAGGTAATCCTGTGCTTGGAGGGGGACCCCAGGCAGCTGCCAGGGCCTTGTTGCTCTTTTGTTTGGAATCCTACCCCATACCACCCAGTGCCGGCAGCTCCCTCCTCTTTCCTTCCACTCTCCTCTCTTCCTTCTTCCCAGCCCCACTGCGTGACCGCTGCTGGGCCCCAGCCCGCTGCTCCTGGTGTGGGAAGGAGAGCCCTGGGAGTTCCATTGGTTCTGGGTTAAGCCTGCTGCTGGGCCCAGCCCGCTGCTCCCGGTGTGAGAAGTAGAACCCTGGGAGTTCCATTGGTTCTGGGTTAAGCCTGCTGCTGGGCCCAGCCCGCTGCTCCCGGTGTGGGAAGGAGAGCCCTGGGAGTTCCACTGGTTCTGGGTTAAGCCCATGGAAGGCTCAGCCCATCTGCAGGTTTAGCACGGAGGTGGTGGCCTGACCGTGATGCTCCCTCCACACTGCACTTGGTGCTCTCGTGGGGCCTGGTCCTAGTCCCGGGCACGCTCCCCCCTGCCCCAAGCCTCACGTGCTGGCTCGCCACCCTTCTCACTTCATAGCTTGTGCTACCACGGCCTTCAGGGTCCAGGGAAATCTGTCTCGGTCTCAGTGGTCTGCACGGGACTCTGAGCTCTTGGAGGGAGGAAAAGGTCGTATTCATTGTACCTTCGCCATCAGTCAAGGGGAGCAGGCCCTTGACTGATTAGCTGGCTGAATAAGTGAATGAGTGAATGAATAAATTGTCAGAATCCAAATGAGATCGTGTATATGGAAGTGTTTTTGTAGACAACAGAGCATCACACGAAGTACATGAATATTCAAGACTATTCATTCTGCATTTGTCAGACCATCAACACGTCAGCCCCGGGGACTGGCCCGGGACAGAGCCAGCCGGCAGGTGAGGGGAGCTCATGGCTGCAGGCTGGGCCCCCGGGAAGCAGAGACTCAGGTGGAGTTCTGTGCAAGATGTGCACCAGGGAGGGACCAGACCTGTGGAGGGAGAGGAAGGAAGCAGGACCAGCCAGAGAGGGATGTTGGGCTCTGGTGCTGGTGGCCTGAGGGGCATGCTGAGAGCTGAGGGAGCAAATCCTTCTTGGTACCGGTATTGGTGCTGGGACCCCCGAAAGTCCGGGGGCTGGGCCTCTGGGGTGCTGGCCACGTACTGTGTCTTGCTCTGGGTGGGGGCACTTATGACATATGAGCTTTTTAATATATACATTACATAAGCTATATTTCAATAATGCTGTCTGAATTATTTAAACATTTGTGGTAAATGTGTTATGTTCAACCTCCTAGTTTTTCTTTTAAAAGAGGAAAATGTCATGGCGTTTAACAACACACAATTCAGCGTACCACACCCCCAGATGAAAGCAAACATTTTAAAATTAAAATGAGGAACTGAGCCAGAACATCGGAACCATCTTTGGATCAAACTTGAATTCAGCGTTAATTTGGACGCCTCTGCACTCTCTGCTCAGACCCATGACTAGTCTCCTACCGCAACCAAAGGAAAATGTAACAACATTTTTCTCTTAGAGAGGAGAGGGAGATCTCAACTATGTTCCGTTCCTTCTGCCAGAACCGAGTATCTCCTCAGTGCCAGGCACTGCCTCTGGCTTTGGGCCCCAGGAGGAGCGCGGTCTCGGTGGAGAGTCCTGGCACACGAGAGCTAGACTAGCGGCTGAACGGGTGCATCGGCAGAGACAAGGGTCCGCGTGGGCTTTCTGGAAGAAAAGCTCCCGGCTCCGGATCTGGAGAGATTGTCATCTAAAAGGTCTGGCGCGTCCCCTGGGAACCGCATTTTGCTGGTGTTTGTTTCCCTCCAACCACCAAGGTCACCTCGGCCTCTCTGCGGTCACGGTCCCCACCTGGACACTCCTGCCTCTGTGCCTTGGCACTCCCTTCCTTATCGTTCTGTTGGACAAGGTGGCTTGCTGGTTCTTCGACCCCAGGCCTGCTTGTCGGAGGGACGGGGCTGTCCCCTGACCCCCCTGCACCACAGCCTCCTCACAAAGCAGCCTCTGAGCGGGCTCCCCAGTTCTCAGGGTGCTGCGCTGTTAGATGCATGCCGTGCCAGCTACAGCTCTCTCGTCTCTCTGCTCAGCTGCAGAACTGTGCACACCCGGTGTGTTTGGTCATCTTGCAGGAGGGTTCATTCCCCACCTTGCTCCTCTTAGACTTCCACCAAAGATCAGCTCACAGTAACAAGCTGGGTGGGAGCCTGGGGGACCTCAGGGCCCGATGGCACCCTCTGACTGGCGACAAATGACCCGCCCATATCTTGCTTTCATCCCACTGACCCCTTGTCTCAGCAAGTGTGGAGAACCACCAGGTCCTTGGGTTTGGTTCAGACCCCCACTGGCCTCAGGCCTGCGGGACACGTGATGACCTGCTTTTAGGTTTTTTACTTGGTTGTCGGGCCACTGCCCGCTCCCAACACTCACCCAGCACTGCCCCCAGCTCCAGGGCAAGAGCAAGCCTGCCAATATTTATACGAGCACCCAGCGTCACCCCCATATCCTCTCACCACCGTCTGGGGCATTCTCAGGGTGACACTGGGCAGCAGGGAGGTCTTGGGGGTGAGGAGGAGACTCAGTGGGTAGCATGTGTTTGGCTTTAGCAAACACTGGGACAGGTTGCCTTTCTTGAGTCCTGGAGAAAGGATCCAGGACTAAAACATTTGTCCGGCTTAGAATAAACAAGTCACTGCAGATGGTTCTGGGAGCTGAGGTTAATAATTGATGCGACGAATGGAGGGAGAACACTATCGCCTTGGAAAACCTTCCCGCCTGCCCACACCTGTGCTCATCCGGCTGATGCTCATGGGCATGTCTTCTCGGAGGCGAGGATAAGATGACCTTTGTCCCCATGTCTCCATGCCCTGTCTCCGCAACCAAAGCAAAGAGCCCAGGGGACTGATTATTTGGAAATTCAAACTGCACAGATAGCTGTTCAAAATAACTGACCTCCAATCTATTCTTTAATGTGCTATTAAATCCCTGGGTACATATTTGCAGATACAACATTCCCAGTGAGGCTTTGAAGAGCTGGGAGGAACTGACAATGGCTTCCTCCCATGGTCACTTCCGACCTACCTGTCAGATTAGCCCTAGAGAGCCTCACTCCTCGGTGTGCCAGGGGCTACGGAGAGCTCGGTTGATCAGAGACTGACTCACACAAGATTTTCCTCTCATTTTTAAATCGGCCATTCACAGGGATGATTTCAAGTCAGTTTCACATTAAAGATATCATAGAAAAGGAATGAGCTAACACAGGAAGACAAATCCCTCCCCAGAGCGCTATGCTACATGCAATGGGAGACATGCCATGTCCAAGGTGACCGGCTGGGCAGACATGCAAATAGCCAACGTGCCCGTGAAAAGATGCTCAACATCCCGAATCATCGGGAAAATGCACACAAACACCACAATGTGCTATCAGCCCACTTCCCTCAGGATGACTGCTATAAAAAACAAAACAGAGGAGAACAGGTGTTGGCGAGGATGTGGAGAAACTGGAACTGTGGTGCCCTGTTTATGGGAAGGTACAATGGCGCAGCTGCTGGGGAAAACAGGGTCGCGGTTACTACAAAGATTAAAAATAGAAGTGCCTATGATCCGCTTCCCCACTTGTGGGTATCTAACCTAAAGAATTGAAAACAGAGTCTTGAAGAGGTATTGGTGCACACAAGTTCACAGCAGCGTTATTCACAATAGTCAGAAAGTGGAAGCTCCCCGAGTGTCTGTCAGTGGGTTAACGGAGAAACGCAATGTGGTCTGTCCATACAGTGGAATATTGTTCAGCCTTAAAAAGGAAGGAAATCCACACGCTACCACGTGGCCGAACCTTGAGGACACTATGCCAAGTGGAATTAATACGCAGTCACAAAAGGACAGGTTTTGTACGATTCCACTTCTGTGAGGTCCCCGGAGAAGCCAAATCTACAGAGGCAGAAAGGCAGAGTGCCGGTTGCCAGGGGTTGAGGAGAAGGGTGTGCGGAGTTTTTGTTTAATGGGTACAGAGTTTCAGTTTTGCAAGATGCAATGCTCTGGAGACTGTGCATGTACTCAACAGTACTCAACTGGACACTTAAATGTGGCTAAAGTGGTCAAGGGTGGGCTATGTGTATTTCACTGCAATTTAAAAAAGGATATTCTTGACCGCCTCCTCCCAGCCTTTGTCACTGGCTGTCCAGGTGTGTTCTGCCCCAGTGCAGGTCACCCGAGGTGTGCTGAGTCTCTTTGACTGTGTCTCTCTGATCCATGTCCACCATGGTTTCCGGACGGGGTCGGGATGGACGCTCAGTACAGTCTTACGGAATGTCTGAGAGAGATAGAGGGCAGGAGGAAGGGGAGAAAGGACGACTAGGAAACCCACAAAGGATAGATTGCAGAGGGTCAGTAACCAAATGAGAAAATGTTCAGCTTCACTAGTAACCAAAGAAAAGCCCATTAAAGCAACAAGGAGTTTCCATTTCTCACTATGAAATGAGCAAAGTTCTTATTATTAGAATTTAAATACCTAAGGCTAGCAAGGAATTGTTGAGATGGATAACTTCAGACCAAATTGGTACATTTCCGAAAGGAAATGAGGGAGCATATATGAACAGTCCTGTAAACATTTGTATCTTTTCTTATTCTTATTGATTAGAGAGAGAGAGAGAGGAAAACATTCATTTGTTGTTCCACTTAGCTGTTCATTCACTGGTTACTTCCCCTGTGTGCCCTGACTGGGGATCAAACCTGCACCTTGGTGTTTCAGGACCGCGCTCTAACCAACTGAGATTAACCATCTAGGCCCAAAATTCCTATCTTTAGATCCAATAATCTCCCATCTAAGAACAAACACGTCCTAAAGAATCAGTGGGATATTTAGACAAAGATGCTTATTATGGAGTCACTCATAAAAGCTCGGACACTGGAACTAAATATCCGGGAAACAGAGAAGAATCAGCCACAAGATGAAAGATTCTGTAGCTGCTAAAATTATATTCTAGAAAAATACGTAATGCTCTTTAAGGAAATTTTTGCAACTATAAATGTATACAGGGTATGCATATAGTAAGATCAGTTTTTGTTTTGCTTTGTTTTAAAATTGAAAACACATTACATCAAAATGTCATCGGTGATTATGACTGATTTTCCTGTTTCTTTCTTTATCCTCTACATATTCTAAAGGGAGCATTTGATATTTTTGTAACTTGAGGAAAAAAAACATGATTTGAAAAAAGTAAACAATTGTGTGACCTTCGGAGCATCTAGAATGCCCGGGGAAGGCAGAAAGGACAGGGCATGGTTCCTGCCCCCAAGAAGCAGATGGGAGCAGGCCACACCTCCACCATGACGTAGGGGTGGGGGCCACTGGAAGGGGACAAGGGACGGCCCCTAAGGCATGGCACTCTAGCAGCTGTGAAGGAGTTGGGTGCTTGTCTCTGCTTCCTCTTGACCTGGCGGTGCTCTGTGCTGACTTTGTCCTTCCCTGGCATCTCGTCTTGGGCACTGTGCTCTGATAGGTTGACGGTGCTTTCGGGTTGATTGTCGGTGTGACGGCCATCGGCTCAACTCAGCCAATGTAGATCTTCTCCAAGGTCGATCCCCTCACTGCCCTGGCTGCAGCGGGCATGCAAGCCAGTGCCTATTTAACTCGTCCCTTGGCTGGCATTCGCTCTGGCAAGGCTAGCCTGACCCAGAGACCAAGGCCTGGAGGTGAGAAGACCCCCCACCGCCTGAAGGGCCATTCCAACACCAGCCGGGAGGCTCAGGATGAAGAGCAGAGAGGCAGTGGCCTTGGTTGGAAGATGGAGACATGAGACCCATAGAGGAACAGTGGCTTGTTCTAGACAGGATGCCAGCCCAGGATGAGAGTTTAGAACTGTGTCTCAGCTCCCCTGACACCTGGCAGGGGGGCACCTGTACACCATAACCTGCTTCTGGAGGGGGCAGGACGTCCCTTCCCACTGGGACACTGAGTTCACTGCAGTGGTGACAGAGGCAGCCAGGGCGGGCTGCTGGGGTGGCCGTGGGGGGGCAGTGCGTGGATGGCAGCAGCTTCTAGTTCTCCTGTGAGGAAGATAAAAACTATCTTTGTGCACACATCAGGAGACCATCTGGCTATCTTTTGAACATTATCATTGAAAAAGGAATGACACTCCTTACAATGTAGCCACTCTTTTCTATTTTGGTATTATATGCCCCTCTGCACCCCACCCCCACTGATGATGAAAGAACAACATGTTCTGGAAGTTTTAGCCAATGCAATAAACAAATCAAAGATGTGAGTTATAACTGGCAGAAACAAGACAAACTGAATTATTTTTAGATATTCTGTTTGCCTACCAAGCCCAGGGGGTTACCTAGAGACGGACTGCAGGGAAGAAGAGGGTGAGGTAGGTGGTCAAGTGAGCTGCGGCAGCCCCTGCTCTGGCTGCAGACTCATGAGAAGGCTGGCTAGGATACCACTGCGTGACACTGTGAAACCGCCGACAGGCATATGTGTGCCTAGGTGTGTATACACATATAGGTACATATCAGCTAAGAAAAACAGATATATCAGTGAGGGCTGACAGAAATAAATGGAAATTCTCAGGTGCCCCGAACAAAGGCTGAGGGGTAACCCAGGCGCGCGGTGGCAGGTGCCTGACCCTCTCCGGGTGTGTATGCTGTGGGAGGACCCACACATTGGTCACGGAGTCACACACCCATCAGACTCGGCCAGCGTGGCACCTGCTAAGAGGGCAGGTAGGTGCCTGGGGCTCTCCATGGGCATCCAAGAGAGGATTTCACCTGGCTGGAGAAGTCAGGGAAGACACAGTAGCCCCCTAAGGGTTGAGTATAACTAATAAGTGAATTAAACAGTAAGTCATGAAAAAAAAAAAAAAAAGAGAACAATTGGAAAAGAACCTGAAAAGAAACAGGAAGGAATAACTTAAGGCAGCAGGCACGTGAGCAAAGATTGCCGACAGGTATTCACCACAGCGTTCCAGGCTGAAAAGACACCCCCCTCTAACAGAAGGAAGCATGGCTGAATACCAGGCAGCCATGAAGTTTACACTGTAAACAACCTCAGGATGTGGACCAAACCGTTGCAGGACCTGGTTAAGTGGGGAAAAAGAGCAGGTTACACAACAGAAAAATTCAAACGGGGAGACCATAGGCCACACTTGAAAACAAGAAAATAGAGCCTAATATCTGTGTGATCGGAGGACCACAAGCGTTCCTGAAGAGGCAAAGGGGACAGAGAAACCATAAACTAAGACGTTGGTAAATACCTCAATGTTAATTTCTTAACTTTTAGGAAATCTGTACCTGAGAAGGTAGAACCCCAAATGCCAGGACAGCCGCAGGCCGGGAAAGGAAGCCCGTGGCCATGAAAGGGAAGAATGACTGCGCAGAACACGCCAAGCAGGGCTCCCAACGCCGCCGGGCACGGGCACCACCAGCAGGTCCCTGTGGGACAGGCAGGTTCTGACTGAGCTGGCCTGGGGGTGGCCCGGGACAGTGCATGGCCAGCAAGGTCCCGGGTGAGGCTCATGCTGCTGGCCCCAGACTGACTACCCTCTGTGAATATAGCAAGGCTATAATGAACTCCTACAGATAAATTAACAAAATAAAATTAAATTAACCCCCCCCCCCTTCCAAGTTTGGCAAAGGGCGTGAGCAGGCAATCTTCTGAAGAGAGAAACCAAATGACCAGTACTCATGTGTTAGGGCGGGTTTGCTGCTATAACACAGAGACCCCACAATGGAAATGTATGCCTTGCTCATAGCAACGGAGCAAATGTTTCACCGGCCAGGTGAGGGGAGCGGAGGAGGTTCATTCAGCTCCTCACAGCCCTACAGGTTCTCAGGCCACGGGGGGCTCCGCGTCTGCCCCACGAGACTTGCAAAGCTGTCCGGGGAACAGGGCTATCCCTAACTGGACTACAAGAGCCTGGGCAGACTAGCTCACTGGACCCGGGAAAGGAGGACCCGTGTTTGGTGACCGGCTAGCAGGCTGCCACACATCTGAAGAGAAGCTCAGCTCACCGAGAACGAGGAAAACGCAAATAAAACGACAAGGTATCACTTTACACCATCACTTTGGCAAAACAATGTGTCAGGTCATTAATTGAACAACGAGGATGAGGATGTGCTGTTCCCACAGAATAGCCTTCCTCCACCTCCCCCACCCCCTATCCCCTACCTTGCCTAAAGTTGTTTTGTTTTTAAATCTCATGTACCTATTACCTTTAACCAACCATCAACTTGTTTATTCATAATGCTTATTCATTGCGTTTCTTCCATCTCTGGGCTATCAGCTCCCATGGGGCACTGTCTTCTCTTAGAATCCGCGTTCGGGAGGGAGACGTGTCCCCTGTCACGGTTATTAGCTCTCAGGCTTGGGAGAGATGTCCCAAGATTCACCTTGTTTTATAGTCATCATCGACCCTTCTTCTCAGATACACGTGCGGAAGACAGAACCAGGTAAGACCTCTGGGCAGTCGGAGAAAAACGACAGAACAGACCTTCCAGATAAACCCAACCAGCCTCGCGAACGTCGTCCGGGGAATTAATTCAACCTGGGGACCCCTGCTCGAGAGCAGTGGAAATTTCCAGCGCCTCGCCTGTCCTTATCTTCCAGGGACAATCCGGCTGGAAAAGAAGCCCACTGCTTCCCATTATGGAACTTTCTGGGAAGCTCCTGAAGTAATTTCAGATCTCAGCGAGGTTTGTTCTCCCTGCTGCCCAATACAATATCTTCCAGCGCTGCCACACCAAACAAAACGATGTAGAGAAAAGAGAAATTACGACAATTTCCCAGCGTTCTGGAAGCATTTGCATGTGAATGCGGGCTGTCCCGCTGCGAGATAAATCTGGGATATGAGAAAACCCCGAGAATCAAAGTTCACATCCAGTTGGGCGCTTTATGTGTATGTTGCGAAGGTTGCTACAAAAAAAAAAAAAAAAAGTGATAATAATCCTTCCAAGCCTATGACTAATGAGACTATGTTATGGCACATCTGAGACAGCTCAAATGTGTAATTATTGTGAGGGTTTCACAGACACATAAATATAATGATCTTCAGCTAAGTAAATTGCTAGCTACCAATGAAATAAATAGGGTCCCTTCAGAATTTGAAATAATTTGGAATGGTGGCTGGTGGGAAATGAGTCACCTGAGCTGTTTATCTCTGGAACAGGGACGCAAAAACCTATCTGCCAACTCGGGTGGCATCCACATTGTTCTCACATCCTGCGGAGTTTGTCAGAGCACCCTGGGCCCGGCTGTGCTCTGCCCCTGGGCTCGGCTCTGCCTTCACGCAGCCCTCGCTGGACACCTGGTAGGTAGGAGCAGCTAATATTGTTTATCTTGGGAGACGTCCCGGCCATAATATTTTCCCAAGAAACACTGATGTGTTTAAAGGTCAGGTGGGTACTGATTTTTAAGGAATAACACGAATTCATCTTTCTAGGAGTAAAATGGTGTACATGACTTGGTTTAAAGGTTAAATGGGTTTTTATTTTGTGTGTGTGATTTTTGTTTGTTTGTTTCTTTGCACACTGGATAGGTCAGAGATCTAAGACTTTAGTACACAAAGTATAAT
This sequence comes from Rhynchonycteris naso, assembly GCA_037038555.1. Lineage (NCBI taxonomy): Eukaryota > Metazoa > Chordata > Mammalia > Chiroptera > Emballonuridae > Rhynchonycteris > Rhynchonycteris naso. The sequence continues at coordinate 257,401,547 of CM072999.1, read as the reverse complement.
TGCCTGTTTGGATAGACAACCCAGGGTTCAGATTTTCGAAGAGGCGTTTGAAAACTTAAGAATCTATTGACATCTCGTCATTCTTGAATGCGTTTCATTATAAGAGGGAGGGGGGTTCAATCCTACATGGTGCTCAGTTAGAAGGACGGTCCCTTTCCTACTCCTAGTGATGTGACTGTTGGGATTCTAGAAATTGAGTGTTAGAGCCCTAATAGAGTCTAAGAATGTTTTCAGATAGGAAGTTCCCCCACGGCCAGGAACGCCCCCCCCCCCATAGAAAAATTATATATAGTAGGTGCTAAATAAAAGCTTGGGGGAGATGAATTAAATGCCCTTATATTTTTTTAACCCACCACATTGGTTTTGATACATCAGGAGAAAGGCGGAGAGATTCTCTGTAACTAGATGCTAAAAATACATCACTCTCAGACCCAGAGAGTTCCCTTCATGCATTGATATGTTTGTGTTGCTACCATTCAGCACATCATTTATTCAGCACTTATCCATCACTGCACTATGCTGGGTGCTGGGATGACCTGGGAAGATGTGGTCCTGGCCCCAGAATTTACAGTCTGGGGAAAAAAATAAAGAGAGAGGAGGGTGTAGGAGGGGGAGCCAGCTGCCTGGCCTGGGGCGGACCTGGCCCTCGGGCAGCTAACCTGTCCCCTGCTCCTGCACTCAGGGGCAGATCTTTTCAGAGCCCCCAGTGGTCCTGGGAGAGGCCTGGACCGAACCAGAGATTGTATTCTTAAGCACCAGAATGATATGTTCACTCCAGACTTGTGTATTACCAGACGTCACATGGAAATACTGATGGAGGACCTGCCGGCGGACAGGCCTGGGTTGGCCCTGCATCCCGAGAGTCCAGAATGTCACTGAGTTGCAGCTGAAGTCCCTCCCCGTCCCACAGGCCCTCCTCCCCTTACTTCCTGATGGACCAGGAAGCCGAAGTACAGAGAGGGGCAGTGACTCGCCCAGCAGACCACCCCTTCCTGCCCATGGCACTGCCTGATTTCACTAGGAATCGGTTCAGCCTCCTCTTGGGGGTGGCCAGGATGGACCTTGGATGTGTGGCCCAGCTGTCCCCACGAGCCACCAGATCAGGGACAAGAGAGGCTCCCAGAGGTCAGTTGCTGCTCCTGGGATGCTGTCCAGGGCAAAGGCCAGGGGGCCCTGAGGATCCTGAGGGTGCATTTTATCAAGGCTTGCTAACATCTGACATTGCCTCCGAAGATCTGTCTTCTCAGAAGATATTTAAAGAGTTCATGGGCCGTGATACATCAATATCCCTAAAAATGTCCCAGGACTGCCACTCACCCTACAGATGTAGGACTAAGGCCAGGGACTGCCTGCTAACCAGAGAGTGTATGCGTATGTAGGGTGTTGGGGGGGGGGAGTGGATTCCTGGTTGAGCAATAGACAGTGAAGACCATCTTTTTCCAGCATTTTCTAAGCCAGGCTGGCAAGCTGGTGAGCACTGTTGTGCCCAGGTAATAACTCAGCCGGAAACAAGTGCCATGATTCACATGTCACTGCTAATGTCTATCTAATATCCCCCAGCAGGGTTGAGCAATTACAAATTCCTGAATTACCTTCCCTGTCTGTGGCTCAAACAAGCCATCATCTGTTTCCACAGCTAACCTTCCCTCAGGTGAGATGGCGGAAAGCTTGAGGGGAGGGGCCTCCGAGGTGGAGAGCGAACGTGGCCACTTCCTGCTGTCTGGGGTAAGCTCCTGGGAGGTCCTCGTGCAATAATCATTATAGCTCCTGTCGCAATATACTTGTCTCACAGGGTTACTCTGCAGATTAAATATGATTATTAGTTAAAAGTTCCTTGCACACTAGTAAGTGCACCGTAAATGTTAGCTATTATAATGAGTGGAAAACGAAACCCAAAAATATTAGGAGGATGGGGCCATTAATAGCTTTCACAACTATGTTCAATTTCTCCATCCACTGTTTCAAGCAGAGAGCCAAACGGGATCAACAGGGACACACGCTCACTCCTCTGGCCAAGAAGGGAAGTTGAAACGGAATTGCTCCTGGCCTCGAAAAAATCTAAGGTATGCTTAAGCGATTGCTCTCCCCAGCTCAGATCATCAGTGAGGCTTTGCTCTGAGTGTGGTTCCGGGGAAGACCCAAACGGAACTGGGTCATGGTGGTATCGCAGCCTTTCACATTTACGCAGTGAAACCGTCTTACTTCTTCCTAGACCCGGCTTTGCATCCCCTTGCAATGCTAAAGCGACGCCAGGGGACGCTCGCGTCTTTCCGTGGGGTTATGCTTAGTAGCAGAAAGCTTCGTGTTTAGCTTAAAGATGGGTGCGTGTGTGGCTACATGAAGGCCACAGCCGTGTGTGTCGGGAATGGGACCCTGGGGTGTCACTGGGTGGCCTGGGCACATGTCTTAACTGTTGCGGCCCTCAATTCCGGCAGATGCAGCATGCGGGTGTTGCCCCGACTGCTCCCTTTCCTCTGGTTTTAGGCAGTTCAGCTAGGAATAAAATTCACCCACAGCAGCTGAAGTCAAGGAGGCAGGGCTCTGCTGTCAGTGTAGCAGGGGTGGCTCAGGAAACCAGGATTCCAGGCCGAGTGGTCCTCGTGGGAGTGGGGACGGTGGTGGGACGCAGCGGTCCTCACGGGGGGTGGGGTGGGGGGTGTGTGTGAGAACAGCGGTCCTCGCGGGGGTTGGGGGGACGGCGGTGGGACGCAGCGGTCTTCACGGGGGTGGGGACGGCGGTGGGACGCAGCGGTCTTCACGGGGGTGGGGACGGCGGTGGGACGCAGCGGTCCTCACGGGGGTGGGGACGGCGGTGGGACGCAGCGGTCCTCACGGGGGTGGGGACGGCGGTGGGACGCAGCGGTCCTCACGGGGGTGGGGACGGCAGTGGGACAGCCACGTGTGATCGGTCTCAGAACATCTCTTCACCTCTTTTTGCATCTGCTCTCCCTCCCCCAGCTCCCAGTCTCCGCTCCCTCATCAGCCGTGCACGGCCCGTCACCCCCTCCCCGGCCCCTCTACACAAACTCGGGATTAGTTTGTGCCCACCCTAACCAACCTGTCCACAGCCACCTCCCCGATCTCTTAGTTTCCCCACGCTGACGTCTTGAGGGAGGGATTGGTCGGCACAGCTCATCTTATCAAGCAGGCCACACAGGTTCCAAGTCACTGACCCGCCTGGGGTGAAGACGGTGCCCAGCCCTCAGCCTGGGAGTGAGAAGTGCCCTTTCTGTGGGCACGCAGCGTCCACCACTGAGAAGATAACCCGAGAGCAGGGCAGCGTTTCTGCCCTTTCCTCCGGCGTGTGCAGACCTCAAGAGCACGAATAATGAAAGACTCATCTCTTAAGGAACTTTGTTTGGAAGAAAATGCAGTAAAACAAGACCAAAAATGAAAGAAAGAATGAGAATAAAATTCAACAAGAAAGCAGAGAGGAGAAAACACACACACTTGAACAGAGAGCTGCCCTCCTGGGGAAGGTGTGCTGGCCGGCACCCATGCCAGGTGGTGCCCCGCCACTCCCCGTGGCCACGGACATGATTCCGCACAATGACACCTTGAGAAGGAATTTGGTCCTACCATCTCCCGGGACCATATGTGGGCGTCGCCAGGAACCATCAGCGGTCTCAGTTTGCTGGGATGACGGCTGTTTCTTTTCTCTTTTCATTTTCCAAATTTTCTTTAATCTGGCTACATTTGATAATGCGTAATGTTTTCCTTTTTTATTTTTTCAAGAAGAAAACCCCAAGGTGAGTGTACTTGCTAACGGTTCAGTGGGTGATTTTTTCGGGTAACAGAGGGAGAGTGTGTTGGGAAGGGAGGCAAGGTCAAAGATAAGACCCCACCGGAAACTTCCCACAGATGGAAACAAAGGCTGCCTGTGGTCAGCCTCACAGTTAGCTTCACGTGGATTGGTAATGGGTTGATCGATAAGACCAAAGGTATAATTTTGTATCTGGAGTTCCAACAATGGTATGGAAATTTCAAGACGATTCAGTGAGACTCATTCTCTTTCTTTCCTACTAAAAAAAGGTGCAATTTATGTCAGGTAAAAGGAGTTATTGTTGAAACAATCCTGAGTCTGACCACTGATGCCACAAGGCTCGGCTACGCTCTCTGAGTGGCTTTGATTTCCTATAATCCATCTGCCTGGTCTCTGAAAACCTCCAACTAGAATCAGTAAAAATCGACCGATTAGTGGAAGATGGAGCTAAAAGACACACTGAGAAGGGCTGGGACGCACTCTCTGGATACATGCCTCTCAGCTCAGACGCTGAGCTGTTTTCGTGATGGATGCTCAGCCCTGGGCTCCGCTGGTCTGGGGAGAGATGGCCTTGACATGGGCCCCAGGCATGGACTTTCCCACGGACCCACTGCCTGAGGTCAGAGTGAATGGGCTGTGCCAACCCAGGGGTGGGTGCGGGGAGATGGGGAGCTGTGCAAGAAGGTGACAAGAGCACTTGCCTGGGCGTTGCCCAGGTGACAAGGGACCCACAGCCCAGTGATCTGGCTGCCTCCACTGTTGCTGCAGGACGGGGATGCAGAGCCACCCATGCAGAGGCTGCTGGACCGCAGGCTTGGACTGACCCTCCTTCCCTCCTCTGTGTGAGTTCAGGCGGTTGCCCCACTTGATGAGGTCCCTCCAGAGCCCAGCCACCTCCTCAGGCTTTGGGCCACTTGCAAACTTGATTCTAGCTTCTTGTCCAGCATCAGCAGGACCCAAGATTTCCTGCCCGTCCCCTCCCACATTCAGTTGTTTGCCATGTCCTCCAGCCTGCCTTTGGAGATCAAATGCCAATAATAATATGACAGTGACAATGACAGTCAGCATCAGTTGAGGGCACCAGGGTGGGCTTGTCATCTGCTATTTGTAAACGGGGCACAAAGCCAGCCAGCACAGGGCTTCACCGCTCTGGGGAACAATGACCAGCAGGACACCGTCCCACGGCGGGCAGCTCAGAGCTGACGTGGTTGGAGCACGTGTTAAGCGCAGGCACTGTGCTGGAGACGTTGCGTGGACCAGCTCGTGTAATCCCAGGGTGGCTTTCAAAGTGGGGACTGTTCTTTACACCTGACCAAAGTCATAGGAGAAATTGTGTCACTTGTCCGAATACACACAGCTGAGTTGCGAGTGGTGTAAGATTTCCACCGAGGAGTGTCAGAATCCAGAGTCCCAGGGGAGCCGCACCTGGAACAGAGCTCCGGAAGGAATGGCTGTCTCGGCCTTGCTGCTAGTGCCCAGGCTCTATTCCCCATGGATGCTGCTCTCTCCCCCTCCTGAGAGAGAGGACAGAGTCAGCCGGAGAGGAAGTTTACCTGTAGGAGCAGCCTCGGTGTTGGGAGACGGACAGCAGGACCCCACTTCCTGGGTTTCCCGGAACAGATCCAGCTTGGGGCTGCTGTCCTCCCTTCTCGGAAGCTTCCTACCGTAAAGATAAGTTACATGGTCACCTATTGACCAGGGCGTTGGTGTATCTCCTGATTCCATTCTAACCACTCCAGGGAAAGAAAGTCTCATGCAGGGGACACAGTCAACCTTGGACATGACAAAAAAAAAGAGAGAGAGAAGGAGCCACTTTAGAGGGCCTCTCTTCATATCAGTCCAGTGGCCGTGCTGACTCTTGGTCTAGTGACTGGCTGCTAGGCCATTCTCGGGGAGGACATAATCACAGAGGTGATCATTCGTGGACATCAATATTGTCAGTCACAAGACAAGAGAATGAGTGTCTTCTGATGATGGCTTGGCTTCTCGTGTGGTTTGACCACAGAAAGAAAACACTGCGAAGATGTGGACACAACTATTTCCGGATGACAGAGAAGTTAAATTTTTTGTTGTAAATAATTCTGTATCTCCCTAAGCCATCTGTTCGTTTATTTTTAGTTTAGTTGTTTTGTTTTTCTTTTTTTGTACCGTGGGAAAATATATGAAACATAAAATTGACCGTTTTAACCACTTGAAAGATCAGTAGCATTTAGTGCATTTGCAATGTTGTGTAACGATAGCCACCATCTCATCTCTAGGAATTGTCCCCATTAAACACGAAGTCCCCACTCTCCCCTCCTCTCCTCACCTCTGGGTGAACCTCTACACTACTTCTGTCTCTGAATCTGCCTGCTCTCGGTCCCTCGTATAAGTGAAATCAGACAATACTTGTCCTTTCGTGCCTCTGTTCATGTTTGAAATTTTATTTGGTTTCATCACCAAAGCATTTAATAGGAGCTCACCTCCCCCGATGATAGATAGCAACCTGACATCTGTGTGGTGCTTTGCCCCTTTGACTCTTCTAACGAATTAGCCCGTTCCGGTCTCATAACAATCCTCTCCGGCCCAGGCAGCGGGCCTTATTACCTTAGTGAGACTGAAGTTGTCTACAGCACACAGCAAGGAGTCATATCAGGACAAGAAGCCAGGCTCTGCAGGCTCTTACTTTTCCTCGAGTTTGGGTCACTTCTCAGAAGTTGGGGGCAATTTCTTTCCTCTGAATTCTAAATGTCAAGTTCAAGTAAGTGCATTTTGTACAAACAAACAAACAAACAAACAAAAAAGAATGACGTTGAATTTGAGCATGTGGTTCAAGTCGTTCCTTCTGTGGGGTGGGAACCCACCAGAGAGCCACACGTGGGCAGGGCCCCTGGTGGGTAAGGTCCCTACTGGCCCTCCACCTTCCCTGGCCACAGGACAGCCATCTCTACCAGGGTTTCCAACCAGTGGGAGGGGTTAGGATGTGCTGTCCCAACCTTGGAGCGTTTCTCCAGGAGTGCTTTAGCGGTGCTTCAGCAGGCTGGAAGACGTTTCCAGGCTCAGGAGTAACGAGGCTCGCATTGCACGCCTGTTCGCAAACAGGGAGGAACACATGCAACGTGGAGCGTTTTGTTGGCTGCGTGATTGTGCAGGACGGCCGTCTGTTAGGACTGGATTGTAACCGTCACTCGGTGAGGAAAATAAAGCAACAACAACAAACAATAACAAAACTGGGCAGTCTGGGCCCTGCTCGGAAAGGAATGCAGGCTGGCTGGTGGAATGCAGAGGTCCCTTAATGATTCTCGGGAAGGGAGGCGGGGTGGGGGGGGCGTGCTAAACAGAGGGAGGTCCACAGCAGCTGAGTGATCAAGACCATCGCCAAAGCATCTGCTCATTGATCTTCCCTTCCCCGGGATTGGTTGCTGTAACGTGCCGCTCCCCCTGGACATGCAGGGTATTAGAGATACGCTTTCAACGTGAAGACTAAAGTTTGCTTTGACACAAGAACCCTAATTTATTTATTCCAGTGGTTCTTAACCTGGGTTCTATCGAACCCTAGGGGTTCGATGAGTCGGCCTTAGGGGTTTGGAGAAGCCTCTGCCGCGGAGGCCAGAATAAAGTAATACCGTCATTTGTTGTGAGTTCATGCACTTTGTTGGTTTTGTTCTTTGAGCAAGGTGATGTTCATGCACGGCTCATTTTGTGCACCAGTAAAAAAACATATACCTATGTCTTGAATCTGGAAAAAAAGATCATATTTTATTTAACACTAAAAAAGTTTCGGCGAATGCGCATATGAAACTGGTGGGTTCGGTACCTCAGAAAAGGTTAAGAACCACTGCTTTATTCATTTAGAGAGGAGGGAGAGAGAAGGGAGGAGGAGCAGGAAGCATCCACTCCTGTATGTGCTCTGACCAGGTAAACTCAGGGTCCCGGGCCGTTGCTTTATCCTAGTTTCCTCAGGCGAATCCTCATTTTGCTATTGACCCAGGTGAATCAGAGGGTCGGTGAGAACGGTGGCCATCCGAGAGGTTTCGTTCGCGAGGTTCCCCCGGGTGAAGGGCCCCTCACGGGAGAGCTCTTCCTAACACTTCCGTGCAGCCCGGCGCCCCTCACCTCTGGGCCCTGCTGCCCCCACCTGCGGTCCCACAGGTGGGACTTCACGGCAAGTTGTTGGGAATTTGGGGAGCGGGACATTCGAGGAAAACCAACTACGTACAATTTCTCAAACTTCCACCACCTGCCACCTGGATCTTTCCTTTCTTTGATAATCTAGAGCAGGGGTCCCCAAACCTTTTACACAGGGGCCAGTTCACTGTCCCTCAGACCGCTGGAGGGCCGCCACATACAGTACTCCAAACACTGACCACCAATGAAAGAGGTGCCCCTTCCGGAAGTGCGGCGGGGGCCAGATAAACGGTCTCAGGGGGCCGCATGCGGCCTGCGGGCTGTAATTTGGGGACCCCTGACCTAGAGGGAAACACGGTAACAGAAATAACAGGGACGCCACCAAACGCTCCTGAGTGCATCCCATCAGCCAAGGTCTACTGAACACCCTTTACATTTTGTCATTCGCTTTATCGTTCTCAGTAATTCCAAACGAGGCATCATCTCGCACCTGGGATACTACTTTTCACCTCTCGGACTGGCCAAGGTGAGGAGGTTCAGTGCCACCCCGAGATGGGCGTGAGGGACTCCCTCGTACTTGCAGGCGGGATGTGAACGGTTACAACATCTGCGGGGACGACCCCATGGCCTGGAAGGAAGACTTGGCGTCCGGTAGGGGTGACCCCTGGCCTGTTGGGAATGAGAAACGGGAGGGAATGGGGCAGAGAGGTTCCATCTTCTTCCTCCTTACGGCCCTTCTGGGAAGCTCCTGATGTCAACAAAATACGTCTGTGAGGTGACCCGTTGTATCTGCTTGTCCTGAAATCGGGACCAGCCTGGTGACTCGTCACAGGGAATTGTGTGGTGGTTTTCCTTCCTTTTCTTCCCATCACTCCTCCCAATAAAGTATCAGCATGTAATCCTTGCCTACAGCTCTTGTTTACTAGGGGACCCATGGTGAGACATTAGACTAAGTCGTCGTTTAAAATGATGTTGAAGGCTGTATTGTTTATAGATATTTTTATTTCCTGCATGTTATGATGTTTTCACATCTTATGAACCTTCCTGGCTGGGGAAGACTGCCCCTCCTGGGCCTGTCTTTGCTCAGTTCTTAGAGCAAAGGGCTCAGCTGGAGTAGATCGCTGATGTGCATGCGAAGCAATCCAATCCAAGGTCTTGACCTCCTCCGTCCGGCCTGCAGGCCCCAAGAGGCAATCTCGTGTTCCTCTGCCCCGTCCATCTCAGGGCCAGGTATCGGACAACTGAATACCACCTCCATAGCCCAAAGCCTGCCAAAATTATTTAAACCAGCCAGTTTTAAACTGCTTACCTTGCTCTGCCTTGCCCTAGAAAGCTCTGTTAAAGGCTGTGGCCTATGCTCTCCTTTCTATCCTGCCCCTTCTGCTTTGTAACCCCCTGGTGCTTGCCTGTGCAACCCTACATAGCATGGTAAGACATTATATTAATATGGTCCTGGGTCTTGGACTTCAGAGTATAACAAACTCTGTCTGCCTAAACCTCTCCTGTGTCTTCCCTTGTGACTGTACCCACCTGATCATCACATAAAGAACACTGAACAAAGACTATTTTATGACACACAAAACTATTCACCTTGGGCGCATAAAAAAGCACATTTATAAAACAATATTAGTGAGCCTGACTGGGCGGTGGCGCAGTGGATAGAGGGTCGGACTGGGATGCGGAGGACCCAGGTTCGAGACCCCAAGGTCGCCAGCTTGAGCGCGGGCCCATCTGCCTTGAGCAAAAGCTCGCTATCTTGGACCCAAGGTCGCTGGCTCCAGCAAGGGGTTGCTCGGTCTGCTGAAGGCCCGTGGTCAAAGCACATGTGAGAAAGCAATCAATGAACAACTATGGTGTCGCAATGGCAATGAAAAACTGATGATTGATGCTTCTCATCTCTCTCCGTTCCTGTCTGTCTGTCCCTGTCTATCCCTCTCTCTGACTCTCTCTCTGTCTCTGTAAAAAAATAAAATAAAAAAATAATAGTTTAAAAAGAAAATATTAGTGTGTTTTCATTCTTATAAATAGCAAACAGAAAAGAAACCTTTGAAAGAAAAATACCAACATATTAATGGTAGTTAACACTGGAGATATTGTGGGGGGTATTTTCCTTTTCTGTACTTCTATTTTTGGATTTTATACATTTATCTAAAAAAAAAAAAAAAACCAACAAAACCCATTTGTACCAGTTGTCTATGGCTGCATTAAAAACTAGCCCATTTTACTTAATTGATGAGTCTGTGTGTCAGCAATCTGGGCTGGGCTCCGCTGGGGACCTCTGCTGATCTTGCCTAGAGCCCTTCATGTGGTCCCAGTGTTCTGGAAGCACTCCTCGAGCTGTGCGGTCCAAGGTCGTCTAGCGTGTCTGGACTTAGGTGCTGACCATCTCCCTGGCTTCTCCTTCTAAGTGGTCTTTCGTCTCCAGTATTCCAGGAGCGTGGACATTAGCCTACGCTCTAATGTCACTCACACAGTGTCACTCCCAACCCAACCCGTTGGTTAAAACCAGTTACAAGACCTGCCCAGAGTTAAGGGTGGAGAAACAAACCCCCTCCTCTGGCTGGGAGGGGCGGCCACGTCACTGCGGCAGGAGGCCGGTGTACCGGGGTAGGAAGGAGGGTCAGGCGCTCCTTGTAAACACTTGCCAACAATCTCTCACGCCATTTCAAAGAACGTTTCAAAGTTTCTTCTGGTCTGGGTACTTATAATGAGACAATACATAGAAACTAACACTTTGATATTGATTATTTCGTGCCGGGCTCAAGAATCTAATTGGATTTGAAGGAAAAATTTTAAACAGTATTAAGTAAGTCCTGTAGTAGATTTTTTTTTTTTTGGTACCAAAATAGATTGGTTCTTCCTCTCCATCAGTTTGAATTAGTGAGATTTCTAGCACATGTATTAGGGAAAGAAAACTTCTTTAATTTAGTTCCTGGCTGCTGGACAGATTGTCAGATTTGTGCTAGTGATTAGGAAAATGAATTCCTCACAATTCTGCAATTAAAAACCTACCCGCTTTCCATTCCTGATTATGATAGGATAGGAACCATCTCCTAGTAGCTTAATATTATTAGATTAGCAAAGAAGGTGTCTAACATGACTCAGTGTTGTTCTTGAGAAATAATTAACTGCCTAACTGGAACAGACCTCCATGGAATACAAGTATATTTCTTTTAGAACATTTAGATTTGGAGGCTTAATTATCCGGTGAAAAATAGTCACTTTAGCACGATAGTCCGTTTGGCTATGCATTGACATTATTAAAATTCTTCACTGGTCTTAATGCAAATTGCTTTTAAAAAAACCAATTTATCTCCTAGCAACCCAAACTGAAATAAGCATTGAAAAATGACAGCTCAAGAAGACTCTGGGCTCTTAATCCAAGTAAATTCTTAGGGTTTATTTGTTGATCGAATGAACACATGGAGAATTTGTGCCGATAGGTGTCTACGCGGCTGAGTCACCCTCTAAACTATACTTCTAAACAGCTAATTTAAATAGTCAAGTTCACACAAATAAGCCATAGCATCTAGTGCATTTGCTCACCAATCCCAGTCTGTAAGTGCGCACTCAGCTGAATGGGAGAATCCAACATGAACTCACTTACGTGCCCTTGAGAATTGCCCGTGCTCCGGCATCCGGGGAAGCTGTCTTCTCTTTCTAAGGGCGCACCCTGGCTGTGGGCAGCTGCGGCCACCTCGCCCCCAAACCCTTGCCTTAGCTTCCTCCTCTGGGAAACGTGCACAAATATGGGCTCTGGATTCTATGTTGAAAAACTAGTTAGATCTCGGGGACAAAAGTGCTTCATAGGTAGATGTCACAGAGCTGAACGCCATGGTCCCTCATGTGGAAGACACAACAGTTAGGATGTAGTCGACAGACTCGGTGATGACCCAGAGGGTACTACTCCCTTTCTGCCCACCAGCCTCCCCTGGTCAGCATTGGTAGGTCCAAGGGGACGTTGTTCCTTTGCTTCCTGACTCAGTTGCCTTGTCACTGAAGGGCACTCAGACTTGCTTCCTCCAGCTGGCTGCCCCAGGAGGGGCGCCACTTGAACCCTGGGCCTGGGGTCTGGGGAGACGCCTGCTTAGCCTGTGGCCTTGTGAGGGGGGCTCAGGCTCTTCCCCTTGCTGCTCCTGCTCTGGCCGCAGGCTCCCCCTTGGGGGGACAAACAGTTCCCTCCCCGTACAAGGCCGAGCTCCTCGTGGCACCCCCTGGGCTGCTCTTCAGATTCACTTGTTACCACGGGAGGGGATGCATGAGCCCGGACAAGGTGGGGAGTCTTGCACCCACAGCTCCCATGCAAGCAACCTCTCCGCTCAGAATCTGCTTTCTGCAGTGGCTTGCCCACCTGTTCTTTTTCAGGATGCTTTATCTGAGAGCAACAGGAGCCCAATTCAGTCCTACCAGATTAGGCAGAAAGGGAACTTGAAGTTCAGGCGACCTAGCTCTCAGAAGGGCATAGACAGAACTGGCTTTCAACATGACCACAGTCAGGCCATTCCTGGTTAGTCTGGGTTTCCTGAATGCTGAGCTTGAGGCAAGAACTTGGACACAGGTAATTTACTCTGAGGGTGTTTCCAGAAAGCCCATGTGAGGAGATAGGGAAAAGTGGGCCAGGGAGCGAGAATAGCCACTAGAATATGCTGAGTGGTACAAGGGTAATTGCGGCTCTCTGGCAGGGGCTGAGAAGCCACCAGACCAACCTCAGGATCTTCTAATACAGGCTGAGAGATCGGGGTCATTTATCTGCCGACTCTCGCCCCTTGCTGGTGGGGGGCTGCTCCTGGATACCCGAGCTCCCCTAAATTGGGGATTGTGCTTGCTGGAGAAAGCTCAGGCAGAAAAGAAGAAAGAGCAGGGACTGAGGTAGGAGGCTGCGTTTGGGCTGCCACAGCTGGAGAGCCCAAGTGGGTTGGGGTGACCCAGTGGGCACTAACACCCTGGATCTCAAGCCCCTCCGGCTGATGACCATAGGGATCAAGCAGTACTCTGCTCTTGTTCCAGCCAGCAAAGTCCCAGGGAAGGATCCTGATTGGCCTGGCTGGACCATGTGACCATCTCTGGACCAATCGCTGTAGTCCGGGTGATGGAGGGATATGATTGGTCCAGGATGGGTCATTTCCCCACCCTGGCCAGAGGGATAGGGTCTGTTCCCAGAAGTGGGAGAAATAGGATTGGGTGCTTTCCCCATCAGATCTTGGCCAGGACCCCGCCAGCCTACCTGACCCAGGGTGAAAAAGGTTTGGGGTCTTGATCCCTTCCCTCCAAGAAGGCTTCTGAACTCTAAATTTAAATCTGCCTCTTATTCTCTCCCTAACAACCTTCAGCCCCTATATGTCCATGGCTTCTGTCTTCCCTCTCCACTTTTTCTTCCAGCCCACCAGGCTCTGCCAATGGGGAAGGCACTTAAATCTCGGAAGCTCCATCTCGCTGGGTGTGTTTTATGGTGATCAGGGAGTACTCTCTTCTTCCATTTACCAGGCATGAACACTGCTTGGAGGAAAGGTTTCAACAAAGGATACTACCACAGAAGAGCAAATGGAGAATTTAAAATTATTTTTCACACCTTAGGGCAATTGACATTTTAGTTAGAAGCTCACACCTTTGTTTTCCCTTCCTGGAAATAAGACTTCCACATGCCTGACCTTAATGAATGCTCAGGGAATCCGTTCACAGCTCAAAGACGAGTGCATATGCAGGAAGCGAGCTGTAAAAACCAAGGGGCGATTGATTGACACGAAACCGATACTCCAAAATGCCATCCTCCGTGTCTAATAGAAAACATGTCACTTTTTAAAATTCAATTAATATTTATTATTAAGCACCAGCTGAATAAATAGTGTCGATGCGATCAACAGCATTCCTGCTTTCTAGAAGGTTATTTCTAGCTGGGGAGACAGAAGGTAAGCATGCATACATGAGAAAATGAGATCCCTTCCAAGAGCGAATGTGCTAGAAACAAAATAAAACAGGAAGTGTTCAGGGAAGCCTCACTGAGGAAAATCTTGACTTTGAGCCAAGAGCTGAATATTTGGGAGTCCTTGCTGCGGTGAGCAGGGGAGCGGCAGCTCAGGCAGAAGCAAAAGCAGGTGCCAGGGTCCTGGGGCAGGAATCAGTTTGGAGCATCCAGGAACCAAAAAGGAGGCATGAGTGTCTGGGCTGCAGTGCATGGGGGAAGGGAGGGAGAGTGGGTCGGAAAGGGACTCCATTGGCAGGGTCATGGGCCACAGTAAAGACTGGGGATTTTGTGCTCAGAACAACAGGAGCTCAGTAAGGCTATGAGCAGAGGGGACGGCACGTGTGGCTTGGGTCTTTGAAAAGCCCGCCTTGCTCCTGTGAGGCTCACCTGCAGGAAGGACTGCAGGTGAGCATGAGAGATGGACATGTCCCAGCTGTAGGCTGTAGCGGAGCAGAATCTAGAAGCACCATGAGCAGGAGGCGCTGATGAGAAGGAGAGATGGATGAGGAATGAGAGGAGATGGAAGATGAGGCATTCCCCCCACCCCCCGCCTCCACCTCCCCTTGGCTCTGTTCTTTAAGGAAAGTGGAGCCCACTGGATGCCAAGTGAGCACGCAGCCAAACTTGGCTGTGTGTGCAAACTGTGTTTTCTGAGTCGCTGACAATACCTGGGTCCTGTCCATGTTATCTTGGGGGAAAAAAGCAAATGCAAGTCAGAGAATGACAGAAAATTCAGTTCTGTTAACTGAAGACAATTTAATTCCAGTTGAAATGTTGTTTCTGTGCCGGCAAACAAGCTCTCCTCCCTGTCCTCGTGCGACCCAGGGCTTTATTTTCATCACTCACAGTAGTCAAGCTGAGCTAAACCAGAATTCAGTTTTGATGTGAATTTCAATTAAGCGGCTTCAAAGCCCGTAGGTTCGAATGCTCGCATTATGGGCAGCTCTCAGACAACATCTCTTCCTCACCTGACGTGGGAAGTGCTTTGGGGAAACCTCGCTCATTTTATTGCTTTGATCAGTAATTAAAACTTTATCAACTATGGAATTCCTAATGTCTGACTAGCAAATTTTATGTGAGTCATGCCTGGCATAGACATCTCCCTTTTTTTTTTTTTTTCCAGATGATATAATTTTGTTTTCATTTTACTTGAATTTATTGGGGTGACGTTGGTTATAACAATCATACAGGTTTCAAGTGTGCAAGTGTACAAATACTTCATCTGTATATTGTACTGTGTGCTCACCACCCAAAGTCAGGGCTCCTTCCATCACCCTTTATTCCCCTTTACCCTCTGCTGCCTCCCCATGCCTTTCCCTCTGGTGGTCACCGTGCTGTTGTGTCTGTGAGGGGTTTTCCTTAACCCTCTCCCCTTGTTCGCCCAGCCCCGCTCACCCCCCTCCCCTCGGACAGCTGTCAGTACGTTCTCTGTCAATCTGTTTGTATTTTGTTTTTGTTTGTTCATTAGATTCCACACATAAGTGAAATCATACATCGCTTGTCTTTCTCTGACTGGCTTATTTCACTTTACATGGGGTTGTTTGTTGTTGTTTTGTCTTAAGTTATATACGTTTGTTATAAGTTTTGATGTATCATTGGCTAATAATGTTCTCCCATTCAGTGGGTTGTCTTTTTTTTATATCTTCTTTTCCAATTTGGATGTCTTTTATTTCTTTTTCTTGCCTAATTACTGAGGTTAGGACTTCCAGTACTATGTTGAATAACAGTGGTGAGAGTGGACATCTCTGTCTTGTTTTTTGTTTTTCACAGAGAGTCATAGAGAGGGACAGATAGAGATAGACAGACAGGAAGGGAGAGAGATGAGAAGCATCAGTTCTTTGTTGCGGCATCTTAGTTGTTCATTGATAGCTTTCTGTATGTGCCTTGACAGGGAGAGGGCTACAGCGGATCGAGTGACCCCTTGTTCAAGCCAGCGACCTTGGGCTTAAGCTAGCGACCATGGGGTCATGTCTATGATCCCACGCTCAAGTCAGTGACCTGGTACTCAAGCTGGTGAGCCCACACTCAAGCCTGTAACCTCAGGGTTTCTAACCTGTCTTTTTCCGCGTCCCAATCCGACACTATCCACTGTGCCACCACCTGGTCAGGCTTTGTCTTGTTCTTGATCTCAAGGGAAATGCTTGTAGTTTTTGCCCATTGAGTATGTTGTTGGCTGTGGGCTTGTCATACATGGTCTTTATTACATTAATGTATAATCCTTCTATCCCCACCTTGCTGAGAGTTCTTATCATAAATGGGTGCTATATTTTATCAAATATAAACTTAAACTTTAAGTGTTTCTAGTTTTAAAATGTTTAGGCATACCACTTATAGAAAGGAATTCTGTTCTTTCCCTTCCAGTTTTCATCTTTTCTGAGCTTCACTTTCTATGTTGTATTCCTATCATGATCTTGTTTTATATTTCTCAGTGATTTAAAAATTAAAAATTGAATGTAGCTGTATTTAATTTAAATATATTTCTATCTAAAGGCAAAGGAAAGCAAATGTGACAAAAGTCAACATTTTTCATGTTTTGAAAAGTTACTGGCTCTTAAAATATTAAAATTATTTATTGAAACTAAGAGAAAAAAGAAAAGAAAAGAAAATATCCTCAACAGGTACAAGCTAATCCTGTGAAATAGTTTCTAAAACAGAAAGGGTTGCTTTCAGTTCTAGTGTTCAGTGTTTACCTAGCTGCAACCAAACAGAAGATCTGGGGTGGGCCTGAGAGTCTGCATTCCTATCAAGCTCCCGGATGTTGCTGGTGCTGGTGCTCCTGTGGACCCCACTTTCCAGAGGGGAGCTTTGACCGCAGCAGGGGTTGAAGAAGGGAAGGCTCTTCACTTCCTTGCACAATAGAATCTCCTGGCTTGCATCAGAGAGATCAAGAGATGGCATCAGGCTACTTGGGGTGGGCCGGGTGCCAGTGTCTTGTAAATCTCCCCAGGTGAGTAATACTGCAGGCTAGGTTGAGCGACAGTGTCTTAGAACAAGTGTCAGCTGAATATACCCTCCCTGGGCCACCCTTCCCCCACCCTGTTCATTAAGTTCTCTGGTTCTTCAGTTCAGAGCTGGCTCCCTGCAGAGAGCCTGGATGGGGGACGTGGGGGTACTGAGAGGCGAGCTGAGGACAAATGTAGAACCTCATAGGAACGATGACTATTTTTATCTCCATCTTTGTTGTTCTGGATCCAAAAAGAATGAAAAACCAAATTGTTTTTCCTTCCTTCCTTCTTCCTTCCTTCCTTCCTTCCTTCCTTCCTTCCTTCCTCCCTCCCTCCCTCCCTCCCTCTCTTCTTTCTTTCCTTCCTTCCTTCTCTCCCTCCCTCCCTTCCTTCTTTCCTTCCTTTCTTTTTAAAAATCAGTTGCCTTTTCTAATTACAAAAATTATACAGGCTGTTGTGAAAGCTTGCAAACATGATAGACAGGTGAAACCCCGAGAGGCGGCAGTATCCAGTATCAAGTTGTTTTATCTTAATTTCCACTAAAAGAAAAAGGAAAAAACCCCAAGAGCAAGGCACCGAAGCTGGAACACAATTGGAAATGAAAGAGCACTCTCTGGGCTCCCACAGCCTCAGCCCATTAGCTTTCTGACTTCCAGAACTTGTGCAAATGCAGGGCTGCTCTCATCTGCTCGCCTGGAGATCACCACTTAATGGTAGTGATTAAGGTGCCAGCTCAGAAGGCAACTGGTTAGTAAATAACAAGCTCCTGCCCTTTATCCTTCCCTAGTGAGCTCACCTCAGCAAACCCCAGGGTTCTCACTCCAGCCCCATCCTGGCTTCTAGGCAGGCAGCACAAATGGATTCACCCCCAGGCGGGCACCAAACCTGGCCACCCGCAACTCTCCCTCGAGGTTTATTTAAGAATAATGTTGCCAAAGAAAATCTCCAGCAATTGCATTTCTCTTTCTCTGGTTAAACACCCACAAGTTTGTGCTGCCGACGAAATGTTAATGCGTAAATCCATTAGTGGAATAAAGGAAATAAAATATAGATTATTTTTAAAACATTGAATCATGGGACATCTAGGGAAGATATTAAAATTCTGCAAGCGCTTGAGCACGCCAGAGGTAGAACGGGCAGGAGAGGTGCGCAGGGCCGCAGAACAAGGCGGCAGGCTCCACTCATCAGAGAGGGAAACGGGACCTCAGGCACGCACGGTCAGCCCTGAGATAGGGCAGCACACCTGGACGGAGCGGTCCATTTCACTGGGACTGAAGGGAAGATGCATCCTTCTGTAAGAATCTCTTTCAATAGAACCGAAGGCTGAGACACAACGAATGAATGAGGGGGTGGGATGAAATAGCTCGTGGCCAGATTTGGATGCCAGTTGAACGAGGAGAGGATGATTTCATGGGTGCTGGTGAGTGTTATCATAGAGGCTTAGAAGATGGATTATTTTAGCCCAAAATGCAACTCTCCAATTTTCTCACCTACACGAGGTCAAGAGGAAAGTTCCGTCAGTGGAGATCTATTAAATTTGGTCCGTTTCAATACTCACTATCCCTCTGTATGCACCATGGTTTCCTTCGAGGCGGTTAATCCCACCTACCTGCACAGTGTGTCCCGAGCTCTCCGGCGGAAGCTCTGTGCAGGGTAAGCCCACCTGCTGGGACGTGGTGACTCTTCAAGTGGAGTCCCGTTTCTCACAACGAGTATCACGCTTCCGAGGTGTCTGTCATTTGATTGACGACGATGCCATTTTGCTCGCAGGAACCGAGCTCTGATTTGGGTCCTGCCACCACCCCACATTCCGGTGAATGGTTTTTGCCTTTCCGGTGCTCTTCAGTGACTCTTCAGAATATTCTAGAATACAAAATGGCCCCCCTCCAGCCATTTCTTACCTTTCTTATCTCGCCATGGTCGCACGTTTGGAGCATCAGTGAATCAATCCAAGCCGCAGCCCAGCTGTGTGGATCAAAACACCAAGGAGTATGTTCCCCGATGGGCAATAGGAAAGGGCCAGGTACTTTTCTATCCACTCGAGCCAACCACCATGGCCCTAATAATTCAGGTAGAAAAGGGGTCTCCTTTCTCCTAAACGATCCAGATAATTTAGGCCGTGAACTTTGGTGTGCTCAGGTAGACACTGGTTGTAAATGAGTCACACACTAGTCATCAGGTAATAACTGAATGTGTTTCAAAAAATGACTCCCATCAGAAGTCTTGATTTCTTACTGTTTGTGATCATCAAAATCTCATCATGAAACCTCTCCAAATATATTAAGTGAAAGATGCAAGGTGCAGAATAATGTGTATTAGATATACTATCATTAATGATAAAGGGAGGAGGGGGAGGAAACTGACTTGTAAATGAGGTAAAATCTCTGGAAGGAAACAAGAAACAAAGACAAAAATCTAATAACCCTTGTTCTCCTGTTGGGAGAGATGGGTAATGGGCATCCTCTGGGGATTTTCTAGTGTTTTAACCATGTACGTAAATAATTTGGCACCCCCCCAATAATTATTTAATTTAAAAAGCTTCATACTGATTAATTGGTGATTAGTGACTAAATGGAGGAGGGCACATTTAGATACCCCACGGGCTTCTTTTTAGTATTTGTCCTTTAGCAGAAGGGAAGAATAAAGCAGAAATAAGGACTAATGCATTCACCCCTTCTCACGAGCATCTCAAGAAGAGAACCCGAGTGTCCAGCCCGAGGTAGAGGGAAGAGTCCTGCCCATGCCGGAGGTTGCTGGCCAGCCAATAGAATAAATGCCCAAAGCTTGTGCCCTGATGTTCATTTAAACGTGGTTCAAATGGCAAATTTTAAGTTACATTTTATCATAATCTCAAAAATCAGTATATAAAAACCTATTGCATTACATACTTTAAATAGGTAAAACGTATGATATGTGAAGTACAGCTCAATAAAGCTAGAAATCAGATGAAAACCTGCCTTTCTCCCGGATTGCTGTAACCCAAGGGTGCCCACACTGTTTCAGCTTGCGGGCTACTTATAAGATGACCAAGTCAAAATAATCTACCTACAATAAAAATGCAAAACATAAATTTATTTCTTCTATATTATCATTATTTAAGTTACTATTATTACTATTTAATATTGTGTATTCTTCTTTCACCTTTCTCCTTCTCAGCTCTCTTTTCGGAGGAAAGTCAATGTCATAGTTTTTATGAACAGTCCGAAAAAGCCGCTCCACATTTCCCTTCTTTGGAATAGCAATGGCACACAGACAGATGAGGCAAACGCACTTAGAATATGACATAGTGAAAAAAATCCCCTCCCATTCTGTATGAAAGTGGTAGGTTTTAGGCTTGTTACTCGGACCAGCTATGGCACTCATTTTTATACCCTTTGTTGTATTTAGTTTAAATAAATTGAAGGCTAACTACGCAGCAATGTAACTGAACAAGTTAGCACGGTTTAACGCGCATGCGTAGGGTGTCAAAAGTTCAGACGTCAGATTGGCTACCCTGTATGCCAATCAAAAGACAAATGTCTTTTTAATGTCCTGCAATCTACCCACACTTCCTTCACGATCGACGTATTGAGCACCCCTGCTGTAAGCCCTTTGAAGGCAGAGGCCATGTCTTTTCCACAGTTACATCCCAGGGTCCCTAGGAGGGCTGGCTCTGCAGGGCGCTGGCCCGTAGACTGGTAGTGACTGCAGGATGATTCACATTAACGATAGGGAGAGTGCAGATTCACCTACTAATTCTATCTGGCTTATATTAGAAGCCACCTCTGTATAATTATCTGGATTCCCATTCTAGTAATCTTCTCTTTTTTTTTTTTATTTTTTTTTGCTTTTACTATTTCTATGATTAAAAGCAAGACAGAAGACTTTATATCTCTAATTGAGAAGAAATCACAATTCAACAAAAAACCATCAAATAACCCAATTAAAAATAGGCAAAGGACTTGAAGATCTCTCTCCCAAGATCATATACAAACGGCTAACGAGCGTATGAGATTTTCAACATCACCGATCAGCAGGGAAATGCAAATCAAAACCATGAGATGCCACCTCGCCTCCATCTGGATGCTGCCATCAAAAAATCAAGGAAATAACAAGCATTGGTGGGGAGGTAAAGATATTTGAACCCTTGTGCACTGTTGGTGTGATGATAAAACGGTACCGCTTCAAAAACAGTATCAGAGCTCCGCAGAAAAGTAGAACTAGAACAACTACACGATTTAGCAGTCTTACCTCTGGTTATACATGCAAAATAATGAAAAACAGGGCCTCGAGGAATTATCTGCACACCCATGTTCATTGCAGCATTATTCACAATAGTCAAAAGGTAGAAGCAACCCGAATGTCCATCTGCAGATGAGTGGATAAATCAAATGTGGTCTATGTGCGCAATGGAACATCCGGCCTCAAAAGGGAAGGCAATCCTGCCCCATGCTACAACGTGGGGTAAACCTCGCGGACGCTACGGTATAATTCCATTTATATGAGGTCCCTGGTGCAGTCCAATTCATTGGGAAAGAAAGCAGCGTGGTAGTGGCCATCGGGATGGGGGCAGGGAGAAAAGAGAAATTATTTAATGGATATAGAGTTTCAGATTTACAAGACGAAAACATTTGGGAGGTCTGTTTTATAACAAGGTGAATACGCAACTCTACTGAAGCGTAACACATAAAAGTTGGTTAAGATGGTAACTTTTATGTTACATGTTTTTTAAATCATAATAAAAAAAAAGAAATCAGCTGTCTGTAAAGCCAGTAGCCGGGGTCAGGATCACAGCCGCCCGACTCGTACAGGTTCAGATTAGATTCGAACAGTCGGTAATGAAACACAGGAGCCAAAAACTGGTGAGCCATCAGCTTTCATTCTAGCTTGCACCCGGCGGGCAAGCAAAAACACACACTGGGCTCCAAAACCCACACATTCAGTGCTCACAAAGCTACTGACTTATCCGAGTTTCCTAGCATCAAAGCTTTCTAGCTCACCAGACTTATTCACCTCTGTTCCCCATCTCCTTCTCCAGCACAAACTCTTAACAAACTGGCTTCTCACCCAGCTCTCTGCCATCTTGGCTGCTTCTCCTGGCCTCCATGTGGCCTTCATCTGCTCTCCTCTCTAATACTAATCTCAGGAACCCAGGAACCGAGAGAGAGATCAAGCTACTGGTCTCTCCCACTTTATAGCATAGACTCAAAACCTGTAATCCAATTATACAAACAAGGAAGTCTCTGTATAATGGTATTCCTCAGGAGAGTGCACCACCCTACATCATCCAATCAGTCAAGGGTGTGGGGAAAAGCTTACTCTTAAACTAAGCCTTAGGCTATAATGACCCGGCCTGCCCACAGCCTGTTCCAGAACACACATTAATATCAACGAACTTCCATGTGGGCAGCGTCATCTTTAACAAAGTGAGCATAATATATTTTATCTGCCCAACACTGTCGATTGGTAAAAGCTTGCTAATTGTTGGAGCTGAGTGATGTTCATGATGCTGCTCTGTTTCAAAATAAATGCTGGAAATTTTCTATAATGCAAAGTAACTTAAAAGAAAAAAAGAACACAGCCGTTTTAGCAAAAGTGGTATGAAGGAAGACTCACCTAGGCTCTGGATTTCTGAAACACCCAAAGGAATTGAAGACGTGCAAGCCTGGGCTGAAATGCTCGTGCACACATGGTCACTTTGGGCATCGATTGCAGAGTTAGAGGAGAGCTCAGCGCTGTCCTCAGACCCTGGACCACGTCGCTAGGAACGAAGGAGTGGTAGGCAGCATACCTCCTTCACAGGTTCTCCAAACACAGTGGTTGGTAAACCATGGCTCACGAGCCACATGTGGCTCTTTGGCTCCTTGGGTGCGGCTCTTCCCCAAAATACCACGTGCGGGCACCACCTCAATAAGGAATGTACCTATCTATATAGTTTAAGTTTAAAAAATCTGGCTCTCAAAAGAAATTTCAATCGTTGTCCTGTTGATATTTGGCTCTCTTGACTAATGAGTTTGCCGACCACTGCCCTAACATATCACAATAATCTGAGCTTTATTCCGTGGGCCATTCTCTCCTATCAGTATGCAAATACACTGATTAGAAGGCACTTATTTCTGCTGTGTTTTATTTACGTTCTCTGTGTCACCTGATTAAACTCCTCTGCCTACCTTCCAGGAATCAGCACTGTCAACAGTCTCCATGTTTTATTAAAGCCTTTTAAACACACCATCCTCCCCGCCAACCACCCAGCCGGAAGACGTTGCTGTTACCATGGCTTTAGTCCCAACGCAGCTTTTCAGGGATATTTGCCAAAATATTCTTGGATCCATCCGTAATCCCTTTGCTAACTTACATGTAAAGGATAATTGTTTGTGTAAAATATTAACCACATTATTATGCGTATTGATGGTTTACCTTGATGAGGTGGTAAATTATACAAAAAGGACAATAAGTAACAATAGAACAATCGTCCAATGTGGAAAATGGAAGGAACGGGCTCGCTTTCATCAGGGATATCTCTGCATTGTGCCAAAGTCCCAGCTGAAAACGGAAGGGGGTCCCGCCCCTCTGGTTGTTTTATTTACCTGCTGCTGAACGCCTGCCCATTTGGACACATCAGAGAGATGAACAGATGTCAGTGCTCTGGACACAGATGTGACCAAAGGCGGCTCAAAGGGGACCAGGCTTCAAAGAGGATGAAGATGATGCTGAAGAGAGTTAGAGGAAAAGTCCAGGGGATACAATATATGAGGAGAGGATAATGCCAGAAAGTGATAATGGGCGGAGATCTCTGAACATAGTCACATAGTATCCAACGCTGAGGAAGCACTGCTCTGGGACACCAGGACCCGGATTTAATTACGATACCATATAATTTACAGAGGGTTTGTCCCACCCTTTTTTCTTCCTTTTCCAAGTGAAAGAAGGGGAGACAGAGAGAGAGAGACTCCCATATATGCCCCTACCTGGACCCATCCAGCAATCCCCGGTCTGGGGCTGATACTCTGCCCATCTAAAGCCATGCATGCAACTGAGCTATTTTTAGTGCCTGAGGCAGAGGCTCCAGGAAGTCATCCTTAGTGCCTGGGGCTGATGTGCTCAAACCAATCAAACCATGGCTGCAGGAAAGGAAGAGAGAGAGAGAGAAGGGGAAGGGGGAAGGGACGGAGAAGCAGATGGACGCTTCTCCTGTGTGCCCTGACTGGGAATCAAACCCGGGACTTCCACACATCAGGCCGATGCTCTACCACTGAGCCAACCTGCCAGGGCCTTGTCTCTCACCTTCTTTACTGGGGGCAGGGTGAGGGAAGGCATGAAAAGAATTTCTAAGTGCACTGTTCCTCTTTGTGCAGCAAGCTGACCAAGCCTGTTGGCACTAGCCTGTAAATTTTCAGCCCTTGAGTGATGGGCCTGAAATACAAATTGCCCCCCAAAATAATAATAATAACAAAGGGTGTGCCATTTCTTGTGGCATTTCGTCTCTGAGGCTAGCCTTTGATCTCGGCAGCATATTGAGAAATCAGGTTTCTGGGTGTGTTTTTTCCCCCCCACTTAAGCCATTTGTCAGTGTATGCCATAAAAATCTGACTGGTCCCTGTTGATCTTTTTCCTTTGATGTCCTTCTCTGTGTGTGACATTTGTGCATAGTTTCCCCATTTAATTGTGTGACTTTCAGTTGCTGTTTGAGTTTAAAAGTTAATAGAATATATATATATATATATATATATATATATATATATATATATATATATATATATATATATATATTTAACTCATAATGTCCTCAGGCCAGTTCTGCAGGTCAAGTGTTTGGTTTCTGTCTGACTCTGGTCAGTTTTGTCCGTGGGTGAACATCCTGAAATTGCCAGGGGTAAGATCATGTAGAAATGTTCAAGTTGTCATGGGTCACAGTTGACCCGTCTCCGTATGGAGGACATTGAGGCTGGTTTGCAAAGCACGAACCTCGTTCCCCTCCTGAGACCCAGTCCTTCCAGTTCAGCCCCAGGCCTCAGTTTACCCCCATGCACATCCTTCCTGTGACGACCAACGAGTGGAGGATGAAGGAGATAAAGAGGCAGTGACAGACGTGCGGGCTGTCCCCACCTTCTCTCTGTCCTTTCCAGGGGTGAGCTGCGTACCGACTCCTCTGCCAGTAGGGGTTCTCCAGAGCCCATCCCCCCATGAACGCGAAGGCGCTTGGCACCGTTCCCCAAACTATACTTGTATGTTAGCACTGATTCTCGGTGGGGACTTTTAAATCACCCGTGTCCGGGTATCCGGGGAAGGAGGTGGACATTTATGGAGGCGAATGATACGTGTGATGCTTTGGAAGTATCTCCCGTGCCCCTGCTCTCGGCATGGCACACGCGAGACACCGAGGCTGGAGGTATTAGCAGCTGACTTCCTTCCCCCTTCTTCACTACTTTCATACATTTAAAAATAAAATTTTCTTGCCTGACCAGGCGGTGGCGCAGTGAATAGAGCGTCGGACTGGGATGCGGAGGACCCAGGTTCGAGACCCTGGGGTGGCCAGCTTGAGTGCGGGCCCATCTGGCTTGAGCAAAAGCTCGCCAGCTTGGACCCAAGGTCGCTGGCTCCAGCAAGGGGTGGCTTGGTCTGCTGAAGGCCCGTGGTCAAGGCACATGTGAGAAAGCAATCAATGAACAACTAAGGTGTCACAACGGCAACGAAAAACTAATGATTGATGCTTCTCATCTCTCTCTGTTCCTGTCTGTCTGTCCCTATCTATCCTCTGTCTCTCTCTCTGTCCCTGTACAAAAATAAATAAATAAATAAATAAAATTTTCTTAAGTGAGAAGCAGGGAGGCAGAGAGACAGACTCCTGCATGCACCCCAACCGGGATTCACCCAGCAAGCCCCCTATGGGGTGATGCTCTGCCCATCTGGGGCTGTTGTACTGTTGTTCAGCAACAGAACTAGTTAAGCACCTGAGGCGGAGGCCATGGAGCCATCCTCAGTGCCCGGGGCCAACTTGCTCCAACAGAGCCTTAGCTGCAGGAGGGGAGGAGAGAGACAGAGAGAGAAGTGAGAGGGGGAAGGGGGGAGAAGCCGATGAGCGCTTCTCCTGTGTGCCCTGGCCGGGAATCAAACCCAGCACGTCCATGCACCAGGCTGACACTCTACCATTGAGCCAACCGGCCAGGGCCTCCTTTCATACTTTTGAAGACTCACTTTTTTTCCCTCTGTTCTGAAGTAGGACAGGCACCCTGGGGCTCCCACAGCTCAGGGCCACACTTGTGTTTCTAACACACTGTTGAGCTTCGCCCATGGGAATGCAGGTAGCTAACATGCAGGGCCTGGGAGGCTGCTGTCCCGTGTGGAAGTGAGGCTGAGAAACTAGCCCATGCGTCACATGCGCACAGCACTGAAGACAGTCAAGGCCACTGGGTCACTTAGACATGGCTGGCCAACAGGCCTGAGGTCTCTCCAGAGGAAGGGCCAGTTCCTGGCATCCAGCTCATCATCCTCAAGCCGTCCCGGAAGAGTGGATGGGCCATGTCTTCCCTTGAAGTTGGTCCTCCTTCCATCCTTACAAACGGAGAGTCTTAAGAGCAGAATGTGCCCATGTGTGCCAGGGCCCTCACGGGGGATGTGTGTTGATCAATGATAGCCTCTTCCTCTGTGACACGCATCGCCGTTGTGATAAAGTTTGGTAGACATTAGCCTGGTGTCTGTCTCCCCTGTTAGGCTTTCCGTGTCTCGAGCTGGGTCTGTGACCCGTGAACCTCGGAAGCTGCGGTCCCCCTACAGAGCCTGGTACCGGGAAGGGCTTGGCAGAAATCTGTTGAATGAATGAATAAGGGCCTTACTCAGATAGCACGTTTACTAGGAGCTAGGAAGATCCTCAGTGGTGGCTGTGAAGGGCGGAAGGTGGTCTGTTCGAGGGGAGTGAGCGGGAGGACAACCCTTAGCAGGGCAGGGGAGGCGGTCAGGGAAGGGAAAGGGGTCAGGGAGCAGGCAGCTCTGATGAGCTGCCTGGAGGAGGCATGGGGTGAAGCTGTGCTGGGGAGGCAGGGGGCAGGCAGAGGAGGCAGGGCAGGGGGAGGCAGGGGAGGTAGGTGGGGACAGGGCCGTAGCTTAACTTCCTTGTGTGAGTGAAGATGTCAGGGACAGGGAGGGAATAGAAGAGGGACGGAGGAAAAGAAAGGGAAATGAGGAGGACACAGGAGATGAGAAGGAGGAGAGCGGAAAAGAGGGAAGAGAAGAAGGAAAGCCAAAAAGCAGGAGAGAGGGAGAGAAGGAAGGGCAGTAGAGCAGAACCGCAGGAGGAGACGAGAGGATCCGAGGAGGAGAAGAGACCCCCTCTTCTATGGGGCCGGCCGGACGCAGCCGGAAGGTCAAGGGGACGCGACTGTTTTACAAAACATTATAGAAGGGGTGGGACCCTGCGGGGGAGGCGAGGGGCGCTCCCCCCTCCCTCTCCCGTCCCTGACGCTGGGGCCCGATTGACAGGGAGGAGACAGGCCAGGCCGAGGACTGCACATAGTGACTCGGGCTTATTTGTAACTTTCATTTCTAGGTAAGGATGATTGGCACATGGGTGGCTGGGAGGAAGGAAGCCCCTGATCTTCGCCGTGCAGGTCACACGGAGAAAACTTGGAGGAAATGCTCCGACATGGAGATGTCAACTTGAGTGACAGCTCCGTGCACGGTGCCGGGCGCCGGCTGCCTCCCTTACATGCACCACTTCACAGAAATGATGACTGCCATTGAGCAGAAAGACATCCTCCCCGACTGGGGTCAGGAAATTGACAGGGCCCACCCATGAATAGAAATAACTGTCATTTAAAATAAAATGCGAGGCAGGAAAAAACACAACAGCACACAACTTCAGGAATCTATTAGATAACATGGGCGGGAACTGGGTGGGGGGGCACCCGTGACTCCCCCTGGCGCTCAGCGAGGGCGCAGGGAGTGGGAGACTATTCCGCCGCCATAGGACTCTGTTCAGCAGCTGGCGGGCGGCTCCAGGCTGAGCGCAAGGGCTTCTGCTCCGAGTTCACTGCCCACCCAGAACTCGGTTAGGGGCTTCCCCATGGGATGATGCCCCGCAGGCTCTGAATGAAAGGATCAGTGACAACATCGTTTGACAGCTTCCTATGGCAAAAACTCCTTGTAGTGTGGAGGGTGTTTGGGTGAAACTTCTTTTCTGATAAAATGAGAAGCCGGTCATGCGCATTGCAGAGAGGCTCCCAGCCCCGGACCTCCTCTGAACTTTCAGGGCCTCTTACTTTTCGATGCAAATAATAGGGTGCGTTGAGCTATTTTGGCTACTCAAAAGGAGAATATGGTAATTTTTTTTTCCTCTTGAACATCGCATACATTTCTTAATTAGCGGGGCTTAAACGACACAGAAATGCTGATGCTTTGATGACAGGCTTGCAGGAAATAGCCCTCTCTGGGGCGCGTGGGGGCTGTGGTTGTGCTCAGGCTGGTGGAAGAAGGAGCACTGTGAACAAGAACACTGGTGTCATTGTCCAGTGTCTGCCTCATCTGATAGGGTCTCTGGAACAATGGCCAGTATGCATGGGGCCCTATGTCACAGGGAGACCGCTGAGGTGCAGACTGGGCAAGGACCCACCGAGGGCAGCCACCCACCTACCTCAGCCTCTGACCTTTCAGGGTCGTCCTGTTTCCTGGACTCTGAGGTGGATCGCCGCTCTCGGAAAAGTGCTTCCCCGTTCTGCACCTCGTCAAGCACCACGTGCAAACACTGAGCCAGGCCGTGTGGTGACCCAAGAAAGAGCTCATGACCTTGAGTAGGGGAACAGCCCACCAGCCAGAGTCCAGGAAGCAGCAACAATACCTGCAGTGCCCAGCCACGGGCCGCCTGCGCACCCTGCGCGTGTCCGAGTCTCCGAACAATGTTTTCATTCCGTGGACTGACCAGATGGTCATGTGTCACCTGGGCTGGCCAGAGCCACACACTGCATCACTCATCGTCCAGGCGGCCAGAGTCCTTCCTCTGCATCCCAAGGGCGGGCACAGGCATTTCCCTTCCGCCTCCATGGCCTTGGAAGCGTGGCGGCAACATTAAGGGCTGCAATGTCATTGGGAAGTCTTCAGAGAGATCCAGAACTCACATCTCCTAGTGCCCACTGGCCCTGCCCTTTCTAGAGGTCTCCTGTTGTCTCTCTTCTCAGGTGTCCGTCTCAGATGGTCAGCCTCGACAGGACCTGCCGGCCCCTCCCAGGAGTGAGGGGTCGGCTTTCATGGTGTTCCTCTAGCCAGAGCCCGTTCAAGGCCACGCCTCCCCTCGCACAGCGGAGGGAAGGAGCCCACCGCCCCGGCTGGTTTCCCTGACGAGCCCGAACTCCGCACCTCGCAGAGACCCCCTTGAACATGAGCACACACTGTTCTGTGCTGTGGCCTCAAGCTCCCCACCCAGAGCAGACCTGGAGCTCCACTTTGTACAACCTCAGGGACACCGAAATGTCCTTCCCAGCCCCAGTCAGACAGGTATGCAGTCTTCTCCCGGGGGAAACCACAGGCAACTTTAACATTACACGTTCTTAGAGGAATACACATCAGGGTGAGTCCAGCCTGCGAGCACCCTGTCAGCAAACAGAAAATAAGACATCGGGTGCCAGGAAAGGGTGTCCCCGTCAAAGCCCCTGGGAACGGACCCAGAGAGGCAGCGCTGTGAACGGAAGCATACAGAGAGTGGTGCGGCGGTGGACTCAGAAGGAAGACAGGACAGGGTGGATGGACAAGCGGGTCCACAGTGCAGGTTCACACAGGCCCCAGCTGGCCCTGCAGCAGCTCGGAAACCGGATGTGCCCACACCAAAGGAAATGAGCTCAGCTTGGTCCCCTGCTCCACAGCCAAGGCCGCAGACCCCGCTATGAGGGGTGTCATCTTGGATGGCTTTATTCCCTGTGGCCCAAGGCAATTGCCAGCGAGCGCTGCAGCTGGAGGACAAATGCTTTCACCCTAAGGAGAAGAACTAACTGGGCAGTACACTCCATTACCCACTGCAAGGAGGGTAGGGAAGGCCAAGAGTTACGAAGAAAGAGAAAGGCCTTCTGGGAAGGCTTCCCGGAGAAGCAGCATCTGAGCAGCCTTCGGTGGGCGGGTGGGATTTGGAGAACGGACTCCCTCTGGTGCCGACGACGTGGGACTGGGATCTGTGCCCACCCCACAGCCCGCAGTGATTGCGAAGGTCACCAACAACTTCTCCGGAAAGGCAGGGAGCCTTGGCCCCCGCGGATGTGGGGATGCCTGCCACTCTCGCAGGGTTTAACACCCCCCCAGCCAGCCCCTGTGATCTCTCTCCACTGGGGGGAAAAATAATGGAGAGGTTAATTAGTGAGGCCTGCAGACTTATTCTTAACCTCCTCCACTTTACTATGTCAATAATAACTCAAGAGCAGACTTTCCCCGGGATATTCCAAAGCGTGACTAATTGCACTAACACCAAACACACTTCCCCACTCCTGGTCCTCTCCAGTTTGGAAAACAATTTTGCCCGTTGTCTCCAGACACGCGGCGCAAAAACGGGCGACTGCCTCTGAACGTGTTTATACTGTAAAAGCTCAGAGGCTAGGCCCCAGCGGGCCTTAGCGATATCCTAGGCCCTTCTTTAGAAACCAGACCCAACCTGAGCCGGGCAAGTTGATGCTCAGCCGTGGCTGTGAGGGCAGAGACCCGCAGAAGCCCCCGCCCCCCGTGTACATTGATTAAAAAAAAAAAATGCTTTCTGAGCATTCATCTCGAATCACATGTGCAAGATTTCTTTTTCCCGAAAATAAACTCGCCTCTGAGACATTCACATCTTCTCCCCCCCCCCAAAGGCCCTGCAAAAACATGTATTTGTTAATTTTTATTTAACCCCTAAGACATAAGGCTCTTAGGACGTGTCTGAGCAGAAAGTCCGGTGGGGACCAGGCAGTTTATGTGGCCTTTGTGGGAAATGATATGTGTGTCTGGAACACATCAGGGACACATGTCACTTGTAGACTGTGCTTACCACATGCCTGAGCCCAAAGAACCGGAGAAGAAAGTCTGTCGTGCATTTATTGTGTGCCCCGAGCAAGGTACTTGTGGTCATTACCAAAATGGCTATCATCTATGTAACTTCCTCCACCAACCCCCTGGGACCGGCCCCTCCCACGCTGGCTCTGGGCGGGCCCTATGTCTTGCTTCAGCTCCTGTGACTTCAGCAAACAGGACAGCGAAGGCAGGAAACGGGCCTACACGCTGGGGCTTACTCGCTTGCTGTCCTTGGTACCAGGATATCGATATGTAAACAAACCAAGGCCGGTCTGCCAGGTGAGGAGACACAAGGGGCTCAGGTGTCCCTGTCGGCCAGCCGACCGCCGACCAACTACCACACAGGTAAGGTGAGGCCATTTCAGACCAGTCAAAATGCCTTCGCTCTTCGCTGCAAAAGATGAGATGTCGTGACATGGGCCTACTTCTTTACCCACGACCCCGCCACTCTCTTGCCATGGCCCTTTGGTGGCACTGTTGACTTTGGGCTTGGCCATGTGACTTGCTTCGGTCAATGATATGCGGGCAGAAGCGGCAGTAACTGGTTTGGAGCCTAGACCTTGAGAGATCCAGAGGGTGTCCACTGGCCCTTTAGCTCCCTGTTGTCACGGTCATCAGAAGAGGACCCACTGGACTGGCCCCTGATTGCAGAATGAGGATGAGAGCCACGTTCTCACAGACCTGCCTCCCACATTTCCTCCAGTCACAGCAGTCTGAACTAGACCTCAGCCTGGACTTAGTCCACACCAGCTGACTGACTTACATGCTGGGGAGAATAAATCACTGTTGTCTGAAGCCGCTGAGGTTCGAGGTTGTTTGTTACACAGCATTATTGTGGCAATGGCTAACTGATACACATAGAATCCAAATTCACTGACCATGTTGGAATGAATGTCTTTGTTCTGGACAACTCTGAGGAGCATTTGGCAACAGGGACAGAAGGTACAAGCAGGGACTGGCCCCTGACATTGGCCCGTGGCGTGAGAAATGCTCGTTAGACCCAGCGGAACACTCAGCTGGGAGCAGCAGTGCTGAGACTAAGCCTTCCTACACCACTGGGCAATCTGCCACGTGGCAGGGGCCGCACTAAATGCTCAGCGTGCATCAGCCTCCAACCCCAGAAGGGCACCAGGAACTAGGTACGGTGGTCAGACCCACTCCCCAAATCAGGAAAAGGCAGTGGGGTGAGTCTGAGAAGCACAGCCACAGGCATGGGAGGCGAGGGCCGGAATCCAAGCTCCAACCCTGGGGGGTCTCCTGCTCGACAACACGCAGCAGCCTGATTCTACTTGATGAGCCCACGTCTGCTGGGTTTTCAGCGGCTGCCGGTCTCACCCCTGCCTTGTGCCCGTGGGGCACGCACCAATGAGGCCTTAAAACACGACACAGCCGCAAAGCGCCTCATGCAGGGAAACCCTTCCTCTTGCGGGTTCTGCCCTCAGGTCGGGCGCTCTACACGGATGGCGTTTCCTCCTCTTTTTTTGGAGACCCCTCCGTGGCAAACACGCAGCAGAGTACCTGTTTCTGTGAACACGTTCAATGTCCACACCTGAGTGGGCTGCAACTTCAAAGAGGGCAGGTATGCTTAGGCAGAAAGCAACTGCCACGGAGAGACAGCGAGACGTGGAAATTCACGGCAACATGAAGAGCACGTGGGAACGCCGGGGTCCTCCTGCGCTTTTCCCTGGCGCAGCGGGTCCTGCCTGCAGGGGGCAGCATAATTTATTTAGCAAACTGGGACACGGGGAGCAGTGAAAGGGGGCTGGGAGGACAGGAATCCCGGGTGGGGTGGGGCGTGGGGGTGGCTGTGCTGGGCCAGGTGTGTGGTTGCTCCATCCTGTCAGGGCACTTTCCAAAAATAATGACCACTGACCTTTGTCAGCCGCCAAGTCCTTATCGGACGCACGTCTCCCAGAGGAGAAACCCGAGGCCCAGGAGTTTCACCTGCACGGGGAAAAGCACTCCAGATAAAGCGCTGACTTGAATCTAACCCCAGGTCTGATTTCTTTCTTTTACAGGGTTTTAGGGGGCCCTGAGAACCCATTCATCACGACCTGTACCTATAAGTCACTAGATCGCATGTTTGTTGGATGAGTGAGTGAAGACAGCAAATAATACGTAAAGAACGAGTCACACACTGTGTGTGTGAATAGCTTGTGGATTCGCGAAGGGCCCGAGGTCGTTGGCAATGAACGGCAAAGGCTGCGTTCCCCTTGGAACTTCTCTGAACTCTCCTAATAACTTAATGACTCCTTAACAGGAAGGGATTCCGCCAATATCCCCTTCTTGTGCTTGGGGTTGCTTCCAACGAGCGCTTTGTTCTTTCCGGGGAGGGCGTGGGAGGATTTGGTTGAGCTCTGTAATCAGCAAAGTGGGAATAATGTGTTTTTTCATGTATTCTCTGCCTCCCCTCCGCTCGCCCCTCCAGCAATCCTGTCTTCCCTTGGAGTTTTGAGATGCTCTCTTATTTGCGACTCCCCCCCTTCCACCCAGTGTCAGAGGGGTGCTGCTACCTTCGATAAAGGCTTTGGAAGGCTCCCTCTCTCCCTCCAAAGTGTTCAGGGAGGCTGTGCTCACTGTAAACACTTATGAAATTAGTGAATGATATAATTCCCCAAGCCCTTCTCTGTGACACTACTCTTCATTTTTTATTTTTTCTAGAGGAAAGAAAAAAATGCTTTCATTCCTAAGAACTGGAGACAGCAGGGCATGAGGCAGTAACATTATGTGCTTCTAACATATTTTGGCCACAGTGTCCACAAATATAGCTTTTAAGGATTCTTTTTTTTAACAAAGTAATGTTTTCTAGAAATAAACTCATGACAAGAAAGGAAAGTCAGCACAGGCTTTTTCGTGTTCAACCCTCAGGTCATCCATAAACTCCCCCGGCCCTAGCTCTCTGAGAGGCCGCTTGGGTCTTCAGGAAGACTTTTATCTTCTTGGTTAACTGAACCAGCGCTGCCCACCCCCGACACAGATGATCAAGTTCTTCGCAAAGAACTTGAGGGCACAGCCTGTCCTCGGACTGGACACGGGAGCCCGTGTTTGTGTTCAGCACCCTCCCCGGGGGGTGTCCAACCTGAGAATGCACACTGGTTGTTGGACAGGCCCCTGCTGAATGTGGCTGTTGGCGTTGGTCAGTAAAAAACAGAAACAAGAGGTCCCCCGTGCCGAGGGCTCACGGCAGGTGAATGTCCTGGTGTGAAGGTTTCTGCCTGACGCCCCACCTCCTGGCCTTCCCTCTCCCGGCCCCTCCCCTGTACCAGGCTCCTCCAGGGACCTGTCTGCGGGCTGGTGGGGCTCCAAGGCCCTTCGAGGTCATGTTCTGTGGACTGAGAAAGGTGAAGGAGCTCCTTCAGGTGAGAAACTGGCATCGTAAAGACCCAACTCACTGGGACCCGGCCAGAAAGGACCCCCGAGGGCCTAGAGGCCCCGAGACTGCCCCACCGCATGCCCCTGCTGCACGTGGAGACAGTGGTCCCACGGGTATGGCTGCGAATCAGGAGACCTGGGCTGCACTCTATGACCTTGGCGAGTCAAACTCAGGGCTCCTTGGATTTCGACTCTGTAAAATGGAAAAATAGTATGTAGTGAGCCCTTCCAGAGTGGTGAAAAAATAAAACTAAAACATAGACTAGATGTAAAGGTTCCTTTTAAAAGAACAGTAAAGAAAGAACGCGTGTGGTTTGCTTCGCTAGTGATGCCATCGCCTGCAGTGGGAAGGCCTTCGTTCCGTGCGGTTCCACATTCTCGTGACACAGGCAGGCAGGCATCCGTATCCCCATTTAGCAGATGCAGAGACTGAGGCTCATGGAGCCTCAGTCACGTACTGGCAGGTGGCGGAGAAGCCGTTGCCTTTCGAGTCTTCATCTGCCTGCCGTCCTTCCCAGTGGCATACAACACCTGCCCGTCTTTCATCCCGGCCTGTCACTCACCTAAAACATCCTGCGGCGCCCAGGGCTGGCAGGGCTGCAGTTTGATCTGTGGTCCAAAATGTCACCCAGAGAGGCTACCTGCTGTGGCCAGGCACTGCTGGGCTCAAATCAGGACAAGAATAATGTGCGGCCGGCCAGACACAGCCCACTATCAGGACTAGGGAGGAAACGCCACTAAAGGAACTCGGGGCCCTGGTGGCAGGATGCAGAGTTTCACCTTCAGACGAGAGGGAGAAGTGACAAATGTGAGTACCCCTCCGTCAGGGCTCGGCAAAGGAATTTACTACCTCCAGTCACAAAGCGTTGGTCTCTTTTCCACGGAATAACGTTTATTTCAGTTTGATGGATGAGGCATAAACCAACTTCTCCGTATTTGCTGGGTGTGCTATACTATTTCTTTCTTCCTTTCTTTTCTTGCTTTTTAAATTTGAAAGGTAATTCTTCCCATAGCTGGATTCCTGGTCACATGCCTGCTATTAGCAGGGTTTGTAAGACCAGGATTGACAGGTGTTTTCCTGCTCTCTGGCTGGGAACGGTTTGTTTAACAAACACAGCAGGAGACGCACATGTTCCCCTGGCTGCCTGTTCTCATTCCCATCTCACAGGATGGCACTGTGCCCACTCGCAAGCCAGCAGCTCCCTGCCCTTGGGCAGAGGTGCCAGGGAACTAGGGATGTAACCTGACCTTCAACAGAGCACAGAGGATGACTGCCTTATCTTTTGTCGGAAGTCACTCTGTGTCCCCAGCAGCCCAGGGACCCTGCATCCTCACCAACATGCTGGCCCCAGAGGATTACAGGACGCTGAGCAAATAATATGATCAGCAACAGTCACGAGCGTGGACTGAGTGTTTATTACAGGTCAGGCATGGTGTTACACAAGCGCTTCAGATGCTTTCTCTCATTTAAACTTTAGAGCAACTCGCAGGTTCTCCGCTAAGTAATATGACCCCCACTCTGCAGATGGAGAAGGGGAGACTCAGAGAGTCTAAATCACCTGTCCATCAGCTCAGAGTTGTCCGAGACAGAGCCAGGAGAGACCCAAGGGCAGGGTCAGACAAGGCACCAACAGGAAAATTCAAGTGGCAATAAATACATGAAAAAATTTAAAATTGAAATGAATAAATTAAAATGAAAAAGAAATCATTCATTTATTGTACCATATCTTTCAAACTAACAAGTAAGTAAATACTTACAGTAGTACTCAATACTAATATGGTGAATTAGGGGTGGCCACACACTCCTATTGAGAACTAATGTCTTGGTCCCCTCCCCTTGAACCTGGGTGGCTCTGAGACTGCTCTGACAACAGAAGATGCCTTGTATACTTGGTGCTCCCTGATTCGGTGCATGTGAAGTAAGAAGTGTTATATCTTCTTGATACAATGTCCCCTTTATCATTATGAAATGTCCATCTTTGTCTCTTGGTACCTTTGTCGTCTTGAAGTCAGCGTTGTCAGATATGAATATGGCTACGCTTGCTTGTCTTCGGGTATTATTTGATGGGGCAATGATTTTCCAACCTTTCATGTTGAGTCTACTTTTGTCCTTGCAGCTTAGATGTGTCTCCCGAAGGTGGCATGTGGTTGGGTTTTGCTTTCTGACCCAGTCCGCTCCCCTGTGCCTCTTCCTCGGCGAGTTCAGTCCATTTACATTTAGGGTCATTACTGACGCATGAGGATTTCCTACAGACACGTATGGGTTGTTTTCTGGTAGCTCTGCGTCTCCTTCGGTTCTTGTCTTTTGTGTTTCTGTCCGCTGGTTTTGTTTGGTGGTGTTCCATACTTCTTGCCTCTATTCCCTCTCTGTTTGAGCTATGGATTTCCACTTTGGGTTTTCCATGGGTGGTCACTGTTAGTTTATTGAGAACAAGGAAGTTTCATATACACAGGAGTCCTCTGTCTTACGAGTGCTTCTGCACTCCACCCTGCTCTGCTCCACAGCTCTTCATCCTCTCCCCTCTTATGTTTTGGCTGTCACAGATTATCTTTCCGTATGTTGTGCCGTTGTTGCAGATTTTACGTGTTGTTTTGTTCTTTATATTCGGTAGAATAAGCCCCTTGAGCATGTCCTGCAGTGGGGGGCTTTCTGGTGATAAATTCCCTTAGCTTCTGCGTGTCTGGAAATTTATTCCTCTTTCGTATTTGAAGGACAACTTTGATGGTGGAGGCGGGGCTGAGATGGCGATCATGGGCGGGGCTTATTGTGAAGGCTTTACGGCTGTAGCAATAGAGGTCTCAGGGGGTCCGGGTATTCCTCCCTATGTTCCAGCAGAGCAGGGACCAGTCACAGGGCACCTCTGTTCTTCAGCTGGGGCGTATGTCTCAGCTACTCTCTGTAATGACATGGGAGGAAGGTGGTGTTTGGAGGGCTGAGGGGCCTCACTTTGTATTTTCCTGTCTCTGTCAGAGTGCAGGCTGCGGGTCAACCATGGGAACACTGGCGGTGACCTCACGCTCTGCCGCTATGGTTCAGTGTCACACCAAATTCCCCCTCGTCTCTCCATTCCTCTGGGCAGAAGGAGACCCGGTCACGCCAGGTTTCTCCCTTCCCACCTTTAGTCGATTGGGTGCTCAGATCTTTCAGGCATGCCTGCAAGCCCAACTGGGGTTCCTTCCCTGTGTTATAGCTGTTCACCTTGTTGAAATTTCAAGGGGGGAGATCAGTGGCGTCTCTCACACTGTTACTACTCTGACATCATCAAATTTTAATAGCGCTGTGCCTAGCAATATTAAAAATGCATGCATATAAAAATGGTGTTAAGACATATGCCAAAAATAATGATCATGTTTCTTTCTAGGTAATAAGATTCTGGGTGGTTTCCCCTTAGTTCTTCAAACGTTTCTCTGCTTTCTAAGTTGTCGATAACGAGACTGTGTTACTTTTTTCTTATGAGATTATAGAATAAAAACAAACAAAAACGAAGGAGGGACAAAGCCCTTGAAATTAGTACTGAGAGACTACTGAATGCAGGTGGGCCCGTGCAGTGGAGAAGACTTTCACCCAAACACAAGGGGCAAGATAGGCGGGTGACGCGTGAAGAAAGAAACTTCCCAAGGACACCACATATTGACACTTAATCTGTAAAAGTTTAAGCAAAGAGACCTTGGGAAGTGCTACAGTTACTGAGAGCTGCTGCATCTAACCGTCTCCTTATTCAGGGAGCCCCGGCCCACCGGTTCTCCCCAAGAAGAAAGATCCACTCCCCAATCCCAACCCAACGCTGAACTTCCAAAGTACCCAATCGATCTCATTCACATAACCACGTTTCAGGAGCGCTGACTCCTGCCTGACCCAGAGATGCACGAGGGTGGAGCCCGTTCTTCCCTTCAGAGCATTTACATGCTAGTCTCAAGGCCCTTGAACTTTCTAGATTGTACTAGACGCTGTGTCCATGGCTTATTTCAGCGACCCAGCGGGCTGCAAGGTCCCCGAGGGCAGCAGCATCTAAGCCAGACCCTGTTCTGTATCCCGTGGTACCCAGGTGGGGCTGGGCGCATCACGGGCACCTGGTAGGGATCTGTAGAAGGAATGACGCAGCAAGTGCCCTGCCCGCTTCTCCGTATGGTTAGGATGCTCTACGCGGACCTTCATGAGGAGCTATGGAAATGGCCAGCTAGCGTGCAAGCAGAACGTAATACGCGTTATTAATTACATGGAGCGAGGAACACAGAGCACTTGCCTAAGGGGAGCGCACTGCCTTATCTGCTTTTGTCCGAGAAGCAGTTCTGCTGTCTAAATAAGATTTTATTGTTCCAAAAGGTGAAAGCAGAGAAAACAGAGCCTTTGCCTCCGAGATGTCAGCTCCCAGGCGAGAGCGGAGCAGAGCACAGGTCTGAGTCACCATTGCCCACTACTGCCCTGTGGTGGCTGCTGTCACAGCAGCCCTGATGCGAAGGGCAAATGTCGCAAACAAACAGCCAGGACTGATGAAACTCCACGAGCATTACTGCAGGCCGAAGGCTGCACTTATTTTTTCTTTGTCTCCGTGAATGTTTTCAGAAGCATAATTTCTTCTCGTACCTCTAAATTCAATGGTTTATAAAGAAGATCACCAAATCATATTTATTTTAGAGAGAGGAGAGAGAGAGGTAGGAAACATCAACTCGTAGTAGTAGTTGCTTCTCATATGTGTCTTGATTGGGCAAGCCTGGGGTTTTGAACCGGCGACCTCAGCATTCCAGATCGATGCTTTACCCAATGCGCCACCACAGGACAGGTACTGAATCATAGAAACAAGCAAAGGGCAAATATGAAGCATTGACCCTGTAACAATCAGGTGACTATGTTTCATCCCCCCCCTCCCCCAACGTCCGTTCTCAGTGAGACCCTAGGCCCCACCCAGAGAATCTTTCTTAGCAAGTCTGAGGGCAGGGGTTGGGGGTGGGGCGGACCTGAGATTCCCATGCCAGTGGTCCCAAGACATCAGGGTGAGAAAGCGTAATGTGGGGTGTACTGGCTTGGGAGACCTCCGGAGGTTGAGGGACAGGGTGACGAGAAATAGGCTGACTTCTTTTTATCCTAACATGTTACAGATATGCTTATTATATTCACTTACTTGTTATCTAGTCCCTCATTTATTTTGCACAAACATTTCAGGTAAAACCAACTATGTGCCAAGAGAAAGACTGAAACAATCCAGGTCCCTCACTGGTCACGCGGGGGACATTCTATAGGGTGATGGAGGCAGAAGGCCCCTTGCTGCGGGCTGAGTAAGTGGCAGATGAGGAGAAGAAGTTGTGAGCGCTGGTGACTTCTGCGGGCCGCTTGGTTATGGAGAGCAGGATGAGAGGAAGGGAAGATGGGAAGGAGGGAGGGAGGGAGGGAAGGGAGAAGGTACAGAAGCAGAGTCCAGGGTTGTCTGAAGATGGGTAGATGGGTGGGGAGCTGAGTGTGTTTAACTGTCGCTGGGAAGGCGCCACCAGGCAGGGAGATGGGGACCAGGCTAGACCTCAGAGGGCGAGATGGGGACCAGGCTAGACCTCAGAGGGCAAGGTGGGGACCAGGCTAGACCTCAGAGGGCGAGGTGGGGACCAGGCTAGACCTCGGAGGGCGAGGTGGGGACCAGGCTAGACCTCAGAGGGCGAGATGAGGTAGGGCCCAGAGCCAGTGGGAGAAGCTGGTCCCCATCTCAGTGCAGCGGTTAAACAGCGTTCCCTCCCGCCTCTGCCGGTGGCCCTGGGCAGGTGTCTCAACCTTTCTATAAAAGGGGGA
The DNA here is from genome assembly GCA_037038555.1 of Rhynchonycteris naso. Lineage (NCBI taxonomy): Eukaryota > Metazoa > Chordata > Mammalia > Chiroptera > Emballonuridae > Rhynchonycteris > Rhynchonycteris naso. The sequence goes on along the minus strand of CM072999.1, from coordinate 257,361,627 downwards.
GGTGGCCAGCACCTCCGTCACTGGGTTATTACGAGGATTAAATAGAGGGCATGTAGAGACTTCATGGGAAGCACTGCATACCCTATCTGTTGTTGATATTATCATTAAACTGGGAAGATGTGAACGAGTGAGGTCAGGTTGGCTCAACCCTCAGTAGGGTTGGTCGTGTGCTTCTGTTTTCTCTCTGAACTGCTGAGAGGGCCGGGCACCTCAAAATGGTGGGGCAGAAATTTGAGGAGAGACTGAGATCCAAAGTGGTCTTCATTAAGACTTGGAGAGGGAGCCACCCCCAAAAGGTTGTGGGCTGTTGAGACAGTGTGAGGGCTCAGCAGAGATTAGGTAGCACCAAGAACAGGCGCCAGCCTGCCCGGGGATGTGACATCTCTCAGGATGATGACACAGAATTGGGTCCGTCCAGGGCGGGACCAGTGTCAGCGGGGGTGGGGGGTGCGTGATGGACAGATGATGCCCCCTGCTATCCGCTCCCCGGCTGTGTGCAGCTCTGTGGCTGGAGGTGCACATGTCCACCCCAGGCAGCGGGCAGATGGCTCAGAGTGAAATATGGACCCGCCAAGCAAACAGCTCATGTCCTCACACCATGCTTCCGAGTCAGTAGCATTACCCAAGGGCCCGAGACCATGTCCACGAAATGAGTGAACTGTCATGCTGCGATAGCAAAATGAAGATCTCCGATAGGCGAGTCTGAGAACAATATCATTTCTTTAAATGAATAACCCGTTTTTATTTACTTTCTTGCCACGTGTGGTAACTTTTGTTCTCTGTGTCCTGTTAGATATGCTCCCAGGTCAATAACACCCCAGGAAATGGTTAGTGTGACCCTAGCCCTCAGACTCCCCTGTGCTCAGGACGATGGCTCCGAGTGCCCTGGTGACACAGGAACAGGCACCACTTTGTGCACACAGCTCCCGAGGCCGGGATGAAAGCTTTGTCTCCCTGAGCATCTAAATGGGAACACCTGCTTGACAAAAACCTCTAATTAGACGATTCTTACGGAACAAAGTCTAGCGTATCAGACACACCCTCCTCCGTTTCCGGAGAGCTTTCTCCTTGCTCACCACTTAACATTAGACTAATGGCATTTAGCATTTATGTCATTCATCTATGTTTTCAAAACGCATAGAAATGTTTAATTAGGCAGTAAATGGCTATCCCTTTCTTTCCTTTCCAAAAAAACTCACAATCGGGTCCGTCAAAACATGATTTTTAATTTGATCACCTGCCTTTTGAAGTCAAATCTCTTCAACTTCAGCAAAGCCAGGGGTTGAGGCAATTATCTGAATTATTCAGGAAGCAGAATTTTGGCCTAAATCATCACATTCCTGGAGAACAAAGAATATCTGTCAGTTCAGCCGAAAAGCAGAAAAACGAACACTTTGCTCTTTTTCTACATGAAATAGCATATATGCTGCCTTATTTTTTTTTCTTTCCTGAGCTAATTAGCTAATGAATTCTATTTGGCCTGGTATGAAGATGAAGAAAAACCTTAAGAAGATAAAGCCAAGAAGTTAAAGATTCCTTCCTATTTTTCCCAAAGTCAGAGAGCTCTGCGTTTACCAAAAGTGATTCTGCTTTAAGTTCCTGCTGCCAGATGAGAACTTGCTGAAGAACCGTCCGGTCTTATCTCAGTTCTCCGGTGATAGTTCAGTTTCACGGGCTTCATTCTCTACTCACAGCGTCTCACCTGAAAACGACCCCTGAAATGTAGAATGAATGGCCGGAAACGATTTTCTACTCAGATTTTCTACTCTTCTTGAGGGAGGCCGTGTGGGAGAAGAAGCTTGCGGAGATAACGCCAGTGTTCACAATGTACGCCCCCCCCCCCCGTGTCAGCCTCGTTTAGAGTGAAAACTGGCTTTGTGTCAAAAGGCTTTGACCCTGGAAATCATGAGTTTAGCCCAGACTCGCTGGATGTCCTGTCCTGTTCTGGTCACGGAAACAAGAAGTGTCCTCCCGAGGCCACTTTGAATAAAATCTGATAAGCCCACGCTGGAATTCCTAAGGTGTGAGTCCTTGCAGACTCACAAAGCTTGTATGGCAGCACAATGTGTTCAGAAAGGAAGTCTGGGTGGAGTCTGGGTCTCTGTCCTCAAGGATGTCCCGAACTGGACTGGGACAGGAGGATGCAGCGAGCTGGGCACAGACCGGAGCCGCTGAGGCTCGGTCAACGCCCCCCCCCTGCCCCCTTGCACCCCCACCCCCGCAGATGACGAATCATCCGCTGATTCATCTTGATTTCAATGCTGCTGACACCTGCTCTGAGTGCCCATCTTGTTTCCATGGCAACCAAGGGAGAGCATCCTTGTCCACGTACTTTCGGAACCTCATTAAGTCAGGCAGCAGGACGGCAGCTGTGTCGGCCACGCGTTTCTCTGACAGCCACGGGCTAATTTTACGATGCTCAGGTGATTTTGGGCGCTTTCTCGGCCAGACTGTTGAGAACGTGTGGATAGGGAGACAGATGGCAGAATAAATAAATATTGCCAAAGTGTTTAATGCACACAAATTTTCCTGAAAGGTGTGAACCAACAATGGTATTTTTGAGGTAATTTGAAGCCAAATAATAAATGGGAAGGGGATGGGAGCTCTTAAAAAAGGTTAACTCGAGGCACTCTTCAGATGATGATAATCTCTCGGAAAAATAACACAGTACGTCACAAGTGTCACTAATGTGTCTCTGAGGCGGCTGGTGCCCATGAAATAGAGAATTTTCTTTTTCTTTTCCACCATCTTGTTACTTGCTAAATTCAGGAAAATCTGAAGTAGACTCCTTTCACACACACACACACACATATACACACACAGGACATAAATGTTTGGTTACACCAAGAAATCAGCCTAAAGACCAATTTACACCAAAGTGACAGTGGATTTCATTAATATGGAGTCAATAGACAGCTCTGTCCCCCTGAGTGAAGATGCGTATTCAGTGGAAGGGCATCTGGGATAGCCTGACTGGTCCAGAACAAACGCATCCAGAAATCTCCTCAAGCTGAGGATGGCCGAGCATGTGATGGATAAATCAGCTTTAATGGTGATAACTGGTGGCCAAGAAGAGAGTCCCAGGGCTTCTATGGTTCTCACAGAGCACAGAGCAGTGGCTTCTTCCTCAGATCTTCCTTGGGGTCCAAGCCCCCCTCGGCTGCTGCAGGAACATGGCCCTGGGCAATCTGTCCAACCCATCAGTGCTATTTACCTATCAGCTGGAGACCATAATGGTCCCTACTTCCTAGGCCTTGAAGGTCAACCTTTTGATAAAAACCTGCCCACTTTTGCAGTGCTGGTCAACCTTGTCCCTACCGCCCACGAGTGGGCGTTCCAGCTTTCCTGGTGGGCCAATTGCGGCGCCGTTTGGTTGTTCCACTACCGCCCACCATGACCATCAAGGTCTAGGGTCATTCTGACAACATAATGAATTCCCACCTGACAAGTGCTTAGAACAGTGTCTGGTGGACATTAAGTACTACTTAGGGGTTAGCCGATTAGAGGTTTATTTCTGTTGTTGCCATGTTGTTCAAGTATTGTCTAGTTCACATGCTAATTTCAGTTTTCCCATTCAGCAGGTACAAATGAAAGGTTTGTGGAGAAAGGTAGACCTGTACCTCAACCCCTATCTTTTGTGTACCAATTGGCTGTGTCACCTTGTGGAGTGACTTAACTTCCCTGAGTCTCTGTCTGCTCTCCTGCAAAAGCAGAAGCCAGCACCCGGGGGCGTCTTGAGGATGAGAGGGGTGAGCATTCCCCTGGTGCCTGGCCCAGAGAACGTGCTCAGTCTAAGAAAGTTGTTGCTATGATCACACTGTTCTTGGTAATACAAGATCACTATCTGTCAAAGCTGTGTTAAAACCTGAGGAAAGCTCGGCTTTGTCTTCTGTGCCAGAGAAACATACAAGCAATGGAGAGGTAGTGGCCAAATAGATTCTGGATTGCACATGTGAATTTTGAAAGCAGGAAAGAGATTCCTCCTTGAAAAATTATCTTTTGGCTTTTTTTGTATGTAGACTCAGCCCTTAGAGGGGAGTCTATGTCTTTAGCCTTCAAAAATTGCAAGTAAGATGTTCTCTGTGTTAGAAGAGGTCAAGAATTATGTGAAACTCTGTGTAATTGGTTAGAATTAGAATTCCATTAATAAACCTATCAAGATTTGGAGCTGTCACTACATATCCAAATTCTTTTTCTCTATAGTGAAGAAAAGAATGTCTCTTACTGGGTGATTGTGCAGTCTACAACATTTTAGCGTCACTCTGAAATTGGGTAATAGTCATATGTAATGAATTAAAATTCCGTTATACAGAATAGAAAACCCCTACTGTGAAGGGGTGTTGGGGGGTGGGGAGAATGGTCCAAGGTCCAAGAATGGAGCAACTGCATTTGGAGGGACAGCATCTGAAATGGCATCAGGGACCCATTAGAGCTTACTGTCCCTCTAACACTCACTGTTCTTCCTGGAGCTGTGGAATCCTGCTTCCTTCGGGACTCCGCTATGCTGAGCAGGATTGATTTGGGAGCGGGGAAGCCTAAAGAGAGCGATACCGTTTATGTTATTTTAGAATATGAACAAACATGTGTTGGCACATGTCCTGCATAAAGCCTTGTGCTAATTGCCAGAGGAAATGCAGGGGTCCAGCAGAGACCAGCCCTGTCCTTGGAGAAGCCTACGGTCAGATGGGAAAGAGGGCCATGTCTGCTTAGTACAAGGGCGGGGAAGAATGGAGGAGGGTGCCTGAGGTTGGAGTCTGTGCTGCGGCAGCTTGTTTTGCTGTTAGAACCAGGCACTGGAATGTCGGAGGGCCTGCTCACACTTAAATCCACACCAGGGACATGGCCAGCCCTAGAAAGCCCCCCATCCAGATAGGAGGGGGAAAGAACATTATTAGCCAGAGGCCCTGGCACACACCACTTCCTCCTGACATTTCTTCCTCTGCCAACAAACTCCTGCCCCCAGGATCCCTTTGGGTGGACACTGGAGGTTTCTATTGTTTTGGAATTGTCATTTCCCCCCAAATATGGAAGCAACACATACTATAGAAACATGGAAAGAAGTAGAAAAAGAAGGAGGAGGAGGAGGAAGAAGAGGAGGAGGAGGAGAAAGAGGAGGAGGAGGAGAAAGAGGAGGAGGAAGAGGAGGGGGAGGAGGAGGAGGAGGAGGGGAGAAGGAGGAGGAGGAAGAGGAGGAAGGAGGAGGAGGAGGAGGAAGAGGAGAGGGAGGAGGAGAAAGAGGAGGAAGGAGGAGGAGGAGGAGGAGGAGAAGGAGGAGGAGGAAGAGGTGGGGGAAGAGGAGGAGAAAGATGAGGAAAGAGGAGGAGAAAGAGGAGGAAGAGGAGGAGGGAGGAGGAGGAGGAAGAGGAGGGGAAACAATCACCATCCAAGGTGACTATTTGAATCTTGATGAATTCACTCCTCCTAATCATTTTCTCTATTTTCATTGCTTAGTTTGGCTCTAATGTACGTTTGATCACATAGTGTAATTTATCCTGATTTCCCCGTTCACATTACAGTGAATGTGTTGGCACACCTTTATAAAATCTTTGCACACAGCAGTTTGCGAGTGCACAGCGTTCCATTCTACTATAATTTTCCTAACGCTCCCCCATCGTTTGGGTTGTTTCCTAATCTTTGTTATTACAAATAACTTGCAAGAAGCATCTTTGTGTTTAAAGGGGCATTTCCAACACTGATATTTCCTGCCTTCCCCTTCAGGTCACCCACATGGACTTCCTTGCCCTCTGGCTGCAGGTGGGGCCCACTAATGGGAAGCACCAATGCGAGACGGGAGGCGGGAGGAAGGAGAGACGGACATCTGTCTCCTGGGCTGTGGCTCGGCCACACCACAGTGTGTCCTCTGCCATGGTCCTCTCCTGCAGCCGCTGCTCTCTGTAAGTTCTGGAAACTGCGCCCGTCTAACCCTGGCTGCACCGCATTGGCTCTCCCTGGCACTCTTCTCCAATCGCTGGTGACACCCCTCTCATGCCCACACACTTATAAACTCTTCCTTCTGAAACTCTTCCTGACACCCCATGGGTTTCCTGCCGGGATTTGAAAACAAGCACCTAAAAGTAGAAACTGGGAAATATATTTCATTCACAATGGTGACAAAAGCCACAACGACTTAGCAATGAGTTCAACAACAGCAAAGAATGCAGTCAGTCCCTTCACAGAGAAAGCCAAAGACTCTTATTGAACGAAATAAAACAAGATATGAACAAATATTCTTCTTGGAATGGGAAAGAATGTCATAAAAAGTCAATTCTCCCAAATTAATATATAAAAGTAATCCAATTCTAATTAGAATCTCAATGAGTTGTTTCCAAATGGGGTGGAATGAGATGAAAGCTTCTGCGGGGAAGTAAGTGCCCCCAGCAGAGCTCAGGAAGCGATGGGGAAGCACAGCTGCACGTTTGCCTCACGGAGCCACCGGTTGGGGTATAAAGCTCCGTATCAAGTCAGTGTGGATTCAGGAACCAGCAGCTCAGCGGAACCAAAAGGAGAATCTAAAAGTAGATCCCAGCAGGCGCTTAACAAAACCATCATCGAGGACAGAGTTTCATATCCATGGGGGGTGGGGATAGATTTTTAAATAAATACTATCAATATAATGGCTGCCGGAAAGAAAATATAACTGGGTCTTATCAACCCTTTGAGTAATATGAACATTCATGTACGTCTCGTGCATCCTGACCATTCAGAGTACGATCGATTTATTTTAAAAATGTGTAAGGCAACATTAAAGAAAAGCAAATGTATGTTCTTCTTGTTTCCATGAATTGGTTATCAAACAAGCGTGATTTTAAGTTAATAAAACTGCAACTGGAACTAATTGCATTTTTTGAAAAAAAAAATCACTCCCGAATGTCAGCGAGCATAAAAAAAAAACCCACTACTCAAAGGGTTAAAAATATAATCTAGATGAACTGAAGATTTAAGTGTTAAAAAAAATTAAAACTGAAACTTTCAGGAAACTCTAAGGGTGTTTGTGTACCATGTAGGTGCTAAAAAGGCATTCTGATGAAAAAGCATTCTTCACCACCTCTGGAAACTTTGAAGTTATCTATAAAATACAGATAAATGACCAGATACTGTTTTTCACCTCTTAGGAGACCATGTGTGCTCTATACAAAGTCAGTAGACAAAAAGTAATCCTGGAAAAACATTTGTAATGCAGAATCTGGGGTAAATATTTGTATAAGTATCTGTAATGTAAGACATTGTAAAATATTTGTAATGTGAAACTAGGTGCCATTTTTGCCAGTAGGGGCATCGAAGGGAACCTTTCTCCCTGGTTCCAGTGTGTTCTCACAGGGCTGGCCACCTGGCAGTGCCACCCCCAGTGAGTTTCAGCAGCACCGCGTCTGTAGATGGCTTCCAGGAGGTTGGGGGGTGCAGAGGGGTGGAGGCCCTTCGCTGTCCTGTCCACAGCCACACCGGTCCTGCCTCTGCCTCAGAGCCTTCACCCGTGGTCCCCTCTTCCTGTGACCCAATTCCACGCTCTCCTCAAATCTCTGCTCAAAGGCCACCTGTGAGATGTCTTTCCTGAGCACCTGTTTTAATAGCACTGCCTGTCCACTGCTTCTGTCACTCCTGTCCCCTCTGACTGGCCATGTGTTTAATACGGCCGTTGTCCATCTGCCTCCCTGGAACGGAAGCTGCCCCGTGCACGCGGGGACTTGGCTTGCTTTGCTCCCAGCGGTTTACTCAGCTGCCAGCAACAGTGTCTGGTCCGTGGAAAGTGCTCAGTAAATGTTTGTTCTGTGGGCGAGCCACCGGGATAGGAAACAGTTTACACGGTGTTATTAATTCTCACTCTTGTTGGGGATGTGCCTGAAAGAATGTGCACACTTTGTAACTGTAACGGCCCTTCTACGGGGCTATCTGGAAACAGCTACCCCACCCCTGGAGTTCTAATTCACGGAAATAAAAGCAGAAGGACACAAGGACACACATTAATGGATATTTATTTGTGTATTATTTAGCAAAAAAGGAAATTAAGCCAGCCCTGTCAGTAGGAGAACAAATTATGGCACATTCACTTATGAAATATTATGTAGCACTTTGAAATTAGTTAAAGTTATACCTGTTGTTTTGAAGGGCTTTCCATGAGGGTTTTGTTGAGTTTGAAAAGCATGATTCGGGGTGGGAAGAACTGGAGGAGGGTATTGAGGATAAGGATGGACGGAGTCTTGACGGAATGGCGAACACACAATACAGTGTACAGAGAGGTGTTGTAGAATTGCGCACCTGAAACCTGTACAATTCTGTTAACCAGTGCCAGCCCAAGAAACCCAATAAAAAGGATAAAAATAAAAGCAAGATTTAGAGGCTCTGGCTGGTGGCTCAGGGGACAGAGTGCTGACCTTGTGTATGAACATCCTGGGTATGATTCCCAGACAGGGCACATAGGAGAGGCGACCATCTGCTCCTCTCCCCCTTCTCTCCCTCTTCCTCTCCCACAGCCAGTGGCTCGATTGGCCCAAGCATTGGCCCTGGGCACTGAGGATAGCTAGGTTTGTCTGAGGGTCAGCCTCAGGCACTATAAATAGCCCGGTTGATTCGAGCATTGGCTCTCGACAGGGTTGCCAAGTGGATCCCAGTCAGGGTGCATGCAGGAGTCTGTCTCACTATCTCGCCTCCTCTCACTTAAAAAAGAAAAAGAATTAGAAATACAACTGCTTACAAAAATTAGGGGATATTTTATCCATTCATATTCATTTTGAAATTATCTCCTTATTTTTGTGAGCGGTATACACGTATAATATGGTCCTTTGTATGTGTATTTTTGAAATCTTTAAGAACATGAAGTTATTTGCAGCAAAAACTATTAAGTTTGCTAAAATAAAATGAGTACATACAACGCACTGAGGACCGATGCAGATGTACCGAAGGAATAAAATGCTCTCACTTGAACAAGATGTTACCTCATTAATTATTCATACAGATACACTGTTTCATTTCTTATCGAGTAATAAAATGATTATGTGCAACACCATATACCTGTGAAAAAATTCCGGGGCGGGGGGAACCCAAAGATTTTCTTGAGGAGATAAACTAAAATGTGGTTTTGAGAGAAATGATAGTTTAGATCAGGGGGAGTCAACCTTTTTATACCTACCGCCCACTCTTGTATCTCTGTTAGTGGTAACATTTTCTAACCGCCCACCCGTTCCACAGTCATGGTGATTTATAAAGGAAGTAACTTTACTTTAAAAAATTTATAAAGCAGAGTTACAGCAAGTGAAAGCATATAATAATAATTACTTACAAAGTACTTTATGTCAGATTTTCACTAAGTTTGGCAGAATAAATCTTTATAAAACAACTTACTATAGTTAAATCTATCTTTTTATTTATACTTTGGTTGTTCCACTACCGCCCACCATGGAAGCTGGAATGCCCACTAGTGGACGGTAGGGGCCAGGTTTACTACCACTGGTTTAGATCAAGAAGAAGGTGGTAAGTGGCTGTCAGAGCTGCCTGCCAAGAACTTTTTACTGATGTGCATGCCAGGCTCGGGGGCTCACAAACATAAGTTTCATGAACCAGCAGATTTTACACTGGAAGTTCTACAAATCAAGATGATAGGCCCTTCAAAATGTTGTAATTAAATAATTTTCATCCACTAGTATATAATTTTTCAAAAAATATCATGTTGATGTATCCACCGAAAATTATATTCAGTGTGATATGACATTTATTTGGACTCAATTTCACTAGCTTGAAAACTTCTGCAATGTAGTGATCCTAAATAAACGGAGAGAATGTAAGATTAACAAAGAAAATTGAGAATCTATTTGTAGTCCTAAGAAAATAAATTGAAATTGTTTGTACAGTTAATTATCCCTAATGTTTCCAAATGCCATCATTTCATCAACGTGTGTATTTGATCGTGCCAGGCTGTGCAAATCCTGACGGGGCTCAGAATGGCTTATTTCATCGTGGAAGCCAGCATTCATTGAAGGAAGAAGGACTTAATTAACTGCTTTTTTTTTTAAAAAAAAATCAAACTTACAGAAAAATTGCAAGTGTGATACAAAGAACTCTTTTTTTTAAAAATGCTATTTTAAAAGTTTTTCACTTGCTGATTTAGAAAGAGAGGAAAGAGAGAGAGAAACATTGATTTGTTGTTTCACTTATTTACGCATGCATTGATTGATTCTTTTTGTTTGTTTTTTTGAGAGACAGAGAGAGGGATAGATAGGGATAGACAGACAGGAACGGAGAGAGATGAAAAGCATCAATCATCAGTTTTTCGTTGTGGCACTTTAGTTGTTCAATGTTTGTTTTCTCATACGTGCCTTGACTGTGGGGCTACAGCAGACTGAGTAACCCCTTGCTCAAGCCAGCGCCTTGGGGTCCAAGCTGGTGAGCTTTTGCTCAAGTCAGATGAGCCCGCACTCAAGCTGGTGACCTCGGGGTCTTGAACCCAGGTCCTCCGCATCCCAGTCCAATGCTCTATGCACTGTGCCACCACCTGGTCAGGTGTGTTGATTGATTCTTGTATGTGCCCTGACTGGGGACCGAACCTGCAACCTTGGTGCATCAAGATGATGCTCTAACCAACTGAGCTATCCAACCAGGCCCAAGAACTCTTTTTATGAACCATTTCAGAGCCAGTTGCCTGCATAATACCCCCAACATTCCCGAATGGGTGGTGTATGTATTTAGTACGTATTTTGTATTTCTACAAACAAGGATTTTCTCCAACATAACTAAAATTTAATTTTAAAAAATCAGGAAATCACCATTGATATAATTCTACCGTCGAACCCTCAGGCAGCATTCAAGTTTTCCTAATTGTCCCAAGGATGTTTTTGTAGCAGAAGGATCCAGTTCCACATCACGTGTTGAGCTGAGTTGTCATTTGTCTTGAATCTCTTTGGTCTTTCTTTGATTATCATGACGTGGACGCCTGAAAGATTACAGGCCGGTTATTTTGTGGCACGCCCTTCCACTTGGGTTTACTATGTCCTCGTGATTGAACGCACAACACGTATCGGGGGCTGGACTACCCTGACAGGATGCTCTGTTCTTCTCCCGGATCCTATCGCTAGCATGTGGTCTCCAGTTGCTCATTACTGACATTGTTCACTTTGATCCTTCAATAGGGTGAAATCCGCCAGGATTCTCCCCTGTAGTTCTCTTTTTCTTAAACTGGTCGTGCTTTGAATTTGCTCCTTTATGTATCTGTATCAATGCGAACTCATGGTTTCCTTTTCATTCAGCGGGTCACCCTTCATTAGTAAAGTTATTTACTTTGATCCTCAAATTGTCCCAAATTTGGCCAGTGAGAGCCCCTTCCACTTGGTTCCTGGGTCCTTCGGGGATGTCCTCACTGTTCTTTAAGCCCTTTCTTACTTTGGGGCACAAAAGAAATTTCCAAGCTCATGTCGTTCTTTCTTGGTGCCAGCCGTGAAATCAGCTATTCCTCCAATGAACCCTGGTTTCCTTCAACAAAGACTGGTCTTTAGAAACCAATATCTGGGTGCTGGGTGTGCTCAGTGCTATCGAGGTGTCCCTGCCTCCAGGTCTTCTCAGCGGACAAAACTGGAGATGATGCGTATGTATACACGCATGTCCATTGATATTTATTTCTGTCTCCATCTATATATATATTTAAAACCCTATATTCACACCAACACTCACAGGGTTTGGGCTTTCTTCTTTTCTGTAATTGAAACCCCCATCTCAGACAATGGGAGAACCTGGATCCCATTATCCTTAACATAGGTAGGCATTTAACCAGAGCCTGATGTGACTGCTCAGCCCACCCACATAGGTCCTCCTCAGTCCACCTGTTCCCCCCACCCCTGACATCCTGCCCTGGGCAGCTACTTTCCCTGAAGCGAGGACACTCTGCTCCTACCAGTCTGGTGTAAAGCCCTGCTCTGGGCCACTGCAGGTCCACACCCTGCATTTGTCCTGGAGTCCTATCAACCTGTCTACCAATTTGTACTGCCTTAGTCAGTCACTGTAACCTAAGAAGGCTTCCTGGGAGCTGCATAATCCCAGAGGGCTCCTAACATGTCCTGAATGGGGCCGTCTGCTCCTTGATCCACCTGGCCTTCTTGGCTAGACAGAACACGGACATGAGGTAGCAGCAGCTCACATGCACTGGGCCTCTGCAACCTTCACATCCCTCTCCATCGCAAACGCTGCCTGTCCCCAGCCACCTCCCCCATGCTCCGCTGAAGACAGAAGCCCCAGGGTGCCGCTGCTGCCCTGTCTGCCAGAAACAGAATGGCACTCTCTACCCGCTGCCAACCCTCTGAGGGCTTGCACCTGCCCCTGTCTCCCTGGGCGGTACATAGAAACTGGCAAACAGAAAAGGAGAAGGCCTCTGTGGCAGAGTGTTCTCGGCCGCAGCTCTGATAGTTCAGGTATAGCCAAAGGCACCAGTGTCTTTCCGGCAAAATTCCTGAAGGTGTGACCAAGTGAACTTGATCTATCAAGGAGACGCGTGACCATTTTGATCGCCGGATCACCCCATCTGAACGGGATATTATGAAAAGCAGAGGCTGTGCTCGTCACACATTTACTATTTTATGCTCACTTTTACTGCAGGCCTGTGATAAAAACGGCGCCACTGGGTTGTGTCTCATATCTGAGAGGTCTGGAAGTGGCTGTGCTCGGGCAAGGACACGGTTGCTCCCTGGCACTTCTTCGGAAGGACGTCATTTCTCCGTGTCCTTTCTCTCCCATTCTGACAGTCATGATGTGGCTAGGAGGGGGACTCGCCACACTCGGGGCACGTAAATGACGGTGGGGACATTCCGGTCACGGGTGTGGACCTGTTTCACAGGAGAGCTGAGGTGTCTGTGTGCCATGGTGTGCGCCGCTCTCCGCTTCCCGGCGACCGTCGATTATTTGGGAACAGTTGCTGGAACTCCAACTCCAGAGGCTCTGGGGACAGAGCTCCGGTTTTCTGGCAGTTCTCAGACACACGGAACATTCCAGCGACTCCAAGGCGGGGCCGGAGAGTGTCCAGACCTGGTTCAGAACTCGGCCAAAAGGTGCACCAACACTCCCGGGCATGCCCTTTTGTGTTTCAGTATTTATTTAACTCCCTCTAACGCAGACCATTTTAAGCTTTTGTTTTCTTCTTCTTTGTCTGTGTCAGGGTCGATATGTTTTTAACCTGGCTGGGGGCAAGGGGAGCATGCCCCCAGCATTGCCCAGGCGTTGTTCCGAGCTGTGGGGAGCCAGCGGACGGGCGGGAGGAGGTGGGGAGATGGGGTTCTCTACGCTGCCTCATCTCGAGTTGGAATGTCCACCCTCCCGCTCCACAATCTCGGCCCCAGGAGCCTGCAAGGCCCCCTCCAGTGCAGCTTCCTCCTTGAAGCTGCTTTGATCACCCTGCTGGAAGCAACCCTCCGCCCCCCCCCCCCCCGCCCCCCAAAGACCCGACAGACATCCTTCCGGTGTCGACGCTTTGGACAAAGTGTGGCGGCAGCTCCTGTCCTCACCTGTCCTTCATTATCTCTGTGGTCTCGAGAGGGAGGAATCCGAGCCGGGGAGGCCCGGATGGGTGTTACTGTCCAATCCCGCCATGGCGTCGCCGGGAAAGTCTGGGGTTCTTCACCTGAAGTCCCTGTGTCCTGGAGACACCTGGGAGGAATTAGGAGTGTCCTCTCCGCTTCACCAGCAGCAGCAACAGCACAGGGCTAGGATGTGAAAAGTCCAGCGAAAACCCCAAAGCTTTGAAGGGGGCGGGGGAGAAGAAGACGTGCTCGCTCACGCAGGACAGAGGCAGGTGAGGATGCACCGTCGCGGGGGGCAGAGGAGGGGCCTCTGGGCGCATCCGCAGCGGTGCTCCCCACGGGTGCTCCTCCAGCCTCGACCTCGGCAGCGATGGGCTGACCTCCGCAACGTCAATAACAGTGTCCCCGACAAGCCTCTCCATCCGTGAGGCTTGGACGCTGCGCCGCGGTCTGACGCGTGTGGTCACTTTGCTCCCCTCCCTACGGGGAAGCGGGTCTCTCTGCCTCTGGTTTCGGTCGGTTCGCAGAGCCCGGCGTTGGACTCTGCCCAGTATCCTCTCCTCCCTGCTTACAAAAGAACTGGGCTGAGAGGGCAGATTGGGACCAGAAAACTTTCTTTGGAACCTCTTTTGGCGACAAGCCTAAAAGGCCATTAAAGCTAAAAGCCATGTAATTTTTCTGCTGGGCAGAGCGTGGCAGTGAGGGTCTGGTTCTACTTATGAAGCGAGATCCTTATTTTGGTGGGACGTTTGTAGCAGAAACAACCCTATCCTGCGCTTCCAGTTTAAGAATTATTTCCTCCGCTCTGCGAGGTGGATAAATCATCGTGGTCCGCCGGGACAGAAATAGTCTTTCTGTTCACACAGGAAAGCCTCTGGTCGCCTGGGGAACAGCAGATGACCGGGCCTCCATGCTGGGCAGCAGCTGAAGTCTTAACTTTTTCAAGCGTGTGTATCTTTGAAGATGGTAAAAGAATAAAGACATCCGGTAAAGGTCAGGTTCATGTTCTTATTTATAGAGTGTGTTCACTTTGACATTTCGGCTGAGGAAAGACATTTGCTCTGCTGGTCGGAGGGGAAGTGGAAGCCGTCTGTTGGCAGATGTATGTTGCCTTAAACAGAGCCCTGATGTTAATTTCCTCTCTGTTCTAAATCACGGGGGCGCGGCGGGGCGGGGGCTCCAGCTTCTGCAGATGAAGGAAGACACCCAGTCAAGGAAAAGAAAACGCTTCCCTCCAGGAAAAGGCAAACACAGAAACCATTTCAAGTGAAACGTTTCTGACAAATGACTTTCGTTTTTACACACACACACACACACACACACGCACTATCCGAAACCTGAAACATCATTTTTGAAGGAAAAAGAAAACAAATGATGGGCAGGAAAATGCCACCGATCTCGGATGGTGTGCTGACTCGGAGGAATAAAAACGGGCTTGATGGAGAGACACCCTGTGAGTTTGGACAGCTTGTCTTGATTGATACTACGACGGTCAGTCACGGAGACTCGTGGAAGAAGACTTTAGTGATAAGAGTCACTGTCACACTGTCAAAAAGAGCCTTGGATAGATTTCCACATCTCCTTCCCTGGCCACTTAATCAATCCGTGGTACAGAGTCATTAAGGTGTCCAGTGGGTCTGGCTGGTCAGACTCCTAAGCTGAGCCGCTGGCTGCCCAGACACGCCCAGGGTCGGGCCTGGAAGTCCCAGCCTCTCCTGACCTCTGGGCACAGGCCAGCATCCCTGCACCTGACTGCAGACACGTCCGTCCTGCGACCCCCCAACACCACCACCCCCCGCTCCTCAGCAGCCG
The DNA here is from genome assembly GCA_037038555.1 of Rhynchonycteris naso. NCBI lineage: Eukaryota > Metazoa > Chordata > Mammalia > Chiroptera > Emballonuridae > Rhynchonycteris > Rhynchonycteris naso. The sequence continues at coordinate 257,346,325 of CM072999.1, read as the reverse complement.
GCTTCCTCTCACAGGGGGTGTTTAGGGCTGGGTGGCAGGCACCAGGGCCTCTCCTCAGTGCTCTTACCCAGAGAGGAAATAAGCAGAGTGGGTTTTGGTTTCTCCATATGATGACGTCCTTGCCCTGACCCACAGCGGTACCCTCCTTTGGACCACGGCTGGCGCTGGTAGGTTGAATTCTACTTAAGAAGAATCACCAGCCCGCCCCCCTGCCCCTTGACGCAATTATTCTAGCCGAGGTATTTTGTTACTCGTTGTCAAAATCTTTACTGTTTATTATACGTTACGCCATGTTCAAGTGGCCAGGAAAATTCTTTTAGATAAGGCTGCTGGCATATCTTTCTTTAAACAACAATGATCTGAGAAATTATTTAAATAGTATATATAGAGAGAATAAGGTAGGAAGTTATTGTTACAAAAGTGATGACTTCAAGATACAATTTTTGGAAAATTCGGCTTTTCCACCACTTTTTAGGAGTCTATGCCCTGCTCATATTATTGACGCATCTACAGAAAAAAAGGGGTTTTCCTCGAAGAAAGAAGAGAAAGAACCAGAAAGGTCTGGATGCAGGATTTTAACTGAGCGAGACTTACGAGGTGTGAGGCCTGCGGTGTTTATGACAGGAGCGGAAAAGGGACAGGCCAAGGAAGCAGCTTGTCTCAGCCGCCGAAGGGAGAGGGGAACCAGCGCTGACCTCTGCTGGGGCCGGTCCCCTGTGCCCACTGTGGGAAGTGCCCTTGTCGTCAGTCATGGGCACGGGGTTGTCCTCACAAAGAAGACTTTGTCGGGAACTCCTGGATTATTGGAATTTCAGAAAAGTACACGTTTTGACGAATTCCAGACGCTATTTTCTGATGACTCGCCACCTGATGCCGTTAATTTGAACGTGTCCAGTGGAGACTCAGCCGTGGTCCACGGAGACATGCTTTTCTTCAACGGGCAGGGCCAGTCAGTATTTATCATTCCTATTTCTTAAACTCAGTAAGTAGTTGCTGAGCACCTCGTGTGGGTAAAAGCAGCACTGGAGGCTCTGTGGATTTACCAACAGGCCACGCTGCGGAGTTTATAGCCTGATGTAAAACAAATCAGCAATGGCAACTTTGAGACGGGAATTACAGGGCTCAGGAGCACAAGGAGGAGTGTCTCACCCGGTCTTCAGGGGTCAGAGCAAGCTTGCGGGCAGAAGGGACGTCTGAGTTGAGACCTGGAGGAGGAGCTGGACTTGATCAGGCCGAAGGGGAGTGGACATGGTGGAGGAAGAAGCCCTGGCCCGACAAAACAGTGTGTACGGAACCCAGGGAGTTGAGAAAACACCGGGCATGGGGAGGTGAAGGGATGGTCGTCCCAGACACCCGGGTGACAGGCACGTGGGAGAGAGATCAGGTTAGTTCGGGGGAAGCAGACCAGAATCAGAGGGTAGAAATTCCCGTGACAAAAGGCAATGACTAAATTAAACTAGAAAGTAGGCTTCTGCTTAACCCTCACAGTATGTATGCGAGAGAGTGTGTGAGGGGGTTGACATCTCTTATCAGATCCTCAGAACAAGCCTAGGAGGGCAGTGTCTTCTGAAAGCAAACAGAGACTTTAAGTGAACTAGCTCGGAGTCACACGACGAGGACGGGGCAGAGCTGGGGTTCCAAAGCCCATGATCTTAGCCACCACCTTCGCGTGCTTCCCTTGTGATGGTGTTGGTGCTCCCCAGCAAACGCGGGGCTCTGGGGCGTCCCATCACTGCAGGTGTTTAACCATGTGGCGGGGACACTGCAGGGCATCCCAGCATCCAGGAAAACCGGTGACCTGAAGGTCGTCCCATTGTGGGAGTCGTGGACGTGACGACATTCTCACGGCTGGATGTGTGGACTAGTCCTCAAAGACCACCACCTTGTACATTTTAGGAAGCTTTACTGTCACGTGCGTTATGGGTCCCACTGATGTACCTCTGGGTCAGGGGGACATCATCGTTCTCCACCATTGCGCAAGAGTGGGATGGGGTGAGCGCTGAAAGGGAGGCAGAGAGAAACGGACCGAAGAGGGTCCGCTAGGTCCATTACACTCTCCCATGAAGACACGCATCTTTCACGAACATCTGCTTTAGCTAATGCTGGCCTTGGGCAGGATTAGATGATCCGTTCCACTCTCAGACCACCACCGATCCACGTGTCCAGAAGAGACCTGTGAGAAAATGTTGCCCCTCTCGTGGGAACAAAAGAGCTCTGCTCAATGTGCGTTAAAATTCTTTTTGCGGGGGGTGAGTTCCTATAGTACTTCTTCATTTTCTTTGGAATAAAGGCCATTGTGGGAGATAGATGGATGCATAAGAATTGTTTTTGTATTGATTTATTATAAAAAAGAATGGGGAATGGCCTCCTTTGCTCACCATTCAGTAAAGGGTGTCCATAGAACAAATGACAATCAATTACATGCAGAATTTGGGGTGTGAGGGGTAGGGAGACCTGAGACAACCTTCCCAGGTGGTTTCCTAGAATGTGGGAGCTGACTCTTATTTATAATGAAGTACCCCACCAGGGTCTCACACTGTGGTCTTCTTGACATGCGCCCTGGGTTGGGGCAGCTCCCATCCCTGTCCCAGCACCTCTGGAAACAGGACGACATCACCTTTGAATTTTAAAGAGAGAGAGAGTTACTGGAAGGGAGGAGAGGGAAGAGGTCCTTCTTTTCTCTTTTGTTCATCAACCCCAACATTTCCCCCAGTGACGACTGTCCCACATGTCCGCCAAGCACCACTGCAGCTTCGCAGGAAGAGGAAGGTACGAGAGAAGAATGAGGCAAACTCAGAGGGGAAATAATGTACAGGGCGTTAGTTTGGAAGTGAGCAACGCCGTAGCCGAATGGACACTGCACTCAGGTCACTAAGAGAAAGTAACATCAATAATAAGTTTTGTCTCTGGGGACGTGACTTGACCTCTTCATGGCTGACAGCATCGGTCTCCATGAGTCAGGTCCGTGTCTTCCTGCGGTTTAATATCCAGGGCCTCGTCCAGCGCCTGGGACACCATGGGCTGCAGACTAGGGTATTTCTTAAACATGTCCGTTGACTTCTGGAGAGCTTGCATGTCCCTTTTTTGATGTGTCCCTCCAGACAGAGCCAGAAAGTCAGCCAAGCTTTTCATTGTCGACCTCTTTGCAGAGGAAAGACCCTGCAAAGCTTCCTTCCCCGTTGGGAATGGAAGGAAGGTAAAAGCCAGGAAGGCAGCTTCTGGTGTCATGAAAGGATAAGAGGGCGGAGGAACTACAGTCTGTACCCTTCCCAGCTTAGCCTAATCCCTGGCCTTGTTCTAAGTCAGTGGTTCTTAACCTGGGTTCTATGGAACCCTAGGGGTTCGATGAGTCGGTCTCAGGGCTTCGGAGAAGCCTCTGCCGCGGAGGCCAGAATAAAGTAATACCGTAATTTGTTGTGAGTTCATGCACTTTGTTGGTTTTGTTCTTTGAGCAAGGTGATGTTCATGCACGTCTTATTTTGTGCACCCGTAAAAAAACATATACCTATGTCTTGAATTTGGGGAAAAAAATCATATTTTATTTATCACTAAAGAAGGGTTCAGTGAATGCGCATATGAAACTGGTAGGTTCGGTACCTAAAAAATGGTTAAAAACCACTGTTCTAAGTATTCCATTGTCATCTGAAGAACTATGGCTTGGTCCTCATGTCGTATCTGATGCCTGTTAGGTCTGCCAGCACTAGCTAGTCTTCCTCTCAACTTGGACAGTCCCATTATTCAGCGGACTCTCTTTGGAAACAAACGCTAAAGGCCTTTGTTGTTCCGAAGGCACCTGGGCCACCTTTGCAGTGAGGCGGAGGTCTACTTACAAAGCCTGCCCTGCAGCTAGGAAAGGCTCTTCCTCTCCACCTTCTAGAAAGACTAGAGCCCTTAGCTGATCCTGCACATGGAACCCTCTCCAAGTGTCTAGAAGGAGTTGGAGAGACCTTTGACTGGGGATAGGAAAACAATGGTTTACTCCTCTCTGCTCTCCAGTCTCCCGGTTCTCCCTTGGATGAACTAAGCTCAAGCCAGGGATGTCCCTGGTCAAATGGCAGGCTAAAGCAAAAAGCTGTGCTTTGGTAGTGCCGAGACCCAACCGCAAAGCGATCATGATGCTGGCCCGGAGGGTTTGGGGAGACGTGTAGATAGGCTGCAGGCCTCGTAGGGGGACCAGACTGTGAGCCGCCTGGACTCACCAGGCAAGAAGCCTATTTGGAAGCTCTGGCTTCCCCAGAAGCCAAGCGGGGATAACAGAGCAATCCGTTGTCCCAGCCACTCCGGTGGACTGCACTTAGCCCAGCATGAGGAAGGTGGACACGGGAAGGTGGGAAGGGAATCAACCCTGGAGAAGGAGGAGGCGCCGACATGAGCTCCCAGGCTGGTGAGAAAGCACAGCTCACAACAGCGTGGCCCAGATAGTGTTTGAGACTTCAATCTCAGAAAAACTAAAATCAACATGTCTGATCATATCTGACCCCTGAGCCGGCAAGGACAAGAAAAGAAACCACAGGCTTGAGGGGTGGAAAAGAAGGACCCATTATGAGACCTGCTATTATAGAAGCCTTTGCCAGTCTGATTTGTGAACCTGCCCCGAGCACTAAAAAAAAAAAAAAAAAAAAAAAAAATCCAAATTCACTCAATCAGAGTTAGACCACAGTTTTGATTTTTAGTCATGTGTCAGGATCAAGTATAAAATTCTATGCAAGCTCCTGCAGTCATTGAACTATGGTAAATGTAAATGTTTTGATTGATAAACCAATAGACAACCATTTGTACCACCACAAGGTAAATTTAAAAAGGAAAAGCACAAAACAAAACACCTCCTTAAAACAGTTATTTCTACGTGTAAAGAGTTAAAAGAATTCACGCTTGGTTTCAGTAATTCTCCTTTTCAAACCAAGAAGAGGCTTTGTTAGCCTGTCAACCAGACAGAGGGCGAGCCCATAGGCACTGGCTGAGAGAATACCACACTGGCACAAACCAAACAAAGCAAGCAAAGGAGACTCGATTGAGCTTCGGGGAAACGAGCACTTCCACTGGCAGAATACTGAGGTGTTAGATGTCAGAATTGGATCAGCAAGGTTTCTTTTTGGAGGGGGGCATACAGAGAAGGCTGCCTACGTGGAAATAAGATCTCCAGAGTGCAGCCAGGATTACGGAGATGGCGGGGGACGTGGGGGCTGTGACACACTTCCCAGCTTCCTTTTTTCTGGGAAATCGCTTTGCATGATGACTGTTTGTGACTACAAGGTAGCTCTGTTGCACAGTCTCAGCATCAGAGACATCTTCCTCTGTGTCAGGGCGTCTGAATGACATCCGCAGTCTGCCTTCAGGTGTATCACATACAATCAGGACATCTTCTTTAGTAACTTTTTTTTTTTTTTTTGCAAATATGTAATTTTGGCTGAATGATATGAAGGGATTTTAAAAACACTATCATTACATTAACTGAAATTATTACGATTTTAATTTGCCTGCGAAGCCTTTATTTCAAGTATCATTTCTTATAACTGGTAACTCAGCGGGTATCGTAATCTTGATAGAATTTTAGCTGCTTGGGAGCCTGAGACATTTGGGGGGAATTGTTCCCCCACAGAAAATCAGGTTAATGAGCATTCTGGTGTTAAGTGTGAACAGCTATTCGCCACACTTGCAAAGCACATGGCTAACCCAGGGACTTATGCCACCTCTTTTAATGTAACACCTGGTGTTCTGTTCCTGTCCTAGCCTGACCCTAACGAGCATCCTCGAGTAACGCCTGGCCCATTAATGGACGACGGAAAAAGCTGGGGAGTGAAGCCAGCTTCCCTAAATAGCCGGCTTTAAGGTGCATTTTCTGGAACAACCAGAAATTGTATTGAGTTACAATACAATGAAACTCCCTCTTATAATTTTCCACCAGCGAAGCCTTTGCCAAGAGGGTACTACGTGCTGGAGAAGCGGTATCCCCGGGAATGCAGATAGCAGATCCCGGACACCCATGGAAATAGCTAGCCACACACTCCATGTCCTTTTCCACCACAGCGTGGTGGGGACCGGGGACACGGCGTCCTGTGCCGTGTTAACCACGCATCCTGCATCCGGCAGTCCTGTCGTCAGGGGAGCGCTCGGGATCTCTCTTCTCCACTCCAAACAGAGCCGTGGCAAAACACGCAACCCGCGTTTCCTGTGGGTTTTATAAGTTAAACTGTGTGTCAAATTATATTGTAAATTTAAAAGTAGGGCTATGCTAAAAAAAAAATGAGCTAAACATGCAGAAAGGCCAGAAACTGGACCACAAACCCGGAGGCATGTCAGGAGTCAGAGGTCTGCAGGGCTTTGCGTGCGAAAGCAGCCAGGGGGGTGAAGATCTGGTGTCTGTGCAGGTTGCCTGGCCAGGGCCATCCGGTGTAGACGCAGGTACCAGAGCAGGGCTCTCTGCTTTCAACCAAGGGCTGGCCAGGCTTTCTAATACGGGTGAGGAGCCAGCGGAAGCTCTACGTGCCGTTCCCTGAGGACGGCAGTGGTGGGAGGAAGCCGGCAGGGTGGGCAGCAGCCTGGCAGCATTTGGACCAAGCTGCCCAGTGGTCCCGTGGTTGGTCCAGGAACAGCACTCATATCGCTGTGGGACTGGACACTGAGCTACCAGGTTAAGACCTGAGATCCCAGGGACCTTCCTCCTGTCCACAAGCAGGTAGACGGGGTGAGGGAAGAAGAGAGAGGAAGGAAACACCACGCAGGAAGAACCTGCCGGCTCCAACGTCAACGTGCATGAGAAAAAGTAACGCTCACACAGGCAGCCCGTATCCTCGGGTATTAGATGCATCAGCCTCTTATTGCCATAACCAAGCACCACAAGGTTAGTGGCTTAAAACAACGCGAATTTAAGAAGTCTGAACTGGCTCTCAGCCGACTCAACTCTAGGTGCCGGAAGGGAAGGTTCCTTTCTGGAGGTTCTAAGAGAACTTAGCTTGCCCTGTTCAGCTTCTCGGGGTGCCTGCCTCTCCATGGCACGTGGCCCCTTCCTTCGTCTTCAAAGCTAGCAACAATGTGTGGTGTTTTCACATTGCAGTGCCCTGGGCTCCTCTTCGGCCTCCTCCTTTCCCACGTAAGACCTCTTGTGATCGCATCAAACCTGAATAATCCAGGATAATCTTGCTATCTCAAAGTCACCTGATCCATAACCTCCATTCTACCTGCAACTTTAAATCACCTTTCCCGTGTAATGTGACATATTCATAGGTTCCAAAGACTGGTCACGTCTCTGCAAGAGGCCATTATTTTGCTTACCATATCAGAAGACCTACTTACTTTTGACAAAATGGAAATAATAGAGCAATCTTAAAATGACTTTAAAATAACTATGAATAAGATCCCCCCCCACACACACACACCAAAAAAATATATATAACAGAAGAAATAGCACCAGGCAGTGGTGTAGTGTTGGACTGGGATACTGAGGACCCAGGTTCGAAAGCCTGAGGTCGCCAGCTTGAGCACGGGCTCATCTGGTTTGAGCAAGGCTCACTGGCTTGAGCCCAAGGTTGCTGGCTTGAGCAAGGGGTCACTTGCTCTGCTGTAGCCCCCCCCCCCCGGGTCAAGGCACATATGAGAAAGCAATCAATTAACAACTAAGGTGCCGCAGTGAAAAATGGATGCTTCTTATCTCTCTCCCTTCCTGTTTGTCTGTCCCTATCTGTCCCTCCCTGTCTCTATCACAAAAAAATAAAATAAAAACTATGAAGGATTTTGTCCATGGCTAACCAGTAGTAGAAAATGAGTTTGTGGGTGTTGGAGTACATTTGGTAAACTGACTAACTAACTGTTCTAATCTCTTCTTAGCATGCTTTCCGGATTGACAAGAAAGAAACTAACAACCCCTCCCATCCTGACATTTCCTAGACTCCCTTGCAGCTAAAACAAAAGCAAACAAACAAACCCGCCAGTGTGACTTAGGTCTGCGCAGCTGCCTGTACTCTTGCGACCTGCATGCCAGCTGAGCTCGGTAGAGGGAGAGGCGGTGCTGGCGAGACATCCATCTGCCTCTTGTAGATTTAGCCGGCACAGCACGGCCCTGAGGTCAAGAGTTCTGGCTGCAATTTCTCCTCAGTAGATTGGAGACTGGGTGACAATTTCTTGGAGCCAACAGCTGCAGCAGTGACCTCCTGGTGGCTGGAAAGGAGCTAAAATCACAGGTCTGCAGTGATCCTGGGGGTCAGGGTGGGGTAGGGTAGTAATTATCACTGCATCTTCCTGATTCGGTGCCGTGGGAAGCAAAATTGTCCCAGGAACCATTCCTGGTGGTCAGTGGAATTCCTGCTCTTCTAAAATCTCTAACGAATGTTTACGTTCTGACCTCCCTGAATCCCATCCCTTTCTGCCCCAAATAGTGACGATGCCTTCTCTTATCTACAACAAGACTCAGTTATCTCTCTCCTCTCTCACTGCAAAGTAGCCACTCTGTACAGGTAAACAAGTTGTGCAGTAACTGAACTTCAAATGACCAACAAACAAGTGACTTTACAAAGTTAAAAGTATGTCAACAGGACAGCTGGGATGAGACAAATGACTTCCTAGGGAGCATTATAATTTCATTTTTCATCTTCATTAAACAAGTACTTTGGAATTGGGGAAAACAAAAATAGTCCTTAGGTAATAGCGAGAGGCCACAGTAGCATTTGGCTATTGGCATTGACGAACTATCTCTTTCTAATCCCCGGATGGCCCGCGTCAAGGTGGCAAGAAAGAGGCCCTTTCTGGACGACTTGTTTATTTCAGATGGGGCGTTGTAAAAGGAAGCAGCTTGAGACATATGTTTTTCTCATTTTCTGTCATTCGATAACGAGTTACGTGGTCATCTGGGGAAGGTTTAACTGGCCAAGTCACTCTCTGTGTGGGCTGCCCCATGCTGTCACAGGAAGCTCCATCTTCCTTGGCTCAGAGAATGCCTCATGAGTGTGAGTAGCATCAAGGTGAGAGCCTAGTCCAGAATGTTTTTCGGGTTTTCTTGAGGTTCTGGTACTTAGAAAAATAACAGTGGCTCCTCCGAATTGTCAAGTTGCATCAGAAGAGCTGAACTGACACCTGGAGAAGACTCCCCAGCCAATGTTCTCATCACCATCTTTTTCCTAGAGCCAGAGAAAACTCCAAATGCCCAACGTGGGATGAGTTCCCTCCTGTCCAGCTTGAGATCCTAAACTGAGGCTTGTCCCACAGTCTTCATCTTTAATTTTATGACCATGACATAAATCTACCCAGAGAGTAACAAACTCCCATTCATTTTTCTGCCAAACAATTGTTTCTGTAAGAAACATTACATGCTGTGTGTTTTCTTTAAGATCAATTTCTTTTCACCCTGGGTGGGTGGTTCGGTAAATAAAGCGTCATCCTGGCACACCCAGATCACTGGTTCAATCCCTGGTGAGGGCACGTGTAAGAAGCAATCAATGAGTGCCCAACTAAATGAAACGACTAAGTGGAACAATGAACTGATGCTTCTCTCTCTCTCTCCCCCTACCCACTCCTTCAATCAATAGAAAAAAATTAAAGAAAAACAAAAATTTTAAAAAAACTTTTTTTTTTCTGAAAAAAATATATGTGACCATAGAGGAGGATGTGTCAACAGCAACAGTTGAAGTAAAAAATAATTTTTTTAATTGAGAGGAAAATATTGTATGAAGAGAGAACATCGATTACCTAACAGAAAAATGGCTTTGTGTATTTGGCCAGGTGGTTCCACTGAGACCGGTCATCCCTGTTACCAGAGCCACGGTGGTGGCACAGACACCACTCTGCTTTGATGGGACGAGGTGGGGTGTATGGGGGGGCAGTATTCCAGGGGCAGGACACTGGACACATGCGCCCTCTACAGGCCACACCCGAGTGCCCTAAGTACCCTCCCTCCCTCCCTCTTCAACGTGGGAAAATGGGTTTTCCCACCTTATCCTTAGTTGGGATTTCGACCTAAAATGCATTCTATCGCTCAACTCTGACAAGGCTAGAGAAACTGTTGCCGAGGAGCGCTTCAGAAAGAAGGTAAGAAAAGAAAGTGTGTGAGCATTAAAAAAAAAATCAAAATCTAGTTGAGCACCTAATTGGCCAACTGCCTTCTCCCATCTCAACGCCGGAGCCCTCCTGGCCGCTAGCGTGGCGCCGTCCAAAGTAGAATAAATCATTCCACGTGACGAGGTTTTTTAGGAAAACAGGTGAGAGTCATTCAGGCAAAAACATCAGTTTAAAATAGATGAAATTTTCCATCTGAGTGGCTTCTACCAGGAGCGAATGCCTTTCTAGGAGGGCAGTATTTTTCATCTCGTTCTAAAATAAATACTTGAATGTATTAATCGCTCAATGGCAAAGGCACTCCAGTTTTATGAGCACTCGATTTTCATTTCAGTTTGGAGGTTTAGGAATTGGCTCCCTGCAGCTTCAAGTAAAGGACCCGGGATGAAACCGGCACGCCGAAAACCACCATTGCAAACGCGCAGGCGCAACTGTAAATTTATAAGGCAGGCGGGGGGCTTGTCGTTTGCAAAAATTTGCTAGTAAAATACCGAAGCAGGGTGTCCCACTGAACACGGGCACTGCCTGGATGTCTTTCTTTAGTGTGGGCAGAAGACAGAAGATGCCATGCACAGGGAGTCTCTTATGGTTGCGACAGTTTGCTAATTTCTTAATGAGCGAATTAGGATAATTACGAAAATCTTTGCTTTCCATTATTTGTGAAGTGTGTGTGTGTGTGTGTGTGTGTGTGTGTGAGAGAGAGAGAGAGAGAGAGAGAGAGAGAGAGGCTTCCCAGGCAAACGCAGCTTTCTGATTCAGCAGCCTTCAATGAGGAACATTGCCATGCTAATAATATAAAAATGCATCTTAAACTGCTGCATATTAATCAAGTTCATTAAAGTACATTCATTAGTGTGTGTGTCTAACAGCCAAGCTGGGACGGTGGAATTTGCTGATTTTGCACAAAATACATACATTAATGAATGCGTGGGCTTCAACATGAGTAATGGCTCGAAAAATATTTTCATAAAGCAAAAATTCTAAGGGGGTAATATTGATAATTATTTTCTTTTTAATATTTCCACTTTCATTTTATTCTGCGATTAGGTCTAAGTGAAAAAAAATCAATACAGAAGGAGAAAACAGTTAAGGAATAAAGGGTAAGCCCAAGAGATTGTAAAGGAAAAGAAAAGAACTGAGGGGTAACATTAGTATTAAATTTCCTGCCTGTCCTTCAAAATCCCTTGATTTAAACGTAGGTTCAGGGCACCGGAGACGTGGTCACGTTTCTGCGTGCAAAGAGATAGGAACTTGAGGCTGAGTGAGGAAGAGCGTGTCATTCCCGGCATCGGCGGGGAGGCTGGGTGGGATGTGGCACAGGGAGTATAGCATGTGGCAGGGTGCGTCTGGATACTCGCGTGTCTAAAACTGATGGGCAATTTTTACATTTCCTCATAAGTCAGGGGCTTTAAGACCGGCGTCCGATGACGAGTGCTGACGTCAGGAGCTCATATACAGTGTGTCCGTAAAGTCACGGTGCACATTTGACCGGTCACAGGAAAGCAACAAAAGATGATAGAAAGGTGAAATCTGCACCAAATAAAAGGAAAACCCTCCCAGTTTCTGTAGGATGATGTGGCAGCATGTGCGCATGTGCAGATGATGATGTAACACCGTGTATACAGCGGAGCAGCCCACGCCCATGCCAGTCGAGGTGTGGACGGTGCAGAGGAAAGTTCAGTGTGTTCTGTGGCTCGCTAAGTTAGAATCTGTGACCAAAGTGCAACGTGAATATCGGCGTGTTTATAACGAAGCGCCACCACATAGGAATACATTACTCGGTGGGATAAGCAGTTGAAGGAAACCGGCGGTTTGGTGGAGAAACCCCGTTCTGGTAGGCCATCAGTCAGTGACGAGTCTGTAGAAGCTATACAGGACAGCTACCTAAGGAGCCCTAAAACATCTGTGCGTGCGTGTGCTCGACAGTTACACCTAAGCAAGACTACAGCTCATAAGGTGTTAAAGAAACGTCTCTGTTTTATGGGGTACAAATTGCAGCTGTTGCACTCTATCAAACCGGCGGATAGACCCACACGATGCACATTTGCTACAGATATGCTTCATGAGATCGACAATGATGCAAGATTTTTGCAGAAGATTGTGTTTAGCGATGAGGCGACCTTCCATATCGGTGGACATGTTCATCGCCATAACGTCCGAATATGGGCTGCTGAACATCCTCATGCCTACGTTGAGTATGGAACGTAACACCCCTAAAGTGAATGTGTGGTGTGGCCTGATGCATAAGGTGATAGGCCCATTTTTTTCGCGGAGCAGTCTGTGACGGCAAACACCTATCTTGACATGTTGGAATTGTACGCAGTGCCACAATTTCCAGAAGGTGTCATCTTTCAACAGGACGGCGCTCCTCCACACTACGCCACCATTGCTCGTGAGTTTCTGGATAGAACATTCCCCCGGTGGTGGATAGACAGGGGTTCTGTCAAGCCATGGCCACATGATCCCTGGATCTGACGCCCTTAGACTTTTACTTTTGGGGTTATGTGAAGCAACATGTGTACATTGAATGTATCAATCACATTAATCACTTAAAACAGAGAATCACAGACATTATTCACTCTGTTACACCAGATGTCCTTACCCGTGTGTGGCAAGAACTTCAGTATCGTTTGGATGTGTGTAGGGCAACAAATGGAGCCCACTGAATAGGTATGAAACTGGGAGGGTTTTCCTTTTATTTGGTGCAGATTTCACATTTCTGTCGTCTTTTGTTGCTTTCCTGTGACCGGTCAAAAGTGCACCATGACTTTACAAACACACTGTAGTACTGAAATTAGGATGATACAGCGATCGGTATGGCCCTTTCTCAGGGATGTCAAGCAAATTCATGAAGCGATTCCTTTAAAAAAAAAAAAGAAAAGATGATTATGTGACGTAATGGATGTGTTCACTTGACTGTAGCGATCCTAACTTCTGTGACGGCCAGAAGAGTCCTTTCCTGTGCCCAGGCCTGGTGCTTGGCCCCGGGTACGTGCTTGGTAGATATCAAATTTAAAATAACTATCAGACATAGCAAAATATGGCAAGAGTTCTAAGAGAAGTGGAAACAACATCTCCAGGTTGGGAAGTATCAGGGCAGGGGACACTGGGGAGTCCTCAGGTCAGAGGCTGCGTGCAGCCAGGATCTCGGATTCCCTCCCCCTCTCCTGCCTGTGGCCCTGTGTCTCACCGACATTCCGCCTCGCCTCCCCCTTAAACAGGAAAGGAAGGTGAGACTTTGTAGGCAGAGCTTGTGCTGTGTGGTGCAGGGTAAGGAAACACTGGTCACAAACGCTCCCAAACATACGGAGTTTACCTATTCATCAGGAAGTATCTGCCGATTTCCCGACTCTCCATACTCGGGAAGGATGTCGCAGGACCTCTGTATTTCCCAAACCGTGTTCCCCCAAACCCTAGTGTTCTGTGGGGAATGGGGAGGAAGGGGAAAGTTCTTTATTTAACCAAGTCGGTAAAATACCTGCGGCTCTCTTGTGCTCAGGGCTGCACACTGTACGGGAACACAGGAAGGGCCCCGAGACGTCTTTACTCTGAAGACACCTGGAAACCTTTTGTAACGTACTTCCCGAGATGGTCTGAACACAAGATAAATTTTCCCGGAGCATCTATGAACATGTCATTGGACACAGCTACCGCTGCAGGTCAATTCCTCTACTAAAAAAAAGAAAAAAAAAATCTCTTGTTAAAAATTCTGTTGGTCACAGGAATCATGACGCTTATAGTAAGAGATCCGAAGGGGATCGTTGGTCCATACCTTTCCCTTCAAGAACTCCAATTGTGTAGATAAGCGAGACGTTTTCCTGTGTTTCATGAGCTTCTCAGCGTCACCGGCCCTCCCATCTCACTTCGCCTGCCACCCTGGCAACATCCTTGTGTCAAAAAAGAAAAATATAATAATGTGTCTCCTATAAATGTCTTGCCCTGCCCTTTAAGCGGCTGAGACAAGATGGTTCCATATTCATTAGTCGTTTCTCTCCTCAAAATTGTTTGATGTAAAACCTCAGCTTTCTCCTTCCCTCACTCACATCATTCCCGTTTTTCTTTTCCCTTGAAGATCTTAAGTAACAATGACTTTTTTATGTTGTTATTGATATATGATGGAAATATCATATTAGTTTCGGAGACACGGCAGAATGACTCAATAGCTGTATCTATTGGGAAACGATCAGATCAACACGGTGAGTCTAGTCACCATCCATCACCACACATGGTTAAAATTGTTTCTTCTTGTGATGGGAACTGTTAAGATCTGCCATATCAGCAACCTGCAAACACACTATACAGTGTTACTAACTATAATTGCCCTGCTGTGATTTCATCCCCAGGACTTTTTTTTTTTAACTGGGAGTCTGTGCCTTTTGACTCCCATCACGCATGTTTGCCCCACCTCCCTCTTGTTTCTGGCAAACAGCAGTCTATTCTCTGTATCTGTAAGTTCCAATTTTTTTTGTTTTGCTTTGTTTAGATTCCACATATAATGGAGATCATACAGCATTTGTGTGTCTGTACCTGATTTATCGCACTTAGCATAAGGCCCTCAAGCCTCACCCACGTTTGCCTCCAGTGATAGAATTGCATTCTTTTTTATGGCTAAGCCATATTCCATTGTCTGTCTGTATGCCCCACACCTTCCTGTCCAGGCGTCCGTGGGTGGACATGTAGGCTGCCTCCACGCCGAGTCTACTGTAAAGAATGCTGCGATGAACATGGGGTGCAGGTATATTTTTTGAGTTTGTGGTTTTGTTTCCTTCTGTCAAACACCCAGAAGTGGGATTACTGGATTATAAGGCCGTTCTGTTTTTAATTTTCTGAGCAAATGCCACGCCGTCTGCCATAGTGGTAGCAGCTCCCGTTTGCATCCCCACCAGCAGTGCACCAGTCTCTGCAGCCTGGCCAGCCCACTGTCTCTTGTCTTTCTGCTGACAGCCACCCTGACAGGTGCGAGGTGATACCACATTGGGGTTTTGATTTGCGCATCCCTGATAGCTGCATCTCTGTCTTACTCCATGCCAGGATCCCTGTAGCTCCTCAGAAGGAAAGCAACACAGGACGGAGAACACGCACACAGTGACCATCTGACCAGTACTGGGTGTATCTGTCCTGTGTACGGTCAAGTGCTCCCACGCCGACAGCTGTTGAGTGTTCTAATTTTGACGGCTGCATTGATTCCAGTCCCACAAAACGCTTAAACGCTTCCCCTCCGACGCCAGGCAGCTTGTAATTTTCCTTACTTTATTGGCTCCTGGTGAGTCTCTTCTCCCACCGAGGTAACGTTTGATTCTAATATTATGTTCTGATAATACAGGGGTGGGCATAGTAGGTTTACAGTTGTGACTTCGCGAAACAATTAACTCCCGTGTTACTGCTGTTTATTTATTGTTGTGATGTTATCGTTATTAACCTAGAACCTCCCTTGCCCGCCGCTGCGTCTCTCCAGGTGCCGATTGCTAATTCTGCTTCCGCACATCGACCGTCTCAGGCAAGACGAGGAAACGCAACGGTCTCCACTCATAATCAAAGTACTGGATTTATGCCCTGTTCGTAAATAAACATCGGTTCAGGAAACAGCATCACGCCCACGCCTTCTGCTCCAGTCTGCCTTCTCGAGTGGGAGGGGTGGGGCCTGGGTTACAGGCCAGGGGTCACGTCAATCTCACAGCCCTCTGCAGTCGGTCACCTAGGTGGTGACCCAGGGGACCGTCCCCAGGCATGTCGGCTGAGGGACAGCGGGAAGGAACACTCTGCCTTACACACACTCTACCTCAGCCTACTTGGGAGGGGGCTCCAGGAATGTCTTCTATTGTTACAGACAGGATGAAATGACGGGGAAATACCGGTGTCTAAAGGCTTGAGTTCAAGTTCTCCACCTGCTCATGCAGGTTATGCGGCAGTGGGCAATTGCATTGATCTGGGTCCCTGTTTTCTCATCTGTAAAGTGGAATGACCTTGAACAATCCGGTGAGAATGTGTGTGTGTGTGTGTGTGTGTGTGTGTGTGTGTGTGTGTGTGTGTATATATATATATATATATATATATATATATATATATATATTCTTCACTATGAATGTAAGACATGCTATTATAACAGTGATTTTCAAACTATGTTTCAGAAATTCTAGGGTCCCCAGAAAGGGTCTGGTGGCCACTGAGAGTGACCCTAATCTCTGATCCCCACAGACATTTTGATAAGAGCGGAGCCACCTTTGTCTGTTCGCAAACAGGGTTTCCAAGTAACATGCCTCCGGAAGGCTTCGGTGACAACGAAAAGGGGAAGAAGGTTGAAAAGCACTGACACAGAAGATTAATGCACGTAATTACCATGATTAGGAGACGGTCACTTCTGGTCTGTGCATAGAATGTTCCGACTTGCACGTGTGCAATCCACGTGATCTATAGCTGTGCACATCTGTGCGTGTGATGGGCATGCACGTCATAAAAAACGTAGGCTTCTGTGGCGTGTGAAATCTTGTGCTGCTCACGGCGTCCCCGTGAAAACCTGTGCGGTGGCCCTCAGAAGATGGTGGCCCGGATTTATGTTCTTCCTAAACAAACGTATCAAGTGGTGCTGTTCCTTAAATTGCATGGTAGGAAACAGTACCCGACAGGACACAGATGCACGCCCAACACAACCAAACGTGAAGCTACACAACGCCAGCGCTCTTAATTATTAGCTGTCATATTGAGATTAAATTGGGCATTAAATTAAGTTTAAGGAGAGATTAAATTGTGACATGAGGTACAGGGAAGACACAATAGGCACTGAAAATAAAAGGCAATTATTCAGAACAAAACCACAGCATTAAGGATCTGAATACTGGTCTGCTTTCAAATTTAAATCAGAGTTTATTTGGGTCTAAAAATAGGGATGAGTCGGTGAATTTCATTATCTCAGGCCCCAGTCTTATCATTCATCAGCCCTGGCAGAGCTTTCCTAATACAAGGCCGACTGGTTTTTAATTCAGATATTGGAGAGTTTCCATCCGTCTATACCGCACCTCAGGCTTTCGTGAGATTATTTTCTGTACCTAAGTTCCTTCTTAGTAGTGAAGTTCTTCAGGCCCAGCTTCATATTAAAGCAGTTCTTCAATACTTTTTATTTTAAGTAACAGTTTAATTAACTTTCCCTCTTTAACCTTTGCATACCCCACCACCACCACCACCACCACTAACCAAAAAGACGTGTCAGGCATAAACTTCTTTAACTTTTATTATGAAAGTAATATGTCTGCAGAATGGTATTTCTTTACTCTCCTATGGTGTTGACCCTGGAAATTCTAACATGCAGCCTTCCTATTTTTTTCTCTCAGGCTTCCTGTTTGGAGAGCACCCATTTTAGGAATAGAGTGTTAAGAATAAGATGTCTACACACCTAGGGAAACATTGTCAGATAAACAAAAACTCAGAGACACAGACAACAGTATGGTGGCCGCCCGAGGGAAGGGGTGTGAGTCGGTAGCAAAGGGTAAAGACGGTCAAATATATGGTGACAGAAGATGTGACTTTGGCTGGTGGGCACACAATGCAACAGACAGATGGTGTACCCTAGAATCGTACCCTCGAAACCTATATAAATCTTATTAAGCAATGTCACCTCAGTAAGTTTAATTAAAAAATATATAATAATAAAGTTACAGCCCAGATTAGTTACAGATTAGTCTTCTTGGAGTTAGAGTTTATGGAGTTCTCCTAGTAAATTATATTTTCATCATAAATGCCTTTAAAAATGTAAAAAAAAAAAACGGATGTTAACCAAGGTGTATAAATGATGAAAATATTTTCTTTCCGAAATGAACTGCTCAATCACCACATAATCAGTCAATGCTGGAAATATAATTATAAGCTCGTAACTTTCCCGTTTAAAGCTTAGGACATCAAGCTTTTAAGGTGGAATTCTGTCTCCAGGATGGAGGTGCCATATTTTCAGCCAAAATTTTCCCTCCTTCTATGCCATACTAGGACATCGTTCCAGATCCGGGTTTGTACTTATGTCTGGCGTGGATTGTGACGTTTCGTTAATAGGAACAACTTTGGTGTCTGGTTGCTTCCTTTGCAGAAGTCTCTCTCCTGCTTCAGCTTGCTCAGAGTCCCCTGTCTCGGGAATTGGTGGGGTGTGGTGCCAGGGGTTGGTCCAGGGTCCTGAAACCCATCACCCATCTTTCCCAGGAGGCTGAATATTCAGATCTTCCGCAAACACTTTTCCCAGCAGGGGCCTGTTTACAACGGGAAGCTCAAAGCCCGCCTCTCCCTGCCAGCGCGTGTCTGGCAAAGGTCCAGGGCCTGAGGTTCCACCACAGAGCCAGTCCTGCAGTTTCCCAGGCCACAGAGCCTGAGGACAGAGGAGCCACAATAACAGTCACAAGTAGACTCCTCTCGGTCTACCCCCAGGGAGTCAGAAAGTCCCTGTGCTATCCTATCCGCCCTGTTCCGCCCCTTCCTGTTCGGCTGCCAGCTGAGCCCTCCCCTGCTGGGGACAGCCCTGCTCCCCACTCTCAGGGGCACACGCTCTGAGGTCAAGGTGCCCGGGGCTATGCCCCACCGACACCAAGGTGAAAAAGCTCTGGTTGGGGTACAGGGTGAGGGACACGATCCTGTTGATAAACCCCAGGTCCTCTTCACCCACCATGGAGCACAATCCCGGGCACATCTGTCTTGCATTTCCTGGTAGGTGAGGCAGGCTACTGCGGAGGAGAAGGATGAACAGAGGGAGGGCGAGGGTGGGCAGCCCGCGTCCTGAGGATTGGCAGGCCTCCAGGAACACCCATGTAGGCAGAGCAGGACGGTGTAGTTAATCCATCCCCTTAGGCAGCAAATCTTCCCCAAATCAGCATCTTAGAAAAGTCCCCCAACCCCCAAGTGAAGTGCAGCGTGGTAAATAAAACAACAATCTCTGAATCATTGTAGAACTCCAGAAGGATTCCAGAATGTCCTCTGGATTTGTCTGGGCTGGTGCCCTGGCCAGCTGACCCTGCGGTCACGCTCTCCTCAGCCTCCGACTCAGGCACCCGCCGTGGGAGGTCCCTCTCCCTCCCAAGAAGACTCTCTGCCCCCCCCCCTCAGGTTTCTGATCCTTGGTGCAAACCCCCTGGCGGGGCCTGATTGGCCGTGTGGTGTGGTGTAACTGTCTCCCGGGGCAGGGGAACCGTGGTCGGGGCCCTCAGGCTGGGCCCTCCCACATGAAAGGACTCCTGGGGTCAGAAAGAGGGACCCCACAACCTGTGCCTCCTGCAGGGGTGCAGCTTGGACACGGGTGGCTCGGGGGCCTGCTGGTTCTCTGGTGACGCACAGGTGACAGCTGCTGGATGCTGGTAGTGGGCCATGGCCTCCCAGTAAGGGTGCCAGGTAACGGCAGGTAGCGATGGCCACCGGGCAGGAGCAGGTGGGCAATGACTGCTGGGTTCAGTGGCAAGAAGGCCACGTGGGGCCTGTTTCCTGCTGGGGTGCCCCCCCTCGGTGAGTGCACACTGTCTGGGAAGCCCCCGCGGACAGACGCAGTGCTGTGCAGAATATATGGCGGCCGTCGACCCTCCTCTTCCCAGTGTGCGCTCCACCATCTTCCTCAGCGTCAACTCACTGGGAGCATGTCCTCATCCTGGGGCCCTGTAAAGCCAGTGCCCAAGGCCACCAACAGGGCCACCTGGCCAGTGCAGGTTCACATTTGATTCACACAGTCGGTAATGAAACAATGGAGCCAAGAACTGGTGAGCCATCAGCTTTAATTCTAGCTTGCACCCGGCAGGCAAGCAAAAACACACACTGGGCTCCAAAACCCACACATTCAGTGCTCACAAAGCTACTGACTTATCCGAGTTTCCTAGAATCAAAGGTTTCTAGCTCACCAGACTTATTCACCTCTGTTTCCCATCTCCTCCTGCACAAACTCTGCTCAAACTGGCTTCTTCCTCAGCACTCCGCCATCTTGGCTGCTTCTCCTCTCCTCCATGTGGCCTTAATCTGCTCTCCTCTCTAATGCTAATCTCAGGAACCGAGAGAGAGCAAGCTCTTGGTCTGCTCCACTTTATAGTGTAGAAATCCCAACCTTTAATCCAATCTACAAACAAGGAAGTCTCTGATACAAAGTCACCCATCTGAGATATAATGGGAGGATTCCTCAGGAGAGGGCACCACCCCACATCATCCAATCAGTCAAGGGTGTGGGGAAAAGCTTACTCTTAAAACTTGCACATGGGCAGCGCCATCTTTAACAAAGTGAGCATAATATATTTTATCTGCCCAACAGGCCGCCTTGACGGAAATGCAAGCAGAATCATGGGGACATTGTTATTGCTCATCCCTGTCCGAATAACGATGGTCTTTGAAGCACGTTTCAGAGTATTATAAGTAAATGGTGCACAAGTAGCCTCCTCGTAGACTTTATCCCACTCAGGAAACTAAATGTCTATTGAGGATATAAATCTATGACTGTCCTGTCAACCTAGCTTCCTTACATGAATTCTCTCTCCACCCAGTCTTATTTGTGTTTGGGGGTGGGGAGGATGAGTTGATGTTTTGTGGGTTTTGTATTTGTTTTGGCAGTGTGGCTTTTCGTGCGATGCAAATATTTAGGATAAAATAAACATGCAAAACTCAGAAATGGTCGCCCAGAAATGAAGTTATCAGCCCGAGCCTGCGCGGCGAGGATGGGGACACGGTAAGGATAATGGTCACTTGCTTTTGTTTTTCTCGTGCAGAGAGAGATCTCCTCTCCCCACTGGATGGATGCCTGTCAGAGCTTATACGTGCCAACTGCGAGTTCAAGCCTTGCTGTCTGAACCAAGAACGGGAAACTTTCAGAGGGGGCTTTGTTTAGCATCGTCAATGAGATGAGCAGCAATGGCCGGGTCCTCTGAGCAAGCTCTTCCATTTCACTGCTGTCACTGCCCGGGGAGCAACTGGCACCATGGGCGTGCCATGCCCTCTGGCCTCCTTGATCTCCCTGTTCAGATCTCCTGAATTAAAACGATTCATTCCATCCGTTGGCTAGTCTTGGCTCATCAAATCAGATATATATATGATTATATATATATATATGATTTATATATATATGATTTATATATATATCTGATATATATATATATGATTTATATATATATGATATATATACCAGATATATATATGATATATCTTCTACCTCTGTCTTACTTAGTCAAGTGCACAAGGGTGCATTTGGGCCCGTTCGTGAGTCCTCTGACAAAATTGGCATTTTACTCTTCTCATCTTTTGAAACAGTTGTGCTATAAAGATTTCCTAGATTAAGGTGAATACTGATTTCCCCCTACCCCACCCTCCGGAACCCTCCCCCCCTCCTTCTAAATGCAGAGTCAAATTTTCTCTCTAGGATTCTTCTCATTGAAAAAGCAAAGATCATCTCTTTGGATGTGTTTGGAGACACTGGGCATTTCATTTCCCAGTGATGGGGTCAAGACGTTTGAATCTGTGCCATCTGCATGCCCCCGTTCCCGTTCTCACTGGAACGGGAAGATTGCCTTTTCTTTCTCCTCCTTGCGGTGCTGTTATCTGTCAGGGGACGGAACTAGAAGGAGGTGCTGTTTAGCATGTAGATACACTTTTTCCAGTAAATAGCTCCGTCTGGCATTACATGCCAGGAACTCTCATCCGCACAATGATGAACACAATTCCTGTGTCCTTCACAGAGGGAAAGGTGACCACACCGTAATTGTAGGAATCTCTTTTTGCTTTATTTGTTGTTGTTGTTTTCTGATTGTGCCTCTCTAATTTTTCTAGTCTCCTGGCAGATAGCATTTCCCATTGCCGAGATAAATTCCTGAGGCAGCCTCTTTGAGTTTATTTACTTTGTAGAGTCCCGTGTTTTACAGGAGATGTAAATGAAGGTATGCGGCATACAGGTCTATTTAAAAGGGGCGTGCTTATCCTTTACCGTTCTGGCCAGATGAGTGGGCACGTGCTTCTGCATTTTTATCTGAACCCCACTGAAGGTGGTCATTATATTGTAGGTGCCACAGCCCGGTCTGTACCATTATTTAAAGGACCTGGTTCACGCATCCATCTAACGATTGGCGTTGGCTACAACTTGATGCACTGTTACACTATTTTAATTCTTTCGCAGGCAGTGTTATCTTTGATCACCTCCGAGTCGCTGGGGGAGAAAAACCCCACACCACTGCACCCCCACATTATGTCTCAGGGGTGATGCCACGCCCTCCCCGGAATACAGCTATTCAAGACATTTTCTCCACCGCAGGCTACTTGCTAAAGGGATGGATAGCGGTTTCGAACTTTAATGAACAAGGAAGAGTGCAACTTCCTCTCTTCTTTCAAAGAGATTGATTATTTGTTTGTTTTAAAGTGTTTTCTAACTGCCTATTTCTTTGTTTAAATGGAAATGGTTACTGTTGGGCAGATAAAATATATTATGCTCACTTTGTTAAAGATGGCACTGCCCACGTGGAATTCTGTCTCCCGGGTGATGATATTGGTTGCCCTTCTTGCTTGAGTGGGGCGTGATTATATTAATGTGTGTGGGGAAACTGGCTGTAAGCAGGCAGAGTCTTGATAGCCCAAGGCTTAGTTTTAAGAATAAGTCTTTCTCACCCTTTTTGATGTAGAGTGGTGCACTCTCATTAGGAATCCTCCCATTATGCCTCAGATAAGTGGCTTTGTATCAGAGACTTCTTTGTTTGTAGATCGGATTAAAGGTTTGTATTTCTACACTATAATGTGGTGCAGACCAGGGGTTTGCTCTCTCTGGGTTCTTGAGGTTAGCATTAGAGAGGAGAGCAGAGAAAGGCCACGTGGAGGAGAGGAGAAGCTGCCAAGATGGTGGAGTGCTGAGGAAGAAGCCAGTTTGTGCAGAGTTTGTGCTGGAGGAGATGGGGAACAGAGGTGAATAAGTCTGGTGAGGTAGAAACCTTTGATTCTAGGAAACTCGGATAAGTCAGTAGCTTTGTGAGCACTGAATGAGTGGGTTTTGGAACCCAGTGTGTATTTTTACTTGCCCGCCAGGTGCAAGCTAGGATTAAAGCTAATGGCCCACCAGTTCTTGGCTCCATTGTTTCATTATCAACTGTCCGAATCAAACACAAACCTGCACGGGCCAGGGGCTGTGATTGTGGCCATGACAGCTACTGGCTTTACAGTTACACTCCTACATAACCATGGTCACAACTCAGTATGCAAAGTATTTCTTTGTCACTGTGTATGTCTGTGTGTGTTGTGTGTGACTCAAGTGCATATTTCTTCAAAGAATTTCAGAAAAAGTTCTTTATCTCCCCCCCCCAAAAAAATAACACACCACAGATTATGCACAGTGTATGTAGATTATCATCTTATTTATGGGTAGAGCAACTCTTACATTCTTTGGGTTTTCTCCCGTCTTCTAGCCAAATGCTGATTTAATATGTTCTTTAACCCTGGGGACATTTGCAGTAGCTTCAAAAGCGCATTGAAAAGTTTAACAAGAAAGAGCCAAGTAATAAGAAAGAATGACAGGGACCAGTGTTTTGAAAATGCTGCCTGACATAACATAGAGAGGTCTCCCCTCCGCTTCTTCCCCCACTTCCCAGAAATCATCCTGGTAACAGATCGCTAGATATTCTTCCCAAATCCTTTTCTTTCACTATGCAACTATACATAGTCTAATTATTGTACAACAATGTGATCCTTCACTGTGCAACTTTCTGCACTTAAATAATTACCTTGAAAAGTTTCACGTCGCACGCATAGATTTGCCTCTCTAATTTTCATAGTTGTGGAGTATTCCATGGTATGGATAAATCACGTTTTATTGGATCAATGCCCTATTAGTGTACATGGGATTTTTCCAGATTTTTTTCTTCTTCTTACAAGCCAGGTTACAATTTTTGTGAGTGTGTCTAGAGAATCAGTTACTGGAAGTGGAATGTCTGGGCCACAGAGCGGGCACGTTTCCACACGCGAGGAAGAACTGCTGACCACGCTCCGTGAGGGTGTGCCTTTCCCCTTCCTTCCTTTCTCCAGTCTGTCTTGGAAGTTTCCTCACATTTTCTTATTTTTCACACAGGTTACGGGTTTTCATCCCATCTGTGTGGTGAACACTCCCCTCCCCCCGCTTATCTTGCCTCTCTCTTCATTTTGTTTATGGTATTCTTCCTTGTGCAAAACTGCTTTAACTGTCCAGTTTCGCATGAGTTCTCATTTCTTTGTCATATCAGGAAATGTGTGACACCAAGGTCACACATGTCGTCCCTGTCCTCTTCTGGGACCTTCATGGTCTTTGATTTTTATTTTCTTACATGTAAACCTTCGAACCATCTGATCCATTGCACTGTAAACAGCACGATAGAGCTTTAACTTTATGTTTTCCAAATGGCGAGACATCTGAGTCATCCATCATGTCCCGCATTGATTTGAAATGTTGCTTTTGTCATCCATTAAGTTTCTACATGTGCTTGAGTACTTCTGGACACTGTGCTCAGATCTATCGACGTTTCTCTCTATCCCCGAGTATGACACTGTTTAAATGCTGCGGTTTATAGCACCTTTTAGTACCCGCTAGCACACGTTTCCTGCTCCCTGACTTCTTCACTGCCCATTTGCGCATACTTATTTTCACAGGTGAGTTTTCCACGGACTTTAATCACATCATCCTATAATATTACATAAAGTCTTTTTGATGATTGGCTTGGCCTGAATATATGTGTCTTATGTGAACCATAAAAAAAGAGTTAAATAACAGAAAATTATTGAGTAAAAAGCAAAAGTCCCCCCCACCCTGCCTTATTTTTTAACCAGCCTTGGCTCTGGCTCCAGTCCTCTCACCCGTTCGCAGTTTGCTCTGTGTCCTTCCAGACCCTGACCTGTGTATTTACAGACCTGACAACACATATGCTCAGACATGTAACATAAATGGGCTTATGCCAGGCTGACGGTCAGCCTGAGAGTGTCAGGAAAGCTGTGAGATACTAAACTGGCTCCATACTGGCTGGTCGACAGCCAGAACCTATTTGCATTATTGCATTTAATCTTGCATGGGTGTTCACAAATAGCACTGACTTATTGTGTGTGTGCCCTTTTCATATCCTGTTTGGCGTGAAGGATTGGTACTAGCTCTACAGAATACGTTGGGAAACCTTCTGTCCTTTTTCCATTTCCCTCCCTTTCTTCTTTCTTCCTCTTCCTCCCCTCCTCCTCCTCCTCCTTCTTCTTCTTCTTCCTCCTCCTCCTCCTCTTCTTACTCTTCTTCTCCTTCTTCCTCTTCTTCTTCCTTTTCCTCTTCCTCTTCTTCTTCTTCTCCTCCTCCTTCCCCTCCCTCCCTCCCTCCCTCCCTCCTTCCTTCCCTTCTTTCTTTCTTCCCTTCCTTCCTTCCTTCCTTCCTTCCTCCCTTCCTTCCTTCCTCCTTCCTTTCTTCCTTTCTTTCCTTTCTTCCTCTTCTCCAGAATAGTCTAAATGTTACAGGGATCATTGGTTCCTTTGGAAAAACTTGTTTATTAAATTATCTAGGCCTGTTCCCTTTGGGGGAGGGGAGGTGAAGGTATACAATTTTGATAACCTGTTGCATTCTCCAGACTAATTTTCCATTTCGTTTTTTTATTCCATTTGTTAAGAAAATTGTGATAATTTTTATTTTTCTAGAAAATTTATTTATTTGTTGGCAACATGGGCTGTGGAGTCAGTCAGCATTGTCCACATCCTAGCTTCCCCCAATTAGCAGGCATTTTCCTTTCAATAGACTTCATTTTTTATCTCAGCTGTAGATTTTTCAGAGAGGTTGATATCTCCCATGGACTTGGCACCCAGTTTCCGCTATTATTAACGCCGTCCATTAGTATGGTACCTTTGTGGCAATTCATGAATATTGATACATTCTTAGTAAAGATTATTTTTATTTAGATTCCTTTAGTTTTTACCTAAATGTCTTTTTGTTTTTTCTGTTCCAGGACATGATGTGACAGATACATGTAGCATCTGTCACATCCTCAGACTTTCCTTGTTTCTGGTGACCTTGACAATTTTGAGAAGCACTACTCAGAATTTTGTAGGCTACTGCTCTATTGATATCCGTCTGATTTTTTTCATGCTTACCCTAGGGTCATCATGAGTTGCTGGAAGGATGACTCTAGAGATAAAGTGCCTTTTTTTATCCCATCCCGTCAAGAAAGCATACTTATTCACGGGAGCTATGACTGTGATGTGGCCCTTGATCACAGGGCTGAAGGACTGCTCCTGAGGTTTCTTTGCTCTGGAGCTACCCGCCCCCTCCCCCACTTTCCATCCTGTATAGTTTGGACGGAAGTCACTATACTTAGCTTGCCACCTAAGGAGCAAGGCGTTCTGCTTCTCCTTCTGGAGAGCAGAGAATCTACATGAATAATATGGGATTTTTCTGCAGGGGGATTTGTCTGTTCTCCTCTGTTTAAATAATCTATTCCGTCATTTGCTTCTGTCAGTAAGGGCTCGTGGATAGTTACTTTGTACATAGGATTATAATCCAATACTTCGTTATTTTGTTGCTTGGATTACTCCACCGGCAGCCTGTGGGAATCCTCCCAGGGGGCTCCTCTGTGCCTTGGACATAGCTTCATCCTGGTGGGGTGTTGTGTTTCAGCAGGAGGCTTCCTTCTGGCCCCACAAGACGCTCCAGGCTCCTCTTGCATATTTCCTGCCCTACTCCCAGGATCTCTCCAAGTACCCCTGGTTGCTTTCACTGGAGAATGGAGCCATTGGGGGCATGTTCAATTGAGAATGTTTGCGGCTATTGGGGCCTTGTTTCTTTTCCAGTCTTGTTTTGATTAGATGTCTACCTTTGGTTATGTCCACTGTTATTTTCACAGCTAGCGCTACCTAGCCATCCAGCGGACCTATTGGGAAGACAGCTGTTAGGCTTGTGCGCTGGTTTACCCGCTGCAGCGAGCACTTGGCTGGATCAGTGCGTGAGCACGTGGCAGCGCCACGCGCGTGTCGTGCGTGTAGTCTCCGTAAGGCTACAGGGAGCTTGCCCTCAGGGCGGATGGCGGGCTGCCTGCCCCCCACCGTGGCGACCCTGAGAAGGGGTTTCCTTCTGCCTGTTTGCTCGGCCTCCTTTCCAGCCTTGATTAAAAGGGACCAACGCTTTCCAGCTCCGCAGTTTTCCTACCGTCTGCCCGAATCCAGCGTGGACCTGCCTGGCCTCCGCCGTGGGCATTACAGGACCCACCTAAGAAACGAAGGCAGGTGACCCCCTCACCTGGTGTGGCTTCCAGTCTCTGCAGAGCCGGGGGGGGGGGCTTTGCCTTTTTGGGGAGCTGTCACTGAACGCGCGGCCCACGCCCTAGTGTTTCAGGAGAGTGTGGGGTCAGTTCTGAAGACGTTTGATGGGACCTCAAGGGGTCTAAGTAAACGTACAGCAACCCCCCCTTATCTACGCCACACTTCCCGTGGTCTCAGCCACCCGCGCTCAACCAAGGCCGAAAACAGGACGTGGGAACTGCCAGAAATAATCCACGACCCGCTCTCCCCAGGCGGGGGATCCAATCCGAGTGCCGCGGTGAAGTCTCGCGTTGTTTTGAGCCGTCATCCCGCCCCGTGCGTGGTGTCTCCCCGCTGTCCAGTCACCGAGCTGGTGTTCAAGTCCCCCTTAGGTGACTTCACAGAGTCCCCCACGTACAGGGGAGTGAGGCCGGCGATGTGGGGGCGCCACAGAGAAGGCGGAAGTGCTTCCTGTGGGTGAAACGGTGAGGACGAGAATAACACGACACTGAGAGAGAGTGACCGCATTCCCATAACTTCTGTCACAATACTGTACAGAGTTAGAACTGCTTTATTTTATTACCGGTTATTCTTGATCATCTCTTCGTGGGCTGAATCTACAAGCAGGAAGTCAGCCTAGGCTTGGCTGGATAGGGAAAGGCACCCGCACCTCCAGGGGTTCGGTGGTCTCGGAGGGTCCCGGCCCCTGCTGGGCGTCGTGGAGAGTGTCCCCTCCCGTGACGGGGAAACCGCTGTGTGAAAGCCCAGTGCCTCTGTGTGTGTGTGTGTTTGCGGGTGAAAGATAACTTCGCGGAGGTGAAAAGGGAAGGCAGAGAGAGCTTCTGAGCAAATCTGAGCCCCGTCACATGGGAGCAATGGTGGCTGCCTGACAGCTTTATGTTTCTTGGCATGCAATTTCTAAGATTTTATTTATTTATTTACTTTTAAGTGAGAGGAGGGGAGATAGAGAGGCTCTCGCATGTGCCCTAACTGGGATCCCACCTGGCAACCCCATCATGGACTGATGCCCGGATCAGCCGAGCTATTTTTAGTGCCTGAGACTGATGCACTTGGACCAACTGAGCTATCCTCAGTGCCCAGGGCCACGGCTTGAACCACTCCAGCCACTGGCTGCAGGAGGGGAAGAGAGAGAAAAGGGGAAGGGGGGAGAAGCAGATGGTCACTTCTCCTATGTGCCCTGATTAGGGATGAAACCTGGGACATCCACATGCCCTGCCAGCACTCTATCTGCTGAGCTACCAGTTAGGGCTATTAGATTATTAAAGCATCTTTTTGGAAGAGGGGACAATAGGCAAGTATTCCCTTGTTAAAATTTTTCTCATGACTTTGATTACTTCTCATATTTCTTTTCTAATATTTTATGTATATTTTCTCTTTTCCGGAATTGCCTGAGATTGGTCTATTTTATCGGCCATTTTGAGGAATCGGCTGTTGATTATGTTGAGTAAGTTTACCTTGTTGCTTTCTATTTCAGTAACTTCTAACTTTATTTTGCAGGAGAGCTATAAATGCATCTTTTATTTTATGTTGCTGCTCTTTTTCTAACTTTGTGAGTTGAATGCCTCACCATGCATTATTTTTGGTCGTTTTCTAAGACATGCTTCTAAGACAATACATTTTCCTTTTCATAGTATTTTGGCAACATCTCAGTAACTGGTCCATTTAATATTTTTCTTCATGACTTCCATTTTAGTTTGCGTTAGTATTGCTACTGTAGTTTTCTCTTGCTAAAGATTGTATTTCATTTACATAAAATATTAAGCATTCCTGTCTAAGAACAAGTAAATTTTTACAGTTTGAAGTCTTGTTTTTCCAAATGTGTGTGCCTCATTATTTTATCAGTTTGTTGCTATTATAAATGGGGTCTTTTCTTCTATTATATTCACCAATTAGTGGTTGTGTTTGCATAGTAGAGCTGTTTATTTTGTATATGAATTTTGTTGCCAGCCATCTTACGAAATTATGTTTTTAATATTAGCTTTACTTCATTCATTTGGGCAGTCTATCAGCCGTGGCATCTACAAAACAATCATTTGCTTTCTCCTTTTTATTGTTCTTATTTGGTTCACTTTTCTAAGTGCATTGATGCAGACTTCTAGCATAATGATAAATGAAAGTAGCAACAGAGGCATCTTTGCTTTGTGCCTATTTTTAAAGTGAATGCACAGCATTGACTCTGTCATGGTAACAAAGTATATGCTGCAGTCAGAAATACATTTTATTGCAAATAAAAAAACTATAGTAATAGAGATGTAAACAAAAAGCTTATTTTTTCCCACTAACAAGAAGGCTTCACCTTCTGGAGAGCAGAGAATCTACATGAGTTATATCTACATGAGTGAAGTGTATTAGCTTATTCCGTGGCTCAACCAGGCTGTGAGTCTATGAGTCTCCAAGCTTTTCTCTCAGGGATAGGAGGAGACGGCAGCAGTGTTGGGAGAACATCTCTGTTTGCAGTGAGGAGTGGCCAGCACATCCATGTTTGTCCCTTAATTGCAGGCACTTTCCCGAAAGTCCTCCAGCAGACGTCCCCTGGGCAAGGGATGCTTGAAACGGGGGTAGGGGTGGGGGGTGGGGGGTAGGGGGATGAGGGGACAGAAATATAATGAGTGACTTTTCACCCAGGTTTTTCATTGTATTCACTAGAGTTGTGCAAAATATTGTTTTGAATTTTTTAAACTCCCATTGTGTTTATATATTATTTTTTATTCTTATTTATAATTTTGCATGTTTTTCCTTTCTTATGTTTTTCCTTGATTAGTCTAGCAAATACTTTATTTTACTGTGGGTATTTTTCCTTTTTTCTTAAACAGCTTTTGATTTTATGTATCAATTCTGTCAGTTTTGTTTGCTAACTCATGCATATCTGCATTTACCTTTACTACCTCCTTACTGTTGCTGTTTGTGTTTATTTTTGTTGTTACTTTTCTAAATATTTGATTTGGATGCCTAATTCATTTGTCTCACTCTTTAACGATTTGTATTGAAAGAATTTAAAATTGATGTTTGCATCTGAGGATTTTTTTTAAGTTATTTTTTTTAACAGACTTTTTTAAAAAAATTTCTTTTTATTTTATTCATTTTAGAGAGGAGACACAGAGTGAGAGAGAGAGAGAGAGAGAGAGAGAGAGAGAGAGAAACAGGGAGGAGCTAGAAGCATCAACTCCCATATGTGCCTTGACTAGACCAGTGCAGGGTTTTGAACTGGCGACCTCAGTGTTCCCAGGTCGACGCTTTATCCACTGCGCCACCACAGGTCAGGCCATCTGAGGATTTAATATACATTGTTTTTCTCATTATTTTTAACTACTTTACATTTTTGGTATTCTTCGGTGTAAGAGTAGTTTAGGAGATGTTTGTACATTTAAGGTAGTGGAAATCCTTTGGTATTTAAGTTTAATTTTTATTGAATTGTGATTAAAAAAACACCTGTGCCACTCATATTTTCTTAAAATATACTGAGGTTTTTGTTTGTTAACCAATTTTTGCAAAATATGTGAACACTTGAAATTACTACTAATTATGTTAGATGTAGTGGGGTTTTTTTTCTCTGTTTACTTATTTTTAGTTTATGAAAGTTGGCTCTGGCCAGTTGGCTCAGTGGTAGAGCGTTGGCCCAGCTTGTGGATGTCCTGTGTTTGATTCCCAGTCAGGGCACACAGTAGAAGTGACCATCTGCTTCTCCACCCCTCCCCTCTCCCTTTCCTCTCTCTATCTCTCTCTTCCCCTCCCACAGCCATGGCTCAGTTGGAGGAAGTTGGCCCCGGGCACTGAGGATGGCTTGATAGCCTCACCTCAGGTGCTAAAATAGCTTGGTTGCCAAGCAAGGGAGCAGCAGCCCCAAATGGGCAGAGTACTGCCTGGTAAGGGGCTTGCTGGGTGGATCCAGATTAGGGCGCATACAGGAGTCTGTCTCTCTGCCTCCCCTCCTCTCACTTAAGATAAATAAAAAAAATAAATAGTTTATGAACCTTATTAGTGACTAAAGAAAGTGTTAAAGTCTCCCCTTACTTTTTGTTTCAAAAAGTTCACCTTATCATTTCCTGCAATTTTTACTTTATCTGTTTTGATGCTATATTGTTTGGTGTGTGAAGATGAATGAAACATACATCTTCATGGTGAATTTTATACCTCGGCCTTATAATGCTTTTCTCCTTGAATTCAACTCTGTCTTGGTTTGCAAATTAATATAGCAAACTCTGCTGTCTTTTCATGTGCATCTGCCTGATGTATCTTTCGCCATTCCTTCTACTTTCAAGTTTGTCCCTAAGAGCAGAGAGATGGCTTTACTTTTTGATCCCATTTGCATTGATTTTTTTATAATAGCTATGTATCAATTTTGTAACCCTATTTAATGTTTTCTGGGTTGTTTTTTTTTTGTGGCAGAGACAGAGAGAGGGATGGATAGGGACAGACAGTCAGGAAGGGAGAGAGATGAGAAACATCAGTTCTTCATTGCGGTTCCTTAGTTGTTCATTGATTGATTTCTCATATGTGTCTTGACGGGGGGGGGGGGAGGGAAGGGCTACAGCAGACTGAATGACTCTTTGCTCGAGCCTGTGACCTTGGGCTCATGCTGGTGAGCCTTGCTCAAACCAGATGAGCCCGCGCTCAAGCTGGTGACCTCGGGGTCTCGAACCTGGGTCCTCCACATCCCAGTCCAATGCTCTATCCATTGTGCCATTGCCTGGTCAGGCTTTTTTGTATTTCTTAACCTTTTTTTAAAATTTGAGTTCTTTTCTTTCACCATCCATTTGGCTTGTTTTGATTGTTCATTGCTTTGGGAGGCATATGAAAGAGACATAGTCTTTTAATTTCTAACTCGTTGCTACCTTAACATCCTTCAACGATCTTTTCAATACTTGCTCCATTAGTCAAGCCAGGAAAATAAACATGGTAATTAAACAAAAGATTTTAAGGAATCACATCTCTTTTGCTTACTGTACTCCTTTTCTTTCTAATTTTAATTGGCATATTCTAAAACATTTCATTGGTATATATTTTTAATTAGTCTGTTATAATGTTTTTGTTTTGCACAAAGCATTTATAGTCTATTTGTAATAACAAGTTTTTGAAGGGTTTTTTGCATATACATTTGCATTGTTTTGAACTACTTAACTATGATAGTTATTTATGTATCATCTGAGCTGAGGATGCCCAGATAGCCGGTGAACATATGTCTGTGCGTGTCTGTGAGGGTGTCTCTGGAATAGACTAGCACTTGAATAAGTAAGGAGACCGAGTAAAGAAGGTTGCCCATATCAATCCCAGTGGGCATCGTCCAATCTGTGGAGGGCTTGAATAGAACCAAAGGTGGAAGAAAGACAAATTTGCTCTATTCTGCACCTCCTCCTGCCCTCAGACATCAGTGCTCCCGGCTCTTGGGCCTTCCAGCTCAGACTGGGACTTACAATACACATCCCCTGACTTTCAGGTCTTTGGATTCAGACTGAATTAGTTGACTCTTAAACAACAAACATGGGCTTGAACTTGTATGTGGATATTTTTCAGTAAATATTGCTAGTGCATTTTTTGTTCCTTCTGATTTTCTTAATAACATTGTTTTTCTCTAGTTTACTTCTGTGTAAGACTACAACATAGAGTACACAGAATATGTGTTAATTGACTGTTTATGTCATCAGTAAGGCTTCCCATCAACAGGAGGCTATAAATAGTTAAGTTTTGGCAAAGTGATACACAGATTTTTGATTGCGTGGGGCGGGGGAGTTGGCGCCCCAAACCCTGGGTTGTTCAGAGATCGAGTGTACCCCACCAGCTCTCCTGGGTCTCCAGATTGCAAACAGCAGCTCATGGGACTTCTCAGCCTCCATAAACGCGTGAATCCTTTTCTACAATAAGTCTCCGATACATCTGTATAGCTGTACGTATATGAATTTCTTCTCCTTCTCTGAAGGAACTGATTAGTAGAGGCAGATTCTGTGTTTTCACTTCAGGAAAGTTCTTTTTTTCCCTGTTACCCTTTGAGTTTATATTTGCTGCACCTTCTTATATATTCTCTGTTCCAGGATCTTGGCAATCTGCAAATTGACCTCTGCCCTCTCATGTCTATGCCTGTCACCATACCCCTTATCTTTTAGTCTTTGTTTCTTTCTGCTTTCTGTTCGGCTTTCCGAAATCTCTCCCATGCCTCAGTTTTCGGCAAAGCCGGCCTCTCTTCTAAATTGCCTGTGATGGATGGATTCGTCCTACAGTGGGGTTTGTTTTGCCCTCGGTTTCATTCTTCAGTTTTCCAGCTCCGTGTCCATATTATTCCTGTGTTTAATCGTCTCACTGTCAATCACGGGTTTCATGGGGAATTCCGTTTCAGTTAACGTCCTTGAGGATGCTTGTGCTCCCGACGCCGTCATTTAAGCTGAGACCCGACAGGCCAAGAAGGCAACCGTCAGGTGAAAGGTGGGGAGTTTAAAAGACAGTTTAAAGCCAAGCAAAAAGCCGGAGGTGAAAGAAAGCTCTGGCTGTTTGTGGACCCTGTGCGTAGAGGCGACGGCTGCTTATGAAACTGGAAAATGGCGAGTGGGGGAAAGAATGGCATAATTTGAGGTTTGAGGAGTAAGTAGGGGACAGATGGTGTGAACTGGTATGTTAAGGAATTAAGTTTTGTTTTACTTTCAAGTTCAGTTGGAAACCGTTGAATGGTTTTGAGCAAGGGACATGACCTAAAGGACGTTCTTAAGAAATCACCCCGCAGACGCAGAGGACGGATTGGAGAGGAAAGTGAGAAGGTGATGGTACCCGCTGGGATGCAGACATGGTTCAGGGACCATGGTGGTGCGGTCCGGAGCGACGGCGGATGGGACAGACAGGAGTGGACGCATCTGGCAGGTGGTTTAGTGGCAGCACCAGTAGAACTCAGTAAAGGATTAGTATGGGAATAAAGGATGGAAGCAGGTACGAGGAGGGAATATGTAGAATCAGATTTTAGAAGAAGTTGAAAAGAAGCAGGACAACAGTCTTGATAAAGCAGACAAGGGGGGATTTGAATGTCAGAGCAGCCAGTGAACCCCGTTGGGGGAAGATGAACCTGTCAGCAGTGTTCGGAACGGAAGACAATGAAGGAGAAACATCAGTCAGGCCTTCCATTGCAAAGGCAGCAGTGAGGACATTAGGAAGCAAGAAGTCGAGTAGACTCAGAGGAAGGTGTTTGGGGGCTTCGCACTAAATCAAACAGAGGCAGCGAGGTAGAGAGCACCACTGGTGGTGTTACAGTCGCAGAACTAGAGACACTGAGCCAGAAGGAATGGGAAGGTGGAAGGGCTGGGCGGGGAGGTGGTGGAATCTATTCAGCTGAAAGGATTTTCCAGTTGTCTTGAAAGCAAGCACTGATTGTGAACAATACCAGGATGCACAATTTACCAAACGTTTAATTATTACGCAAAGCATTTAAGTGCATAACCAGGCTGCTGCAGAATTCCCCCTGACACGCTTGGCTCCGCACGATCCTTCCCCGCCCACGGGGTCTCCATAGCACCCCGTTCTTCCCACCAGAGTCACAGAAAAGGGAAGCAAACCTCATCTGCAGGAAAGCAGTTCGCTGTTTGGGGCTTAAAATGTACACAAAGTAGGGGCTAACTGACCCATCCTACACTTCACTCCCTAGAGAGTCAATCAGCATGTTGTCTAAGTCTTTTTTTGTTCGGAGTTTGATCCCTTTATCTCCGTTGCATGGTCCAGTTCAAGCAGTGAGTTGTTCAGGTGCAGGGAGACAATTAGGTCACCATTCCCCTGCGAAACCGGCTTGTGGAGTCTCCTACCCTGGCTTTAGCTACGTGGAGCGGTCCTGTGCATCCCTGTGGTAGGCTCATATCCCGGGCTGGTCATGGGAGGGAAACCCCGCCAGGGCCCATCAGCTCCCTCTTGTCCCTGCCCTCGCTTTCCCCAAGTACCTTTTCAGCTCCCTGTTCCCTCTATTCCCACTCCACCTGCTCTGGTCATGAGGGCCCTTCCTTTCTTCCTGGGCCAGCTCTTGCCAGGGATATAGACTGAACCAGCCCTGCCCACTTCTATACCTTGGCTTTTAGAAGTCTTGCCTGTACCGAGTCCCAAGCTCCCACTCGCCCAGGGGTAAGGCGCTCTCAGGGACAGTGCAAGATACACTGTGAGTCCTAAGATAGCAGCCACACACGGTCCACAGTCCTCGGGTGACTCTCGTTTTTCATATCGGTCGTTGTCTGTTGACTGAAGGAATTTCATAGGTATTTGAAAACATATCCTGACACTAGTCTTTTCATCTCTTGATTTCAAATCATGGTTACAGAGAAACAGTGAGCGTGCGCCTCTTGGTGGCATAGCCTGGGGGGGTAGCAAGGACGGGTCTGCTCTGATGCAGGTGTGTGGCATTGATGACTCAGATCCCACAGGAGGGACTGCTGTCAGCAGTAGGATTTCCAAAATAGTGAAGAATTCATGATGCA
Source organism: Rhynchonycteris naso (assembly GCA_037038555.1). Taxonomy (NCBI): domain Eukaryota; kingdom Metazoa; phylum Chordata; class Mammalia; order Chiroptera; family Emballonuridae; genus Rhynchonycteris; species Rhynchonycteris naso. The sequence continues at coordinate 257,310,629 of CM072999.1, read as the reverse complement.
GTGTCCAGTAAAGCAAAACACAGCCTTCCCTCAACGAGCATCATTGCTGTATTCCTGGAAATTTCAGTGCATGTGAAAACCATGCAAAAAGTATTTTGTGTTATATGCTGACCAGAGTTAGGTCCTAAGATCGAATCATCTTAAACAGGATGTTTACTTACCTGAATGTGCGATGGGACATTTAGAAGTCATAAGGAAGATAGGATAATGTTTTGTCATGGAGAACTGTCCTATTCGTTAAAGGACCTCTTAACCAAATACCTTCAACTACTAATGGTGCCCATCAATCACCAAAAAACCCTGAAACATATCACTGCAAATTTCCAAACTGCCCCCTAGGGGGTGGTACAACCCCCTTGAGAACTACTGACTCAATAAACTGAGTCTTTCTCTAGAATATTGTTAATAAACCACAGGATAGAGGAGCATCAAGTGAGTTCATACTTACGAAGACTTGACGACCGCGCTTGGCTTGTTGTAAGCTCAGTACATGTATGTATTATATAAATAAACGAACACAGATGGTGACAATCAAAATATACCCAAGGTTTTCAAAGGTAACAAGCTGACAGTTATGAGGGCTGACCCTATGTGACCTCTCAATCTTTTTTTAAAATGATATAAAACATACTCAACCTGTGACAGGTCATCATTTGTGTACAGGGGAGGAAGAATGACTTGTGTAAGTGCTTTTATAAACACGAATACTAAGAAACCAGTCACGTTTGCCTCTGGAGAGGGGACCTGCATGCCTGAGGGGCAGTATAAAAGGAAGACTTTTCATTGTATACACTCTGAAACTGGTTTCCACAGTGAATGAAATGCCTAATTAAAAATAAATAATAAATACATATATTTTCAAGTTTTTCTTTTTATTGATTTTTTTTTAAGGGGGGGAGAGGAGAGAGAGAAGCACAGACCTTTTGTTCCACTCGTTCATGCCGTTCCTCGTTGATTCCTGTTCCCTGACTGGGAATCGAACCCATAGCCTCAGCATGTCGGGACAACTCTCTAGCCAACTGATCTACCCAACCAGGGAAATAAAAACATATTTTTAAAAATTTAAACAACTTCATATATTTCAGGAATAACAAGATTCTGTGTAGCAATGAGGTAGAAGTTAGGGTTGGCCATAAATGATTATATCATTTACTGTTTGTAACCAAACCAACTTTGTATAGTTTTTTTTTTGCTTCTCGTTTGGTTCTCCATTATCTATGATTAAAATCGATGTCAACACGGTTCGCTGATACCATATAGTTTAATTTTTATTAAACTAGGAATACATTTATCTCATTGGGGTTCAAACGCCTCCACCTCCTCTGATTAGTAGGCTCCTGGGCGTTTGGAGTCTTGGCGACAGTGAAAATTCTGGATACTGATATGAACTTGTGGGGCCTTCCCAGAGAGCAGAACTGTGGTCACCATGCAGTCAGGAGAAAGGAGAGGGAAGCAGGCAGGACATAGGAGATGAGCAGAAGGCACAGCAAACGAGGATTTGGGAATTTCCAACCTCAGACTCTCAAGTTCAGAAGGAAATCTTAGAGACTGTCCAGCTTACTGCTCCCCTCTCCTTCTTTCTCTCCTTTCCCTTCCTGTCTTCTGTCCTTCTACCCACCCTCCCTACCCCTCCCCTTCTTCCTTCTTTAACAGATGATGAAATAGGGGTTCCAGGATCGCCCAGCGCACGAGGAGCAGAACTGGAACTCAGACCCAAGCCTCCTCTCTCGGACCAAGGTTATAGACACGAGAGCCTGTTTTCCTGTCTCCTCCATCTTTCCGGCGTCCGCTGGTGTGCCTGCCGGTTTGGATGGCAGGGAGGGAGGAGTCGGTGAGGAAGGTGGCCACAGGGCCTTTTCTGTCCTGCAGTGAAGTGTAGGAAATTCTTGGAGAGCACAATTTTCATGTTGTGGCTGTGCGGCCGCAAGCTGGAAGCGACAGATAGGACACAGACCCCTGCGGGAGTGGAGCAGGACGCGGACTGACAGCGAGGGTCGCCCTGCGCTCGCTAAGGAGGAAGTCAAGGGCAGACAGAAGACAGCTTGGTGGCTCAGGTGTGAGCATTCCTATCCATCTGCATGTGTCAGAAGTCCCAGGTACATTGTCGTGCCACCGCCCTCCTCCAGGTACCGTGCTATAACTCAAGGGACCTTTCTTTGTTGCGACACCTTAGTTGTTCATTGATTGCTTTCTCACATGTGCCTTCACCACGGGCCTTCAGCAGACTGAGCAACCCCTTGCTGTAGCCAGTGACCTTGGGTCCAAGCTGACGAGCTTTTGCTCAAGCCAGATGGGCCCACGCTCAATCTGGCGAGCTCGGGGTCTCGAACCTGGGTCTTTTGCGTCCCAGTCCGACGCTCTATCCACTGCGCCACCACATGGTCAGGCAAGGGGACCTTTCTTATAAGTAAATAACCTGTAAAAACCTTCCTCTGCACAGTCAGGGGCCTTGAAACAAAGAGTGAGGTACGCACTGATAACCCAGTCCCGGAATCATCATGGATTTGGGAGACTGCTGGCTTCCCCATCCGGTGGGCATAGCACAGACAGCATCAGAAGCTGTCCCACCTATAGAACAAGCAGTCCTGCAAGCCCTTTTATTCATTTATTTTTCCTGTCTCCCTCCGCAAAGAGCATAAGATGATTAAAAACATTTCCCGCGTCTCTTTTCAAATCATGTCAGAAAAGTAGATTAAAGGTTTTATGCTTAGGAGAATGAGGATAAATATTCAAACATAAATTATGGCGGTATTAATAATGGCACATTTGTGCTAAGTAACTAGAAAATTATTTGAGCATTAATTTCATTTACATATGTTCATTCAGATTTGTATCCCTGAAGCAGGCAAGTATTTGGGGTTTGGAGCATTTAATCACTTAGTAAGCAGCCCTCAATGGGATTGCCATTTATTTATTGTCCTTATTGATTTTTCTACACAGGAGAATGCTTGTGAGTAGGAATGGACTGATGGAGCAGAAGAACTCTTTCTTCTCTGATGCAGAACAGAAAGCTCCTTAAAAAACACAGAACTTGTTTTCTTGAGATCATCACAGCTCAGGGCCAGAGTGTGTGGCCTCATTCATCTGTTAGAAAACCTCTTACTAGTGTGGTGTTATATTGTTTTCGAGACAGGCCTGTTGACTAAGCACCTGGTTTTCTGTTGAGGTCGAATGGTAGACTACGTTCCAATTCGGGCTTTGGTAGATACTCCAGGCTCCCAGGAATACATGTGGTTCTTAGTTGATTCGTGGGACACCCCCCACGTCCCCACCCCCGCAACAGGATGCCTGGAAAAACCCACAACCCAATGTATCGGTCTAGACATACTGTCTTTATTCTGTTTTCAAGAAATCTCCTTGGTGACTTTGTTATAAAGGTTTCATTAATAAGAGGGCCTGGAATTAGCACAACCGTCCTAATAGCCAAGAAAGACTCTGAGGCCTGAGAACACTCATTAGAACTGTTTGGGGTTCCCTTGTACCCAACTGAAACCAGCTTAGTGAAAAAGATTTATAAGTTTGATGACACCCTCTCATGGAGGTGGAGCGTCACTACCACCCCATGCTGCGACTTCCTTTCAAAGAGGATGGCGTGGAAAGAGGCAGCAAGGTAACTGGACAGTGGAGGGGCTTGGCCGACCTGGGTGACCACAGTCAGCATGAAGGAAGAAGGAAGCACCGCCGACATTCAGAAGGTCTGGCTGTCACAGCTAGGCCAGGTTATTCTCTGAATCGGCACAGTCTCACACAATACTAACCCAGAGTTATTCTGAGACCCTGATAAAATGAGACAAAGCGAGGTCACTTTATGCTGTCTCAGCATAGACAAAAACCGAGGTCACCCTGCCACCCACAAAGCACCCGACACCGCCTTGCTCTGCCACAGTGAGAGATTACAGCTCTTTACCACGGTGGCCTTTTCTCCGGAGCTCACCTCACCTCCCCGTAGATGAGGCGTAGCCATATCTGTCTCTGCAGGGACGTAAAGTCTGGTGAGGATCACCATGCCTGGACTAGAGATTTCCTTAGAAAAGGAAGCAACAGCAACAAAAATAAAACATATAGAGAAATAGCGAGTTCATAATCCAAATTCTGAGTTTATAGATGTCAAATGTCCAGGTTGCTGCCAGTGTGCCACGGTTTCCAGCCACACTCAGACCGGGGCTCTTTGTGCAGCATGGCCGACAGGCTGTGGCGGGCCATCAGGGGAAGCCGGGCTTAGTCCCAGGAGGTCACTGAGAAGAATGCAGCCCTGGGCGTCCACACACCTTCTTGACTTTGTGAGAGCCGTTTCGTCATTCTAGTTAGTAATTATGCTGCGTTTTGTAAGGTATACATGTTATATCTTCGTGATATCCTATTTTGATACCGGTTTTCTTTTGTTTGTTTTTAGTGAGAGAGACATACAAAGAGAGAGATACAGACACAGAGAGACAGACAGGAAGGGAGAGAGATGCGAAGCATCAGCTCACAGTTGTGGCACCTTAGTTGTTCATTGATTGCTTCTCAGATGAGCATTGACTAGGGCACTCTACCCAAGCCAGTGACCCCTTGCTCAAACCAGTGACCTTGGGCTCAAGCCAGTGACCTTAGACTCCTAGCCAGTGACCTTTGGGCTCAAGCCAGGGACCATGGGGTCATGTCTGTGATCCCATGCTCAAGCTGGCAACCTCGGGGCTCGAACCTGAGTCCTCAGAACCCCAGGTCAATGCTCTCTATCCACTGCGCCACCGCCTGGTCAGGTGGTATTAGTTTCTCAATAAAGTTGTAATGAAAGAGTTGGGGGAACTTGAGTTCCTCTCCTGTCCCTATCGATGAGATTTATTGAGATGTAAACTATAAGACGGCTCTGCTTTCGGACAGCAAGCAATTTAGAAAAAACCCCTGGTTTATTAGACCTGCCTCCAGATCATCCGACCAAAGCCTGTGATAGGTTCTTTCTAACACCCTCCTGCTGAGACAGCCGCAGGCCCCCAGGGAGCGTGTTCTTCTCCCTGCAGGGAGTTCTACACCTAATGCATTTAGCTACACGTTTTGCTGGCCTTATTCACACAGCCGTCAGCGACAAATCATGCACCCTTGATGTGCTGTGGTGACAATGATGCTTAACCTCTGAGGCCTTCCCCCCCAAAACCCTAACCCCAGTCTAACCATGAGTTTACCTATCAGACAAATCAAAATTGGTGAACATACTACAAAGTACCCGAATAGTACTCAATACTAAAGAGTGGCGTTAACAACAGCCGAAAGCTTCAAGGTCCAGTTAACATGCTGTTGGTCGTATTGTGTCTCTCGCCGTCTCTCCTGTCCCTATGTTGGCCGCTTCTCAGGTGGAACAATGACAACACTGTAGCTCAGGCCCGTGCGGATAGGTTCCCCAATTGACCCTGCCTCATCCTGTGCTCTGTGTGGCCAGCCTGGGTCACGTGTTTCTTCCTGGACTAAGATTCAGGGAGTCAGCTCCGTTCAGACCCCATAGACCCAGCAAGACTATTAGGGATTGAGGGAGAGCTAGCATCTCGGAAGAAGAGTGCCTGGCAGGAAAAAATACATAGACCGGTCCTAACTTGGGACTCAGCGCGAGTGCTTTGATAGGCACCTCATAATGACACAACCCCACTGTAGCCCAGTGATGAGAGCCGCATCAGGGCCAGCTACATGTGGCCTTGGGAAAGCATTCCCTCCTTTGTGGAATGGAGGGAATCTAACTGTGTAGGAACAGAGGAGGTAGAATGAGGTAGATGCTGTTGGTCTGAGTGCCTAGCACACTGTGGCGGATGGGGAATGTTAGTTTAATCTGAGCCTTTCCTAGTCAAAGAGTCAACATGAGTGAGTCTACTTCTAGATGAAGAGTTAAGCAATTATTATAAGAGGACCATGCTAGTCCGTTTTTTAGAACTGCATTTCTGCCATATGTAGCAGCGAAGGATCTTTTATGCTATTAACCTGTGTAAATTTTAGATTTCTCAAAAAATTGTAAGTGATTAGAGGTCACTGCAATAGATCTGTAACTAGTTTCAACGTTAGCTCTCAAATTCTCATTGTTGGCTAATTTATCTTCAAAGACTCAAGGATACAATTCGAGTAATTACTCCCTGTGTGCCATATTTCAGTTACGGCCTCTATGAGTCATGAATCTTCTTTCAATAATGGAAAACACTGCATGCACCTAACTCTAGAGGTCTGCCACATGTGCTGTCTGACCCACCTTAAGGCACATTGCCTGGGTGTGCGTCACTTCTTGCCACCTCATCCTGGGATCCTCACACAGAATATGACATCTAGTAGCACTGGTGGAGGGGGTAGAGTGAGAATAGAGAACTATGTTCTTTCTTCATACTAATGAAAGTTTCATTCATTCTTTTTCCTCCCTTAAACTGGAGATTAAAAAACAACCCTTGAAATGTTTTTGCAGTGTACTTCTTGATGATTTTTGAACCACTGAGTCACATAAACACACCTTGCTCCGACTTAACTTGCACTGCTTCCTCGGCCTGGGTTCCCTGTAAGCATTTGGCATGACTGAATCATTTTTAGTGTGTGTGTGTGTGTGTGTGCTTTTTTCACCGTGCCCGTGCGAATCTGCAGACGGCTGGTTATTGAAGCATTGCTCCAATCTATTGTCTTTATCTAAGCTGGATTTTAAAGGGGTGTTTTATTGCTTGTCATTACTATCCCCAGTAGCCTAGTGTGTGTCCCCATGTGCCCTCGCTGGGCCCTCTGTTCTTGGGGGAGAACCCCTGCGCCCCCCCTCCCCATGAGACCCGTGTCATCACTCCTCCTGCAGTTCCAGTTTTGTGGCCCACTTTTGATTGTTTGTGTTGGATGAGTTGTTTCAACCCGAGCAATGGTGCCATCTAAGGTGAGGGCACACTCCTTGAAGCCTGTGATCATTTAAGTTGTGCAGACTGCTCCCAAGCCTTTGCCTAGACTGCAGGATGGCCAGTCCCCACCATGTCCTGCACAGGGGTGGCTTTTGTGGCTTCAGAAATTCTTTAGTAACAGGATCATAACATTGAAGGGCAGAATTTGCCTCCTCTGCTGTCCAAGGGGATCACAGTGTCCTTTTGCAAGGCGCGTATTGAAATTGTTCCACACAGGATGTCTTAACTTGGGTCCTTAGGGTGGGACCTGTCCAGTATTTGCACACAACCGAACAGACGAGGATGGTCACCAGATTCAGGCAGCACACTGCCCTTGGCCTCGGCCTCAGTCCAATGGGCTTTAGATACAAGCAAAGACTTCGTGTTTAGATGAGTTCCACAAATGTGCATTGGCCACCTGCTATGTGCCAATGGCCAACCACAGGGTTCTTGAGGAGCTGACATCCTAATCTATTTCCTTGAAAGTTGACATTTCTTTCTCCATTTATTCTTTCATTCATTCCCATTCCCACCTTGCTGGCTGCTTGCTGTGGGCCAGGTTGGGCTAGGTGTTACAGATTCCATGGTGAAAAGACACACAGACATTGTCCCTGCCTTCATGGAGTTAATAATCTAGCCCTGTTTCCAGCTTAGGAAAATCACAGTGGAAACTAGTTTAATTTAGGGCAATAACCATGCAGCCAACATGCAATTTTAAAGAGTAAATTGCTAGAAAAAAATGAAATTAAGACGGCCCCTTCGTATGTTTTATAGCCTAGTGACCATGAGACCATTCTGACTGCTTCCGGGTCTCCTAGTAATGTAAATCTCTCTCCCTTACAAAATCTATTTCTTTTTTAACAGAATGTCAAGTGGAAAAAATGTAAGCTACTGTTTTGCCACTGTATCTTAGGAGAGCGCCAGTCGGTGGCTTTAGTTTGTCACAAAGAAAGAAGCACTCACTCTATGAATGGACAGTTAACCGAACACTTTGCCAATCGTCTTAAGATAGGTTGAAGGAGAAATCCGCAGGGATTTGTTGTGCTCGTGTAAATTGGTTATGTGAAACCATGATGAGCTTACGCTCCAGGTTAATCTGGTGTACAGTAAGGATTCTTTGTGATCAACGTTAGCATTAAAAAAAACAATTAGTGCTCTTTAAAGGGATGATGAAGTGCGTATGATTGCAAGGGGGAATAATCCACGGGCGTTGTTTATGTCCTTGTTTTCCTTTAAGGCGGTGGTTCTCAAGGGAGGAGACTCGGGGAAATGTCTGGAGACAGTTTGGGTTGTACAACCGGCAGAGCAGGTATTACTGGCATCCAGGGGCAGAGGCCAAGATGTCGCCAAACGCCCTGGGATGCACTGGACAGTGTCTACAACAAAGAGTCTTCTGGCCCCAAATGTCACACTTTCCAAAGCTGAAAAACCCTCCTTTGAACTAGTAGGGACAGCGTTGCATGGGTTTGTGCAGTTGAAGTTGCCAAATCCAGAGGGATTTTGTGAAAGCGAGTCCAGCCTTCTCCTCCTGCGCTCTGATTATCTTTGTCTATTTACCCATCGCTTAGTTCCCTTGTGCTGCAAAGCTGTGTGTGTGTGTGCTTGTGTGTTTTATGGACTCAATACTTAACTATATGAGCTTTTCATTACCCATTCTGCAGCCATGACTGGCTGTAATGTAAATTGTACAACACATCTTTCTGCCGCTTCTGATTCCACAACTTAAACCTCCTAGGCTGCTTATCTGTCTTCTACCACCTACCTGCGTTTTGTGCTCTGCGCTTGGCATTCTTGATGGTTCCTTTCATAATAATTTCAATGGTGCCCGGAGGGTACCTCTCACCATATAATAGGTTGCTTTGTGAACAATTCCAGTAAGAGAACCATTCTGCCCAAACAGTGAGATCCTCTGGAATGTAAAAGGAGATGCCCCTTGGTGTACCGTTCATGTTCCTTGTGCGCCTCAGCATTCTGCAATTGGATTGAATTTGAAATGAAAATGAATCATTTGTTTCTCCTCTCACTTCAAAAGAATGCCCCATATAATAACATCCTGGTTATAGGTAACACCCTCAACCACACAAAATGGTGAGAACGCGAAAGTTACCAGTTGGACATGGATTAATATTTATTTTGCACTTAAGTCTGCAAATCATTAAGTGTCCCTTGTCTTGAGATCATTATTTTCATCATAATAGACTTCTGTTACATTCGAGTCATTCCAGCGTTTGATTGACCATTTGGAATATGACAATTGTTTGTCTCATTTCATCTGGCTGCAGCTTCTTAGTTCATTTGTAATTATCCCGCGAGTGTAGTTTGCTTTATGGGATGTCTAAAGAAGCTTGCTTGTCTCTGTCTTTTCAGAAATATTTGTCCTAATTGGGATACAAAAAAAGACTTTCTGAAATGGTGAGTTTTTATTTATTTATTTTTTTGAGAGAGAGAGAGAAAAAGAGACAGAGTCAGGAAGGGAGGGTGATGAGAAGCATCAACTCATAGTTGTGTTACCTTAGTTGTTCATTGATTGCTTCTCATACGTGCCTTGATGGGGGTGGGGGCTCAAGCGAACAGTGACCCCTTGTTCAAGTCAGAGACCTTGTGCTTCAAGCCAGTGACCTTCGGGCTCAAACCAGAGACTATGGGGTCATGGCTATGATCCCGTGCTCAAGCAGGCAATTCCACGCTTAAGCTGGCAAGCCCACGCTCAAGGCAAATGAGGCTGCGCTCAAGCCAGCGACCTTGGGGTTTTGAACCTGGGTCTTTGGTGTTCCAGGCTGACACTCTATCCACTGTGTCGCCACAGGTCAGATGGTGGCTTCTTTTTTTATGCAGTGCCTTTAGTTGTCAGGGAAAGTGAAACAGTTTCGCTTTTTAAAGATGCTGGATTTGAGCTATTCACTTGGAAATCAAGTCTGTTTTAGCTTAAGAGCTGCTTGGCATCACTGTCCTGTCAGTAGATTAAGAAAAGGCACAGCTGAAAACTTATTTAAAATCAACAGTCTGATATTTTAAAGTGGGTCTTTTACTGTGGAAAAACTATGACCATCTTACTCTGTAGTGCCACCCTTCTGGTCTATTCTGTGTCCGTGGGGACTTGAGAGGTCTTCCTACAACTCAGTTGCCTCGCTCCCTGCACAATTCCAGTGAGACAGAGATCAAGCTCTCCAGCCTGTCCATGTAGGCTTTTTGCAGCTGGGCCCTAAATTCACCCCTCTTCTCGTTTACCCACTCCCTGGCATCCTCGGCTCCTGGTAAGCGTCTTTATCCTTGGTCTTACAGAATACCTTCCCCGTCTTACCATTGTCCCCACCAGTGATGGGTCATTCTTTATAAAAACTCTGGGGACATTCAAGTGTAAGCTTCATGAGTTTTACCTGATTGGAAGGAGAATCTCTTCCATTGACTCTGGGGATCACTTGTTTCTACTGCTCGCTTCCTTGAATTCAGGTTTCTATTCCAGTGGCCCTGCCTCAGTAAGGCTTTCCTTTTGTAAACGAACACCTCCATCTTTCTCTGTGCCCTTATCCTGTGTAATCTTCCTTCATTGCTTTTGTTATAGTCATTTATTGTTACCTTCTTTCCCACTAAAAGGTAAGCTTCAAGTGGGGCCGGCCTGCCTGGCTCACCATGCCACTTCACAGAAACTTGAGTAGACTCTTGAAATGCATCTATAGAATAAAACGATGCCAGGTCCTCCTCCTCTCCTCTGTAGTGTTAGCTGTCTCTCCTCGGTGACTACACTTCGTCTTCCCACCTAGCCGGTGAGGTCCTTGAGGGGGTGGTCCCGTCTGACCACTTCTGCATCCTGCCTCCTTTCCCGACCGCCCCTCCTCCGAACAGCGAAAGCAGCACACAGCCACATGGGACCATGCACACAGTAGGTACACTGCCTAACCCGTGTGGGCACTGAGTAAACAAAGCCGTGACAAACCCCTTTCTACAGCATATGAATCAGACTCCTTTCTCTAGCCAAGGCGAAGTAACAGGTTTTACAGATTCGGTGTTCTACCAGAAACAACTAAGAAGGCAGCACAGACTACTAGAAACAATGGCCCTCGACACGTTGGACATCAGTCAATGAAGGAAAGAGATTGGGAACTAATGAGGTGAGTCCTGTGATTGCCCCAGCTTCCTGCCTGGAGAAGGTTTCCCGGCCACAGCACAGGAAGGGGACATCCAGGCGGACTGCAGTGGACGGAGTTGGGGAGACAGAGCCCGCAGTCCCGGGATGCCAGGGCAGCTAAAAGGCAGGTGTGTTGTAGAGCAGTGCTTTCCAACTACTCGTCCGCCGATCGGTCCTCCAGAAATGTGCTGGTCCACAGAGGAGTTCCTCACCTGGAGGTTGTATGAAGATCATAGACCCAATTATCTTAGTCGAATTTGCTTATGCTCAGGGTGATGTCTGCCTTAGTCGCCCCGAAATAACTCTCCTATTATCACCAGTGCCCAAGTGTGAAAGGGTTGAAAACCATCATTTTAGAGGAGAGAGCTTGAGTTTCCTTTTGTAAAAGAGCTCTCTCAAAAGGAGAGTTCTGGAGATCTGCACGACTCCCACTTGCATATTCGCTAGAGAACTGACCAGTGCCTCCATAGGAGAAAACGACTCAGGGTCACGGGAAGTGTCACCTGAAAGGGTCGGAGAGGTAGTGCCTGAAGTTCACTGAGGGCCGGCAGTAGAGCCTATTCCCAGCAACCGGAGTGGAAAACCTCATAAGCTCATAACTCATGGAGTGTCACTCAGAGCAGATGAAAGGGCTTGCCTCAGCGGTGGGATTGTCAGCCCTAGACTAAAAACATCTCTGGTTGCACCTAACAAACCTTAAAAGGAAGATCTGAAAAGATCAACCTGTTTCCAGATAATTTAATTGGATCCCACATCACAGCTCAAGACTATTACTAGGAATGAATAAATAATGATAAAAAAATTCACCAGGTATACAGTGAAGCTGAAAGAGACAAGCCACAATGAAGAGAAGAATCAGTTCACTGAAACTGGCTGAGAAGCGACAGCAATGATAGAACTAGCAGACAAGCACAATAATGTAACTATTGCGGCGATATGCTGTATTCCTTATGAACAGGCTAGAAGAAAGACTGAGCATGTTAAATAGAAACACAGGAGACATAAACACAGAAGTCAACCTTTGGGGTTTCAACTATTGCAGTTGAAAACGATAATGTCAAAAGACTAAAATACACACTGGATGGGATTAATAGACATCAAAAGAAAAGGTTAGTAAACTTGAAAACAGCAATAGGAAGTATTCAGAATTAAATACACAGAGAGGGGAAAACTGAAAGAAAAGTGAACAGAGCCTAAGCGAGCTGGGGGACACACTCAGTGGTTTAATTTGCTTGTAATCGGAGGCTCTAACAGAGAGCACAGCAGGGAAGGAGAGAGATGTGAAGTCGGAGTGTCCAGAATCTTTCCAAATTTGATGGGCACCCTACGCCCACAGACGGAAGAACCTCAACAAACCCAAGCTCGGGAAACAAACACACGCCATAATCAAATAATTTACAACAACCAATGAGAGGAAAGTCTTCATAGAGACAGAAAAAGAGACATCACATGCAGAGGAACAAAGATGCAATTCACAGCAGATTTCTTGATGGAAACAATGCAAATTTTAAGCCAGTGGAGCAAGTACTGGGGAGGGCGAGAGAGAAAAAACCTCAACCTAGAATTCTCTATGCAGCAAAAATAGCTTTCAGAGTAAGGATAGTACATACAGTAAATACAAAAGCTGGAGTAGTTTGTCACCAGTAGATCTCAACAACAATGTTAAAGGAAGTCCTTCAGGCAGAAGAGAGATGATACACGATCAAAATATGGCTCTACACAAAGAAATAAAGAACCCTGGAAATGGTCACTATGTAGGTAATCAAAAAGATAAATGTGCTCTTTTTATTAGTTTAATCTCTTTAAAAGATCATCTACTACTAAGTTGAAAGTAACAAAGTATTATAAAACACGCAGAAGAGGAATGTATGACAGTAGCAGAAAGGCCAGGAGAACAGAAATGCCAGTACATTATTGTAAGGTGCCTGTGACATGCAGGGTAGAATGTCACGGAAGGTGCATGGTAATAAGTTAAATACGGATAATGTGAACCCTTAAGCAAATGCTAAAATAACACAATAAACAGTAGCAACTAATAAAACAACAAAGTAGATAAAATGGAATCTTAAAAGACAACAAATGAACCCAAAAGGAGACGTACAGAGACACAAGAGCAACAGCCCGATGGCGTCAGACTTCTGAGGGGTCGGGTAAAGACCTGGGCACACTGCCCTGAACAGCACAAGGAGCAACAGGTGTGTATGTGTCACAGTTTATCCCATTGCGCACTTTAAACATGTGCAGCTCGTTGTCAGTTATAGCTCAGCAAAGTTTTTATAAAGGGATACTAATGAATGAAGTATACTATTTCCAGCTTACATACAACTTATCTCTTGCCCAAAAACAATTAACTTAAGGTACCTACTAGCTGTCCCTAAAAAAGACTCCTTCAAATTATGAATGAGTAAAAGAATGAATAAATGAGTTCAACTATCTGCTATATGTCCTAACATAAATTCTCAATATTTTCATTTCCCTCTGGGGAAAAAAATGTGAAGGTACAGTGTATTCTTTCAGGACAGTATTCTTGTGTGGCTGGACATTGATCCAAACTTCACAGCACTTTTAAAATAGGGGGCACGAAGTAGCTTTTACAATGGATGGTTGTCAGGTTTGTAGCAAGCACAAAGTGGGTGTTGCACTCAGAAATTAGAGTTGTCCACTCTGCTGTATGAAGGTATCTGAGAGTTGCTTTTGTCTCCAACCCTGCTTCTGAAATCAGTAAGTTGATATCTTTGAGACTACAGTTCACATAAAATTAATCCAGGTGACCTGTGCTTTGGTGGTATTGCTGTAGTTACTGATGGAGTGTAAGGTCCTCCAGAGCGTCTCCTGGAGATAGCTGGTTGTGATGGTTATGAAAACCACAACTATAGGACTGATCGCTATGGAGCCTGTGAAATACTTAACAACCACCTTTAGTGTGGCTCTGATACGCACCGCACCATCATTTGTCCGGCTTCTCCCAGATATTGGGTTCCTGCTCCTTAAAGAGTAATAGATGATTTGTGTCCAGGGTGATTTATGCTGTAGCTATTAGGTAATCAATAGCATTTTGCTTTCTCAAATGGTTCCTGGGCTTTCTTTTATAAAAGCATCCCTTTCATATCACAAAAGCGGCGTCCTCCTTGAGAAAAGAGCCAGACCAGAATTGCAGTGCTTTGAAATGTTCGCTTGTCCATGACCGGATGATGGTTAGGTTGCTAAGGGGCAAAGGCATGGATGAGGGGCAGTGTGCTCTTTTGAAAAAGAGTGTGAGCCTGGGATCCATGACCTGGGTTCAAATTCTGGCTCCTCTCCTAGTGACCTTGGGCAGGTTTCTATCTGGTTTGCTCACTGGTACAGAAAACGGTTGTCAATTATAAATACCTTGCAAAGTCCTTGTGGGGACAAAATAAGGTAATATTTTTTTAAATCACCAGCACCATGTTTAGCACGTAGTAGGCACTCAACGGATCAGTAAGTGTGAGTCTGTTTACTTATTTTCACAGGCTCTTCCATGTTCATTTAAGATAGAGTAGCTGAGTCTAAAATCTTCCTGCAGCCACTTGCCAGGAGTGACCTTGGTCAAGCCAGGCTTCTGGTTTCAGCATCTGAAAATGGGAAGAGTCACCTTGTTTGAAGGATCTGACCTAGAAAACCTACATTGAAGAGTTTCGTTAGGCACAGACTAGGTGTCTCTCACAGCTTGGCCAGGGATGCTATTTACTGGACATGGGAGAGGGTTGTAACTAAGTCTCAGTGGCCCCATTGGGTGGGGTTATGTGCTGAGCAGGCAGACCTAAATAAAAATTTTCCCGAAAATATGTGAATCCCTTGGCTTGGGCTGGGTCTGTGGGAGGTCCTGGTATCCAGTGTTGAGAAAGCTGGACAAGCTTTTTAGCCCAGGCAAAGCTAGGCTGGACCCCAGACAGTGAGGGGCTGGCGGGGGACCACCCAGTCTGTTTTCAAGGTCTGCTAGTTCACTTCTAACTAGCTCCTTGGTCTATTCAGTTCACCCCAGTCCACCTACGACATCCTCAACATTGCCCTCACTCCCATCTTTGCTATGACACTGCTCACAGAAATTAGGGGATATTTCATAGCTTCATCTTCATTTTGAAATCTCCCCTAATTTCTGTGAGCAGTCTATTTGTAGACATGACCCTTGTTCCTCATTTCTAAATAGTAATCGTGAATAAGATAGAACAGACGAAGAGGTGTGTGTGTGTGTGTGTGTGTGAGTGCGTTTTCCATTCCTTATTACTAGTTCCAGGTTTTCATGCAGGACGGGCAGCAAAGGGAGCCTCTAAGAGCTCTGCGTTTGGGAATTGTTGAGATTTCATTTTCGGCATAACTCAAGTTGAGTCTTTGTGAATGCTTTATGGATATTTGAAGCGAATGTTTATTCTCTGTATCAGTTTAGAAAATTCTATATAGCTATTAGATCAAGCATATAAATTGTGCTCTTCCAATATCCCACGGCCTCGCTGTGATTTGTGGATTTTTGAGAAGGGTCTCCTGTGGCCATGATTTCCCTCCACTCTGACTTCTCCATAAATTCCACCCCATCTGCTTCTGTTTATCCAGTCACATTGCTTTTTCTTCTCCATGTTACAGAAAAGACTCTTTCCTCTTACATCCAGGGCTTGCAGACAGGAGGAAAAATAGATATCTATACGCAGTTAGCCTTCCCTTGTCTTACAAGATGTGTCCCAAAGTGCAGATTTGAGAAAGTGCCTGAGTCCGGGGGACAAGGAGGTCTGCACGGGACTTGCAGGAGTGCTGCTGTGTTCATGGCAGGTCCCCTTGCGTGCACACGACGTGGAGGAGGAGCTGGGACCGGAGCTCGGCTCTTATCTAAGTCTGCATCTACCAGTTGTGTCCCCGCAGCCAGGCGTTGCAGCCCCCTGCTCAGTTTCCCGATCTGTAAAATGGGGACGATAATAGGAATGGCTTTGTATTCATCAGATGTGGTGAATCACAAGGGAGATGAAGAAGAGGGAATGATTCCGCTTTGGGGTCAAAGTGAAAGGTGACTATGATGTCATAGGAAGTGCCCACCAAATGCCGAACGCGTCGTCCACCTTCTGCTGAAGTCATCCTCACACCAGACCTGGGTAAGTAGTGGCAGAACCGGGGAGAGGGGTAGAAGCAACACGGCACGGGTTGGTGCTCCTGCACACTGGATCGTGGGGCCATCTGTACGTAACGAGACTGGTTTCCTCGGGTGACGTGTAAGTGGGCTCAAACGTGCTATCGCGCTGGGGTTCCGACAGCAGAGACTGTGAAACAGATACGCCGAGCGATGGCTTTAGCTCAGTGGGAACTGGAGATGGAGATTTATGCTGACATTTGAAGTAGATCATACCTGGGTTTCAAGCATGTTAGTCTTCGTTGTACCTTCGAGTGGTGGTTTCCTCTGGAAAAACTGGCTTCTCTCCTGTTTTCTTTCCTTCTTTATAAGAGGCATGGAGCATCTGCCCACTCCCTACTTTATGATGACGGGAGGAATAATTACATCTTGCGTGCTCAGTTTGAAGAGACAGGATGCTCATTAATTATGCAGTGGCCGTTTATTGTGTGCTATATGCTCCTTCTGAGACTGTCTTCTTGACTTCTTTCACTGATATTGTAACAAACACAGCAGAATTAGTTTTCTTTGATCTTTGCCTGTAGTGATCAGATAAAGTTCTTTCCCCGAGATGTTTCTTCAAGAGACAGATGCTTGTCGGAGATGGGGCCGCTTACCCGGCTGGCTGGAGACCCAGGCCCCGCCCTCTTCCAGAATGAGCTGGGGCCACGTGAGAGAACCCATTACCGGGGGCAGGATGTGGGTGCAAAGAGGACCCCAAACAGCGTGCCGAGGGGCGGTTATGCTGGCCTATCCCTGCTTTCAGAATCTTTGGGATCCGGCCTGAATGATGGGGTCTAGCAGAGACGCATCAGAAGTCTGGCAGGCAGTGGTCACTGTCCTGGAAAAGCTGGCCATGAGCTCCAGGGTAGGATTAGGGCAGGGTGCAGCCCGGTGGAAGGAGTTTAGCAAGAGACAGCTACGGCAGGTGTGCCGGGTTCCACCCCAGGGGGAGGGACTGGGCCATGGGGCAGGTCAGCCAGCTGGCACCAAGGAGGGAGACTGAGTCAGAGCCTGTTCAGGGGCCCTGAGCCGGCCAGAGTGACAGGAGAAGTGCCATGGCTCAAGGGCTGACAGACCCAGGTGCAAAGGACTCGGGGGCTATGAAGGACCCTCAGTGCCAGTGGGGTCGGTGGAAAGAAGGAGGGGCAAGGCCACATCCCGAGGCCTCTGGGGGGATTGGTTTGGAGAGTGGGGCGTACCACCGTGTTGCACAACTCCATGGGCCCATTCGTACCACAGCCTGTGTGAATCTCCTTCCGCCCCCCGCCGTTGTGCTGTACACAGCCAGCAAGGCTCTAGGCCACGTCGCTGGGCCGTGGTTCTTGCTGAGGGGGACCACCAGCAGCGGGGAGCACACCCGGCCCCCACATGCCCATCCACGCGCGAGCACCGCTCAGCGCCAGGCTACCAGACGCCATATTCGCTCTTCCTCCACTCGGTCTTAGCTGGCCACACCGTGAGGGAGGAAGAACACAGAGAGAGGGGTGGATGTCTGGGCACAGAGATGGGTTCCCAGCAGATGGGGTTAGCATGTTCATTCACTGTCTGCTGAGCTTTCTCCTTCTGCTGGTTCCTGACACGTGGCTACACCGCCGTCTGTCATACCGATGTCACAGAGGACACTCAGCCTCACGGTTCACTTTATTCTCTACTTAGGCTTTCCTTTTATTTTTAAAATAAGTCCTTGTACATGAATGGTCATGGGTAATTTACTATTGTATAATTGCATATAATCCCCAAACCTAGTCCAAACACAATGGGTAGCAGAGGACTGTCACGGTCAATTGTGTTTCTTAGTAGCAACAACCTGTGTGCGTGTGTGTGCACACGCGCATGCGTGTGTGGAGGGGAGCGATTTCTTTGCTTCATTTTCATGCAGAGTGGAAGTCCTTCAATTGTGCTTCTATAATTATGTCTCCTCACATCAAGAGAAGGGAAGATGTCTGTGGAATGTGCATTGAACCCAAATGGAAAAGTTAATTCAAAATAAAAAGCAGTGATTATCTTTTGTTTATTAATGAGATAAATATTTAATAAGATATCTCTGTTTTCATCTCTCTATTAAAACCGTGGCAGTGTAAAAGCATTTTTGGACATAATAGCCCATTAAGGGCTTGAGTTACGAATTACATTAAGTGCGTCCTTCGAACTTCCCAACCAAGTGCCTCTTGGCCTTATGTCCACAGACACACGTGGGAGTTTGAGTGACAACAACCTCTTCAAAGCCCCTTTTCACCCGGCTTAGTCAGGGTCTGGTGATGGAGGCTTCATGGGTCGTAGTGGGAAGTCACGGGGTGTAGTGGTGTCAGATTTCATCAACTTGTAATTTGGAGTTGTAAAACAGATGCAGTAGGGGAGGGTGTCTCGCAAGGAACTGTGGGAATATCTCAATGGGAGCTGAGTTTATGTTGGGTGGGGTTGAGGAAAGGAGGGGCAGCTCTAGTTGGATACTGTCAAGATGAGGGGCGGCTCAGCAGCTGGTATGTTCAGCCATGAGAGGACCAAAGTGTGGGGGCGCCTGTCACTAGTGAAAAAGCAACAGTCCCCCAGACCCATCCTGTGAAAGTCTTTTCTGGACTGAAATGTGGCCACGGATAGAAACAGCCTTTATGTTGTGTTGTTATCACTTGAAAACATTGCTTGTATTTTGTTAGGAAAATTCCAGTCTGCCCATCAGTAGGGCTGAACTTTATTTTCTTAAATAAAAAATGTATGGCTGACCCTCCACTAGGTTTTGGGATATAGCAGGGAGGACTTAGGAGGCGAGGTCCATTACCGAAGGCAACTTGTCCCCACTTGTAAGCAGACCTTAGTCCTATATGTTAAATCACATTGCCCCTCCTACTGTTGGAGTTGTTGGTGATGGTAAAATTATACAGGCAGACACGTCAGCTCCAGCCCCACGACCATGGCCTTTGCTACTGGCTGAAGTGGTCTCCCAGCAAGACTGATGGACCAGCCCAGTCCCGCCCACCTCCCGATCTCCTCCTCGTTACCACCATGTGAGGTTTCTAATGATCCGAACACCCCCCCACACACACCTGACTCTCACATCGCCGCCTTTGTTCTCCTTTGCGCTTATTTCAACCTGGTCAGCCGCAGTTCCCACCGTGCACCCCCCCCCCCCAGGTATCCTGAGTCACCTGCCGTCCTCACAGTGTGTTAGGGTCACACACTTCTTCCTCCAGCTGGTGCACCATGCCCCGGACTGTCTGCCTGCAAAGTAATTAATTACTTATCCTTCAAACTGAGCAGCATCCTGCCTGTGCCCACCCCCGGGCCCCTTTCCGGCCAGCAAGGACAGTCCTTGCTCCCGCTGGCCCGTGTCTAGAGGAAGTGTTTAGTAAGTAGTAGCTAATTATTATTTCCTGTGAAGACCCTTCCCCCGTCCCCCTAGAGCTCCTCTGCTCTCCCATCTCCTGAAACTCCCAGAAGGGGCAGAGGGTGAGGGGTCGCCTTAAAAACTGCAAGTCTGACCACACCACTCAGCTGCCTAGAAGCCCCTTGCTCCCAGAGCAACGCTCAGAATCTTTAAACAGGTCCCAGCCAGAAGCAGTCCGGACCAGAGTGAGACGTTCACAGAAGCTTGAAGTGTTTGAAGGACGAATGCGCCTGTCTGCAAAATGTGGTGGAACACGGGGGTTAGAACTAAACCCAGTGCCGTTCCTCGCAGGACACTTGGTCCTGCCCAGAATGTCTACTGAGACGTTTGATCCACGCCAAAATGTCCTTAACATTCAGTCCCTTCAAAAACACCCACACTTAGAAAATGTCCCTGCATGAAAATGGTTTGTTTATACTTTTGATTTACAGGATTAATGCATAAAAAAATGATTGTGTTTTGTTGGTCTAATAATCAGTATGTTGTGCTTGTATATTGCCAATAGCAACCTTTCCTTTTATTTTTATTTTTTATTTTTCTTATTCAGTGAGAGGAGGGGAGGCAGAGACAGACTTCCCCATGCACCTTGGCTAGGATCCACCTGGCAAGCCCACTGGGGCGTTGCTCCATTGCTCAGCAACCGAGGTATTCTTAGTGCCTGAGACGGAGGCCATGGAGCCATCCTCAGCACGCAGGGCCAACTTGCTCCAATCGAGCCTTGGCTGCAGGAGGGGAAGAGAGAGGGAGGCAGAGAGAGAAGTGAGAAGGGAAGGGTGGAGAAGCAAAGGGGAGCTTCACCTGTGTGCCCTGACCAGCAATCAAACCAGGGACATCCACACGCTGGGCCAACACTCTACCACTGAGCCAACCGGCCAGAGCCCAGTAGTAACCTTACTTAATGAATATGGGTCAAATGACTCCATGGATGTTTTGGATGGGATTAAGTGTTTACCAACCATGCCCATTCAATGAAGCTCTGCTTTTTTACACGATGGCTTTTGATGCTTTGATTTTTCCCCCCACATATATGATTCTTAAAAGTAGGAAAACTGGTGGCCCTCTTTTGCTGGCATTTGTGTCACTTCCTCACAAAGCAGCCGCTGGCTCCTCTCATGAGGTCCAGTGCCCTGGTACATAACTGGAATCATTTGTTTCATGCCTGTGTCTCATGCGGGACACTTGTGCCCCATGAGGACAGATGTGGTCTATCTTGTCCCCTCCCCAGTCCCCCAGTGCCTAGCGTGATGGGGACATTGGCTGAAGCTCAACTGATACTTGTAAATGAATGGTCTCCCTTATTCTGAGCTCCCACTGAAACACGCCCCTAAAGAAGAAGGACCTTGGGTTTTCATCTTCACGTATAGAAATTAACAAACGCAGAACTTGTCAGGTAGTAGGTACTTGGTAACTGTGACCTATGAAATGAACACCTGCTTTGGTTGCACAGCCAGCCATTTCGGAACCATGGGAAAAGGAATAACATAATTTTGTGTCCTCTTAGTTGACCTAAATAGAACATTTTGTTCTTTCAGTGTATAATAGTTACCAAGTCTCAAGGAGGCATATAAGCTTCTTGGAAGCTCTGCACATTGTGTCTGTATCACAGTTCACATCACCGTGCCCTGTGTAACATGGAATTGTTGTGTTTCTTGATCCGTGTGGGACCTGAGGCTCTCAAAACAAAACACAGGACGTCTCACTGAAGACACCTTAACTCTGCACAGGAGTGGAAGTCCTTCTCTTCTCTCTGAGCGAAGTCTTTGAAAAGAAGTCGCTGAAATTATTGACCTAGCAAATAAACAGACCCCAGACTTAACCTTCCTTACTGGGCATACGATGCCTGCCCAAGCTGTTGTCTGAGAAGCCTCAGGGGAGGTCAGTGCCCTTCCAGCTGCAAGCCCGTGGCGGGCTGTGCACCCCCTCCACCCCACCCCGTCCCAGGCACCAGGGCGGCCTCCAGCATGTCTCGAATAAGTATATTACCGGGGAACTCGAGTGTGTTCTTCAACAACTACTTGCTGAAGAGAGGCTGACAGTTTGAAACCAACACACGTCCAAGTGATCTCGTCAGCTGTTTCAGCGTGATACAGTGGACGATGAAGACATGAGCCGCCCGAGTCCCAGGAGCCACCGAGCAGGTGTGAGGAGCACCTAGGACGTCCCGCGGGTGATGGGGAGGTGACACATACCTGGAGGGAAGCCCCCACGGCACGGGAAATGACTCTTTTGGAGATTTTTTTCTTCTGGTTTGTCTGCGATTTCGTAGGACCCTGGCTTGCTTTCCCCCGTCTGAAGGGTTAATGCTGCGCGTGGTCAGAGGTTACAGTACGGGGATAAAGTGAGCTTTTTTTAGAGAAACAAAAAACAATTCTGGTGTCCTTGCTGATTCCCTCCACTTCCCTAATGCTGTTCGGACAACGCGGGGCTTGGTGGGAGAGGTCAGGACAGGGAGAGCGGAGGACGCAAGGACGGGGCATTTTTACCCACCCCTCAGAAAACTCAAGCCTGGTTTTTGTTGTTAAAAAAAAAAAATCCTCCAAACCATTGCCTGTCTCAGTAGAGTGGAGAAGCCCGAAACTTCTCATCCCGTCGTAATGACCAAAACACCTTCCTTTTTCTTCCTCGTTTCGATTTCATTGGTATTCTGAACCGGAAGAAATGGAGATTCAAAACAAGGACAAGCCGGGCTGGCCGCTACTTGAGCCTTCCTGCTCCTTCCCTTGGGCGGGAGGCTCATGGCCAGCCTGCCGGGCTGCAAGCTGACCCTGTCGTCGTGGACCTCTGTGGCTGGAGCCCAGCAGAGGGTACCACTGCAGGGACCACAGCTCCCCCCAAGCCTGCCGCCGAAGCCCAGGAACCACTGGGTGAGACTGTGTGTCTCCAGGGCTGGGACTGCCGATCCAGGCTGTTTTGATGGCTCTTTATGATATACCAGTTTGGAGAGTATTTTGCTGTACCCCCCCCCTGCCCCCTGCCATTTTCAGCCCCGAGTAGGTAGGCTATGACAGCAGTCCTATATCATTGCTGTAGGGTCACCCAAATAAAATGCTTATGGCTTTCCAGTGGTGGCTCCTCAAAAGCACCCTCTAATGGTCATAGGCAATGTAGAAATAAGTGATTGCTCACCCAGCCTTACTTTTGGGAAGGGGGGCTGGCGTGGGGGGGCACGATATTCCTGAGCACGTTCCAACACTGTAGAATGCCATGTAGCATAACTTGCTGGACACAGAATCGAAGATCAGTAGACACTTGTGAATTAACACTGATTAGACAGCAGGCTACAGCCTGTCCAGCCGCACCTGACAGGCACAGAGCAAGCATCAGATACAGCTCTCTGGGGGCGGGGGGTGCTGTAGGAAGCCACCAGGGTTAAGGGCAATCTTGGCCAACCTTAACTAAGGGTCAAGACCCCACTGGTCCCCTCTGCTGAACTTCCTTTAGCAGATACCGCATCCCCCCACCCCCGCCCCACGTCCCAAGTTAGGGTTTCAACTACAGATAGCATGATCAGGAGAATTACACTGGAGTAATGGAAAGAGTAATGAAACAATTGCTATTTCTTAATGAATATTTTCAATCAGAATCTTCAGCATAATTCTTACTTACTAAAAAAAAAAAACCTGACCAGGTGGTGGTACAGTGGATAGAGCTTCGGAATGGGATGCGGAGAACCCAGGTTCGAGACCCTGAGGTCGCCAGCTTGAGCGCAGGCCCATCTGGCTTGAGCAAAAGCTCGCCAGCTTGGACCCAAGGTCGCTGGCTCCAGCAAGGGGTTGCTCGGTCTGCTGAAGGCCCGCGGTCAAGGCACATGTGAGAAAGCAATCAATGAACAACTAGGATGTCACAACGGCAACAATAAAAAAACTAATGATTGATGCTTCTAACCTCTCTCCATTCCTGTCTGTCTGTCCCTATCTATCCCTTTCTCTGTCCCTGTAAAAGAAAAAAAAAGGAAAAACAAAAAACCACAGAATTCACATTAAATAGTGTCGTGTTGTGGAGCACAAAAAAGGGTGACGTTTGTTACCACGAATGACTGTGTACAGTTTGAGAAAGTCAATCCCCTGTCCAGGATGTGTCAAATTAATAGACCTTAAGAGAAAAGGCGATTAGTATTTAACTCAGATGATGCAGGAAATATCACCAGTTGAATATAATGGCCAAGGGTCAAGTATTGTTTGAAAACAAAATATCAGAAAAATGTAAGATGTCCCACAAAATAGTATATATGCTGGTTGTATTTTCACTTAAGTTGTCTTTCGTGGAGATGAGAGTTTAAAACTACGTGGAGTGGGGGATGGGGGAGCAATTAAAGAGAGTCAGCACATTAAGAGGTACCTTCCATGAGTATATGACACGCCACTCAGTAGCAAGCTCTGGCGAGGCTGTATTTGTTTCTCAAGTTTTTACCATCAGCCGGAAGGAATTCTTTCTCTCCATGTATCTGTTTTCTTCTGCCCGACTTTACCCGCGCAGTTCTGACTTATTCTACTGATCAAACAGACTGAGCAAGATAATTATCTATGCATGGATGCTTGAAAGTAAAAGACATCTCAGAGTAGTTCCACTTTTCAATTTAAAAAACAAACAAAAACAGGCAAACGAGAGGGAGAAGAGGGAGCCTCCATGCTTTATAGCAACTAATGAAATGCTATCGTGCGCAAATGAATTCTGAAAGAACACAAATATTGCTTTGAAATTAATTATACCTCTCCCATTGTCTTAAAAAAAATGGAAGATTGAAACCTGTACCGCGATGTTTACTGTGTTTAATTTTCGATTCTGTCTCTGATGTTTCAGATAGAAAGGTTTGCACCTGCAAAGGAAAAAGGGCTCTGAGCAGATTGCAAACACTTCATCAGGAATGTTAGTTGTCAGCCTATCCCCAGCACAAGGGAGCCTTGATGATATCGTGTGTGCCTTTGACTCCTTCTGATTAATAAATGCAAACAGTTTTTCTCAGTAACCTCTGTTGCAATCTATGCATGACAATTAGAGACAACCTCCAGTGAAGGAATGCACTGAAGTCTGTTTTCGCTCCGTCTGCTGCAAAATAAATAGTTGATGTTTAATGCTTTTTGACAATTAGAGAATGAAATCTCTGTAGCCATGCAATTTCAGCAACTGTTTATTATTTCTGTTCCCTGCATGAAGGGATCAATGTTTATGACAATTTTAACTCTACTCCGGATGGACAATTGGATTATTTCTTTCCCCGAGTTTCATGTCCTATTATTGAATTCTTGGGTGCGGATATCATTGGCTTTTCACAAAATGGATTTTTGATGTTTCCATCAAAACAGTGTATTGAGTGGGCATGATAAGGAAGCCAAATGTGACTCTCATGGAATGTTCCATTGTGACTTTCCAGGGCAGAGAGAGCAGCGGACACTTGTGGAGACAGCCAAGGTGGGTCTTGCTCCAAGCCCTGGGCCCTCCCTGGAGCACCGGCTGTAGTACCTTAGCAAGGCAAGTACTTAGGTCCTTGTAGGGGTCAGGGCACCGGGCTGCATCTAGCCCTTCTGGAATCACGGCGGTTAAACTTTCCTGCTCTCAGGGAGCCTTTGGCGTGTGATGGTGGTGAAGGCAGGACAGAGCTGCTGCATTGCACGGCCCCAGGAGGCACCCTGCCATGGAATCGTGATGGACGGTGTCCGGGGCCTTGCAGTGCAGTCAGAGGTCCAGTGTGTTTGTATGCAGCCCAAGAGGGCGGGGTTTGCTGAGGAGGCCAGCGTGCACAGCAAAGGAGGCCACGCCTTAGAGACCGGCACCCTTGGGTTTGGATCCGTAGGTGTGACCTCAGGTGTCTGATGTGCAGACCAGGCAGAGTGTGCGGCTTCCGCCAACCACCTGTTCCTCTCCCCGTCACCTCATGATCTGTTCAGTTGTTCAGTACATGTTCACTGAGCCCTCCCGAGTAACAAGTCACCCAGAGGCAACTGTGGAGAGCTGGTGGCCCCAAGGAAGGGGGGAGGGTGGGTTGGCAGGTGTTTCAGTCAGTTCAGGCTGTAGTACCAAATACCACAGACTGGGTAACTTCCTAATAGTTCTGGAGGTGGGAAGTCCAAGGTCAGGATGCCAGCACAGTCGGGTCTGGTGAGGACTCTCTTCTAGGCTGCAGACAGCTGCTTTCCCACTGTGTCCACATGTGGCAGAGAGGGAAAGGAAGCCCTTTGGGTCCCTTTTATAAGGACACTAATCCCACTCAGGAGGGCTCCACCCTCATGACCTAATCACCTCCCAAAGGCCTCCTCCTCCTAATACCATCACATTTCAGTATATGGATTTGGGGGTGGGGCACATTTAGTCCCTAAGATCAGACTCTGGCTCGGCAGGGGTTAATGATTAGATCAAGGCCCACTCAAGGCAATTGAGGACCAATAGGAGGGTCTTCTGAGTGCTGGCAGATAGCACTGTTCAGGGGAAGGGTGGGAAGGGTTGGGTGGACCTACGCTGTGGCCAGAGAAATCCATGCTTCTTGAACCTGGTTGAGCCAGAAAGAACTGTAAGCAGACTGAAATACGGCGTGACCAGAGGAGTGGACAGAGGGGAGCCAGAGATCTGTGGGATGGATTGGCAGCAGAGCACCGGCACCAGACCCAAGGGAGCAAGCAATTCAAGGTTTCCTGGGCTGGGAGGGGTGGCAGGCTGCAGGGTAGAGTTCGGTGCAGCCTTGGTAAGCCAGTCCCACAAGCACATGGAGAATTCTGAGCAAATCACCATGGCCACTGGCCCGTCCCTGCTTGTCGAACATAGTACCTACCTGCAGGCTGGTTGGAAGGCTTTAGCGCTGTCGTGCATCTAAAGCAACTGGAGCCGAGGACGTGCTAACAACGGCAGCTGTAGTGAGTGATACTGTTATAATTAATCTCCACTGGACATCACATGTGTGAGGGAGGCTCTCGCTTGGCTGAAGACCAGGCGTCTCTGTGTAGACCAGTGACGGGCAATCTTCTGAGCCTGGTGTGTCAAAATTCGCCAAAAAAAAATCGAGCATAACTCGGGGGGTGTGTCACTTGGAGAAAAACAGCCTAACTGGAAGTCCCAGAACTAGACGCTCTGTGCTGGAGTTCTGTTGTTCTGGCCTCCAGACCTCCGGCACAGAGTGTCTACATTACAGCAGATGTTTTATCCTCGGCTACTGCACCTGGCCGTGCCCGAGCCGAGGATGAGACGTCCTTCTCGGCATGCGACCCCATACTTCTCTGGTATGCGGCTACATGCAGCCGCGTGTCATCGAATGTGGCTACGCGTGTCAGTGCTGACACGTGTGTCAGGTTCGCCATCACGGGTATATACGGTCTTGAGTTGGAAATGGATGTGGGTACATTTATAAATATAGTTAGCTGAGGGTAATAAGTAGATTTCACATCCTACTGCTAAGTTAATCCATTCATCTTATTTTCAAGGTACTTTCTCTGCGGAGAAGGATAAAGGCGTGAGAGAAAAATAAGACGGTAAAAAGAAGAGAAACATCTCAATTACAGGTTATTATTTTTAGTTGGCTGGATCGAGAAAAAGAAAGTTCCCAAATTTTACGCAGAACGAGATTTATGTGATATGAATGTACTGCTGTCATTAGGCAGAGCCGTGTTCTGTCCAAGCCGGCAACCAGTGTGGCAGGCATTCAGTGTGAAGGATGACTACAGATGATAAATTCCCCATCCTCCCTACGTCGCGCAGCTGGGCTGGGCCCTCCAGCACTGCTGTGATCCACAGTATCAGGACTCCAGGTGGCCCTGGGGAGAGAGGGGCCAGCCTGTGTGAGTCCACCTTAGGTTGGGGGGGGGGGGGGGCCAAGAGACACAGTCTTCTCCCAGCTGGCAGATTTGGGAGAGAATCCGGCATGCTGAAGCTTGCATCCCATCCGCCACTTGCCTTCCAGCTCCGTGACCCTGCAAAGACTTTTAGCCTCAGTTTTATTATCTGTAGAATGGGTGACAGGGACACCCATCTCATGGGGTTTTACAAGTTAAGGGTACTTACTTGCTCTGCATCTCACCGTGAGCCTGGAGTATGATTAATAATGTAATTTCAAAATGTGAAAAGAAGGATGGGAATAAAAAATACTCTTGAGGCCCTGGCCAGTTGGCTCACTGGTAGAGTGTCAGCCAGGCGTGTGGAGGTCCTAGGTTTGATTCCCAGTCAGGGCACACAAGAGAAGCGCCCATCTGCTTTTCCCCCCACTCCCATCCCCACTCTTTTTCTCCCCTCCCCTCCTACAGCCATGGCTCAAATAGCTCCATTTGAACAAGTTTGCCCCAGGTACTGAGGATGGCTCCATGGCCTCGCTTCAGGTACCAAAATAGCTTGGTTGCAGAGCAACAGAGCAGCAGCCTCAAATGGGCAGAGCATTGCCTGGTCGGGTGTTTGCCAGGTGGATCCGATTGTAGTGCATGCAGGAGCCTATCTGTCTGCCTCCCCGCTTCTCACTTAACTAAAAAGAAATACTCTTTAATCTGGCCTGGTTGATTCCAAATTTCCATTGATATTATAAACATTGGAGGTGTTTTTAGAAAACAAACTTTAAAGAAAATGTGGCTTAATGGAATGAAGTGTCGCAAACCTAAAAGTAACCTTGGACCTGAACTAGTGACTGCGTGCCCACACTTCCTTAGGCAGAGGGTGACGCCGCCGGACCGGCTGTGTTTGCCTTTGACCTGGTCAGCGGCCATAGTGGGTTTTGAATGTCGCCTGGGCCAGTCTTGGTTGAGATGGAGGTAAGAACAGGTCCAGCAAGGACTGTTTTTTTTCTCTGAGATATGCCTGTGGGGAAGGAAATGCCCATTCTACACCGTGGTGATAAGACCCATGTACTCTCATGAGTGATCTTACACCCTCAGCATCACCCCAAGGGGAGGAACGATTATTATTCCATTTCACAGATAAAACAGAAAACTGAGACTCAGAGAATCTCAAGATCTTCGTCTGACGTGGCCCCACAGGCAGTTTGACCCCAGGGGCGATGATGCCCTTTCAGGGGCCCTCCTCCCCTGGGCCCCAAACCTGTGCAGGTGTGCTCTGCAGATACAGACCATGAAGACATGCCGCAGAGACGAGCAGCCTCGTTGGTTTTATTTCCTGTTTATGAGCACCAGCGCAGAGAGAGACACTGTTCCACGCTGGCAATAGATCACAGCACCTTTAGCGAGGAGAGATGTAAGTGAAGGAGCAAGGGTAGGAAAAGTCTGGACTATTTAAAGGAAACGGAGCTATCCTCAGAGCAGCCCACAGAAGAGTAAGAGAATTCAGCTCCTGGGCAGGAGGAGGAGGAGGAGGAGGAGGAGGAGGAGGCTGCGGCTCTTTGGAAGTGTTGTTTTGGGATCCAGTCGAAACAGAAGAGTCTGCGGTCGTTATGGATTGAGCCCGCCATTGGCTCCGACTGTGAACTTGTTATTGGGGTGTTTTATAGTCCACCTGACCGAAAGGAACAACTGGACTGTGAGATGATGGAGCACATAAAAGAGACTGTAAAAGAGCCCGAGTGGTAGTAACGGGGGTTTAAGTGCCTGAGCACAGAGCGGAGTGCATTAAGGGGGTGAAATAGAGCTTGAAGCATGTGTGGAGGGGACTTTGGGGATGGAGAGTGGGAGGGCGGGGAAGGTGGCCAGGAGGGAGGGACGTTTCTCAGGAGGGGACTGTTTTACTCGGCAGCTAACAGATGACGTCTATAACACAGAAGACAATTAAAGCAAACTTCTGCCCCAGTGGGCTTGTTCCCGGGGCACAGTCCATTCAGCTTTTCCCCTTGGCCTCTGCACCCCACTTTCTGCATCCCTGGAAAGTTCCTGCGCAACGTCCATTGCATCCAGCCCACAGTCCAGGGATCTGGGGACGGCAGGGGGGGCTGGAATGCCTAGGTGGACATCCGCATCGACTCCTGGGTGCTCCACCTCATGGCCTTGTTCGAACTGCACTATTTTGTGCATTCAGTGTATGTATTTGAAGTTGAAATTCCATTTCTGGAGTATAGCTTTAAAACGAGCTTCTGAACCAGTCTCAGAGTGAGAGCTTCCTTGGCTAGTAATAAATGCATTACTTCAAGATGACTGCCAAGCCACCGTGGCTTCAGATCAGCGATGTGTCAGGCACCCTGTCCTGCACTGAGGGGCTATGGCTACAGGACAGCAGGCTCCTAGGTCAAAGGCAGGACTAGGGAGCCCAACACCAAGTCCATGGTGACCGGGGAATCAGTGAGCATGGGGCCTGCTGGCAGCAGCTGGTGCGGATAGCAAGTAAACTCTGGCACGAGGAAAGCCATGGGCATTGCCTCTGTTTGCGGGGTGGTGTGTGGATCGAGCCGCCCCTGGCCCTGGGGTAAAGATGACCCAAGCTCTCGGTCTGGGTGCCAAGAAACTGGGTCCCGAGCTATTTGCCATGCCAGTGGTCCAGAGAAAGGGACGGTGTGAGTAGGACATTCAGCCGAGCTGTGGGTGACAGTGCAACACATTAGAAGTGTAGTTGGTTATTTGAGGGGGTGACTGAGAGATGTCGAAGGCTGGGCTTGCAGGTACATGAGGCAAAATGGATGGGTGTGTGTGGGGGGGGGGGATCCAGGGGCCAACCCAGCACACAGGAGCACTGAGGCACAAGACGCAGCAGGCTGGGGCCTCCTCGGAGAACAGGCGTCTCCTCTGCACCTGTCTGCTCGCCCCTGTTTACGAAGAACACGACCGAACTCAAAGGTGATGGGAGGATGAAGCCTCCTCACTTTTCTCATCCCTTATGGTTTGGTTTTCTTTGTTGCTAAAGCACTTTTATCCTCACACACCAATCTCCACAAGCAAAAGGAGAGAGAGAGCCACTGCTTAGTGTTCCCTCCTTTGCAACGTGAAAATAAAACGCAGGCAAAATATTATTTTAGCTATTTGTTCTGAGATCATACTTTCCATTTCCAGGACGTTGATAATGGGCTCTGGAGGGATTTCTTTTTCTGGTTCCAATAGCAGTGTTACAACATTAAACAACCGTGCGAGTGAGGGAAATCGAAATAATTATCTTGCAGCGTGGAGGAAAGCCTCTCGTGTCCCAGAGCACCTCCGCCCCGGCACGGCAGGGTAGCTTGTCGTACTGTCACTCCAGAAGTAGGACCCCCCAAGAGTGTTAGGCGTCCTCCCAGAGTTGGTAGCTTCGTGGCCCTATTCTCTGCCCCCAGTAAGCAGTCTCCTTTCCTAGTGGTCCCTCGGGGTCCTGCGAGGCCACACAGGCAGAGGCGGATTAAGGCCCGGGTGCAGAAGAAAATATTGGGCCCCTTAAAAAAGAAACAGGGAAAATAAAAATACACATTAAGCATATTTTTAAATAAATAAAAAATATTATGCACTATTCATGTTAAAATTGCACATATGAAACCAGACTTGGTGTCATTAGAAAAAAGTGTAAGGTTGGGGTTTTGCAGGGCCCTTCAGAAGTCAGGGCCCAGGGCGCGCCCCGTTAAATCCACCTCTGAGCACAGGGGTCAGGTGATGGGTAGCGGCATCATTGCGGGTATCACCCTGGGTCGTCCCTGGCGGAGTTCCCATCGCCCACACTGTGCTCACTGCGGCTGAAATGAAGGTTGGCAGAGAGTTCCGGAAGGGAGCTTTTCCCTTCTGGTCTGAGCCCTATCTCTGAGAATGAGCTGAGAAGCTGCACACAGAAATGTTCAGACTGGAAACCAGTCCCAACCAAAGGGCCTCTGAGCCGGGGAAGTGGACACAGGGTCAGCCCACCGCAGGGCAGCGCCTCTGATGCTAGTGCAAAGCGTGTGCCCTTGATTGGGCGGCTCGTTCATTCACTCAGCAGTGCCGGGCTCTCCCTGGCTCTGAAATCCTCCTCAGTGTGCCATGTCTCTGTTCCTCCGCTTCCTTTTTTAAGTTTCAGGGGGTCGTGGTACTTACGCCGCAGGGTTGGGAGAACGAGGCAAATTCCCATCAAACACTCGCAACAGTGTCTGGTGTGTAATAAGCACTCAGTAAACGTTAACCACCGTGAGGATGATTGTGGTGATTGTCACAGAGAGACTTCTAGGGAAGAGGTTGGTTAAGCAAGCATTGGCATACAGGGGTGAACGGGGACTGTGGGGTGACAGACAGGAACTGCAGGCACCACCCCTCTGGGGCTGGGGGAACACGGAGGCGGTTCTGTGTTTTATCACTTAAAACCTGGGGTCCTTGGTGGAGAGACCTAGAGCTCTGAGCTGGGTCATGGCTAAGTGAGCACGACAAGAACTTCTAGTGGAAATAGGAAAGAATCCCTGGAGACAGGTCAGAGGAGCCAGCAAGGAGGGAGCCAATCCAGCCCCCTTCTCCGGCCAACTGCGCAGGGGTCCTCTAGCGCCCCCTCTGGGGACCAGCCGCCTAGGCAAGCTGGCATTTTCAGAGACAGCCAAGAACAGAGGCTGGTCTTGGGTCTTAGACAGAAGTCGTTAACACACAGGGCCACGGAGGCAGGCAGACAGTAATAAGTAACTGTGCACAGAGATAAATATGTCGTTACAGATTTTGACAAGTCCTGAGAAGGACACGACCACTGGGACACATTTGGATAGGGGGCCTGGGGAGGCCTCCTGAAGGGTTTGTGTAAGCTGATGTGTCAGGTATAACGTACTGTCCACCTGCGGAGTCCAGGGAGCAGTGTCAGCCTGCGGGCAAGGGGCCTGAGCAGGTAGGAATCTGGTGTCCCCCCTAGCTTCCGAAGGAGCTGAGAGGAGGCATGCGGGACCTTTGTCCCCCTCGCCCTTGACCCGCAGGCCTCTGGGGCAGGCTGGGGCTTGCCTGGAGCTCTGTGTCCCAGCTTTACAATAGACGTCAGCCTCGGCCCGGCCTCCACCGGGACACAAAGTACCAGATAGAAGTGCACACTGGCATTGCCACTGTCTAGAGCAGGGGTCCCCAAACATTTTACACAGGGGGCTAGTTCACTGTCCCTCAGACCGTTGGAGGGCCGGACTATAAAAAAAAACTATGAACAAATCCCTATGCACACTGCACATATCTTGTTTTAAAGTAAAAAACCAAAACGGGAACAAATACAATATTTAAAATAAAGAACAAGTAAATTTAAATCAACATACTGAGCAGTATTTCAATGGGAACTATGGGTGCGGATGCATCCTGTGCTCCTCTCACTGACCACCAAGGAAAGAGGTGCCCCTTCCGGAAGTGCGGCGGGGCCGGATAAATGGCCTCAGGGGGCTATATGTGGCCCGAGGGCTGTAGTTTGGGGACCCCTGGTCTAGAGCTCCGATTAATCCGGGCTTTTACCATAGCAGGAGGGTCACACTGGAAAAGGACACCAGTTTGGAGGTGAGCCCCGCTGGGACCATGGTGAGCTGCCCTAGTAGGTGTCAAAGGGCCCTGGTAGTGCCCTAGCAGTACACGACAAAGAGCTGTTGACACTCGTTACCATCTCAGTTTCCACCACGCACTCATCACCATGCATGAAACAAATACTCCTCCCAGCTCAGCCCCCAGAGCACCGTGTTTATTTGCTTCGTGTGGGCTGGCGTTTGTCATAGTTCTGCTCAGAAGGACAGCTTGAGTATTTAGATGGAATGCTTCTGCTTTACCCCATGGTGGCACGTCTGTCCTCGGAGTCAGTTATCATCATTCATTCATTCATTTGGTAAATACTAGAGCCTCCATTATGTGTCAGCACAAGTTCTGAATTATGGTTCTCTCTTCACAAGTCGTGTAGTGTTTGCATTCAGAATAGCTGCTCAGCTTCGTATCTGTAAAACGCCACAAACCCACTCACCAAGGAAAACGTGGGGACCGATGGCAGGGGCTTCGTCTCGGCACCACTGGTGGGTCCATTGGGTGATCTCCTGCAAGTCATTAGCTGCAGCACCCTCTGGGCTCAGGTTGTCGCTGTTCATCCTGCAAACACGTCTGTCTCCATCCCAGGCCGGGGCTCTTGTGCAGCATTTTGTGGGTGCTTTTTCCCTGGGCGAGTGTCCAGTCGCCAGGGGTTATGAGGTAGGTACCGTGCGCCACAGTTCCCAGCTGGCCAGCGAGTGTTGAGCCAAGAAGGACGGCTGGGAATGGGGGCAGGTTAAGCTGGGAAAGCCATTTGTTAGGTTTTGCCAAGAAGGATGAAACTAGGGGACATAGCCAAGCGGCCATATCTGCAGAGAGAGCCAAGGCGGAGGAAGGGGAGGAGTCCCAGGATGAGCGTCCGCACTCAAGCGAGGATGCGGATGTGAGAGCCCAGCACACAGCACCCACTCACCATCCCTGGGATGTAAGTTAATGAGGGTGTTTATTCTATTCACTGCTGTGTCCCAAACCTTTTACGACCACCGCATGCACATCTGAGTGTGCCAGTGGCCCCTGACACTTAATGCTCCCCTTAATGACGCTGCAGCAGTCACCAGATCCTGGATTGCTGTGACGAACCCTTCCCTTTTGCGCACCAGGCTTTTCTGCCTTACCCGAGTTGTCACCCTGGTGCAGCCTCTGCCCGTCGCACCAAGCTGCTCTTTGTTTCCCCAAGTCCCTGGTTGGGCACCTGCAGATTAGCTAATGGCAAGGGCTCCCTCCGTCTTGCCAAATGTGAATAGTGTAAAACGTGATCGTTTTGCTGACAAATGTAAACAGGTTTCATTCTGACTCCCCCCATTTCGCAACCTGGGCATGATGTTGTTGATGTTGATGACTCCGTGTCCAGCTTCTTCCAGCGAGACGGGGACTCTTCCAGCTGCCGCTTCCAGGTGATGGGGTGTGTGTGGCGGTTTCTCATTAACACCCTAATGACAGATGCCACGAATTCCGTGGCTGCGTTGCGCCGTCTCATACCCGCAAATGAATTCGTTGGAGCCATCGCTGCAGACACATCGACTGTCTTCTGTCTTCTCCTTCCCCGAGTCACAGAAAGCTCAGGGGCTTGCGGGATGATGCCACAGCCCCCAGCTGCTGCACGGTGCAGCGTAGCACGAGGAGGAAATGACTTTTCAGTTTTAATCTTGCGTTGGTATTAATAGTCTGGGAATTCCTTCCAGAGAATTTCATTTCGTGCACATCTCCACTTCTGCAAATAGATGCAAACTGTACCCGGCCATGGGAGCTCTCGTAATGACATTTCTCCCCACGTCTTAGGGAAGGGGCTGTTTAAAATGACATAGGAATTTGACATCGATTCCTTAGTTAAGGAGCCCATTCTTTATGGGTACGGGCCCTGCTTGATGGCCTCTAAGTTAATAATGAGGAATTCATTAATGTGTGTTGTGTTTCTCCTTCTACTATCCTAGGCCCTGGGGAGACTGCAGGGAGCTCACACCCTCCTCAGCAAACCAGCGGGCTAGCAGAAGAGACAGAATGATCTCAGTGATTAGAGTCTAAGGCGTAAGGAACCGTGGTCAGGGCTAGACAGGGACAGGGAGCGCTGGGGACACGTGACCTGGAGTGGCAGGGAAGGCCTTTGCGAGGGAATTCCACATGAGCCGAGTTCTGAAGGGTGCATCAGAGTGGAAGGTGAGGGTGAAGAGCCTCCCAGATAGAAGAGGCGCAGAGTCCCCAGGGAATGGGGGAGGGGACGGAGAAAGGTGTGTCTGGAAGCCAGTGGAGACCAGAGGCTGGGACCACACAAACCCCATCGGGACTGGTGAGAACCTGGCTCTTCTTCCCAGGAGCACAGGGCAGCCGGAGAGGGAATCGATGGTGGGGACGTGACCAGATTTCCACTTTGAAAACAATCACCCTGGACGATGGGCAGGGGAGGGTGCAGGTGGCATGTGGGCTGCCCAGCTAGGAGGCTCTCTTAGGAGTTCAAGGAAGGAGATGCTGGTCGTTTGGACTTGGGGTCTGGCGGGGAGAGGGAAAGATACGGAAGGACAGTAAAGACATTCAGGGGGTGGCTGGGCAGGACCTGGTAATGGACGCACGGGGACAGAAAATGTCCAGGATGGCCGCCACGCACTCAGCTGGTGTGACAAATGAAACATGCCACACTGGGAGACAACTGGTCATGGAGGATTTGAGGTGCCTTTGAGATATCTCAGTGCATCCTTCGGTTTTCCTTATAAATTTCTGACTCTTAAAGTAGCCCAAGAGGCATTACACATGCATGTCTCCCCGACCCATAGCCGCGGACTCCTGCAGTCAAGGCTCTGGGAGCCAGGGTCCGGAGAAGCAGGCAGGAGTTCCCAGAGAGATCTTGTACAGAGGGGTGAGCGCTGTGCTCCCCACAGCGGGCGACCCTGGGTCACAGCATTGCAGGGCCACCTCTCCCACCATCGGGCTGCCAGACAGAAGTCACTCCCGCATGGTAGGCAGGGATGGGATGGAAAGGAGGGGAGGGGAGGTGATGCATCACGCTGTTGAGGAGAGAGAAGGAACTGAGCGCATTCCCATGGCCCCTGGCTCTGTCTCGTTTATGCAGGTCTTCTGCTCACCTCGGAGGTGTGGCACCCAGACAGGTTCTATCCCCTGAGGAAGAAGCCAGTGCTTCTAGCACCTGTAAGGACGCCCAGGAGAGCAAAGGTTGGGATGGGGAGGAGGAATGTGCACGTGGACCAGGGCGGGGACTGGAAGGGAGTTCTGTCCCACATGGTGTCTCCTGGGGACATCAGGCTGGCTCGGCCCAAGCAAAAAGCAGAAACAGGACAATGTGGAAAGACTTGCTCCTTCTGGTAGGAGTCTAATAAAAATACCTACTGGAAGCATGACTGTGTTCTAAACACAAAGCCTGTCACAGGCATTGTCTTGTGTCACCCCTACAACAACCCTGTGAAATGTAGAAGCGATCGTTGTCCTTAGTATACAGATTGAGACCCAGAGAGGTTAAGTAACTTGCACAGGGTCACACAGCTAGAAAGTAGGGAGAGCTGAATTCAACTCCAAGCTGCCTGGTGACAGAGCCTGTACTCTGGTGTGACTTTAGCAAGAAGGGCTGTTGCTTAAGACATGTTTTAAGAAGGGAAAAGGCAATAAGAACAGAATAAAAAGACAAACCATACAATGGGAAAACATATTCGACAATATGTCTGATAAGGGGTTAATAACCAAAATTTATAAAGAACTTATAAAACTCAACACCAGGAAGACAAACAATCCAATCAAAAAATGGGCAAAAGAAATGAATAGAAATTTCTCCAAAGAGGACATACAGATGGCCAATAGGCATATGAAAAAATGCTCAACATCACTAATCATTAGAGAAATGCAGATTAAAACCACAATGAGATATCACCTCATACCAGTCAGAATGGCACTCATCAGCAAAACAACACAGAACAAGTGCTGGCGAGGATGTGGAGAAAAGGGAACCCTTCTGCACTGCTGGTGGGAATGCAGACTGGTGCAGCCACTGTGGAAAACAGTTTGGAGATTCCTCAAAAAATTAAAAATCGAACTGCCTTTTGACCCAGCTATCCCACTTTTAGGAATATACCCTAAGAACACCATAACACTGTTCGAAAAGAAGAAATGCGCCCCCATGTTCGTGGCAGCATTGTTCACAATAGCGAAGATCTGGAAACAGCCCAAGTGTCCGTCAGAGGACGAGTGGATTAAAAAGCTTTGGTACATATATACTATGGAATACTACTCAGCCATAAGAAATGATGACATCAGATCATTTATAACAAAATGGATGGACCTTGATAACATTATACGGAGTGAAATAAGTAAATCAGAAAAAAACTGAGAACAGTATGATTTTATACCTAGGTGGGTCATAAAAGCTAGACTATGAGACATGGACAAGAGTGTGGTGGTTACCGGCTGCGGGGAGGGAGGAGAGGGAGGGAGAGAAGGGAGGGGAGGGGCAGAAAGAAAACCAGATAGAAGGTGACAGAGAACAATTTGACTTTGGGTGATGGGTATGCAACATAATTGAATGATAAGATAACCTGGATATGTTTTCTTTGAACAAATGTAACCTGATTTATTAATGTCACCCCATTAAAATTAATAAAAATTTTAAAAAAATGAAAAGAAGAAGGGAAAAGGCTTCCCTCCATGACTAGAAGGGAAATCAGGTTATAACAGTGCACAGGGCTTTCATTAGAAAGGCTGATGTGATTCCTAAGCTATGCAAGTGAAGGCAGGAGGACCCCAAGTTTTCTTCCCTGGAGAGAGGCGGCGGGGGGGGGGGGGGGGGTAGAGAAGAGAGACGCAGAAAAGGATGGGGACCTCCACGCTGAGAAGAAGCATGAGGAGCCTGAATATGAAATGTGCCGAGTCCGGAGGGAGGAGCCTGGGTCGCAGGAGCCGGCGTGTCTAGTGTAGGCCCGGGAGCGGGCGTGTCTGTAGCGTGGGCGCAGGAATGAGGAGCGTAGCGCGATGACGACGAGGCCCGAGCGCAGACGCCGGGTCTCCTGGGACGTGTATGGCCCCAGAGAACATCACCTGGCTGCCTCTTCCACCTGCCCCCTTCACGTTCCACGTGACCGGCCAGGCAGGGTGTGGGCCCAGGGACAAGGCCGGGGAGGCAAGGTCCTGCCCAGTCGGAGCGTGCGGTCCAAGCGTTGAAAGACTGTCCATTGTGGCGACAACTTCATGTATGTTAGCTCATCTGTTCCCACTGAGAGGTAGACACTGTAAGGACCCCTCATGCTACAGGCGAGGAGACAGAGAGGCCGAGTGACCGGCCCCAGTTCACAGAGCTAACAGCAAGCATGTGATGGAGGTAGGATCCTAACCCTCATGTCTACACGGAGCCATGTTGTAGCAGCTTCCGTGGCGGGGGCGCAGCAGACCACCACGTTCAAATCCAGCCCCACGAAGGCTGTGGAAGGCCAGAGCCAACAGAGGGCAAGGCAGAGATGGACACCATCTCCCAGAATAAGGCTAACGCGGTTCAACCCCAAGGTGGCGGAAAGACAGTGACTGTAGCTCCGCTGTGGAAGAGAACCATCATCCAGTTCAGAGATTTTCTTTGAAATCAGGTTTTTTCCATCCTACAATATCATTTGGGGACGGGGGGGGGGGGGGGGGGGAAGGAACATAGGAAACATTCCTAACTTTTGCATTTCCTACGTAGAAACATGAGGTGAAGGGTTGGCCCCAGTGAAGGGAGAGGAGAATGGACTTGAGAAGAGGCAGGATTTGTGACGGGGGAGACAGAAAAGGCGGTGAGCGGACACACATCGTCCATCGGCTGTGTCTGACCCGCGCAAACGGTGTTGGAAAAGCGCGTTCCAGGGCAGAGTTGGAAATGGAGGAAAATATACCGGGAAGGAAGGGAATGTTCCATAACCAGGGGCGAATAGGGACTCCCTGTGGGAAAGGCGTGGTTGAGGAGGCGGGGCTCTGGCAGGGCAGGTGTGACACGTGGCTCCGGGACGTGGCAGCTGGTGAGTTGGAAGGCAACCAGACAGGTCTGAGATCGTCTAAAAATGTGGCGCAGGTGAGGGCTGTGTTTAGCGAAAGCACAATAATTTACCCCAGACGCTCCAGGAGTCATGGCAAGTCAAGGGTGGAAAAGAATGGTGGCCCCAATTCCGGGCGCGACCTTGTGCTGAACCTCTTCTCAGGCACAGAAAGGATGCACCGTGATGAAAGCAAAACACACCTGCTGCCCCAGCAGAACTGAACCGACAGAAACCAAAACCAAAGGAACCCTTCTGGAGAAAGGAAGGGACTAGCCCCGTGGTCGGCCACCGGCTGGCGAGCACCTGCGGCCCGCCCACAAAATACACGTGCGGGCGCCACCTTGGTAAGGAATGTACCTACCTGTATGGTTTCAATGTAAAAAATCTGGCTCTCAAGACATTTCAGTCATCGTCCTGTTGATATTTGGCTCTGTTGACTAATGAGTTTGCTGACCACCGGACTAGGGGTACAGATGACACTGGAGGGGACACGTCTATATAAACTTGAGCCATGGTTATATTTCAAGGAAGAGCTACCACAGCTGAGCGGGAGCATTTCACGCCTAGGGGTGGGCTGAGGGGACACGGCCAAGGTCGCATCCTCGTAGTTGTTTGCCAGCCAGTTTTCTACTGAGCCTTTTGAGCCCGGTGACTTTGAAATCTGATACGTAAACTACCGGTAGTTAAATCAAAGTTAGCTGAATTAGGGGGAAAACATGGGAAATATTTATTTTTATTGTGGTAAAATATACATAACATAGAATTTACCACCGCTGAGGATCTTAGTGTGCAGTTCGGTGGCACAAGTCTGCTCCCGTTGTGGAGCTACCGTCACCTTCGTCCATCCCAGGACTTCGTCAGCAACCCAAACCGAAAACTTTGTATCCATTAAACAATTATCCCCTCCTCCCAGTCCCTGGTACCTTTATTCTGTATTCTGTCTCTACAAATTTGACTCCCAGGTACTTCCTATAAGTAGAATAATGAAATATGGGCCCCTTTGTGTCTGGCTTATTTTACTTTGCACGATGTCTTCAAGGGTCATTCGTGTCGGGGCAGGTGTCAGGAAGTCCTTCCTTTTTAAGGCTGAGCACTGTCCACTGTGCGTATCCGCCACATTGCATTACCCACTGCTAGATACTCGGGCTGCTTCACCTTCACCTTGTGGCTGTGGCAGATAACGCTGCTGCCATCGTGAGTGTGCAGACATCTGTTCTTTCGGGTGTATACCCAGGATTGAAATCGGTGCATCGTACAGTAATTTTTTGTTGTATTTTTTAAATTGAATGCGTGCACGCATTCACACACACACAACAGCCTACCTAATGGGTGTCAAGTGGGAACCCATTGTGGAAAAGCATGGGATTGATGTCTTTTAAAATCATGGGAGAATATTTTTCTTCTGTCGGTACCAGACTGAAATCCAGTTCAAGAGTATGGATGTCTGTGTTACCGGAAAATCGAGGAGCTATCACTAGCCTTGGGCAGAATTTCACAGTTTACAAAGCACTTTCAAATACGTGGTTTGCATGCCTGGAAAACATAATAAGATACAAGATTGGAGTTGGAATTATTATTATTGTCATTGTATTGTTATTGTTCTCATTTTAGAGATGAGAACACGGAGACTGTCAGTTCCCAATGTGCCATCGCTGGTAAGTGTGGGAGCCGGGACCTGCTCTCAGGGTGTTTTACTAAATGTCACCTTCTTTCCCTTGAACCACACTGCAGGGAAATCCGAACATCTAAACAAACACTAGAGATATGGTTTTTACATATGGTACTATGTAAATATTTACATATGACGACGCGTGCTCATAAGTACACACACACACGTGCCTGTTCTAGGCTCCGGGTTAGGCGTTTAGATGTAAGGTAGCCAACCCCCTCTCTCCTCAGTTTGGTCACAATTATTATATTACATAATTAACTGTAAGCCTATTCCAAAGCAAACTTGAATGAAAACTTGTGATGATACATTACAGGGAACCCCTAGGAAGTATGTTTATATTTTATGGAATCATCGGTAAGACCATGCAAAATGACAGAAAGTACAGATACCAAGTATTTCTAATTCATTTATCAAGTCACCAAATTACGGCTACCACCAGGTCACGTAGTACAGGGCATGGACAGGTGAATGGAGCGTTGCTTCTGTGCAGAATCACAGTCTGATGGACAAGTCAGTCGCTCCTTCTCGTCCAGTACCCCCCACATCCCTCGTTCCCGCTCCGTCAGTG
Organism: Rhynchonycteris naso; assembly: GCA_037038555.1. Classification (NCBI taxonomy): domain Eukaryota; kingdom Metazoa; phylum Chordata; class Mammalia; order Chiroptera; family Emballonuridae; genus Rhynchonycteris; species Rhynchonycteris naso. The sequence goes on along the minus strand of CM072999.1, from coordinate 257,269,608 downwards.
GCCACCGCTCCTCTCCCTTTCTCTGAAAGAATGGCTATGCACTAACAGGCAGACACCAAATTAGGAAGACGGTGACGGGACTAAAAGAGAAGGAAGGGAATAAAACAAAAAAGGGACGGTTATTGTCATTTTTCAGGCATGTTCTTTTCAGTGGGCTCAGGTCCTTGGTGAATTCTTACTTCCTCTTAGTTCACACCAGGTTCTCATGCCTGAGGGTCCCTGCTGATTGCATCTGTGTGGGCTGGAAATCGAGGGTTAATTTGGCTGCAAATGAACAACATCAGTGGCACTGGAACCGGAAGATTCAGGAAGAACTGTCTTTAGTTCACTGTCCCTGATTTAGAAAAGCTCTCTTCTGCTTCCAGGGGTATCATAAATATTAATTAATTTGCAGTAATCTTATTTAACAGTTTTATAGTAGCTTCATAAAGCATAATTAAGATAACATACCAAAGACTATATCAGTACGAGGTATGATTATCTTGCTTCATTAATTTTCAAAACTACAGTGTCTAAGCAATATCTTAATCCACCTAGATCAGTTAGAGTTCAGTCACGGCACTTTCCGAGGGACCCTTTCCAAGGGACGAGGATAGTTAGTGGGTTTCTGGATTGGAGAACGAGAGTGGAGGAGGCGAGGTGAGCATCTGCTCACCGTCAGCACGTTTCATAGGTATTACGATGCCTGATCAGTAGATGAAGAGACTGAGGCTGAGAGGCCACGTGGCCCAAAGGTAGGTAGATAGTGAACTTAGGAGCAGATCCATTCCCCACATCCTAGAACACTGGCTCCTGGGGTCCTGGAAGTCAATGACTTTCCCCACAATGCTCGCTCAGCCGGAAGACCAGACTGCCTTTTTCTCCGGGGGGGGGGGGGGAATATAGGGAAATTTGAAAAGTCCGAACATCAGGAGTATTCATCTCTGAGCAAGGATGGAGGTGACTGAGTGGCTCTCCTCCAGGGTATGAAAGGTTATTTTTACAGAAGATGGTTAGGGCCTGTGCTTCATTAGTTTTCAAAGAAGAAAAGGAAGGAAATGAGAGAACATGGAGGCACTGGGGACTCGGAGCAGATAAGGAGGAATTGCAGTGACATCGGATAACGTGGGAAGCTGCTGAGATGAAAGAGTCTCGTCGGGTTGGTTCTGCCTGAAGGCTTCTTGCTAGACAAGAGGAGAAGGATGTGGGTGTACAAATCATTCTAAGGCAAGGTCTTTGACGTTTGGAGGAGAGAGGGACAAGACAGCCACTACCACTGCACAGAGGTGTGGGAGACCCGTGGAAAAGCCCCGTGCTTACCCGACCGAGGTCTGGAAATTATTCTTGCTCTTTTGGGAATGACACATTTGGGGAGTATAATTTACACACGGTAAAATTTACCTCTGTTAAATGTGCAATTGGATGAGTTTGGGCAAATGTACAGTCGTATAACCTCTACCACAATCGTGACTGAACATTCTCATCTCTCCAGAAGTTCCCTCGTCAACCCGCTTCCCAACCCTGGCCCCTGGCAACCTACTTTTTGTCTCAATTAGTTTTGCCTTTTCAAATTGTGTACCCTGTAGTCTTCTATGTCTGACTGGATGGTGTTTCTGAAATTTATCCATGTTCTGGCTTCTGTTCAGTAGTATATTACTCAGCAATGAGAAAGAAACCAGCTACTGATATGCAAAAAAACAAAAACAATGGAACGTGTAAATGAGAGTCCTGGTCTCTGCCAGTCCTCATGCCAGTACCCTACTGCCTTGACTACTGCGCTTTTTATACTAAAACTTGACATAGTGCTCCGAGTCCTCCAACTTGGTTATTTTTTAACTAATTATTTGGGCTGTGTTAGATCCTTTAAATTTCCAGATAGATTTTAGACTTATCTTGTCAGTTTCTCCAAGAAAGACCTGATAAGATCTTGATCAGAATTCTGTTGATTCTGTAGGTCAGTTTGAGGAACACTGATATCCATAATAATTGAATCTTCCAATCCATGCACATGTTAGATCTTGCCTTTTCTTTATGATATAAAATTTATCTCAGCAATATTTTGTTATGTACACGTCTTGCACATATTTTGTTAAATTTATCCCTAATTTATATTTTTATACTACTATAAGTGATATGTAAAATTTTTACTTTCCGATTGTTCATTGCTAGTACATAAAAATGTCAGTGATTATTATGTTGACCTTATAATTAAGAATCTTACTAAAATCATTAGTTATTTTTGGAACAACCATGTGTTCTGAAAATAAAAATGGTTTTACTTCCTCTTTTCCAAACCTGAATTTTTTGAGTCGTTTGTGAAGGCTAGGTGTTCATTCTTCTCTGAATGCTTGGTAAAATTCATCGGCGAAGCCGTCCAGTCCAGGCCTTCTGTTTGCTGGGAGTTTTCTTGATTACCGCTTCAGTTTCACTCGCTGTAATCTGTTCAGATTCTCTGGTTCTTCCTGATTCAGTTTTGGAAGATTGTATATTTCTAGGAATTTATCCATTTCGTCCAGATTGTTCAATTTGTTGTACTCTTTTCCAGTGTGTGTGTGTGTGTGTGTGTGTGTGTGTGCCTATTGCACTTGCTAGTGTTTCCAGGATAATGTTAAATGGAAGTGGTGAGAACGGATATCCTTTGGCCATTCCTGATCTCAGGGAGGAAAGCGCTACAGGTATTTCAACATCGAATATGATATTAGCTGTAGGTTTTTCGTAAATTCTCTTTTATATGTTTGAGGAAGTTTCAATCTATTGCTGGTTGGCAGAGAGTTTCCTTTTCTGATTCTATTCAGATGAAAGTATGGTCTTCTCCCTATTCTGTTAGTATCATGATTTACAGTGATTAATTTTCTAATGATAAATCAACCTTGCATTCCTGGTAAGTGTATGTATTTTATTCTTAACTGGATTTGGTTTCCTAATATTTGTTTAGGATTTTTGTTTCTATGTTTACTCATGATATTGGCTCATAAATTCCATTTTTTCTATGTCTTTGTCTGGCATTGGCATCAAAATAATTATGACTTCATAAAATAAGTTGTCAGTGGTTACCTTTTCCTGTATTTTCTGAAAGATTTTCTCTAGGATTGGTGTTATTTCTTCCTTAAATACTCGATGGAATTCACCAGTAATGTTATGGGAGTCTAAAATCTTCTTTGCAGGACTTATTTAAATTGAGAATACAGTTTCTTTATTCATGTGTTTTGATTTCTTCTTCATTTTGGTAATCTGTGTCCTTCAAGGGACTCGTACATTTCATCTGCATTGTCCCATTCATTAGCATAAAGTTGTTCATAATAACTCTATTGTTTTCTAATACCTGTGAATGTTTAGTAATCTGTCTTCTCTCATTCATCATGATACTGGTACATTTTAGCTTCCCTCTTTCTTTGATTGGTCTAAGTAGAGGTTTATCAAATTGATATTTTCAAAAGATATGCTTTTGGTTTCAGTTATTTAGTCTGATTTTTTGTTTTCTATTTTAATGATTTCTGCTGTTATTTCCTGCTTTTTGCTTACTTTGGTTTTAATTTGTTCATCTCTTCCTAGCTTTTTTAAAGTGGAAGCTTAGATTCATAATCTAAGAACATTTTGTTTTTCTAACATAAGCACTTACAAGATATTAATTTTCCTTTAACTGCTGCCTTAACTACATCTCACTAGTTTTAATAAGTTGTGCTATTTTAATTCAGTTCAAAATATTTTCTAATTTCTCTTGAAATTTTTTCCTTGATCCATGGATTGTTTAGAAATGTTTGTGGAATTTCTAAATATGCAGGGATATTTCAGAGGTCATTCTGTTACTTACTACTCGTTTAGTTCTGCTGTTATTAGGAAGCATAATACATATTATTTCCATCTTTTTAAATATATTAAGGCTTGTTTTACGGCACAGCACATGGGTCTCTGAGTGAGCATTCCGTATGCCCTTGGGGAGAAGTGCGCTCTGCTCTTTCTCATTGGATGGAATGAACGTCAGCTAGGTCCAGCTGGTTGGCAGTGTTGATCAAGTCATCTGTATCTTTATCAATTTTTCAAAATCAATACTGAAATGGAGTATGGAAATCTCCAACTATAATTGTGGACTAGTCTATTTCTTCGTTTAATTCTGTCCGTTTTGCTACATGTATTTTGCAACTCTGTTATGACACGAACCTACATTTATAATTGTATCTTCCTGCTGCTATAACCCTATTGAATAATGACTTCTCTACCTAGTAATTCTCCTTGACATAACGTTTATTTTTATCTGATATTAATCTAGTCACTCCAGCTTTCTTATCATTTCTGTTTGGATGATGTATCGGTCAGGGTATGATTTAGAAATGACACTGATTAAGAATGATGGAGAATACACAGTTATCTAAAGGATTTGACTTTGCATAATTCTGGGTGCTCATCAGACAGTTTTATGTCGGTATGCTATTCCTGCATCTCCTGATGGGCTTGGACCAGACATCAGCGAAGCTGAGGGGCCTGGAAAAGCAGAAGGTGCTGCACACCTGGCTGCTGCCTGTCCCACAACAAAGTGAGCCACTAAGTCAGCGACAGCAGGCAATGGCTACCGCAGTGCCTGGCACTCTCGTACTCACCTTCCAAATGTTAAAGGAACACGCTTGCGTAGGTCAGCAGCCGGCCACAAATGTAGATACAGTGTATACCTGGGTTTGGGGATTCCTCCTCTTCGTGGTCTCCTAAACTTCCCGTTGCTCTGCCAAGTCACAGGTCTGCCCTCGAGTGAAGCCTGAACCTCCCTTGCGAGACCTCCCATCAAGCCTCCTTTCTGCCTCTGAGCCCAAGTGACTTGCGGAGACCGGCCGCACTGGCCCTCAGATTCCCCACTTGCAAAGCCAGGCCCTTCCAGTTCTAAATCAGCCCTATGGGATTTATATAAATAAACACACCTGTCCTCAGATCAGAAAAGAGCTCGTGTTTCCACCTGATGGCTTAAAAATCACCTGACCCTGCACAGTCCCATCTCTGTTGGAAAGATTCTAATTTATAGTCACTTTTGTTTTTACATTGCCCATAGCAAAATGCATGCCACTCCAGTGGCCTGCAGAGATGAAGAAGGCCAGGGAGAGGAAGAGATTGGCCAGAGAGATCATACAGGTTTCACTGTCTAATCCAAACTCCTTGGGTACTTACTAGTTCTGTGCTATGGAGCTTTGATCAGCTTCTCTGCTGCTGTGGGTCTCTGATATTCAAAAACACCCACATAGCTTCCACAGAAGAAACTCAGTCTTGGAATGCTGCATGTGCTATTATTTTTCTCATGGCCACTGGTTAGCTGATTTTATAAATGAACCGAGAGTAGTATGTTCTTACCATAAACAATACAAATTCCAGGAATTGTGTTAAGAAAACATATTGCTATGGTACACGGAGTTTTTGTGTGTATATATATATATATTTATGGAGCAAGGACTTCTCTATCCCACCAAACTTCATTGTTGCCGTATTCAACAGAATAGAGCAAAATATCATTTCTGCCATTCTGCTGAATCTAATTGTTTATAAGCACATATGCCCAGAGGCAAACAATTCTGAGCACTTCTTGCTTGTTTGATATGATTTGTAGTATTTGTCTATGCCGGGGACTTACAACTCAAAAATTTCCAAACAATTCAGAAGGCCACCTGCCCCAGTCTTCTGAAATGACCTTTCCCATAGCACATCGAAGGCAGGGTTACACGTAGGTTTCTCGGGCTGAGAATGAGCGAAAGGGAGGTTTGCCCCTTGGAGCTTGGAGTCCTGCTGGATCGGTGGGACCCTCTCAGCTGTCCCACAAACCACCCATGTGACACCACTTGGGAAGTGACCTGCCTTCCCCGAGAACAGGTTTCCTGCCCCCTAAAGCTGCGTGAGGGCATACCCCACACTGCACCTGGTGGCAGGAGAGAAGATGAGAGCCACAGAGAGCCCGGGCAGTCCTCGCGCTAGAGCAAAGTCTCATGAACTCCTCGGGGTTGACCTTAATTCTCATTGTAATACCAGCCAAATATGTGCAAACATAAAGTAGGTATAATTTCCTTGTGTGCATAGCTCTTATACGTCTGTAAAAGCTGAAACAAATTTAAAGATCAAATAACACGCAAAACCATAAAACCTATGAATGTCCAATTAAAAGCATGGATCTGAAGTGACAGACGATGATGTGGTTGTGACAGAATGAAATCACTTCTTGACTGTGACTCCCCACCCACCTGAGTCTGGAGCATGCCGAGAGTCTGGACTTCTCACAATGACGCCGTCCTCATGTTTCTCTGTCTCAGGAGCATTTCTCAGCTCACCTTCTGGGAGTCCAGCGTTTGTCCAGCATGCCATGATGTCATGTGGGCTCTGCTTGGTGAAAGGCATTCTCTATACATGCAGTCCTCTGTGTTTGCTCATAGTTGGCCTTGACCCCAACTCTGTCCTAGCTAGAGTAACAAGGCTGGCCACTGGGCTGGCATTGCAGGCAATACCTGGTGACATGGCAAGGTTCCAGAATATGCTGACTTGGATTTTTAGAAGAGTATTATCAGAATAAAAGGACAGAATTTTAAAAATCATTGTTAAGACTTATAGACATCCCAAGAATATGACCTTGAGCCCCAGTTTGCAAAATACTGGGATAGTGGTGAGGGGTATGGAGTTCGAGAGACCGGGTGTGAGCACAGCCACTAAGGTGTTGGGCAAGTCATTTACTTTTTTAAGCCTCAGTTTTTCTGACTGTAAATTGGGATTAATCAAAGTGCCTGCCTCCTTGGGCCAATGATGAGTCATTGGAAATAAGTTAACAAGTAGAGCTTTCTAGTGGGTTGACCCCCTCCCCACAACATGCAGTCCTACCCAGAACCTGTGAATGAGATCCTGTTTGGAAATCGAGTCTTGGCCGACATAATTGAGTTACGATGAGGTCACCCTGGATTATAGCAGGCCCTATTCCAATGCCCTTAGAAGAAGTAGGAACTTTAGAGAAGGAGGGGCCCGTGATGACAGTGGCAATGAATGGAGGGGCATGTCTACAATCCAAGCGATGCCAAGGACTAGGATGCTAGAAGAGGGTCGTGACACAGGTCCTCCCTCAGCCTCCGAGGGCCAGCCCTGCCGGCTCTCTAATTTTGGACTGCCTGCCTCCAGAACTGTGAAATGATACATTCTTGTTGTTTTTTAAGCCATCTGGTGTGGCCCTTGCTATAGCAGCCCAAGTAACCACAGTGCTTGGCAGGTGTAATAAACAATACATTGTAGCTTTGGATCAGCAGGTGAGACTCCCAGTCAGGTACAGAAGTACAAGATGGGACACAAACACACATTTCTGTTGTCATTTTTCCCTTCTGTTTCAGCCAATGGGTCTGCCCCAGTGTGAAGTTTGTATCACACCACCACTATCACCATTATTACCATCATCATCACCATCATCACTACTATCACCATCACCATCATCACCACCATCACCATCATCACCACCACCATCACCATCATCATCATCCCCATCATCACTACCATCACCATTACCATCATCACCATCACCACCATCACCACCATCACCATCACCATCATCACCATCACCATCACCACCATCATCACCATCATCACCACCATCATCACCACCATCATCACCATCACCACCACCATCATCACCACCATCACCATCATCACCATCACCATCACCATCATCACTGTTATCACCACCACCATCACCATCACCACCACCATCACCATCATCACCATCACCATCATCGCCATCACCATCATCATCACCACCACCATCACCATCACCATCACCACCATCATCACCACCATCATCACCACCCAATATCATGTAGTACCCATCAGTTTCTAAAGCTTTTTTCCTACAGGTTTTTCTCAGTTAATTTTCACAGTGACCCTCTGAGGTAGATAAAATAAACAATTTTTGTACATTGGCCAAGGAATCTTTTAAAGCTAATTGGCTAAAAAAGCAGTGTGGTATCTCAGATTAGATCCTGAAAGGGGGTGTAGGGGATAAGGATGTTTGTGAAATCCAATTACAGTCTGTGATTTGGTTTCTAGGAAGGCAGTGATAACGTCTTAATTTTGACAAATGTAACATGGTTATGTGAGATGTCCGTTCACAGAATCAGAGTGAAGGGCACATGGAAATGCTGTACTGTCTTTGCAACTTTTCTTTCAATCTTAGACAACCACAAATAAAAAGTTAATTTTAAAAAAACTAATGGGAAATGCTCGTCAGCTCACTTGACTTGTTTGCTGGCATGTCACTGAGAAGCCCTGGCAGGTGACACCATCCGACATGCAGGGAGGGATGACCACTCTCACCTTTGCTTCCAAGTCTTTGATAAAAAAAAAAAAAGAAAAAAAGAAAACTAGACATATTTTTTTCTACTGTTATTAAAGCTCTGGCCTCCTGACAGCCTGGCTGAGTGCCCCCCCTCTGCCTGGGTCCCCATGCACCACACTCACCAGGGTTCCGTCCTTCTGTCTTTCTCTCAGCCTCCTCCTGGCCAAGTCCCCTTCTTTAGCAGGCCGTAGACCCTGACTATGATTTTTTTTCCCAACCTTCTCTCATAACTGTGCCCTCAGCCCACTGTACACCTATCTACTCTTCAAACACGCCACCTTTGTTCCACCTCAGGGCCTTTGCACTGGCTCTTTCCTTTGCCAGGAGTGCTCTCCCCAAAAACAGGCTCATGGGTGTTTCCATCTTGTAGGTCAGACGCCAGCAGAAATATCACTTGCTCAGAGAGTGGGGTGGGGTTCGGGCTGAGGTTTGGTGGAAAGTGCGTGAATTCATCAAGTAGCTGGAAGACGTCCCTGAGGTCATCTTGACCCATTCTGTGTCTGAAGAAGGAAACTGAGGCCCAGAGAAGGGAATTCCCCAAGGCCACACAGCAAGTTAGTAAGGACCCCAGAAAATGGTTTCCTCTATTGTAGCATGATGCCTCTCATCAATAGTGTATTATTAAGGAAATGGATTTCTATTATGTATTTTCAAGTACTGAAGAGTTGTACTGAAAAAATATATTGCCTGTCCAATGCTCTTAGGGAAAGAACGTTAGTGAATAGATAAGTTATGTCTCGTAGATAGACAAATGGACATTTTCCCCCCAAGGCACTTGAAAGTAATCTACCATCTTCTCTGATCCAGTTCTTTCCCTGAGGATCTTCTTAGCCCAGCCTCCCCAGGAAGGAACAAAGGTGAGCTTCAAGCCCAGTTTTCCTTTAGACTATCACAGGGTGCAGATCTGCTGCCCCGGGATCTGGCTGGAAGTCACTGCACAGGGACACAGGGACATCACTAAGCAGGCGGACACTTGACCTGGGCGAGGGTGGGAGTCGGGACAGACTGACGGAACAGAAATGTGGTTTTAAACAGTGTTCTGTGCCCATCGAACGGCCACCGAGATTCTTGACCCCTCTGTAGAGTCCTTCCCTGGCAGGGAGTGACGCGGGGTGTGGCAGCTGTGGGACCAGGCCGCTTGTTTGCAGGGGAACGTTCGGTAAGGGGGGGTTCACAGCTCCTTCCTCTTCCCTGCTGCTCTGCGGTTCTGCCGCCTCCCTTGCTTTGATTGGACCATCAGGACGGAGGCTCCATGGCGCTCTGTTAATAATTTGTGTGAAAGTCCTTTCTCAGATTCTTGCCCTGATGCCGTGGAATTAATTCCCCTCGGCGATTAGAGGCCCTGAGGAGACACCATCTTTGTTGCCTCAAAGTAATCTTCTAAGGGCAGCACGCCAGATCCCTATCTCGTCAACCTTCTGGTGATAAGAAAGTCTTGAAGAAGACGACCATTTTTTTTATTATTCAGAAAATTCAATTTAACCAACAACCGTTCATTAACATGGCTTCTCAACAAGAGAGGCAGGTCACCTGGGGGTTCCCTAAAGGAGAAGAGGAGTTCTCTGCTCCCAGACATGCTTGTTTCTAAGGGTGGGAGGCCGTTGGTGCCAGAATTATTAAAATCACACAAGATGAGCAGAGAGACTGATGCTCCAAGTTGTTGGCCTGGTGTGTAGGGTTTGGTGATTGTTTATTTTTATGTCTTCCCTCCATTCATTCAATCCAAAATGACAGCCTGGGCAGGTTCTTCTGTGATGTTCAGGTGAACCACGTTCTAAAACGTGACAGCAACCGTAATTTTACTTTACAGCTGCTGGGTGTGTGTGTGTGTGTGTGTGTGTGTGTGTGTGTGTGTGTGTGTGTGCTTTTCGTTATTTGTTTCCTTTAACATGAGCAATGAAGTTGTAAATGCAGTGTTCTTTCATTACCTGTTCATTAAAGATAGGACATGAAAACAGAGTTCCCATGGCAATGGCTTCTGGGTTCTGAGTGCATAGTAAGAGTCCCATTGTTTATGCCGCAGCAGAGATGACTGGCGGGGTTTCTGTGGTGGGTGAAGTCTTGTTTAGCTCCGGGAACACCTGTGAGGGCCGGCGGGCGGGGCGGTGGGCCCTGACCGCACCCCCGCGGGAGAACAAAGCTTTATGACCCTCAGTGCCCGTGTTCTTCAGAATGGAAAGTACAGGCGCACGGAGCTCCCCTTCCAGCACAAACGGAGGTCTTGAAACATTTCAAATAAAAAGAGCTGACACAGTTGCACTCAACATTTAACCTGGGTTCATTTAACAAAGAGAAAAAGAAATTTTCTGCTAATGCTTGGGCTCCCACTGCCTGAGTTCCAGTCCTGGCTTTTACACTTAACTTGCTGTCAGACCTCAGCCAAGTATCCTAGCCTCTGTAAGCCTTGATTTCCTTATCTGGGAAATGGGGGCAGAATAGGAAATGCGTCCCACTAGCCTGAACATGAGAGTCCTCCATGACAAAGGTACATTGCAGGTTTCAAAACATTCCCAGTCCTGCAGGGTCAGGACAGGGGTGAGGAGAGTGAGGCGCCCAGGGTGAAGCCTTTGTGTGACATTCACGCCCAGGGAGGTCCACTGGCTGTTCAGTTTTGTGTTCTAGACACCTCACATCGTGACCCTAGACCCAGCCCTGGGTTTCGTCTGGGCAGTCGGGCTGGCTTCCACGCTGAGCTGCTCTGAGCTATGAGACAGGGCTCCCTTGGACCCAGTCAGAGTGTCCTTCCCCTGTACCCCAGAGGGAGAGATTAAGTAGTAAGGACAACACTACCCAACACAGCAGGGGCTCCCGGGCCCTTGCTGTCGTTATTCTTTGCAGACAACGTGCTGCCATCTGGGTCTTATTGGTAAAACAGACGTCAATCCAGCTCCGCATGACTGTAGCGCAGTTTACTCCGAAGGCCCGGAGTCTCGTGGCCCGTGCAAACGAGTGCCCGCGTCTTCGTCCGCACTGCCGAGCCTGGCTGCCGGCCCCCAGAGGGACAGCTGACCATGGAGACACGCTTGGCGTAGGCTGCGACTACTGAGCAAGAATTGTAATTGCCAGGAGCATTCTTTGAATAACTAAAGATATTGGGGGGCAGGGAAAGAGAGCGACGGAGAGAGACACACGACGTCTTCCCTGCCCCTTGGTGTATGTGGCAGAGGGGTGCGTGCGTGGACCTCGTTTCCAAGGAGCCTGAGGAAGCCAACAGCGCCTGGGCCCGTCGTCACTCAGACAGGTTGAAACTGGAAACTGACTAAAACTCACGTGGAAATGCGAAGTACCTAGAAGGTGTGTAACCTTAGCTCTTGCATTCATATATATGACCTATTTTATGCTAGTTCTTGTATATGCTGTGAGTTAGAGATGGCTTACCTTTTTATACATGGAAATATGAGGCTGTAGCACCTCCGTCCTTTTCCCATTAAGTGGCCGTGTCCCCCGTCCCGCGGCTGGAAAGCAATTGGCCATATAGACGGGTGGGTTTCTGGACTCGGCTCCGTTGCGTTGATCTGTGGGTCTGTTCTTACGGCAATATCACGCCGGTGACTTGATAGCTGTAACTTTCAGTACGGCTTGTAGTCAGGCGGTGTACACTCTCCAACACTGTTATTTTTATTAAAGTTGTCTTGGATGTTCCCCTCAGAGCCTCTGCCGTGGGTCCTGCCCTGCACGCGGTTGTCCTGGGCAGGTGGCCTCGAGCTGTTTGGAGCGCCTGGGAGGAAGCGTGGGGCACTCGCTCCCGCTCCTGGGAAGTGGATTTGTCACGGGGCTTCCCAGCACTGCCTCCTGGCCGTGTCTGGACTTTGCTGCTGAAGCTCAGAGCGGCAGCAGAGGCAAAGGCTCCCCGCTGTTTGCAGGGTCAGAAAGGAAAGCCAGCACGTGAACGGGAGCAGGCACTGCCGGAGGCGGACAGACGCTGGCATCGGTCCCCAGACGCAGGGACTAGCTGTGCACGCTGGCCTCCAGCCCCGCGCGGCCCTCCTGTGGTTCTCCCTCTGGGGCGTCTGCAGAGCTGGCCAGCATCTTCCCTCTCCTTGGGGGGCGTGGAGACCAGGGGCAAGATGTGGTTTCTTAGCCAGTCTGTTTCCTGTTAGACGTTCTCTGGGCCCTGTCTCAGGGCTCACACCACCCTCAGATGGGGTTTCTAGTCTTAGACGCCGAACAAAGTCTCAGAGAAGGTCATGTTCTCCCAAAGCTGAGAGGCAAGTGAACCGCCTCTTCCCACCCCGACCCCTGCCAGAGAACAGCATCACCTCCTTCCCTGGGTCCATTCCCCTAGGAAGGCTGCCTTCCCCTTCCATCGCCCATGGATTCTCTGGACGCCAGTAAAGGATTCTCTCCTGGGGCTCGACGCCCACCTCTGTGTGCAGACATGGCTTAAACAAGGAGCATTAGGGAAGCCTGGGATGTGACTGACTCTTCTTCAGTTTTAGTGAGGTGACTGCTCAGGTCACTGATTTAGGAAGTAGGCTAACAGGGAGTCCACCAGCTGGGTCCTGGACACAGCCATCCCTGAGTAACTCTGAGTAGGTCATTTATTCTGAGTCTTGGTTTCCCCAACTATAAAATAAAAATAAAGTTGCTCCTTCACTAATTATTGGGGTTCTCCAACATTATTACAGTTTATTCTAATGTTTAAGATGGTGCGTTAATGAGAGATGAGGAGCTGACGATTCCAATGGAGATGACCATGTGACAGGTGGTTATGGAAGGAGAGAGCTGCCATCTCTGGGGTCTCCTGCCAGGTTAACGTGTGATGTTGGCAATGTGCGTGCTCTCCAGGACAATGGGACACTGGCTTGAACATGCTCCCTGTTGGGCAGATAAAATATATTATGCTCACTTTGTTAAAGATGGCGCTGTCCACATGGAAGTTCGTTGATATTAATGTGTGTTCTGGAACAGGCTGTGGGCAGGCCGGGTCGTTATAGCTTAAGGCTTTGTTTTAAGAGTAAGCTCTTCTCCACACCCTTGACTGATTGGATGATGTAGGGTGGTGATGTAGGGAGGAATCCCATTATGCCTCAGATGGGTGACTTTGTATCAGATTTAGGAAGTAGGCTAACAGGGAGTCCTTGTTTGTATAATTGGATTAAAGGTTTTGAGTCTGCTATAAAGTAGGAGAGAACAATAGCTTGATCTCTCTCTTGGTTCCTGAGGTATTAGAGAGGAGAGCAGATTAAGGCCACGTGAAGGAGAGGAGAAGCAGCCAAGATGGCGGAGTGCTGAGGGAGAAGCCAGTTAGTGCAGAGTTTGTGCAGAGAGAAGGAGATGGGGAACGGAGGTGAATAGGTCTGGTGAGCTAGAAACCTTTGATTCTAGGAAACTCGGATAAGTCAGTAGCTTTGTGAGCACTGAATGTGTGGGTTTTGGAGCCCAGTGTATGTTTTTGCTTGCCCGCCGGGTGCAAGCTAGAATTAAAGCTGATGGTTCACCAGTTCTTCGCTCCTGTGTTTCATTACGATCTGTTAGAATCCAATGTGAACCTGCACGGGTCAGGCTGCTGTGATAGTGGCCTCGACTACTGGCTTTACACTCCCACAATAAAGTCCCCAGCACACCCACAGCCCCTAGCTGACCAGAACTCGTTTGCATTTGGCTTTTCAAACAAGCACACTGGTGTCAATTACTTTACTGGAAAAAATCAAAATGAAAACCAAGGTCCCCATGACTCCCTGTGCCCAGGGCTCCCTCCGCTGATCACTCCCTCTTACATCTCCGTGCCCATTGCTGGTCTTCGGCCTCTGCTGCGCCCCAGGAGGACAGGAGTGGCCCATGAGACCCAGCGGTTCTCAAGCCGCAGTCCTGCAAATCTCTGTTCTCTGCAGGAAGGAAAATGGGTAGCTGGCTTGCATCTCATTTTCCAAGGGGACAATAACCCAGAGAAGGTTAAGAACCCTTTGGCTCACCTTGGAATGTGAAGGGAAGGGTGCAAAGCACTCTTCTTCATCCTGGAGAAGGGGGGCATGAAGGCTCTGACATTTCCCCTCCCAAGGTTGAAGGGCCATTCCTTAAAAGCTGCTCTCTGTTGTTAAAGAGGATACGGTCAGGTCGAGGAACGTCTGTCCCTGAGATGGTGCTTACGTTCCCAACAAGGAAGAGTTTCCTAGCAGGGAGAGTCGTGCAGGCCGCCTCCTGAGGGCGAGAGGCGCTGGTCCCCCTCCCCGAAGGTCCGCCTCCCCAAAGGTCCCCCTCCCCGAAGGTTTGCGTGGCACCTGCAGGACTATTTGTGGGAGCCGCTCCTGCCTCGGGGGGAGCATTGAGCTGCACACCTTCTGTTCTAACGTGCTAGGACCCTGACGTTAACCGGCAACAAAAGAATTGGTTGAAAATTTATCTGGACAAGGGTTACAGCCAACATTTATTAATGAAAAGCAAAATAGAGACAAGTTTTCTTCACAATATAGATGACTGGTTTGCCTGTGTGTGTGTGTGTGTGTGTGTGTTTAACTACTTTTTTTCTCTATAATTTACTTTTCCAGGAGATTTCCTTGAGCCCATCTCCTCCATCTCCCTGATAAATATTCTCCTACACATTCACGAAAGCAAATGGTGGCAAAGAATATAATTTTCCTAAGTATTACTAAGCTGTGGACACTATAAATTCCTTTCTGTTCTAGAGTTTACAAGACAGACTCAGTGTGTCCAGAGTTTGTATAAGGAAACTGAAGGACACATTATCTTGGCGGGCACCATTTTTACTTGTCAGTAGGTCTGTGACAGCCCATTGATAACCATGTGAAATCTGACTTCACGAATAATTTGATTCTTCCTGTTTTCCCAGAGAACCATAAATCGTAGTTATTTAGCACAACGCACGATCATTTTCTTAGAAGACGCACTTTAAACCTTTGTGCGCACATTTTGTGCACATTCTCTCAAAGCGCCTAAATGTTTGGGAGGCAGGCATTACATCGGACCAACGGAGAAATTATTCTGAGCCCACACTTTCAGCTCTGCCCCTGACTTGTACTCCTATCTAAGAGCAAGCAGTGAAATTGTGCAGAGTAGAAATAAAGCGTGATTCGCTCCTAAACCAAACACCGATCTACACCGATTTTCTACTCGGGTTTCTTGGTCTGACCCATTGAAGAGATTGGGATGGCAGATGGTATCTATGGCTGGGGTTTCCTCTTAGTACAAGTAAAATCATGCCTCTTCGCTCTCAATTCTGCTGAACGTTCTTTTGGCTACACAACCAGAAAGAGAACAGTTCTAGGGCTGGCTTCCTGCGGAAACTTCTTTCTAGAAGGGGGCCTAGACTGGGACCCCCAGAGTCTCAGGAGAAAGGCTTTGCTTCATGGCATCTTACAGACAAGTAAGGATAGCAGGATGGATCTCGCAGCTTGAGGACATCTCCCATGTTTATGGAAGGACATCTTTCTCCATCAAGATTCACGATCCAGATTTTCAGCTACCAAGAGGGACCTTGGCCAGCGTCCTACAAGTGTCACATGAAGATGCCTTTCCTTCGCTCACACAGAGCAGAGTGAACAGCAGCTGGGGATAGAAACGTTGTCATTATAAGACAACAGAAACAACCATTACATCTTCCTCTTCCACATTTCAAAGAAATCGTGGCCAACAACCTATTTCATGCAGAAAACCTTAACATCGTTCAGGGACTTTTGTAAACAGCACTTCAATTTATGACCCAGTATGTTTCTTGAAGCCTGAGTTTTAAAATGTGTATTCTTGTGGTCATTTAGCACACTCCTTCAAAAAGGTTGGTCTCCTGGCCTAAGTTACCGCCGCAAAAATTTAAAGAGAAACACCACATGATTTCCACCTGAGGTTGAGGGCTGAGAAACTAAATTTTTAGGTTAAATTAAAATGTTTGATGTATAAGAATCCTGTGACAAGGCTTACTGGTTCAATTATATTCCTTATAGGATAGCACACATTGTATACAGTATGTCAAATCCTAGCTCTCGCACAGGAGTTAGCAGGTAGTGTGGTGTTAGGATTCGTGACATGAGGTGACTATTTTTAATGCAAAGTATAGTTTACACCCAACTGTTGAGCTGCTGAGACTGGGACACATGCTGCGTCCTGCGACTGTCATTAGTAATTCATGGAAATTGATTACCTGAAGAGTGGTCGGGTCTCTGCTGTTTTGCAAGAGAGATGACAAACATAACTGTCGTCAGGGTGAGTGTTGCTTTTAAAAAGAAAACATTTATTAAAACTGCTGGAAATTATGCTGGTTGCAAACAGGAGTTTACAATTTTCCAAATACTTTATGCCTCTTGGAGGAGAATGCGTTACATTAACAAAGTATCTGGCCGACTCTGTTTGTGTGGAACAACAACAACCTCTTTGGAAATGCGGGATGTGTAACAACCTGAATGCACTCTGTCCTCGCAGAGATAAAAATACTGACCTGAGGAGCGCCACAGCCCCAAGACTAGAGGTTGTTGGAAAATAATGCAATTGCGTCCCTCCAGTTCCAGCACTGGATGCCCCTGATTATCACCAGGGTCCTTGATTACCCGGTGAGCACATCTTTAGTAATGGGCAGCGTTCTAAAAAGGAACAATCAAAAATTTCTGGTTTGCTATTTTGCTTGTCCCTTCCACCCAACACCCACAGACACAA
Source organism: Rhynchonycteris naso (assembly GCA_037038555.1). Lineage (NCBI taxonomy): Eukaryota > Metazoa > Chordata > Mammalia > Chiroptera > Emballonuridae > Rhynchonycteris > Rhynchonycteris naso. The sequence goes on along the minus strand of CM072999.1, from coordinate 257,252,693 downwards.
GAAGTTGAAATTAAGTACCTTCCTCCTTATATAATATATTCTTGAATCCAGACTGTCAAGAAATGGTAGGGCTGGAGGTCAAGTAACAGCTCAAGCCATCTGGGTAATTGGATTTAAAATGGTCTTCCTTCCAAATGGTGACTAAATGTCCTTCCTTCTAGGTTACTAAAACAAGCCCCACTTCTGTACTAGTTTTCCGAGACCATCTTGGCGTGCTGTTTCTCTACGCTGAGTTGACTCTCTTTTTTAGCCTAATTCTACTGGATTAAAACAGCAGCAACAACAGCAAGACCTGTTAGCTCTTCACAAGAGTTTTACCTTGGACATAAAGGCTCCTCAGGCATTAGTAGGTTAGAACTAAAAGGATGGGGAAAGATGTACCAATCTTAACTATATATTACAAATTATGTGAACGGTGCTGCAACTCTGTTCTTGTCAGACATAGAGGTAAAGACAAGCAGGGAACTACAAGAGGTCAAAATGGAGGTTTTTAATGATAGAAGAGTCCACTAGCCAAGAGGACAAAGCAATCCTAAATGCATTTACACCAAGTCATAGAGTGTAAGAACACATTAAAATATAAAGTAACTATAGACAGACCGTAAGGGAAAGAGATTTTAAGATTATGATTTTAAGATTAATTATTTTAAGATTCCCGCCCTGGCTGGATAGCTCAGTTGGTTAGAGCATTAACCCAATATGCCAAGGTTGCAGGTTTGATCCCCAGTCAGGGCACATACAGGAATCAGCCAATGAATGCATAAATAAGGGGACAACAAACTGATGTTTCTCTCTCTCTCTCTCTCTCCAAATAAATAAATTAATTAATTTTTAAAAAAAGATTCCACTCTCAGTAATTGATGGACCAATAGATAAAATGTTATACAAACAGGGAATAGTGTTACTAACAAACTTAATAAATATTTATGAAAAACTTCATCCAACAACTTCAAAATACAAGCAGACATAGGACATTTCACCAAAACAAGTCTTTCTGAATTTGAGATTACACGTAATTCTCTGACCTTTATTGAATGATATTAGAATCCAGTATAAATGATATCTTTAAAATATTTAAATAGTTTGGCCTGACCTGTGGTGGCGCAGTGGATAAGGCGTCGACCTGGGAACACTGAGGTCCCCAGTTCAAAACCCTGCACTGGTCTGGTCAAGGCACATATGGGAGTTGATGCTTCCTGCTCCTCCCCCCTTTCTCTCTCTCTCTCTCTCTCTCTCTCTCTCTCTCTCTCTGTCTCCTCTCTAAAATGAATAAAATAAAAAGAAATTAAAAATATATTTAGATAGTTTGAAGTTAAACTATATGACTCTAAACAAAAAATAATCACAAGAGTAATTAGAAAGTATTTCAGGCTGAAGGATAATGAAACTACAACATGTAGTTAGAGGAAAATGTATAACTGTAAACACTTGTCTTTTAGGAGGAAGTAATATTTATTGTTTATATTTACATATATTTATTTTCATGAGCTCTGGTTTATAATTTATTTGTCATCTGTACTATCATCTTTCTTTCAAACAGTATACTGATCTTTTACAAATAAACACAGAAAAATAACCAATTTTTACCTGAACTTAAAGTGAGTCTACATAATTCCCAGATCTTCAAACTGACCAAAGCAGGTCGGTGCATCCATCCTGACCAGCTTGAACCTCACCCTGTTACGTTAGCACGGTGGAGTTCTCTGTCCTAGTGAGTGCCGTGGTGAAGGGTGTCCCAGTTCTCCTGCTTGCCCGCGGGAGAAGGCGTTCTGGAGTGCTTTGAGATTTGGAACTGTGTTTACAGAACCTTATGGTTCAACCTTGAAATATTTTTGTCAAAAGTTGAATCCGTGCTCAATTACTTGGTGGTCGCTCATAAAGGACTAGTACCGTGCTCTCAGGACTGGGCCAGTGTGGGCAGGGAGTGCAGACTGCAGAGGAGTACTTTGTTACTTTTCTTTTCTTTCTGCTTCTCTTTAAAATTTTTATGGTGATTTCCCCCCCTACTTTTGTATGGCCACTGTTAGCAAAACAGACTTCTTCTGAGAAGCTGTGCTGTAGTGCCTTTGTTTTCCCTCTGTATTTATTGTTGATAGTCCGCCAGCGAGGAAGAAGCATTTCCACAGGAAAAGAATAGTCTCATGTTGAAGAGAAAGGGGTCAGGCAGATGCTCTAATTTGTTTAGACCCATACTGAGAACTGTACTCTTGCTTCCTACTCTGAATTCCAGTGGTTATTTGCAGAGAGCTATTATGAATGAAGACAAAAAACATAGAATCGATTTGCCGAGGGGTCCTTGCACAGAAACCGTACGTAGCTCCGCTAGGAATCCCCGGAGAGAAGAAAGAAATCTCAGATGTTCTCCACAGATGTGTGGGCATCACAAGCCACCCCCATAATCCTGGACTTTTCAGGTTTTTTTCTTCACCCTATTAATTTTTTCCTACACCTCTTTCCTCGCTACCCTCACTTGTTCCCATCTCTTAAGACACTGAGAGGATGTCTCTGTGTCTTATCAGCCATCTGTGGTTTTCCTTTCCCTCCATAACTGTCAGAATAAAGAAGGTGGGTAGTAGTGGTCTGCAAAGTCTCCTGTATTTCACCTTTATGGTCTGTATCTACACAATCCTAGATCTACCCCCTCGGCAGTAATAAAGAGGAAAGTCTTTTAAAGCATTGATCTACATTGCTGCCTGTTCTTCGTGAGAGCATGTGAGTCCTTCGTTTACTACAGAGCAACATCCTTACACCAAGTGTCTGATGCAATATGTTAGAAGCGTGTCCTGAGGGCCCAGACCCAGAGAGCACGCTGCATCAGAATTAATGGCGCCCTAGCAGGTGGGGGAGCGCTGGGTGTCCTGCACAGACAGCGGCCGGGCAAGGGCTGAGGTCAGTACAGACCTGCTCACACAAAGGACCCTAATGGCACGATCTCAGTGAGGAGGTCAAAGGAATTGCTTTCACTTAACTCACCTTTGTAGAGTGTTTGTAACGAAAGATGTCGAGAGGCAAGGGTAATGGAAAGAGTTTGAGCTTTGATGTTAGATGCAGTTGATTTTCAATTCTCGTGCCACTGTCCACTAGGGGTGACTTTGGGGGAGTGGTTGAGTCTCCCTGTCTCAGCGTGCTCATCTCTAACCGGGAAGAGGGAGAGGAGGCAGGAGGTAACCCTGAGACGTTGTTCTAAGACTTAAATGGAGGATCCAGCACAGAGTAGGCATTCAATGAACAGAGTTTTTTTGTTTTCTTTTGCAGAGAGAGAGAGAGAGAGAGAGAGAAATGAAACCCATCAGCTTGTATTTGCATCACTTTAGTTGTTCATTGATTGTTTCTCATGTGTGCCTTGACGGGGTGGGGACTCAAGCTGAGCCAGTGACCCCTCACTCAAGCCAGCCACCTGGGGCTCAAGCCAGCAACCTTGAGTTCATGTTGATGATCCCTTGCTCAAGCTGGCAACCTCAGGGATTCAAACCTGAGACCTCAGGGTCGCGGGTCGACGCTCTATCCACTGCGCCACAACCAGGGAGCAGAGTTCTTTTTTAAATTATGTTTTATTTTACAAGCTGTTTAAATAATATTAATAATAGTGGTACGATCAGTGGCTGTCAAAGTGTGTGTTGGGAATCCCTGGAGGTCTCTGAGAATATTATGAAAACATAAACATATACAACGTGTTCGTAAAGTCATGGTGCACTTTTGACCCGTCACAGGACTGACATGCACCATGACTTTACAGACACACTGTATTTGATTTTTTTCCCCACTATTGTTCTTTCCTTAGCATATAGAACAGTTTTCCAGAAGCTACATGATATATGATAATACAGCAGATAAAATGCAGAAGCAGATAAGAGAATCAAGCTATCTTACATTAACCCAGACATTAAAGAGATGTGTAAAACAATACCACTCTATTTACTAAAATCAGTTTAGAACATAGTTATTTTTTATACTATTGTTATTTATACTGCCATATAGGTGATCGATTAAAATTAATATACAGATAGCTTTTAGTATGTAGTCAGTCACCAGTTTCAAAATGTGATTTGAAGACTACAATGAAGAATGTATAGGAGTGCCCAAACTATAACACACCTGAAGATAAAGTGAGTGGACAGTGCATGGGGCGCACAGGAATAAAATTACAGACCTCCACCGAGAGACATAAAAAATGATTTTTAAAGAGTGAAACGTGTTTTATTCTCAGGTAGAAATACTCCGTATTTCTTTCTCAATTGAACTAGAATTCAATAGAGTCACAGCCGTAACACCAAGAGGATTTTTTTTTTGGAAACTTGACAGAATAATTCTAGAGCTCATGTGGAAGAACTAACCTGTGAGAATAATAAGAAGAGACCCGAAATAGAAGAGTAATGAAGCACTTGCCCTGGCAAATGTTAGAACCGATAATGCAGGTTTCTAAAACAATGTGTATCAGCACTGCAATGATCAGACCAGCTAAATGGAGCAGAGTGCACTGAGGTTACGGAAGGAAGCAGTGTTTACGGAGGGCGCTGGAATCCAGTAGGGATAGAGGGATTACTTGGCAAATGGACACTGGAAAGCTGGATGGCAACTTGTATCCCTGTCTCAGTCCTCACAGCAAAAGATATTATAGGTGCATCCGGGGGCTCAAAGAAAGCTGTAACTGTAACTATAAATGCAAAACTGCTGGAATGAAACAGTGGGGGGTATTTTTAAACTCTTGGAATAGAGTCCTATCGCGGTATAAACACCCCAGCCAGAAGCCTTGGGAGATATAATTGGAAATGTGTGTGTGTGTGTGTGTGTGTGTGTGTGTGTGTGTGTGTGTGTGTGTGTATTTTTTTCCCCAAAGTTAGAAGCTGGGAAGCAGTCAGACAGACTCCTGCATGCAATCCACCCGGCATGCCCACTAGGGGGCGATGCTCTGCCCACCTGGGGTGTTGCTCCGTTGCAACTGGAGCCATTCTAGCACCTGAGGTGGAGGCCATGGAGCCATCCTCAGCACCCGGGCCAACTTTGCTCCAATGGAGCCTTGGCTGAGGGAGGAGAAGAAAGAGAGAGAGAGAAGGGAGAGGGAGAAGGTTGGAGAAGCAGATGGGCACTTCTCCTGTGTGCCCTGACCAGAATCGAACCAGGAACTTCCACACACTAGGCCAATGCTCTAATGCTGAGCCAGCTGGTCAGGGCCTGAATATTTTATTATATAAAAACACTTAAACCTTTTCTTCATGTTGAGAGATGCCATCAGCAAGAGTAAAGACAATATGAGAAAAATATGTATGAGCTATATGACAAAGAGTTAATATCGTTGATTTACAAATACAACACGTCAAAGACTGTCCCACAGGAAAATGGGCAAAGGGCTTAAATAGGTTATTCACAAAAGTACAAATGACCTTAAACAGGTTAAAAATTTGGCTCACTGACACTTTAGGAACTGATAATTAAAATGACTGTAAAATATCTTCTATATTAAGTTGACAGAGATATAAAAGGGTGATAATACAAAGTATAGACACAAGTGTCGGTTACCAGGCATATTCATATTCAGTTGGTGCAAGTATAATCCGCTGAAACCTTCTTGTATGGGAATTCGGTGATAACTATCAGATTATACTAATAGTAACAATAACCAGTACTCTTTTATTGACTTAAATGGACGTTACTTCTAGTGTTTTATTATTTAGCATGACAATGGCTATTGTTTTATGTGATAAATTACACATACATAACAACATGCACACATAAAACTATACCTTGGCAGTATCCATTTTATTAATAAAATGGACTTTTTAAAAATTAGAATATTGAAACTTATTAAATGAATTTTTGGAATCTATTAATGGCAGATGGTGGAATGTATTAATAGATTTCTTAAGATTAAATCATCTTTATCTTGCCTAAGAACTCCTTTTGGTCGTAATTCCTTTACTATCCCCTAGACTATATTTCAACAGAGGATTTTGATTTTTACCCGGACATTGAGTGAGATGGTCCTGTTGTTTTTCAGGAAGCTGGAACCAAATTCCGGCTCTCTAACAGGGTTTTCAGAGGCTCTTCTTGTTTCCCTGGGTTCTGAAGATGCTAATGAAGCATAGGAATTATGTACTCCTTGAAGGTTTGAATGAACTGCCCGTGAAACCCTCTGGGTCTGGACCCTGCAGGCTAAGACTTCTTAAGCCACCTCCTCGGCCCTTTCCACGATGGTCATTTAGATTCTCTAGTTATCTATTCATTGACACGGTCTTGGACATTTTCCTTGGAAATCATTTATTTCATTTTTCTATTGAAATTAGTATAAAATGAAGCTAAGTGCTATCTTAGAATCCTTCCAATTGTATCAATGTCTATGCTTAGTTTCCCTGTGTGAATCCTAGTTTTGTAATTTTGGCTTCCTCTCTTAATTCTTGACTTATCTAGTTAGTAAATTAATACTGTGCATTGATTTCCACCCGTCCTCCAAGGAACAGTCTATCTCTTGTGTTTATGTATCTTATACCACTTTCTCGTTTATTAGTATTTAATTTCATGTCTGTTTTTTTTTTCTTCTGCTTTTCTAAGATTTGTGAACACTTGTTTTTAAAGACTTTATTTTTTTGGAGCAGTTTCAAGTTCACAGAAAAATTGAGCAAAAAAGTACAGTTATTTATTTTTATTATTACTAGAACTGGAATTTGAGTTATGTAGTTATTTTGTTATTTAATAAAGTGCTTAATAGAAAATGCCCTTAGAGTCCAACTTCAGCAGTATCTCAAAGGTTTTAAAGTCGTATTTTTATCGTAGTTATTTTCTAGATATTCTATTTATAATTATGTTTTATTTTCTTTTCACTCAAAAAAATGGGTTAGAAAGAAGGGTGTTTGTTTGGCTTGGAGCTTTGGGGGTTTGGGTGTTGCTCTCCTTTGTAATTAGCTCCTAGAATATTCGACAGAGAATGTGGTACTTCTTCTTCAGGGGGCACATCAAGGTTTGGTTGCAGTTTCCTTGTGAAATTGTGTCAGTGTATCAGCTGGCACTTGAAAAGCTGTGCTGTGCAAAGTTGACACTTCCATTAGATCTACCTTGTTAATTGTATTATTCAGATTTCCCCATGTCACCTTTGTTGCCTGTTTGGCCCCTGAGGAAGTTTTAAAGTCTTCCATTCCATTTCTGTATATTTTCTCCTGCATTTCTTGAGTTTTGCTTTACGTGTTTCAATGATACATTTTATTTAGTTAATAAGTATTGTGATAATTTTGCCTTATTTGTGTACTATATACCTTTGTATTAGTAAAAACTCCTTACCTTGCAAGCAATAGAAAGCCCAACTCAAATTTGTTTAAATAATAGATGGAATGTGCCGGTTCTTATAACTAACAAACAAGTCTTGGGTGAGGCTCAATCCAGGACTCCTGACAGATGCCAACGAGATCTTGGTTTCTCTCCCTTTCCACTCTGTCTTTTGGGGTATCCATATTATTTTGGTACCCATCCCAAAGCTGAAAGTGGGTCGTTACCACATTAAGACACAGAGCTAATGGGGAAATGGTAAATTCCTCAAGAGGAAGTCAGAATAATACTGGGGGAATAGGTTCTGGACACACAACCAACAAATCTCCATTCACTACCTTTGTAATAATTGCTTCATTTAATACCTCTTCCCTTGAATTTTTCTATATTTGGTTTTCATACTGTGACTTGCTTTATTTTTTTCCATTCAGCTTGCCATACTTTTGCCTATTATTCTATATAGCATGTTTCTTTATAAGTAATTTTTTCGTGTTTCAATTACAGATGACATACAAGACCATATTAGTTTCAGGTGTATAGCTCAGTAGTTGGACATTATATAACTTACTAAGTGATTCAACATATTTATCTATTTATTTCCATTAGAAATGAAACCCCATCCACTGACTCACCCTTAAGGAAAGACGTGCCTAAGCTCTCTCTACACATCCACCCTGCGTGAAAAGCAAAGCATTTTCTATGCTAACTACCCCTCTCACTGTTGTCTTTTTCCCCTTGCCCTATGTAGAATGCTTGTATTTCTAATGCCCCTCAGTCTCCACCTCCATGTACAGACAAGCCTCAGTGACTGTCACAGCTGTCACTGTCCTGTCTGTGTGTCCATGCAGCTCTGACCACTTACTGCCACTGAGACCACTATACTCACTGTGGTTGCCCTTGTGTTTCCAAACCCTTTTACCATCTCAAATCCCCCTTTTCTCACTCATCTCCTCAACGCTAAATTCCTCCTGGCCTGCCCATGCTCACGTATCTCAGCTTTCCACCCCAGGGGTGCCCAGTGCTCCAGTGGGTGCTTGTGGGTGCCCTGTGTGATCTCTCCCCCAGCGCCCCAGTTCTCACCTCTACAAGCTGAGGCCAGCGGTGCAAACACTGCGACTCTCCACGTGTGGGCTTCCACCGTGGGCTCTCCACCCGTGGGCTTCCACCCGTGGGCTCTCTACCCGTGGGCTTCCACCTGTGGACTCTCCACCCATGGGCTTCCACCCGTGGGCTCTCTACCCGTGGGCTTCCACCCGTGGGCTCTCCACCCGTGGGCTTCCACCCGTGGACTCTCCACCCGTGGGCTTCCACCCGTGGGCTCTCCACCCGTGGGCTTCCACCCGTGGGCTCTCCACCCGTGGGCTTCCACCCGTGGGCTTCCTCCCATGTGCTCTCCACCCGTGGGCTTCCACCTGTGGACTCTCCACCCATGGGCTTCCACCCGTGGGCTCTCTACCCGTGGGCTTCCACCTGTGGGCTTCATCTCCAGCCCGGACGAGGGCTGGGCTGGGAACAGGACAAGCCAGACAGTTTGAAGAGGAAATGCCCAGGGGGCTGTTCACTGATGCCAGGGGACATGGGGACAGATATTCACTGTGGTTGAGTCAACTCTGAGGCATACTACTTACTTTCTGTTAGAGACCCCCGAGGGATCGAGCCTGCCCCGGTGACTGGCTCCATAATTCTGGCTTGCTTCCCTTCCTGTCTCCCTTCCCCACGGCTCTGCGGGTGTTTCCTGCGATCACCTTCCAAATAACCTGCCTATCCCCGAGTCCTCATCTAAGGATCTGCTTCCAGGGGATCCAAATCAGGACAGCCCTCTAGCAAGATGAAAGGCACTATTTTAAGCTTTGCCATTAAAACACCCACTTTGTGTGTTTAAATTATTTGATGAATAATGAAGAATGTTCCTTTCATTTCTAAGGACAGTGTCCCACTGAGACTGATACCTTCTTCTGTACACAGTCAGTGAAACCCCCCGGCGTGTGTTGAACGCCTCTGTCCAGAGTGCTGGGTGAGGTGCAGATAGGGACAGTGTCAAGCCTCGTGTCAGCCCACCAAGGGCTTCGAAGGAGAGGGAGCTGAGCCATTTGCGTAAATCTCTCTGACTCCCCGGCTTTACAGAAAATGGAAAGTGTTTGATGGGGATACTTCTTTCCCTTGCCTTTCGAGAATTGGTTATTTTGGTAAGCAAATGTTGAGGAGATACAAAAGGTAGTGAATTACATTTAAGGTGTGAATAATGGCAATTCAACAATCACGTCCCCATCCCCCGGTTTAAGAAAACGTTTTTTTCAAACATATTTGAAGTCATGCCCTCTGTGCCCCTCCGTGACCTCAGGATTCCTTCCGCTCGCTGCCCAGTTCCCGCCATCCTGAATTCTGTGTTTATCATCGTTCTTGTTTTTCTCTATCGCGTCACCATGTGTTCGTGTCCCTAAACAATGGGGTATTCTAGTTTAGTTTGTTTTTTAAAGTTTTTATACACAGGTCCTTCCCTTCCCTCTCCATTACTTTAGAAATTGTGCATCTGATTTTCATTATTTTAATGGTTACCCTAGAGATTTTAACACGCACACTTAATTTACCAAAAACGTGTAACTAATGACTATCTCGACTCTCCTTCCAGAGGACAGGACCGTACAGCACGGATTCCCATCCCCATCTCCGGACATGAGTGCTAGTACATGTTCTCATTTATCTCTCGTCAGCCCAGGGGAACTGTTCACATTGTTCTGTGTGGTCCATGTTTGCTTAGCTGCGCACGCTTTCAGCTGCTCGAACCTTCCATCTGGATCACATTCCTTCTGCCCAAAGTCCACCTCAGGATTTCCTTTACTCAGCGGTCTACTGATAGCAAAGTCTCGGTTTTCTGGAAAGACTTTTTACTGGATGCGTTACTCCAGGTTGGTAGTTATTTTCTGGTAGGGTGATGAAGATACCGTTCACTGTGCTTGGGCTTCTGCTGTTTGTATGGAACAGTCTGTGGTCAGTCTACTTGTCCGTCTTTTGAAGGTCATTTAACTCCCTTTTTCTTTTTCTTTAGGTTGTCTCTGTTCCTGGAGCTCTTTCATTTCACTGTGATGGGTGCATGGGTAGGATTTGCTCTTATTTACCCTTCTTGCTTGGGATGCACCAGGATTTCTCAGTCTGTGGATTGGCACGCTTCACGAGTTGTTGGAAATGACTGGCTTTCTCTCTCTCTCCAGATACTGCCTCCGCACAACTTCTATCTCTTCTCGTTCAGAAACTCTGACAAGCCCTCTGTTGGACCTTCTCGGTCCATCCTCCCCAACTTGTCGTCCCTCTTTTCCACATCCTGATATCTCTGCGCTTCATCGTAGGCACATCTTCAGACCTTTTTAGTTTACTAACTCTCACTCCCTGTGTCTAGTTGATTTCCTTCGAGTCTTTAATATTAATCATCCCGTTTTTCATTTTTAAGCCTTTGACTAGTACAAACATTCATGCACGTCCTCGTGCCTCCTGACCATCCAGAGTACTATCAATTTATTTTAAAAATGTGTAAGGCAACGTTAAAAATGGCGAATGCTGGCTGGCTTTAGCTCAGCGGTTCCTTCGAGTCAAGTTCACTTGTTTAAAAAAGGCGAATGTATGTTCTTCTTGTTTCCATTAATTCGTTATCAGACAAACATGATTTTAAGTTAATAAAACTGTAACTGTAACTAATTTCATCTTTTTAAAAAAAATTAACTCCTGGGGGGCAGTGAGCATGAAAAAACTCACCACTCAAAGGGTTAAAGTTCTATTTTGTTTGTTTTTCAAATCTGCTCAGTCATGAATTCTAATCTTGTATTCTTTCATCATATTTTTATTCACTTGTTTCGCTTCTTGAAACATTTAACTCTCCTTATTTTGTGTCCTCTATGTGTTAATTTTACAGCTGAAGTATGTGGGGATTTGATTCTCCTCTCTGCTTCCATTCTTGATACCTTATTTTCTTGTGACATTTACTATGTGTGAGTTTCTAGGAAGTCTGTGTGTGTGGATTATTTGAGACCCAGGTTAAACGTGAATTTTCCCAGGTTAGAAAGGTGACTTGCTTCTGCCCAGCACCTAGGATGACAGCGGGCCTAGAACCACTTAAAAAGAGCCTGAGATTAATGAGCTCAAGTCACCTCAGTTAGAATAAATCTGAGGTGCTTGTGCTCATGAATTCTATTGGAGGGACTTTCCTCACCCCCACCACCATGGTTCAGAAACACAATTTTGCTTTCATTTTAGGGAATGGGGAAAAAAATGGTCTGATTTTTAGTTCACTCTTACACTGATGTTCCAACTCTTTGGAGTACGGTTTCTCCACTTCATCGCTATTATTGACATTTTGGGCCAGATAATTCTTTGCTGTGGGAGGTTTGTCCTGAGCATTTCAGGGTGTTTAGTAGAAACCCTGGCCTCTGCCCAGTAGCTGCCAGGAGCACTTCTCCAGTCACGACACTAAAAAATGCCTCCAGACGCTGCCCGGGTGGCAGGGGAGACACAATCCCACCCCCCAGTTAAGAGAGAGCTGCTTTAGGGCGCCAGCAGAAGCTCTTCCGTTAGACTCCGTCTTCTGTCCTCTCTCAGAATTTGAGCTTTGTCTCCTGTGCCCACGGAGCTGTGGAACTCAAAGTTCAGGGTCCCCTGTCCATCCCATGCTCTCAGGAGGGAGACCAGCCTCCCTCGGTGCTCCAGTTCTGGTCTGGGTTTCTGCTTTCTCTTAGAGTTGGCCTGTGAGTATTTCTTACTAACTTACCATCTCCCCAACACTTGTAAAGAGTGTGCATGTACGTGTGTGTGTCAGAGTTCCCAGTCTGCCACATTACCGGGAATGTTAGCTCTTTTAACAATTTTTTATATCGTGATCTCTTTTCACCCAGTCCTTATTCTCCGTCCTTCTGTTAAACCCTTACTTTTAATAGGAGCAAAATGACAACATTATAGCTTATTTATTTTAATCGACATTTTTGAACCTCCTTCCATTATCAAGTCTTGCAGGCATAGCTTTAAAATGACCAAAACGGAGCTTCAACCCCCCACCCCCACTTTCCTGCCGTGATCGTTGGGACCAGTAGTGTCCCCGAGCCAGCTCACACCTGGCAGGTCCCTCCCCCACCCACATGCCACATTCCGTGAAGTCGCACGGGGAGGTTGAAGGAGGCCGTGCTGGACACATTTACACCAGGGGAATCAGCAAACGCAACACTGTGGGTAGCCGGTTGGCCAGCATCCAGCAGCACATTGCTGATCGAAGTGGGCGGAAACAGAACGCAAGAAAGACAAGCCTTGCTCATTCGGTTCCTTTGCTATTGACTCAGCCGTGTGCATCTGCCTCAGCTTCCTCTTCTGCTCGGGGCGGAATCGTGTCCCCACAGAAATTCATACGTACTTCACAATGTGACCATATTTGGACACAGGGTCTGTAAAGGGGTGATTAAGTTAAAATGAGGTCGTTGAGATGGGGCCTAATCCATTGTAACCGGTGTCCTTATAAGAAAAGAAAATTGAGACACAGACATACATGGGAAGAGCAGGTGAAGACACAGGGAGACGACAGCCATCTACACGTCAAGGACAGAAGTTTCCGAGGAAACTAACCCTCCTGACACCTTGATCACAGACTTCCAGCCTCCAGACCTGTGAGAAAATAAATCGCAGTTGTCCAAGCCACCAGTCTATGGTATTTGGTATGGCAGGCCTAGTAAACTAATACACCTTTTCACCTTGACTTTCTTACATGTCCTTAGCATGCCCAGTATGTACCCTGTATGCAAATAGCGCCACTTAGTACCTGTGATTAGAATTTATTGCCAACGAGGCCAAGTCATGGACTCGGTCACAGTGTGGAAAGCAGTGGGAACACATCTCAGTCCCTACAGAAATCCGCTTACTCCAGACAGCCACCAGACAAAAATGTCTGCCTGACCACAAGGCCAGCCCAAGAGGAAGTCTGCTCACCCATCAGTCCTTCCTAAGAAACATACCCTTGCAGTCCAGGCCCTGCCGGTCGGGGCTCGGTTGTCCTGAAGTCAACGTGTCCCGTTTATGATCCCTGTGCCCCCAACACTTCCTGGTTGATCTGAAAGGCCCAGTCTCTTGCTGCCTCCCTCCTCAAACCGGCTGATGTGCCGTGAAGATGAGATGCCAATCTGTCCCGGTGATGGAGAGGAGAATTTCTCTAAACCTCTATTTCTCCTGAGAAACTGGGAAACTCTGAATGTCCGTGAATAAACCCTCCCAGTACCAGTCTGGGTGAGGAACCCCGTCGTGACCCCATGCACCTCAGCGGAGGACTGGCCCTGAAGGGGTGACGGAGGCGGGCGGAGGGGAGACTCTCCGGGCGAGCCCCCGGGGCCTGTGCATCTTACTTCCCGCGGCACGCTTTGCTGCTGTGTTTCTCCTCGCCTTTATCTCTCCTTTCTTTAGTCTTCCTTTTCTAATCAATAACTCATGCAGCACAAAAGGGGACTTCGACTGGCTCCCTGATTTGCTGTGTACATCCCTTGAAGTGTTACGTTTTAAAACCCCAATTTTTAAAAATCATTTGCACTTCAGAGTAGAAAAATAGCAACATTACTAGGAGATTCAATTAAATTAGCCCAGGTTAATGTGCTCACTGTCAGCAATGAATAACCACAAGTGAATAGCCAATGAATAGACTATAAAGCTCTATTTCTTTCACAGATCTGTAGCCCATTTTGTGAGCATATTAAAATATATTTTCTAACAGGAAAGAAAGAGAGAGGGATACCCTTTTGTTTACTCCCTTCTAGTACCTATCATTCCCAGGACGCTGATTTTCTTAAAACCACAACAAAGGCTTTTATCTCTTTAAGCCCCAGAGGACAGTGGGAAAAATCTCTCACTTGGGTTAACTTTGCTAAATATATTTAACCAGAAAATTATTTGCCTTCCCAACTGGAAGAACCAATATACATTTATGTTCTAAGAATGGTTTGTTATACGAACTTTATGAGTGAAGACCTCAATGGTAGCAAAGCCAAGGGACATTTAATTAAGTTATATTTGCTTTTTCATGATCTTTAGCTCTAGCTTATAAATCAAGAATCAATGAGTACTTAATTTCCTCTTATAGCATTAAAAGTAATTGCTTCATAAATTCACTTTAGTAATCCAAATATTTGCACACAGCACAGCACAAAGAGAAGTTGTTTCGCTGATGAGATCCTAACTTTTATTTTATTAGAGCAAAATGGAGCTGGCTCATTTTATAGCTTATGATTTTCCTGGCTGCCTCAAATTCCTTTTTGAAGCAGACAGGATATAAATTTAAAATAAATACAATTATGGCTTTGGGGGGAGGAGGTGGAGGGAAAGCCAGTCTACTTATTTAAAATATAAAAGAAATCTCAGGCGCAGATATATTTCTGCTTGGTAGTGTATAACTGTGATAATTAAATTCTTTCCCCCAAAATTTTGTACGCTCGAGAGGCCACAAAAGTATTTGCAAGCCTGATTTAACCTTTGATTTACCTGTGTATTTTATTGTGGGGGAGGGGAGGGAGGGGGAAAACCTGTTACCTGTTCTATTGAGCTGTTGGTAATTATCGATCTTGCTCTGCCCCAGAGGCTGAAAGTTTTGTGTTCTTACACGGCTCTGCTTATAGTGTCTCCTTAAATGCAGATACCGCATTAAGATTGACAAAACTTGTTTACGATCTCTGGGTCGCTCAAGTATCCAGGAACCAGAGACCATTCTGCTGGCAGCACTGATGAGAACTGAGAAGGGAAAGGCGGCAGGGGGAGAGGCCAGGGTCACAGAGCAACACGTGGCTGCACTGGGCAGGGAGGGAACCCAGGTCTTCAGACGGCAAGTCCAGGGCCATGACCCCTCCACAGCTGCTATAATTCACCTGTCGTTTCATTCAACACCTATATTTTAGCACCTGCTGTGTGCTAGCTACTTAGAGGAGTTTATCGTCCAGCCATAACATGGACAAACCTAGGAAACATTATGCTGAGGGAAAGAAGCAAATCTATGAAGACAGAAAGTAGGTTAGTGGCTGCCTAGGCCTGGCGGGGGGGGGGGGGGAGTTGGAGGGGGTGGAAAGACTGGTATGGGGTTTCTTTGGATGGTAATGAAAATGTTCTGAGATTGATTGTGGTGGTAGATACACAACTCTGGGAATTTAAAACCATTGAATGGTATGCTTTAAATTGTGTGGTATGTGAATTTTATTTCAATAAAATTTGTTTCAAACTAGACATGGGGACTTCCCTAGCTGTCCCCTGAGCACTGACCACCTCTGTGTGCTTGGCTAAATTTTCCAAAGGCAGGGCTTGCCCAGCTCTAGGGACAGCTCTGGGGACAATGTGAAGCCACCAAGGTGTTGCCCCCACCCCCAGTCCTGCCTCTCTGCGGCACGCCCGCCCCCGCCTCACAAGGGCGTGGGGCGTACAGGACATGCTCGTGTCGGTTAGGCATGGCCATGCGCCAGCTGCCTTTCATGATCACTGCCAGCCTCACTTCGGACCAGTGACAGCAACCCCAGGAGAAGGATGCGTAGCCACGGGCTCTCAGTCGGGCTCCCCCACTCAGACAGATGCCCTTCAGTCCCCCAGGATCCTGTCACCTGCTAATACCTACCCTGGCGCCCTTGATGACTCCCAGCTTCACGAAGTCCCTAGAGGTCGGCTGCAAGGCGCACCCGGGGCGGGGTGTGTGTGTGCAGACACATGCTGGCTGATCTATGGTTTAAATGATCTCATTCCAGAAACTTATCAGTAGGGAAATCGCTGCTCCATTTGCCTTCCTCTAGTGAGTCCCATTCTTTCCGCTCCTGTGCCTCTGCGTGTGTAGCCAGTTCTGCCTGCAGCCGGGCTTCTTCGCCTCGGCCTGGCGTAATCTTACGTCCGCCTTCGCAGGTCTCACTCGGGCCACCTCCTCCACAGGCTGGGCCATATGCGTTCTCTGAAAATCGAGGGTCAGTGGTCTTGTGATATGAGGCAGGGGTACAGGTCTGGGGTGCCCACCGCATCTTCCTGTGGCCCCCAGCCCGAGGCCCTGCATGTGTGGACGTGCCTTCCCGCTGGGATTATTCAACTGGAATTGAGTTCAGTTGTTTAACAGGCAGAGACTTAGATGGGGAGCATGTAGGCAGAAGCATCAGCGCGCTCCGTCCAGAAGCCTGAGAAGAGGAGCGGTGTGTCTCTTTAGTGATATCAGATGAGGCAAAGGAAGGAAGAAACCGCCTGAGGTCACAGACAACCATCAGAGTGGAAGATTCCCATTGGAGCCTGATGGAATGTTCAAGATTTATTTTTTAAAATGTTGTTCTTAAATAAACATTATAGAAACGTTTGCATATCCAACTTATTTATGGCTTAAGGCATTTTTAAAAAACCCGCATTAGTGTGTTGAATTATAAGAATTCACTGCAGCCTGCTAGCTGACAGCACGTCAAATTATGTGCAAATATTTTCTGGAGCAGTAACCTTGAAGGGTGCCAGCCTCGTTCAGCATCACCTTATCACAAGGCAGGGACCAAGCGTGGAGATGAGTCCCAAAGCAAAGGAAGCTTTAGTCCCTGCCACCTTGGTCGGCTGTTTGAACAAGGAGTTTATCCCCATCTCAGCCGTAAGCCTCCCTGTGTCTCTCGGGCATGTACAGCCTCTGCTGTTCTGCTGGAAACGATGGGCTGCAGAAGGCCCCGTCAGCACGATGCTCTGAGCAGGAATGTGTGAGCGCATCAGTCACATTTAAGAGGCTTTCCGTCCTCCAGCCTGCAGTAACACGGTTCTGCGAAAAGTATATAATCATTTTAACAAAGGGTCCCTCACTGACACGAAAAGGCAAAGTCAGAAATACAAGCGCATTTCAGGGTAAGCAGGGAAGACATCCTTTTCCCTGCATCTCCGCAGAGCGTGGCCCGGGAAGGCGAGCAGCACGCTGAGACCTTCCTGTTGTTCTTCACTCGGTGAAAACCACAGTGACAGTTCCTCCAGGGAGTGATTTCTCGTTAACATCCAATATCTCTACCTTTCAAACATCCCTGATGTGTTTCCTTTTCTCGAACAGCCAACATTATCTTCGGTACTTGAAATATCTTCCTTTCCATCAAGCAAAAGATCGTTCTGTTGATGAAAAGGTATTATGGCCCATTTAAACAATCAGGAAGTGGTTGGGTGGTTTAAAAATCATATCTAGATCATTTAGCAAGGTTGGCACAACATCTGACTCCTAAAATCAGCATTTTGCCAAATACTTTAGCCATATCACGGTTGCTAAGCTTACGAGAAAATGCTAATCACTTGGCACAAATGTGGGCATGTTAAAATTAAACAAAATTGATTGCCTCCAAAATAACCTTTTGGTTTTGTTTCCAAAAACCTGCTTTGCACATTTGGTACAGGTAAGATCTCATCGCTCATCCTGACACTAACATATTTCACATCTTAAATGGGTTCTGTGTTTTTCTTTGTTCTCTCATCAATAACAATGAGCCTGTATTTCAGCTATCATTCAGTGAATTCAGCAGTTGTGTAAGCACCTACTATGTGCTCGGTGCTATGTTGCTAGATGTTACCCTATTCTGCAGTGCCCAAGATGTGTCCATGGTGGCAAACACTGTATCTAATGCGTTGTTGCTAGATTATAACATTTCCAAATGACTTCACAAATAAATGCAAAAGCACATTGTTTCATTTAGCTTATCAGTTCTAATATGTCCTAATCACATATTTTTCAAAAGCAAATCTAGCGTGACCAGTGGTGGCACAGTGGATAGAGCATTAACCTGGGACACTGAAGTCCCAGGTTCAAAACCCCGAGGTTGCCGGCTTAAGCGAGGACTCATCCAACCGGAGCACAGGCTCACCAGCTTGAGCACAGGGTTGCTGGCTTAAACATGGGATCATCAACATGATCCCATGGTCACTGGGTTGAGCCCAAAGGTCACTGGCTTGAAGCCCAAGGTTGCTGGCTTGAGCAAGGGGTCACTGGCTCAACTGGAGTCCCTTGGTCAAGGCACATATGAGAAGCAATCAATGAACAATTAAAGTACCACAACTATAAGTTGATGCTTCTCATCTCTCTCCCTTCCTCTCTGTCTCTCTTTCTCTCAAAAAAATAAATAAATAAATGAAAGCAAATCTATACAGCTGCTGTGCACATGACCTTGTAGTAAGTAAGCATAAAGAGGGCCAAAAAGAGGCCCCTTCTGTGAAGTTAATCTAGTTCAGAAGAAAAAGTATATCGTTCATAACAATATGAGTAACAATAATCTCCGTAAAAGTTATACCAGAAGCATAAGGAATTTATGAAGAGAAAAGTGGAGAAAGTAAAATTCGAAGGATGATTTCCTGGATCTAATTCTTGTTTGACAGTCCCTTCCCACTGGCCCTGTGAATGTGTCGTCCCACTCTCTAGGCCGCCACAGTTTCTGGTGAGAACTCAACGGCTAACGTTATTTGTCATCCCCTGTACACATGAGTTGCTTCTTTCTTGCTGCTTTTAAGATTCTCTCTTTAAATTTCTCTTTCAACACTTTGGTGAAGGTGTGATTCTCTGAGTTTATTCTGTTTGGAATTCGTTGAGATTTTGACCATTATTTCTTTCATATTCATTCTGCCCTGTTCTCTCTCTCTCTTCTCTTTTTGGGACTCCCAACAGGTATGTGTAGGTATGTTTCATGGAGTCTCAGATCTCTGTTCATTTTTCTTCCTTATTTCTTTCTTTTTGTTCCCAGATTGGCAGATCTTGATTGACCTACCTTCAAGTTTTCTAATTTTTTTTTCTCCACCTACTCAAATCTGTGATTAAGCCCCTCTAGCAATTTTTTTTTTATTTTAATCATGTAATTTTTTTAATCCAGAATTTCTTTTTGGTTCTTTCTCATAATTACAACATTCTTCTTAAAGGGACACCAGTCCTTTTGAATTAAGGTCCTGTCCCTATGACCTCACTTAACCTTAGTTACATCTCTAAAGTCCCTGTCTCCAAATATGGTCACGTTGAGAGTAAAGGTTTCAACATTTGAATTTGGGGGAGGACACAATTCAGTCCGTAAAAGGCAATGTTTCATCCAAAGTTTGGAAATAAGAAAGAATACTGATGCGCACTTGAATTTCTGCTTTCTGCGTTGTCTGCTGGTTTCTGTTCCCTCGCCACCTTGAGTTTATGTGCCCATCTCACTTTCCCAAAGTAGGAGACAACACAGGAGTCTTTTCATCATCTTTATTTTAAAATAAGTACATTTAATTTTACTAATAATAAAAAAGCTTTAAGAAAGACTATCACCGCGACGGATGCAGATGACTAAATACTAAAGTATTCGAGCATGTCGAGTACTGAAGTATTCCAAGTATACAGAAGTTCTGTGCTCGCTTCCATAACGTGGACTTGTGACTGAAAAGCAGCAGCCCCAGCTGGCACTGCGTTTCCCAGCACTCCTTGCATCCAGAGGGGGCCGTGTGACTCCCGCGGGCCAATTAACTGTGACGGAGACCAGACTGCCCCCTCCAGGCCAAAGTGGGTTAGGACATAGCTTTTTACCGCACAGCCGTAGAGGGAGGATTACCATGAGCTCAGAGGAGCCCCGAATACCTGCATTAGACTTCCTGCGAGCAAAATATTCACTTCTATCATACTGAGCCATTTGAGATTTCGGAGTTCTATTTTTTAGTTAGCTGTGTTACCTTAACTAATACAATCTCCATAATCCCAACCTTGTTTTGTGATTTACGTCTTCCTTCTAGTTTGTATCAACGGGCATTCATTGTACATCACTGTAAGCATGGCGTAGAGACCGTTTTTATTCATTTTAACATATAGATGTGCTCAAACATTTCCCATGTTCATCTATTATCTTCATAATTATCAGTTTTAGAGCCTAAATTATATTTTACTGAGCAAATTAAACCTGTCCCCAATTGTTGAAAACTGGTTTTTTTCCAATTATTTTGATCTTTTTTGGGGGAAAACTTGCACTGCTGTTCTCTTGGGGGAAAGGGGTAGAAGAGCCCATCGTCACACACCTTCCTCATCAGCCCGGTTCTCACAGAGAGCTTGAAGAATGAAGCAGCAGGCTACATCCTGCTCAAGGTTTGGGGTTTGAAAGGGGCTTGTCTACAACTCATCTGGCCTCTAGCTCCTGTCCAGACACTGGTGCTTTACTTTGGGCTCTCCAGCCACCTCCCATGGTCTCCCTTTGGGGTCTTTTGGAAATGACACCCACTCTAGGGGACCCTCTCCTCTTTCCTGTCTACTTCTCACCCCTGATGTCTTTGATTGTCTTCAGCATTCCATTCCATCCTGTTCCATCTTCGAGGGCTACATGTGCAGTACATATTTATTGTCTGCCCAGTGCCCGGCACAGATGAAACTACAGAAGAGACAAGGAAACAAAACAGCAAAATCCCTGCCCTCAAGGGGTCGCGGTCTGGTCTAGAAAGACAGACACAAGCAAACCCATAGGTAGAGTGTCGAGCATGTCGCCTGGTGATAAATGTCGTGGAAATAAGGTGGTGGGACCAAGGATGGTCAGGGAAGCCCTCCACAGGAAGGTGGCATCAATGGTGGGCCCAGGAGATGGGAGACCAGCCATGCAGCTTTGTGAACTAGCAGGTGCTGAGAGTCAGGGGCACCTGTGCAGGTGTGTACCGAAGAGCGGCAAGGAGGTGTGAGTGGCTGGAGCCAGGTGGGGCGGGATTAGGAGAGGAGTTCAAGCCGTAAGGGACAAGGAGGGAGCAAATCATGGAGGGCTCCTCTGGGGGCCCACTTTGACTCCAAGTCAAGCAGGGGCCATTGGGAGGGGATTGGACAGAGGAGGGACATGACATGAAATGAACTCAGGAAGTGGACGGTGGGAGGGGACCCCCTTCCCAGAGGAGGCAGGTGAGCAGCAGGGTGTAGAGACCTGCCTTTCTTCAGAACTTGGTGAAGTTTCTTCTTGATGATTGTATTTGGTCTGTTGGACTTGTTACATTAGGGAGAAACAAAGCATTGGGCGTGGCGTCACCGTAGGGGAAGAAGGAGCCACCAGAATTTGTCTATTTTATAGTTCGGGACACACAGAAGAGACAGAAAGATTTGCCTGTGATCATGAAATGGAACGGTGGGGAGAGGGGGATGGGTGTCAGGCCCCTGTTTGCAGCCCTGATGGGCTCACCTGACAGGCGCTACCATGGAGGGGGGAAGGGCCCTTCAGAGGGCAGCCAGGCACCTGCACAGGGGACCCTGTGGGAAGCTGCTGCCGACAACAGCCTGGGGCAGAGTCCTCTCTCTCTCTCTCTGTCCCTCCCTCTCCCTCTTCTACTCCCTCTCCCTCTCCTGCTCCCTCTGCCTCTCCCTCTCCCTCTCCTGCTCCCTTTCCCTCTCTCTCCCTCTCCCTCTCACTGTCCCCCCACCCGCCCCCGCCCAGGGGCAGAGAATGAGAGCAGAGAACCTCAGGAGAGTGATAAATAACGAACAAATGACAGTGAGGTGCTTTACGGGATGGAAGGCAGAAAGGTGCTAAATAACGTAACATAGCTGGGTAGGTGCAGCGTGAGCGATGATGGAAAGAACCCTGTCACCATGACTCAAGTTCTACAGGGGCAGCCAGGAGCCCGTGGCATCCCCCCGCCCCCGCCCACGCCCACACCCACGTCCAGGTGACGCGGTGCACCTGGGCTCAGGGCCTCCCCACCCTCAGCCTGCGCCGGCTCCCCCAGGGTTACCCCTCAGAACCACGTTAGCAGCAGCTCTGAGCAGAATCACACGGCCCAGGACATCTCGGTGATGAGGCTTTCGTGTGCTTCTCCCCTCGGTGCTAACGGAGTCCATCACCCCGGGGGAAGTGGATGACGGGGCGGGGGCGGGACTGTGACAGTGGCCCCCCTCCACCCTGTACGCGGCTCCCAAGGCTAACCACACTAATGAAGATCAGCTAGTTTATACATCACAGGGACATGGGCACGCGGGGGTGGGGGCGGCTTCCCGTCATTTTATTTTGTTATCCTTTATAAATCTCTGCGCGCCCCTCCCCCTCGCCCCCTCACTGGCCGTCCTGTTTGTACACAGACCGCCTGCCTTACCCTGATTCATTCTCGCTGCACGTCTCTGTCGTCGGCCCACTCATTTATTGATTGGCTTTTACCGAAGGCCAAATGAAGTCCTCCTTTACCGAGACAATTTCTCAAAGTCTATAACTTGCAGGCCCCGGCTTCACCCCACGTTCTCTTTAATTAACCGAGAGCCACTCACCGCGCTGGCCCACGGCCACGGGCACGGTGCTTGCTAATCCCCTTCCTGCCCTGCTGGCGGTGTGGGGCGAGGTCTGCCCAGACTAGAGACACAGCGAACTGTTTCGTTCCGTTACTGACCCCCGAAGAGCCACAGCAACCCCTGCTCTGAAGAGAGGACCCATACAGTTCAGACACGCGTGTGCCGTGGACATGGAGCCCGACATCTCTGTTGAGTTGCATAAAATAAAATTTAAAAAATAATTTGTCCAGAATTATGTTTACCCAAAAGCTACTTCTGTTTTGAGATGGCCAGGTAATGGAGCAAAATTGGAGCTCCCTGCAGCCAGCCACCTCTGCTTGGCCGACCTTAGTCTCTTCCTTTAAAGCTCCCTGTGGGTGAATCCTAAAACCCTTCCCTCAGTGGCAGTGCCTCTCTGCCTGGTCCCAGACTCCCGGCACGTGGTCCCTTAGGAGGGGTTTGAAGAGTAGGTCAGGCAACACATTTAAGCCCCTTCATTTCACTAAACGCCATGGAAAGAACACGGAATCGGGAGCAGTGCATGACTCCTGTTTGCTCTTTTATTAACAAAAAGGCTAAAACCACAAAAGAACACAAATTCTCTCTCTCTCTCTCTCTCTCTCTCTCTCTTTCTAATCGTACTTTGCCAAATCACCAGCTTAAGAAGGAGGCAAGGCATTCTACCAGCACCAGGCTAAGATGTGATCATTCGCTTGTTTTAAGTTGTTTGAGTAGCTAACACAGTCACAAAGATCAAACATCTTTTAATAGGAAAGAGAAAAGTCTGCTTCCCACTCAGTTTGTAGCCATCTTCCCTCTCGACTCAGGTAAATAACCACTGTTCCGAGACGCTTAGCGTATTCCTCCAAGCTTCTTTACGCAAATCAAGCAAATAGGAATACAGATTCTGTCATCCCACCCACCGCGCACACCCCTTTATGGGAAGGGTAACATATTACGCACACTGTTCTTTCTTGCTTTTCCCCCATCATGGTAACTGTCTGTGTCTTGGAGGTCGGTATCTATATAGAGTCACACAGATCCACCATCCGTTTAACCAGCCGCCTATTGATGGAGTCGGCTGTCTCCAGGCTTTCCCATAGCAGTGTCGCCATGAGCAACCTGATACCTGCACCATTTTCACATGGCGGCTAGTACATCTGTAGGACAGCTTCCAGAACTGGAATTCAGGGATACAGCCACACAGCCTCCAGAAGGGTTGCGCGGGTTCACACAACCGACAGCAGTGTTGAAACACGCCTGCTTCCCCACAGCGCCACCAACAGAGGGCTATCGGGCATGCTTTTCTTCCTGTCCAGTAAGTGAAGAACAGAGACTTCTCATTTGTCTGCCTTGATCATGTCCTGAGAGGGGCACAGCCTCTTTTTACATGCTCGAGCAATTTGCATTTTCTTTTCTTAAACAAGTTATTTGTGTCATTGATGATTTTTAAAATTCGGTTTGTTTTATTTTTGTTGTTGTTGTTTTCTTATTAAGTTCTAGGAGCTCTTTACATATTAGGAAGCTTCATCCTTTTACTATGATATGAAGTACAGTGTAGCTGGTTTGGTTTTCCTTGGTCTTTTAGCCATGTCTTATAGGGTTTTGTTTACTGTCTGTTCTTGTGTGTAGCTTGTCTCGCACACGAGAGGCTTCTGTTATTTATTGTGCAGTCATTCTTATCAGAGCTGTCCTGCTCTCGTGTCACCGCTGGAAAAGATCTTCTCCCCCCTGAGACTGAGAAGGAATGCTCCCCTTTCTCTTGCAGGAAACTTAGTTTTCTGTTTCACGCATACACACATCTTCTATTCCTTTGGGGTCCGTCCTGATGCACGGTGTGAACAGTACGTTGTCTTTCCAGATGACCACTCTCCTGCCCCACCAGGGGACAGGCCTTTCTGCTGTGTCATTCAGGGAAGGAAACCAGCGGTGGCTATCAGTGGTTCTGTGTTGGGAGACTGGAGGGCATGTTCTCGGTGCCGTCTCTCACCTGCTTCCCGGCAACACGTTCAGACACCAGGAATTCCCTGCTGTCACATGTATCAAATCCATCCCTGCAATCACCCAGCCAGCTTTGTCTTTTGTCTGCTTTAATTAAGCTTTTTATTGAAGCTCCAAACAGAAAAGCACACAGATTGTAAATAGCTTTATGAAGTTTTACAAAATGAACCCCCCCCTCGGATAACCACCCCGACTTAAGACCTAGAACGTCACAGCATCCCAGAGCTCCTTCACATCCCCCCACCCCAACCCGGCGTCTGACCCGAGCAGGAGCCACTCACCCGGGCTGTCCCCACGGGTCAGTCTGCTTGCTGTCACCCTTATCAGTTGAACGCACCTCTCAGACTCTTCTGCATCTGACTTGTTCTCTCGTGTTGTGCTGGAGGTCCGGCCATGATGGTCACGTTTCAGTTCCTCATTTGTTCTGTCACTGTGGAGTGTTCCCGTGTGTGACTGTGTCACTGGTATTTTTCCATTCTAACACAGACGTTTGGCTTGTTTCCAGTTTGGGACTGCTCTGGGTACTGGTGCTGCCAACATCCTCGCCCCGTCTCCTAATGCCCCTGTGTGATCTTTCTATGGGGTGGATACCTAGGAGGGAGATTCCTGGGTCTTAGGAGTAATGCATGTGGTTAGTTAGCTCTGTCTCCACAGCTCTATGGTTCTTGTTTGTAACCCAGCTTAACCAAGTGTAGTCAGCTAAGCCCGCACTTACAGGAAGGCAGTTACTGTCTGGGGTCCCTGCTGTGTCGAGATCGTTGCCATGCACATTCTCTCTGAATACTCCCCGTGCCGGGCCGTTGAGACGTCCGTCCCGTCGGTGGCCCCGGTGGCAGCTGAGGACTCTCACATACTCTCAGTTAAGGAGTTTCACTGGTGGATTTTGTAAAAGGCTGAAGCCGTCGTGTTTAATAAAGCTCTGTATCTACTCAGTCATTTGAGCTTTGAGCCTCTGTTTTTAGAACAAGGGCATGCTTTATTCATGAAACCCCAAAGAAATTGCTAAGCATCGAAAGGGTGAGTGATGGGAACCATCCAAGACAATAGAGATTGTACTTCAGCTGTCATTTAAATTACAGTGGGTTTTGATATCTACAGGTGGTTGAATAAGAAGGATTAAATATGTAAGAGGTCATGAGTGTCGCTTTGTTCATATATTTTCATCAGTGTTACTGAGCCCCCTACAAGAGTCAGGACTACAGCAAAGCTCAGGTCAGTAAAGTCAAATGTGGTGAAATATTATAAATGTTCTTTGGTCTCTACCCCTAGAGTTTCTAATGTAGTAGGTTGAAAAATCTAAGATTCTACCTTGAAAGCTAAGATCCTAGAGGTTCCACTGAGCCAAAGAGGGGTGGGGGAATCCAAAGCAGTCAGACACATACCACAAAGACCATTCACAAGGAGCTATTAGAGTAAAGGAGGGACTTGGGAAAGGCTTCTCAGGGATGGACCATTTGGGATGGGCTTTGAAGGATAAATAGGAGTTCTGTAGATGGATGACCAGAGGAAAGACTCATAAAAAAGGCATAAGCTGCACGATCAGAAAATGGTAATTCATGTGTGGTTCAATGTATATGAAGGGAAGAAGTGAGATGTGACAGGGACCGAGAGGCAGACGATGACCAGATCAGAGAGAGCTTTGAATGCCAACAAAGGATTCAGACTTTATTCTGTGCATACTTGGGGACAGAGTGATGATTCAAAGACATGGGCAGTGATACATAAAATGTATAATTTTGTACAATTTAAAATATTAAGTTGACATTCTTTAATTAAACAAAATGCCATTTTGGACATTGAGGGGTCCTCACTGGAACTCCTAGTTTCTGACTTCATGCAAAGGAAAAGAGCTGTTTTAGGAGAGAAAGGTTCAGTAGTGGAGGCCATGGAAGTTATCTCTCATTCAGTTGGATCACGTCTGGTCAGCTGATCAAAATATGTAGTTCAAGCAGGGAATCAGTTTATAAAAATTATAAATAGCTTGAACTTTATATTTACATTAAAACAAATATATTTGTCTGCGTCGGACAATATTATTCTGGTATAGGTGCACAACCTCTTTTTTTGAGTGTGGCATTTCAGATGTACTTTTCACATAGATTATTACCTCATTATTACATTGGCATTCGTTTTTATTTTTGAGATACTTTATAGTGGAGCAAGAACCCAAAGACATCCATTCACCAATAATCTTTTCTAAATAATCTTCAAGATCAATGTGGCTTCTCCATGTTCAGCCAGTGTGGCTTTCTACGTTTGTTTCCACCACTCATCATTCTATAGCCGTTTGTGAATGACTCATCTGTAGGGAGGCTTTTTAATAGCACTCAACTGCTGTTGTATAGACACAGTTACTTTCCTTTGCTGCCTCAGAGTCCATGAGCTCATTCAATATTTAATTAAGTTACCTGGTCACAGTAGCTAGTACAACTGACATGAACAGGTTCGGGAACTAGTTGCGCATCTGCACCGGCGAGGGGGATGCACGGACGCTCTCAGGGAGTGGTCTCTGTCTAGCCCGGTGGCACCCACACACAGCACCCGAGCACTGGTTAGAAATGCAGTTCTCCAGCCCATCTGCACCTGCTGGAGTAGGAACTCCATGGGTGGAGCCCAGAAACCTGTCTTAGATCCTCCAGCTGATTGACGCTCCCTAGCATTTGAGAAATGCTGATCTAGAGAGAGAAGAAGAGGGAAGGGGGGAGGAAGGGCAGAGCTTGAGGGTCCGATGCAGCAGGAAAATTGGAGGAAGACAAGAAGGTGTTGCTGGTAGAGTGTGTGGAAAAGAAATCAAATTGGAAGGGGCCACGGGGAGCAGAAGCAGTGGGAATGAACAGGGCCTGTCTGAGGGCTGCAGGGCTGCCCCCCCCCCTCCCCGGGGACATAGGTACCTCCGTCCCTGACAAGGAGGAGGGGCTTGGGAGATGCGGGCCACGCCTGCCGCTGGGATTCTTTTTTTCAGCCTTTTTTTTTTTTCAGGGACAGAGAGAGAGTTAGAGAGAGGGATAGATAGGGACAGACAGACAAGAACGGGGAGAGATGAGAAGCATCAATCATCAGTTTTTCACTGCGACACCTTAGTTGTTCATTGATTGCTTTCTCACATGTGCCTTGACCGCGGGCCTTCAGCAGACTGAGCAACCCCTTGCTGGAGCCAGCGACCTTGGGTCCAAGCTGGTGAGCTTTTGCTCAAGCCAGATGAGCCCTGCGCTCAAGCTGGCGAGCTCGGGGTCTCGAACCAGGGTCCTCCGCATCCCAGTCCGACGCTCTCTCCACTGCGCCACCGCCTGGTCAGGCGCGGCTGGGATTCTGACCAGGCTCTTTCTGCTCGGTTGTGCCGTCTTCCTTTCCACCAGCCTGGAGAACCTCCGGCACAGACACTTCCCATTTCCCCAGAGCCTAGTGCAGACCTGGCACTTGGAAGTGCTTCATCACCGTTTCCTGGGTGACCGGGAGAACTGAAGACAGTTTGAAGGAAGTTCTCTGGGGCTCCCGTTGCACCCTGGGAATTATGTGTCCTCTGGCACACACCAGCATGCTATCACAGCTCAAACGCCAGGCTGCTCTGGCTCGGCTCAGAAAATAGAGAAGTGCGCCTTGGCATTCAGGGAGCAAACCGTTAGTGGACAACTGTTTTTAATTTTTAAGTAAGCACCATGGGACTTAAGGGCCGGAGGATGAAGGCCCTTCCATTTGAACTTCAGCGTCTTCCCAGCTGCTGCTTTCTGCGCTGGGTGGCACAAAAATACTGCGTGCACACGTATCCGCTAACGGTCCTGAAGTGATTTGAAAATCAGAAGCTTTAAGGAATCACATTTGCTATTTTCCAAAAGACAGAGAGAAAATGTGATCTCTGTAGCCTGGATTACGCAAGAGAGTTGTGTTTCTTTCTTTCTTTATTTTTTTAAACCTGTTTGCTGAGAGGAAGAGAAAGAAAAAAGCAATAATGGAGGGAAAAGCTGCTTTCTGCCTAATACACGATTCAGCTCACAGCACAGAGAATCAGATAATTCTACAGCAAACTGACAGGCTAGATAGTGATTGGGATGAAGCTATAGACGTCTGTAAATACACCCAAATGTTCCTGTCTGAGGCTTTGCATTCACAAACCATTAGCCCAAACATGTATATTTATGGCTTGATAATCAGCTGTCATTAAAAGACGGATAAACAACCTAATGTTCGTGTTCGGAGGGGATATACACTGGAGAAATAAAGTGCCTACAACCCAGCAACCTCTACCTTGTTCCCTTCCATGACAAGTAAAAACGGAAATGAGCTCTATCGTGTTAATAGTTAAACCGTTATCTGATATTCTGTCTTATCTTAGCCCACAGCGTTTCAGACAGATTTCTCTCTTCGCCCCACTCCCCACCCCCCCACCCCCCCACTCCCCCACTCCACCCCCGTCCCCCGCGGCATGAAATTTACAATGTCAACCTGTCTCATCGGTTAGGAGAATTTGCATTCACGTTACTCGACTAGAGATAATCATTCTAGGACTCTGTCTACCTAGTCAGCTCTCAATAGAGTCAACAAAAACAAAATAGTTCCCCAATGTCTTTCTGGCAGGTAGCGATTTTTCAGTCATCCGGCTCCCTGTCGCTTCATACTTTTTTTTCTTCTTCTTTTCCTGTCCTGTGAGCCACACGTGAATCCTGCTTCCTGATTACACAGCTTGTGCCTTTTGCATGAGTCTTCGCTATTGCCGTCTCTCGAGGCTTAACCTCTCTTCCATCCGCCGCATGGGGGAGGATCGTGGACCCAGAAGCAGTACATGGAGTAAAACTCTATACACTGGGGTGATATGTGGGTGACGATGTGATGACGATGATAACTTTATCCCAATGCAGTGGCAAACACACAGAGATCCCTCCATTTGGGGGTTGCGTGGCCAGGGTCTCCTCCATAGCAGCCCTCTTAACACTCAGCCACACCCAGAGCAGCATTATTCACAGTAGCTAGAAGGTGGAAACCACCCAGGGGGCCGTGGATGGGTGGATGGATAAACAACATATGTGATATACACACAATGGAATAAGAAAAGGAGATTCTGACACGCCAAAACACGGAGCAATCTTAAGGACATTGCACTAAGTGAAATCAGGCGGTCACAGCATGACAAATACCGTGTGACCCCTAGAGTCGTCACAGTTGTAGGGACAGACAGTAGAGTGATGGTGACAGGGCGGCGGGAAGGGGGAGCTGTTAAATGGGCAGAGTTGCAGTATGGCGAGACAGATGCAAAGAGATCTGGAGACAGTGGTGGTGACAGTTGCGTGACACCAGGACCTGGCAAGGTGGGACGTGGCATGCGGGCCGTTCAGATTTCCGAAGGCCCCTCGTGGCTGCAGGATGAGGTGGGAGAAACTTCTCACTGGCTCTGCGCCCCCAAGGCCCATGGGGGAGGCTGCTCCTACACCCCTCGTGTCCCTGCTGATGTCCTCAGTCGTCTTCTTGGCCTCCCTGACGAAAGGACATCTACAATTATCCCTCTGCTATGGACTGACGGTTCAAATCCTCCTCAAATTTGTAGGCAGAAGCAACAACTTTCAATCTGATAGTAAGTCTGAGGTGGAGCCTTTGGGAGGTAAGTAGGTCAGGAGGGTAGAGCCCCTCTGATGGGATTAGTGCCCTTATAAGAAGAGATAGGCAAGAGATAAACTCTCTCTCCATGTCAGGATACAAGAAGGTCCAGGACCCTCCCCAGAACCGGGCCATGTGAACAGCCGCATGTTGGACTTTCAGCCTCCAGAACTGAGAGAAATAAATGGTGTTTGGGTCTGTAGTATTCGCCATACACATTCTCAGCTTGCCTGGGTTTGCCTTCTGCCTCTAAGCTCCAATACTGCAGGACAAGGCAGTCCACAAAGCCCACCGAAACAGCCACAGACAGCAGTCAGACTGAAACTGTGCGCACAGAGATAATGCTGTTTGCACCTATAACATGGCCCCTTTATGCCCACTGACTGCACGGACACCCACAGGAAGTCCTTCGCACCTGGGGTCATCCAACCAAAGCGAATGGCCCAGGCCTGACTTGGGGGAGCAAGGTTTTCCTGACACAGCACTTTGTTCATTTCCCCTGGTGAACCTTCATTCGGGTGAAATGACTTGTCCTTGAGGATTCCAGTAACTACCTGATCAATTTATGTGCAGTGGGGGGTGAGGGGGGCGGGGCGGGGCTGGGCCCATCCATTATACTACATGAATTGTGGTTCTGTCTACCTGCCATGAATTCAGGCATCTTTGTAAGCACAGTTTATTTGTGGAAGCTTCTTCCTGCCACCAAGTGCTGCAGTAGTAATATCGATACATTTAATTTGGAGGAGGCCACACTGGGAAGATGGAGGACTCGTCCCACCCACCCCTTCTCAGCACACACTTTCAGAATACATGGAGTCCAGGCAGACAGTGGGTAATCTGAGGTGACTTTATTGTAACTGCTGCTCATCTTGGTTCATTGCATAGCCTTCTGTTTCTGACAGCCTTTGGAGAATGAGGGCCACAAAGAGGTTTTTCTGGTGCTATGGGGGGTGGCCTGTGGGGCTGTGTGTCATAGTATGTGCTGGGAACAGTTGGGATGAGAGCTAAGTACTCATGCCATGTAGAGAGCCATGTCCTCACTGTGTGTAAAGCAACAGATGAAACGGTGCTCACGTGAGATCTGACCCCCGCCCCCGGCATCGGGACTAGATTAATGAGTCTGGCACGCAGTGGCGTCAGCTGACCGCCCAGTGAGAATGGCAGATCTGCGAGGCCAGCTCGCCCAGGACGTTGCCATCAGGTGCCAGGCCCATCCAGAAAGAAGCAGGCAGGGAAGATTGCAGGAGTAGGGAGGCTGAGAGGGCAGCAGCGACCTGAGGAGGGCCAGCAAACCGGCGTCCAGTGGACAATGCTACATGTCCGAAGCCCCACAGACCGTCGTTCAGCATTGACTCCACTTACACCAAACCCACCTCCCGCGGCCAGCCTGGCTCGAGAGAAATAAGGCTGCCCGGCGCAAGCATGTCTCCTGCCAGAAAGAAGGGATCGGTCTTGTGGGTTCCGTCCTGCCAGCTACTGGGGCAACGAGGTGTTCCCGGTGCCGTTATGAACCAGAACTGAATGTGGGCCGCACAGGAATGACCACAGCGGCGCCTTCCTAAAGCTTCCACTTTGGAAACATATAAAATGACAGATGTTTCCAGGAAGAAGCCTGGATACTCTGCAATGACCAGCAGCACACACGTGCGGTCATCCTGGCCCAGGCTGGGATGTTGGGTTTCCATCTTCCTTTCTAAAACCTTTCTTTAGCATTGACATCTTGGTCCTACAAACAAAGGTTTATTCACTCTTGGAATAAGTAGCAGGCTGCCCTGGCCGGATGGCGAGGTTGCTTGGAGTATTGTCCCGAAGCACAGAGGTTGCCAGTTCGATACCCAGTCGGAGCACATACAGGAACAGATGTTCCTGTCTCTCTCCTGCTCTCTCCCTTCTTCTCTGTAAAATCAATCAAATAAACGAAGAAGGAGGAGGAGGAGGAGGAGGAGGAAGAGGAAGGAGAAAGAAGAAGAAGGAGGAGGAGGAAGAGGAGATCTGGTTCAAACTGGAAACAAGCTTCCTGCCCTGGCTTCTGACACGCACGAGGGAGGATCAGAGCAGTGGGAAGAACGGGGAAGAACGGGGCCAGTTTGGGTTTTTTCTGCTCAGAAAACCAAGCATTGTTTCCTTTCCAGTTTTCTATTCGGAAACAGTTTGGTGCAACCCTGCTGCCTTGTGTCTGACCCAATCACAGTGTGAGGTCAAGTCGACAGAGGAAGTGAAGCCCCCGGGAGGGACGGCGCTGAGAAAGTTCCGAGTTTGAGGCTGTCCCGGGAGGAGGGGCGCTGAGGGGGTGGACTTTGAGCTCCAGGCCCCGTGGGCCCCGAACAAGCAGAGTGGGGCCCAGTGGCCAGGCTTTTCTCTCTGACAAAGAAATGGGGTGCTTTGCCCTCAAGAGTCACCGGAAGCAAAGCCCCCCTGGCTGCAGCCCCTGCCCACCTGCCGGAGCAGTGGTGTCTCTGAGCCCCACTTACGGTTGTGAAGCAAGACTGTCGGAACGGAGAGCCAGGCCTGGGAGAACCCCCCACGCCCACGCCCTGCCAAGGCCGTTTCCATGGCAGTGCCTCGGCTCTGTGGATACCTGCGTCCAGATGGACACTTTGACCTTGGCCGCAGCTACTCAGGTCCTCTGTTGTCCATGCTGGGCCAGGGCTTGGCTGGACTTCCGTGGAAGGGTGGGAGGGGTGGCCATCTGGTGTGGGAGGTGTTGGCAGACAGGTGGCTCGGCGGCAGGAGGACTGACCAGGCTGAAACGAGGCTGAGGACGGCTGGCTGCTGGGGACTGGGAAGCTCCCAGAACCGCACAGGCCACGGCGGATGGCAAGGGTGGGAGAGCTGCAGCCAGGAACTGGGTCACTCTCTCGCTGATGCCCTGGTGTGGCCCTGAGTGATGTCCCTGGGGCACAAGCCTGTTACACACGGAAGAGCCAGCACTCCAGGTGAGACACAACCAGATGCCATGGGGCAGGGAGAGGGTTCTGTCCTACATGGGGACCGCTGACTGCCAGCTCCCGTGTCAGATCACATTTAAAGTGGCCTTTGATGACCATCCCGGTGGCCTCTTTTGGGAGGTGACTGTGCCTTGGTGCGTATCAAAGTGACTCTTGGGTTGAGGATACCATGAAGAGGAAGCAGCGGCTCAGGGTTTCTGTGGCTGGGGCTTGGGGACTGGCCTTCCACCACTTGGTGTCACTCAGAGCTGGACGGTTCGTCAAAGGACTCCAGTTGGCCACACCCCAACTTAGAAAACACACGGGAGGAGCAGCCCCAGCTGCTTGACACACTCACTCCTGACCGTGGAGAAGCTGTTGAGCTCTGCCGGCCACGTTTTCCCCTGCCCAGTAAAGGGGGTAGAACTGGTAGACTAGGTTCCCCACAGGAGGAAGCGCGACTTGGAAGCCAGATAATTCTGAGTTCGAGTCCTGGCGCTACAGTTTACAAGTTGTATGACTCCGGGGAAGTTTTCTTCCTCACCTGAGCCTTCATTCTCTCCTTGGTAGAGTGGCATGATGATGCTCAGTTTAATCGGAGGCCTGAGTGACATGAGCTGAGTGAGACAGTGGTCCTGGGAGAGGGGGTGGCACACAGTAGTTAGTCTCTTTCACCAACTGTTCTTTCTCCTCAGGGCCCTTCAAAGACTGGGATCTTTAACGTCTTTGGAGTCCTGTCCCGGGAGGGCGACTTCATTTGCTCAGGGAGAGGACAGGTGCATCAGGAGAAGGTGCAGGTGTCATGCGATCACCTGGACAGGATGTGTTTGGGCAGATCACCTGTCGCTCCACATCCACAGGTGAAGCAGACCGTGATCTCCCTTCTGGCCCCCTGATGGCATCCCGACAGACCCGGCATCCTTCTGGGCCCTGGGCTTCTTCAGGGAGGTCCAGCTCTCAGAGCTTTGCACCCACCTGATGAGGAAGGGGTGTAGCCTTCACTTGGGTGGCCCTTGACCGTGAGAAGACATCAGGACCGCCCACATCCCCTGCCGTCCACCCAGCTGCCCAGCGGCGGCCACACATGTTCTGTTTCCTCCATCGACATTTTTCTGCCAATTTCAAGGGAGAATCCAGATGTCCTGCTTCTCGTGTTAAGACCTGACCATGCAGGACACTGGGCTTGTGTTTCCCACGGACTGGCGTCTGCTGCGTCGTGTCCCCTCACAGGGATCTGGGGTCCTCCTTGGTCACAGGCTCGCCCTCTGCTGCACCTGTTTTAACGGCGTCTGCCTGCTCTGAAACCCTAAGTTCGCAATCCCTGCATGAGGGGCGAGAGGCTGGAAGAAGGAACCGCCAGGCACCCTCTCCCAGGCCCCCAGATGGGAAGCCCATCAGGGGCCCAGTTAACTCTCGGTGGCCAACCCTCAGCTAGACATTCTAATGTCCCTCGCGGTGCTGTGGGTTTAGTCTCAGCTGGGTGCTCCCACGGGTCTCACCTGGGACCTTGTGGTGTCGCCGCCGGGTGGAGGTCCTGCAGTGCTGGGGCAGCCGGGCTGCTCTCCCTCTCCCCAGGGTATCGCCTGTCATCTCTTCAGGGGCACAGTCCGTCTCACAGGGCAGTTCGGGGACCTCCTAGGCCCCTTCAAGGACGAACCTGGAGCTGACACAGGTTCGATCCCGCGTCCTCTTGGTCGGTTCAGTCTCAGGACCAGCTCGGAGCTGAGAAGCGGGCAGTTCACACCACCTCCCAATAGAGAACGTGATAAGGAGCTTGTGGCCGTTTTAATCCACCGTGGGGACTGAGAGAACAAATGGTCCCCTAATTCCAAGAGGGGTTACGGAAACGGGGAGGCTGGATGCCCTGGGCTGGCATCCAGGCATTGCCACTTTCTCTGAGTTTCCTTTGTGTCATTTGTCAAATGGGGGTGCTAAGTCCTGCCTAGCAGATATCTATCAAATGCCCGCTGTGTGCCAGGCTCTGTGGTGGGTACTGGGAGTACGGGGGACACAAGGCAGACGACGCTGCTCCCAGTGAAGTTGTATTCTAACAGGAGGAACGGAGTGTTTGAAGAGGAGACATACATAAATTAATGATAAATGGGAGTAAGGTCTACGAAGGAAAAGAAGGGGGCGCTGAGACAAAGAACAGGTTGAGGAGGGGAGAGGGGGTCATCCAGGCCAATGGCATTAGGCTGAGGCCTGACCCCTGGCAGGTTTAGGACCCAGGGGAGCTGAGCGCCAGGGGAGACAGGCCCGGGGAGGAGGGGAGGTAGTCAGGCTTGGAACCAAGGGGGCGGGAGGGGGCTTTGCTGTGGAGGGAACACATCTGTTCACTGGCTTGTCACTCACCCCGTAAAGTCAAGTAAAACACAAAACACTAAACAATCAGTGTGCAACTACGTTACGAGCATAGCTACAAATGAGCCAAGCAGTCCCAGCTCTGGGACTGACAGATATTTGGTATTGACCATTTTATTGAAGACTGGAATGGTGGAGCAGAGGTGACCGCCCTAATGTTTTCAGGAGGAATGAAGTGGAAGCTTTGCTCCTCCCAAAGCCCTGATCTCCCGGGAGTGTTCATTCCCCTGTGTCAACCCCGCAAGGATAAGGATGGTGAGGGAGATACTTCAGAAGCATCACCCCTTTACCTTCAAGTCACCCTCCTCAGGGGCAGTTACGACCCAGCTGGACCAGCCTCTGCCTCGTGTCCTGGCTGTCTTCTCCTCTCCCGCTGACTTCCTCCCGTTCGGCCAGCACTGACCCCTGGGCCCCATGGCCCCTGCTTTCTCTGCACCTCAGACCTTCCCACCGTGCTGCATGGCACTCCATCCAGCCCGGGCCTCATCCCTTCTTGTAGCCCCCCGGCCTCCGTCGCCCTCTGCGCCCGCACCACGGCTGCATCCTGGACTTCCTCTCACTGAGCTGCTCCCGTGTGGGAATGCTAGACGCCAGGGCACCGTTCTCTGACCGCAGCCAGCTCCTTGCAGGCTCCTGACCTTCTCACACCTTCACCCCACCTCAGCGGTTCCTCCAGAGTCAGGAGCTCCGGGGCCAGCTGAGCTTTTACTATGAGTGTCTTCCACTCCTGATTATTCTAAGGCATCATAGACGATGAACTACCAATCTGACGACGCCTTCATCCTTATCCTTACTCCACACTTGCTGGTGAACTACTTCTAAACAAACCCCTCAGGACCCCCAATTCTAACCCCCATTCTCTCGTATCCCACTTCTAGTCTGCACTCCACTAAAAATGTTCTCGTCAGGATTACCAGTGACCTGTACGCTGCAACCACGTCCTTGGTCCCCGTCTTACTTGGCCTACTGTCAGCCCTTCCTCCTCCTCAACACATGGTCTTTGTGTGGCTGCCAGGAAGCCATTCTCTCGTGTGCTCCCTCCCAAGTTCATGGCTTCTTCTCGGTCTTCTGCTGGTTCTTTCCCCAACTGCGTGTGGCGTGCCCAGGCCTCAGTCCGCGGTCTTCTCCTCTGTGGCCACAGCAACTCTCGATAACCTCACCCGGCTCATGGCTTCAAATAAAATGTGTGTGCTGACAAGTCCAAAGGGGTGTCGTTTCCAGCCCGGCTGTATCTCCGGGGCTCAGTACCTGCATATTCTCAGCAAGCGTCTCGCACTCACATGTCCAAGCCACACTCCTCATCTTCCCCCAAATGCAGCACCATCCCCAGAATTCCCTGACTCAACTGCAACTCACTTTTTTTTTTCTTTACAAATCTCCAATTAACTCCTTAGAGGGAAACCAAATTTCTCTCAAGCCCCATATTCTAACTTCAAATTATATCCAGTAATAGTTATTGCTGAGACATTCCAATCAAATACATCCTTGTTCAGATAATAAAATATAAAATAGTATATAAGATATAAAGTTTGTGGAACTGGAGAGCAACCCAGAGCAGACAGACTGTGAACCCCGGGAGGGAGGGGATGGCACTGGGTGACCTTCCCACTCTTGATGGCTGTTATTCAAGGGAAGGCTCACATGTTTACCACGCCGGGCGGTTAAAAACCTAACAGAAAATTGTCAGTCTTTCTGGTTTGAAGAACTGGGAGAGTTCAAGGCAATGATATCTGATAGAAAATGAGAGAGAGAGAGGTTGGAAAAGAGTGAACCCCAAATTCCGAGTGTGAACTCAACTCACATCTCTGGCTGACAGCAAACCATGCACAGGAAGGGCAGATTGCAGAGGCTAAAGGAACTGAACTGGTATTTAAGCAGTGGCCTGCTACAGGGAAGACGGCGTACAGTGGAAGTCCAACCAAGTCAAATGCTTGTTGAAAAAAAGATTTTTGAAAGCACTCTTCAAAGAAATACAATGGAACCCAGTCTCTACAACGTATCATTTACAATACTATCCAGAATTACTCCACATACCAAGAAACAGGGAAATGTGAGCCATTTTTCAAGAGAAGAAATTACTTTAAAAAGACTAATTTTTTTAATTTTTAAAAATGCTTATAATAACATACTGAAAATAAATATGCATTTCCAGAATCTGGTCACATATTTCCACCTTTAGTGTCATTGTCCTGTTTAAGTGACAGGTGGCAACACGGCACCTCACCTCCCAGTGGGTCACCTGCTTGCACCTCTGCCCAAACTTTTCCAAGCTCGTTTGTTCTGAGGGAAACACAGATTAAAATCGCGATGATTACTAACACATACCTACCAAAATTACTGCAATGGAAAAGATGACAGCAAGTGCTGTAATTAGAACCACTGGCTCTTGCGCCTTTCTGAAGAGGACTTAACATGTCAGGTCCTGAGAGCCACAGCCTCTCGGTCACAGCTTGTACACTCTGCCCTTGTTGCCTGAAGCAACCAGAGGCAACAGGTAAATGGACGGGCAAGCCCATAAAATTTCATCGATGAACATGGGCATCTGAATTCCTTTTCGTTTTCACATTCCCCGAAATACTGTTTTTCTCCACCACTTAAAAATGTGAAATCCATTCGTAACTCATGAGCCATACAGCGGACCGGATGCGGGCCCTGGGCTGCGGTCTGCCGTCGCCTGGTCTAGCGGATTCACCAAGGAAACCTCAAAGTCGGTAGCAGACACAAGCAGCAGCGGGGATCAGGACGGGGGGGGGCCGCTGCACCATTTCTCGCCAGGTGCTTTGCCATCAAACCCCCATGCTCCTGGATGTAAGAGTTAAAGTGACCAGATTTTAAAGTGGGTAAAGCGGGACACCATTGACGGGGGGGGGGGGGGGGGGGGGGCGTTCTTGATTAAAAATTTGGTCTATATGGAGCAAAAAAAATTTTTCATAGAATGCAAAAATAGTATTGTAATATATATTTTTTTAATCGGGACTTTTTTAAAACCTCGGCGGCGGGACGTGGGACAAATTGTTAAAAATCGGTGCTGTCCCGCCAGAAGCGGGACGTCTGGTCACCTTATATGAGATGGCACTGGCAGTGAGCTTC
Source organism: Rhynchonycteris naso (assembly GCA_037038555.1). NCBI lineage: Eukaryota > Metazoa > Chordata > Mammalia > Chiroptera > Emballonuridae > Rhynchonycteris > Rhynchonycteris naso. The sequence goes on along the minus strand of CM072999.1, from coordinate 257,214,269 downwards.
GGGCGGGCGGCTGAGGAGATCAAACATTCCTCTACCCCATTCGTGGTAAGTGCATTCTCTTTCCCACTGGTCGGTCGCAGGGCGCACGATAAAGGTCTCGCCCGGGAGGCACCAGGGGGAACTTGTAGAAAGCTCCAGCGCCAGACTTCCTTTGCTGATGAAAGGAATTACACAAGAAAAGACACTGGCTGATCATGTCAGTTCGTCCATCCGTTCAAGGATCTGGGTGCAGGGGGCACCTGTCTGTGACGTCAAGGGACAAACCGGGCAGCAGAGGGTAACGTGAGGGTTGTGACAGCGCAGAGCGGAAGAGCTGCAGGCCCCTGGTCATATCTGAGCCGCTTCCCTGAGCCAGCCTGAACCAGCCTGCCTCCTGAATTCCTGGGACAGGACACACTGAATGTCCTTCAGTCAGTTACTCCTAGCAGGGTTCTCTGTTACTTGCCACACGCTGGACCCGAGTGACATTAGGAACAAAATAAGACTGGCCGTATTTGTGAAGCTCTGCGTCTGGGACGCAGACTACTGTGTTTCCCCATGTATGAGACACTCCTTGATTTGGGGGCCTGAAATTTGAAAAATAAATGTATTACATAAAGTCATTGACCTCAAGTTTTATTCATCATAAAATTCATACAACTCCTCATCACTGTCAAAACTGCCCTCCACTAGCTTGTCCCCATCTGTGTCTGATGATGAATCGCTGTCTTCAACAATGAGCACGAAAACTAGCACAAAAAAGCGGGAAATGCAAGTAGAAAAATCTACTTGCCCTGTACAAGACGCACCCAGTTTTTAGACACTACATTTTTCGGCAAAGGGTGTGTCTTCTACACGGGGGAATGCAGTAGGTCACTGCAGAAGGGCCACAGAACTGACTCCCCCGGCCGGGGCAGCCAAGGAGGATGGGACTCGGCTCGCAGTGGGCCTCTGTGGTGTCTAGAAGGACCAGAATCCAGGAATCAATGTGATCAAACTCCATGAAGGAAAGTGTCACTTGATAAGGTCAGGGTGGACTTGGGCGAGAGGGCCAGAAACGCTGAGGTGGCAAATGGCCTGTGAGAATGGGCAGAGCGTGTGGGGGGCTGCACGAGCCCTGGGGACACGTCTGGCTGAGTACCGGGGACCTCTCAGGACATGTGACCACTCCCATCCAGCCAGAACTTAGAAGAGCACAGAGCTCCTCTGCACACTGCTCTGTGAGCACCGGGCCACGCCCATCCACCTGCCAGGAACGACGTGTTCTTAGATTCCTCAGAGCTGCGTCAGGTGGGCCCATGCCGGCCCATGGTCCTTAGGCCAATACTCGGGGACACTCAGGACTTGTGTGTATAGACACATGGATCAACCTCAAAGCCATTTCCTCAAGGGGATTCTAGTGACAACTGAACCCATTAGAAGCGCTTTGGGCCTGACCAGGGGGTGGTGCAGTGGATAGAGCGTCGGACTGGGATGCGGAGGACCCAGGTTTGAGACCCCAAGCTCGCCAGCTTGAGCGCGGGCTCATCTGGCTTGAGCAAAGCTCACCAGCTTGGACCCAAGGTCGCTGGCTCCAGCAAGGGGTTGCTCGGTCTGCTGAAGGCCTCGGTCAAGGCACATGTGAGAAAGCAATCAATGAACAACTAAGGTGTCGCAACAGCAATGAAAAACTAATGATTGATGCTTCTCACCTCTCTCTGTTCCTGTCTGTCTGTCCCTGTCTGTCCCTCTCTCTGACTCTCTCTCTGTCCCTGTAAAAAAAAAAAAGAAAGAAGCGCTTTGGTTTTGCAGTGATGCCTCTCTTGAGGACGCACCAAGGGGCATGACCCCTCCGTGACCATGACATCATTTGTGTTTGTACACCAGCCCAGGCGGAGAGGCTCAACCCTGGAGGCAGAGTTGAGTCACGTGGGAATTTGTACTTAATTCGTCTAGAATGGGAACTGGGCAAAGCTCACCCGGTAAGAGCGGGGGTGTCTCATGGGTGAAAAACTCCTTGCTGTGAAATGGGTCATGGGAATTGCGTGCGTGAGCCCGGGCACACTGAGGTCAGGTGTCCCTGGGAGGACAGGGTCCTCTGGAACCCCTGTGGTTGTTAGTAGGGTGGCAGTGGGGTCCTCTGGAACCCCTGTAGTTGTTAGGGTGGCAGTGGGGCCCTCTGGAACCCCTGTGGTTGTTAGGGGGGCAGTGGGGCCCTCTGGAACCCCTGTGGTTGTTAGGGTGGCAGTGGGGCCCTCTGGAATCCCTGTGGTTATTAGGGTGGCAGTGGGGTCCTCTGGAACCCCTGTGGTTGTTAGGGTGGCAGTGGGGTCCTCTGGAATCGCTGTGGTTGTTAGGGTGGCAGTGGGGTCCTCTGGAACCCCTGTGGTTGTTAGGGTGGCAGGGGACATCCGATCCTAGGTCTGGTTGATTGCAAACCCTAGGGACTCAAACTACCGCTATTTTGTTGTTGTTGTTGCTGTCAGTGATCTTTTATCTGGATTTGGAAATAACCCAGAAGAAGTCAGGCAGAGCTGAGACACAGAAGCATGTCCCATCTTAGGAACAAGCTGTTCCCCAGTATTTCATCTGCGTGTTGGTTATTTGTGGTATACAAAGGGCGGGCGAACGGAAGACGGCTCTTGTGATTCTGTTTGCATGTTGCTTACCTGCTGCTGCTCACAGCGTGGCCATGGAGCTGGCCTCCCACACTTCCTTTGACCTCATCACTTGTTCAGCTTGCACAGGGGTGTGCTGGTGCCGGCTCCCACCAGCTCACAGGTGCTCCATGTGTGTGTCTCCCCAACTTTGCATTTGGTGACATTGCACTGGTTCCCTGAACCTGGCATGGTGCGGTATTTACACCATGGAAATCAGCCAGTGCCACAAGGGAGGGCTCTGCCCCAGCGATTCAGGTGTTCAGCGCTCCCTGGCACACCACCCAGTTACCATCCTCACGTGATGCAAGTGGAGGGGAAAGCTCAGCGGTGTGACTCTGTCGTCCCTCTCTCGTGTCACTGTTCTGATTCACTGTGAACAACAAGAAAGGGTGTATGTTGATGAGTGACAAAGAGGATGAAAGGCCGACTGTCAGCCAGAGTTGTGCACGGGACCCTCCCCGGTCCTCCCAGCTTCGTCCATGGTCGCAGCCACAGCTGTGCCAGCCGGTGCTGTGGGGCTGCGGGGGTGTGACTGGCTCTCTGCAGGCACCACCGGCCCAAGTCTTGCCTCCCGGTTCGGTTTCCCTGCTGATGCTGAGGTATGGCATCCTGTAGGGTCCCCGGCTCCCAGCCCTGGGCAACCTGGAAGTGTGCGGGTGTTCATGCCTCGTGGGGTAAACCTTTGGCTAACGGGAAACGGGGGCCATCAGACCACTCACAAGGCGATCCCATGAGACTGGCAGTCCACTGCCCTTCATGGGCAGTGTGTTCTGTGTTGGCCTGCCCCCTCCCACTCCCTGGTGTCATACCCTGTACCTGGCATTGCCCTTCCTAGTACAGTGCTGGCTCATGGGCTGGGGTCTCTGCGTAGCCCAGGCCGGGACACACTTTATAGAGGACAGAGGGCATGGTGGGAGCTGCTGGGGCACAGCTGAGAGAGCTGCCACAGAGAGCTCAGCGAGGGGGGCGGCGGGGGCGGTGAGAGCCCTGGGGGAGGATGGTGTCTACCCCCCACCCCGGACCCTCTGTGCCCAAGAAAAGCAACACTGTGTGATGGAGAGAGGGACAGAGAAATAGGCACAGAAACAAAACAGCAGCAGGGAACTGAGTGCAGCCCACAGCTCTGACAACGGGTCAGTGCTCTGCTCCAGGCAGCTTGGAGATAAACGTGTGGTTGAACGAGAGGAGGGAGGATTAACCCATGCTGGACAGAGGCGTTCAGCAAAACAGCCAGCCAGGAATCTTCCACGGGTCAGAGTCACGGGGGAAATCTGGAGCCTAGAAAGAAGTAACAGTGCAATGCAATGCATAGCACTTGATTGGATCCTAGTTCAAAAAATAAAAAAGCAATGGACACCTACATGTGAGACAACACTGGAACCACAGGACTGGCTGCGGGGTGGATATTAGGTGACATGATGGAATATGTGTTAGCCTTCGTAGGCATGGTAATAGCACTGTGGTTAACTTGGAGAAAATGTCCGTACTTCTAGGGGATATGCACTGAGGTATTTAGGAATGGCGTGCCGCCCTGCCTGCAGCTCCCCTTCATATAGTTGGGGAAAGGCACGCGTGTGTAAACATGGGTACGCACAGGCACGCACGCCTAGAGACGGAGCAAGTACGTCAACCTGTTATCAACCATTGAGTCTAGGGAAAAGAATAGCCAGGTGTTCGTTGCACTATTATTTCCATTCTTTTTGTGTTTTTAAACATTTTATAATAAAATGGAATAAGTAGCAATAGACGAGTGGCTTCAAGAGTCTGAGGGAAGTATTTTCTTTGCAAAAATGTCTACATAGGTGTACACTCACATATATAATTTACATACATGTGTAAATAGACTCATAGCAACAACGCTTTTTAAGTCTTTTTGTTTGTTTTCCTTTCTTACTTGACTCACTTTTCCTTCCCACCTCGTATCTATCCTCACACGCATATGAAAGTAAACTACCTCATGAATTCATATCCTACTTCCTCTTTTCTATTACCTCTCTATCTCCTTTCTTCCTCACTGAAATTCCTGGTTTTCAACGTCAAAAGGGAGGGTAGAATTAGAATGCCCTAAAATTAATCACTTGTTTTACCTCATGTTGTACCTACAACAAACCCAGAATAATATTAATACTACCACCAATGTTTACTAAAAATATTAAATATAGTTTCCTATGCTCTTCCACTCTTCCTCGCTGTTGATAGTTTTACTACCTTGTCAAAGTATGTAGCCATTGCACACTAAACCTGTTCCCTCTTACTCCTCAGCTAGCTGTGCTCTGTGGGTACCTGTATGTTTTATGCTTGCCAGTTGATGACTGTCTCTCTCGTCTTTTGAGATGTCTGAGGCTTGCTCTCCAGTATGTTCCTCAGGAAGAGCTCATGGGATCAATCATACAGTTTGTTTGTGACCTTTGTGCTTTAAAAAGTTAGTTTTTCTGCGTATAAAATACTTGGCTCACATTTTCTTTGCTTGGGTTGCAGTTTTGATCTGTTGCATGGGCATGCCTTTCTTGCAGGTATTGGTCACGCTATTATTCTGCTCTTTCTTCTCTCTTTTTAAATAATAATTCTGCATGAAATTTGGCCTTGATAAATACTTTTCTGTTACTCATTTTTATGTGAAGTGAGTTCTCCTGAACTTTTAGAATGAGGAAGGGTTCCAGAAAGCTTTCCTGACTTCACAGAGCTCGCTCTTCTGTGGTTTCTGTGGTGCCCCCAAAATACTGTGTTTTGTTTTCTGGGCTTTCCTACCTCTGTTTCTCTGCCCCATGTGGACCTGGTCTTCTCTTCTCTTCCTTTCCCTGTCCTTACTTTAGTCAAATTTTATCATATTTTCAGCATTTCCTCTCTCATGTGGTAGCCCTTCAGTTTTTACGATGGGTCTCTTGCACTGGCCTCTTGTACACAGAGGGCAAACCCCTCCTGGTTCCTGCTGCTCCCCCGTTTTCCCACCTCTTTCCAGTGAGCGTCTCCTGGTGTTGGGGGTTCTCCTGGACTTAGATTCATTCGATGCCACTCCATCTCCCCCTCCTTCTTCACTCAGCGCAGACACTGATAACATGGAAGTGCTGTGGTTCTTGGTGTTTTGCCCATCCACTATTTGAGGGTGGGGTAGGGGGAGAGAGAGAGACAGTCTCATCTTCCCTATTTTTGGTTAAGTGCTGTTCATGGATTTGAGATTTTGCTATATAGTTTATCTTTCCATTTTTACATAGATTGAGAGAACCTGAAAAACCATGCTGTATTTATGAGTCCATATGAATAAAAACGAAGACTTGAATAATAAATATATAAATGAAGGAGCTTAGACAAAGTTCCTGTGCAGAAGAACTCCAGATAACTCCTGCAGATGCCCCACTTTCAATGAGGTGGAGCCTGACCGCCTCTGGTTAAGCTTGGGCTGCCCATGGTGACTTCCTTCCGAAGTGAACAGCAAGGGAAGTGGGGAAGTCACGGTACAGTGGAGAAAACTGACACCATGACTCAGCGAGGTGGTCAAGGTTAACATCGGCAGGTATAAGTCTTCTTGATAGTACATAGCTTTGATATGATATGAGTAGAATGACTACCTCCTAAAAACCCATCATTCCAGTCTCATCAAGAGAAAAAGATCAGACAAATTCCAGTGGGGGGGGGACCCCACCTGACCAGTCCTTCTAAAAATAATCCAGGTCATCAAAACCAAAGATAGCCTGAGGACCTGTCACAGTCAAGAGGAACCTGAGAACACATGATGAGTCAAGTTCTTGTGGTTTCCAGAATGAAATCAGACAAAGGACATCATATTAAAACCAAGGAAATCTGTAAAGTATGGTTATTAGTTAATAGCGATGTATCAATATTTGTTCATTAATGGTGACAAATGTACTAAACTAATATAAAATGTTAATAACAGTGGAAACTGGTGGCGGGTATATAAACTCTCCGTATTATCTCCTCGACGTTTCCGTAAATCTAAAACAGAAAAGGTGTTGGGTTTTTTTTAATCCAAGACAGGGTGAGAATGCAAATATGCACAAAAGGCATTGCCCACATGTGAAGAAAACTTAAATGTGACATGACTTTAAAGAATTGATGGGATGCAACATGAAGAACCCATTCGGACATCCCCTTTTGAGTGGTCTGGGGGAAATGACATTGGAACGTTAAAGAGGGAAATACAACCAGAGGACAAGACTTGGTTCTTTTGTGGGAAAGATTTGCAATAATCATGTTAACGTCAACACTGTTTATTTGTGGAGAAACAGAATAAAATGTTGGCATTCTTTGCAGAACAAAAGGAACAGTGCAACTCAGAAGTTGGATAGGAGATGGACCCTAATGGCCTCAGTCCTGTCTGTAGTTGACAAAAGAAGAGATAGACAATTATGTTTTTTATATGCATATTAATGGCTTTCTTGCAGTATAATTTACATAACATAAAGTTCACTCTTTCAGTATATAATTCAGTGGTTATTAGTAACTTGACAAGGTAGAGTCAACATTTTTCCCACCCCAGTAAAAGCCTTCGTGCCTATTTACAGTTACTCCTGGTGCTCACTCTCAGCTCCTGGCAACCACTGATGTTTCTGTCTCTATAGATTTGCCTCTTCTGGACGTTTTGCATACATGGAATCATACAATGTGTGTTTCTTTTGTGTGTGATATGGCTTCTTTCACCTGACATCATGTTTTCAAGGCACACCCACGAGGTAGCGTACATCTGTAACTCATTCCTCTTTCATGGTGAATAGTATTTTTTGTTTGGACCCAGCACATTTTGTTTATCTATTCCTAAGATGAAACACAACTGTGCTGTTTCCTCCTTTTGGTGACTGTGAATAATGCTGCTGAGAATATTCTCGTGCAAGTCCTTGTGTGGACACATGTGCTTGCTTCTCTTGGGTAGATACCCAGGAGTGAACCACCGGGACACATGATAAATTTATGGTTAACATCTTAAGAAACTGCCAAACTGTAGATTATTAAATGTGCGTGCATGTGTGTGTGTGTGTCTGTATGTGTAGAAAGAGAGACACTATTTTTAGAAAAACTAAAAATAGTGATACAATTATACGTGAGTGAGTGGGGAGTATAAAGTTAATAAGTAATGAGTTAATGGTTAAAGTGGTTGTCTCTGAGGAGCAGGGTGGGCCGGGGATGGTGATGGAAGAGACTCATTATGAATCCCTCTGTACAGTGTTGTTTTCTAACCAAGTGCCTGTGACGTTGATATGAAAATTTTTAAGGGAAAGATAAACGAGTAAGGGACATCCATCTGGAGAGAAGCCATGGGAACTGCACGGGAGCAAGATGATGGATTGGGGTGCTCATAGCAAAGATGAGGGAAAGGGGGCCAATTCTGGTGATCTTCCGGGAGAATATTTCAATCCAGCTGGAGACTATTGAGTGTCAGTTCATCCCAATTATGTCAGAATTGCACGAAGTCATAATTGCTCACCGTCAACAGATAATGTCGGCAGTGAGGAGATTCAGTGTTTGCGTGGCCCGAGTTCGTTAGAATTATCCAGAAGGAGACAACTTCTGTCTGGTGCGGTATCATGTGGAATGACAGTCTTTCTTTTTCTTTTTTAACTTCATATTTATATTTTCTTTTAGTCCTATTGTGAGTGGAATTGTTTTATTTTTGTTTACAGATTGTTCATTCTCATATATAGAAATACAACATTTTTCTGTATATTAATCTTATATTCTGCAACCTTGCAGAACTTGCTTATTTTTTTATTTAGAAATTAAATCTAATGGGGTGACATTGATCAATAAGGGTCCATAGGTTTCAGGTAAACATCTCTACAGCATTTGAACCATTGATTGCATTGTGTACCCGTCACCCAAAGTCAAATCATTTTCTGTCACCATGTATTTGTCCCTCTTTTTCTCTCCCCAGCCTGCCTCCCCCTTGGTCACCACTTCGCTTTTATCTGTGCCCGTGAGTCTCACTTTTGTATCCCACCTGTGTGTGAAATCACATAGCTCCTAGCTTTTTCTAATTTACTTATTCCACTTAGTGATAATGACAGTCTTTCCTATGGACTTTGTTTTTTTATATCAATTTAATCACTATATCACTTATCCTATTATCAACCCAAGCCTGTATATTCAGGCAAAAGTGGCTTAGATATGGGGTTTATTTTTCTCACATACCCAAGAGTGCAGGAGCGACCATTGTCCAGGGCATCAGGGCCCTGGACCACTGCCTGGCAGTTCTCCTGACCTTCCCCTTCCCCAAAGAGTCTAAGATGCTTGAGCAGCCAGGTCTCCATCCTCACATGGCAACACTGCAAAGCAAGAAAAGAAAGGTGGGGGTTCCCCTCACATCTCTCTCTCTCTCTCTCTCTCTCACTCTCTCTCTCGCTCGCTCTCTCTCGTAGTGGGAGGAAGGGCTTTTCCAGAAGCCCCCAGTAGGCTTCCCTTTACCTCCTGAGGGCTAGGATTGGGTTGCATGTCCGTGCCTGGGCTGCAGAGGACCAGCTGGGATCTAAGATGAGGAAATAGTTCATCAGCTAGGGCAGCCATACAAAACACCACCTCCTGGGTGGCTTAAGCAACAGAAAGTTATTTTTTCACAGCTCCAGTGGCTGGAAGTCCAGGATCAAGGTGCCAGCAGTATTGGTTTCTGCTGAAGGCTGTCTTCCTGTTGGCGGGTGGCCACCTCCTCACTGTCCTCCCATGACCGTTCCTCTGCATGCGCACTCCTGGTGTCTCCTCTTTTTACAGGGACGCCACGCATATCGGATTAGGACCCCACCCTCTCACTTAATCCTAACTGCCCTGTCACAAAAACCCTCTCTCAAACTATGGTCACATGGGGGTTAGGGTTTCAACATATGAGTTTGGTGGGAGCACAGCTCCTTCCATAACCACAGTCAAGATCAGCTGCCCACAGTCACCAGATTTTAGATGATTCTGGCTTCTGTTCCTCTCTGAAATAGCCAGTCGTGTGTGTGTGTGTGTGTGTGTGCGTGTGTGTGTGTGTGTGCACGCTTTTATTTTCACTTTATAACAGTGGAATCCTGGTACAACAGATTTCCTGGAGAGCCAAGGACAGGAGCTGACTGTCGCCACCAGAGCTGTGAACTCTTCCCACTGTCTTCTCTATCCCAGGAAACACCCCCTGCCCATCACTTAATTTTGCTTACAAGGGTCTTGACTTTTAAGCAATGCGACATTCCGGTGTGTATTTAAATGCCATCCATTACCATCAAATGGTGACATTTACTTCATTTGTAATTCAGAAAAGAAAACACATCTCAGAATACAGCCAAGAGACACTCCTATCAAAGATAATGGACTAAAACAATTGTCATCCCTTGTACTTCAAGTGTGGAGAACAGAACTAATAAAAGATTAAAGAGAAGGCCCAGGAGCCATGGGAACAAGCCTGAGCAATCACTTGTCACTTGAGGTTTGCACAGAAGTTATTTTAACAAGATATTACTTGCAGAATTTTCACCATAAATCTTTTATTAAGTCCAAGAATTTCAGTCAAGACATTTCCCATGCAGGACCGTCAGAAATAATGTTCCTTCGGACCTTCCTTTCAAACCCGAGGACGAGAGAAGCTAAGTGCTGAACCCAGTGACCTTCACATAAACCTAATATTATTATTGATCTTCTACTACTCAAAGAGGCGAAATATATATTTCTTTGGAAGCGACCATTAAAGAGCCTGTTTGGAGAAGACCGAACAAAGACACCGAGTCTGTATCCTGCACGCGTGTTTGCTTGAAGTGGGAGCCCCTGGTTGGGTGTAGTAGGGCTGGACGCCTTTGATGGCTCTGTCTCGCCATGGGACGTGATAAAGAAAGGGCAGCAGAGGCAGCAGTCTCGATACAGGCTGGGAAGTGCTGTAGAGTCCCAGCCACCTTAGCAGGCTGTCCCTAATTAGACAGGATGTCCTATTCTTAGGGTTTTCAGGAAAGTCGCCCTCCTCCCTCCTGTGGCCCTGCCACGGCCATGCATTCAGCATTTCCCGTCCTCACATCGAAGGAACTGATTCCGTCCATTGCAAACGTCTAGATTTTCTTTTTTCTTTTCTTTTCTTTTGCATGCGGATGGATGTCCAGTTGCTCCAGCACCATTTGTTAAAAAGATCATCTTTTCTTCATTGTGTTGCCTTTGCTCCTTTGTGAGAGATCCGTTGACTATTTCTCTCTCTGTCCTTTCCATCTGTTTGTCCGTCCCTTCACCAGTGATATACCATGCTGTCTTGATTACTGTAGCTTTAGAGTGAGTCTTGAAGTTGGGTCATGATCACCCCTCTGACCTTTCCCTTCCGGTGCTGTGTTGGCTGTGGGGGGTCATGGGCCCCGTCGGTAAACTTTAGAATCAGTGTGCTGCCAGCCACAAAATAACTTGCTGGGATTCCGATGTTCGTTGTAAGTGAAAAGTTAAGGTTGGTCTTCCCTGACTGTTTTCATTGGTTTTGTTTTGTTTTTTTTTTTGACTTGCATCCTTTTCCATGTTTCAAAATTTTTTTTAAAGCACTTTTTAAGAAAGTGTGAGACTTTTATTATTTCTGACCAAAGCGTGACATTTTATTGGCCTTGACCTGGTAAAACAACATCTCCAGACGCCATTGATTGTGTGGCTCCCCTCTGCCAGGGCTGGGCACGTGCTTTGTTACTGGTCAACGGCTGACATCTTCTTCTACATTAAGATCAGTCTCCTGGAATTTAAGACTGATTAAAATAAAAAACCCATCCGTTTAGACAACGGGGATGCTTGAAATGGAGCAGAAACAAACACATTCAAGAAATCATACGTGTGATGTACACTTGATGAATTTGTCCTCTGAGCCTTCCGTGTAAGACAAGTACTGCTGTACTTGTCCTGACGCATGCCGATTTGCTTTTGTGTTTTTATGTCTTCCCTAACCCTCTAAATGGATATTTAAAATAAATGGCATATTCAGCCAGGCAATTATAAGAGGGGAAAAGATTTTTAAAATACACTACCAGAGACTGAGTGGGTTTTAAGGTTACGCTCTCCCGTGGAAGGTGATTTATTGGACACTTCTGCCTCTGCAAAGGAATGACGCGGAGTCTCATTCCAGGGTCAGCCTGTGTAACTGAACTGGTATCCCCACCTGCTTAAAACTGGACAAGAACACAGTTAATGGACATGATGGGCTTGTTTGTTTGTTTGTTTTTAAATTATAGTCAGTCCTAAAAAACTTGCCACTCACATATCTAAAGGTAAAAATTAGTTAAATATGTAACCGACAACTGGTGATGTGGGCTTGAAAACTACTATCCTAATATTTAAATGATTTGATAAGATTCAGGAGAAATCTGTAGTCATACACCCTTGAAAAACCACCAAATGCCCCTGGATGGGCTGACCGAGAAACCCCGATTGGTGGCAAGGCCGATGGTAGACTCCCAGTCTCCACAACCAGAGGAGATGGTGCCCGCCTCCAGGTCGTGGGGAGCCCCACCCCCTCTGTGATGGATGTGTGTAGAAATTTATAACGTTCCGTAGAGCGCACAGCGGCAATCAATACAGATTACGGCTGCATCCTCAATGAGTCCTGAAATATTTATGCCGTGGCTTTACTTAAGTTACTCACTGAATTATATTGTATGCGATCTCCGTGCGTTCAACAAAACGTTGATTAACTCTGCACTCCTGCGTGTAGTGTTCTGTGTTAGGAAATCACATTACTTGAGGCTGCAGACAGGAAGTGAGCGAACCCCAGCGAAGGCAGGATGAGCCGGCTCCTCAGTGCCCACACAAGGTGCTGGTGGCTACAGAGCAGGAGATAGACACAGGAAAGGAAGCCGTCTCGACCTGCCATGTGCCGCGTGTCATTTAGGATTTGCCCCAATCTTGTGAGAAGGGTGTTGAGGAGAAAACAGAGGCTTTGGAGAGGGAGTCACTCCTGCAGGGTGACAGACACCTCCTGTGTGGGGAGGAGGGGGGTAGTGATCAGGATTCCAGCCCAGCCCCCCTCACTCCCGGGTCCTCCACTTGGGGTGGTCTCACGCTGGGAGAGGGGAACCGAGCCAGAGCTGTTGGGGACAGCTCCCTCTATGGCAAGTGTTTCTAGGTAGATTTGGGGGGATTTTAGTCTGACTATGCCTGAGGGGCTTTTGTCTGTGCACTGGATCCCCATATTCCTCTCTCGCTGGGTTTTCCAGCTGAGGCTGGTGTTTTTGCGAATAAATACGTGGAGACAGGCTCTTCCGTTTCCTTTTCAGTCCTGGAGATATTATTTAGTATATTTCTTTGATGGCTGGCGATGCAGAAATTAGTTTTAATATCAATAATGTACCATTTGGAAAACATTCCATTTCTGGTCCCGCCAAAAAAACGTCCCTCCATGTCAGGATTTACTGAATCGGATCCTGCCAGGCCGAGGGAGTGTGGGGTTCCTTAAGCAGAAGAGTAAACAGATGGTCTTTGGAAAGTGCTGGGTTCGTAAGCGCTGAATTAGTTTGGGGCAGAACGGAGTCGCATATGCCAGTGCGTGCTGGCCAGCAATGTGGTGGCAGGGGACATCAAAACTGTCGCAACATTCTTCAAGCCTTGGGCTTAATTAGGGTCTCAGCGATCTGATAGACCTGGTTACCAGTTGCTAGGTGCCCCTTGGTTTGGATAATTTAGGGAGAGCACACATGATTGGCAGAGAGGAATGGGACAGCCCAAAGGAGCTCAGAGCACCAGACAGCATGCAATGCCCAAGACATCCTTCAGGGCCACCTCCTCCGTGGGCCAGAAGTCAGTGAAGCCGTGACTGCCAGCTACTGCCCTCACCCACAAGGCAAACCCGAGGTGGGCCCACTGGCCCACGGTGGGTGGGTTTGGAAGCTCTGCTTGTTACCTCCTGCAAGGCGCCCCCTTGAAATTAACCCTTCTCTCTCGGGCTCCTTCTCACCCTCCTCTCTTGGGCTCCTTCTCACCCTCCTCTTCTTGGGGTCCTTCCCCTTGTCTTCAGTGATTGTCTCAGTCCACCACCTCCACCTGGACGTTCTCACCCGACCCTGTGACCCTGTCGAGTCCCGCTTCCAGCTCCTGTCCCTCTGCGTACACTGCTTCCCTTCCACGCGCCCTCACCTGAAGCCCCTAAAACCCCACTTCCTCCCCAGCACCCCACTAGCGCCATTTCCCCCAGAAACACGATATTCCTATAAGCAGCATCGAGCCCGGCGTATCCGGGAGGTCAGCAACCATGTGTTAGGTCAATAAACCAAGTTACCCTTCCACGGCTTCTGTCTGTCCAGCTGCCCCAGCGGGCTGAGCACTGGGAGCTGCCCGCTTCTCTCTCCTGCCTCCCTCCCCAGCTCCCGGCCTGAAGCTCTGGGTCCTCCACTCCCTCTGGCCACCTGGGCTTCCCATTCTGGAACCCCTGTCACGTCCAGATCCCTGGTCACGCCTGTCCTCGGTGCTCTCTTGACGGGAGTCATCATCATGACCCCAAGCCAGGTTTTTCAAACTCCACTCCTTTTACATTTATTTATTTTTATTTAGGTGAGATTTACACAACACAAAAGGAACCACTTTGAAGTGTGCAGTTCACACACTGCCAGTGCTGTGCGGCCACTGCCACCGTCCTGTTCCAGAACACTCTCATCGTCCCCAAAGGAGGCTCCGTTCTCCGTAAGCAGCCCCTCCCCTGCCCTCTCTCGTCCCCGGCAACCGGGAATGGGCTCTCTGTCTCCGTGGACTTACCAGTCCTGACGTCTCATACGTGTGGGATCGCCACGCACTAAGGGGTCTTGGCACCTGGACTCCTTGGCACCGTGTGTTCAAGGCCCACCCATGTCGTCACCTGGGTCAGGGCTCCGGTCCTTATGGAGGAGAGATGTTAAATCACATGAGCAGACGGCATGTTCTTCAGTCATCTGTCAGTGGGCGTTTGAATTGTTTCTTCCCTGTGCCCGTGGTAACAGTGCTGCTCTGAAACCTCTCTCATTTGGGGGGGGGGGGGGGGGTACACACTCAGGAGCGGAATTGCAGGGTCCTGTGGCAATTCTACACTTCACTTTTAGAAGAGCCCTGAGATCACTTGGGTATGCCTTGGTAGACGTGGTGGACATCTCCACTTCTGGTGGCCGTCTCATTGTCACGTCATACCAACAGGCCCAGAGCTGGTCTTGCTACCCGTGCCCCAGCCCTGTGTCCTCTGACTGGGGGTCCCCTTGCAGGCGGTGGCCACCATTCCTCCAGCTTCCTAGGCAAAAACCCTTGCAGGAGCCAAATCTCCCTAAAACCCCACCTCTGCGGTCCTTCCGGGGTTTCTTCCGCCTCCTTCTCCAAACCCCAGTGCTCTAGACCCAGCCAGAGACAGAGCCTGCTGTACCCACTCGCTCCCTCCGCCGTGCATGCAGCCACTCTCCCGAGGCTGCCCCTGTGCCAAGAGCTACAGAACTCGGAGTTGTAGGAAACAGAGTCCCTGTCCACCCCCCCACCCCGAGCTTGAACGCAGCTGTGACAAGACCCAGAAGTGTCTACAGGGGCTGAGATAATCAAGAAAAAGTGTGGTGAGGGAGGTGTCATTTGAGCAGCACCTTGGCTAGAGGACAGGCTGCCCCGAGGCCCGAGGGAAGGGCCCAGGCGGGGGCACCGTGGGCTTCTGAGCAGCAGAGTGTGCTGTCATGAGGAGGTCCCCTGGTTCCCTCAGGAGGTCAGAGCACGAGGACCCCGGGTGAGCGGAAGAGAAGTGGAGACATTCCTTGGGGAGCAGCGGGGAACCACGGAAGGTGTTGAGAGTGTGGGTGGCGTTGCCATGGCAATGCCTGGGGAGGGCTGGTGAGCAGTGGTGTGGAGCGTGAATGTGGGGCCAGGTCTGACGTACGGCCAAGGCCTCTTAGTAGACCAGCATTTCCCACTGTAGGCTCTTCACAGCCTCAGTGAGTATGCTGAATGTTTTAACAATCTGAAATAATTTGACAAGAGGTTAAGGTGGTAGGACAAGGGGACTTACTGGGCTTGTCCTGCATCCTTGAAATAAAACACATCGCAGTAATACTTTTTTAGAGAAACCAAATCATAATCCCCAAAAAAGGGTGGTTGTATAAGCTTGGGGCACCCTGCAGTGAGCAAAGTTTGGTTGAGTTATTCACAGCGGTCCTTCTCAGGGTCTGTGGAGTTCAGAGGCGGGCTATGAACTTTCAAAGGCTGAGGGTCATGGGCAGCCATTCCCCGACTGACTTGACCACTGAAAACGTCATCCAGACCCTAACGCTGATCCGCCTGGGCTTCACAAGCAGCTTCCAGTATCTGGGGATATTGTGATTTTTAAGCACATTCTTGTCCCCACAGATCTCAGAATTGGGGGTGGGAGGAGAGACTTATTAACAAGTAATGAAAATCTAGGGTCTATCAGGATCCAGCAAAGATACGTGGCTCAACTGGGAGCAGACTAATTGGCCTCTCCTTCAAAGCAGGGCATTGTAAAATATTTGTGTCACAGTTAGAGGGGTGGAAGTTCTCTTTCTATTAATAAAAACGGCATGGCTTCTTTAAATGGTTGAAATAAGCGACGTAACGGCTTAGGCAGGCACTGAGCATGATGCCACAGCCGATGGGGCAGAGTCTTACCCGCCGCGGATCTACGAGCCCCTGGACTGCAGCGCGTCAGCCCCTCGCGGGGACGAGGGTTGGAGCTGTCTGCCTGAAGACAGCAACGTGGTCTCCCTCTCGTTGCACCGGAGAGTTCTCGTCCGGGCCTGGCTGCCCACAGGACACTGCTCATGTTGCTGGGATGTGTGTTTTCATTTCTGTTTCGTCCGGTGATTTGCCACACCAGGAGAGAATTGCGTGGGCGGTGGGGTCCGCATCAGGCTGCATGAGAGGCAGAGAAGGAAAGAGCTCTCTCGTTCACGGTGCATAGAGCTCCATGGTGCCCTGCTCCGCTTTCAGAATGTGGGTGTCCCGAGACCGCCCGGCCTGGGTGGCTGTCGCCGATGGGTCCACAGCCAGAGGGTGTGCCTGAGGTTGCTCTAGGCCTCGCTGGTGCCGGGCAGGATTGCCCAGGGGGCTGACAACGGCGAGGGATGTCCCACCGCACTGCCTTTCTCCTTTGGTGGGGATGGGGCCAAGTCGTGTATCTGCTGGGGGGTAAGAAGTCCTCTGTGCAAACCTGCATCAACTAGCACCAGGCTGGGGTGGATGCTAAAAATATTTTCGCAGAAACCAATATTTTCCCCCAATACCTAGTCCCTCCTCTCTCCATCTTACCAAACTTTTCGTTGGACACACAACCACTGAGACTATAAAGACTACATTTCCCAGATGCCTTTGCAGCTAGCTGAGGCTATTTAATTTATTCTAGCCAATGGGATCTGAACAAAAGTGTCGGTCTGTCTTAAATGAAAGGGGCAGTCCCTCCTCTTTCCCTTTGCCTCCTACTGCTGGTCAGAATGAGGACATGGGGGTCAGTCATTTGGACCAGGCAAACACCGGCACACGCCGGAGGCTGCGGAGCTGTATGCTAGGACACAGGAAGGAGCTTGTACCCGGAGAACTTCATGGAGCCGAACCACATTCCTGCTCAGTTTCACATGAATGAGAACTAGACGCCTGTCTTCAATAAGCCACTGGTATTAGGTCTTTGTCACACACAAGTGAAACCATCTCCTAATAATGCTGATCCCTTAGAAGATGTCTGGTTTGTCCCCCCTTAATCAATGCACCCTGGAGGCAAATAGAAGGGGTGAGCACCCCCCCACACACACATGGAATCAGGAAGGCTCCTCAGAGAAGATGACATTTGAACTAGGTCTTGAAGAATATGGAGCTCGGACAACCCAAACAGGCGAGAGGAAGTTGGGAGACAGGAAGGAGAAGGGACAGTTCACTCATCAATTTTTCAGCAGTTCTGGGCACACACGTACAAGTCCCCAAAGAATGCAGGAAGGGATGGAGGAGGAATTCTTGAGATGCGAAGGGATGCCTATTAAGGTTAAATAATGAGGGAAAGTAAAGGTGGGTGTGGTATCAGTTAGGAGGTTTTGGCTGCAAGAAACAAAACACTGAAGGAAATCATTGGCTCACAGGGCACCAAAATCTAGTGTCCTTCATTGCTCTGTTGCTATCACCGGCATCGTTAGCTTCGTCCTCAGGCTGGTTCAGTCCTGCTTATGTAGGCTGTGGCCAGTGGGCACAGTGGTAGAGCCTCGGTCAAGCACGTTCCCGGTCAGGGCACACAGGAGAAGTGACCATCTGCTTCTCACTCCCTCCTCCTCTTTCTCCCTCTCTCTCTCTTTTCCCCTCCCACAGGCATGGCTCGTTTGATTTCAGCACGTCAGCCCCAGGCAACTGAGGATGACTCTGTGGAGCCTCTGCCTCAGACACTAAAAATGGCTCCATCATGAGCATCGGCCCCAGGTGGGCACAGCATCAGCCCCTGACGGGGGCCGCCAGGTGGATCCCAGTTGGGGCGCATGTGGGAGTCTGTCTCTGAATCTCACCTCTTCTCACTTAGAAAGAAAAAAAAAAAAAGACAGCTGATTGTAGCATTCATAGCAACAGACTTCTTTGTTTCTGTTCCGAGGGAAAAGGAAATCCTGGCCCTCTTACGAGTGGGGAAGGGCTTTCTCAGGAATTGCCAGAGAAACACTCCAGCCTCATCGGTCTTTGCTTTGATCTGAGTCAGACCTCGACACTGCTGCTGGAAGGGGGGATTCATCCCAAACGTACCCCTAACATTCGCTTGAAGGATACGGGCCAGAATTCTGGATTAGTTCTGGCCAGGCATCTCTGATCCTGGGAAATAGGAGAACCTTAAAGATTTGCGTACACTTTTCTCCCTTTTTCCATTCTAGCTGAAAATGTCAGTTAGGGGAGGGAGGGAAGAACTGAGAATTAAATGAGTAAACAAGGAGCCCTCTCCTGGGGACCGGGGAAGAGCAGGCATTCGCCTAGAGCTAATGTCGAAGGTTAAATACAGGAAAAAATAACACAGTACACAATTACAGTTGTTCATTCTTTGGCTTAAAATAGGGAGTAAAGGTCACAAATCACATCACATTAAGTCCAGGAGTCACCTGACTCCAACCACCTCAGGCCCTTTGTTAGCGCAGGACAAAGGCGTCCCTGTCCCCATTAATTAGAAAGCCAGAGCTCTCCAGAGGGACACAGCTCACAGGTGAGGAGCATTGGGCCTTTGGGTTAATTGCCCCATTGAAGCCGGGGCTCTGGAGCCCTGAGCTGACGTGACCATGTGGCCGGGGCATCTGTCACACCGGGAGAAACCTGCACTGGTTTGAAGCAAACAAAGAACGTGCAGTAAGGGCACGTGCGGCTACCGGACGAAACGTGTTCAGTGTGATGCACCGTCCTCCGTTCTGGGGTCGGTTCTTCCAACTTTCAGGGTGTTCTCTAAAAGGGTGGTGAGTGGAGAAGGGGGTCTGGATGTTTTAATGTCTTGCTGACAAAAAGAGCAAGTTGGCAGCTGAAGGGCAGTGCCCAGCCTTTTGCTTTTGTGTTGTTGATCCTTCCGGACCATGAAATCCATGTGTCAGGAGCCCCTCTTGCATCCCCGAGGGACCCAGAGGTGGGCAGAGACCCAGAGCGTCCCCCGCGTTCCCCCACTTCTAAAGGGGCTTGGCTCACAGCACCGGTTTATCTGACCAGAGCCCGCACCCTCCCCTCCACTTCCTTTTCTGGACTGAATAATTCCACGCCCAGGATTACTGCTCCTGGTCCTTCTTTTGCAGTCCTTCCTCCATATCCATCCTTTGCTTTTCTTTTAAGGAGTCTTCAGGTGTTTTTCATCAGCCCTGTGGGAGCTAGAAGGCCCACTGATCTGGGGGCCCAGGGTGGGCCCCTGAGGCAGTGCTGTCCCCACGGCCGGCTGGCTAACACTCCTGCTCCGGAGCGATGCTCCTTCCCTGCCGCCTCCCCAGCCCTCGCTGGTACCCCCACGCTCTGCCCCGCCTTGTTCCAGCTCAGCCTCCCAAACGACGTTAGACGAGCGGCCCTGGCCCCTCCACTGAACCGGGCTCGGCGGTTCTGTCTCTCCATCCCCCTGGCACCTCCAGCCAGACTGACTGTCAGGAGAAGCCATCCTCCACTCTCCTCCTCATGGCAGCTTCTTTTAACATGTATGAAGTGTGGAGACATTCTCTCTGTTTTTTAAACGGCCCTAACGCAAGAAGATGTTAGAGCTGAGCGCGCTCTGTGTTCCCAGCAGGTGTCCGATGTACACCACAGTGAGAGGCGCGTGCATTCTGGCTCTCCGCCTCTCCACCTACCCTGGTTACCTGTCGGTCACTGCCACTCTGGTGCCACCGTAAGTCACACTTCTTAATCTCAGCCCCACGTCTGGCGAGCACAAGCCCTTCTGCGGAACACAGCTCACCACCTCAGGATGAGGGGAGAGGAATTACTCGATATGTTTGGCCACCTACTGTGAGGAACTGGAAACAGAACCAGTATGTGACACTAATCTAAGCGTTGGGGCAGTGTCTTCTGGAATGGCCGCCTGAGCTGACCCGGCTTCCTGGAAAACGGCCAAGCACCTACTTCTGTCTCAGCAGCAGCCTCTTGGTTGAGTTTGGTTTTGGGTAAATCAGTGTTGAGCTGACAGTGCGCGAGAGGCTAGGAGAGAAGAGCTGGAGCACATTCGAGATCCTCATCCCTGTGGGGCTCATAGCCTCGACGCCGGGAGGTTGGCATGAGCCCCTGTTAACGTCCCAGACGCTCTGCTCCTCTCCAGCAGGCATTAAGCCCTGTCCCCAACCCCGGACCACCCCAGAAGAGACGCTTGATTTCCATATAGCCCGACAGGGCATTGGTCTTATTGCCCCACAAGACAAATACCATTTTATTTAGAAAAATGCCAAAACAATTTTTTAAACAGTTGCAACAGTCCTTCCTGTGACAAGCACTCAGATCCTTGACCTATATTCCTTAAGTTGGCTGAATCTGCACTCTCTCCCCCTCCCTTTCATGCGTAATGGACTTACTTTTCTGAACTAATTGAGGGTCCTTGCAGAACCATGACCAGTCGGTCTGAAGTACTTCAGCATCAATTTCACAAGAACAAAGCCATTCTCTCATGTAGCCACATTATAATGATCAGACCCAGGTCCTTTGAGCTTGACACGATACTGCTATCGTAGAGTCCCTGCCCAAGTTCCCAACTGTCCCAAGAATGGCTTTTTTTTATTGAATTTATTGGGGTGACACTGGCTAACAAAATTTTACTGATTTCAGGTGCCCAATTCTACATCACATCTTCTGTACCCCATCGTGCGCGTTACCCCCCCAAGTCAAACTCCGTCCATTACCATTTATCCCCCCATACCTCCCTCCCCCTCCTCCTCCCCCTCCCCGGCAGTCACCACACTGTCTTCCGTGTCCATGAGCTTTGCTTCTCTCTCTCTCTTTTTCTTTTGTCCTTCTTTTCAACCCCTCACTCCCTCACCCAGCCCCCCCCCCATAAAAGGCTTTTAGATCAATGATTTTCTGACTCAGGACCCAACCCACAGGCACCTGTGGCATGAACTGTCATGGTGCCAGTTTTCATCAGCCTGGACCAGATCCATAGCCTGTCTGCCTTTGGTGACTGACAGCTTCGAAGGGAACAGGCCAGTTTATTTTGTAGCTTGTTCGTCAGTTGGAACTTGTTGGCTGAGTCTTTAGATTCGGGCCGTGGACACTGGGCAGAACCGTAGCACAGGGATAATGGATCCTGCGTGCACACTAGTCCGTCCTCCTGCTGGTGATGTTGGCTCTGATCACTTGGGAAGACACTAGCTGCCAAATCTCTCCGTCGTAAGGGTGCTTGGAAAAAGAGTCGTTACAATGAGCAAACACTGCGTGGGGAAAGGCTTTGACGCTTCCGTCCTGAGTTCTTGGATGCGCGGTGGAAGGGAGACGCACGAAGTCAAATGGGTCACAGTCTGTGCCACCAAGTTCGGGCGGGTAGAAGGAACAGATACACAAGCACCACAGGGGACGCCGCCTACCGTCCCAGAGGAAGGAAGCAGGAAGTGGACACACTCCTGAGCTTCCCGGATTCAAAACCAAACCAAATCAGAGCCAGGGGAGAGGTCCTTGCTAACGGCAGGCACACAAGGACCGAACATCCAGTTCCGAATGCAATCACCGAGGGAGGCTTCCCGTATAAAAGAAATGGGGGAGTCTGTAGGCAGGTCACCTGCAATTGGAACAAGCAAGCCACAGAAGAAAAGGTGCAGATGAACAGTAAACATGAAAAGAGACTGAACGTCGCCGGGAGTCAGACACAGACACGCTAACATAAGTTTTTAACCCGTCGTAGAGTCAATACATAAAAATGTGGATAGCATTCTGTGCTGGTAGGCCTTAGGGAGGCTGATGGGAGTGTGAACTGTTGTTACCTCTTTGGAAAGGAGTCTTGCAGATCTACTAAAATTTAAAACACACTCTGACCCTAGACCTCTACTTGAATCCCTCCCTCAGATCAAGAAAGATGCCCCAAACCAAGTGTACGTGGTAGAATATCAGTCCAAACGACATCAACCTCAAGAAATGCCATTATCTTTCATTTTTCTGAATGAAATTCAATCTTGTCAGAGCTCCATGGATTGAGTTGGCAGGTGATTCAATTTCAGTTGTTGAGAGTTCTGCCCCCTTCCCAGAGTCACCAAGGGCCCGAGAGGTCTCACGTTAACCAGAACATTCGTAGAAGGGCCGTCTGGTCTCCAGACCATGTTGGCCTCCATGGTGTGTGTGGCTCGTGGGCCAGGAAGGAGAGTGGTTCCTCTGCTTCTGTGCTCGGTGCTGTGTCCTCAGCACCGTCCGGGGCAGGGTCTGGCAAGTGCTTCTGTGCTCGGTGCTGTGTCCTCAGCACCGTCCGGGGCATGGCAAATGCTTCTGTGCTCGGTGCTGTGTCCTCAGCACTGTCCGGGGCATGGCAAATGCTTCTGTGCTCGGTGCTGTGTCCTCAGCACTGTCCGGGGCATGGCAAATGCTTCTGTGCTCGGTGCTGTGTCCTCAGCACCGTCCGGGGCAGGGTCTGGCAAGTGCTTCTGTGCTCGGTGCTGTGTCCTCAGCACTGTCCGGGGCATGGCAAATGCTTCTGTGCTCGGTGCTGTGTCCTCAGCACCGTCCGGGGCAGGGTCTGGCAAATGCTTCTGTGCTCGGTGCTGTGTCCTCAGCACCGTCCGGGGCAGGGTCTGGCAAGTGCTTCTGTGCTCGGTGCTGTGTCCTCAGCACCGTCCGGGGCAGGGTCTGGCAAATGCTTCTGTGCTCGGTGCTGTGTCCTCAGCACCGTCCGGGGCAGGGTCTGGCAAATGCTTCTGTGCTCGGTGCTGTGTCTTCAGCACCGTCCGGGGCAGGGTCTGGCAAGTGCTTCTGTGCTCGGTGCTGTGTCCTCAGCACCGTCCGGGGCAGGGTCTGGCAAGTGCTTCTGTGCTCGGTGCTGTGTCCTCAGCACCGTCCGGGGCATGGCAAATGCTTCTGTGCTCGGTGCTGTGTCCTCAGCACCGTCCGGGGCATGGCAAATGCTTCTGTGCTCGGTGCTGTGTCCTCAGCACCGTCCGGGGCAGGGTCTGGCAAGTGCTTCTGTGCTCGGTGCTGTGTCCTCAGCACTGTCCGGGGCAGGGTCTGGCAAGTCGTAGATCCCCAGTGTTTGTACAATGAAATGAAGAAGAAAACAACAATAAAAGGACGTATGGATAGGTGGACAAAGGGGTAGAGGGGGATGGAGGGGGATGGAGGAGGGTGGCGGGGGATGGAGGGGGGTGGAGGGGTGTGGTGGGGGGTGGGGGGGTGGGGAGGGGGATGGAGGGGGGTGGAGGGGGATGGAGGAGGATGGATGGGGATGGAGGGGGATGGAGGGGGATGGAGGGGGATGGAGGAGGGTGGAGGGGATGGAAGGGGATGGAGGAGGGTGGAGAGGGGTGGAGGGGGGTGGAGGAGGGTGGAGAGGGGTGGAGGGGGGTGGAGGAGGGTTGAGGAGGTTGGAGGAGGATGGATGGGGATGGAGGGGGGTGGAGGAGGTTGGAGGAGGATGGATGGGGATGAAGGGGGGTGGAGGGGGATGGAGGGGGATGGAGGGGGATGGAGGGGGATGGAGGAGGGTGGAGGGGATGGAAGGGGATGGAGGAGGGTGGAGAGGGGTGGAGGGGGGTGGAGGAGGATGGAGGAGGGTGGAGGAGGTTGGAAGAGGATGGATGGGGATGGAGGGGGGTGGAGGTGGGTGGAGGGGGATGGAGGGGGGTGGAGGGGGATGGATAAGTGCACGACTGGGTGAGTGGAGGGGTATGTGGGTGCATGAATGGCTGCATGGGGGGTAAGTGTTTGTGTGAATGGGTATATGAATGACAGGTGGGTGAGTGGATGTGTAAATGGACGGATAGAGGAGGGAACAGGTACGTGGGTGGATGAGCAAATGTGCGGGCAGGTAGATGGGTGGATGGATGGGTGGGTGGAGGAATGTATGGATGATTGATGGGTGGCTGAATGGATGAGAGGTAGGAAGACAAGAGGATGAATAAGGAGATGGATGGGTCAGTTGATGTACAGATGGAGGCATGGGTAGGTGGAGGCATGGGTGCTTGGGTGGGTGGGTAGAAGGGTAGAAAGATGGAAGGGTCACTGGAGTTTGGGAGGGGGAATGTGATTTAATAGAATCTTCAGGGCACACTCTCTTCAGGAGGGCCACAACAAGGACTTCTTTCTTCCTTCAACCCCTTGAGGCGAAGCAGAGAGCTACCCTGGCACTGGCCTGTCTATTGTGTCACTCGAGTGCTGGTCCATTCACTCTGAGGCTCTGAAGGGTTCTCGGCATGCTGGGGCCCCTGTTCCGAGCAGCTCCCAGGCCAGCACAACAGACCCCTTGTCCAGGACATGCCTCACTGACTACAGCGGCCCCTGGAGCAGAACAGTACCCGTTGGAAGAACAAGGGAATCTATCAAGCAAAATGTAAATAAATCACCCCTCATTCTGCCATCCAGAAACAGGGTACTCGCTACCAAATTTTTGTTTATTTTTTCAGTTTTTAATTAGCACATAGGATTTCAGTGCAAAATGGATTGTGTTGTTCTATACCACTCTATAATCAGATTATTTCATTCAGTCTGAATAATTCCCATTGTATTAGATATTGTTCAAAAACATAGCATGCCACTACACAAGTATACTGTAATTTGTTTAGCCAGCCTCCTTTTGTTGTTCCCAACTGCTCATTATTATAAGCTCTGCTCTGATGGACAACCTCACCACTCCGCTTTCACAAACGTCAGGATTACTTCCCTGGAAGAAATCCCTGCTTGCGGAGTTGTGCCGTCGGGGCTCTGCAGAGTCAGGCTTGTCGTGAGTGTCTCCAGGCTGTCCTTGGGAAGAAGGTCCCCTGCCCTGTCCAGCACCCACAGCAGAGCAGAGCGGGAGAAGGCGCATGCCGGGCGCACCCACCTGCTTGGGGGTCTCCACCAGCACCAGGGTGGGTCTCCCTGCAGGGTCTGCCTCTGCTTTCGAAGGGCCAGACGCCTGGACGCGCCACTGTGCTGCCCGAGAACAGCATTGGTTTCTAGAAAGGAAAAACGCTCCCAAGGCCCAAGTGTCCAAGATGGGAACAGAAGCGAGGGGTGGGGGGGCTGTCGTCTGCACGAGGGATCTGCGGAGGCAGACAGGGCTGGGGCTGGAGGCCGTGCCTGGGAGAACAGGGGCGTCCAGCTGCTGTACTGATAGGGCAGCGGCGAGCACCCAGCCCTGTCGGACGTCTCCTCAGTGGACTCCGTCACAGACGCACCTTAGAGATCACTGAGGATGCGGACAGGGTGGGGCCAGTGTCACATTAGGCACTTCCTCCCGGGACCGTTGTTTCCCTGCGTGTGAACTATTGATTTTATGCGGTTGTAATAACACAGGAAGACAGGGCTGTGCTGTTTCCTTTTTATATACCAACACTCTCTAAGGGGAGGGGAGAATGGGGGCTATGGCTTAATGGGCACAGAATTGCTGCTTCGGGGGATGGGAGAATCTGGAAATAGATAGCAGCAATGGTCCCACAACACTGTGCATGTACTAAATGCCACTGAACTGGACACTCAAAATGGCAAATTTTATGTTATATATCTTTTACCACAATTTTAAATATATATATTTTAATGCGGGAAAAATAGGGATGTTGACAGGCGGCCTCTTGGTGACAACCCTGGACCCTTGTCACTACCCCCTCCATTTGATCTGTGGTCTCCAGAGCCAAAGCTACTCTGATACCTGTTCCTGTGAAAACGGCTTTTCTTCTTGCACTGGGTTTATTTCTTTTCCCTGTGACAGCTTATAGCTATGTGTCCCCCGTGCCTTGAAGTTTCACGATGTGGGTCTATTCTGATGCGTGGAAAATTCACGAGCCCTTCTGATCCGAAACCTGTGTCCTTCCGTTTTTGGAAATTTTGTCGAATTAGTGTCCTTGTTTTCCATTTTCTCTCTTCCTGCCTTCTGGATGGGTCCTCTAATTCTCTAATCTTTCTTATTTTCATCCCTTGGTCTTTTTGCCCTGTTTTTGTGAAATTCCTCAACTCTATCTTCAAATCTTTATTTTAGGGTTTTTTTTGTTTGTTTGTTTTTATTTCTAAGAGGCTTAAGCAATCCTTTTTATTGTCTGGTTTCCAACCATTTATTTGTAGGAGTTATTCCTCTACCTCTATCTTTGTCTATATGTGAGTTGCAAATATCTAGTCTTACTCGGTGACTGACCTTGTTTTCTACATGTTGTCTTTCGAGGAGCAGAATGTTGTCTTTTGTGGAGAACTTCTCAATTTTAATGAACTCCAATTCATCTTCTATTTTAAAATTAACAATAATTAATTGGTTGTCTCTCGTTTAACAAATCTTTGCCTCCCTCAAGGTTGTAATACTAGTCTATGTTTTGGAAGCTTTATTAATGTACACTTTACATTTAGCTCTATGGTCTATCTGAATTGATTTTTGTGTGTGGTGTGAGGTAGGGGTCAGTGTTCCTGATAGTTTGCTTTGGCCTCTATCATTCATGATGGAGACTTTCTTTAGACATCTAGTAACCCTTGGTTACCTTCACATACCAAAAAAATGAGACACTAAAACTCTGTTTAGAAATTCTGAGTGTGTGGGTAAAGAATGCCAACCATGAACTTCCCTGTAAGTCTGTAGGAAAACCCGCTCACTAGAATCTTCAGCCTTTCCTCTGGTGCTGAACTCCCTAAAGGAAATTTCTTCAGTCTCCAGCTCCAAGGCCCCCACCTCATCATCGGCGTCCCAACAGCCCCCCTGTAGGGGTCCACTTAGAGCAGCACCCGGTCCTAACTGCTTCCGACGGTCCAAAGCAGAGTTGCTCAGTGTCAAAGAATAACGTCCAAATATATGCAAAGTAGAGGGGGGATCTCTCTGTAGCCAGTCAGCGGAGTAGGGAGTCTTCTGGGAACCTGACTCCATCTGGAACAACTCTCTGCTCCCCGCTCCTGCCCAAGACTCACCTGGTGCCACCTACTCCTGTGTATTTTGAGGATTTCGCTGCTCACGTTGCGTTTCTCTGCCTTCGCCACCTCCAGCTGGGAACTCAGTCTTCTCTAGCCTGCTGAGGCGGTCCTCACTTGTCCATCTGTTTTCCAGATTCCCAGACCGTGCTGCTGTTCTCCGCTTGTGTTCCTGCGAGTTTATGCCTTAAAAATTATCTTCTCACTGTAGTGGGGGAAGGGAGTAACATTAGTTCAACTTGCCGTCTATACCTGAAAGCTGATATAGGTTTTTCTTTAAAAAAAAAAAAAAGCAGTTAGTTATATATACCAAAAGCCCTAGAAATATTCAAACTCTTTCCACTGCTAGACTTCTAGGAATTTATACTAAAGAAATCATCAGAAATATGGACAGAAGTTTTATTTTGGTGTTAATTGCAGTGCTATTTATGAGGCAAGAAACTGAAAACAAACTAAATGTCAACAAGAAATAGTTTAGAAAATGATGGTACATCCATACGATAAAATATTGATGTCTATGAAAAATATTTAATGACCAGGGAAATGTTCATACTATAATCAGTAAGTGATAAAAAGACCTAAAACTATATGTTCAATTTCATTCCAACTCTGGAGAAAGAGATTAATGAAAAGAGCCCTGGCTGGTGGCACAGTGGATAGAGCAACGGCCCAGAGCACCGGGGTCACTGGTTCAATCCCAGGGTCACCAGCTAGATCCCAAGGGCACCAGTTTGAGTCCCAGGGTTGCTGGTTTGAGCCACAGTCAGGGCACATATGAGAAACAATCAATGGCACAATAAGTGGAACAACAAGTTGAGGAAGGAGGGAGGGAGGGAGGGAGGGAGGAAACAAGCTAGGAAGGAAGGAAGAAGAGAAAGAAAAAGAAAGAAAACAAACAAAGTCTTAAAAAAAAGAAAAGGAGCCACACCTATTGAAGGAGGAAGAAGAAGAGAGGAGGAAGACAAGGAGAAGAAGAATATATATAGGAACGCCAAGATCTTAAACATAGTTACCTTTAAAAATTTATTATTGCTTCAATCAGAAAAAAATAAAAGTGTTTTAAATTTTAAAATAGGGTCCTGGCTTGACTCAGCCTTATATCTTTGTAAACTTGCAGTTTGCTTGCATGGCTCCGTGCCATGACCCATGAAGTCCCCCTGCCTGGTACAGAAGTCCTTTCTGGCTGACTCCTACACACCCTGCAGTCCCCAGCTCCAGCGCCGCCCCTTCAGACCCTGTCCTCTCCCACGCTGGCCTGGGAAGCCGTTCTCTAGTCCCTAAACCACACGTACATGATGTACATGTCGTCGTTAGAAGGCTTTCCACACTATTTTAACCGATGGCTTCATCTTCAACCAACTCCCAGAGGGGGAAGCACGTCCTGTTCACCCTCTGTCCTCAGCTCCAGGCTGGCACCTGGCACAGAGAATGTCTTCACTCCCGGTGATCACGGTTGACAGAAATGCAGCCGATGGAAGAGAGTGAAGAAATGGAGAATGCTTCCCTGGACTGTCATCTGGGGCAGTCTGTGTTCTCCTGGATTTCCATGATTATGAGAAGCCTAAACTGTTGGACCTACAATGCCAGACTCAAGATATCTGTGTTCTCCTCGTGACACCTACCCAAATTATAGTTTCGAAGTTTCAGAGGAAGTAATCTGAAAACATCTGTAGACCAGCCTTACAAACCAATCTTGGAGAGAAATGGCAAACCCCACAGGCCGCAGCTGCATTTGATGAGAGGAGCTCAAAGCACAGGGCTCTGTAATAATTATCATTATTTAACATCAGTCCACAAGGAACCATTAGGGGAACAAGGCTGGAAATTAGAGTCAAACGATTCCCGTCTCTGCCATCGGCACATACAGGACCCCAGGGGCACAGCCACAGGGGTGGGGAAGCTGTGCTTGGTTATCCTGTAATTATTTCTAACTCTAGCCCCAGCCCCAAAATACCATCTTGTCACATGGCTTGTCCTTTCTGCATGGCTCAGTCTGTCATCATTTGTCATATTTTCCTAGCTTTAATTGCAGTTTTTAGGAAGCACATGTATTTCTCGTAGAATAACAGCTTATGCTAGAAGATTCTTTTCTAAAGCCGCTAAAACTTTGTCTTGTCTCTGTTCTTGCCCAGCTTTGGAAATGGTACTCTCCTGTTTGACTTTGGGCTGCTCGGACCCGGTCGTGAGCTTTCTAGGGAGTAGGAGTCAGAGCCCCATGCCGCCAGCCAGTGAGAGGCACATGCAGACTCTGAGGGTCACCTTGAAGGGCAGAGGACAATCTGTCCCTGCTGACAATTCTGGGGGCACCAGACATGGGCCACAGACTCTTCAACCTAGGAGGTGTCTCTAATGGTCTGTGCTGTGACTCAGGACCACCCTCTCCTATTCCCCTTCCTCACAACATTCCAGCCTCCCTGTGAGAACTTACTTTGCCTGGGGGATTGTAGGCAGGGCCCTGCCTTCCCCAAGCCAACAGGCCTACAGGTGGCTCGTGCCCGGTTCTGAGGCTGAGCCCTTGCTGAGTGCAAAGCTCAAGCATGTAGACTGGTTGTCCGGAAATGGATGGCTCCTAGTCCCCTGCCATAAGGCTATTTCCCTAGTTCTGTTTCCACCTTCCTGCTCCCAACAAGCTGCCGTGGTTTATGCCTCTTTCAGAGCCAGGTCTCCCGTCTTCGCATTGAGTCTGAATACCTTTCTAATAAAGTCCCTTTTGCTTCAGTTAGTTTCCATTGCTTGTACCCCGGAGTGTCCTGGCCCACCTTTTTCCAGGGTCCTCAGAGCCTGGTAATAGCTGCGATTAAGCCTTGTCTTCCTGGGTCATAGCTGTAGGTCCAATCCCCAGGACCGGTAGCAAACCCCTGCCCTCCCAGGGGTCCGGCCTTTAGCTCTCTCCCTCCTCCTCTTTCTCATCACTGCCTCTCTCTCTCTCTGCTGGCCAGTGGTCACCTTGTTTAGTCCGCAGATGTGGCTCCAGCTGCTTCCACCAACTGGAATGACCACCCGGATGGTGTGGGACCACCTGCCCCACAAAACCACTCCCCGAGACCCCGGGGGAACACAACCCTCCCCCCATAGCACTTTCCGTGCCCTTTCAGGACACTTAGCAAGTCTGACCTGTTACAGCCCTTTCCACAGATGCCCCACAGCTTCCCAGTGGGATTGACGCGTCAGCCAAGTGTCGCCGGAGCTGGACCGTCCCTGCATTGTCCCGCCGCCAGCTACGCTGGTGTACAGTGACTCGGCCGTACCTATACATAAACTCAGGCCAGTGCTGACCACGCCCCTGAGACAGAAGTCAGAAATTCCCCCGTGCGCACGCTCACGCGCGCGTTCCCGTTACAGGATAATCTCCGTGAGAACACGTGCTCATCATGCTCGCCTCGCAAACCTGGACTCTGTTTTTTGTGTTTTTTTTATTAAATGTCAAGTCCAGTGGTTTACCTTGATTGCAAAGGGCAGGTTTTCACTGACATTAAAAACATTATTAAAAAGATGGACAGATTCAATAACAGAGAGTTAAAAAGTGGTTTAGATTCAGTCTGCACCTGGGAGATAGTACTGCTTCCTACAGAACAACACTCAGAGGGCTTGGCGGAGCGTCCCACCTCCCCGGGGCCCCTCCCACCATTGCGCGTGCGAGCGCAGGTGCGCACACAGCCTGCACCCAGCTGCATCCCAGCAGGAGCTGCCGCCCGTCCCACACGCCCTGGCACTGCTGCCCTCCGCCATGGCTTACACTCTGTCGGAAACGCCCTCTTCCCATTTCCGCCCGGCACCGTCCTTTTGGTCCATCAGTGTTAAGACCCAGCACTGCCCAGAAGCCTTCCCGCTAGACCCTAATCTAAGTGAATCCCTTCCCCCTCCCGTCCAGTACCTGCTACGGCTCTGTGATGGGCTTTCTAGCCCGCTCCTATTTACAGGGACTGGGGTAAGTGCCAGTACCTGCCTCCAGATCATAATTCACGAGGGAAAGGGCATGAACACCTCTCCTTCAGCTTCCTTATCTGCAAAATGGGTACAATCGCAGCCATGTGGTGGTTGTGAGAATTGAGTTGATAAATGCAAACCACGAGAACCACGCGTGACACGTAGTGGGCGCTATGGGGCACTGAGTGTCTGCTGTGAGCTATGTGCGGAGGCACACAGAGCTCAAGGGCTGGACCCAAAGTCACGGAGCCAATGAGCAGAGTCAGGGATGCGCACCCAGGTCTGGCTGGCTCTGCAGTCCATGCTCTTCCCTTCCATCCCATACCTGACCTACCCAGGGGCAGCCCCTCAAAGGTTACCTTTTTGAATTTTGAGGGAGAAAATGACCGTGGCAATCTACCTTCGTCTTAAAAGAAGTCCCTCCAGTTTAGGAATTTCTACCAGAGCTTAGCGCAGCTCCCCATAGACTTTGAACATTTGCTGGACCAGTCAGATGCCACCTTTGTGCCCCTTGCAGCCAACAACAAAAAAGTTTGGGTGCAAGATTGGGCGGAGGAAGTCAGGCAGGAAATGAAGATCAATTTGGTTCACTGAAAGCACTGTGGTGCTTTGCAAAGCAGGGCAAGAGGGGGCCTTCTCTCTGCAGAAGGAAGGCCTCGCCCAGGACCTGGGCTCGGGAATCCTGGGATACCAAGGCCGAGGCCCTCGGTCCCAGACGCGCCCAGGCCAACACGCCAGGGTCTCTGCAGCACCCAGAGCCCCAGGGGCCTCTGCAGTGGCAACGTGCCACGACGGGTTTGAGTCAAAGTTCTAAGGAGGATGAACCTAGGCGGGTCCTGAGGACGTGTGGGAGGGAGAGGCAGGTGGGCTCAGGCTCTGAGTGCTCGTGTCTCACGGTGAAAATAAGGACCTGGCTTCCTCTGGCATTTCTCCTGGAACGTTGATGAAATGCGCGTGCAGGTCCATGCAAATCCACGCCCCCCCCCCCAGACCACCCGCAGGTCCATGGCTGGCACACTGCAACCACCGCAATCCCCCTGGTCCATGTGCTGGGAACTCGAGGGGGAGATCACTGAGAGGTGTGTGATCTCGCCCCCATTCATTCCTTCCACAAGTATGTACTGACCGAGGGATGACACGCCAGGGCTGGAATGCCCTCCCCCGCTGGGCACCCTCCGTGTGTTACTGCTAATTCACACCCCCGCGCCTCCTGTGGGACAGGGAGGATCAGGACGTGCCTGAGGTCCTGCGTAGGTGTGCCCAGGCCTGTCCGGCTCCCACTCACTGAGTCAGTGTCCCCCGACTTTTATCTGCTGGTCTTTGCGTCTCTGTGTTCCCTCCAAGTACGTCTGGATGTAGGTCATAAACTGGAGAGAGAAAGCTCCCTTCTTCCAGTCATTCATTCTGCACATGGTTCTGAGAACTGGCTTGGCATCAGGGCCTGGAGGACCTGCCAGGATGGCCTCCAGAGGTGAGCGAGACCCTGCACAGTAGGCAGTCCAGGGGGAACAGTGGGAAGCATAGCACTCCAAAGTGACTGCATCCTAAGGGTGATCTGTGAGCCACCGTCCTCGCCCCTTGGCTGTTTCTCTAACCTGTCCGCAAGGTTGGAATAAAAATAGTAAGTGACACCTGGCCGGTTGGCTCCAGTGGTAGAGGGTAGACCGGGGTGTGGAAGTCCCAGGTTCTATTCCTGGTCAAGGCACACAGGAGAAGCGCCCATCTGCTTCCCCACCCCTCCCTTCTCTCTCTCTCCCCCCTCCTGCAGCCACGGTTCAATTGGCTCCAGCGAGTTGGCCCTGGGCGCTGAGGACGGCTCCATGACCTCCACCTCAGGCGCTAGAATGGTTCTGGTTGCAATGGAGCAACGCCCCAGATGGGCAGAGCATCGCCCCCTGGTGGGCATGCCGGGTGGATCCCAGTCATGGCGCATGCGGGAGTCTGTCTCTGCCTCCCTTTCTCTCACTAAAAATGAAATAATAATAATAATAAAGTGAGTCATCTCCAAATACACATGCCACATGCAGAGATAGACCATGTGTGTGTGTGCACATTTGTGCACGCACACACACACACACACACAGAAGCACTTCCTTCTGCCACGCCCATCATTTTGTTTGCATCCCTGTGTGGCTCTTGCTCATCAGGCTAAGGTTTTCTTGTTGTTTCTCTTCTGTCCCCTCCCTTCCTTTCCTTGATCTCCTGATGTGACAAGCCTGTTAGGTGAGCACCACAATGCCAAGCTAAATGAGAGCTATCGTCAGGAGTACATTGATGCTATTGAAGACAGGGCTCATTAAAACTAAATAATAAAGATCCAGGGGACAGCAGGGAAAGCAGGTTGTCTGGTTACCACCACACAAAATACTTCGTTAGTGTTCCTAATTAATACGAACAACTGTCATGAAATAAAAACATCACACCCTTGAAGAACCCACCTGCCTATCAGCTAGCCTAGGTGCTGGGCTAGCTGAAAAGCCCCCGTGTCTGCTTCGCTCTGATCCCCTTTCTGAAATAATTGGTGTGGTTTGATTGATAATGTGGATTCCTCTTTAAAAAGGAAACACACTATTTTTCATAATCAGAGCCGGAATGCATAATGAGCAGGCGGGTGATGCCTTCAGCGTCAGATGTGTCAAAGCGTGTGGCTATTTCCATATTGATGCAAACTGAGATATTACACTCCCTCATTACGTTGACGTGCACATCTTTCAACAGTCAGCTCCGAATCATACATTCCTTGCAAACAAAATTACCTTCATTTTCTCCTTTGGTTCAGCGGAGCTAGCAGTTAAAATGTGCCCTAACTAGCTAATCAACTAATTTTTAGAATATGTTGGAACCGTTTAATATTCCAAAAGAAAACAAGAAAAAAATAGTTGCTAATGGCTCTGCCAGTGTAAACAGAAATAAATAGACAACTGGTTCATTGAGCATTAGCATACTTAAGTTTGAGCCAGTCACGGTGGAATTCATTTTGCAAGTCAAAAAAAGCAGTATCTATTTGTATCCATAAACCAAACAACCTCATTTACTCCGTAGAGACTTGAGTCAATAACCTTGGCATGAAGGTAACAAGGAGAAAGGGTTCTTTTAAAAGAGTGGTGTGCTCTCTGGGGTGGGCAGGGGGACCCAGCCGAGGGATGGTGGGGGCAGGGCTGAGCTCTGCGGCCCCGCCCCAGTTGGCCTCCTGACTCTGCCCTGAGGGAATGCTCAGCGTTATCTGGGGGAGGTCCAAGCGCCCAGAGAGACCCCAAAGTCAAGTGCATCCAAGGAGGAAACTGACCGGCTTGTTCTCTGGCTGTCATCAGTGACGGAGCCTGGGGACACCTGTTGAGGGCCCATACCTGGGGTGGCCCCAGATTCGTGGGGAAGATCTACATGCCCAGACAAACCGGGAGTATTTATTTGTAGCTCAGCCTGCTGTAACAAGATACAGCGAGCTGGGGGGGCTGAACCGCCAGACATCAGACATTTATTTCTCATACTTCTAGAAGCTGACAAGTGCAAGGTCAAGGTGCCAGCCAGTTTGGCTACTGGTGAGAGCCCTCTTTCTGGTTTGCCTTCTCACTCTGTCCTCACCTGGGAAAGAGCCATCTCTCTCTCTCTCCCCCTCTACTTACAAAGCCACTGCTCCATCCCTGAGGCCCCACGTCATGAGCTCAGATCACCTCACGGTAATTCTCTCCAAATACCACCACCTTGGGGGCAGGGCTTCAATGTAGGAACTTGACAGGTACAGTTCAGGCTCTAGACCCAGGTTTGAATCTCAGAGTCACTGGGGTCTCCCCAGCCATTTGCCCTTGGGCAGGTGTCTCTGAGTTGTCACTGTGAAGTGGGAGGGAGGGGACAAATGCCCCCCCCACCTCATCCGGCTCGCGTGAGGGTCATGAGTAGTCAGGGATACAAAGGGTTTAGTGCAGCATGGGCCTCACTGGGTGCTAGCCATAATCTCTCACTCCTCTCTCGGGCCCTGATACCCTGCTCTCCAGGCAAACAGGACTGCCCTCCAGTCCCCAGCCTGCCCGTGGGTCCCCTCTTGCTGCCTGTGCTCACACATGCCTGCCTCCGGAGCCGTCCCCCAGTCCCTCCTTCACCAGCTTCCACCCGCCTGAATCCTGCCCGTCCTCACCTTCAAGGCCCTTTTCAAAGACACCGACTCCCCCAAAGCTTCCCCTGGCTCCCACTTAGAAGACCTGCCGACGTGCCTAGGCTGCCCTGGCCTTGAGCTCCATAGTACTGTCATCAAGTTAGCGCAAGTGACTGCCTCTGTCTGCTGAGTTGTGAGGCCTCGAGGGTGAGGACTGAGTCCGGAGTCCTCTGGTGTCCGTGCCGGACCTGGTGCCCAGCACATAGAGACAGTCAGCCATGGCTGCCAGGTGGACAGATGACTGATGGACGGACAGAGGGTGAACGGATAGCTAACTCTGTGCACGTTTATATCATGGGGCTTCCCGTCCTTCTCACAGACCGACAGTCAGTGGCATCTGTATTCTCCACCCTCTCGTGACACTGTCCCCCGGAGGCCCCTCCCACCCCGTCCAGTCTACACCTGCCATCCCCCAGGCCTAGCATGCCCCTCCCACTGAGTATCTGATACTACTAGAATGCATGTCACATTGCGGGGACAACGGCATGAATGAAAGGGACAGATACGCCAGACAGAGGTACCTTACTGCATGTCAGCTCTGCTTCTGTGTCTCTCCCTGGTGAGGCCCTGCCATGCCTGCAGGCAGGCTCACCTCTCTGTTCCCGCCACCATGCCTGGCACAAAGTAAGTGACACTCGGTGCAGGCTGGATGGAGCTGAGGCCCCCCCCCCCGGGCTGGCCAGCCCCACACCCTACCTGTGGGTGCAGCGTCCAAGGCTGCCCGCAGACCACACAACAAACGCTGCTTGTCCTCAGCCAGCCCAACTGCCCTCTAAGGAGAAGACCGAGGAGAAGTGGCACTTTTCATTCTGTGCCTGATCCCAAATCGACTTTTTTAGAAGAAAACAAATCTAGAATGGCATATAATCTGCTAGGCAGTAGCTCCTCCCTCTCCCCAGAGGTCTTACTGTGGCTCTTGGCTCAGGACTCGGCGCCCTGAGCGTAAGAACAGCTCCCTTCGCGCCTGGCACCACACTGGGTGGGTTCCTCGCCCACACACGTCTATTGCCCCCTGGCCCCATTGCCCCCTCATGTCAGACCTGATGCTACTGTCCCCACTTTTCAGACGGGGAGAGCTGGTGCTTCCTGAGATGAAGCAATTTGCCCAAGAACTTCGCTAGGAAGAGCCGAACCAGGACTTGAACCCTGGTCTTAGACGTCTAAGCATTAGCTTTCCTGTGCCCCACCTAGCAAACAGCCCCTGAGCCCCTGTGCCAAGTCCTGTCCTGAAAACGGAGCGGGGAGGAAGAGCCCGAAGGCAGGGAGAACGCGGTGTGTGCGGGAAGGGGGGAACTGGCTGGGGGGGGGGGTGTGCTGGGAGAGACAGGAGATGAGTGATGGAAGATCCTAAGCCGACTGTGCAACCGGAGGACTTTCAGGAGATTTGCATAATTTATTTCCTTCTGAAAATCACCACCTAAACTTATAAATATAGCCACAAGTTTTGCTCTCTTGAAGAAAACCGACAGCAGAGATGGCTCACCCATAACCCACAGGCATTGGGAAGCGGGAACACCACGCACGGGCTTGAAAAGGGAACTCTCAGAGCTGATCACTGCAACCCGACTTAAGAAAAGTGTTTGTTTCACATAGATGTGCTTTCAAAGCTGTTCAGGCATCATTTACGTGACAGTCAGATTGGCCAAGATGCAGAAAAATGAAAACATCATGCGGTGGGTAAGCACGGAACGGGTGGGGGTGAGGGAAAAGGGAAACTGAGTCTTCTCAGCAGCGGCGGAGAGCTTGCCGCACCACAGCGCCATGCGGTAACGGTGTTGGCTGGGAAACCAGGACACCTCACTTAAAGGTAGAATTGTATTCCATTTACTCACCGCACCAAGGCAGGAAGATGTCACCTTCATTCCTTAAAAAAAATAAAAGATGATATTTATAGGACCACGCTTCCGTTTTCTAGAAAGGAGGACGGTAGAAATTAGTATAAATAGATCCTCTAGCGCTGGGTTTAGGGGTCAGAAGACCCAGAAATTGCTTTGGCGGGAGCACCAGCCAAGGCACTTCCAGACGTCATGGCAACAAAACTGTACAGTGTTACAGGTGCGGAGAACATACATGTCAGTGTTACAGGTTTGCTCTGTCCATTGTACAGTCATGACCTTAAATACCTGAGTGTGAAGGGGTTGTCATGGAAATGGTAGCTCACCTCTGGACCTGTGAGACAAAATGGCCCCAGGCATCTGGGCAACCAGCTGGGTTGGTGAGTGTGAAGAGAGCCAGAAACTGGGTACGGGTACGGTGGCCCCTGTGGACAGAGCTAGAGCCAGGGTCACCATGAAGGAGACTGGGACTCAGCCCTCAGGTGGCTCCCAGTCCAGAAGGAGCCACAGGTGTGAGTGCAGATCACCCCACTCCAGGGAGCATGGCCAGGGCCTGGACAGGTTTGGGTCTCTCTCAAGGATGTGGACTTCCAGTGGGTGCTGAGGAAGAGGTGGGACTCAGTGTAGGGGCCTTCCGGACAGAGGGACCTGCCCCATGTTCAGAATTTCGTTTTACTACTGGTGGAGAAGTTAGAGGCACATCTAGAGAGGCAGATGCGCAGCTCAGCATCGATAAATAGCGTCAGCATGAAAACCTGTACAGATTTTTGTGTAGCTGGTAAGCTTCTTGGAAGAGAAAAGACTCTTAAAAATGCAGGTAGTAGCTTTTTGAGGGGTGGCTACAAACGGTTAGGGTTTAAATATTCTGGTGTTGGATGTTTCTGAATACTTTAATGGTTCCTTTCATTTCTTGACTTGTGTGTGGTCGCACAGCAAACTCCTGAAAAACTGGAGCATTCGTAAATTTGGGGGTTTTTAGGATGGTACATTTGGGGACTATTGTTTTACGATCAATTTATGCATATATGCTGCTCACAAAATTAGGGATATTTCAACATGATTATGAAGCCATAAAAAAAGAAGCATTTGGTGCTTTTTTACTACACAAGAATATTAGAAAAGTAAACGACAAGTCAGAGAAAGCTGTTTGATTATGCAAATGAGATGCAAAACCAACTTTTATTTCATTGGTGAAAATGCACCAGACAAAGGCTGAAGGTACTGGGGTATCTGCCCGTCCCCTGGCCCCCTCTTTTTCAGTTGGGTGAGAAGCGGATACTCTTATAAGAATCACTATAATAATTATGAGCAGTTATGGAAGGAGCACGGGACTCGGTCATCAGGGGGAGGCTCAAGCCCCTCCCCCGTGTCCTGGCTGTGGGACCACCAGCCACCCGTCCCCCTCTGCTGGGACCTCCGGGCACCTGGGAGGCGTTGGAGCTTGATGCAGATAGTGTCAGAGGTAGTGGGACTGGATGCAGGGAAATCAAGGTGGAAACGTGCAGCTGAGCTCCCGCCACAGGTCAGGGGGAGTTGCACCTTCCCTGAGTTTCAGGGCTGGGGAGTTGAATGGTTTGGGGACAACCAGAAGCCAATCACATCCACTCCGGGACCTCCAAACTTCTACTGCAGGAGAGGAAAAAAATATGTCCTGGCAGTGAAGGCAGACAGGTGAAGGGGTCCCGTCCGGGGCACAGTGGAGAGACTCGCTGCGCATGCCCAGTGGCTCCCACAGCTAGTCGGGCCGCTGTTGGACCAGACCCACCCAACCACAGGGCTGCAAACTTGCCAAGGACTCCCGCCCTGGAGCACCGTGGCTGCTCTGCTCAAACTATTCCTATTGACTCTGGCATTCTGTCTTGTTTGTTCACGAGTTAGTGTTTTCAGAATGCTTTGATGATGATACGAGCTACTTAGGAGCTGGGTTTCTATGGTTATGTGGCTGTTGTTGACGTAACGCCGCACAGACGCCGCCCGGTGGACGACGGTGAGCTTTAGACAAAGCGCGAAGTCCTGCCCGGTGGAGTCTGGCACAATCACACAAACAAACACCCACAAAACGGAGCGCAGGTGAATCAGACCCTTCCGCGTGTGCCGCCTGGAAGTGGGTGGACAGCTGGGGCTCCCAGAGCTGCGGGCGGGCCAGGAGCTGGTCTGAGAAGCATCCGTGCCCTGGACACCAGGCCGTGACAAGCATCTGAAACGAGGGGTCCCGTCGCTGCCCTTGCGGCTGCACCCCATGGACCCCGGAGGGGTCGCACACGCTCTGTCCGTGGTTCTCGTTCCCACAGTGTCACTGCCTGCTCCGTCCTCAGGGACCAGGAAACCGACGTGAGCCCGGACCAGAGTTCCCTCCCTGGCCGGGCCTCCCCCTGCCGGGAAGGTCTTGAGAGTGACCCAGCCAGGTAGGTGGATAAGACAGTGTCCTGCAACACGCATGTGACCTTCTCAGAGGGAC
Source organism: Rhynchonycteris naso (assembly GCA_037038555.1). NCBI lineage: Eukaryota > Metazoa > Chordata > Mammalia > Chiroptera > Emballonuridae > Rhynchonycteris > Rhynchonycteris naso. The sequence continues at coordinate 257,174,891 of CM072999.1, read as the reverse complement.
TCTCTCCTGAATGGGGGCTGAGGGGAGAGATTAACAAGGCCGCACTGAACAGAAGCATCGCAGCAGGGAAAGAAGAGGCGGAAGGCTGTGCAAAGTGCGGGGTAGCCATTTAGAAGCTTCTAGAATTGACAGGAAGTGCTTGGTGCAAATGTTATTTTATGGGAACCAGTGAAGGAGGCTGGACTCTGCACAAGTAAAGGGGAAAGCACAGCTGCCATGTGCAGGTTTGGGCTAGGGCATGATGGAGGGAGCTGAGGGACACTTCAGGTCCTCACAGGCATGGTTTCGGGGCTTCAGCCAGGTTTGTCTAAATTCCTGCCTGACACAGAGCCCAGCCCTCACCAGGGGACACCAGAATCTGAGCTTCGAGAGAATAGGGGACCACATCTGCAAAGGGGGATTTGACAAAAACCAACGAGGCTGGAGCCACAGGGCCCCTCGCTGACATGGGCCCCTTCCAAGGCAGTGGGAACCCTCTAGCATTTTGTATTTGTGAGTCTGTGTTCTTTAAAGAGGGTCCCCCAAATTGCAATAAGTTTCAGGTCACGTAAACCTTGCGCTATCCCTGTTCAACTGCCTTGTTTACCACTGTATCCTCAGAGGCACATCTGGTGGCTAGAGAAAAAGAACACGAATGGGCAGGCAGCCAGATAGAGGAAGGGAAGAAGGAAGGATGGATGGTTGGATGAAAGGAAGGTGAAAGGGATGAATGGATGCATGGGTGGATAGATGGATGGATGGATAATTGGATGGATGGATGATTGGATGGATGGATGGATGGATAAAAAGTGTAGGTGAAACAGTGATGGCCAATTGAGAACTGAAGAGAAACTGCAATCTTTGACTAAAAGGGGGGAGGAATTCCATTTTCATTTCATGTGTACAATCCCAACAAATGCCTTAGCTGGAAAGGATCTCAAAAACCATGCAGCTCAAATTCTTTCATTTCAGCTCTTGAAAATACTGAGATTCTCACATAACAGAGAATTTCCTGTAAAGATCTACCCATGAAGCGAGAAGTGCTTACAGAGACCTCCATGGCCACAGATCAAGCATCAACTGCTATTCAGAGCAGGAAAAATAAACTTCAAGTTCTGTTTATATTTCTAGTTTCAAGGTTAACTACGTATTTTAAAAGTCTTCATCCTGATGAACTCATTAGCCGCCATCAGCTAATTGAGAAGTGAGTTTTGGGAAGAACGCCTTCACTCTCCAGCCCGGAGCGGCAAAAGCGGGGAGCTTCGCGGGCTGACGTTCCGTGGAGCTGTCTCCGACAGCGGCGCCTGCTCGTTCACCCCCGCAGCTCCACAAAGAGAGGAACCAGAGGGCAGAGCCAGGGTCTGCGCTCCCTGCCTGGAAAGGAAAGCGAAGGCACCGAGGAAGGGATGGGACCACCCCCACTTGCTAAGAGTTTGTGTGGAATGAAGTGTTCGTGGTGACCAGCCCCAACAAGGGGAACCCTCAAATACTCCAGCTGGGAAAAGGGTGCTCTAGCGCGTTGAACTGTGGCCCCTTCCAAAGATACATCCAAGACGTCAGATTGTGACTGTTGTTGACGTCGTTAGGGTAAGGCTCTCCAGATGAGATCATCCTGGATTAGGTGGGCCCCAAAGACACAGAGACAGGGGAGAAGACCACGTGAAGACAGAGGCAGAGACTGGAGGGATATGGCCGCAAGCCCAGGAGTGCTTGGGTCACCAGAAGCTGAAAGAAATTGTGAGCAAGGGTCGTCCCCTTGGGAGGGAGTGCCAGGCTCCAGGATTGGACTTCAGGCCCCGAGAACTGTGACAGAATAAGTTCCTGTGGTTTTAAGCCACCCCGGTTTGTGGTAATTAATTTCCAAGTGGCCCTGGGAATTAATACAGATACTTTCTCCAAGTCGACCCAAACAAAAGTCCTTCTTCCCCCCTTCCCTAATTTTTCCTTTGGTGATAAAGTGTATCTAAAGAGAATGGAAGTTATTTAAGTAAAACGGAAATTGTGATTAAATTTCTTATTCCTCTGGGACAGTGGTTCTTAACCTTTTTGAGGTACCGAACCCACCAGTTTCATATGCGCATTCACCGAACCCTTCTTTAGTGATAAATAAAATATTTTTTTTTCCATATTCAAGACATAGGTATATGTTTTCTTACTGGTGCACAAAATGAGCCGTGCGTGAACATCACCTCGTTCAAAGAACAAAACCAACAAAGTGCACGAACTCACAACAAATTACAGTATTACTTTATTCTGGCCTCCGCGGCAGAGGCTTCTCCGAACCCCTGAGACCGACTCATCGAACCCCTAGGGTTCGATAGAACCCAGGTTAAGAACCACTGCTCTAGGAAGTAGAATCCCAACAAGTTAGACGTGCGAATATTTGGAAAAGGTGTCTCTGTCCCTATGTTTGCTGATTTATCTATATGACCTTGGTCCCGTTTTTATATCTAAGTAATCAGGCTGGTAATTACTTAAAATGCACATTTGTCATATTGTATGTAACAAAATACATGTTCCCCTAGAGTCATCGCACACCACATGGTGACTTTTATGTAGTGGTGACTCGGTAATTCTTTGTTCTACCACGTATGGCTCAAGTGATAACTTGCTTCAGAGGTGGCACCTGCCCTATCATCCTGTTCACCGGGACAGTGTGGAATCCACCATTATAACCCAGAACGTAGAGAAAATACTCACGCTTTTGGAGGAAAACACTCCCGCTTTACCCGAACCGTGGATTTTTGAGTTTCAAATTAAATACTCTGATTTGGAAAAAAAAAAAAAAAAAAAAAACCACAAAGAAAGAAATCAGGGATGATTCCTAAGTCATCAGGCACTGGGTACATTTAGCAACAACGCTGTGCTTGGAAGCAACTGTTATAAGATTCCGATATAATAACAGGAGTAAGAACAAAGGCTACTATTGATTAAGCATCAACTCTGCAAAGTCAGAAGCTCTACCCAGTGAGTGCTTCATTACCAGAGGTGACTCGGTGGCCCAGGGGATAATGGCAATGTCTAGAGGCACTGTTGGATATCTGTTGGATGTCACACCTGCAGAGCCAGGGGTGGGGGGCAGGGATGCTGTGAAATATCCCACAATGCACAAGACGGCCTCCACCCACCACAAAGAGCCATCCAGCCTAGACTGTCAGTAGCATGATGGTGAGAACCAAGACTGCCTGCTGTCATTTATCTCCGAGAATGCCCGTAGACCCAGCCTCAGGATTAGTAGACCGAGTTTCAGGGACGATAAATCATGTGCCGGGACTCCCAGGGCCAGTTTGAAAGTCCCTCCTGGACGCTGTAAGCATAGGTAACAAAGTAGCGACCATTCACCAGCGATGGGAACCTGGAAATGGATCCCAGAAAGAAAGAATTGCCAAATACCGTCTGGTGCCGGACAGTGTGTTAAGAGGATGTGACCGTTCTCACGGTGGTGCATGTCTCTGGCCGTTGGCCACGAGGAGACCGCAGTACCAAGGGGCAAACACGTCCCTTATAACCTGCTGACCCAAGTTCGCCTTTGCTCGGATTTTTTTCTCTCTGCTTTATCATCCATAATTGGATAACTTTTCTCCAATTTTCTCCTTGGAACAGTGAAGATAAGGTTTCTGTTTAATCATCCTCCTCTAAGCACTTGCAATCAGGCAGGATATTGCTGCTTTTAAAATAAGACAATGACATTTAATGACTTTCATTTCTTCCTATACAAAAGATTAATTTATATGCCAGAGTCATCGTTTCACTGGAAAACTCAACCTGTTCTTCGTGAAATGCTGCAATATGATTAACAACTTAATCTCTCCCTTATAGTTTTAATTCCGTGGCTTTCTCTGGTGTGTTTACCTTCACAGTCTAATTTAGCCTTTGGGTTCCTGTCAGGATAAAATTAGCAAATGGAGCGGAGGAGTTGCCCGAGCCCCCGCCCGCCCCGGGGTAGTCTGGGCGCCAAGCTGCCCCTCCGGGTACACGCTGGTGACGCTGGTGTGTGCACAAGATGGAACTGTCTCGGTGAATTACTGGGGGGCTTGGGACCCTGCTTGAAATGCCTGCTTCGCCCAACCATCAAGGCTGCCGAGATTCCACCGTAACATTCCCGCGTCGGGTGACCCCCCTCACCCCCTCAGCTCTGGCCACAGCGGGCAGCTCCTCTTCCGCAAACTACCCACCGCGTGCTCACCTTTCTGCCCGTCTTCTCAGGACGTTTTCTTCTGCCTGAATGCCTTCTCTGTGTCTGTTCCATCCAAGTCCTATTACCCTGCGAAGTCCGTCTCACACGGCCCTTGCTGCTGCGGTTCTTGTTTCCTTCTGCTTTGGATGATGGTACAGACAGCTGCCCTGGCTCATTGCTCTTGGTGGCCAATCACCGTGTTGCCACGACAGCCCAGAGCTACCAAATCATTCGTATCATTTTATAGATTGGGGATGTCAAGCGCTTCTGCCGTGTATTCAAGTTCACCCAGTTCTTAAAGGGCTTAGTGAGCTGTAGGTTCAAACACTGCGAAATTTGTTTTTTATAAAAGCCAGTGGAAAGCCTCTTGCAGCACAGAGAGAGACAAGCGTCTGAAAGTTTCCAACAGAGAGGGGTCACCACGGCTGATGCCTCGTGCCTCCAGCAGCCGAATGGGCCGCCTGTCCCAACTCAAAGACAACAGTGGGTCATACCTCTCCCAGGCCCCCTGTAGACCTGATTCCATTCAGAAATGACCGCATTAAACATGCAAGTGTTCTACCTTCTAAAACTTCGAAAATGGCATCGGTATTAATAAAATGTCTTGATCCATCACCTACGCTGAGATTTTTGCCCTCCAAAAAGTCACATCTCTTCTTGTCTCCAGAAAAAAGGAATGAGTTTGGCCCATTCTCAGGCCAAATTCTGGCCTCAGCAAGTGTTTCTAATTCTTCCTGGTGTTACTGGTTAGTGTGACCTGTTTCCTAGGAGAAGAGGTGCCCTTTGGAGTGGGGCCTTACGGTTCTCATTGACCTGGTGCTCATGGATGACTTGACCCACTGTGACAACTTCTTGGTGCCCCCAAAGCTATACATTACAGAAACTAGGAATCCTTGCTGCAAAAGGGTTGGGTGCATGTCGGGGAAAAGAAATCGTCCGCGTAACAGTTGTACCTGAGGAGGGGGCAGACTCGTTTCTGACACGGAGAGCCCTCACCCACCACTCACCTCCCTGCACACACTCCCCAGGGATGACCTCACCCTGGGGTAGTTGCGGGAAGAGCGGTCCCATCCTTTTTCCTAATGTCACCCCACCTCAGCCACACTCTATCCGCCCCATGCTGCTTTAACCACACCCCAGCGGGCAACAAGCCAGTGCTGCCCAGTGTAAAATGTGCCTCCCACCAGATTCTTCGCAGCCTGGAAGATTACGGCAGGCGAATCTGTAGACGCCTTCGATATCATCCCTGAGGACTCTAATCTTTTGAAGTTCCAGGTGCCCTGAAGAATTGGATGGAAGTCTCTGGCCCTCTCCCCAGAGTAGGGCACATACACACAGACAAACAGTTCACAGCTTCAGGGGAGCCCGCAGACCGACAGAGCCCACCCACAAAGCCCCATGGTTAAGAACCCATGACCCGGTCTGGGAGAGGTGCAGAACACGGTCACAAATGGTCAAGACCCTCCAGCCAGGGGCAGGTGTAGGGGTGAGTCCAGACCCTCTGCCTACTGGGCATAGTTGTCAAGTTGCCCCAGGCTTTCCTGCTCCCCTCAGGGCCCCCACACACTGTCCCTCGCCCTCACACTCCTCTCACTCTGACCTTTCCGCCATCACCTGGAGTCACTCCTCATTAAGCTGCTTAAACTAATGAAGAGTAGCACACAGACCGAGAAGACATGATCACAAAGCAAACACACCAGCCAAACCAACACGTAGACCCCCCCACCCTCTGACAGTGGCCCCCCATGAAGTTAGGCATCATCCCGACTTCTTATCACTGTTCATTAGTCTTGCTTGGTTTTGAATCTCATATAAATAGAATCAAATAGGAGATACGTTTCTGTGCCTAGATTCTCTCAAAATTACTTTCAGGAGATGCACCCGCAGTGTCTACCATTGTAAGTTGTTCTTTCTCATTGCTGTCGAGTTCCACAATTCAATGATCTGTCCTGTTGTTGCTGGACATTTGGTTTATATCCAGTGTGGGGCTGTTACAGATAGTCTGAACTTTCTGCTCTGGCCTTTCTCCTAGGAGCCTTTTGACGAATTAATGTACTTAACTACAAGTACGCCTAGGAGTCGAAGCACGGAGCCACGGGGCATGTGTGTGTTCGCATTTTGCGGACGATGCCAACATGTTTTCCAAAGTGGATGCCCCAATTTACATTCCCTCCAATGGCAATAAAGATCAAGATTCCAGTTGCTTCCTACACTCTCCAACGGAGAGTCGTGTCGGCCTTTTAAATCTTAACCAGATGAATATTTATGGCGTTCATATGCATTTTCCTGGTGAATTGATGAAGTGAACACCTTTTCAGATATTTATTGGTTATCTAGATATTTATTGTTCTCTTGTAAAACATTTACTCAACCTTTTTTGCCCTTTTTTTTTTCTATTGGGTTATTTGTCTTTTCTGATTGGTTTGTGGGAAATACCTTCCCCCCCTCTGAGGCCTGCCTTCTCCTTCTCTTACTGGTGTCTTTTGGTGAACACAAATGAATCATTGTAACATAGCCCAATTTATTAATACTGCCTTCTATTGGTATTAGTCCCTTGTGTGTCCCGGTTTAGAAATCTTTGCCTCGTCCTAAGGTTATGAAGATATTCTCTACATTTTCTTCTTCGGTGCTTTATTGATTTGTCTCTCACACGTTAACGAATGGCTTTCTGTGCATGGCCTAAAATAGGGGCTCGGTCTCCTTTTGATTTTCCAGGTAGAACCCAGCGGGTTCAGTACCGCTTAGTGAGAAGGCTGTTCTCTCTCTACCGCACACACCGTCTGTCCCCGCTGACACAAACGGCTGATCTTACACGTGTGGGTCTCCTTCCGGGCTCTCTTCCCTCCTGTTGCACCCTGGGGGCACCCTTGTGCCATCTCCATGTTCTCCTAACTACTGCGGCGGGGCACTGAGTCTCGACAGCTGACAGGGACAGTCCTCCAACTTGGTTCTTCGTCTTTAAGATGGTCTAGGCTAATTTCCGGCTCTTCGCATTTTCACTTAAATATCCGAATCAGACGGCAGTGTCCACGGAAATCACCCTAGAATTTGGGTTCACATTGCTTTGTAGCTATGCTTTAAAATTCAGGGGGAATTTGATAGCTTTACAGCATAAAATTTTCTGGTTCATGGCATATATCTCCATTGTTTAGGTCACCTTTAATTGCGTTCAGCAGCGTGTTGTGCTTCTCAGTGCCGGGCAGTTACACATTCTTCATTACATTAATTCCTAGATATTTGCTGTGGGCTTTCTGTTCTCTTTATTTATTTATTATTTTTCGGGTGAAGAGTGGGGAGTCGTACTACTGGATATAATTTCTTTATTTTATCTTTTTTTCGTTATCACTATAAAGAAATAAATTCATTTTTATACATAGACCTTGCATCCAGACCTTGCTAACTTACCTATTAATCCTAACAATTTACAGATTATTTTGTATTTCTCACATAGACGATGATATCATCCATGAATAGGAAGTTTTACATCTTTCTTTTTATCTTTTCCTTGCATTGTCACACTAGCCAGTGAAGTGTTGAAGTTGTGACGGTGGCTTCCTTGCCTCATACGCTATTTCAGAGAAAACGCGTTTGCTATTTCACCATTAAACGTGATGTTGCGCTGTACGGTTCGTCTCTGAGTTAGGAAGTCTCCTTCTTCTCCAATTCTTAGTGTTTACTTTCTATCAAATGCTTTGATTGCATTTAGTTTATCTCCTTTATTCTGCTAATGTGATTACAGTGATTAATTTTTAATGCTATATGAACTTTGCATAAACCCGACGTGAATAGTATACATGATTGTGTTCTAGGCAGAATATTTTGTTCAAGATTTTTGTTATATCCAGGATAGAAATCAGCTCCTAATATTCCTTTCTGGTAACGTCACTATCAGGCTTTTGTAGGATTATGCTAGCCTCATAAAGCAGGCTGGGGAAAGATTCTTTTTCTAAATTTTGACACGACTGAGTTGAGTATTTCTTAAATATTTGAAAGAATTCACTAGCGCGGCCATCTGGATCTGGAGCTTTCTTTGTGGAAAGAATTTAATGACAAAATAGCTTTCTCTGATAAACATCAGACTATTCAGAGTATTTCTGTCTTTTTTAGTCACTTGCAGTGTTTTTTTTTCCACGTTGTCTGTTTTGTCTAATTTTTAAAGATTTTTATAATATTTTATTATTCTTAATATCTGTAGGACCCGTAGTGACATCTTTTTTCAGTCCAGATTCTGGTTACTTTGTGCTGCTCTCTCTTTCAGTCTTCCTAAAGTTTCATCGATTTTATTAGTTGCTATTTTTTTTTCAAACAATAAGCATATGGCTTTATTAATCGATTCTATACTTCTTTGTTTTCTATCTTAATTTCTACTCTTGTACTCCTTATTTCCTTCTCTCTACTTTCTGTAGATTTTATTATTCCTTTTGTAACTTCTCTCGATGGATATTTAGATCACTGGCATTTAGCCTCTCTTATTTATTTTAACCTTATAAATGAGCATTGTGTTCTACATGTTTTGATGTGTCTTATTTTCCTTTCATTCAGCATATTTTATCATTTCTGATGGGATTACCTGTGCTGTGAAGTGTATTACTTTATCTCCAAACATTTGGTGGATTTCCAATTCACTTTTTAAAATCAGTTTCTTGTTTAATTCTGCTTGGATGAGTCAGCTTGCTGGTCAGCCTTCAGTGTGTGGGTTCTACCGACTTGTCTTCCGGCTCACCGGTCCCCTTCGCCAGCTGCGTAAAACCTATCACGTGTATCTGTTAAGTTCTTAATGTAAAGGATTGGGGGCTTTGTTCAGTCCGAAATTTTTTATTTAATTCTTTTTATGGATTTCAGTTTTCTGAATAAAGTCCCTACCATATTATCTTTCTTTTTTTTTTCTTTTTTAGTATATCAATGACAGTTACTTAGAGGTCCGGGCCTGAAAAGTGCAATAGCTGGTTGTCCCCTGGGTCTGGCTCCACCATCTGCTCCTCTGCTTGTGATCCGGTCTCTTGGTGTGCCTGCGAATTCTTTAGTGGGAACCAGACGTGGTGCATGGAGAAGCGGATACCGTCTGGGCGGTGGTATCTTCCTCCAGGGAAGATTTAACCCCGTCACCTGAGAGACAGCTAGACCAGAGTGGCTCGCCTCCAATCCGGTCAGGGCCATCGCTGACCCAAGGCAGGGTCACGGTCTTCGCGAAGCACTAGCTTACTCGGCCCACGGGTCTAGCCCTCCAGCCGTCCAGTTAAGAGCTTGGGGTAGTTCAAGCGCCCCACATCCTGCGTGGCTCCGAACACGAGTATTTGTTGCCTCCATACCCTAAAATGTCCTGTAGCTTGCTGTTTTTCTCAGCCACCGTGTTTTCCTGGAGCCCAGCCCCTCGCCCTGTGTAGCGATGGCTTCGTGGGTGTCTGTAAAGGAGGGAAGCGTCAAGTAGTGGGCTCACTAGTTTTCCTTCCTCTTTGTGACCTAGGCCCCTGGAGTTCCGGCTGTCTGAGCAGCCTCACACTGTCATTTTTGCCTCCCCAGCCCTGCGAGGTCACCCAAACTCCCACTGGCTCCTTGTCCCTTAGCAAGTGCCTCTTCTGGCTCTTCACCCTCTCATTACAGCTGAGCACCAGCAAAGCGCCCAGAAACAGAGATGACACATCGAAGGCCGGCCTGCCCACCATGGTCCCCTCCTCCAATATCTCTGCCCCCCAAAGGCTATCTTGGCAGCTTCGTGGTGCCTCCAAGCAGATGTTTCTGAGATTTCCGTATTTTATTTCATTTTGTCTGGATTTTCCGGTTGCCCTGCCGGCCTGGTGGTCTGACACAAGCCGTTCCATCGCACACAGAGAGGAATTGGAAAATCTCATTAAGTTTTATTTCACCAAGGAACTCAGGATCCAGACAACATGATGGCAACTCTTCTTTTTAGTTGTCTCCTCGCTGGCCCCCAAAGGTGAAAGCACTCTGCTTACCCCGTCGGCTTTTGCTCCTGCTGTGTTCTTTACGAGAAATGCCATCACTGGTCAATTTTTTTTTTTTTTTTTTTGCAAGAGAGAGAGAGACAGAGACAGGAAGAGAGATGAGAAGCATCAACTTATAGTTGTAGCACTTTAATTGTTCATTGAGTGCTTTCTCATATGTGCCTTGATCCTGGGTCTACAGCAGAGCCAACGTGACCTCTCGCTCAAGCCAGCGACCTTGGGCTTCAATCCAGCGATATCTGGGCTCAAGCCAGGGACCATGGGGTCATGTCCACAAGACCATGCTCAAGCCGGCAATGTCAGGTTTTCAAACCTGGATCCTCAGCATCCCAGGTCGATGCTTTATCCACTGTGCCACCACCTGGTCAAGGGTCACCAGTCAAATTCTTGGCCATGTTCCAAGACTCATCACAAAGGTGACTTCTCCTGTGAAATCTGTCCCCATCCTCTTTGCAGAAGGTGACCTTTCCAGTCCCGGACAGTCCGTCCTGCACTGCTCTATCTGTGAGATGTGGGTCCCTGCCCCACACTACAGCTGCCGGAAGGCAGGACTAGACTGCAGTGCTGAGGGCAGGACTTAGCCCATTCATTCCCTTAGGCTCCACAGCAGTGGTCTCCCACCTAGGTCTCTGGATTGAACTGAAACTTGGTGTCACTCTAGTAAGCAGGAGTATTGGATAGACGTGGCGGAATCCCAAATCAAAGTGGCTTAAGGAAAATACGTATATATTCATAAAAGCCAAGGCAAGCCTCCTACTGGGTTGGTATCTGAGACAGCTCCTGTTCCACTGCCCTGCTGATGGGTGACTTCCCTCCTGTCCCCAAACTCTGAAACGCTGTCCTGTTGTCTCCACTGTGACGTGCTTCCAAAGGATGAACTATAGGACATACCTGAGGGTCCGAAGGTCCTTCTAAGCCCCCGGTCAGAGGTGACGCAAACCCAACGTAAGCTCAGCCAGCCGAAACACGGGGAGGAAAAGAGGGACACAGAGCATTCCGACAGCTTAGTGCCGTGACCCACGGGTGACGGAAGCAGCCTCGTTCTCCCCTCGTTTCAATGAGGATTTAGACTGTCCCTGAATCCCTTTATTGTTTGTTTTCCCTGCTTCTCCTGCTGCATCTCAAATCTGAGCATTATTTTAAGCAAAGTTGCCGTACGTTAATTTACTTTACCCAGCACACGCGGAGCAGCCTGGAGGGCTGACGTGATAGATGGCGACTGAGCTGGCTGTTGGCCCCCAAGGCAGTAATTTGTGTTTTGAACTTCCTTAATTATATATGTGCACAGCGCCTCTAATGGCCCCCGTAGAGGCATTGGGCCCGGCCAGGGTCCCCGAACGCCGTCGCAGGGACAGGAATGAAAACTTATAAAAGGAAGAGTTTTCAATCAGTGACAGGGATAAATCATGTTTTGAAAATCAGTGGTACGGTACCCATGACATTCTAATCACCACTTCTATGATTGCAAAAAGAGTAAATCACTAAAAAATAAATAAATGAAGTGTCCTCGAAACAGTAAAGAAGAATAATTAACTTGTAACTCGAAGCTGCCGCCCTGATGTTGGATGACTTCGGCGGACCCTGGGGAGACGTCAGGATGACAAAGAAAATCAACTTGCAGAACTGCGAGGAGCACTCTGGTGGCTTCCATGGGGGTTCGCGTCTTATTTCTTTCCTTTTTTTTTACACAGAAAGGCAAATAGATGAGCAACTGAAATGACCCAGTACAGGAGGGAGCCTCTGTGTAAATACCCCAACTTTAAAAACGAAAAAGTAATTCTGTTTTACAACATACAGTCTTGATTAATCAGTGATGCGTATGTCTCTTCACGATGCCCAAAGCGTTTTTACATTGAACTGTCGGTGCGGGCCCCCGACAGCCCCACGGGCCCCACTGGGCAGAGAGCATGGCCACTCTTTACAGAAGAGGAGACCAGGGCTCAGGGCAGAGGGGTGGGGTACCTGGCACACAGTCCCGTGGTCAGGAGGGATGAAGCCAGGACCAGAATCCAGTCCTCTGAGCTGTTCTCTGCCGGGCAAAGGCCTTCGGTGCAGAGCACAAGGAAGAAGCCATGTGACGGCCATCTAGCCTGGGAAGGCTGGCTGGGACTCAGAAACACTGGCCCTCCCGCTTCTGCTCATGGGCCCAGCTCTCCTCCGGTAGGGGTGGCAACAGCCCCGGGGACAGAGCCCAGTCCTGCCAGCGTCTGCTAGGCGGCGATGGACACTTGTCCACACAGTAGGTCTCCCTTCCTCACAGGATTGCTCTGCCGATGAAAATGAGAAAGCCCGGGCCGCACGCGGGGGCCGGAGGAAGCAGGCACCATCGGAAGACAAGCGGAGGATGACGAGCTGACGTGAGGAGCTGCTTGCAAACCAGAAAGTCTTCACTCGGATGAAGGGCTGTGAGGATTACGCCTTCAACAGGCGGCACTGAGAACACGTCACGTGCTTGGCACCATGCTCGGTACGCCAGCAGGGGCCGAGGACGGGTGAGACACACCTGCTCGGGGAGCAGCACATTATACAATTAAACACAAACGACTTTTACAAAATGATAGTTTCTGCAGCAGCAGAAGCCACGATACCAGCTGTTCGTCGGGGCCGCCAGGGCAGGACATCAGAAAGAGCTTTGGAGGGGGGTGCGGGGGCCAGGTCCCAAGGGACTTAGGGGTTTCGGGACGAGCTAGCACCTCAGAGGTCATCCGGGTCCCCGTGACTCAAGGGCGGGCCAGCAACCAGCAGCATCAGTGTCCCCTCAGAGCTTGTCCCTGACACAGACTCTCAGGCCCCGCCCAACCTGCGGAATCGGAACCTGGACTTCAACGACCTGGGGCTGGGGGACCCCGGCCTCTGAATTGCAGCTTGGCTACAGGGCGGCTCCCTAATGAAACCCACCCCACTTGCAGCCTCGAACACCTGCCTGAGGCCTCGAGGGGCCCAGCAAGGAGCAGCAGTTCGGCCGAAAGCAGGCTCCGTCCTGAGCTTGAACTCGGGACTCATAGTGAAGGCCCCATTCTCGGGCCACAGCGTCTTCGTTGCAGGTCTTTCTCCAGCAGTGGTTACGGGGCCTCCCCGCCCTTGGTCGAGCCCTTCTAGTGGCTCACTGCTCCCGTATTTGATGGGGGCTCCCCGTGGTCCCCCTAAATAAGATTTCAATCAGCTCCCTAGCTTCTGTTAAGTCAGACCATTAAACACACACCCTCTGAATTTGCTGAGCGTCCATGTGGCCCTTCTGCACAATGCAGTCACGCGTGGAATGCGGTTGTGCTTACGGGGACAAGGAACCTGACACTCAGAAAGCCAGTTACTCAGAAAGGCAACCACGCTCCCTAGTGACAGAGCCGGGGTCAGGCCTAGTGACAGCGTCCCCCGGGGGCCTCCACACAGCCCCTTTTATGGCAGTGGGAGGGGCTTCTACAAAAGCTGGTGAGAGCAGTGAGCACCTTCTGTCCAGACTGGCTCCAGGAGGCTGACAGCGTGGCTGGGGTGTCAGGGGAAGCCCAGGGGAAACCAGGTGCCAGGAATGTGCCTTAGTGACCTGAAGTGACCACAATGAGATACCACTTCACACCCAATTGGATGGCTATTATTAAATTTAAAAAAAAAAAAAAAAAAAAGGCCCTGGCCAGTTGGCTCAGCGTTGGAGCGTCAGCCCAGTGTATGGAAGTCCTGGGTTTGATTCCTAGTCCGGGCACACAGGAGAGACACCCATCTGCTTCTCCACCCCTCCCCTCTCCCCTTCTCTCTCTCTTTCTCTCTCTCTCTCTGTCTTCTCCAGCAGCCATGGCTTGATTGGTTCTAGTGAGTTGGCCCCAGGTGCTGAGGTTGACTCCATAGCCTCACCTCAGGTGCTAAAATAGCTCAGTTGCCGAGCAACAGAGAAGCAGCCCCAGATGGGCAGAGCGTCACCGGGTAGGGGGCTTGCTGAGTGGATCCCAGTGCGGGTGCATGCAGGAGTCTGTCTGTCTGTCTCCCTGCCTCTCACTTAAATTTTTTAAAAAGTTAAAACAGAAATAAGTATTGGCAAAGAGGTGGAAAGGTTGGAGATCTGTGCCTTGCTGGTGGGAATGTAAAATGGAGCAGCCACTGTGGAAAACAGTATGGCAGCTCCCGAAAAAATAAAGCAGGGTTATCATAGGACCCAGCAATTCCACCTCTGGGTACAGACCCACAAGAATTAAAAGTAGGGCTTCAGACAGACACGTATGCACTCCTGTTCATAATCCACAGTAGTCAAAAGGCAGAGAAAACCCAAATGCCCCTTGCCAGATGAATGAATAAACAAAACGTGACCCACGGGGGGGGGGGGGTAAAAGCACGTTTACAGTTGTGAGCACACAAAACACAGAGGGGAACACGCGACCCCAGCTCCCCAGCTGTCCTCGCCTACCTGAGTGGGAGAAAGGAACGAACTAAGAGACACTCAGGACACTCCCGCTCCAGCAGCGCAGGCTCACTCACAACCCGCCCTGCCTCCCCACCATGTGACTGAAGGCCTAGGCACAGCAATCAGTTCCTTTGACTCAGTACATCATGTCCAGATATTAATTTTAAAATGATGAGACGTACCAACAGGCAAAAAATAGTGTGAAGAGACAGAGCAAGCATCAGAGACAGACATGGCAGGGGTGTTGGGATTCTCAGACTGGGAATTTAAAGCAACTATAATTATTATGCTCTGGGCTCTAATGGATAACATTGGCAGCATGCAGGAACAGATGGGCACTGCAAGCAGAGACGGAAATCCTAAGAAAGAACCAAAAAGAATGCCAGAGACCAAAAACACTGTAACAGAGAAGAACGCCTTAGACGGGCTTGTTGTTAGGTTAGCACGGCTGAGGAAAGAATCCCTGAGTTAGAGGTTATGACAATAGGAACCTCCCAAACTGAAAATCAAAGAGAACAAAGACTTAGAAAAAAAAAAAAAGAACAGAACAGATTATCCAAGAACTGTGGGACAACTACAAAAGATGTGACAACACATAATGGCAACACCAGAAGAGAAAGGAACAGAGTGATATTTGAAGCACTAATCACTGAGCATTTCCCCAAAACTAATATCAGACACCAAACCACAAATCCAGGAAGCTCAGAGAACACTGCGCAGGAAAAATGCCCAAAGACCACACCAAGGCATGTCATTTTCAATCTCCTAAAAATCAAAGCTGGAGAAAAAAAATCCTGCGAGAAACCAGAGGCAAGAAAACCTTCCCTACAGAGTAGCAAAGATAAAGAATTACATCCAACTTTTCAGAACCGTGCAAGCAAGAAGAGAGTGGAGTGAAATGTTTAAAGTGTCGAGAGAAAAAAATAATCACCAACCTAGAATTCTGTACCCTGTGAAATTATCCTTCAAAAGTGAAAAGAAATGAAGCTGTTCTCAAACAAAGAAATACTGAAGGAATCTGTTGCCAGTAGACCTGCCTTGCAAGAACTGTTAAAAGAGATTCTTTGGAGAGAAGGAAAATAAATGGTCAGAAACTCAGAACTACATAAGGAAAGGAAGAGCATCGAAGAAAGGATACATGAACGTACAATTAATCCATCTTTTTCTTATTTTTCCTAACAAGTAACAGTTTGTTCAAAATAATTGCAACAATGTATCTGATTATGTATGGTTATGTATTACCTTCTGTGCATACATACACTTATATGCAAGTGAAATGAATGGCGATGATACACGGGAAGGAAGGGAGGAGTTAGAATTTTTTTGTTATTGTAAAATGCTGACACTTCCTGTGAAGCGGTATCTTATTCTATGAAAGTGGTCTGGGATTAGTCATAAATATGGTCATGCACCCTATTTCGGTCAATGACAGGTCACATGTACAACGGTGGTATATACCATGTAGCCTTGGTGTATAGTAGGCCGTGACAAAATCGCCTACCAACACATTTCTCAGAATGTATTTCATTAGCGTGCCCCAAAATGAAATAGTTAGGTATACAACTAACAAAACATGTAAAGATCTATATGAGGAAAACCATAAAACTCTGACAAATGAAATCACCGAAGTCAATAAATGGAAAGCTATTCATGTTCATGGATAGGAAGGCTCGATATTGTCAAGATCTCAGTTCTTTCCAACTTCAGCTATAGATTCAGTGCCATCCAGATCAGCATCCCAGCATCGTACCATTTTCTGACTATGGACACACAGATTCAAACGTGTGTATGGGGAAGCATACGACTCAGAATAGCCAACGCAGTACCTCTCCAAAGATTCAGAGGGCAAATACGCGTGTGGAAAATTGCCCCCAATCGTATGTCATCAGTGAATTGCAGATTAAAACAATAATGATCTATCACAACCCACGTGTCAGAATGGCCAGAATCCAGAAGTCTGAGAACACCAGGTGCTGGTGAGGACGTAGAGCAGTAGGAACCTCGTCGCTGGTGGGAGCGCAAACGGTGCAGCCACCCTGGAAGACAGCTTGGTGGCCTCTCGCCACACTGAGCATGCTCTTACCCTATAATCCGGCAATCCAGCTCCTTGGTTTTTAACCCAAAGGAGCTGAAAATTTATGTTCGCACAAAAAGCTGCACACGGATGTTTACGGCAGCTTTATCTGTAAAGTGGAGATAATAACACCCATCAAAGAGGGTTGTGGAAAAATCCACTTGGATAGTGCCCGGCCCTACACAACACTGGGCAGTTATGGCAATCAGCTGCACCCTGCGCCGTGCGGGAGGGAGCTTGTGCTAACCACCCCGTATAGGTCCTGCGGGGCGGGGTTGCCAGCATGGGGGAGGGGCTTGTGAACAAAGCCGGTCACAGGGAAGCTGGAACAAACGGCAAGACCAGGGCCAGCTAAGGTCAGGGGCCAGAGAAGAGGGACCAATGAAGAGGACCTGGGACAAGGTGGAGCAGGACGGACCCCAAGGGAGCCCACCGGCCCCCGGACACCCTGCCAGTGCCCAGCCTCTGAAGAGCTTCCATTCAGACCCCGGCCCTGCCTCTCCCCGCCCAAACTGCACTGCACCAAGCAAGCCCTGGGCATAGCAGAAAGAGCAGTGGATGCTGTGCTGAGGACCTGGGTCTGCCCCAGCCACCTCTGCTACTCAGAAAGGCCAAGGTCATACTCAGGTCGGTGCATAAACCACAATCTACCCCAACTGTCAATTGTATACCACGCGTGCAGGCTCACTGGTGTGCACTGTCCTGTCTGGATGGTGAGGTTGTGCAGCCAGGTCCTCTGCCCATTTCTCATGGACCCCCACAGGTACAGCCCCATGTCCACAGTACCTGGCACTCAGAATATCCCACCAAAGCCCTGGTAAACTGAGGCAAGAACACAAACATTCAGGGATGGGGCCCAATCCAGCTCTCCAGCGCTCTAAGTGCCCCCCACCTTCTCCCTCAGCCCCCCATCCCGAGCTTCCGGGGTGCCTGGCCCTGCCATGCGATCCAGGCCCAGAGAGACCTGGCTCCCAGGGAGGCAGAGGGTGCCTATCACAGCGGCCAGCACAGCCCTCTCAGTCTGACTGTCAGGCTGCGTGGAGGGAGCGCGGAGGAGCGAGCTGACAGGAAGGGTAAGTCATGTCTGTGGAAAGGGGAGAGGCTTCCCCTGGAAATGAAGGGACGGCTGGTGACAGGCCGGACCATCAGAATGCCAGCTGCCTAATGAAGCAATAAAGGCCTTTGTTCCCCCCCACTTCGCGCTGCCCTGCTCTTCCATGTACAATTATTACAGAAATCACAGAGAGGAATGTCGCCTTGAGATATGATTTCCATATTGGTGTGGATTTTATTATACAAGCAGTACAATACGCTCCATTATCATTTTGATTATATGTGCCTTTCATTTGCACTGTTGGACCATTATCCGCAGTGCATTCATTACATTATAAGAAACTGGAAACTCCATCCTTAAGATGAATTGTAAAGAAGGATTTCTATTTTTGCAGATTGATATTTCAGAGGAGAACATTAAACGGCAAGCATTATTTGTAAAAGTTTGGGTAGTTGTTTTTTTTTTCTTCTTCTTCCTTTTAACATAAACTCTTAAAAGAAGAAAATAACCCTGATATTTCTAACAGACAGAAAAAGCCCCAGGCTAGATGCAGTAAATGATTGCAATTTAGAATGCGTGTACTATTAGGGACTCCTGATTAAATTGCAAGTTCCTTCAGAGAAGCGAAGTCACACAGAGGAAGAGGGGAGTTCAGCCTGGTGGCTGGGAGAGAGCAGGTCTTGTGCTTGGAGAGTGGAAATACGTGTCTTTCACCCCAGCCTCCAGACAGGGAGTGGGGGGAAGGTGTTAGATTCCAAGAGAGCAAGGGGAGTTTCCAGGCCAGGGCAGGCCAGAGGGGGCAGTTATCCATGAACCTGGGTGGGCTGCTTGAAGTTACCAAATTCATTTCTCCTAATCTAGAGACTTCATAGAAGCCTTGGCCAGTTGGCTCAGTGTTAGAGCATTGGCCTGGCAGGTGGACATCCTGGGTTTGATTTCTGGTCAGGGCACACAGGAGAAGCGCCCATCTGCTTCTGCACCCCTCCCTCTCCCCTTCTCCTTCTCTCTCTCTCATCCTCTCTCCGCCCCTCCCACAACTATGGCTCAGTTGGTTCGAGCACATCACCCCTGGATGCTGAGGATGGCTCCATGGAGCCTCTGCCTCAGGCACTAAAAGTAGCTTGGTTGC
Organism: Rhynchonycteris naso; assembly: GCA_037038555.1. NCBI lineage: Eukaryota > Metazoa > Chordata > Mammalia > Chiroptera > Emballonuridae > Rhynchonycteris > Rhynchonycteris naso. The sequence continues at coordinate 257,156,125 of CM072999.1, read as the reverse complement.
GAACATGGCCACAGGTGGACAGAGCATCAGCCTCAGACGGGGGTTGCCAGGTGGATTCTGGTAGGGGTGCAGGCAGGAATCTGTCTCTCTATCTCCCCTCCTCTCACTTGGAAAAGAAAAATAAAATAGAGACCCCTATGGAATAGGAGTCCCCGGTGGTGACTCAGGAAAGCCAGATGAGGTCTCTGAGGAGCCCTGACGTGCCTCGCATGATGCCCAGGGAACAGGCTGGAGTCCTGGGAAAGGGAAGGAAGAACTGGACAGGGCAGAGCAGAGAGAAAGAGCCTGGTGCTTCCTCGCTACAGGGGCTCCGTGGGGACTTCGAGCCGGGCAGACCCGAACTCCAACCTGGCTCTGCCACAGTCTAGGAGCCATAGGTCCTTGGGCAAAATCCTTTACCTCTATGATTCTGTTTGTTTCCCATTGATAAAATGCAGCTAATATCTCATCTAATTAGGTCACAATTGCTAGAATGGCCCAGTAAAGCCGTGGGTGGGCAAGCCCCTGGAGAGGAATAACACTGTGTATTTTATGAATAATAATACAGCTTATACCCTATTACAAATATAATTATTCTTCCTAACCCAGCCTGTCTAAATTGCAAGCATCACTCTATCATTCGGGGCCCAGCTCCAATGCTGCCTCCTCCAGGAGGCCCTCCTTGATCTCCCAGCCAGGAGGCCCCGCCCCTCCTCTCTGCTCCCACTCCTGGCACTTTCTTTCTCCCCAGTCACCTTTCATGTTGTTTCTCCCGGTAGGGAATGGCTACAATGTTTGAAAGGCACTGCATCAGAGGCTGAGCTCCCTGCGGGCGAACTGCAGGCCTCCTGAGCCTTCTGTTCATTGCTGTGGCCCAGAGCCCGGTCTGACTCACCACAGGAGTCCATTACATGTTGGTTGAATGAATCTCCGTCCTGGCAGTCACTGGGTGACTGCCTAACCTACGGGATAGACTGTTTGGGGTGCGAGAAACACGTGCAATTACTGCCTCAGCTGGTGGAGAGGTCGGGGTGCTCTGTTACCCGCTGCCGCAGAAGCAGTTAGAACCCCTTAGACAGTGCTTCCAGCGGCCTCCGGGAACCCCCTCCCCCATTAGCTGCAGGCCCGGGAGGGTTGGCCTCGGCCTCTCCCACCGCCCACGATGGCCCACTGGCTGCGCTAGACTGCCTCAATCTTGGGAAGATCCTTTTATACGCCATTATATTGATTTTTAAAACATTTTTAGTCAACACAATGAAAAGCTCGCCCAAGGGATTTTCCTTCAACTTTGAGTTGAAATCCTTGTCTTAACCCCTCACTGCCTGGAACCCACCTGGCCCCAGAGTGACTGTCCGGCTACGGCAGGACCAGACTTCTTTACTCGTGTGGCTCTCTAGCCCTGTTAGGATACAGATACTAGTCTTCGAATACACATTTCATCCCCCCCACCCCGTGCCCGTTCTCTCTGGCTTCCTAACTACGTGACATGGAGCCCCCGCGGTGTGTTGCATGTTGATCTTTACCTTTTGTGGAAAAAAAAAGAACCTCAGTGTTATTTTTAGAGCTCATAGCTCCTTATTTATGTGAATGTATGTCTCAAGTACAAGTTCATCAATTACTTTAATTCCCACTAAATGAGGAGTCGGATTTTGAGTGGTGCTGGAAGGTTAATGCACTCCTTCAGCTTTGGTTTAAATCTTGGTGAGGGTTGGATGTGAAAGTCCTTAACCCCCTTCTTCTTCATGCCCAGGCCTAGGCCCCAAGCCAACAGGATGCCCCCACCCCTCAGGGAGGGTGGCAGGGAGAAGGCCGAGTCCTCTTCGCCTTCAGGGCATCTTGTGCAGATTCAAGCTTGGCCTGGGGGCCCAGGATGTGTAGCAGCCTTCCGGGCCATGCCCGAGTGCTCTGCCTGCTGCAAGAATTCAGTGGTGAGAACCCTCTGCCTGGTTATCCGCCCTCCCCCCCATATCCGCCTTGGCCCTCCAAAGCCCACCTGGTGACCTTCCCTGCCCCACCTGCTGCTCTCCCTGCCAGGCTGAGACCCAGACAGTTTAGACAGCCGGAGATGGGGGCAGGATCGTTCATAAAAGAAAGAAGGGGACATTGATGTGGGGGGAGGGGACTGCTGAAAGCATCCAAGCACTGTTACTGAGTGCCTACCATGTGCCAAGCTGTAGTGAGGGTGAGAGGCATGGCACCCTGGGACAAGGACCAGCCCTCAGGTGGAGGTAAGCACCAGACACCAACATGAGGGGCAGGGAGGCTTTCAAAGACGGTGGCCCTGAGCTAGTGTTGACAACAGGACAAAGACCTCCAGCCTACGAGGAAAACAAAGCCTCGGGGTGGAGGCTGCGGAGTCTGAGGGGCAGGGCCCGCGGTGCGCAGTGGACCTGCTGGATCTCAGAAGAAATGGGTGGACCCGAGAGCTGGGCTTGTCTGTGTGGAGGAGACCCCTGACCACCCTACCACCACCATCACCACCACCTTCACCTCCACCACCACCACCATCACCACCACCTTCACCTCCACCACCACCACCATCACCACCACCACCACCATCACCATCACCATCATCACCATCACCATCACCATCATCACCACCACCACCATCACCACCACCACCACCATCACCATCACCATGATCACCATCACCATCACCATCATCACCACCACCACCATCACCACCACCATGATCACCATCACCATCATCATCACCATCACCATCACCATCATTTCTTTCACCACCATCACCATCACCACCATCACCACCACCATCATTTCTTCCACCACCATCACCATCACCGTCACCATCATCACCATTACCGTCACCAACATCATCACCATCATCATCACCATCACCACCACCATCACCATCACCGTCATCATCACCACCATCATCACCATCACCATCATCATCACATTCACCACCATCATCACCATCATTATCATCATCGCCACCATCATCACCATCACTACCATCACCACTGTTGGGCAGATAAAATATATTATGCTCATTTTGTTAAAGATGGCGCTGACCACATGCAAGTCCATTGATATTAACGTGTTTTGGGGGACAGGCTGTGGGCAGGCCAGGTCGTTATAGCCTACGCCTTAGTTTTTTTTTTTTTTTTAATTTTTTTTTTTATTTATTCATTTTAGAGAGGAGACACAGAGTGAGAGAGAGGGGGGGGGGAGGAGCTGGAAGCATCAACTCCCATATGTGCCTTGACCAGACCAGTGCAGGGTTTTGAACTGGTGACCTCAGTGTTCCCAGGTCGACGCTTTATCCACTGCGCCACCACAGGTCAGGCAGCCTACGCCTTAGTTTTAAGAGTAAGCTTTTCTCCACACCCTTGACTGATTGGATGATGTAGGGTGGTGCACTCTCCTGAGGAATGCCATTATGCCTCAGATGGGTGACTTTGTATCAGAGACTTTCTTGTTTGTAGATTGGATTAAGGGTTTGGATTTCTACACTATAAAGTGGGGCAGACTGGGAGCTTGTTCTCTTGGTTCCTGAAGTATCAGAGAGGAGAGCAGATGAAGGCCACGTGGAGGAGAGGAGAAGCAGCCAAGATGGCAGAGTGCTGAGAAAGAAGCCAGTTTGAGCAGAGTTTGTGCTGGAGAAGGAGATGGGAAACAGAGGTGAATAAGTCTGGTGAGCTAGAAACCTTTGATTCTAGGAAACTCGGATAAGTCAGTAGCTTTGTGAGCACTGAATGAGTGGGTTTTGGAGCCCAGTGTGTGTTTTTGCTTGCCCGCTGGGTGCAAGCTAGGATTAAAGCTAATGGCTCACCAGTTCTTGGCTCCGTTGTTTCATTACCGACTGTCCAAATCCAATGTGAACCTGCATGGGTTGGGCAGCTGTGATGCTGGCCCTGGCTATTGGCTTTACAACCACCATCACCACCTCCACTATCTCCATCACCATCACCATCACCATCATCACCATCATCACCATCATCACCATCATCATCACCAACATCACTACCATCACCACCATCACCATCACCATCATCATCACCATCACCATCACCATCATCATCACCATCACCATCACCACCATCATTATTATCACCATCACCACCATCATTATCACCATCACCATCACCATCATCATCACCATCACCATCACCATCACCATCACCACCATCATTATCATCACCATCATCACCACCACCATCACTGTAATAAGGTGTCAAGGAACTGTAAAACGGTTGATACTGGTATTTCAAAAAGAAGAGCCAGGCCCCCCTTGCCCTTCCTTTCTAAGGAAAAAAAAAAATGCAAGAGAGAGAGATTAAAGGGGCAAAAGTTAGTAGTTAATCATAGTTTAACTATAGTTCTCTGGAAGGACTGAGGCCACTTGCTAGACAGAGCAAAGAAGGTAGAACTTACCTGAAAACTTCCTCTTCCCCTTCCTTAAGAGCCTTTGGGAGACAATGTTTACATATCTTAATTAAAAATTCCTATAACTCTTCATCCAATCCTGGAGTCATGAGGGTGACATATACCTCTAGACAAAGGGATGAGAAACCTGTATTCTGTAACATTTTATATGCTTTCTAATAATCATCCTTTTCAATATTCTTTATATGTATAAAACTTGTAAACTAAGCAAGCAGGGACCAGCCCCAACACTCCTAGCAAAGGTAATTTCATTTAGCTTCTCTCCTTATCTTAAGCTAAACATTTCATTTCCCACTATTGTGGCTATAGGGATGGGTTGTAAACCCTAGAAGATTTGAGAATGTCTTTGATATGTAAAACATTTATTGCTACTGTGTTGAAATGTAAAACAACATTTACCCCTACAGTTTCTACTGTGTCTGGTATGTAAAACATTTATCACTACTGTGTTATCTTGTGGTCTTGATGTGTAGGAATGTTTTTCCTTTTAATAGATTCTATAGATAAATGTTGTAAGCTTGTTAGTACCATACTCCCCCTCCTCTTCCCCCCAAACAAGACTTGATCATGTCTATATAACCAGTCTCAGGACTATGACCTAGGCTGCACGATTTGTGTGAGCTATACCCCGTGTATGCCTTGTCGGCTTAATTATAATATTAATAAAAGCTCCTCCTAAAATTTCTTCTGTAACCTGCCTTGGTGTTTCTATGTAACCCATGGACTACACTACTTTATAACACTACCACCTTCACCATCGCCGCCACCACCACCATCACCATCACCATCATCACCATCACCACCATCACTGCCACCACCACCATCACCATCACCATCACCATCATCACCATCACCACCATCACCACCCAGAGACTAAGCAGATGGCGTTAGGAGCAGGACTTAGGGCAGGGGTATGAGGACCCAGCCGGGTGGAAAGGAGCCTGGAAGGAGGCAGGTAGGCGGGAGGAGGGGTCACATAAGCCCCGGGAGGAAGAAGTCCGTAGAAGGCGGGCCTGGACAACACAGAGAGCTGAAGAGGGGACTGAAGGGTGATCTCAGTCTTCTCCAGGCTTGTCTGAAGCAAGGACAGCGAAAGCCGGTTTACAGTGGCTTGGAGAGAGAGTGGAAGAGGACGTGTGGGCAGCGGGTATGGACAAGCCCTCAGAGAGCTTGCGTGTGAGCAGGAAGGAGGTGGCACCGTGACGGCAGAGGCCTTCCCAAGGAGGAAGTGTGACTGTGCAAAGGGGAGCCGCCCGGAGAGAGGAGGTGGGAAAGTCCGGAGAGGGAGGGAGGCCCCAGAGGGTGCAGGGCTGGTGGCAGGACCAGGGTGGGGGCAGGCACCGACGGCAGCTGCGAGGACACATGGGTACTTCCAGACCAGCATTTCTCAGTCCATAGTCCGCGGGGCCCTGTGAGGTGTCCATGCTGTTCAGTTGTCAACCACGTGGAAGAAACACTGGGTTGCAAAGCCAAGCAGGCTCTTTGTAGCAGAGTGAGCATGCTCAGGACCAAACCAGGCCCCCTCTGGCCAGTCACGTTCAAAGAGAAACAGTGGTCTGACATTGAAAGGGAAGAAAAGGGAGGGAAGAAAAATAAATAATGGATGGATGGGTGGGTGGATAGATAAATGGATGGAGAAGAGAGGAGGAAGAGAGGAGGGGGATAGAAGGGAGGGAAGGAAGGGAGAAGGACGAATATAATGTCCACGGAGTGTTGAAGGGGCACATGCTCAGAGAGCCTTCCCCACCCGCCCTCCCGGGTCCTCTCCTCGTGCAGCTGCGCCCTCCGAAGTCTCTCCTGTCCCCTGTCCTCCTCTTCCCAACGCCTGTGCTCAACTTCCGCTCATCTCCAGGGGGCTCGCCTCTCCCTGCCCAGCCTCCTGGTCTCTTTTCTTCCGGAGCACTTCCGGCCCTTCCTGACCCGGTCCGCCAGGCTCTTTCCCTGCGCGTTCCCGTCCTCTCCACCTGCTTCTCCGCCAGCAGCGCAGGGGCAGTTGGCCCGATCCATAGACTTTCCCGTAGACGGCGCAGCGGGGGCGGGGGCGGGGGCGGGGGGGGGGGACAGGGCAGACAGGCCCCCTGAGACCTCGGTCCCTCTCTCAGGCCAGCGTGCGTGTTTATCTCTCGGAGGGGCCGAAGGTGTGCAGCCTTTTTCAAACTTGTTTGTCCAAAGGATGCTTTTCCCTGCTCACCTGTTGTTGGAAACGAGGGTTCTGGAGACAGCAGTTTTGGAAGATGACCTTCACGCACCAGTTAAGGTGGCAGAGAGCAAGGCGGTCAAGCGCTGAAAGGGACCCCTACCTGTGGACCCCACTGTCACTACAAAATGGGTGGGCCTCAATGTCCTCTTCTGCAAGCTGAGCTTCCTCTGTCCACCCTGACAGCTGCCAGAGGGATGTGACAGGAACGGAACAGCTGGTAGATACGCGTGTCCCCGGCAAACTGTGAACTATGGAAAGGGCTTTGCTGGAACTTGGTTTGTCTCTTTTAGGGGCTCGGGGTGCTTCGAGTCCAGAAGCAATTCAAGCTGTTTCTGAGGGTGGCCCTGCCACCAGCATCCCCAGAGACGTGAGCCTCTCACAGCCCAGTCACCAATGACTTTGTGGTCACTGGGATGCTTACCCAGAGAGCCGGTCTCCGGGGAGGGCACCAAGGCCCGAGCGTTCCCCAGACACAAGATGCGTTCAGGATGGAGCGGCCTCATCCCTGAGTGTCCCCGTGACACCCCTGCTCTCTGGGGGGGAACTGCTGTCTTCTGTGACAGTTCACACATTGCTGAGTAGAAAGAGGGTAAACGCCAGTGTGATTTCTAACTAATCTCAAAGAAGTCAGATATAGGGGTATTTTTCCCCCACCTCTGGGAAGATTGTCAAGTGAAACAATGTGGCTTTGAGCTTCTGACAGATGCTAATGAATTGTTGTTTACATTTTTGATTTACTGCCTAAACAAAGATAAGACACGCTCTTGAAAACACATCGAATGCACAATCCAAACACATCCATTAACTCTGTCACAATAAACATGACAGCTTTCTTCTAACCTAACAACTGGCATGCCTCATTTGCATATTAATGAGAAAACCGGGATCAGCCTGCACAAATTACTTATATCTCATGACAGGGCTTCTCCTGATGACAGCGAAACACTTGGGGGTGTAAATACACCAAGTTAATACCTTTGCCATGTTAGTGCTGTCTGGGTGGCTTTTCCAACCCTTGGTTTGGCTGGCCCGGAAGTCCGGCTGGTTATCTCTGCCAGGTGTGCGGGTCAGGGGATCCGTGGTGGGGGTCAGCGTGGGCTCAGAAAGAGCTGGGTCTGCCTCTGACCCTGTCAACACTCTGGGGTCCTTACTGATCATCTACTATGAGCTGATCAGCATTTCCAAATTATGGGGCTAACTTGATCGTCAGTGGCATCGGAATGATCCAGGAGAAAAACGTTAGCTATGTATTGATTACTAGCTAGGTGTGAGTGACTTCGCTAAGTGTCATCACATCTAAACCTCACAGGAAGCCTTGAGCAGAGTTGACAAAAGCAAAGGTGTACGAACCCCCACGACCTTCCCTCACCTGTGGCAGACATAACTAATCAATTGCAGAGCCTAGAATCAAATTCACAGTCCTTCCCAACACAAGACTCCAGGAAGTTGCCTCCATCCACGAGGGCCCACACAGGCAACGGAACCCCTTGGTATCATCAGCCTTGGGATAAGTATGATTTGAAAAACGAGGAAGGACCGGCTCAGAAAGGTAGGGGCCTGCCCAGGTCACCCAGTTGGTGAGAGAAGTTGAGACTCAAACCTGGATCCTCCAGCTACCAGCCCCGTGCACTGATCTGTGGGTTCCGCGAGCACCTCCCACTCCCACTCTTTACACGGCTCCCCCACCCCCGGCTCCTGCTCTTGGGTAGGAATTAGTCAGTTATAATTAAAGGTATCAAATTTAAGTGGCGTGTCCATGGAAGATAATGCATCCAGGATGGCCAGGCCAGGCCCCATCATGCCCTGCCCCCCAACCTCCCCCCGTCCCCACCCCAGTGATTTCATCAAGGCCACCGGAAGCTCTGACCTCCCATCCAACCCAGACAGACTGGGGGTTGCAACCTCACGCTGGGTGACCTTGGCAGTTCCCTTCCTTACTCGGAGCCTCACCTGGAAAAGAGAAACAGCAGCTCTCACTCCTCCCATGGTTCTGCTCAGATAAAAATACAAGGAGATCTTGCTCTAAAGATCTCAGCACAGAGCCTGGCACAAAATAAGTGCTCAATAAACTGCGGCTTAAAAACATACCAAGCCACCAACTCCAGTGTTTTCCCCAGATTGTTACTCGAACTGGCCACACCCCAGACACTGTCTCTTAAATTGGAACCAGAGTCAGGGGCACAGCAGGTGCTCTCAGAAAGGACCAGGCCACCAGAAAGAGCCCTGTCCCCTCCCCGTCCTCCCTCCACAGCTGCAGTATCTTCTCCCAGAAGGGCTCTTCCCTGGGCTGGAACCTGCAGTTACAGGCAGGGCTGGCCCTGCCCTCTCTCCCCCACTCCGGGGTCAGGCAGCTCAGCCCGGGTTTATCCCTGTAGAGGTGCCCACCTTCATCACACCTTCCAGCCGGGCTTTGGCCCCCAGGTGTTGAAAGTCCCCTGGGGCAGCCAAGGTCTGTTCCCAGAGTCCCAGGGCTCGGAAGCTGCTGACACTAAGATCCTGGGTTTCAAGGTGGAGCAGGCCAAAGGCATTCCATAGGAAAGGACTGCTGCCTCTGGGCATTTTTTATTCCAGATTATTCTATTCACATCGCTTCACAAGAAGAAAATCCTATGCCATTTGAATTCAGATGCAAATGGAAACATCCCTAGTGCTGCTGGTCTTTTCCTCCGTTAGTGTTCTTGAGCCATCATTCCCTGAGATCGGAGCGCCGTCCAGCACAGTGTCGCAGGAAGCCCCTAGGATGAGCCGTGTCCCCTTGTGCAATGCCCTCCCCTTGAGCGTGAGCTCACCTGGAAAGCCTGCTTCTAACAAATAGAATATGGCGGTGGTGACAAATGGCCTTTCCAAAATTAGGTTATAAAAAGACTGCGGCTTCCATCCTGAGTATGCTCTTTTTCTCTCTCTGTCTCTCTCTCTCTCTCAGATTGCTCACTCAGGGGCCACAGGTCCCGTGTCACGAGGCAGCCCTGTGGAGAAGTGTTCATGGCAGGGAACTAGTGGTCTCCAGCCAACAGGGAACTCATCCCATCAGCTCCTACTGACACTTCTGTGAGTGAGCTGACGTTGCCATCACACTGCGGATCCGCCACTCAGTCAAGTCTTCAGATGAGATCACAACCCTGGTGACAGCTTCACGGCAGCCTCGTGGGGGCCACGCCACCCGGCTCAGCTGTGCCTGGATTCCTGACTCACAGAAACTGTAAGTTAATAAATGTTTGTTGTTCTCAGTTGCTAAATTTGGGGGCAACTTAGTATGCAGTCACACATAACTAACACATGATAGGTGGAACCATGTGAAATAGCTATAAAGTTTTAAAAAATTGTTCTGTGTCGGCAATTTCCTATAGATGAAGCTAAATACTCGATGCTTTTGATTGTGTACAACATCCTGCAAGCTACGTACTTTTTAACCTCACGGCAAACATGGAAATGGGCTCTGAGAGGTTGAGTTCCCTAAGGTCCCGTAGGAAGTGCCGCAGGGACCCATACCCACGACATCGAGACCCATCTTCCTAACCGCGCACCGTTGGATGAACATCGCGCGCCTCGTCTGTACCGGGAATCAACTGTGCTAGGCTCTGGGGGGCCAACGAATGGGGTACAGTCACTGCGGTTAAGAAAGCAGGCTGTAGACGGAGAGAAAGTCGGAACCGCCGGGAGCAGAGTCGATTCGGGGGATCCCTGTAAGGACCCCGGCCACCAAGGGCTACACATGAAACACACAGACATTGGATAGTGATGCTCTCCAAAAGATGGGACCTGGGACATTTCTGCAAGGAGACTTCTGCCATGATCCTGTCCGTCTATTAGTCAGTCCCACTCAATTTTTCCTTTTCTAATCAGCAAGCAGGCTTCCGAAGCCCTTTCTTGAACACATTCATCTCCACTATGCCGTGGGGAGAATCAATTTTATTTACCCTTGAAGAGCCGGCCAGGATCTCATTTGGAATTGGAGGCGTGCGTGAGGGAAAGGCTGTGCCCTTGCCAAATTGGGTCAAACGTTTCACCCTTGGAGTGTCAGGTGTGCGCGTAACACGCCCTCCGCGGCCGGCTGGGGCCCGGGAGGCCATCCCTGCAGAGACGTAGACAGGAAAGGTAATGATGGATACTGATTAGGAGAAGTGGGTCAGCGGCCCTATCCACGAGATCTGCTGGTGGAGAGAACGTTCCCAGTCTGCCAGGGCTATCTCTCGCCGTGACCTTGCCCGGCCCGAGATTGCCGGCAAAGAAGAAACCAGGAACCAGGGGCAAAGGGAGATTCTGTGGCACCTGGGAGGTGACCCAACACCAGGAAGCAGTGCCACCTCTCATGTCCCACCTGTGTTCAAACGGTCAGGTCCCTGTGTTCAAACAGTCACCCAAGAGGGCTCTTCTAATCCCAGTTGGGTGCCTTGGGGGAAGCGTACAGAAGGCTTCATCACCTCGAACTCTTGGCGGCAGGAGGGGACACTTCTGCTTGACCTTGAGCGGGGCCCCGTTCTCCTGGCCGCAAACTCATAGACATCGAGGAGCCTCTGCGTTCGAGATCGGGTTGCCCCACCTGTGACCCCATCTGTGTTCCAGCTCCCTCTTTCCAACCTTTAACTGCCTCATATAGCGGCCTTTATTTGGCTGGGGGGGGGGTGGGAGGGGGGGACGCCAGGAAGGGAAAAGGGGCACATGCGCTCTGACATCACAAGGCGGGGGCTGAGCCGGCAGCCACGCCCCCACCGCCACCCCCGCCTTTCCCGTTCAAGTCCTACCTGACAGCCGACCCCGCGGAGGAGCCTCATAAAAATTAAGATACTCTAGATATTCTTTGGAAAATGAAATATTGAAGAATGGCTCCCTGAGCTGATAATGGTAGACCGTTTGAAAAATAGACTGGAGCGCCGTGTTTAAAAGCCCAAAGTCATAAAAGGTATTATGAATGGATGGATTGGGAAGCTCCGCGAGCCGACTTCATTGATGTCAGCATAAACGATGGATGCTGTCACTCTTTCTTATATATAACAAGAAGATAGGTTGCTGCGCCCAGATCTCATTGTGGAAGCTGTCAGCCTCCCCGGACGGCGTTGCATAACCTATTTTATGACGCTACGCAGGGAAATACAAGGTTAAGAGATCTTTATCGGCTGTCTGTGGCAACACGCCTCCACACCGAGGCGGGGACAGGAAATAACCTTCCAGATAACCCATGACATTGGGGAACGGAACTGCTATCAACCCCCGGAGACAGAGCCGCATCCAGACTGCGTTTCTGCAGCTCACCCTGGCTCCCCGGCCTCCAACACACACAAGTGTTTTCCAGCTTTCTGTGTGCATCACCCACTCGAGATTTCACGGCCCCTGTGGGCGTGACAGATTCGCAAGTGATCCAACAGAAGATGCCATGCTCCCCCTTAAAGAAAGAGAGGTGGCTGGAAACAGATGCCCAATTAGGGGTCACATGTCCCGGGCCCACCTTGACTCAGGCGTGGCTTTCTGCCAGGAGCATGTGGGTGGAGGTGTGTGGGGGTCACTTCCAGGAACCTAGTGTTTCAGAAGCAGCCGTGCTTTCTCCACAGTCTCTCTCCACGCGCACCACCTGAAGGCAGAGAACTCCTGAGCCCTACAGGATGGTGGCGTTATACCAGCAAGGAACCCCGGAGCCCCTGGGGCACCCCCATGGAGAAACGCTTCCCCCAGGCCAGGACCACCCATGTTACACTTCACAGATAGGAGAAGAGAACATGTATTTCACCGCTAAGCCAACAGAAATTGAGAGGTTTGTTGTCATAGCAACTGGTGTTATCCTTGCTATAATTGTGCGCCTCCCTACAGGTCCTATCATTCAGTTCTCCACGCGACCATTCAGTGAATGGCAGGAAAGGGCCCAGCAGCCTCCAACAGGCCTGGAGTAAAGGTCGGACCCTACCACTGACCTGGTTTGTGACTTCAGGTAACTTAGGGAAAACCACTTATTTTCAGCTTCTATGTCCCTTTCTTGTAAAATGAAGGTTTAACCGATCCTGACCCTTATTCAGAATAGTAAAAAGGTGGAAGCAATTCGAGTATTCATCAACAGATGACTGGATAAACACAGTGTGGAATCTGTGCACACCGTGGGATATTATGCAGCCGTGAAAAGGAAAGAAATTCTGACACCTGCTGTAACACGGATGAACCTTGAAGGCATTATGCTCGGGAAGATGAGCCAGAAACAGGAGGGCGAATGCTGTCCGGTTCTGCTTATCTGAGGCACCCAAGCAGTCAGATTTGTAGAGACAGAGAATGGAATGGTGGTTGCCAGGGCCAGGGGAGGATAGTGGACAGTTATCATTTAATGGGGACAGAGTTTCTGTCTGGGAAGACGTGGAGTTCTGAGATGGGCGGTGGTGGCAGGTGCACAAATACAGGAGTGGACTGAATGCCACTGAAGTGTGTGCTCAAAGCGCTAAAATGGTAACTTTTGTGTTCTGTATAATTCCACCACAGTTTTAATCCTGACCTTGTGGAGTTAGTGTGAATTTTAAGTCGCATAATCCTCGTAAAGGGCTTAGCACAGAGCGTGACAAGGTAATGAAAGCCCTGATAAGCGTAACGATTGTATGCATTAAGTGCCCGCTATGTGCCTGGCACCGTGCTAAGTTCTGGGGATGGTCCAAAGGAGCACACCGGCCTGGGACAGCGTCCGGGGTGAGCACAGTTCTAACAGATGAGCCAGCTCCCTGCTATCTGTGCTCGACTGCCACATTTCCACCAGGAGCACCCTGGTGATCCTTAGGGACACCCCCCCCCCCACCCTCGGTCCATGTAGAGCTGACTGCGCCCCGGATGCCAGGTCTGGTTTGTGACCCAGGCCCGGACAGTCAGGTGGGGAAACTGGATCCCAGAAACAGTGCCATGCCTTTAGGACATAGGAGGCCCCCTTCCCCAGGGGGTGCTGTCCTCACAGCGGGGCAGGCTGCTGTCATCCCCCCCCCCCTCCAGCCATGCCTGGAAGAGCACAGACGTCTCCATCAGGAACTTGCCCTTTTCCGTCACACCGTTTAGTTAACTTTCCATAATTTGCATCAATATCTGTGTCTTCTTCCAATTCTATTTCTTCACCACCAGAGCTGGTTTGGGGACATAGAGTTAGAAAGCCTGGTGGTGATGGCTAAACAAGGTGTCCCCCTTTGCAGGGTAACCAGCCAGCCTGGTGTTCCTGGGGCTGCAGGCTTTCCATGCTAAAACCTGGCCAGACCCTGAATAAAAAAAAAAAAAAAAAAAAATCCGGCCAGACCTGAGCAGACTGGGCCAGCTGGTCACCTGAGGTCACCCCATCACTCCCTGTCCCCCACACTCCCCACCCTCCCACCCAGTTCCCAGCCGTGGCTGCACCCACACTTGCGGGTCATAAGCTGTGGGAAACGGGAAGGCCCAGGGCCCAGGGAGGAAGTGCACCAAAGCTCTAGCACCCGTGGCCATGGCCGAAGGCCCTCCGTCGTGGCCGACACTGAGCCTCCTGCTGCCCAGGGACCCACCTCCGAGAAGGCTCCAGAACTCTGCCAAGTCAGAGCACCACAGGAGTGCTGGCATGTGGCAGAACCATGCAGGGGCACTGAGAAGGACCACGACACCAGACCCATCCCCACCCACGGATGCGGACGCCCCAAAAGGAGCCGCTTACTTACTTTCATTGGCAGGCACGTTGCTGGCATTTGCGTGGGCCGTGGGGTGGTTTTCTCCCCCTGGCCATGTGCTATTTTCAACTTGATATTGGAGGAGAGAAGGTTGTGGACAATAAGCTTCTAGAAAACAAGGTTCTTCCCGGGCTCGTGGCCCCAGCCTCCATGTAAGCCCTGCTGGTTGTTTCCTTCTCTCTTCTGGATTCTTAAAGAACCCCCCAACCCCACCCCCTGACCACTGCCCCCAGAAACAGGCTTGGCCCTGCGGATGAGCAGGGGGCAGCCTCCCAGGGCGGGGAGCTGAGTGGTCTGAGGGGAGAGGGAGGAGGAAGTGGCAGAGGCCAGCCGACAGGAAGTAAGAGTGGATTTCCTGCCTGGAAAGCTCTGCGGCCGAAGGGAGCAACGTCCTCGCTCTCAATGATCTCGTTCCCTCGCTTTCTCTTTCTGTCAGTATGCTGTTGTCTCCAGCGACTCCTGCCCCCCCCCCCCCGGAAAAATGAGGCCGGAAACAGACAACATACTGTTTCCTGTCAACAATATGCCTTCCTAATAGATTGTCAGATGAGTATTTTATTAGAACAGTTATGACAGCTCCAATCTTTCCAGAGACGAACTAGGGTGGATCAAAGAGAGAGGAATGTGGAAAGGTCTTTGCCAAGAAACAGCATGGGTTTGGGGCTTGGCTGTATCTGGGAGCCAGAAACCTACCCCGTTCTAATCTTAGACCTGGCTCCGATTACCATGTGGCCATGAGCGTGGACGTGGATCTTTCCCTTTCTGCCTTTCTGGTCTGAGGTTGGTGACACTCCCAAGCCTCCTTCCCCCAAGGCCTGAGGATAGGGGAGCCGGGGTGGGTGACCCAGGAGCTGCGAGGGTTCGGGTGGTGGTGGCCATGACTGGTGGCCTCCTGCCATCCGCCGTGTCCCTTCTGGCTCTTGAGTCCTAGGTGCAGGATGGCTGAGCTCTGCCTCAGCCAGACCGGTCCCCTGTCACACTCCCACGGAGCTGGGACTCTGAGCCCGGGCCCACCCCAGCCTGCCCGCAGCCCACGCAGATGGACCCCTGCCAGGAGCGCAGATGTCTCTCAGGTACGGTGGGAGGGGCTGGGAAGGGCAGTGTCTCCATCTTACGGATAGGGCCCCTCACTCCCAGAGCTGAATTCAGGACCTGCACCCTTACCTCGTGCCCACAGGGTCCTATTGAAGTGCTTATTACAGTCCAAAGTAGCATGTATGGTTTTGATATATGTCCCCCCCACACACACACACATCCCACGAGGGCTCCTCTCTTTTCCCCAGAGCCTATAGCAGCCCCTGGTACCTAGCAAGTGCTCAGTAAACATTTGTTGCATGAATGAATGCATGCATGAATGGCCTGATTGAGCAACTGCCCTGGTTTGGTTATAGTTGGAAACAGAGTTTCCCGTCATCTTACAGACAGGACAGAAATCTGCCATTTGTCCCCAACCCCAACACTCAGGGTCCAGTTGCCTTTCGCCTGCCCGAAAAGGCAGAGTGGGGCTCCCTTCTCCCGTGCAGAGGAGCCCCTCAGAGCCCGACGTCCATGATCTCTGGGCTTCCTCAGCCTCCGTGAGTTAGTGACCTGTAAGGTCATCTTGCCAGAAGGAAGTGAAATCATGATGGTGGGACGGACTGGGGCCTCGTTTTCTTCCGAAGTCAGGAGAATGAATAAGAGACCAATGCACGCTCGGTGGGCCCGGGATCTGAACCGTGCATTGAAACACGGAGGGTCCGTCTCCTGAGCGCAAAGCCAAGAGGCGAGCAAAGGGCAGAGAACTATTCTAGTCCACGGGAAATCTTAATCCTCTTAATCACGGACTGTCTTCAGGATGCTTCCTCATAAAGCGAGGGATGCCTCTGTGTTATTTAAGTGAGAGAGAACGAGAAGAGGGAGATGGTTCCAGGTTTTAAAAAAATTAAAAGGCAGAAGTTTAATCTCCAGAGCAGGGTCTATAAATAGTTCCCCCAAAAAATCACCGAGCAGTAAAAACCGATGGTTAAGCAAAAACAAGAGTTCTTAAAGAACAAAGAAGAGTCTGTGCAGCCATCACCTGCTCATGGACCCGCTTCCAGATGAGTCAATGAAATGAGCAGAATTGAGTTCCTGCCAAGGACCGGTGGCCCTCCCGGCCACCTCGTCTCGTCAGCGCGGTCACCGAGACCAGGCCCTCTGCCAGCATCCTTCCAAGACCCAGGGACCGTAAAGAAAGATGATCCAATTCCTATAAACAGTTAACAAGTCCCTATGATGTTCAAAGATGGACTGGGCTTTTCAGGGCCCCAAACATGAACTTAAAAAAAAAAAAACAGTCCATGTCCTTTTAGGGGTTGTTCTTTTTTGTCTAATAAGAAAATGGAGCCAAGTACCCCCCCAAATTGTAAATTATAGCAGGATTCCCCCATAAGAGACATACACAACTCCATGCTCCCCTTTGAAGAGAGAGGAGTTGGTTTTCGATCATGAAGGCAATGCAAATAAAAAGCCAGGAAAAGGCAGAACAACAACCAAGGCGGAATTTTAAATACTCTAGATCAGTGGTTCTTAACCTTTTCTGAGGTACCCAACCCACCAATTTCATATGCGCATTCACTGAACCCTTCTTTTTTTATTAATTTTAATGGGGTGACATTAATAAATCAGGGTACATATGTTCAAAGAAAACATCTCCAGGTTATTTTATCATTCAATTATTTTGCATACCCATCACCCAAAGTCAAATTGTCCTCTGTCACCTTCTGTCTGGTCCGAACCCTTCTTTAGTGATAAATAAAATATGATTTTTTTTTCCAAATTCAAGACATAGGTATATGTTTTTTTACTGGTGCACAAAATGAGCCGCTCGTGAACATCACCTCGTTCAAAGAACAAAACCAACAAAGTGCATGAACTCACAACAAATTACGGTATCACTTTATTCTGGCCTTCGCGGCAGAGGCTTCTCCGAACCCCTGAGACCGACTCATCGAACCCCTAGGGTGCGATAGAACCCAGGTTAAGAACCACTGCCCTAATCCCATGACCACAGGATGCATCCAGTACACTCTCCCTGATTGCAGATGACAGCTTCACCTTGTCCATTCACTCAACAAACGTAAATCACCCAGTGAGCCGGACCCCGCACCTGGACCTCTGAGGACACCAACCAGCCTCTGCCCCAAGGAGCCCATACAGAGCCTGCATCTCCAGGTTGTACATCTGCTTCTGGTCCCTTTATCATGAACTGTGCAGGCAGGAGCGAGAGTTGGGGAGAGATCCGGCTGGCTGGCCCCTTGGAAGGGTGACTGTGGTCATCAGCCTTAATTGGGGAAAGGCTGTGGTCAGGGAGAGGCTGTCCTCAGACGGAAGTTTGGGAGGAGAGGGGTGTTGATTGGTATTTGGTGGCCAAAGGGGGCCACTCACTGTCCAAGATGCAGGTGGTCATGCAGAGGGCCCTGGATTGTGGGCGTGATGGCTGTGAGCAGAACGTGGACGACTGGAGCAGGGGGAGTAAAGAAGGGGTGGGAAGGGTGAGCTACAGAGAAGGAAGGAGGACCCAGCAGTCAGCTCTCCAGAGGAGCCGGATGCAGAGAGGGCATGGGTAGGGCGGGCTGGAGTCCTGGTGGATGGACCAGAGGGACGGTGGCGAGCACACGCGAGGCCTGAGCCTGCGCGGGCAGTGCTGACGTCAGCCTGGGGCATTTCCCAGGTTCCTAGGGCGGTCAAGCAGACTTGAAGCAGATCCCTTACTTGACTCTGTTGAGGAAGTCCCTAGCCCCTGACCCCAGATGGGTCATGCGTGCACAGAGGGGCATGCATTCTGGAGCCTTCCGTGGAAGCTCACGTTTGAGAACCACTGTTCGTTGCCCTTAAAGGCAGGAAGAAGAAGAGCTAGCATTTATTGAATATCTACTACATATGTACCCAACACTGTGCTGTGCACTTCATACGTATCATTCCAGTAATCCTCACAACAGCAAGGTATTACCCACGATTTACAGGCGAGGGGACCAGTCAGTTGAATAAAATCATCCTATCACTGAATTGTGTCCCAACACGATGGGCAGAGATACCATTCAAGGGGGTCACTTCAAAGGAGTTTACTAAAGGGGAAATTCACAAAAGCGGAGGCGAGATTCAGGGAAACCAACAGGGAATGGTGCATTCTCTTGGGTGACAGCAGGGAGCCCTGACCTCCCAGGGCCTGAAGGAGTGAGGGGTGAGGGTCACGGGGATCCCTAGAGGGTCCTTATTTGCAGAAGGCTTCTGGAAAGGAGCCTTGGTCGTTGATGGGGGCGGGGGACGGGTACAACCAGAAAGGAAGAAGCTGAAGATACCTCCTCCACTCTCCTCCCATGTCTCATGTCTGGTCAGTGCCCCCCCCCGCCCCCCGTAGACTAAGGTTGACCAGAAGCCAGAAGGTAAGAGCGCCCATAGGCCAAGGGGACCACATAGGCCAGCTGCCCAGGCCACGGAGCAGAGTGCAGAAGGGCAGGGTGGGTCTGGAGAGCCAGATGGAAGGTCCAGCTCCATCCCACAGCCAGCTAGGGGACCTGCATCCCATTTCTCTGTCACTGCCCTGCTCCATCCATCCTGCCATCTCCAGGACAGCATGCTGCTGGCACCTTGGGGCTCCCAGTGCCCATCTGTCATTTGAATGGATGAATGGTTAAGGGGAAGGCACATGGACCCTGGAATCAGACCTGGGTTTGAGCTTCAACACCGAGGACTGTGTGACCCCATGTCTCTGAGCCTCGGTTTCCTAGTCTGTGAGATGTGGGTGATCACGGCACCTCCTTGGCAGCCCCGACGTGAGGAAGCACGTGAGATAATGCACACAAAGCACCAAGCATCGGTAAATGCTAACGACTGTTGTCACTGATGACATGATGCATAACTGAATGCATGTGTATTGTGTTGTGGTGATGGGAACTGAGCCTGGTCGCTTGCGGATTTCACCTGATATTTGACATGAGGTGGGGTGAGGGGACAGGTGCTGAGGAGCGAGTAGAAGGATCCCCTCCTCCGTGTCAAGGGCTGCCCGACCCCTGCGTCCTGCTCTGGTGTGTGAAGAGCCCCCTCGAATTTCATTAGCCATGAGCGTGGCATCATGCAATAAGTTAATTTCTAACTGTGGCACTTGATAAATTTTCCATTTACCTCATTAGTTTTTACAGCCTGCTATATTGGTGAGAACACTTCCAATTAACCATATGGGAAGCTTCAGTATGGAATCACAACAGCTTTTTAAAATGTGTTATTTAACCAAATAAGAATCACAGCCCCCAGAAATAAAGGCAGTTGGGCCAGGCTCTCTCGGGTCCCGGTGGGAGGAGCTTTCAGGAGGCCGATCCATCAGGAGTCCGGCTCACCTGAAGGGGAAGGGACTGAGGTGAGCACGTCCCCTTCTGTCCCCTAAGGGACTCTGGGAAGGGACCAGCCACGGAAGCTGGGCGCCTGGTATCAGGCCAGATCACAAAACTGGGTGTCAGGGGGCTCCCTCCATTCGGAAACCTAATCTTCCACCTTGCTTCAGTTATTGAACGTGTCTCAACGTTTTAATCTGACTTGATGATCACGAGAAGTCTATGAGATGGGACGTGGTCTCCCTGTTTCATAGCTGGGGACACCGAGAACCAGAGAGATGCCCGAATCTCCGAGACGTAAACAGAAGCTCAGCGCATGGTCCAGCTATCTCCTCTCGCTCCCTCCCGGAACCTAGGACAGGCGCAGGCTGGGAAGCCTGCCTCAGTCTCATGCTTTCCCAGGGGCCCTGACTGCACTGCCCTCAAATCCTCCCGGGCTTCAGACTGAGCTTGCAACTAAGGCGTCAGACATCCCAGTCCCCTGACGCCGCGTGAGCATAAGACTCCAGTGCGTCCCCCGGAGGCTGCATCCCAAACCTGAGAAAGAGGCACTTGGAATTCTGTCCTTGGGCTGTGCCGGAGAGGCCGGCCTGCAGATCAGCGTGGCGTTCTTGACCTTGAAAGAAAATGCAGGAGGATTTGCTAAGCCGCCAGGCGGAGGCCGCAGGATATGGGCGGGTGTGGGAAGAGGAGAAAGAGAGAACGGCTGGCCTGCAGCTTGGTGATGCTCTGGGCCCAGCCATCCCTGAACCCAACCCGGACAGGCCGGGCCCAGTTTTGTTAGCCGAGCCGGTAACCCGCTGATGACGCAAGCTACCGAGTGGGGTTTCTGCTGCTGCAGCCACTCAGCGGCCACCTGGGTCTGCATTTCCTCAGGTGCTAGGAAATGGGTGGACTAGATCAGCTGTTTCCACACTGCTCCCCCGCGCACTGGAAGACCCGCAGGGCTGTGGTGTCAGGCGGAGAGGGCTGCCTGGGACTCCCCACCCCACTTTGGGCTTCCAAGCAAAGTTCTGTCTGGTTCTGAGTTTCAACTAAGTATGGAAACGACTGGCCCAGGCGACCCATCCCAGCTTTCACATGTTGACCCCAGGAAAACCTAACAGTTAGCCCTGTGGGCATCTTGTGTGAGTGGCTCCATTGGGTTCCCTTCACTCTCTACTGCGAGTTAGGCTGAGCAGGTGCTTTTTCAAGAACAGGGGGCGTGTGACCCCGCTGCCCACCAGGGCCAGCGCTCCGCGGCCACTGCACATTCTCTCTCACTCCCTCTGCTCCTGCTCCGCCTCCACCTTTGTGCGAACTGGGATTCAGGTTTCTGACCTCCGCTGCTGTTTTCCGTGGGTGGAGCACCCAGGGTTAGGACTGCATGTTGGAAGGTGAGGTTTCTGGTGCAGATGCAGCTGTACCTTTCGGGTCTGTCCAAGTCCAAGTCCAGGTGGCTTTAAGAATTTGGGCTTTTCTTATCCCCATGGCTCTTGTTACATTTCTTCTTCCTCTCTCCCTCCAGCCCTGGGGGTGTCAACAGTGTCCTGCAATTGCTATCCTCTTGTGGGGTGGCCGGGGGGTACCTCAACATTCCCTTTGGCTTGCCATCTCTTCCATCATCCTTAAGCAATCCCTGCATTCATTTCCTCAGTTTTAAACACTTAAGAGTAGTAGCTCATCTTTCCTGGCTGGACCCCAGTGAATACAGTGGCCACCGTCCAGCTTTGCTTGCATAGTCACAAGATAGCTGCCGCGGCTCCGGTCATCACATCCTCACCACAGCCACACTGAACGTCAAAGAGAAAGACAATCTCCTGCTTGCTTCTTTTTGCCAGAGAGGTAATCTCTTCCCAGAATTGGGTAGAATTGAGCCAATGCCCGTACACTAGCTGGAAGAGAGGCTGGGAACATGAGTAATGTGGCATTTTTAACCCCCGATAATTTGAGATGGGCACTTCAAGCAAGACAGAGGGAGCTGGGCACTGGCTGCTGAGTGAGGAGCCAACCGCATCCACCATATTTACCTGGTGTGTGATCACGGTCACGTCACTTCCTCCCTCTGGGCCTCAGTTTCCCCATCTGAAAAATGGGAGAGTCTGGGGAAATCGGTGGTTTCTGAGCCCTTGAGTTTCAAGAAGGCACGGGGTAGCGGGGTCTGAGCAGGTGGGATCCTGCCCATCTTCAGCAGAACCAGCCTCGTTTGATCTTTGCAGAAGTCAAAGAATTCTGCTGGACTTTCTGATCTCTGGCAGCCCTCTCAGACAATTCAAAGTTACAGATCAATTTATAATAATGAGGAAATGACCAGGATGATGATGTGCTTGCTAAGAATGATCCATTAACGGGGCGGGGGGGGGATTCCTAATGAAACTTGGAGATGGATGGGCGCCCTGGTTTCCTGCCAGCACCTCGGCAGTCAGCGTGATGCCCTGCAGCGGGCCCCACGCCCTCCGTCCCCCTCCGGACACCTGGACAATTATTTTAAACTGTTTGCCTCGCGCAGAGAAACTGATCTGGCCTCGGCACTGACACACCGCCTTGGAGATGGTCTTGAAAACGGAAGATGTGCCCGTAATAGACAGCTCTTCTCGTCTTCATTTCTCCACGCCCACCTCCAAGAGGGTCTCTCCTCCATTTGGAATCTTCCTCACTGCCCCTTGCGGACTCAACTCTACGAGTGCCATGCTGGGGACAGCATCCGTTCTACCCCTGGTGTCCAAAGACCTCTGACGGGTCGAAGGCTCAGAGGCACAACAGGGAAGCCCTGGACTCTTGGGCCTTGGCCAAGGCTCAGTCCCCCGCTGACAATAACCAACACTGTCGACAGGTGTTGCTAAGGAGTGGTCAGTGACACCTGTCCTGCAGCCCGCACACTCCAAAGAGGTTTCTAGCCCCCAGACAAGTGCCGCGCTTTCACACGCTCGTCCGTGGGCTCCCGGAGGCCATTCTGGCTGCCCTTCACACTCTGCCTGGCGTGAGTTAGAGCAGCTGGTGTTCCCAGGACACAGACTGAGGAGCCTGAGGCCCAAAGAGGATGAAACCCAGAACCACGCAGGTAATAAACGACAAGGCCAACACAAATTTAGCTGTGGTGATTCTGAGTCGAAAGCCCTCACACAGGGCCTGGCTCACAGGAGACACTCGATCTGTCCTGCTTCCCTCCCTCCCTTCTCTTCCTCTCTCCCCATGGCTCTGAGTTGCCTCCCTGGAATCAACAGAGACAAAACCCATGGGCCCAGCTATTGTCAGCCCCCTCGCCGATCTCACAGGTGTTTTCTGGAGTCTATGTTACATGCCAGCTTCTGGGTTTCAGTAACCCATGTAAAGTAGGAATACATCTATCCCAGTCAGCTCAGGCTGCTATAACAAAACACCATAGACCGAGCGGCTTTGCAACAACAGATGTTTATTGCTAACAATTCTGGAGAATGGCAGCCTGAGATCAATGTGCCAGCAGGGTTGAGTTCTGGTGAGAGCCCTCTTCCAGTTCTCAGTCTGCCAACTTCTTCTTGCGTGTGTGTGTGGCTAGGACGTGACCACATTTGTGTTGTGTGCATAAAGGACCCCACGTGATGGGGGAAAACAGAGCTGAAACGATCTCTCTTCCTGTAAGGGCACTAATCCCACCCAGAAGGCTCCATCCTCATGACCTAATCACCCCCTCCCCCAAAGGCTGCCTCCTGCCTTATACATCAGAGGTCAGGATTTGACACATGAATTTTGATGGGACACAAGCATTGGGTCCATAACAGAGTCTCATTAGGAAATAAATAACATAGCTAAAACAATGCAAATAATAATACCAATAATTAAACTCAAGTTCCCCGGAGGAGCTCACCTGCAACTCCAGGCTCCTGCCCAAAGTCACTACCAGCCTCTGTGTAGCGTGGGTCCTTCTCAACCTATTTCTGTGCGCTGATGAATCTGCCTGTATAAAAATATCATCTAAAACGATATAGTTGAGGTTTGTTTTATCTGCTGGGATTTTATGCATTTTGGTGGTATCATAGCACACATTCTTCTGCAACTTTGCTCTGCGGAACGTTCCGACTCGCTGTGTGCATATTGGCTTCATTTGTCACTTCTCTGCGCCGAGTTGTCTGTACTGAGTGTGGATGTGCTGGGCTGTGTTAGTCCCTTATTGAAGGGTGTGTGGGTTTTTTCCAACATCTCACTGTTAAGAACAACACAGCAACGGGCTTCCTGCTCCTGAATGAGTATTCCTCTGCAGAAGAAAAACAGTGAGTATTTCTGGATGAAAAAGGAAACCATAAAACTACATTAAAAGAGAAGTCGACTGGGAGAAGACATTTTTGCAACATATACGACCAAGAATCAGTAATCAGATCATGTGAAGAAATGCTTCAATTTACCAATAAAAGTAACCCAGGAGAAAAATGGGCGAAGAAGGCCAATGGGCAGCTCACAGAAGAAACATGAATGGCCAGTAAGCCTTGAGAAAAGGTGCTGCACCCCTCCTCGTAATCAGGAGGAAGCCAGCTCACCTGACAATATGATGCCTCTCTTCTTACCTCCCCCCCGGAGTGGCCCACATTTTTTGTTGAATGAGGTCTATCATGGTCAAGAGCCTGGAGAGACGGTGCTGTCACATGTCATCAGGGTGCACACTGGGCCTGTCCCTCTGGAGGGCCAATCAGAAGCACCTTTCAGGTGTGCCCACCCACGAGCCGGCGTTTTCTTGTCTCACCTTTACTATGCAGAACAACAGTGCTGGGTCCTTTATGCACACAACACAAATCTGATCACGTCCTAGCCACACACACACAAGGCCTGCCATCCAGGTCCAAGTAGGGCCCAGGGTGCCTGGAATGGAGTTGGCAGGAGCTGCATGTTTGGGGTGAGTCACAGACCGGGATGACCATGACTCAAAGACTCCTCCACTGTTGCTGGCCACAAATAGGAACAGCATTTTTCTACCCCGCACTCTGGTTCCTAGGACTCTGAGGAAAGGTTCTTTGTTCCCAGTGGGGACAGTGACACTACGGGATGGCAGCGGGGGGTGGGTTGGGTGGTTCTGAAGAGACCACACACACAACATCTTTCCTTGCACGTTCTCGGTTCAACCTCGGTTCAGCGACTGGCCGGCGGCCAGAGGAGCGACCAGCATTCTGCCCCTTAGGCAGTCAGAACGGGGTCCCCTCCTGCACACCTGCCACCCCCAGGCTCTGGCATCCCTGACAGGCCTGCCATCACCCCCTGCCGTAGTGGACAGATGGCTTTGATTTAACACCTCCCACCCCCGGTTTACAGAGACTCTGTCCCCTCATAAAGGACTTGGACAATGCTTCCTCTGGGCTGTGCCACCTGATTATTTCACTGGGACCTCTCGATCCTCCCCTGGCCAAATCCCTAGAGGACAGCAGTCCAGCTGGGGCCCACGCGATGGCCTTGCAAACCCTGTGGTGCTCCACAGGAGTCACATCCAACTTTGGAAAAGTCATTGAGGGCCTTCCTTCATGCACTTAAAATAGTTCTGTGACAGTGACTCAGGGTGCTGAGGTGAGAGACAGCCTAGCTCAGTGGTTCTTCACCTGGGTTCTATGGAACCCTAGGGGTTCGATGAGTGGGTCTCAGGGGTTCGGAGAAGCCTCTGCCGCGGAGGCCAGAATAAAGTAATACCGTCATTTGTTGTGAGTTCATGCACTTTGTTGGTTTGTTCTTTGAGCAAGGTGATGTTCATGCAAGGCTCATTTTGTGCACCAGTAAAAAAACATATACCTATGTCTTGAATTTGGAAAAAAAAAAATCATATTTTATTTATCACTAAAGAAGGGTTCGGTGAATGCGCATATGAACCTGGTGGGTTCAGTACCTCAAAAAAGGTTAAGAACCACTGGTCTAGCTCCTTGTAGATGTTACAGGGCTTTGCAAAGGATGTGCAGAGATAGCAGCCCGCTGAGGCCATGAAAAGTCCATTCACGTGAGTGGAATGACAAGCCAGGAAGTCACACATGAATAAACAGCTCGGAATCGACCGGAAGCATCCCATGCCCATGCCCTCCAGCGAGGAGAATGCTGGGGTGCAGAAGGGAAAGACGACTCCAGGAAACTTCTCGCCTGGGTTCCCAGGACTAGCCTGGGGACTCCCCGTCGTGCCCAGCCCAGTGTGCTTGTTCTGGGGCTTCCATAGACCCCTCCCCTCCCACACACACAGGCCTCCCCCTTCCTTGACCAGGAAACCAGAAATCGGGGTTCACATGTATCCTCACTGCCAATATTGGGTTCTCTGTGTTTAAAAAAAAAAAAAACCACTGAAATATCCCTGAAAATATTTCCTATTTTCAATAACATGGTATCAATTTGCAAACAAAGTAATGATCTCTGTTACTTTTCAGGAAATTATGTTTAATATATTTTGCTAGAGCGAAGGAAGAACAATCTAATTGAAAGAGCTGCATTGAACCGTATTTAACCTCAGATGTACTAAATGGAGTGTCTCGGAGATAAGTTATGGTTTTTAATTTAACGTAAACTATTCTGTGCATAAGCACTGTGCTTTTTGCCACTCTAATAACGACCGGTTTGGGTTTATGAATTATTTTTTCGATCATCTCTTTCCTCCCATGAACGCTCCTCGTGAATGTTAAACCAATC
Source organism: Rhynchonycteris naso (assembly GCA_037038555.1). Classification (NCBI taxonomy): domain Eukaryota; kingdom Metazoa; phylum Chordata; class Mammalia; order Chiroptera; family Emballonuridae; genus Rhynchonycteris; species Rhynchonycteris naso. Next base: position 257,129,942 of record CM072999.1, on the reverse strand, counting down.
CAGAGGTTTCCCCACATAGAATCCCAAATGAAAGGTCCTACCGGCCAGGTGGCTTCGCCCTCCCCCAGCCTCCCAGTCTGGGGACAGCGGTGTCTCAAATGTACCACCTCTCCCCCACTGGGGCGGAGGCCCCGGTTTTTGGGAAGCGGCACCATTTTATCGCCCAGGCTAGTCCCCCACCGGGCTGGCTCCTTGGCCCCCTCGGATTGATGGATTCCAGCCGCCATATCAGCACTTTAAATGAAGTTTCGTGCTCACCAAGATTAATTGCTGGATGAAAAATATCGAAACTTTATTATTCATATAATTCATTTGCGGGGACGATCCCGGGAAAATGTAGTGTGTGTCTGAAGTTCATCATTTGACAGTAATCGAAGGGAAGGGAGATGGAAGCCCTGGGCAGTATGTCACCGCCTGACCTCCTGTGTGGCTGGGTACCAGGGAGCCAGATGAACGGGCGCCACTCTGCTTAAGCAAGCTGCTCGCGTCCAGTCTGCGGACACTGGCTCCTTGGGGCCCCCTTTTCCAGCATAGGTGTCGGCGAGTCCCGTGGTGGCCAGCTTGCTGCTCTGCTTATTTATTATTGTTGTTATTCATACCTCTTTTTTTCTTTTAATGAGTGGACATTGAGTGGATTTTTTGCCAATTGGGCATCTATTTCCCCTTATTTGGGTAAGACGGCCCATCTCCCTTTGGGATGCTGTCCTCTGAGCTTCAGGCGGGACTCCTTAGGGAAAGCATGTAGCCCGGCGTTAGCCAATGAGACTACTGCATTCCTCTGGACACCCTGTGATTGGTTCGGAACGGACATGTGACTTCATCAGGGCCAAAGCCGCACTGCAGTGCAGGTCTTTCCTGGGGAGGCTGGGGCAGAAGCGGACACTTCTGATTGGTTGTGGAAGCTGACAGCATGGGAGCCTGGGCGCTGCAGAAGCCCTCATGCTGTACAAACACCCGGACAAGCCAAAACCGTGGGGGGTCGCCCGGGGGAGAGATGGGAGAGAGAGTCTTGATGACATCACCTGGGCCCCTGAATCAAGCCACACCTGAAGCTAGCGCTACTTTTGACCATTGGACTCTGTAGTTATGTGAGCCGAATAGTCTGCGTGAAGTTTTCTCCTAGGGACTTTGCACCTTAAGTGGAATGGCAAAAGAACAAAAAATGTCAGGTGGAAGACATTCCTTATTATTCCGTTGTGACATAGTTAGGCTATGGGGTTGACTCCTGCCCCCCCCCCACAAGACTCCCGCCCTGTTACTACCTGGTCGTTTCTGTTCTTACACCTGGTTCTCTGCATCCCTTAAATTATGTATGTATGCTAGCTGGTAGCCTGTCAATAAATTCATTTTCCGCCTAAGTTAGCTGGGTGCCAGCTGCTGTTGCTCTTGACTCGAGATGCCTGGTGTAACACAGAGGTGGGTTGTTGGGGACGGTTTTCTGGCTCCAGGGCCCTCCCGCTAACCCAGGCTGCAGGGAACGGGGGGCCTGAGTCACCTGGTCCATCTGCTGGCCCAGATTTTCATGCCTCCCTGCGGACGGAGGGCCAAGACAGACAGCTGAGTGAAGGAGTCAGGTTGCAGGTGATCCCATCGATGTATATTTTACAAACACACAAGACACTACCGATCGTTTGCCGGTGCATACACGGGCAGGAAAAGGACTAAATCGAGATGGAAAGAGGCTCCGTGGATTCATGGAGGGCACCGTCCTAATAAAACATAAAATCAAAAGAAGCCCTCTCCCCCATTTTAAGGCACAGGGAGTGCTTGGCTGAGAACCCGACTGGGGCCCTCATGGGGGCCTGGCATCCAGAAGTCCATAGAATAGCGACTGACTGATGGTCAGGCCAGGACAAACCAGGAGGCAGAGAGCGTGGAGGAGCAGGGAGGGAGGCGACCACCGCCAGGGGCGGTAGCTGGGACTTGACGCTAGGACAGCATGGCTGGTCTGAGGACAGCGACCATCTGCAGACTGGTGTGCGGAAGGATACACATCTGGGCTAGGAGCTTACGCGGTATCCTTTCGCCTTTGTTTCAACATTGCACATTTCAGGAATAAAAACCAAGCAAAACTGAAAAATGTGAAACAGACGGGAAAAGACAAAGAAAAGAAATGACCACCCATCATCTCATCACGCAGATGTTAAATAACCACTTTGGATGTTTTAACGAGGCTCCTCCTGCCTTGGCTGTAAAAGATAGATACTCTCCCTGCGTCAGGACGCAGCCTGGATAGAGGGCGTGTTCCCCAAAGTTGATGGGTTACCACTTGGGCAGTGGTTTGTTGTTTTTGTTTTCCTTTGGAAACAAACAGATTTGTGGCCATGGAGGGAACAGAAGTGATACTAGCAAACACGTGGCACTGTTCCTTAAGGACAGGCACTGTTCTAAACGCCTAAGGTACGCTAACTCAGTTCTCACAACCCCACGACGTCGGGTACTATAATGAATTTCCTCCCATTTTACAGATGAGACCACTGAGGCCCAGAGAAGTGAAACGACCTGCCCAAGGCCACATGGCAGATGTTGATATTCAGGTTTCAGAACTGGTGAGTCTAGATGCAGAGGACTTGTCCACGACGCCCCCACGGTACTGCCTCTGCCGGAGATGGCTTCTGCTGGCCTCTAACCCTGTGTGGCCACACGGCCACCCTCCATACACACGGCCGGGGAGGCTGCTGGGCACCAGGAGCCTGTTGCACCAGTGAGGCTCCGGGAGGAGTGGGGGTTGTACTGCCCAAGGGGCAGGCCTGGACGACTTCAGACCCCAAGGCCACATGGGTTTTCCAGGCTGGCCCTCCTGCTGTCCGCCCAATTCAGCTGCCCTTTTACTGTCACTTAAGGAATGTCCCATGCTGAGCCAGGCAGCCAGAAGGCCCTTGATGTCTTTTCACACATCTCCTTGCTCAGAGGGTGGCACAGACCCCTTCATGCTAGTCATCCTTGTGCCAGCGAGTTCACCGGAGCACAGCTCTGTGCATCCAAGCAGTGAATAACAAATTTAATAATTAAAGAATAATTAATTACACCTGAAACTTCTCACTTGGGGGTACAATTAGCCTCTGGCACCTTTAGAACGAGTAGCCAATGACTAATTGTGCCCTCAAGGAGGCATTTGTGAGTACAATTAATTGTGTGCAAAATTGAACCCATGAAGGCTTGGGAACATAAAAATTATTCCCACAAAAAGAGTTTGTTCAAAATCCAGACCCTTATTTATTTATTTATTTTTAATAAGGCCCTGTGGCGGGCTCTCCAGTGCACTCCAGATGTGCCGAGGGCTCCGTGGGCGGCCACCCACCCCCTCCATGAGGGTCACCGGAGACTAGAAGGACCCCAGGCAGCCACACACCAAGTAACCTGAATAGTTGCCTGTATAACACAGAATCATGGGAATGCAAGAGCTTGGAGGACAAACCTAGGGTTCCAGTGCCACTTCTCAGTCAATGGCCCCCAAAGCAGAGGACTGGTGCTCGTCCCCTTGGTCTTGCCCTTGCCTTCTGCAATGCACCTTCCTGGCTGGTCCTCGGCCAGCCTGTGCAGGGCAGCCCTTGGAGGAGGAGGAGGAGGCTAGTGTTGGTGCTGGAGTTGGACCTGCCCTGGCCATGTGACTCCCTCACTCTGAGCTTCAGATGATGCCCCAGGGCCCAGAGAGTTCATCCTGGTTCCTCAGGTGTCCTCCAAGGAACAAACGAACTCAGAGACCTCCCACCATTTGCCCCCAAACCTCACACCGTGACCAGTCAACCACTCTGATCCTGTCCACAGGCTCTTCCCTCCGCGTATATGCCCTTCCAGCTACACACACACACACACACACACACTCTTACGCATATGTATATACACAAGACATATACACACATCCATGCTGATGTGCCTATACACCTACTGGCACCTTCACACATACACACACATACACACGTTAATAGACATGTACACACAAAGCCATACATATGCACACACGTGTGTATACACACATATATACATATACGTACACTCACACATATATGCGTATAAAAAGCGCGTGCATGTTTATACACATAGCCATATATATGCACATATAAAACATATATATATTGAGTGGGACATGAATCCATGTTAACACAGTAAATTGAAATTTTTAACTGAAAAAACACATGTATATACATGTATACATGTACTCACACAGACATATAAAGAGTGCTCATACACACTCACGCACACATATTGCCACATGTCATTTTAGCCGTTTTCCTAGATTCGCTTCCAGTGCCACCTTGGCTGCACTGCCTTCCTGCCCGCCCGCCCCCTGCACAGGCTCTCTAGTCCCCTGGGCCAGCACGCTTCTGGGGCTCTCTCTGCTGTGATCAGCTCTGACGCCCCTCTGGGCTGGCTGGCGGCCCCGGCCCCATCACAACGCCTGACCAATGTTCCGTAGGTGTCGGGTTGTGAACGAATGAATGACACAGTGAATGAGGAAGGAGTCCGGGTCCTTGGGTTTGCGTAAGATCCATCCGCAGCAAAAAAGGGCTTCTGTCGTGAGTGGCACACGTAGGGCAGCTCGACTGCTCTACGTGCGGAATCGACATCAAGATCCATCCGCAGGGCCCCTTTACACCGCACCTGCGGAGGCGCGCCGAGCTGTCCGGACGGAAAGGGGTCCGGGCGGCCTGGTTTACCCAGCAAAGCGCAGGCAGCGCACTGACCCGTGGGGAGCGCTGGTCCCTCCGGGGAGATCTCTCCAGCAATTCAGACTTCTGTGAGCGCCCACGGACTGGGGGCCGCAGGGCTGCACGGAGCTCAGTCTCCGGGGAGAGAGAACGCGAGGAGAACCTCAGAAGGTGTAGATGGCGGAGAACATTCCACCTACGGAAAGAAGACAGGAGTTTGGGTTGCAGGAAGGCAGAGGTGACTGATGGGGTCAGGAAGAGTGATACTACAGATGTCCTTGAGTGTGTGTGTTAGTTTGTACTGGGCTCGGTAGTGGTGAACTGGGGAGCCACTGAAGACACCAGAGGGGTGAGCAGCCCACATACGCAGCCTTCAGTGCAGCAGAGGAACCTGGACTGACTCTGATAATCAGGGATCAGCAGGTGCTTGACATTCTATTGTGCTCTTATTCCTCCTTGTCACCAACCAGTGCCACCCTACCAATCCATCCACTTGCCACGCAGATGTCACAGCCCTTCAGGGGCCTTTTGCCCTTGCAGACGATGGGGTACCCTTCCACGAGTGTCCCAGAGCCTTTGAGTCACTGCAACGGCTCTTCTGAGTCTCCTCCTCCGGCCACGGGCTCCTTGGGGGGGGGGGGCTGTTCCTCACGTCTCTCCTCTCCCGTGAGCCAGTCTGTGTTGGGTAAGGCGTTTCTGATAGCAAGGTGGCAAGAGCACAGCCAGCCAGAGAGGGTGGCGTTGCACTCGCTGCCAGGACCCAACGGGCGCCCAGCACCGCGTTTCAGAGCCCGTGCCTTGTCCTGTTCATTTCCCTGTTATTTTTGGAAGGTGAACCCCGTTCGAGGACACAAGTATTCTGCGCCCAGGGTCTCTGGTTAAAGACATTCACGTTCCTTTCTTTGGTTTTCTTTTGGATACTCTCTCAGTGTGCTGCTCCATTGTCTTCGGGAGCTAGCATCTGGCCTCCGGGGCCGGCAATCTTCTAGAGACGGCTGGAAACTGACCACAGAGCAGAACCATCTGCTGCGCTCTCGGTTTGCAGCTTCGGGGCACTGGGAGGGCCTTAATGAATCCTGGCTGTGGGTTCAAGGGCCAAACGGGGCCAGTCTGCTTCGGAAAGCCTGATACCCTGTGCCGTTTTGCCATTCACCAAGCACATAGGACACACCTCTGGGATGATAGGCCCTGGACTAGATGCTTCAGATGCAGAGATGGGGGGCGGGGTGTGTGTGTGTGACAAAAATCTCTCCCCGGAAGCTCCCAAGCTTGAGGGGGAAATTCCAAATGGATAGGAGCAGTGCTATAGGAGGCCGGAAAGCCCAGAGCAGGCCAGGGCGCACCTACTTCTACTCCAGGGGGCAGGCAAGCCTCCTAGAGGAGGTGTGCTCTGAAGTGGGTTCTGTAGGATGAGTAGGAGCTCATCCAGTGGAAGACTAGGAAGAGTGGAAGTAAAGAGAGAGAAGAGAGAGGGGGAAGGAGTTAAGGGGAGAGAAGCAGGAGAGGAAGAGGGGAACAGCATTCCAGATACACAGAGACAGCCCTGGGAGGGGCAGGAGAGATGTGGGTGTGGAACCAGGGCATGTGGCCACTGTTCTGCACACACGTCCCCTGTTTTTATGCTCATTGCTGGCTCCTCCATTCGTTCAGGCGTTCACCCTTCCTGTATTCATTCGACAGGCGTTTATTGAGCATGAACTTTGTGACAGCTTGTGGGGAAGTGTTTGTGGTCCCATTATAGGCTCTTCACCCAGTTGCTGCCTTCTGAGCCCCAGTCGGCATCCAAACTTTAGGGGCTTGTCAGCGACCTCCCCAGGGACCACTGTGCTAAGAACCCAGAAGCCACTTCCACCAGAGGGCTTTAGGGTTAGAACTGGTCACTACTGCCGAGTGCCACCAGGGTGCAGCTGGCTCCCTGCCACACCCCTCCTGTTCCCCAGCTCTTCTGCTCCCCAGACAACCTCACGGGTGGTGCACTGTGATTTCACAGAGCAGAGAAAACTGAGGTCAGAGAGGAAGGGACTGACCAGGCCATTGGCTACTAGTCTGTAGAACTTCATTTTCTCAGCCTCTACCTGCTTCTTTCCCACAAAACCAAATGGAAGCAGGGAAGGCCACAGAGAATCTTTGGTCCACGAACAAGACAAACGGTGATTTGCGGATGCTCCTTGCTCCTCCTGTTGCCATGTGCCTGGTGTCCCTCCCTCCCAGGACTTTAACCAGGAGTAGGAAAAGCTAAGCAAGGCACACAGCACGCTCTGTCCACAGCATGGTGAGGTCTTCTGTGCAGAACCCTCTTGAAAGTAGGGTCCAAGAAGTTCACACGTGAAATCCAGCCCTCGGGGCTCCCGCTACACCCTCCACTGCTCCCAAGTGCCCCTCCTGGTCAGCTCAGGGCACTGGGGGTAGGTGGACAGCGGTTGACCTCAGGAGAATAAGTCATACCCGGCCCCAAGTGCAAAAGGTCACCTGTCTTCAGAGACCCCTCAAGCCCCACAAATGGTCACTGAGGAGTGAGACAGCGCCCGGTAGCCCACGGTCTCACAGGGAAGGACATTTCCCCTGTCGGAGTGTGCTGTGCCCTGGGCCTGGGTGCCCACTGACCCGCAGGCCCTCGGTGTTTAGTGTATGCTGGAAGTCCTGCCTAATTAGGAGGCGTCCTGCTCCCTGTGAGATGGGCCTCTCCGGCACCGTGCGTAATCGAAGTGGGAGGGCGACGCTCTATTTACCGCAGAACTGCGGCGCTCAGATTGAGTTAATTGCTAATATCTGCGCGCAGTGCTCCCCCAAGATATTTTGCATTACAGTAAACAAACCCCCTGTCTGAATCCAGAGACGTGACGTGGGTTCCATAAATGCATAATTATATTTACGGAGAGCAAGTGTCCTCGGGCTCGCTCCTCCAACAGCTTCTCAGCCTGCTCTGTAAACATTCCCCCATATTTGTATCTCTTTCATTCTTTCTGAGAGAGCAGCCTGCACCACCACACACACACACACACACACACACACACACACACACGTCAGGATCTCTGGCTCTACCCTTTGCTGGAAATGTCACCGTAAAAAAAAAAAAAAAAAGAGTAAGACATTCCAAATGGGTTTTTGTGTGTGTGTGTGTGTGTGTGTGTGTGTTTTTACAGGGAGAGAGAGAGAGTCAGAGAGAGGGATAAATAGGGACAGACAGACAGGAACAGAGAGAGGTGAGAAGCATCAATCATCAGGTTTTTGTTGCCGTTGCGACACCTTAGTTGTTCATTGATTGCTCTCTCACATGTGCCTTGACCGTGGGCCTTCAGCAGACCGAGTAACCCCTTGCTCGAGCCAGCGACCTTGGGTCCAAGCTGGTGAGCTTTTGCTCAAGCCAGATGAGCCCACGCTCAAGCTGGTGAGCCCGGGGTCTCGAACCTGGGTCTTCCGCATCCCAGTCCGACGCTCTATCCACTGCGCCACCGCCTGGTCAGGCCCAAATGGTTTTTGTTGGAAAGTGATTCAGTAACAGGAGTCGGGAGCCTTGAACATGGCCGGCACGGGACTGCCAAAATAGTTTGTATCATCGTCTCTTAAATTATTAGGGAGATGCTCATGGTACCTTAAGGGGAAACAAGTTAGAGATGGACATATATAGTCCCTATACGTATAGTCTATATATTCATAAGGAAAGCTCTAGAAGGAATGTGAACAGTGACTGTGTTGGATTTGCAATCTGAATGACATGGAGTAGGCATGTCTCTTATATTTTAGGGAAAAGACCATTTTCACCTTCAAAAACGAGAGGACTATGCATGAGCGACGTGAAGTAAAACTTTGACAACAACAAACCCACCCACAGAAAGGGGTGCCTGCCTTTAACCTCGTGGCTTCTCTTTTGGGAGCAGTCCTAAGGAAATAGTCTGAAATGCGGACGAAGCTGAACGGCACAAAGACCCGAACGGGAGCGGTGTTATCGGTAAGTGACATGTATGAATAAAGTGGCCCGTGACCTCCATGGCGACCAAAAGGCAGTCGTACGGTGCGGTGGGCTGTTATGGACCATTCCTGAGATTTTTGAAGAGTTACCGTGAGAAATAGGCTTCTGCGATCATAATTGAAGAAAAGTAAGATAAAAATAACCAAATGTGTCCTGAGGCGAGGGAAGGACCATTTAGAAAAATGTAGCATCAACTTGATGAAGCCAATTAAATCCATCCCTAGACAAGGTGAAAACAGACCCCTCCTTTCTCAGATTGTCTTCTGAATGCCCACGGCAGAGTTTGCTCGAGTCGGAAGCCCCCCCCCCCGCCATGTCTTTTGTACGCTCATGACTGTCCCTTCACGAGTGAGGCTGGGCGACTCCGTGTCTGCTCTGCAAATAGGCTCCGCCTCAAGTGTGTTGGCAGTGCTGTTGTCGGGGAAAGATACAAAATGCTTCTCCTGCACTCCAACGCCCAGGGCCTCCTCTGGCCAAGCAGAAGCGTCAGTCGCCCTGCGCGCTCTGCAGCCACATCAAGTCCACATCTGAAAGCAGACAGTGGTGGTGCCCAGTTGTAAGACAGTGCGCTCACTCGGTGCCCTCTGTGACACGAGACACGTGGCTCATTCACTTGGGGTCCTTCTCTCTGGCCCCCACGAGGAGGTGCCATTGCCCAAGCCCTGCCCACTCAGCCCTTCCCCCTCACTTCTGGGCCTCTGTGCATGGATGGCACACAGAACACCCTGGGACTTACAGAAAGGATGGTGCCAACCATGAGGCATTCTAGACCTGCGCTGTTGGCAGGTGCCTGGTTTTTCACTGGTTATTTACTCCCTGGGAAGCCAACCCTGAAAAGACATCTGGTTACTTCTGATTACAAAAGTTAGTTGCATGTGCATCTCAGGAAATGGAGACAAACATACAGAAATACATAAATTCAACCCAAATCCAGTGCTCAAAGAGAACCCCCGGTCATGGTCACATTTTGATACATATCTTCCAGGCTTTATTCTATGCATGTATGCCTGCATTATGGCACAGTTGGGATCACAGCTGTCATTCTAAGATCTAATTTGCCTTCTTGACATAATATGTCGTGATGATTTTCAATGCCACTAAGTATTCCTGTATGACAGATATTCTTCTCGGCCGCAGAGTACTACATTGGAACGTTTGCGATGACTTGTTTTATCCCATCCCCTGTTTTTGCTGAATACTTAGGCTGCGTCTATGTTTCGACTGCTGTGTAGCGCAATGTGACAAGCCACACGTGCCCGAGTCCCTGAGAGCGTCCCAGGAAACATTTCCAGAAGTGGAATTCTTTTGGCAAAGGATAAAAACATGTTTAAGACCTTTTTAAAGAAAAAACACTTCTATTTTACTTTCAATGGTGCTTACAAGCACATAACATTTCATTTAAATGGGGTGTTTTTTTGTATTTTTTTTTAACAGGGGCAGAGAGAGAGTCAGAGAGAGGGACAGATAGGGACAGACAGACAGGAACGGAGAGAGGTGAGAAGCATCAATCATCAGGTTTTTGTTGCCGTTGCGACACCTTAGTTGTTCATTGATTGCTTTCTCACATGTGCCTTGACCGCGGGCCTTCAGCAGACCGAGCCACCCCTTGCTGGAGCCAGCGACCTTGGGTCCAAGCTGGCGAGCTTTTGCTCAAGCCAGATGAGCCTGCGCTCAAGCTGGCGAGCTCCGGGTCTCGAACCTGGGTCTTCTGCATCCCAGTCCAACGCTCTATCCACTGCGCCACCGCCTGGTCAGGCTTAAATGGTTTAAATTGATCCTCGCAAACATTTTGAAGTGTGTGGCTCAGCAGTATATTTCCCTTGTGCAGCAAATCTCTTAAAGGTTTTCATCTTAAAAATACTGGAAACTCTATGCCCATTAGACACTAATTCCTGTCTCCCCTTCAGCCTTTGGCAGCCCCCTTTCTGCGTGGTACCTTTGTGATGTTGACTGCGACGGAGACCTCATGGAAGTGGAACTGTACAGTATTTGTGCCTTGGTGACTGTCTCATTGCAGTTAGCACCATGTCGTCAGGGTTCATCCATGTTGTAGCAGGTGTCAAAATTTCCTTCCTTTGTATAACGTTCCCCGAATAACGTTCCATGGCAGGGATGTCCCACCTGTTGTTTATCCGTTCAGCCGTCCGTGGACACTTGTGTCGTTCCCACCGCTCGGCTGTGGGGAATAATAATTTAGCAAACATGAGTGCGCGCATACCCCTCCAGGTCCTGCCTCCCGTTCTTCTGTGCAGACACCCAGAAGCGGGATTGCTGGGTTACACGGTAACTCGGGTTTTAACCTCTCGAGGAAGCCCCACGCTGTGCCCCGCAGCGGCTGCCCCGTTGTGCGCTCCCACCAGCAGGGCACACGGGTCCCGTTGCTTCAGGGCCTCGCCTATGCTTGCTTCCTCTGCTTCCCACGGTGGGACGGTGGCCGTGCTCGTGGGTGCGCGGTCATATCTCATGGCGGCGTTGACTTGCATATCTTTTCACGTCCTCGTTAGCCGTTTTCTGTGCCTTTAAACACGCATTGCCAAACCTCCCGCCCCCCCTCCAGAAATGTGGGGCCGGTTGAGACGCCCACCAGGAGCAGGAGGGCAGTCTTCCTCGCGTCACGTCAACATCATGCATGGGCCCTTCAAGTTTTAAAACATTCCCCCAACTAATGTAGACAAAAGATTAAGCAAATCAGCTGTTCACATCTGCCTTGAAATGGTAACAGCAACATGCCATATATATATATATATATATATATATATATATATGTGAGGAGAGGGGAGACAGAGAGACAGACTCCAGCACGCACCCTGACCAGGACCCACCCAGCAACCCCCGTCTGGGGCCGATGCTCCAATCACCTGAGCTGTCCTCAGCACCTAAGGCCAATGCTGGGACCTGTGGAGCTACTGGCTGTGGGAGGGGAGGAGGGAGAGAAGGGGGAGAGGGAGGGGAAGAGAAGAAAATGGCTGCTTCTCCTGTATGCCCTGACCGGGATCGAACCCAGGACATCTACAGCCCGGCCCAACGCTTCTTTCCACTGAGCCACCTGTTCCGGGCCAGCATGCTATCTTTGAAAATAAAATTTCCTTGAACCAGACAGTAAACTAAGCTGACCTGAATTTCCTTCTCTTACCGATAGCCCTGGAACCAAGTCTTGGCTTCGGGGGGTTTTTCAGAGCCCTTTTTCCTGTTGCTGTTCTAAACAGCCACATGGCTCCTAAGTCTCACCATTAACATTGCAGTGGCCACTGGACTTGGGGCGCTTGGAGCATTCACATCCAAAGCTGCTCCAGAAAGAAGCCCTCGGGTTTGAGTGACGAGCTTAAGAAACCCTGCCTTGTTCTCGGGTCTCCACTCTGGGGCCCATTGTCTTTCTCTCCTGTCCCTGCCAACTCCCATTATGCAGTAAAAATCAAAGCCCTAAGTAATAGGCGGTTTTCTGTTAATAAAGGAAATTTATTGAAACCTCTTTTGAGAACCCTCATGGGTCGGCCGAGGCTGGACAGTCTGCTCTCAGCCACCAGCGGTGACAAGAAAGCAAGGAAAGGACTCTCTGTCGGCGTCTCACGTTCCTCCCAAGGAACCCTCTTTTAAAACGCGGGTTTTGCACATTTCCCAAGTGTGTCTTCATGTGGACTTAAAAGTTGTGGCCACTTTTCAACCCGGCCATTTGTAATTCCCTCAAGCCAAGCGAATGCAGCTACTTTCAAAACAAAACGGGGCCGAGGACCAGGCTTTCCCTGATGGGAATTTCCAGAAATGACAGGGGCAGAGGGTTTCACCCCCCACCCCCACCTCACCTCCACCACAACAAGTTCTTAAAATCACCCAGGGGCGTGGTGACAGGCAAGTGCCCCAAGGACGAGCCACCCACCACGCTTCATGTCCCCGGCTAGCCTACTCCACACTTTTTTCTGTCCCAGCTCATCATGAAAAAACGATGTGAATAGGATTATGAAAATTTGTACAAAACGCAAACTTCGCAAAAGGAAACTGGGGGGCAGGGGTTCAGTCAGAGTCCCCACAGAAGACAGAGGTGCATTCTGAATAGGATAATTCGAGGAGGGTTTATTTATTAAAAAGAAAATTGTGAGTGCCGGGAAACCCCACGAGATCGTGTGGAGCAGGGACCAGACCGACAGCGGCAGCGGGGTGGTCGCCGCTGCGAGGCCCACAGGGCAGGGGAGGACAGGAGTCCTGGGGACCCAGAGACAGAGACATCCGTCCAGAGGGTCAAAAGGAAGCCTGCGAGCTGTGCCGGACCAACACCTGCTGCCCCACCACGGGACCAACCTTGAAGACGTGACACAGAGTGAAGAAGATGAGATTCCACTTCCAGGAAACGTCCGTAGCAGGCCAGTCCATGGGGACGGAAAGGTGGCCGCCTGTGCTGGGGGAAAACAGGGAGCGAGCAGTGACCACAAACAGCTTCCCGGTTGCTTGTCGGGGTGCTTTAGAAAGTTCTGGAATTAGATAGTGGTGGTCGTTGCACAACTCTATGAATATGCTATAAACTACTGAAACGGTGCCCTTTAAAATGGTGACATGGCCGGTATGTGAATTATATCTGAATGCATTTTTAAAAGGAGGAAGTATGAGCCCGACCAGGAGGTGGCGCAGTGGATAGAGCATCAGCCTGGGATGCTGAGAATCCAGGTTCGAAACCCTGAGGTCACTTGGCTTGAATGTGGGATCATAGACATGGCCCCAAAGGTTGCTGGCTTGAACCCCAACGTCACTAGGTCAGGCCCAAGGTCACTGGCTCGGCTGGAGATCATGGTCAAGGCATATATGAGAAGCAATTAGTGAACAGCTAAGGTGCTACAACTATGAGTTGATGTTTCTCATCTCTCTCTCTTCCTGTCTGTCTGTCTCTCTTTCTCTTTCACTAAAAAAAAAAAAGGAGGAAGCATGACCTTTGGTGGGAAGGCCGAGTCAGCCCAAGGCAACAACATGGTGGGGTGGGGTGCGGGGTGGAGGCGGAGGGAAGGAGAGGAAATCAGGGGAAAATACACCGACTTCCCTCTCCTCCCTCCGTCTTGGCTTACCGTCGAACCCCACGGTAAACCAATGGGAGGGTGAACAGGGTGTAGTCCATGTGAATCAGCCTCACAAGACAGCACGGTGTGGGAAGGGTGCAGAGTAGACCTGGAGGGCACATGGGAGACGTCTGGGGTACCAGGATAGGAGGGAAGTGAGAATGTGTATGGAGGCGAAGCCAGGGGCAGTGCCCGTTTATGAAAGATGTCCTCTAAGGCACTCTCCAGTTCAGTGGTTCTTCACCTGGGTTCTGTCGAACCCTAGGGGTTCGATGAGTCGGTCTCAGGGGTTCGGAGAAGCCTCTGCCGCGGAGGCCAGAATAAAGTAATACCGTCATTTGTTGTGAGTTCATGCACTTTGTTGGTTTTGTTCTTTGAGCAAGGTGATGTTCATGCACGGCTCATTTTGTGCACCAGTAAAAATACATACACCTATGTCTTAAATTTGGGGGAAATATCATATTTTATTTATCACTAGAGAAGGGTTCGGTGAATGCGCATATGGAACTGGTGGGTTCGGTGCCTCAGGAAAGGTTAAGAACCACTGCTCTAGTTGTTTTTTTTTGTTGTTTTTTTACAGGGACAGAGAGAGAGTCAGAGAGAGGGATAGATAGGGACAGACAGACAGGAATGGAGAGAGGTAAGAAGCATCAATCATTAGTTTTTCATTGCCATTGCGACACCATAGTTATTCATTGATTGCTTTCTCACATGTGCCTTGACCGCGGGCCTTCAGCAGACCGAGTAACCCCTTGCTGGAGCCAGCGACCTTAGGTCCAAGCTGGTGAGCTTTTGCTCAAGCCAGATGGGCCCGCGCTTAAGCTGGCGACCTCGGGGTCTTGAACCTGGGTCTTTCGCATCCCAGTCCGACGCTCTATCCACTGCGCCACCACCTGGTCAGGCTGCTCTAGTTGTTAAGAGTTAATTCAGATTTGGGTATGAGCTTCCCAAACACTAGCAGAGAGAGGGAGATCGACCAGAAAGGAGAGTTATGGTTTCCACTCGGTAAACAAGCTCAAGGGAAAGGTTGTCCACCAAAGGATGGGCAGTAGAATGCCTGGTGTCCGACATGTGTCCCTGTGGTGTGGGAAAGATGCAGGAGGGAAACGGGCCATGGAGTCCTCGCTGCCAGCTGCCAGCTCCCCTCACAGAGATTCCCCTCCCTACACTCACCTGCCGGGCTGCTGCTCCCTCTAAACGTCTGCTCAGTGCTGCGCAGTCACAGAGCGCCACATTGCCCAGGAAGGCAGTCTGGCACACTTGTTAAGGGCTCCATCCTGCGGTCTGACCCCTTGCGTTTAAACCTGTGGAAATGACCTCGGTCACTCTGCGCCTTAGTGTCATAGTCTGCAAAGTGAGACTGACTAAGATGCACACCTCACCGGGTTGGTTGTAAAGATTAAATAAAATGGTGCGTGGCAAGGGCTTAGTGCCCGCCGGTCCTGGCACACGATCGCCGCCTCGTGAGAGGTCTGGGGTCGGCACAGTGATGGCGTCAGAGTTGACAAGCGCTGCCCAAGCATCTCATTTCATCTGCGCAGTTTGACAGGGGGGTGGGGGAGGCCCAGAGAGGGTGGGATTTCTCTCAAGTCGCATGGCTTAGAAGAAAGGCAAAGTCCAGAGAAGAATGCACCTCCGGTTGCAGGGCATTACGGTAGTTCTCGGCAGTGGCTCCCGGGCAGCCCGTCTGCACCCCCAGGCACCTGGCTTGTGCGGTGCACGTAGTAGGTGTTCAGTGAGTGCTCATGGAGCAGATTTGTGGATTTTTGTTACCGCTGAGGGCACATCAGGAGATTTTTTGAGGGCAGGGTTCGTGCCCAGTTCTTTGTCTGTTTAGCCGTTGGCAGGAGCCTGGCATAAATTAAGTACTTAATAAATATTTTATGTGTATTAATTATTAACATCTGAGGCTATTTATAAACAACTATGTGGGAAAAGCCCAGTTGGGAGTATGGCCTGTATCAGAAGTTAACTTCTCAGCCCACATACAAAAGGGCCATGTGAAAACGTGGCCACAACCCACCCACGAACTCTGGCTCCTTCGTCAGACAACCTAAAAGGGAAGATGCCATTTCAGGTGACATGTGAACGGGTCCCCAGGGGTACAAAGTATCCTTTGGCCTGAGCTTGCTCATTGTGCCAGTTTATCCAAGGAGAATCGAGCCCTGAGCCCACGTGTTAACTATTCATTTTGTGTAAATTCCAATTTCTATCTGCAGTTGGTAGAAGTATGTCGTCTCCCGCATAACGTGTCAAGTCTCAACTCCCAGCACCTATACATGCGACTTGGTAGAAAATAGGATCTTGGCAGATGTAATCGGGTCAAGACGGGGCTGTTCTGGAACAGGCAGGCCCTGACCCAATGACTGCTGTCCCCTTGAGAATGGAGAACAGACACAGATACAGACCCACCGAGCGATCGAGGCAGAGAGTGGACTGGATGCCCTCCAAGCCCAGGGACTCCGGCGATGGCCAGCGGCCACCGGAAGCTGGAAGAGACAGGGAAGGGCCCTCTCCTAGGTGCCCTCAGAGGGAAGCATGGCCCTGCCGACACCTTGCTCTCAGACCTCTGACCTCCAGCCTGGGAGAGAACACACCCTTATTGCCGTAAGGAATTAAGAGCGAATGTGGTCCATCCCTGTCCCGCACGCTTTGGTTTCTGCTGAAGGGGCGACTCCGCAGAGGGAAGACGGGAAGTGAGACTAGCAGCAGCCAGCACCCAGTGAGCTCCTCCTGTGTGCCCCGCTCAGAACCAGACACTTTGTCATTCGTCCGTCTCCTCGGCTCCTGTCATTCAGCTTGCACCTTCGGTGCCTCTCCGGAGTGCCCACGACTGACACCATCTGGGCGCGGGTCCCCGAGGAGCAGGGCCTCAGGTGACGGTTTCTTTAGGGTGTGTCCCGCCCCCCCCCGCGCACGCGCGAAGCAGAGGCGAGGGTGTCGGGAGGGGGAGTGGAAACCGGGGGCTCCACCCTCCCTGGAAACTCAGAGACGTGTACAGATCACGTGTCAGGACTGCATGTGCGAGGAGCAGGAGCCCAGAGCGTTTACCCACCACTCGCGGCCCCACGGGTGAGCGTGGTTTGGGGAAACGCCCCCCCCCACCTGCACACACTATCTCCCCTGAACTCCCGGGCTGTGCCGGGTGCAGGTGACGGGACACAGCCGTGTGGGAGAAGCTCAGGGCCACATGCAGGATGTTGTGTTGTCCATGGGTGACGTGTGTGTGTGTGTGTGTGCTGTCATTGTGAGGGGAGCCAATGGCGCCCAGCCATTCACCTTCTCTGCGACTGACAACGGGGGGGGGGGGGGGGGGGGGGTGAGTCAAGAGATTTGGGGTGTGGCAGGGCCCCGTGAGAAGTGAAAACGCAGGGCGCCCCATTTAAAAACGAGCAGGGATTCCCAGGCAACGACCAAAGAGTGTTACACCAGGCAGAGGCCCTTCTAAGCACAGGGCCCATGCCACTCACTGCTCAGAATGCGGCGTGAAGCCAGCCGGGGTGGAGCCCACGGGCATGAGCTCCCAGTGCCTACTGCGTGCCAGGTGCCACATCGAATGCTGTACACAACGTGCAGTAATCTGTAGTGGTTTGTGTCAGGCCTTATATCAAAGCCCATTAAATATTTCTCTTTGGTGGGAATGAGTTTACACAAATGCAAATTACTCCCTTGCTGAGTAGTCCCTAAGCCCACCTGAGGTATAGTACCTGCTAGCGGAGACCCACCTGCAGCACAAGCCTGACAACTTGCAGTATTCCTGTGCAAAGGTCTGTCGCCAGAAACACCCCGAGCGCCGCAGAGACACGTTGTTACGGTTTTCCTGACCACCCCCAGCAGGATCAGAACATCACAGATCTCTTGTTTGGCTGATGCTTCACATGAACACCGGTTTCTCTGCCTTCCCGGTACAACTCTGCCAAGATGCCACAGATATGTTATCATTTTTTTCCCCTGTCATCAAGAAACCATTCCAATGACATTTTGAAAGTGATGTTTCAGGTCATTGGACTTCCATCGTTTCAGCTTTAGGAACAATAGTTTCTGCCGGCCCCAGAGAACTGCCTGCCCTCCCAGATCCAGGCCTGCAAATCCTGAAGTTCCTGGCTCTCAACTGGGCACACCCTCAAGTTCAAAGTGAAGCCGGCAGATGGCCCAGTGCCGACCCAGAAAGGCTGGCAGACCTCACGATAACCAGATGGGGAGTGTGAACCCCAACTGCGTCCTGGATCGAAAACAAACCTACACAAGATGTTCCGGGACAATTGGGAAAGTTTGAAAGGGGTCTGGGAATCCATTGGACTACCATTCAAACTCTCTGTTAAAGGACCAGCTCTTGTTTTTGTTTTTCAGTGCGTCTCGGATTGCTCCTTTTATAAAAGTTATGGTAAAAGTGAATTTCTTGCAAATGAGTTAAACTACAAGCCCAGAATATTTATTTTTAAACTTCACAGGTCTAAAAATGACCCTGTCCAATTGCTATGAACGTTTATAAGTGCTTGCTGTCAGTTTCAGAGTTAGCTTAGTGCAGTGGTTCTTAACCTGGGTTCTATTGAACCCTAGGGGTTCGATGAGTCTGTCTCAGGGGTTCAGAGAAGCCTCTGCCGCGGAGGCCAGAATAAAGTAATACCGTAAGTTGTTGTGAGTTCATGCACTTTGTTGGTTTTGTTCTTTGAGCAAGGTGATGTTCATGCAAGGCTCATTTTGTGCACCAGTAAAAAAACATATACCTATGTCTTGAATTTGGAAAGAAAATCATATTTTATTTATCAAAAAAGGGTTCAGCGAATGTGCATATGAAACTGGTGGGTTCGGTACCTCAAAAAAGGTTAAGAACCACTGGCTTAGTGCATGCCGGTAACAACTAGTGTGCAGCGTGGCTCTGGGACGCTGGCCACACATCGAGTGGCACTGGGTTGACAGCTTTTGTGTTACAAGGCCCTGCTCATTTTCATACGTGTGGCGACATAGGAGGGTTTTGTCGTCAGAGAGCTCTCTTCCTGGAACATGGGAAAGTATTCGGGGTCAAACATCAGGATGCCCGCAACCTACTCTTAAACGGTTCAAAAATAAAAAATAAAAGGTATTTATGAATCAAGAAGCGACAGCAAATGTGATACAATATGAACAAATAGTCCCCATAGGTGGCAGGTCTATGGGTGTTCACTGTACTATTAAGTCAGCTTTTCCATGGAGTTGAACAATCTGGAAATGAACTCTTGGGGTAAGGAAGGGACCACAGCCCAGTGGACCACAGCCTCCCTTCTTCCCCATGAGTGAAATGTGCAGGCAGGTCTCCCAGAGGCGGGGCCAGGGGAGTGGGGGCGGGGCTTAGGAGGTCCCCAGACCTGCGCGTTTCCATGTTTCCTTGGCACGTGACCTAAACTCGTGGCTCAGCACCCTCACCTGCGGTGCCCGCCCGGGCAGCCCTGGCTAACAAGGAGTAATGATGTGTTCCCAGGACGGCATGTGCATCGTGAACGGTGGGGATTGGCAGACACGGGCTCCCCGGCCAGCTGACCTAAAGCCCATTTTTATGGAAAAGGATGGATGAATGGTTTTTGTTAAGTGTGGAGTTGCCCAGGGAGGACAGACTCACTGAAGTCAGCTCGTCCTTAGGGTATTCTGCAGGTGACTGAACTGCCAGCTATAGCAAGAGCTTTAGACCCTGGCCCTGGCCGGTTGGCTCAGTGGGAGAGCGCCGGCCCAGCGTGTGGATGTCCCGGGTTCGATTCCTGGTCTGGGCACACAAGAAAGGTGCTCATCTGCTTCTTCCCCCCTCCCCCCTTGCTTCTCTCTCTCTCTCTCTCTCTCTCTCTCTCTCTTCCTCGTCTGCAGCCATGGCTCAATTGGAGCAAGTTGGCTCCAGGTGCTGTGGATAGTTCCACGGTCCCACCTCAGGCACTAAGAAGAGCTTGGTTGCTAAGTAACAGAGCAGTGGCCCCAGATGGACAGAGAATCACCCCCTGGTGGGCTTGCCGGGTAGATCCTGGTTGGGGCACATGCGAGAGTCTGTCTCTCTGCTTCCTCGCCTCTCTGGGGGGGAGGGGGGGTGGAGCTTTAGCCCCTAAAACTAGTTCTTGTCTGAGTGGCATAATCTCCTTGGACGATGCAACTCCTGTCCCGTGTGCAGCAATCCAAGGAGGCTGTCCATTCCCAGTCCTCGTCTCTTGCTAGCCCTTCCCAGCAGTGGCCTGGCCATGACCCCACATGGGCCCTGCTGTAGGCTGAGTCACTTCACTGCCTCTGTGACTCCAGTGTTAGTCACAGTTGCCAACACGTCTGGAGACCCGTGTGTCACGGGCCTGCCCTGCTGTAGGAAAACGAACATTCCAAGAGCAGGGCCCAAGGCTGGGGACTTGAGGCCTGGCCTCACCAGAGGCCAGGGGGCACTTCAGACTCATGTTGGCTTCGGTTTGACCCGAGGAGCCACTCAGAGGGAATTCTAGGCTTTTCCAGTCTGTGTTCTGCACAGCGTGTTTTATCTAGTGTTGAAACTCATTTCCCAAGGCAGTCGGAGTGCCGTGAACTTGGAGGTCCGAAGAACCGCCGCGTGCACACTAGGCCTGCCGCTGGCCAGCGGAGGGACCTTAGACAAGATACTTAGTCGGGACTATCGACCTAATTTGTGGGGCCCAGTGCTAAGTGAAGTTGTAAGGCCACTTGCTCGAAATTACTCGGAATTTCAAGACAACAGAGGAGTCAAGGAGCGAGGGGCCCCTCTGAGCTCAGGGCTCTGCGCCCGAGCGACTATCCCTGCACCCAGTCCCCCATGAGCCTCACCTCCCACAGACACCCGGGTCTGCTTCTCCCCCTCGCATCATGGTGAGGACTCAATGACATACACTCGGGCCTCCGCAGTTTCCCCGAGAGCCTCCGTCCTTAGAGGGAGCCGCCGGCTCAGGTCGGTGTCCGGCCCAGGGTCTAGCCCCCCGCCCGGCGTGGAGCGGGCAGGCCTTCCTCAATGTGTGTGAATAGTTGTCGCTCAATGTGTTTATCTCCTCCCTATGTTCCACTGCAGACACTCCTCTCCCCGGACCAGCATGCTTGTTCGGGTTTTCCTAAGACTGGAGTCACTGTCTTTCAAAGGATTTAGGCAGAGTGTGCGTGTGCGCGCCTGTGTGTGTGTGCGTGTGTTTAATGAAAAACTAAAAGTGACAGGGTTCCACCCAAAGGCTGATTCAGTTCTGAAACGGAGCTCCAGCTGTGACGACAGGGCAGGGCGGGGGCGTAGGAGTTTCCACGCGGAGCTGGAGAGGACCACAGCCTCCGTGAGGGCGGCGCGTACCCACCGGTTAGAACGAATCGGGAGTCACACTGTGATTACAGCACAGCCACCCCGAGCACGGTCGTCCCACGGAAGGTGCGGCAGCACGCCCACCCCCACTCAGGACAGCAACGGAGAGCTGCGGGTCACCGTGGTTCTGAGCGACAGGTCGGTGAGCCACAGCACCGCAAAGTTCCTCTCCCCGCGACTGCCACGGCAAAGACCCTCGACATCCTCCAACGCACAACTCGGCTGTCTCGTCGCAGAATGGAGGCTATTGAAGGACCCACTAGTATCTGAGGCCGGTATCTTTTTCCAACAGCTGTTGGTTCCTGCAAATGAAACAGGGGTGGGGAAGAGGGAGCAGCGAACCAAGGACCTCAGTTAGAGGTCTCTGGTGACGGTGCTCCGGTGGCCTGTCCCCCGGGCCTTTTCCAGGCCCCCGCGTTCGGTTCCGTTCCAGTTCCCAGGGGCAGAAAGCCTGCTCCCAGGGAGGCCACGCGCAGAGAGAAGTATGCCTTCCTCTCTAACGGCAGCGACAGGAGGGGAAAAGTGCCTTACACGCTCAACACTTCACACTGGGGCTGTGGACGTTGGTTTTTGAGACTGCTTTTGTCTTTAAATAATTTTTAAATTTGAAGCTACGCTGTCAGAGCTCCCATAGAGCCACCACCCCAGTCACCAGGCTTTAACGTTTCGCCGCGTTTGCTCTCCATACATATTATTTCTTCCGAACTGTTTGTTGCAAAGGGAAAATCCTCTCCCTTTGCCCTCTGCTTTTGTAAGTTGTAAAAATAACATAACAGAGTAAAGGTTAAAAAAACTTTCAAGATCACCCCAAATCCTACCTCCCTCAGACTAATATGTTCAGTTAAAATCAGTTTGTCAGTTTGCATATATAACTTTTGTACCATTTGAATCTCTCTCAATATAGTCACTGGGTGATCATCCCCACTACCCCCATCCTTCCATCCCTCCTCCCATCCCCCATCCATTCATCCAGCCAGCGGAGAAATACTCGACCAAGCACCTCCTACCGTCCAAGGCCCTATAAAATGGATCAAACCATCACGTAATTTCATGGTTACAAAATGTGAAAACTACCACTGAGTGCAATTCTTGTTCCCTCTGTGCCCATTTGTCCCCTAAAAGACAACCTTGTCCTAAGTCAGAGATATTGACATGACTGGGATTTTTACCTATTTAATCATAATTTCCTACCTACTTCCAAAAAAAGTATTTTAGGTGGTTCTAGTAAGAACATAGATGCAACCCTACAGTTCATCCAAACGTCAAAATGGGAATCAGAAATGTCTTCCAATGGCTTCTCAGGCCAGTGTTTTTCAAGCCCAGGAAGTGATCCTTACTTTGACGATCATCGCCAAGTGAGATTTTTATTGAGCTATATTTTCTATCATCTGTCTCATCAGAACAAGTGGGGTTTTTGTTTTCCGGATGTAAATCTGTATAAAAATATTTAATGTGCCTTTTCAAACAACCCCAGCTCACAATCGCTTTTCAAGAAGGAAGTTCACGATGCTTCCAGGAACACGACAATAGGTTGGTTGGCATCCTTGAGCATGACGTGTGACTTGGAGCTTCCCCAATCAGCCAAGGCAACGAGGAATCATGACGATTCACCCATGAAGGGGTGCAGAGCAGAAGGTTGGTAGTAGTATCTGGACCTCCTCTTGCTGTCCCCAGCCGGCCAGCTGACCTGTGTGTGCGAGTGTGTGTGTATGAGAGTGTGTGCATGTGTTGGAGGGCAGCCAGAAGTGACTGGACTGATGGCCTATGGTAGGAGTGCTCCCCTGTGTTGTGCCTGGACAAAATCTATGGCTCCTTAAGGGACCTAAAGAGTACCTGAAAGTTAGAAGGTACTGTGCATTCGTGAGGAAGGTGGCCCTGTGCGAGGGTCTGGGGGGCCTGGATGACATCTTAGAGGGTCAGCTGTGCCGGGTCAGCAGGGAAATGGCTGGATCCCCAGGAATAAGCCCTTGCCCTCTCTGTGCTGAGAACTATACCTGTGCCAGTTACATCTGCCCCTGCACTGCAGTCCTAGGGCTTTCTGGGCCAGACCCCAGGGAGGAGAGCTAGGACCCCATCCCATGGGCGCTAGGGCAGGAAAACACCCCCCTATCTGAATCCCAGATTCTAGTACCCAGAAAGATAGAGACTCCCTAAAAAGGGGGAGAAATCACTTCGATAAGGAGTTTGAACTTTATGTGCCAAAAGAGACCCATTCATGAGCGCTGGTTAACACAGGGGAAGCAGAATCCGACCAGAAGACACGAAGGCTTCACTGTCAACATGGAGCGGGAACGAAGGTTCAGGGCAAAGGAGTTCCCCAGAATAAAGAAAGCGCCTCTTCCCCACACTCCGGCGCACTGTGGCCCTTTTCAGGTCCTCCTGCTGACGAGAAGCTTGAGTCACAAGAGAAACGAGATGAAGGGGATATTTGGGTGATCGAACTTTCCTGTTGAACTCAAACCATCAGGAAAAAGCGATGTGCATCTTTCACAGGAAGTGACAGATGCAACATTTTGGAAAGCCTCTGAATTATTTCTTCTTCCTCAGTAATATGTGGAACCATTCTTCTCAGTAACCAATAATCTGTTTTTTGCTTTCTCGCTATCACAGCTTTTAGTTGTTCTGAAACTGGTCCTCAGCAATATTAAAATCCACCTTGCCCGTGTATCCACCTGTGTGATTTTTAAAAAATTTTATTTATTTTATTTTATTCAGTGAGAGGAGGGGAGGCAGAGATAGGCTACTGCATGCACCCCAATCCACTCAGCAAGCCTACTAGGGAGTGATGCTCTGCCCATCTAGGGCTTGTTCCATTGCTCAACAACTGAGCTCTTCTTAGTGCCTGAGGCAGAGGCCATGGAGCCATCCTCAGCACCTGGAGCCAACTTGCTCCAATCGAGCCATGGCTGCAGGAGGAGGAGGAGGAGAGAGAGAGAGAGAGAGAAAGAGAGATGGAGGCAAGAGAGGGAGGGGTAGAGAAAGGGCCTAATTTTTATTACACCTGTTTTTTTAATTTCTTTTTTTTAATTCATTTTAGAGAGGAGACACAGAGTGAGAGAGTGAGACAGAGAAAGAGAGAAAGGGGAGAGGAGCTGGAAGCATCAACTCCCATATGTGCCTTGACCAGACCAGTGCAGGGTTTTGAACTGGCGACCTCAGCATTCCCAGGTCGACACTTTATCCACTGCGCCACCACAGGTCAGGCCAAAGGGCCTAATTTTTAATGTTTAATTCTTGGGCTTTCTCTTTCTTTCCTTTAAAGATTAGATTGAAGGCTTATTATTAAACAAAGAGAAACTTTTAATAAGAAGATGCTAAAGTCCTGGCCGGGTAGCTCAGCTGGTTAGAGCACTGTTCTGTATGCCAACATTGAGGGTTCGAGCCCCCCCGCAGGGCACATACAGAATCAACCAATGAATACATCAATAAGTGAAACAACAAATCATTGTTTCTATGTAAAATTTTTAAAAATGCTAAAAATGTGTTTCAGAAGTAACTAACTTCACCTTTTCTGAATCTGCGCTAATAATAAAGATATGTCCATGTACACAGAAGACCTTCTTCAATTTGGGGTGTCCGAATGAGAAAGAACGGCATCACTGGCCAGTGGTGTTACTTTGGGGGGGTCGCGTTGTCATCTCATCTGTAAAATGGAGGTACTATGGTGTCTCTTTAGGGGCTGCTAGGAGGATTAAAGACGCATGTCTAAGGGCTCGCTCAGAACCAGGGCCTCGAGAACTGTGGACAGCCATTTCTTGCTGCTATTACTTTTTGGACCCCTCTTTTCCATGCCTGTCAAGAGTCCATGCGGGGACACCAGACACGGAGCCTGAACGACTCAATAGGGTCGAATGGGAGACCACAGAGCAGACTGAGAAATGAGCGTTTCAGCACCACATTCCACAAAGGCAACACCGAGAGGTAAGAATTAATAAGAGGCATTGACTCTGTAAACTGAAATGTATTTTTAAAGCAAAATATGTTGTCTTTATCTTATTTTTCTCTCATGATAAATCACCTTTATACACAGTAGCAAATATGAACTAAGAAGTTTGTAAAGACAAAACTACTCTGCAACATCTCGGTGGTACAGCGATAACACATACATAACAGAAAATTTACCATTCTCTTCCGTTTTAAGTGCACAGTTCTGGGGCGTGGAGCACACTCACAAGGTTGCGCAAACATCGCCACCATTCATTTTTCCATTTCAGCCCCCAAACAGAGCCTCTGCGCCCATTAAACAATACCCCCTTCCCCTCCCCACCAGGCTTGGTAATCTCTATTCTACTTTGTGTGAACTTGCTTATTCTAAAGATGCCGTGTAGGTGGAATCAATTATTTGTTCTTCCTTGACTGCTTTATTTCACTTAACATAATGTCCTCAAGGTCCCGCCCCCCCCCCCCCCCCCGTTGTCGCAGGGGTCAGCATTTCCTTCTTTTTTTAGGGCTGAATAGTATTCCAACATGTCCCTACCACATTTGTTTATCCTTTGGTGGACATCTGAGAGAGTTTCACCTCTTGGCTACTGCGAGTAATGCTATGCCCGCTGTGTATATGTCCAAATACTTGAGACGCTGGTTTTCGTTCTTTTGCGCACATACATACCTAGAAGCAGAATGCCTGGGTCATCTAGTAATCCTGCGTGACTCGGAGGATCCTCCGTACTGTTTTCCATAGGAGCGGCACCAAATTACATTCCTACCAGCAAAGCACAGTTTCCTGAATTCTCTCACATCCTTACCAATGCTTGTTATTTTGTTGGGTTTTTTTTCATGATTTATATCTATCTATCTATCTATATCTATAAACTGCCATTGCAATGGACATGAATTGGTATCCTGCTGAGCATCCTTTCATGCGCTCGTTGGTCATTTTTGTGGGTCTTCTTTGGAGAAATGTCTATTCAAGCCTTTGCCCACTTTTGAATTGGGCTGTTTATTTGCTGTTGTTTGGAACATTTTTTAAAAGTCTAGTTTAAAATAATTCACATCGGGGTAAATAGGCTTAATATTTTAAAATACAGGATGTCAACTTGAGGTGAGAAATAATTTTTGGCTCTGAGGATGGCTTTTTTTTTTTTAACATTTTTCAACACACAGAACATATTATTTTCTAATTAAGATCAAATTCATAGTAGACATTGAAGTTGAGTAAGGTTTGGGGAAAAAAATCAGCTGACTTTTTGTGGTTTCTGGGTGAGACTAGAGGGCCACTCAGAGCCAAAGGTCATCTGTGAAATAAAGAAGCAGAAAATCTGGCCCTGGCTGGATGGCTCAGTGGTAGAGCGTCAGCCCAGTGTGCGGAAGTCCCGGGTTCAATTCCAGGCCAGGGCACACAGAAGCGCCCATCTGCTTCTGCACACCCCCTCCCCTCTCCTTTCTCTCTGTCTCTCTCTTCCCCTCCCGCAGCCAAGGCTCCACTGGAGCAAAGTTGGCCCGGGCACTGAGGATGGCTCCATGGCCTCCACCTCAGGCACTAGAATGGTTCTGGTTGCAACGGAACAACGCCCCAGATGGCAGAGCATCACCCCCTGGTGGGCATGCCTGTTGGATCCCCGTCAGGGAGCATGCGGCAGACAGTTTCTCTGCCACCCCCCCACCCTTTTTTTACTTCAGAAAAATACCAAAAAAAGAAGAAGCAGCAGAAAATATTCACTTATAGTTATTATGGGGCTTAGCTATAACATACCAAGAACTATCTCAGGCTCTGTGACCTTGAGGCAAAACTGCTGGAGAATGGAGACTGTCTGTGGGTATACGGGGTCACCAGATGATGTTTTAATAAACGGAGAAGGTGACAGGAACAGAGTGCGCTTGGCTGGTGCATGTTAGGGCCATGTACAAAACTTGCTTGGGACACCTTAGTAACCTAATTACATGAACGAGCGGATGTAAGTTGTCTGGTCCAGCGCCGACATCACACCTAGGAGGTCTTCAGCAGTTTTAAAACCTTATCGTTTTAGTGATGAAACAACCTTCAGGAGTCCTGGTACCCCACCAGGCGGGTCGCCCAGGCCACATCTGACTGCACTTAAGCAAACGCGCAGAGAACATCCACTTCCAGCTGCAGGCCTGAGCACGCGTTCTTAAACCGTTTCTAGGCTGAAGCTTGGAGCATGCCCTTTGGGTTGCATAAAGGAGTCCAGAGGCTGGGTGGCCCTTCCTCAGGCCCCCAGGCCCTAGCGGGAGTTTTCTCCAATTGGTAGGGTGTGGTGCACTCTCCAGCCACTAGGCTCCCGGAATGGCCGCAGGCCTGCAGTGGCCGGACCTCACACGCCTCCCGATGCCTTTCCTGCTCAACGTCTCAATCCAGTTCCTAACATCTCAATATGGTTTTTAAACAGTTCGAGACTAAAGGCTCAGTTCAGCCCACACAGGGGCGCTTGGAGGACGCGTGGCCGACCTCAGGGAAGTTAGATGAGTTGGGGGGGGGGCTCTGGGGTGCAGGGAAGAGAGCCCTCTGACTCTGCACGCAGCTGCTGACTCCCTTCCGCAAACACAGGCATGGCATATCAGTCCAGGTGCGGCCGCCGCTCGGCCTGGATGCCCAGGTTTGGTGTCCAGACGCTAACCTCACGGCATCTAGTGGCGCGAGCTCCCGACAGCGGAAGGGCGCCGCGCAATTTCGGGACACGGACTCTCAGGTCCCCCAGGCCGCAGCGTGCCTCTCCCTCGAGGCCCGGAGCTCCCACCCAACAGAAGACTTAAAAAACAGCCCGGCGAGATCCAGGCAACAGGAAGGAAAAAAAATTAATGTGTAAGAAAATGTTTTGCTTCTCGTAGGGTACACAACCGCTGCAAGTTCCAGCACATAGGGCCCCCTCCCCGCGCACCCAGACATCGCCGCCTCTCGGGCAAGGCGCTGGCACCGTCTCCCGGATCCAGAATTTTGGAGAGCAAGTGCCCATGGGGCCGGCCTGCGCCTGACCCCGCGGGACTAGGAAGGCAGAAGCGGCGGGCGTGGGGGCCCAGGAGGAAGTTGGAGCCGCGGGGCCAGGAAAGGGGCAGGTCTGCGCGGCGAGCCTAGCGGGGGCCGGATAGGGCCAAAGCCACCCCGGGGCGCTGCGCCCAGGCCCGCCCGGGCTCGCGTCCCCCCATGTGGCCGGTTGCCCAGGGCCCCACGTGGAAGGGTAGGAGGAGAAAGGAGGAACGAAGGGAGGGCCAGAGTCCCGGCCACTGCGGCGGGACCCCCGCCCCTGCCATCAGGCCCCCGGGCTTCTCAAGATCCTCCCGGGCGGGGCCGGACAGGGGAGTGCCCGCCGCACCCGGCCCCCACGCCCGCACGCAGCGCCTGTGTGCACTTTCGCGGAGCCACTAATCCCCGGAGAGAGCCGATTTGTAGTGAGGAGTAGCTCTAGGGGGCGAGGCCGGCCCATGTGGGGTTGTGTCATTGGTTTGCAAAGAGACCCCGCCTTTGCCAAAAAAAAAAAAAAAAAAAAGGGAGCGTGGAGTGAGCGAGCGGCGACCCTCACCTCGCCTCCCGCCTAGCTCCTGAGCCGCGGGCGGGCACCGGAGACGCTGCCGCGCAGCTTCTTTCCCTTTCCTTTTTTCTCCGTTCTCCTCTTCCTTCCCCGGAGGAGAAAACAAATAAAGAAGAGCAAATAGCCGGGAGGCGCTCGGCACATCCAGGACGCTTCCTCCCCAGATCCAAGTTGGAAATAACATCCTCCTGGGGGTGAGCGCGGCGCGGGGCGGACGCGGGCCGGGGACCCCTCAGCTCAACCCCCTCTGGGAGGGCGGGCGCGGGGCCCGGCCCTGGGTGGGGAGGATTGGGAGCCGGGTGGGCGGAGGAAGGGGGTGGGGTGGGTGGGGAAGTAGGAAGAGGCTCGGCGGCGAGGGGAGGAGGAGGAAGGGAAGAGGAGGGGTAGGGTGGGGAGGAGAGGGGAGGGAAAGGAGGAGAGGAGAGGGGAGGGAAGGGCGGGAGGGGGAGGGGCGGGGAGCTGGAGAGATTAAGTTTTTGTGTGTGTGTCCCTGTGTGCGTGTGTCATTTTAAGGTGGCCCGGGAACGGCCCAGAGAAACCGGCAGCGGCCCGAGGAGCGAAGGACTGAGTCGAGAGCCATGCCGCGCTGAGCGGGGAGGGGGGGCCGCACAGCCGCCGCCACCGCCACCGCCACCGCCGCCGGGTGGGGTGGGAGGGGCGGGAGCCGCCGCCGCCGCCTCCCTGGTGGGCGCCCTTCGCTGTGGACGCCGGCGGCCCGGGACTAGGTAAGAGGGGCCCCGGGGGAGGGCTGGGGCGGCCACCGCCCCCGCCTCACCTGCGGCGGCATGCTGGGGGCGCCTCGCCCGCGCCTCACTGCGCCACTCGGGGAGGGGAAAGAGGGCGAAGGACACGGAACCGGCATCCGAGGACATCTTTGGTCTGCGCCCCCGGCTTCATGTCCCTGCTCGGCGCCCCGGGGTGGACGCCGACCTGGGGGTACCCCTGCTTGCCGCCCCCCGCCTCCGGTCGCGCCCGCTGGCCGCCGTTTGCGCCAGGATTTTTGTTGTTGTGATGAGAGTTGATGAATGCGAAGTAGGCGGTCACCTTCCTTCCCATCAGGATTGGCAAAGAAAAAAAAAAAAAGAGAGAACAACCCCGAGCGCGGCGGTGTCCGGAGGGCAGCAGTAGCGGCGGCGTCTCGGCGACGGTTTCCTAGGCGCCCCCGGCTCCTGCTCCCCGAGGCCGGTGGGTGCGCGCATGGGGACCGCCCGCGACCCAGGCCGAGCGCGCGGCGCGCCGCGGGGACAATATGGCCGGATCCCCCGGGACCGGGAGTCCGAGCGCGCGGGGCCTTGCGCTTGCGGGGCGGGGGGCGGGGGAGAGCGGGGTTCCGCGAGGAAACCAGGGCGCGCGCGGCCAGGGGCCCCCAAGGGAGCGGCCCCTGCTGGCCGGGGATTCCGCGCGGCTCCCCGGGAGCGCTAGCGAAAGACGGGAAGGAGGAGAAGTGGAACCCTTTTGTTTTGCCGGCCCCGCATTGTTGGCTCCTCCGAGCAGCAGGGCCACATCTGCCGCCGTCGCCAACGCTGCCGTGCTGGGCTCGGCCCGCCAAAGTCGCAGCGGGGCGGGGGCGCGGGGTGGGCTGGGCGGCGGGCGGGGGCCCGGCCGGCTATTTCCTCTGCTCGGCCGCGCTCCCGCTCCGGCGGGCACCACTTCCTTCTCGCCCCGCCGCCACCTCCAGCCCGGCCCGCCTGCCTCCCCCGCCCGGGCCGCACTTTTCGGGTGGGGCGAACCCAAAAGAAAAAAGTTTCGCAGGAGGGGCTCTCGAGGGCGCGCCCGGGGCGGCGGGCACCCGGCGCGGCGCGGCACGGCGTAGCTCCTGCTGGGCCACCCCGGTCGCCTCTTCCTCCTCGTGCTCCGCAGCCAGGACGGACCCGCGCGGCCGAGGGGAAGCGCCTTTCTTTCTCTCCCTCGCGGTCTTCGCAGCACCCCGGGGCAAGTTGGGCAGAGGCGCTCTGGAGCCCTGGCGTGCCGGGGCCTTTCTGCAGCAGAGACCTCGCGGCGTGGCGAGTCACACGTAACCCTGCGAGGCCGCGGGCCCGGAGCTCCGCGCGATTACGGCCGGTCGCGGCGAGACACACACACGCGTACACACGCTCTCCAGTGCCTCGCTGCCACCGCCGCGGACGGTCACGGGCACTTGTGTGTGCGTGTGTGCGCATGTGGTGTCTCGCTCCCCCTCACTCACCCCTGAGTACTTTTTCCGGAGGAGGCCCAAGCAGCAGTTGGCTCCAGGGCTCCCATGTTTAGTATTTTACAAGGAAAATGAAGAATTTTTTGGTAGAAATTCCGCTTGCTCTGCGGGGGAGGCTGCAGGCAGGGGCCTGCGTGGTCATGCCGGGCTCACTTGCCCTATCCGGGCTAAGCAGATCTTTCTGAATTCTCCCTCTACCCCTACCCCTCTTTTCCCCCCCTTTTATTGATGGGTTAAGTTCTTAGAGAGTCAGATGTGAGTGGCTCGAAGGGTAGACAAGAGAATTCTATTCTATAAATATGCATTGGGAATTTAAAATGCTAAGTGCCTTATTTGCAATTCTGTTGGATTTTCTAGAGACTGGTATATTTTTATCTGACATGGATAATTTGGAGGGGACGTGTATTTTGGTTAGTTGACAAAGTGACTCTGCCTCCTCCTGACTTTGGCGAAATATATCAAACTCTCGAACTAGTCTTTCAAAGAATATCTTCCCTGCTGGGTTCTTGGGTTCAGAGGCATTTTAAGAATTACCTTGCGTTCCACCAACGACTGCTGCTCTGGCTCTAGGGTTTTCAGAGTAGAACTAGTTTTTGTGTACTTCGGAGAATTCCCACTGTTTTGAATTATTTTTACAAATCTTTTACATTTTGAAGTAATGGGACTTGAAAGGATCTTGTTTTCATAGCCATTTGTTTTCAAAGAGGACTTCTTACAGCAATTATAAAGTGATATTCAAAATGCTAATTAAACATTTACAGAGCAGCTTTAATATTGAAACAGATTTTTTTTTCTTTATTGTAGGTAACAGGGGCTGTAGCCTAGAATTGAAACACTAAATATCCTTTTGTCCGGCATCAGATCTCTGAACTGTTCTGACACTCTCCTGTAGAAACCCCTGGTGCCCTTTTTATTGACCCCCAAAGAAAAGTTAATGAGATGGTAGATTTCAAGCAAAAAAAACGGGCCCTCTGTCTTATAAAATATGCTTACAGTTGCCATTGAAGTTGGATGTTAGCTGTGAATGCACTTGCCTTAAATGAAACCAGTTTAATCGTTCACACTTGATCAAGTATAACAGGACCAAACAAAGGAAATACGCCAGCATATTTCTGTAGAGCACTGAGGGGCTCAGTGTAAGTGTTGCTGTCGGGTCACCCCCCTCCCCAGCCCCCACCCCCACTCTGCTCAGAGTACGGGGGAGTGAGGTTTGAAGGCAAAGGGAATTTATGGCTCTGGTTGGTTTTCTGTGCCCCAGGGGTAGAGGACTCGAGTTTGTCCCTGTAGAAAGCATTTATTAGAGGGGAATTTTTAAAATCTTGAGTTTGGATCTTGCTTTGAACCTGACAAGGTGCTTTGTTGGTTTAAAATTCTTCCTCCTGTTTGGAAGAAGGAAGCAGAAAGGGTCTGTGATTGTCGTCCTTTCTAATTGTGCCCTAACGAGGCTGCGTGGGGACAGGGTGGTCCTGCACACTGTGCTTGGGGCCCTTTGTTATTTAAGACTTCACTTGCCATCTTTGAAACTGGCCCTTGAAGGGCGGTGTTCTCCTGGGGGAGGGGCAGGGTGAATTACCTTTTCTTACTGTGATTTAAAAAAAAAACAAAACACAACCCTTTGTCTCTAAAATGGTCTGGGTCCCCCCCACCCCGCTCAGCATGATTTTCAGCTTATGTCTAGGACTTTGTCAGGGATTCTGTGAGGAAATATTTGCAAAGTGTGTCTTCCTAAAGCTATGAAAGTAAAAAAGTTTGGCCTCTTAAAAACAAAACACTACCAGCATTGTCAAGCTACAGCAGGGATATATGTTGGCCTTTTAAGGCTCTGGGCACACCTGTTTCCCCTCCCTGGCATTGTTCGTCGGGCCGTGTACACAAGATGAAGCAGGAAAACTTGCTCTCTGCGTAATTATTAACTAGCCCCTGGGCACCCCTTTCAGGGAATAATCAATAGCTCTACTCTTGACTCTTAAAACTCCAAACAGAAATCCTATTCATAAGCCTGAAAAGTGTTTTCAAGAGAGATGAGAGCAAACAGCCAGCCACAACAACAAACTGCAAAGTCAGTGAGGACACTTCCAGAGTAGTTACCTAGCCACGGGGAAGTAAAGGAGGAAGAGAAAGGTGCGGACCTCACGCCCCCCCCCCCCGACAAGCCCCACGCCGGATTTGAAGAGGCCGTTTTGTTGGGCGCCCCAAAACATCCAGGATGGCTCCCACCGTTTGAAATCATTGAGATCTCGCCCATTAGAAACAAAAAAAGGAGGGCATCTTGACGGCCCACCTGCCCGGGAGAGGCCCTGCTGAGACCCAGCGCCAGAGGGCCACCACCCAGCAGCCCTCTTGCCCCATGAATCACTTTTGAAGGCAAAGTTACACCCCTTGCACTTAACGCTTCCCCTAAATGGGAAAAATGGAAAGAGTTTATAGCTACGGTAGAGTGGCCACCCCACTTGTCATTTTCTACCTCTGTCATTTCAATCTAGAAGGCTGTCACCATAATGTATGGGAGTGCAGCCCGGGTCCCTCTGTTAATAACCTTTTTATCAGCGAAGAGCAGCAGCCCAAGTGTCCCCTCTCCCCAACCCAGGCCACAAATATATAGGTTCCTCCAGGTACACCATGGGGAAAGGAAATACATCTGTGAGGCAGGGGCACCACGCAGGTCATCTTCCCACCGCGGTCTGGCCCAGAGGGGTCCCAGCCGGAAGGTGGGACTCGTTTTCTGTAGTGATTTAAAATGTAGGAGCGCGGTGTGCCTGAGCCTTTTGAAAAGAAGCCATACCCTGGAGGGAAATGTCAGGGTGGGGCTCACTTCCCTCAGATCTTTCTGTGAGCTGCCAGCTATGGCATCCTTGGGGGACTTCCCTGAGAACTTGGAGGGGGCGCTTGAAAAGGCTGGAATGGGTCCGCTCGCCAAGGCCATGCCAAGATGGACTTCCTCCGGCCCAGCTGGGGAGCGGTACCTCATTTACACCGGGACAGTGACAGTACTTCCGCAGGAGAAGTGCAAGCCTTCTCCCACAACCTCTTTTGAAGTTAATTTTTCCTACCAGCCCATGTTTGATGGAATATGTATCAAAGACTTATGAAAGGGGTTTTCTTTCTTTTTTTTTTTTTTTTAAACCCTATCTCTGGATTTAGAAAATTATATTTAATAATCGCTAAAACTTCAGAACCATTTTGAAGGTGTTCAGTGTTTTCTTTTGATCTTGATTTAATGGATAGTATCCAAAAGCCACCGATGTGACTCTTAATGACACACGCATGAATGTTGGGGCATAATCTGGAGTTTGCTTTTAGCTGTCATTACGAAGGTTTAAAGCCTAAGTGATGGCTGCTCTCCGGCTTCCAGGACTTACCCAGGGAAAAGGAGGGCTTTTCACATTGTACTAAAAAAAAGGATTCACAGATGAAGGCAGAATGTGCAGGAGGTAGAGAGCCCGGCCATTGTGTGTAGGGGTGTTGGCAGCAGGAGCCAAGGGCCAGTTTTGACTTCATTCTTCAGGCCCCTGGAGAGCACAGAAACTTCAGGAGCTGCAGCCCGGATGGGAACCAGAGTCACGGCCATCTGTTATGGCCTGGCACGGAAATGTGGGCCGCGGGCCTGCTCCATTTCCAGAGACTTCCTTAGAAGGTGGTCTTTTCTGGACTGCTGGGGAACTTTGTGCAGTTTATCTTCCCAGGACTCTTGCCTTTTTTTTTTTTTTTTAAAGGAAAAGTTCTCCAAACAGATAGGAGGGCCCTTCGAAGGAAGTGTAAAAACACAAAACTCTGCCCCCTTGAAGTGCCATTGTAAGAAATCATATTCAGCACTTCCCAGAAATGGAGGCATCTGAAGTTACAGGAAGCAGTTGTGTTTGTTTTTACTACTCCTCACGGGGAAGCCCTTGTGTTAGTCCATTTGGGGTGCTTGGGAACGTGCAGCTAGGTAGAGGGTTTGTTGGGTTTTCGCCTTTTGTGCAACATACAGCTGCTGCCTTCTCTGAAAGTGCTCATTGGGGTAACAGCCTCCTGGTGGCAAAGCCCGCCTGCGTCCTGGTGGGTGCTGAGGTTCCAGAGTGGAGCCAGCTCTGGCCAAAGGGATAGGCCCTCCGGCCCCTCTTCGTCAGCCCCTCCCCTAACTGGAGTCAGTGTCCACGCTGACCACTGTTGGGACCCATGCCATTCGGATTTCAGCCAGGTTCACTTGGCCAGAACTTTGGGGGCCAGTGGACCTTTCTTCCATCTGTGTCTAACAGCCCCTCCCTGAGTGAATGTTTTAGAAATGACCTTGCTTAACTTTCTGTAACTAAATTTAACAGTTGCCTATTGGTTTAGTAGTCAGAAAAAGTTTGATGAAACTGTTGGGTTCTTATTCATGAGGCAAGGCCGGCTTTTGGTTTTTATAGAGAACTGTGTCTTCTTTCCTGAATAATAACAGAGCCTTCATTTTCCCCGAAGGTCAGTGGTGTTTGGAGAAAACCTTAATCCCAAATGGCTTCGGCTGCCCGAACCTGGCAGGCCCTCTCACCTTCGGTTTTCTAGGAATCCAAAACTAATTTAGGAGGGGGGCAGGGGGAGTGCTTTCTGTTACTGTGGCTGTTCAAATCACTCCCACTCGTGAAAAGTTAAAAAGTACACACCCCTTTATGTGGTGGCTTTTACGCTTTTCAAAAGTGCTCTTCGGATAAAAAATGTGCTTTTTGCATTTAAGTCAGCCCTTCATTGTGACTTGAAAGGATCTGTTAACTGACCTGACGATTGATTAGAAATAATAGTAATATTTCTGTGTGGCATCCCAGCCTAGGTTTTGGCAAACCTTTGGAAGAAGGGCCTGATCAGAGGCTGTTGTAACAGAGATGGTGTGTGGGTCTATCTGCAGCTAGCCCAGGGCTTGTAAACTCAATGCTGGGCTCCAGCCAGGCCTGAAATCTGGCCTCCAGTGATCTGCCCCAGCCCAGGACAAACAAAAACTTCATTATGGAGTCACGGACTCCCAGGAAGTTTCTTTGGAAGCAACCGTGGACAGGGATCACAGAGGTCAACTCCTTTGGCCTAATGGGATCCCCCCCCCCCCATATGGCAACTTAAAAAAGCCTACCTGGTGTCCAGGCTAGCAGAGCCTGCATCCAGCCTGGAAGCGTTAGTATTGAACCCGCCCCGGGTGCGGCGGAGGGGGCGGGGTGGGGGGGTGGGGGGGGAGGAGAGAGGAACGCTGGGTGAAGTTCCTTGGCTGCCGAGGGTTTGGCTGCCAAGGGTTGAGAGGCCAGCAAGGGGTTTGCGCACCTTTCCGGTTGAATGAACGCTGGCTGGGTCTTGATTCTTTTGCTGGTGGATGTCTTTAGGGCAGTCGGTCCAGAGTGCAAACAGTCATAGTTTATCTGCTGTGTGTTCAGGCCCAGGTGGGTCTCTGGAAGCTGTGGGGTCTCTGCCCACCTGGTGTGCAGACAGTGCCTGCAGCGATCAGAGGGAGGCCCCCCTGAGCCCTCAGCACCCAGCCCAGGAACGGTTGAGGGCACTGAGAACGTTCACTGGAGTGGAGCGGCCTCCCCGGTCACTGGGCTTGCTTTGCTGGGAGGGACAGTGTGCTGGTGACAAGAGAGAGGCCTAGCATTGGAGCTGCCAGGCCAGACGGGCTGCATGGGCTCCTAGCACTGGCTGAGCTCGGCTGACCGTTGGGGCTGGGGCACAGCGTTCCAAACAGCAGAGTCCCCCAGGGTACCCCTCAGTTGGGGGCAGCCACCTGAGAAACTGGGGGTGCTGTGCTTTTTTACCCTTTTCCTGTCCCTTCTCCAGAAGTCAACCGCGGGAGGATCCATGCTCATCTGCCCTTCAGGGACTGGATGGGGCAGGAGGCCCAGGTGGAAGCCGAGTGGAATGACATTTTCCACCCCTGTCCCTTAGTATCCCAGGAGCACGCAGACCTGCCCTTTTCTCAGCGCTTTCAGTTTATGGACTAGAAAGTCACTCTAGGAGGGCGATCAATAAAGAGGCTGTTTTTCTGTCCCGATGTCAATACCAATATGCACATGGAAGAACCTACAAGTAACATCTCGGAATGTTTTTGATCTTAAACACATTTCACAGCCACCAGTCTTGCCGACGCCCCTGCGGACGCGGTCAAGAGAGCAATTCGTATCCCATGCGCCGCAGAAGCAGCGAGTTGCGGCCCCCTGTCCCCGCGGCGCGCGGGTCTGGGCCCCGACGGAACCGCCGCATCCGTCCAGGCTGCAGCCGGGGCCGCTTCCGGTCTCCCGCGCGACCTTCGGGCGCGGGCAGGGCAGAGCGGGGCCTGGGTGGGGGCCGGCCGGCCGCACCTGGGCGCGCGCTCCCGGGGGGCGGGGCCTGGCCGCGCGCACCTGCAGGTGAGGCCCCGCCCCCTGCAGGCTTTCAGGCTGGCTGACCTGCCCCCCACACCCACACCTGCCTCCGCCGGAAGCGCCCCTCCCCCGGGCTCCCCTTTTCACTTGTAAATCGGGGGCTGCTTCCCAGCTCCGGGAAGTCCTGCGGGGCGATACAGATGGCCCTTGCCCCACTTCCTCGTCCCACGGGCCTTTGTGTGGGATCACCGTGGGCAGCCGCGCCCCTCCTGGTCCCTGGAGCCCGGACCCGGGAGGTGTCCCGAGACCACGCAGCACCTTGAGGTGGGCCCCGAACCCACAGCCGAGGCTGGGACCAGAACCAGGTACCGGGGCTGTCCCATTCCTGAGCCCCCCACCCCTACCAGTCCCAAACCCTGGGGTCGCGTTTGGTCCGTCTAGTGCCCTCACACCCACTCCCCCACCTCCTTTCCTGGTGAACGTGGAGATTGGTTGATTGACTGCGTGATGGTGGCCAACGTGCAACAAAATGGTAAAAGGCCGCATCACTATGGCTTGGGCTTCCAGTCCCCCGAGGGAGCGAGCTGAGGCCACATTTTCTGTAGCGGCCTTCCTCTGGGTGTTTGGAATTGTGCTATAAATAGCGGTAGTGATTGCTCCCCACACATTGCCAGGACTACCCAGGCCTTCCCTGGGATCTCCGTCCAGGACTAGCGACCTGACTGCATCCTCTGCTCTTGAGGGTGGGGGGGCGGGAAGGCAGCGCTTCTCCACCGTGGGGAGCCTGATGAGCCCTGTGAGTAGAGCCAGGACCATCTGGGGCATTCCCACTCTGCACCCCTCTTCTCTGGGGAGGAGTTCCTGCATGTCCACCAGATTATTTATTTACGTAGTTGTCTTATTTCTGTTAACCTTGCCATATAACTGCCATTCATTGAGCCTCCATTTACTTGGTATTCTTGTCACTCTCTCCCTAGATCAGTGGTTCTTAACCTTTTCTGAGGTACTGAACCCACCAGTTTCATATGCGCATTCACCAAACCCTTCTTTAGTGATAAATAAAATACGATTTTTTTTCCAAATTCAAGACATAGGTATATGTTTTTTTACTGGTGCACAAAATGAGCCGTGCATGAACATCACCTTGCTCAAAGAACAAAACCAACAAAGTGCATGAACTCACAACAAATTACGGTATTACTTTATTCTGGCCTCTGCGGCAGAGGCTTCTCCGAGCCCCTGAGTCTGACTCATCGAACCCGTAGGGTTCAATAGGACCCAGGTTAAGAACCACTGCCCTAGATACTTGGTGCATGTTGCACTGTGTTTTCACAAGGTTGGGGTCATGCCAGGTGAAGGAGGCCCTCAGTCCCCCAGCGTGACAGTAGGCAGAAGGGATTGGAACCAGGCCGTCAGCAGTGAGGTCCCAGCAGGGTTTCCGGGTGGAAGAGGGACTCCTGCCCTGGGAGCCTCTCCTTTTGGCACCAAGAGCCTAGGGGAGGTGAGAGTTTTTGGTGGCCCCTGTGTCTGGCATGTTCTCCTGGGATTCAAATGGGCCTTTCAGAAACAGTGACCTTTCTCAGGCCCAGAGTTGCTTCCCTGCTCACATGGGGCCACGAGCAGCCTTGCTTGTTTTCATTTTCTCCTTTGATTAACAGTCTTTGGTTAGGATCGCCCAATCTACTGCTTAGGAGAGGTTTCTAGATGGTCTCCTGAACCAGGCCTGCTTTATATTCACCACACTCTCCGGGTTAGTGAACAGCAGGGCTCCCAATCAGAGGCTTGCAGGGCTGGCTCCGTAGGCTAGTGGCCCCGTCGGGTACACAGGCAGGATTCTGTCCCCCGGGTTGCAGACCTTTTCCCGTCCAGACGGAGTGCACACGCCACCCGGAAGCACTTGGTGGGCCAGGCAGGGCGCTCTTCCTCCAGCCACATTCTGTTCATCCTCACGTCCTCTCCTTGTGGTGGAGTGAGTCGTGGTGTTCACCGACCAAGACCCAACAGATGGTCAGGGAGGTTAAATAATTAAGGGAGCCTGAAGATTCACCGGTTCTAAGTCCATTTGGCTTTGACTTCTCTGTCATTAATTGAGAAGTCTATGGGCTTTGAACTAGTGCTGGGTTACATTTGGGGGTGGCTTTGCCACAGGCAAGGGTGGGACCCCTCTGTCCTACTGATCTCATTTTCCCCCTTGCTTCCTCCATCGGACTGTCTCTCTGATGCACATTGTGCCACACACACACAACCATAACACTCTGGGATTATGTGGATCGCTTTCACGGTGTTTAGGGTTCTGGTTTTCTGTGGTGAAATTGGATTTAGTGGCCAGGTGTGTTATCAGCAGACGGGCTGGAATTTCCAAGTTTGTGAACTCAGTTGGAGTCTGCTCAAAGCAGACCCCCTTCCTTCCTGTTGTGAGCCCCCCTCCTGGGGGAGGGGCTGGAAGTGGGTGGGATGCTCCCCTCCCTCCCTCCCTCTGGCTGCTTCCCACTTCCCACTTCCCACCTGGATTCAGTGTGTAAGGCTTGTAACAGGAGTTGGACCCTGTGTTCGGCATGGGGGGATTTGGGGACAGAGACGGGGAAGGTGGCGAGGACCTTGCCTAATGGGAATGATCTGTTTGCACCACTCCTGTGAAACCCGGCCAGAGACTTGATTCAGCCAGATAAACCTCCTTAGGGTTGGTGCGCTGCGTTTGCCTTGGCCTCGGAAAGGAATGCCAGTGAATACTCCAGGACAAAAGGAACAGCCTTGTTTTCAGAGAGGCTATCAGCATTCGCATTGAGAGGGAATGGCACGAAGTTGGGTGTGTCCCGAAATCTGGAGTCAGGTCCTGCTTGGGTGATTAACTCACTCACCTGTAAACACCTGGAGCAGGTGATGCAGGAGCTCTCTGATTGACCTTGGCTTTCTTTAAAGTAAGGTCCCCACCAGGGGGAGATTTTCCTGAAAAACAGGCTTTCCTTTAATTACCAGATTACCTTCCTGCCCTACAAAGTATCTCTTCCTTTCTTGAGCAGTGTGTGCTTGCAAACCCAGCGGTGCTTGGGAAATCCCTGAAGCCTTGGCTGGTGTCACGAGGCCCCAGAGGGGCTGGGGGTGGTGGGGACACGGTGTCGGGCCACGTGGGTTTTGCCTACTCTTCTGGAGGGTTAAGGCGGGTGGTATCTCTTGACGAATGAGTCGTGTTCGCCTGGTGAGCTGGCTCAGCTCTAGCTTGGGTGAAGATTACACATACTTGATGTGAAGCTGCCTGTGGTGTCCCGCAGGTCTGCCTTCAGCAGAGAGGGGCGTGTGGGGGTGGGCTGCAGCAGGTCCAGGTCAGCGCTGGGCCAGCTCGCTCTACAGGCCTCTCCCCGCTGCTCCTACTGGCCTGAGAAGAGAGGAGCCCAGGTGCCTTCTGGGGGCTGATCTGTCTGGAAAGTGGACGTGCCCAGGTCTGAAGGAATGTAAGCAGGGGGAAAACTAGGATGTCCCCTGCAGTTTAGTCATCCTTTGCTGCCTGGCCACAGCAAGCAGGTTCTTGATGGCAGCCGGGGTTTATGGGTGACCTCTGATCCGTCAGGGTCTGTGGTGCTGGCCGTGGGATCTGGTCCTGTTGGGGATTTCAGGGTTCCCTGGCTCTGCAGGAAAGCCCCTGAGCTTGGAGTCCCAGGCCCTCCCCCAGGGCCTAAGAGCAATCTGATAGGTTCCCTGCATGCCAGCCTGGTGCCATGGGAGCACGGCTTCTTGAGACCACGCTGGACTTGCCCTGGCCTTTGTATGGGCTTCCGTCATTCTCCCTACCCTCTCCAACGTGCTGGGGCTTTTCACTCGGGGTTGAGTCCCCCCTCCCCCCATATACACGCCGTCCTTTCTCCTCATTTCTCAGCTAAGCCTGGGATTAAGAATGTGGCTTCAACTGACAAAAGCCAGGAGATTGCAGAATTAAAGCTGGAATTCTGTCTGTAATGGTGTCTTCCTGAGTATTGAAGGAGGACTTTGAACGGTGGGTAATGTTTTTCTCTCTCCTTAATCTGGCCAGATGTGCTCCCGGCATAGTGGTCAGAGGAAGCCACTGGAGATGACTTGAGTTTTCTTTGCGGTAATTGTGAGCTTGCTGCATCTGACTCCCCTGTGTCCCAGGGGTGGGGAGCGGGGTTGTGACTAACTGTGGGTTGGGTACCTGGGGCCTGAGACCTGAGATTAGAGAAGCCCCTTGGAGCTCAGCAAAACCACTTGAACCACGTATTGTATCACAAGTGTAACTGGTTCTTTAGCATGTTTCTCTGCAAGGGACATCACAAGGGTTTTCTCCTCACCCCCTCCCCAATCCCTTACATCTCCCAGAGCAGCACCGGGAAAGTGGGGGTGCTAGGGAGAGTGACTGTGACTGGGGGAGTCAGTTTCTTGTCATTTGTGGGTAGGGGACAGGCCAGTGCAGGGACCCCTCTCTTGGCCATCTCTGTAGCCAGGAGATGACTGGGCGCGGCGGCCGCATGCATGGGTCCTGAAGGCGATCCCTGGGTCGCCCCGGCAGCCCTCTTTGGAGCACTGGGTCGACCCCATTTCTCTGTGTGCGCACCTGGGCGAGGGAGAGGTCCCACTGAAGTATCCGCCCTTCCTCTGGGGGCGGAGGCAGGGCCGCAGGAGAGATGGCCCTGTGCTCCAAGTGTGTCCTGCGGGCTACAAAACAGAGACACATCATCACCCGCAGGGAGGGGGCATCCCATGGGACAGACGCCTTTAGAAAGTGTAAAGAGGGGAAGGGGGGAGACGACTGTATTTGGGGTGTACTGAGCCCCTCGCAGAAGACTTCCGTTTCCCAAGTGAGATGAGGGTAGGATTAGAGCGGGCTGTAGGATTCGACCGGGTGATGTTTAGAAAGCACTTAGCATAGGCCTGCCCCATCATAGGCGTTGGTTAAACTTTTAAAAAGACAAACTAAGTAAACAGGTAACTCGAGTCACTCGTGCCTGGAGGTGCCGGAGGCTAGTGGGGAAGGAGCGGGTTCCGAGCGTCTGCCCCCCACCCCAGCGGGAGGAGGCAGGATGTGGACTTGCCCAGGGCAGGTGAGTCTTACAGAGCAGAGCAGGGTGGAAGGGGAGGTGGTGGAAGAGGGAGGGGGCCTGGTGCTGGGAGAAACGAGCCCGGAATCCACAGACCGTGGCCAGGCAGCAGCCCCTCCGCTCTGGGGTTCCTGGGGCCGAAGCCGTGGACTGAACCCCATT
This sequence comes from Rhynchonycteris naso, assembly GCA_037038555.1. Lineage (NCBI taxonomy): Eukaryota > Metazoa > Chordata > Mammalia > Chiroptera > Emballonuridae > Rhynchonycteris > Rhynchonycteris naso. Next base: position 257,087,806 of record CM072999.1, on the reverse strand, counting down.
GAGGAGGCTGTTCTCAGGCTGTGGAATGTTACTCTGTATTAGGTCACTCGAGAAATGCCTAGTAAAATATTTACTTTCTATTTAAGACCTGCTTTCCCTTCCCAGAGAAGGAGGAAAGGGAGCAGTTCGGTGCCGCCCACCTGTTCCTGAGGGTGGCTGGGTGGGGGCCTAGTCCCCCTCCCCAGGTCCCCTTGACTCGGGTTCCGCTGGGAACTGTGGCTCAGGAGCGTTTACAGAGCAGATAGAGGGGCGGGAAGGGAGGTTTGACCAGGCCACCTTCCTGGGGGGGAGTGAGAAAGAGGTGTCGTAGCTGACCCCTTCTCCCCGCCAGGCCTGTGGGCAGCGGAATGGTCAGGGCGTCCGGAGTGCTGTGGGCATTGGACTGGTCTATGGGTTTGTCTTCATGACACACATGGTCACTTGGGCAACAGCAGGTCTGGTGACCGGCCCGGGTTACACCAAGTGGCCAGTGTGCTGGGTTGTGGTGTTTGTGAGTGCTCCTGGCCCAGCCCTGGGGGTGGGTGGTGCTTCAACATCACCTCCAGGACATTCCTTCAGTCACAGGGTGATGGGGCACCTGCAGGCCTCCTGCTCTGGGCTTCCTGCTGGGTTCCAGGTGCCAGGGACCGGCTCGCGTGAGTGAGATGGGGAGGTGGCCGAGGGGGACGTGTTTGGATAGGTTTCCTTCCAGGGTGTGTTCGCTTCAGGGCAGGCTGGTCAGTTCATGGGCCAGCAGTTTCCTTGGGTTGAACTCATGCCATTAAAAAAACACCTCCACTCAGGAAGTGAGATGACTCACGAACGTGCCCTTGGGGGGCCGTGGGCACTGGGACGAGGGGCACCGGGGGGTCCACGTGGGCAGATCCTGGGGGTGCGCGGTGAATGAGATGCGGGCGCAGCAGAAGTGCTCGGATGTCCCTGTTTGTCACCACTATTGCTAGTGTTCCTGGGACCAGCGGCCGTAGCAGGAACCGTGGCCACCGCAGCACTCTGGCCTCGTTCGGGTGATTGACACCAAGTTCCTTCCCACTCGCTGCCCTGTTAGGCTCGCCCAGCCAGCGTCACCACATCCCTCTAGGAAGGAGAGTTGGGATCGGGTTCTTCCCAGGGACAGGGAGAGGCCCTTGGTGCCCTGTGTTACCAGGAGGGAGAGGTGGGTGCCCACCCAGCCCTGCCCTGGAGGGCCACACGTGCGTTCAGCGTAAGCAGCTGTCTGTGGGACGGGTAGTTTTCACGTAAGTGACTCACACCCTCCCCGGAGAGGTACCCAGGTGGTGTGAGAGGGTGACCTCTGGAGCAGGGGGGATCCCCAGGGAACCCCTGGGCAGGAGTCAGTCTCCTGGGGCTCCACCCTGCCCCCCATTGGAGAAGCTGCATGCAGGTGGGGCCAGACATCTGTATTTTTAGGAAACCCCTCCGGTAGTTGCTAAACGCAGCTGGTCCGGAACCTGCCAACCGCACACAGACTGTCTGCTCTCACAACACCCCCCCACACGCACACCCACACACTTGGGTCCAGTTTGTGAACATCTGGCATGACAAATGATTGAAAGCTCTTATGTAACTTGGATCCCACCCACCCCAACTCTGAATGACCAGGTTGGAAAGTGGAAGTGGGCTTTTCTTCCTGACCGTCTCCCTCTCTCTCTCTTTTGTTTTGTTTTGGTTTGGTTTAAGAAGGATTTTTCACCTCCTTGAACAGCACCAGGCACTCCTTGGGGGCCGTTTCGTGTGTGTCTGTTAAGTTGGAGTTGGGTCTGTATTCTGACACACTTGACCAGGAGTCCCCAAACTGCGGCCCCCTGAGGCCATTTATCCAGCCCCCGCCGCACTTCCGGAAGGGGCACCTCTCTCATTGGTGGTCAGTGAGAGGAGCACAGGATGCATCCGCACCCATAGTTCCCATTGAAATACTGCTCAGTGTGTTGATTTAAATTTACTTGTTCTTTGTTTTAAATATTGTATTTGTTCCCGTTTTGTTTGTTTTTTTACTTTAAGATATGTGCAGTGTGCATAGGGATTTGTGCATAGTTCTTTTTATAGTCCGGCCCTCCAACGGTCTGAGGGACAGTGAACTGGCCCCCTATGTAAAAAGTTAGGTGACCCCTGCACTTGGCATTTAACTTTTTCGACCAGTCAGCACCTTTGAGAACCCTGGGCTTGGTGTCACAGGGTACTGACAAGGAGAGAGACTGCCTTCACAGAACCAGTTTTAGTGAGACATGGGCCACTCTGAAGCCCACTCTGAAAAATCTATATAGAAGTCAAAGATGAGTCAGTGGCATCCCCATCGTCACTGAGCTTGAACTTGGGGTCAGCACAAGGCAGGTTCACCTCGTTATGCAGGTGCGGGATGGAAGGATGTCTACCCCGGGAGCTCACCAGGCCCCATGTTATCATGCCCGTGTCATGCCAGACTCAGATTTGGAGACGACACCTTTCGTCTCAGAAATGAAAGGAAACACATTGTGCATTGAACCTTTTTTTTTTTTTTTTTTTTTTTACAGGGACAGAGAGAGAGTCAGAGAGAGGGATAGATAGGGACAGACATACAGGAACGGAGAGAGATGAGAAGCATCAATCATTAGTTTTTCATTGCCGTTGCAACACCTTAGTTGTTCACTGATTGCTTTCTCACATGTGCCTTGACCGCGGGCCTTCAGCAGACCGAGCCACCCCTTGCTGGAGCCAGCGACCTTGGGTGTAAGCTGACAAGCTTTATGCTCAAGCCAGATGGGCCCGCGCTCAAGCTGGAGACTTTGGGGTCTCGAACCTGGGTCTTCCGCATCCCAGTCCGACGCTCTATCCACTGCGCCACCACCTGGTCAGGCTCACTGAACCCTTTTTATCTCAATTGGTGAGTTTATTAATTATCAGGCCACAGCAAGGCTGCTCACTCACGTTTCCATGTGACGACTGCTTCCCTTTATTCTGTTGGCCGAAAGAAACCCTTTGTGGTATCCGTGCTTGTTGGTGTTCATTGCAGGGCTACTTAGTAAAGACAGGGCTGCGGAGTGGTCACTGCCCACTTGGGAATCTCCACGTGGGTGAGCTCATGGTTCATAGATGGTGGGGGTAGGATGGGAACTGGTCCCCCACCAGACCCAGACAAGACATCCAGATACCCCAGTTCTAGGGAGGAGGGTGTGTGCACCCAGTTAGGAGTCTGCAGCCTCTGGTGCGAGTCACTCCTCCTTGAAGGGGAACTTGAGAGGAACAACTTGAGGGGCTTCCGTCTGCCCCTCGGTATGAGACTGCACTCCTGGGCACAAAGGATTTACCCTTTTTGGTGTGGGTAACTGCTTCGGGGGGGAAGTTTGGGGTACTGTCTGTGTTGCAGGCGGAGCTGTTGACTGTACGAAAGAAACGACAGCCATTCCCTGAACTGTCACCCGGCAAAGTGGCCCCTAGGCTGGGTGTGTAGTGCAGGACCACATGTCAAGGACCCCCCCAACTCTGCTCCGGTATGAGAGGCGGAAGCCTTTGGTGCCTCGTGGTTTCTTTGGGGGCTGCTTTTGGACTTGGGTTAACAAAGAAAGGACTTTGTGATTTATGGTGTTTATGAAGGCTAGCATACCCATCTATTTCCGTATAGATGTCTTAATAGAGATTATGGCTAGTGCTCAACTTAAACGACTACGATTGGTTCCCACAGACTGGTCGTAACACGATTTGGTTGTAAGTTGAGTAGGCTATATGTACAGTACTGTGAAGTGATGTTATAAATATCTTTGTCATATTTTATCATAGTTTTCTTTGTTCATGGTTTAATATTTGCAAAACATACAGAATTACAAAATACAGGTGCATACAAAAACTTCTCCAGACACAGAGCAGTCGTGGCTAGCGATTGTGGCCGTAAAGTCGAACGGTCGTAAGTCCCATAGGTCGTAAGTCGATCAACACCTGCAGATACCAAACAGAGCAAGGTGCGTGAACGGAGAGACTCCCGTAAGCAGTATTGCAGTGTTCGGCAGTGTTATGTGTACAATTTAGCAGCTGTGCATTACTGGGGGAAAAAGCACCTCTAAGAGATTTAGGGACTCCTTATAATTTAGTAGATCAAATAAAAGTAGATGTGCAATATTTTGTGCATAGGGTTTAATAGTTGTACGTTATCGGATAAGGCACCTCAGTTTGGGCTGATTTGTGGGAATTTGTTTCCATGACGTTGAAGTGGGTTTGCTTCTCTGAAAATCACCTGTTGAAGGAGAATGTGCATCTATTGCAAATGGAACGACCGCCGTGCCGGACGGTGACTGCCCAGGCTCCTCCGGGCAGCCACCGGGCAGGGCTTCCCTCAAGTTCCGCAGGGCTGGGTGGTGCCGGGTGCTCCAGTGCATGGGGGGGTCCTTCCCACACTGGGGGACCGGGTAGGGTGACCACTGAAGGACCGAAAGAAGTCGGTTGCTCTCCTGTGTGGCAGAAGCACCCTGTGGTGCCTCGGACCTTACCATGCGTTTCCGGTCCCAGACCCCCACCCCCAGAGGAGGGGAAGGCCTTGAGCTAGCCACCCAACCTCCCCGTGCCCAGCCGCCACAGCAGGGTGGCGGGTGCTGTCTGCCTCCACCTCAGGGTGTCCGTGAGGGGTCACTAACTTAAAGCAAGGCAAACCCTCGCTTTGCCCCAAGGAAATTCATTACTGTGGGCGTTACTGTTTCCAGTGCAGTAAAGGGAGTGGGGCGTGGGAGGGGCTGGGCCTGGAGAGGCAGAGACAGGGCCAGAGGGTCTGCTCTGCTGCCATCAGACACGGCATGTTCATCACAGCTGGGGGACCTGCCACAGGAGTGTGTGCAGCCCAGGCTGACAGTCCGGGTGCCCAGCGGGACACAGAGGGAGCAAGGGTCTGCTCACGGACTTGTGTGCGTGGTGGGTCAGTTGCCATTTTTACCCAATTTCTTCTGCTGAGCTCCTGGGCCCGGGTCTGCTGTGTCCTTCTGGCTCGGGGTAGGGGCAGAAGCCTGTTTTGTCATTGTCCCTCTTCTCCCTACCTCCATGTAGGTCAACAACAGAGGCATGGGGTGTTGGCAACCCTGATGGAAGGGGGGCGAGCAGGGAAGGCTGAGCCTTCTCCCCCCTTCGGACTTGCCAACCTAGGTTCCCTGCATTAAGACACACCTGGGCTCTCAGTGCCACAGGATGGGGACTTGTTTGACTGGCTGTGGCCTCTGAGAGGAGCTCAGGGGGGCTGCTGACTCGGCCCAAGCATCCTTGTCCCAGACTTGCCCGGGATTGAGCGCTGCGGTCACCAGCGGGGACGGACGCAGCCCCACTAGGGAGTGCCGGCGGGCACCTGTCCTGACCTCGGCCTGCAAACACGTGGGTTTGGAGCCCCGCTGGAGGGAGTGTGAGGAGCCTAATGTGATAGATGGGACCCCAAGGTAAGAGCAATTAAGGAAAGGTACTTGAGGGGAATCTCATTTTTCATTTCCTGGCCACAGACTGCTGGAGGTACCGAGTCTCCTCCCCGACACAATTGTTTAAAGCGCAGCAGGATTTCGGGGAGACTGAGAGCCTGTACGTAACAGGCAACAGGTGACTCTTCTGGGCATTGCTCGTGGGGACAGAGGCCGTGTCCTCGGGAGCGCTGGTGGCGTGGGCGAGGTGTCTACAGTGTGACCCTACAGTTTACTGCGCAGGAAACAGTTTGCTTCCATTATTTGTTTTGGGCCTTTTAAATTTTTTATGTAGATCTGATTTACACACAGTGCAGTTACCTCCCCCATTCAGCGTGCAGTTCTGCAGGTCCTGACCAGCGACGTGTGAGCACCACGTGGTCCCGGAGCAGTCCTGCCTGAGAGTCCCCATCCCCAACACCCACCACCTCATTCCTTTTTGAGTAGAAAGGTTGACCTCAGCTGCTTGGGGAGGTCGTCAGATGTCGGGGAGGTTGTCAGATGTCGGGGAGGTTGTCAGATGTCGGGGAGGTCGTCAGATGTCGGGAGGTGCCAGGATTTTCTGGGACATCTGCGGTCACAGCAGGTGCACGCGCCCGAGAGGCACTACCCGGGGCATCTGAGGGGTGCCCGAGAATGAAGGAGTTGACCCAGGCTGGGCAGGGGCTGGAAGGCCAGCACTGTCGTTGGGATCTCGTCTGCCCCTTTAACAGCCTCTTGCCCACCCCACCCCCGCCCCCAGCAGTGGGCAGTTCTGAGTCTACACGTTCAGGCCTCAGTGCATCTCAGGCCATCTTCCCTGGGCCTTCTGGGGACACACACAACATGACAGCTGCTCACTGCCTCCTCCACACGGTGTCCCGTCAACCCCTCTTGGACGGTGCCTGGGAACAGGTGCCTCTGTCTACCAGGACTGGGAGCAACTGCCAGGCCGCTGGCCGCTCCTCCTTGCTCCCTTGGGGATGTGGCTGAGCAGAGCCAGGTGGTGCACTTGCTGTGGGTTGTGGCTGTCCCTCCTGCGTGTGGTCTGTGTTCCTGCAACACCCCTGAGGGCACAGGGCCCTGGGGCGTCCCTCAGGTTCCTATTTGTTTTCCTGCATGGAGAGGCTAGCCAGCTTCTGGGGGGCGGGGGTTGTGCAAATCCTGAGGGGCCAGAGAGCTTTCCTGGGGGCAGGCGCTGGGGTTGTGTCCCACTGTGGAGCCAGAGCCCGGGGCTGCCCGGTGGCAGTAAGGCGGCCCAGCCTCTCTCAGGAGATGTTTTAGGGGAATGTGCTGGACACCCGTGATCGGCACAAGTCCCCCGCCACACTCTGAATGAGGCCACAATCGCTTTGCTTCCTTCCTAGTTTTTCATATTCTCTTATTTCCATTCATTCGGGGAAAATTTTATGAAATGAGTCTTAGAATTTTTAAAAATTATTATCTGGGGATCACTGCATTTATTAATTTTCTGGGTGTTGCTGGATGCGTCTCTTCAGTGCTGGTGGTTTGGTGTCCCCCTCCCCGTGGCCCCTGCGCTGAGGGCGGTGAAGCATTCACCATGCCCTGTGGCTCACTGAGCGTCTTATCTTGTGTGTGCCTTGAGTTAGGACACCCGGTATGCCTGTGGCCTCAAACTAAATGTGACCTTGGCTTTTTGCCCTGAAACCCATGTCTCAGCATCCTTGACCTCTCTGGGTGGTCGCCTGAACTGCCATGCAGCCAGTGTAGTGTAGACATGGTCACATGCTTACTGGCTTTGGGGACCGTTGTATATCAGGAGACTGGCGTCTAGGGTTAGTAGCTGACAGATTGGCATGCCCGCAGGTCCCGAAGCCTTCAGGAGACGGTGGGGCTGTTTGAGCGCATCCTGCATCCTGGACAGAGGTTGTGTGTGTGCGAGGCCACCCGTCTGCCCCAGCTGGTGGGAAGACCCAAGTCTTCCGTGCCTAGCAGCAGTTCCCTCTGTGGTCCTCACCTGGGCAAAAGGTTGCCCAGAGGCTGGAAGTTACTACGGAAAAAGTTGAAGGCTGGAATTGACTGACACATCAAGGAGACACGTGTTTTATGTCCTGAAGGGCATCAACAGACATATCAGAGGTGCCATCCACAACAGTAAAAGCCACCTATGGGTGGTGAGTAGCAGCAGAACCCCTAGCTGTGCCTCTGGGAACACAGCGGGGCCGCTGCCCTGCGTGCACTTGGCCTTCCTTTGGGTCCCACTCCTGTCTCCACAGGGTCACTTCCAAGTGAGAGACCACTTCCCTCGGGTGAGTCCTCACTGTCTAGTGAACTTGGAGGGCTGTGAGTGGGCAGCCACTTGGTTGTGTCGCTGGGGTGAGCAGCTTGCTACTGTGTGCCCAGACCCAGCTGGCCTAGGCCAGGCACAGGGTCCTGAGGCGTGTGCACTGCCCAGTGACTGATTTAGAGGGAGCCGGTCGGAAAGACCTTTGCCTTCATTCAGGAATATTAGAGGCCCTGGCTGGTTGGCTCAGTGGTAGAGCATCAGCCCAACGTTGGGATTCCTGGTCAGGCACACAGGAGAGGCAACCATCTGCTTCTCTTCCCCTCCCCCTCCCCTTCCTCTCTCTCTCTCTCTCTCTCTCTCCCTCCCTCACTCCCTCCCTCTCCTACAGCCTTGGCTCAGTTGTTTCTAGTGCATCAGCCCCGGGCCTTGAGGATGGCTCAGGGGAGCCTCCAGGTGCTAAGGATAGCTGTGCTGTGAGCATGGATGGCCCCAGACAGGGGTTGCCGCGTGGATCCCAGTCAGGGTGCATGCAGGAGTCTGGCTCTTTTATCTCCCCTCTTCTCCCTTGGAAAAGAAAGAAAAATAAAAAAGTAATGAAATAAGGAAAGAATATTAGAAATACATAAGATTGGTGGGTAAGTAACAATATAATGGTAGAATTATTTTTTATGGAGTGCTAGGAATGTCCCAGGAGGGAGAAAAAAAAGAGTGTTCGGTTCGTCTGTAATACAACAGCCAGCGTTCCTCTCAAGGCTGGCTCGGGGCTGCCCGGGAACTGGCAGGGACACGGCTCTCTGGTGACAGCTGCTGCCGGGCGCGGCACCGCAGTGGGACTTGAGTCCAAAGCCCACGTCTCTGTGCATGCATGCACAGGGTGCCCGGGTCTTGTAAGCCGCCTCTTGCCCCCAGAATCAAGGTCTTGGAGGGCAGTTCCAAGGCTCCCGGGGCCGACAGACTGTTCCAGAGGCTGGTTCTTTCTGAAAACATACATTTTTGTTTACATTTGGGTAGTGGTTGCCTGGTCCTTTTTTTTTTTTTTTAACTTTTGGCTCGGAGAAATGTTCCCTTTGATGATGGTGATTATCCTTTTCCTGATTCGCAAATTGATTATGGCAGATTGTTCAGTCTTGCACCTCTGATTACCCTCCGGTTTTCCTTCTGCCTCTTACTTAAACTTATTTTTAGCTCCGTCCTTGAAACCTCAGTGTGAGACTGTCCATCTTCCGGTGTTTCTGAGCCTCCGAAGGTCGTTGTAATCAGCCCCATCCTGGGTGGCCTGGTGAGTCAGGGCGGCATGGTGGCGACCCGGCCTGCCGGACGGACGTTGCTGTGAATGAACTTGACCAGCTGACCAGTGGCCACCGGGATCCGGAAGTTCCGTCGACACGGGGACACTGAGGGGGCGCGGTGGGCAGAGAGGCACTGCCAGTGACCCTGGCTTGGCCCAGGTGGGAGGAAGCGTGAGAACCTGTCAGAACCTGGGCAGGACCTGGTTTCCTAAGGAAGGGGTCTGCCCAGGGCTTTGCGGATGCTTACCTCAGAGGAGCCCGTGTCCTGTCCCTGTGGTTCTGTGTGTGAACCTGCTCCCCAAGCTCGGTTTTGTAAACCTGTGAGAGTGGGGTGGCTGGGTGTGGGGGTGCCAGGCCGTCCTTTTCTAGTCCCCGCCCCAGGCCTTCGACGCCTCTGATTCTCAGAGGCCCCCGGGGTCAGCAGCTGCCCTGGTGTAGACTCGCCCGGCCGTGTTCTGGACCTTACCTCGAGAAGAATAAAAGCATTCGGGTGCTTGATTTGATTTGTTTGCTAGAAGATCGGTACAAAAGCAGGAAGGAAAAAGAGTGGGTTGGAGGTGATTGCTTGGCAGGCAGAAAAGGTTATTTACGGATTTTTGCTGACAGTCCTTGTTTAAAGGAATCCCCTGTGAGATTTATGAAGCCTTTCCAATTTATTGTCTTTTCAAGTGGAAGGTAAGCAAATAAATAGGTTATTCTCTTTCATTGTAAACCTCACCGGTGTGGGATGGAAAACAGAGGAAGCCGGGCTCCGTCTTTCCCACCCAGTGGGCGTCTGGAATTTGGAGAGCCACTCGGAAGGGCTTTGTGATTTGTTTTTGGCTCGAAGAGCTCGTGGTGCGTGTGAAAGATAAAGGCTGACCCTTGGTACTGCGTGCTGTCCCGCCCCCTCCCCATGGGGACGGACGGGACCTTCAGGGCCAGCCCGCCCGCCGTGGTCAGTGGGGACCCAAGAGATCCCTTGGGAATCCAGGATGACGATTTCCCAAGAAGACCGTGCTCTGGGTCGGGTCACAGCCGCTTCGCCCAGAAGGGATGCTGTTCGTAGCCCCTTTTGTAAGCAACAGCCCTTTCTGATGACACGGTAAATGTCACCTCCTGCCTCCCAGGCCCTCCTTCCCGTCTCCTCCACTTTTCTGTCCCTTTTGTCCTTAGGCCCCTTCTTGGAAACCACTGGATTGTGATCCGGGTGATTTGGGTAAAGAGGGAACACGGGAACACAAGACCTTGTAGTAAACAAACAACTCGTGTCCTGGCAGTGACACCAGTGCTGACAATTGGGGGGGGGGATGGGGTGACCTGCCCCCTGCTGCTTTCAGTCCCCAGTCCCTGACCCAGAGCCCGAATGAAGTCACTTCTGGCTTTCTCGAGGCCAGGACAGGAGCAGGAGTGGGAGGATGTTTTCAGTGAGCGGCCTGGTGAAGGCGGCCCCGGGGACGTGCGGTAACAGCCTGCAGGGTCTGAGGTCACCGGCCCCTGTCATGTGCAGGGTGTGCCCACGGGGGTTCAGTGAGTGAGCCCTCGGGGGATGGTGGTTCCGGACTGAATCAGATCCACACGGGAAGGCTCTGAAGGTGCCCGGGCGGCTTTCCCGCAGGAATGGGCCGGGAGGGTTCATTTTCCTTTTTGCCAGAGTTCTCCCTGGTAGCTGCCAGGGATGCCCCTTTTCTCATCTCGAGGCATCGGGGGAGGGGCGCTGGTGGTTGTGTCAGAACTGAGCCAGCGTTGGAAGCTTTGCGGGGCCCTGGGGTGGTGGCCGGAACAAGCCTTGTCCTGCCTACAAGGAGCAAGACGGGGGACCACACAACCTGACGGGTGGTGACCAGGGCAGCCAGGCAGGGAGGAGTGTGGCGGTCCCGGACTGAGGACTGGGCCGCGTCTGTGCACACTGACATCAGGGCAGGCCTCATGGCGGGAGTTGGGGTCTGGGCTGTGGTGGGAACAGGCCCCCTGGACTCCCTCCAGCTTGTCCTCCCCTGGAGGCTGCCTGGCGCTCCCTCCTGTGCCTCCCGCCGCTCCCTCTCACCCCTCCTGTCTGGACCTGAGCTCACGGGGGTGGGGGTGGGGGGGGGAGGGGGGAGGGGGGGGGACGGGGGGGGGGGGGCCCACAACGACTCTGAAGAGCTGTGGTAGCCCAGCCCCACCCTCAGAGTTCTGAGTCATTGCTCGTGGGTGGGGCCTGCCTTGGGTGGCTTAGAAAGCTCCCAGGTGAGTCTAGTGAGCAACCAGGCAGGGAACTCCGCCCAGCCCAGCGGCCCTCAGCTGAGGCCACTGTTCTTTCTGCCCGTGGCCAGAAGGCATGGGCTCCGAGAAGCAGGCAAGTCTTAACTGCCCTGCCTCAGACTGAGGGCGGGTTCCAGGGCAGGGAGAGGCTTCCTGGGAGGCCTGGCTCCCCAAACCTGTGCCTGACGTGACAGGCACACCACTCCTGCAGGGCCAGGTGCCAGGTGACCCAGCACTGCTCCTGAGAGTCCCGGACAGGACCCCGCTTCAACAGGTGAGGCTCTTTGGGGCTGTGTCATTAGCTGTGTGAGGCTCTCCTGGAGCAAGAGTGGAATCAGCTTTAAGGACAGGTGCCTGTGAGCGCAGAGGATGGGGTAGGCTGACGGTGAGAGCTGGCTGCCGGGGTCCTGCCGCCTCGGGGCCCTACTGCCCACCACGGGGAAGCTGGTGTGTCTGCCCCGGAGCCAGATCACCGGGCACCACCGTCTTCCTGCACTTCGGTCAGTGTACAGCTGGACACAGCTGGCCGAGAGGGCGGCTGTTGCCTGGGAAACAAAGCTGGAAGGCCTGACTCCAGCTTGCGGCCCGTTGGGGCTCCATGCCTGGATGGGGGTGTGAGCCCCCAGAGACTCGCGTGATGGGGGTTGAGGGAGGATGGGGTGAAGAGGGTCCTGTGTGCATTTTTATAGGAAAAGAACCCAGGTTCTGAGGATGTCTCAGGAGTCTGGGACCGGCCCCGGTTCAGAGCCCTGCGTGAGGTTCCTTGGGGGGGGGGGATTGGCCAGGACAGAGGGGAGAGGGGAACTGGGGGTGCTGGGGGTGCCGAGGGGGCAATAGAGGAGTCCTGGGGGCCTCTCCGGGAATCCTCTTGCTTCTGGGTCAGTGGGCCTTTGTGGTGCCCCCAGGTGGGGGGAGTGAACTCAGGGTAAGAGTATGAGTGACACGTGGACTGAGGGGGACCCACGCGGGTGGGGTGCTCCGTGGCTCGTGTGTGTCTTCTGGAGCCAACCTTTATTGCCCGTGCGAAGCGAAAAGATAAAAGGCCCCTTTTGAGGCCCCTGCCAGGACGTATCTGCCACACTCAGAAGTCAGCTAATCATGTGATGATTCGCACACGTTAGGCTCGGGAGAAGTATGTTAGCATTGAGGGACTTGTCCCCATGGAGCTCACAGTCCGGAGAGATGGGCACACTCGTGTTTGAAGAAGTGATGAGGCTTTGGGATGTGAACAGCCTGACCTGGTTCGTTTGGGTGTATTATCTCCAAAGTAAAAACAGCTACTCAAAAGACCAGTCCGTCTTTTTGTATTGACTTCGAGTTTACAGTTGGGTTCAAATGATAGCCTCCGTTCAACCACCTGTTTTCAGGTGGAGCAGACAAGGGGCTTCGGTGGAGTGTCTGCCCAGACCCCCCGTGGAAGAGATGGCGTGCCAGCTTAGGCCCCCGCCTCCTGTTGAACAACGTGGGGGTAAGCGCAGTCAGGGTCTAACTTGGGTACCGCTTTCCAGAGTGACGACAGGATGGAGACACAGATGACAGAGGGCTCTGGAGATGGCTCAGCCCACTTTGGCTTGTGTCCTGTCCCCATCCCCGAAACCCCCCTGGAAGGACGCTTTAGCCATACTGAGACGGGTACAGAGACACGAGGCTGCGCTGGGCTGCAACGGGACTGGAACCCAGGCGTCGTGTTTGTGGGTGCACACAGATTTGCACACATCAGACAGACATCTGGTATCAGTGTGCCTGGCAGTTTGAGCGAGATCCAGGGGTTCCTGAGCGCCCCTCTTTGCTGCTCCCCTCGCCGTCCGAGGAACTGGATCCGTGGGCCGACGTGAACCTTTTGAACTGTGCCACCCTTTCGGATATTTCTCTTTCCTGAGGTATCTGTCACCTGCTGAGAAAAAGGAGTTTGTGTTCTGGGCCTGTCGCTCAAAGGCTCATTTTGCACCCTGCCATTAAAATTTTCAGAGTGTTTGCTGATTTGTGTTTATTGAAACCAGACCCATTAGGGTGATGTGAAAATAGCACTCCACTGTTTACCGAATCGGGTCCTTGTTTTTGATATTTCAGAGCGTCATCTGTTCTCTCTTGAACGCTGTGGAATTTGTTGGTAAAGTGTTATGCAGATGAAAATCCATATTTTAGTGATTTTTTTTTAAACTCAGATGAGTTTATAGGAATATTGCAGTCAAGGTGCTTGATTTGCCGTGGGAAGCCAAGTCTGTGTGAATGATATTGGAGCGTGGCTTGGCCTTGGAGAGTTTTTGGACGGGCTGGAATCTCAGCCCGGATCTGGGTGCTGAGTCAAGCTGGTTAGAAACACCCCCCCCCCCCTCTGCCAACACTGCCCTTCACCAGCTGGGTGACCTCTGCCAAGCCACCCAGCCCTGGGCTGGCATTCCCTTATCCACAAAACGGCCATATCTGTGTTGTTGGGAGACTTCAACAAAAGCACCATTATGTCCCTGGCTTTTAACATTTTAACATCTCTGGGATTGATTTGTGTCATAAATTTGATTTCGTGCCTTATGTTAGTATTTTTGTTTGGTTGCTTGTTTCTTAGTGGCTTTAAAAAAAAATTCTGGGACCTGATATTGATGGTATCTTAGACTTGATGGGATTGGAAGTGTTTTTGTAAACTTGAAAGTGTTAAGAGTTGGGCATTCCCCAATAGAAGGACAGTTGTTCAACTGGATGAGTGAAACAGTCCAGATGGGACCAGACTTCCACTTTTCATGCCATGGCAACGAGAGTGTTTTAGTAGATGCATTTCTAGAGTTTGTTGGCCTCTATTTTCAGATTTGGGTCAGTGGTCAGATAACCTTGTTTTTTTTTGTGTTCAAGAGAGACCGGGAGGCCTCGACAGCTTCCAAACAAAATAAACCTGTCCTGAGATCGAGTCAGAAGGTCAGCCTAGCCTGGCCTATGGTGGCGCAGTGGACAGAGCCACCAACCTTCAATGCTGAGGTTGCGGCTTCGAAACCCTGGGCTGGCCCGGTCAAAGCCCACAGCTAGAGCGAAGGTCAGTGTTGTTGAGCCAACCAGATGTCCACTAGACAGCTGTGCTTCCCTTCACTGGGGGGGGGGGTCGGGGGCACTTACTGCTGGAGTGGCTGCCCAGACCTCTGCCCAGGGAAGTTCTTCCCCTCTGATGGGAATGGGTGTTTCTTCTTGGCAGGAGTAGTTACAAAAACAAGTGTGCTTTACCCAGTTCTCTTCTTGACTGTCACCGAGATGCAGAAGTTCCAGCAGAGATGGCGGGGATCCTGGGTCCTTGAGTCACCCTGTGGAGAGCTATCTCTTGTCAGCAACATTGATCTTCGTGGGATGTAGAAATAAGCCCGTAGTGTGTTGAGCGGGGTGGGTATTCAGTGTAGGGTTTGTTCATTAAAGCAGCTAGTGTTAACTAGTACTGTGAGTTGATCCAAACCAACCCGTGGCTCAGTTCCCACGTCTGTGGGAAGGCGGCCCCTCCCCAGCCCCAGCCCCATGGCTTTCCTGTCTCCATCCACTCGTGTCCACTTACTCCCTGAGTTCTGGAGATGAGGTCTCCTGCCCTCCTTGCAAGGCTACCGGCCAAATGGCATCCGCCTGAATGCTTGGGGCGCGGCCTGGTGGCCCCGAACGTCTGATTCTCAGTCCGTCATTGCAGAAGTTCAGAAGCATGTCTCGGGTCGCAGACTTGTAGCCGTGACCTGGCGTGGTATGTCAGCCGTGAAAAGATACCTCTTTTGGTCTTTCTGCTTCTGGGAATGTCACTGACTGGTAGCCCACCTGCCCTCTTCGGGCCTGGCTGGGGTGCTGGGTCGTTCCTGTAGACTCTGGACTCTTCCCCGCAGCCATTTGCCTGGGCCCACGACTGCCCCCAGCCTTGACCTGCCCAGCCCGCGGAGCGTGTCCTGCCCGGTCCTGCAGGAGGCGGGCCTGCGTCCACCCAACTGGCCCATGACTGCCCCCAGCCTTGACCTGCCCAGCCCACGGAGCGTCTCCTGCTCGATCCTGCGGGAGGCGGGCCTGCCCCCAGCCTTGACCTGTCCAGCCCGCGGAGCGTCTCCTGCCGGGTCCTGCGGGAGGCGGGCCTGCCCCCGCCCTGGCTCCCCTCACGCCCCCTGCGGGTCTGACTGGCTGCCGCATGGCTAGCCTGGCCTCCGCACCTGGGGGACTGAACCAGCACATGTAGACTTTCAAGTTGTTCAGGGAGATGGTGCCCGGGAGGAATTCCCTCTGGGTTTGGGCAGCAGGCCCTGTGACTTCCTGTCCTGGATTGCGGTCCGTGGCTGTGCCTCCCAGCACGGCGGATCTGAAACAAGCTTTCATCATCGCTGCCCCGCCGGCTGGGTGACGCGTCGGTCGTGAAAATGGAGTGAGTGTTGCGCTGACCTTCCCGAGTGTCCGCGCACACTGTGTTGAACTGGGAAGTTGCATGTGTGTTCTGTACTCAGTGCTCTGGCAGCCTCCTGGGTGACAGGAGAGGCCGATGGTGTGGGCCGTGTGCGGCCTGCGCAGGGAACGGCTTCAGACACAGACGTCTGACTTACAGGACGCTGCGTCGAACAGCAGCCCGGTTTAGGCCGTGTAGCTTTTAGTGGCAGGTTTTCAAAGCGTCTCCGGTGTGCACTCTGGGAGCTGCTGTGGCGTGAAGGCTACCCTGCTCTGCAGATGCTCGCAGAGGGAGCGTCGGGGGTCCTTTCTGGCCCCCTCAAGGCCCTGGAACCCACACGGTGCAGATGGGACTGCCCTGGGGTTTCAGCCCCGCAGTGACCCTTGCCCTCTGCAGGGCCTTTCTGTCCCGTCCGCCTGCATCAAGGCTGTTCACGGAAAAAGAGCAGACCCACACGTGGGTCTCAGTGGGGACTCTGCCAGGGCCTCCAGGGTTGCGGCTGTTGCTGGAGACGCGTGGCATCTGCCCTGCGGGTATGTCTGCGGTCCTCGTCCTAGAGACAGGGCTTCTGAGTAGAAGGCTCCCCAAGTGGACGGGATTCTGCAGTGAGCACACACACACCGCAGTCCCGGTTCTCTGCCCCGCTCTGCGTCCATCTGTCCGTCTTTCCTTGGCAACATTTGTTGGCGGATCGCAGGCCCCACACAGCCCCGCCCCTGCGTCCTTCAGCAAAGCATCTCGTCACCCAAAGGTGACTGGTTTCCTGTTCCGTGTTTGTTTTCCGTTGAGGTAGACCTTGGGGTAGGTGTTGGGGGGGGGTGGATTGGGGCATGGGGTGAAATAAATGGCATAGATCCTAAGCGTGCCAATTGATTTGTGTTGGCAGACACGCACACCTATACCCTGGGTCCCCGTAGAACTCCAGGAAGCACCCCCTCCTATTGCCCTGCTCACTTTAGACAACCACTTTTTTTTTTTTTACTCCAGCATGATTTTGCCTGTTCTAGAACGTGCTATGACATAGAATACTGTATGCACATACGCCCCCATGCTACACATGCATGTGTATGCTGTATGTGTGGGATTACGTAGATGCATGTTGTACCAGCTGTGCCTGTTTGCAAAAGCTTTTCTTTTTTTAATTTATGATTTTACTTTATGTTTGCATAGATTCAAGTGTGCCACCTGCAAAAGCTTTTTTCTTAGTTAATGTGTTTGTTTCTGTGATTTCCGAATGCTTTAGCCTGGGTTGGCTGCTCCTTCCTTTTTGCTGGGCGCATAGTAATCCGCTGTGGGGCCGTTTCTAGCCCTTGGCTGTTCTGAATTAAGCTACTGTGGGCTGTTCTTCTCTGTGTCTTTTTATGGGTGTGTGTTTTCATTTCTCTTGGGATGAATTCCTAGGCACAGAATTGCTGAGTCATAGAATTAAGATGTACGTTTCATTTTGTAAAGCAGTTGTAAAGGTCTACATCTCGGAGAGGGAGCGTCGGGACCTGTGGGCCATGCCGGGGGTCCTTTCTGGCCCCCTCAAAGCTGCCAATCACAGGTGGAAAACGGGAACCGTTATTTTAAAGCTTTTAACGGAAAGTTGGCTTTCTGCTGGCGAGGTGGAGGACAAGGGGGTGGGAGTGCCCGCCCAGGTGGGGGTGCCCTCCCGTCCCCTGGTTCCTCTACCCGCAAGATTGTGCAGGGTCTGCCCCTCTCGCTCTGCTGGGGGTGGGGGTTGAGGCCACTGCTCTCGAAGTGGGACAGGTCTGCTTCTCTGGGCTCTCCCTGAACGTCCAGAATGAGTATTGATTTTTCCCTGGGCCGTGCCTCCCCCCCCTCCCTTGCTGGCTCTCCCCACCCCTCTGCTGGTTCTCCCCCGAAAACCCAGAGCTCTCCAGCGGCGTATGGATCGGGGTTTGTTTCCTGTGGGCTGCGTCTGGTTCTGTTTAACATATGTGCCCACATTTTGTATTCATGACCAGCAGAAGCTGGTTCTCAGACCTCCCTGTTAACCACAGAGTAGCTCGCACATTGCTAGCTTGTTTCAGTGTGAGGGTGCTGGCTCAGAGTGGCTTCTGGGTGGCCACCTGCAGTTCAACCAACGGTGACTTGGGCCATCCTAGAACCCGGCGGTCTGGTATGTGCCAACAGCTTCTCCAGGTCTCCCTAGGGCCGGTGCTTCTGGAAACATGTTTATAGGGATACTCAGGAGGATTCTGTCTTTACTTATTTATGTCCTGCGTCTTTCGAGAAAGTACTTTGAAGACTCTGCAAAAGAGAGGGTTCTGTAAGGGGGTGAGATTGATTGGGGAAGGGTCAGAGGTGATCAAAAACGCAAATACAGCAAACCACAAATATCAGGAGAGTTGGCGGTGGGCAGGGGTGCCGTGAGCCGAACCTGTCTGAGGCGACAGAAGCAGTCTATGTCCTTGAGCTGATGATCGTAAGGAGGAAGGATTCCTCAGGGAACCATGTCCTGGGAGAGGGAGGTTCTGGTAACAAGTGTGAGACCTGGGTTCCCTCAGCTGCTGCTTGTGCCCGAGTCCACCAGGAAAAGCCAGAAACATCACTTTGAGGGACAATTCAAGGGGTGCCATTCTGTGAGGGAGCCCTTCTGGGGGCGGGGGGATCATTTGATTTGGGTGGATTTAAAATATTTCAGGGACTGGATCAATTGATATTGGCCAATTGAATTAGACGGGCTCATTCTCCCTTCCAAAAGTATGACTGATCTCAGCTCGTTTTTGGGTGGGTGTTATACTTTCTGCCCAGGAAGTGATGTGCAGGGTTACTCATGGAAAACAGAGACAGGCCTGACAGGAACTTGGGGGCAGGGCCACCCAGGGGCAAGGCAGTGATGGCCTTGGTTGTGGGTCAGCTAAGATTAGGTGGGACATGCTGTTGGAGCACAAGGGTGTCGAAGGCAGGGGGAGAGGTGCCCCTGGGACCCTCGGGGGGGCTTGGCAGGAGTACTTGAGCATTTCAATGGGGCTTGCTTCTCCCGCATGTGGGATTCTGGTCTGTTCCTCTTTGGAACCCCATTGACAATAAAAGGTTATGTTTCACTTACCTTCCGATCTGCCTCTCTTAATGGTACCTGGGTCTAAGCTGGCGTGTTTTCAGAGTGGACACGGTGGGGAGGTGCACTTGGCGTGTATGGGCACATGGAGATGCCTGCATAGGGTGGGCGGGGCAGTGGTGGCTGAGGAGAGGCTGTTGGCTTTGGCCGGCAGGAATCCACACAGGCTCTTGGGTGTATGGATGAATATGTATGTGGAAATACATATGCATGTAGACGGGGTGGTGGTGGAGAGAAAGCATCAAGGCTTCCTGGCGAGGCTCAAAGCCACGTTGGAGCCACAGAGGGCTAACATCAGGGAACTTGGCCGATTGGCCGACCACTTCCACGGCCAAGGGGCGCAGAGACCGAGTGGAAGGGCCGGTGTGGCCGGGAAGGAACAACCCTGCTTTACAGATGGACAGGGACAGGCCCTGCTGTAACCTGTGCTTTCTGGCTTCACGGTCGGCTTCTGATGATGCCACAAAAGGGTCCAGCCTCACGAGACATGTTCACTGGCCCTTCTCATTCCCGTGCCGGGCGTGGTGCTAGCCGCCCGGGGAAGGGAATTGACCTGACTCGGAGAAAAAGAGAAGGTCCCCTTGATAACTCTTTCACACTCTGGATTTCTTTCAAGCCCTGGTGACTTTCGAGAATTGACTTTGTTAATTCTCAAAACTGCCCGCCTCCTTTTTAAGAGACAGACAGGAAGCGAGAGGGAGGAGAGAGAATGAGAAGCAACAACTTTTAGTTACTCACTTAGTTCATTAATTGCTTCTCATATGTGCCTTGACCAGGGGGGCTCAAGCTGAGCCAGTAGCCCCTTGCTCAGGCCAGTGATCTTTGGGCTCAAATCAGCGACCTTGAGCTTCACGCCAGTGATCCCACGATCAAGCTGGTGGCAACCTCAGGGTTTCAAACCAAGGACCTCAGCGTCCCAAGCTGATGCCATATCCACTGGGCCACCACCCGTGGGGGCCACAACGGCCTATTTTTAAACGGAATTAGAACTCGATTTGGGAACGTGTGGCGCCCCAGGCGGCATTTTTCTCTTGTACCCATGTGAAGTTGGCTTCTGAGCAGCGAGGTGACTTGTCTAAGGTCTCACGGTTGGACTAGGCCAGAGCGATGTCTGGCACGGAGCTTCCTGGCCTCTGGCCCAGATCTACCCTTCCCGGACCTCTCCTGGGCTGCCCACTCTCTCTGTTTACAGGGCTCCCTGAAGCTGGGCCGACAGGGACCTGGCCTTTCCCTTACCTGCGCACACGGCCCCCCGAGGACGGCTCCCTCCCCTGGGAGGATGGCTCCCATTGCTGGGCTGGGCTGCGTCTTCCCTCTCATCTCCCAGACTCAGCTCTGCTGCTTCTTAGATGGCCTTGGGGTTCCTCTCCTCTTCCAACATTGGGTAGGGAAGGGAGGGGGACACTTGCCCACACTTGAAAATTTGGGCAGTAAAACAATATTGGCAGTGGACCACCCCCCGCACTCCCAAACAGACCCTGAGAGGTCCCTATGCCGTTGCTGCCCGCCTCTGTTCCCTGGCGCCAGGCTCAGCACTTAGAGAGCATGGGCCTCCTCTCTGGAGACACTTGGTATGCGGCGTGCTTGTTACCCACGCTTAACTGACTGGAAGTTATTTGGTCCATTTTCTCTCTGAGCACTTGCTTTTTGCTTGCTGCTGGGGAGGCAGGGACGAACTGATCTGGGCACCCCTGTGCTGATGTCCCAGTGGCGGTGCTGTGCATGTTTGCTTTTTGCAAAAGTGACACTTGGTACCTTCTTATTAAAATAACACAGACGTGGGCCATACTGTTCCCTTCAGAGTTCCCCAAACGGCTGGCGTGGACAAGGCTCACATTCCTTAAGTTGAAAAGAAGAGGAAGGGGGGAAGACACGGCTTATCTGTATCTCCGAGCGTTTCAGAAGAAAGATCTATCTGTGCTCCGTGTTTAAATATAGCACGGTGTTTGCTACAGAGCTGGAGAATAAGCAATTGAATATGTAGGTCATTGACTTAGGAGAATGAGTTCCGAGTTTTCCCTGCATCTGATTAACACGGTCTTACAATTGGGCCGTGGGGCCTCGCCAGCCAAAATCGGGTGACACAGAGTTCAGCAAGGTCCCTGAGAGGGAGACTGTGGGAAATCAGGAGGGGATATCTTTGCCCCCTTAAGGCGTTAGGGGTGTGACTTGGTGGCGAGCCCTGTGGTTTGCAGCCAGCCCAGCCACGGCGGTGCTGCTGGCCGCTCTGGGGAGAGGAGAGATGGGCTGGGTGCTGGCTGCCGGGCAGGTCGGTTGCGGGGAAGAGGGGAGAGGTCTGGACCTCATCAGGATAACCAACCGTCAGCAGTGTGTTTTATTAATACATTCTTGATTCAGGACGCACTGTTTTGGAATTGCATATTTATTTAAAAGGAAACTGCCATCCCCCTTTGAAAGGTATGTGACATTTCAGAGATCTGTCGCGGGAGGGGAGATAGGTCTGACAGCCCCAAATTATTATTTGAAAGAGTTTCTCTTTTGAGAAAGAAAACGATTACTTCTATTTTTAAATGTCACCGCGAAGACATAAACCTGTTTAATCAAGTGATATATTTAATTCATGTGGAATGTGATTTCCACTCCGGGGCAGAGTCTCTGGCTGTGGCTTCGGCAGCCTTGAAGCCGGCGGTGCAGGTGATTGGGAAGCAGTCCCGCTACTGGCATAAATGGCCATTGAAGGGTTTCTAGACCGGGAGGTGGGGGTGGGGTGGGGTGGGGGGGTAGTTGTGGGGGTGGTGGTGGTGAAAAGTGTTATTGAAATAAGTGTCCCTCTGCACACTTGTGCCTAACGGCATGTTTTGGGGAGGGGGTGGGGCTTTCGTTATTGTCACTGGGAGATGTCATCGATAAACTCCTGTCCAATGGAGTGGAGTGCATCCTGAAGACGATTAAGGCAGAAACAGCAAAGATCCTTCTGTAACTTTCTTTTTCTGGCTTCTTGGCCTCACCGGGGAGTTACGGAGAGAGCTGGGATGGCTGAACCAACCATTCCTCCTTAAAAGGGAGGCCGCGGGGATCTCAGAGGACAGGCACAGGGCGCCACAGATGATGTTTAGGCTCATACAGCGTGATTAAGTTTTGTCACTGACGCTGACGTGGGGGTGTGAGAGCACCAGTGAGGTCCCCAGGCAGCTGGACAAGCAGGAGTGTAGCTCGGCTGTGGGTCGGCTCGGGCAGCAGGAGGCCTGCCTGACCTTGGTGATCTGCCAGAACACCCCAGCTCCAGAACTTTCTCGGAGGGAGCTGGGTGCTGGAAGGCGGCCAGCCCAGTGGCCAGCTGTGTGTGCTGCTAGCCTGGGACGGTCATGGCCGGTTCCAGCCTGTTGCTGCCCACACTTTCGGTTTAGCCAGGCTGGGCCAGGGAGTCCTGGAGCCCTCTGTCAGGGGCCCCTGCACCCAGCACAGACCAGCCCCCGGGGCCTGGTTTTCCGCCTTGTCCAGGGCCACTGGGACAGCCAGTGCCCTCGCTCTGGTGTGACCCCGGGGAGCCTCTGGCCGCGGCTGGGAGGAGAAACCGGTCAGTTGTGCCCGTTCCCAGGAAAGAACTGACGTAGCAACGCTTCCTTGCCCAGTGCAGTGGGGAGAAGGTCAGGGTTCAGGAGCTGTGAGCTCTGCCTCTGGGGAGGAGGAAGGCTGGGCTCCTGGGCCTCTGGCAGCCAGAGGAAGCTGGTCTCTGTGTCAGCAGGGCTGGGTCCTTCTGAGCACCGACCTAGTGAGGAAGAGAATTGCCCCTGCTTATTGGTAAATTGGTCAACACTAGCCAAACAGATGAAGCAAAATAAGGGCAAACCTACCCGTTCTTTTTGAAGTTAAATGTGTTATTTTGAAGCAATCCCAGAACCGCATGTCCTTGTAAGGGAAGTGATACCCATTACCTCCTCTCCCAGATGACAACATTCTGCAAAATGATAGTAACATGACGAGAGGAGGGGGTCACGTTGATTCAGTCCACAGATACTCAGACTCCGGATGTTGCAGGCGTTCGTCTGAGTGTGTATCACTTCTGTGCAGTTGTGTCACCCGTGGGTTCCCGTGTGCCCCACCGCCCCGAGAACCCCACAGCCCTCCGTGTGCAGCCACACTGCATCAGGTGGCCCGCAGGGGGCACCGCCAGCGGCCATGGTTGTACACAGAGCTGGCCAGCTTCCAAGACCCAGCTTGCTCAGAAAATTCCAGAGCTGGCGTCCACCCAGTGCCTAAGCCTGACAACCGCTAATCTGTTCCCCGTCTTTGTTGAGACTGTTATATAAGAGGTAGCCCTTTTTTTTCCCCTTTCTTTTTCTCCCCGCCCCCCTTTTCTGTGAGAGGGACAGACAGGGAGAGAGATGAGAAGCATCAATTCTTCGTTGTGGCACCTTAGTTGTTCATTGACTGCTTTCTCACATGTGCCTTGAACGGGGAGCCACAGCAGAGCGAGTGACCCCCCCTTGCTCAAGCCAGCGACATTTGGGGTTGAGGTTTTCCCACTCGGGACAGTTCCCTTCGAGATTCGTTCGGGTCCGTGCTTACGTCCCTCACCACCGTGTTCCTTTCTGTTGATGAGGAGCAATCCGTCCGAAAGGATTTTGACCCAGTTTTAGATCAGAACTCTGGGTAAGAGCAAGCCCATCCTGGAGACTGAGTCGCCAAACGGCCCTTCCTTGCTGGGTGTCAAGAGGCCTTGGGCACCCTCAGCTTTCCATGCCCCTTTTCTCGCCAGCGAACATTCACTCGTGGGGTGACTTTGGAGTAGCTGTGCCGGGCGGGCTTGGGGGGGTTGGGAAAGCAGCAGGAAGCCGGCCCCTTCCCCTGGCGAGTTCTGGGCATTGGAGTTGTGTGGTACTTGTGCGCTGCCCGTCGACAAGGATGACGTGAAGAAACGGAACTTGGGAGAAAAGGTCTTGCGTGTCGCTGTTGTGTTGATTAGCAGTCACGCCCTGACAGGTGCTGGTGGGGGTGCAGGTCTGGGTCACGGGGACGTAAGGGCTGCACCAGCGTGACTTCTTCAGGAGGAAGCCCTGGGCACCTAGGTGGCCTTGGCCTGCTTACATGCAAAGCGACAAGTCCCGAGAATTGAATTTTTCAGGTTGAAACTTGGCGCAGTCCTTCCTTCAGAAAGCACACGTGCGCCGTGTTTTCAAACGTGCGTGCGTGTGTTCACATTCATCATTTGAGCGAGGGCGGCATTTATGAATTATGACCCCTGTGAACATTGTGCTGAACGCTAAATTTTTGAAAATTAATGAAGTGCACCTGTGTACTTAGGTACAGGTGGAAGCTGTTTCGGGGTTCCCAGGGTTATTTACTTGATGCCTATGAATCAATAGACAGTGTTTACACGCTCTGTTGGGGCCCGGGGCTCTTTTTCTAGATCCTGGCTGTTGAGCTAACCTTGCTGCCTGGTCTTCAGGGCCCTGGGAAGTACCTACACTAAAATTGCCACCTGGTGCTTGGAAGGAAGTTGACAAAGCTTGACGGGCGGGGGCGGAGGGTGCGCAGGCTTGGCTAGTGGCTGGCTTTTCTCTCCTTGTCCTGGATTCCCGGGTGCGGGGTGCGGTGTTCATGCGCGGGACCATGGGGACTGAGTGGTCTGGCTCTGGTTGGATGGGGAGGGAGAGGCTGTCCTAATTTGGTTCTCAGGCTGTCTGCTGTGAAGTGTTTCCTACCCTGTGTTGGGATGACGGGTAAAAAGGACTGAGTCAAAAACAGATGTTCCCCTTGTCGTGACGGGCTGAGGGACCTGGGCCTGGCTTTCCCCATTCCTGGATGCCATGCTCTCTGCGGTTGCAGGGTTGCAGGCCGCCCTGAGATTTAGTGTTAAAAGCTTACTGCCTCTGGGGGAGATGCACGTTGGATCCGGGACTTTGCATCCAGTCAGACCTTGGATGCTCCAGTCTCATTCGTATTTAGTTTCTCTATGTCAGTGGTTCTTAACCTGGGTTCTGTCGAACCCTAGGGGTTCGCTGAGTCGGTCTCAGGGGCTCGGAGAAGCCTCTGCCGCGGAGGCCAGAATAAAGTAATACCGTAATTTGTTGTGAGTTCATGCACTTTGTTGGTTTTGTTCTTTGAGCAAGGTGATGTTCATGCACGGCTCATTTTGTGCACCAGTAAAAAAACATATACCTATGTCTTGAATTTGGGGAAAAAATCATATTTTATTTATCACTAAAGAAGGGTTCGGTGAATGCGCATATGAAACTGGTGGGTTCGGTACCTCAAAAAAGGTTAAGAACCACTGGTCTATGTGCTGTTCTCTGTCCAGGGTGCAACTCCAGCCTCAGTGCATTCCCAAGGATAGCAGCGATGTACTTCATTTTAACATAAGTCTCCCCCAGACCTTGGGATTGGGGTTCTTGGTGTAGTGTGAAATGTAACAGAACCTTGTTTTCCTCAGGGGTACCCCCCCATCTTCTGCGCCCCACCCCCCCCCACTTTGGGCTTCTGGGTTCTTGACCTCACCTGGCCCCGTAAAAGGATAGGAGCTCTCCGAGGGCCGAGGGCCTCACAGAGGAGGTGCCCGAGAAAGTCACGGTGTGGGGTCAGCGATGAGGAAGTGAGACTGAGGGAGAGGGAGTTTTTCTAAGCTGCTCACTGCCTCGTTGAAGTCATCTTAACTGTTACGGTCTCAGTTCTTCAAGGTCAAAGTCAGACTCCGCCCTGCTCCCAGTGAGCTGACCGCCTGAACAGTTACGACCCGGAAAGCCTCCGGCGCCTTCTCCAGTGGATGTGTGGGTGAGGACACGGGTGGTGTGGGGGGGTCCCGGGCGCTGTGTCAGGCCCCGTCGATTTTACTCCGGCTCACTGACCCCTCAGTGCTCTGCGTGCGGCCCTTTGATGAGCTGTGCCGATTCCTAAAGCGGGACCCCTCTTCTCGGGAGGAATCTTTCAGGGCTTGTGGGCTTGTCCTTGGAACCGGAAGTTTTACGGCATTTATTTTGTTCGTTTATTTATTTTTACGCTTCTCCCTGCTCCTTCTGCAGCCTAATCTGTGGCCAAGAGTTTGGCTGCAGCCTGTTGAGAAGCCTGTCCTGCCTTGGCCTGTGTTGCCGCTGCCCCATCCCGGCAGCAGGGTGGGGGTGGGGTGCTGAGGCCCCCCCACTACATTGGGGCCCTCGCCCCATTCTCCCAGGCTGAGAGGGCACTAGGATGCAGACTCAGACAGAATCCCCAGGACAGACAGACACCCTTTTATAGGTCGACTTTGCATGAGGGCGAAGGGGGTGGGATACCTCACTTCTTGAAAGCCCACCTGGTCCAGCAGCCAGGATTAGGGACTCGCATCCTAGATGGAGCTGTTGTGCCATGTCCCTGTGCCCGGGGCCGCGGCAGAGGCCACTGGGAACCGTCTTATGTTCTGCGCTGCCCGCTGACCCCTCCCTCCTGACATGGGGGCCTTTTCCAGACTGGAGGAGATCTGTTTCTTTGCAGAAAATGGAGAAATATAGGAAAGCAGGGAAGAAAATTAAAATAACAAATGATTTATTCTGCTCTGAAAGCACATATTTTTAAAAATCCCTTTTAATTTTCACCTGGAGAAATGACTTGGAACACTTTGGATGTGTTTTCTGTCTCACAGATAGATGTGTATACTAAAAACAAAATTAATTCACTGCTTAAAGAATATTTTTAAATTTGTCTGTAAGGTATGGATTATTCTGTGTATTGTGTTACCTTTCCCATTGAACCTGTGTCATTAAATGTTTTTGAATTTAAAAAGGAATGAGGACCTGTTGAGATACAGTGTCATAATAGATAATGTGGGTGTAACGTGATAGCAGTTATGTATCAGGAGAGTTACTCAACTCCCTGTTTATTTAGTGTCATCATAGACGGTCTCTTCTTTTTATGTGAATATTGGCTACTCCTCTCATTTCTCCCTGGGGTAGAATGGGGTGGGGGGTAGAATCTTCTGGAAAGCCCCTCCTCGCACTCTGAGCCTTCAACATTCTGCTCTGTTATCTGAGGTTTATTTTGAAGACTGTCAACTTATAGTCTGTTGTTGTTGTTTGTCACTGAGTCAAGCTCAGGAGTCCTCTGCGAACTGCCTGGCCCTGCGCCTCTTCTTACGTGGGGTACGTGGGGTACCGATGGGATGTCCGGCAGAACACCTCCTCCTCCTGCACACCCCCCTCTCGGGCAGGGAGGACACTCAAGCCAGGACCCCCTTTCCGGATGCCCTCTTGGTTGGGGTGGGGGCTGTATTCTCAGCACCCACCTCTCCTCCCAACCCTGGCAGGGTCTGGACCATCTCACAGAGATGTGTGCGCCTCAACTGGTAGTTTTCTTGTTCGGTTACCATTAGAAACCGGGAAAGGCTGTTGATGAGACACCTTCAGGTGTCCGATGCATGATGCGCGTTCACACCTGTCTACATCCCAGCGGCCAGGCTTCCCTTCAAGCTTATTTTCGGGGGCCCAAGCCACGTGGTGAGCACTCCTCACCCCTCTGGTCTTTTCAGGATTATCAGGAGAGCTTTATGGCCCATCTGCCTTTCCTACGGACGGACTTCTGGTTGCTGAGGCTCAGGCCGTTCAGGCCTGCTGCCATCGCCTTCACGCCCGGCTCAGCCGGGCACTTGGGGTGCGGGAACGCAGCTTGAATTCACAAAATGATGTCATCTTGTGTGGAACCTCCTTTTTCTTTCTTTCAAACCCTGGCCTGGGTCAGGCCTGATCAGCAGCACCCATTTATTGATCGGCTCTCTGTGTTTGTTTTTTCCAGTCATTTCCAAGGCTTCCTTCTTGCCCCCCGCCCACCCTCCTAACCCCCCCTCCCCGAATCTGGCATCCTCATGTCTTGTTTGTTTCTCCAGCGGCCTGGAGCCCAGTGGAGGCAACCCGCTCAGCGGCCCCTGGGCACCTCACCAGCCTCACACCCGGCGGCTCTGTCGGGCACAAAAGTAAAAACGCTGAAAGTCAGACAGAGCAGAGGGACAGACAGATTCGTGGGCCACATCTGGGACAGCCCAGAAACTGGCCTGTTTTGTTTTCCTTTAAAGTGTGGCCATGTTCCAAGACCTGCCTCACAGTGTTCCACTGGCTCGCCTTGTATTGGAAGACAAGAGTTCTAGAAATCTTGGCTGTTGGGGGGTTTTCACATTCTTAAAAACTTAAAACCAGCTGAACATAATTAATATTACAAAATTTCCATAAACATTTCTCTCTACAAAGACTGTATGTACAGTTTCTGCCCGGAGGGCATTTTTCTTACTGAAGTCGGAACTTTGGGACACTGGGGGGGGCGGGTATAATGACGTGTTGATTTGACCTTAAGTGTCTCAATGCCGACACGGGCTGTAGGGGACATGGAAAGAATTAGCTTTCAGGGTGGTGGTTCCCCCCCAACCCCCCACCCCAATAAAGGATAATTGTTTCAAAGCTGATGAATGTGGTTTGTTTGTTGTTAGGCAATAGTAAGTGGAATTGAATCCAGGGGCGGGGATCACCTGCTGCCCCAAGGTGAGAGTATCTCATTTCTCACTGTGTTAACTGTCCAGCGTGCAGGGGACACTTCCCTCTTCCACAGATGTTGTTCCCTTGGTTTTACCCCTGTGACCACCAAACCAGATTTCCACCCAGCTTCCTACCTGGTGGGCTAGGCCTTGCTAGGGGTGAGTTGATGACCACAGGCAGGCTGGGCAGGTGCACAGATAATGTTGGAGGGCGCGGGGGGTGCTGTTCCAGGCGGCTTGTGCTGTGACAGAGTTAGCCTGGGGTCCTGGCTAAGAGGGCAGGGGCCCACGTGTGGCCCGGTGTGCTGGGCGCAGGGACAGGGGTGGGGAGAGACCCCATTAAGCAGCTGTCAGCCCCTCGCCCCCCCCATGTTACTCAGAAATGCCCCCAGCGCCCCCCCCCCCCAGGCTCGCAGAGCACCTCTCACTGCCCAGGCTGCTGGTGGCCGGCCCGATGCCATCCCACTTCTGCTGTGAGTCGTTTGACATCGCACATCCTTGCAGTGACCCTGAAGACGGGGCAGAGGAGAGGCAGGAGTGCAGCTCGGGGTGGAAGGTCGTCCTCGGGCGGGGGGGGACCTGTTCAAGGTGGCCCGTGGACAGTGGGGAACACGCCGGGAGCCACGTGTCTTCCCCTGTCATTTGGGATCAGGGGCCTAGGCTGCTATTGTGGCCTTGAGCGAATGTCTGATGTGGTCTCTCTCCCTGGGCGTGTGTCCGTCTGTCTGGCTGGACTTCTTGCTGACACAGGCAGGTTGGTTTTGGGGGTGGGCATTTGGTTTCTCTGTGAAGTGCCCACGTCTCTCTGAGGCTTTCCCCCACCCGCTGTCCTCGACCTTGAGACAGTGGCGAGGACCTGCCGTGCACATGCGTGCATTGGAAAGGCCCTGGCACCTGCGGCCAGGGTCTGAGGCAGAGGGGAGAAGAGAGGGACACGGGGCTTGCATGGGGACGGACAGGCGCAGGGGCCTCCAGGCCCTCAGCAGGGTGGGGTGAGGGAGCCTTCTCTGCAGTTGTGGCTCCTGTTTCTTTTCCGTGGGTCCCTCCTACAGCAGCCTGCAGGCCAGTCCCTCCTGAGGGCTGGGTGGCCCTGGCCTGAGGCGGGGGGCAGCAGGGTGCCCGAGGTGGGTCCTGCAGCTGCGGAGGGATGGGCAGTTCTTCTTGGAGGGCTGGCCTGCCATGTTGGCGTGGCTCCCATGCCGATTTGATAACGGGCGCGTCTGTGTCAGGGACAGGTGTGCGAGAAGGCTGAGTTCTAGGGGCTCTTCCCCAGCTCCTGGTGCCTCTCCTGAGCACAGCCTTGCACGGGGCTCTCAGCAAGCTACACAAGTCCATCCTTTGTCAGTCTCAGCGACCTGGTCGAGAGTATCGGATGCCTAACGCGAAATACGCACCCTTTATCCCAGGGTTTGGGCGGAAGTGGGTGTGGCTCTCAGAAGGGTGACCTTGTCCAGGTGTTGTGAGACAAGCCTGATGGTGACTGACTGGCCTGTAGTGAGTACCTGCAGGGCTCCAGCTGCATGTTCTCATCTCTTTGAAAGGACTCTTGTCACCAGTGGTATTCACCTGTGAACGCCGTCTCCTCCATCTCAGCCCTGGGACCCGGGTCACCTTGACCCGTGGGGCCTGGGGTTCTTCCATGTGGTTCCTGCCGACTTCACGCTCTCTTCCTGTCCCTTCCTCCCTAGAGGCCTTCACTGCGGTGAATCCGCCGTTGCCTAAGGGGTGATTCTGCAGATGACGTTCTAAGACCTGAGCAGTGTCCAGAGGAGGGTTGGGCTCTCCCCATGTTCACCACTCAAGGTCCTTTTCTGACCAGTGCCCATGTCAGCCTGGAGTGGCGGGGCGGGGCAGGGGACGCTTTACGAGGATGCAGTGGGTGAGGCAGGTCCCACCGCCCATGACGAGACGGTAGATGGCATTTTAAAGCCTAGATGACCCAAGTGTTTGTCAGTGAGAGCAAGGAATCCAGGTGGGGGTCAGGCAGACCCTGGCGGTAAAAAGACCCGACATTTAGATGCCAGAAACGTCATTTAAAACAATTCATTCGTAAAATAATAAAAACATGAACCAAGTTAAAATATATATATATATGTATACAAATAAAATATAATTTTTTATTACTACTAAAAAAAAATTATTCGTGCGCAGTGAGTGGGTGTTTTGCACACAGACCAGGCCCACGGGGGACCCAGGATGGTGCCCGCTTCATAGATTGGACAGTGGGGGCCTTCACTGCTGTCCGGGGCACAGGAGCAGTTCCGGAAGGCAGCTGAAGTTCACGTGCAGGCAGGACCGGTCCAGTCCCCCAGGACTGAGCCAGGGCAGAGCCCCTCAGGTTCTTAACAGATTTTCTAGGGGCCTGCACTTCCCCAATTTCAGAAAAGTAGACTTATCAACTATACACCTAAAATGTGATGTTCATATTCCCAGCTCAGTGTGAGAAGAAACGAAGTCCCGGTGGAGGGGGGCCATTCTAGGCCCTATGTCCTGGGACATGGCCTCAGACTCCTGGGCTGTGGGTACCCCTGTCCCTCTCCTCTCTGAGGTTTTAGCGGGGGGGGGGTGCTGTGTACCCCCCACTGTCATCAGCCTGTGGGCGGGACACACTGGCCAGGTGATGTTTACTACATTCATGCAGGTTGATGGAACAGGCCAGACATAGGAGCCCTTCTCCCTGGCCCGGGCAGCAGGGCCACTCAGGGGAGCAGCCTGCTCGCTCTCCCGAGGCTGCTGGTTGAGGAGCAGTGACGATTTGAATCAGCCCAGTCCCTTCGCTGTCCTGTTGTACACGCCTGGACGTTCTTAGAGCAGTCCTGCCCAGGAAGTATCCCCGGCCAGCCCACGGGGGCCACTCCCCAGTGCGGTCAGCAAGGACCTACGAGACAAGTGTCTCCGTTCTGTGCCTTCCTGTACTTCCCGTCTCTTTAAATACTTCTTCCGGCCCTCACGTAACAAGGGACGCCGGCTTTTCAATATTCTGACAGTCTGGCAAGCCCTGTAGTGCCCTTCGTCAGCTAAATAAGCTGTCACCTGGGTGCGCCTGGGCAGTGTGTGGTCTCTTGAATGGGTCTTGAAAGTGCGTGAAATATCACCTCTGTGAAGCCTTCTGCATGGGCAGAGCTCTCTGTTCCCAGTTTAATTTTACTGTGCAGCATCTCCAAGTAAGACTGACCGCCGCTAGCATTGTTTAGACGTTAACAGGTAATGTTTGACTTCAGGCCTTTGTTTAAAAATAGTAAGGAATGTTAGACATTACTAAGCTCTGCTTCATATATATTTATGAAGTAAATATATATATAATATACATATATGAAGTAAATACTCCCAACATTTTTATATTTTTTATGTTCCAGTATATTTATGAAGTAAATATATATATATATATATCTATATATATATCTATCTATGTATGAAGTAAATATTCCAACTATATCAGGAAATTTTATATATAGGGTATGTAAAATACCCTTATACAGTCAGAACTTCACTGTTTATGTCTGTGTTGTATCCATGAATGTTTGAGTGTCTACTGTGGGAAGCATTAGACGTGGAAGGAAACAGGAAGCCCGCGGCATGCTGGGAGAAGCCGTGCTAGTCAGGGAAGATAAGTCCATTATGCAGTTGGTCAAATACTTGATTTCCTATTCTCTTCCAGACAAGGAGAAATCCAGAGACGAATAAAATGCGGTCAGGGCATTCTCCCTTGGAGACTTAGCGATGGGCAGGGTGGGTAGCAGCCTGGCAGTCCACCAGGAAGGTGTTCCAGAAGGTACTTACGAGATGGGTTTTGCAGGGGGCGTAGCGGTTGCCGGGCACGCCCTCACCCCCTCAGAAGGATGGCTGCTTGGCCATCGGAGGTGCTTAGTTCACATAAAACTGTACTAATGTCACTAGAGGTTTGGGATTACTGGAGAGCCAGCCTGTGCCTGCCCCTCCCTTCCGGGCACTTAAGAGGCAGGGATATCTCTGCCCCACTTTTCATTGAACTGTAACATTGGGAGTGTGGGGGAGCACGTTCCTTATTGACCTAGGGTGTACAGTAACGATGACAGAGGTCCCCTTTTCCTGAGGTCATCAGGACCATTCCCGCTGATGACTGGGGTCTGGCGGTGAAGGAGGAGCCGCTGGTGTCCGAGGCCTGAGCATTCCGCTTCCTTACGTTACGTGAGGACACAGGACTTCAGTTGCCTTTGGCACAGGGAGCCGGAGGGCCGGGGGGGTTCGGTGGTTCCTCTCTGATTTTTCCTACATAATCCGGAAGGATTGGATCCCAAGATGGTTTTAAAAGAGGAGAAAAACTGTATTGAGAAATTATGGTTCCCTGAAATGTCAGTGGTTGGATAAGTAGAATGTAGCTGAAAAGTGGGTTATACAGTAATTAATTTCATACATTGTAAAAAAGACTAATTGGGCCTGACCAGGTAGGTGGTGGTGTAGTGGATAGAGCATTGGACTGGGATGCAGAGGACCCAGGTTCAAGACCCCCAAGGTCACCAGCTTGAGTGCGGGCTCATCTGGTTTGAGCAAGGCTCACCAGCTTGAGCCCAGGTCTCTGGCTGGGGCAAGGGGTCACACGGTCTGCTGGAGCCCCCTGGTCAAGGCACATATGAGAAAGCAGTCAATAAACAACTAAGGTGCCGCAACGAAGAATTAACGCTTCTCATCTCTCTGTCTCTGTCTCACACACACACAAAAGACCATCCTGACCGGGTTGTAAGGTGGGCTCAGCAGTGGCCAGGGTCGGCTACAGCCCACGTGTCCACGAGCCACCCTCTCCTTTCTCGGGGGACTCAAGGATGGCTACCTCACAAGGTGGACGCTCCCGTTGCATGGTACCTCGAGCGTTGAAATTTTGTCTGTTCTTAGAAAAGACGCTCAGGCGTCCTCAGCCACCCGGGCACTTGCCTTTTCTGCTGGACCGGGGGCCACTTCCCCTCCCGCTCTGTGTGGACAGGAAGTGGTCCCGAGTCCGGGAACGGCCCCTATATTTGCTCTTCTCCCCGTGCATAGGAAGATAGATGTAAGTGCCGCTTAATGCATTCACCTCTTTTTCATATTGCCTTGGCCGACAAAGTGCCGTTCTATCGAACCTTAGGATTGAATTCTTAACTGAGTAATCAATTTCAGTAGTAAGTTAAAAATGCCTCCTGTTAATGGACAACTGCACCCGTTAATCAGCGTTACCGTGGATTAACCGCCGTCAGCGTTTATGCTAATGGGACTTAGGAACCAGGGGCTGGTGAGCTGCACTTTGCAGTCCACGTTCCTCAGCCCCGATCGGCCGGACGTACTTTTCCGCTTCGGAGGTATTGATCGTGTGGAGCCCTTGTCGGCTCCGTGGAGACGGAAGGGAAGCTAAATGCCCTCTTCCCCGGGACGACACAGCGCCACCTCCCGTGCCGCACGCTAGGCTCCGTGTCAGGAGAGACGGAAAGAGCTCATTTGTTCCGGGGCTCTCCCATTTAATCTGATCTGCCGTGTGACTACAGCAAAGACAAAGAGTATTTTTAATGAAAACCACGCGGTAACCTCTGGTGGCTGAAGAGTCCGAGGCGTTGGGAACATGCATTTAAAGGGTGGCTAGATGTGAACACCAAGAGCAACCCCCCGAAATCACTGCCTTGTAGCGTCACTGACCCAGTACATTTCCCTTTTCAGGGTTCCGTCGCCTTGAATGGTTTCGAACCGATGAAGCTGGACTCCCTTGGAAAGACGGACAGCCCCCTAGTGTGAACCGTGTAGAGTTGCTGGACAGATTTATATTGGTGAGTTGACTGTAAAACACCTCCAGGTAAAAGGTTCAGGTTTTTTTGTTTTTTGTTTTTTACCCCTAAAAAGTTCCCTTTGGAATGTGTTTTCAATTAGTTGATGACTATGGATCGCCGGCGGCCTCTGGATGTTTCATTGGGATGTCTAATCGCGGGGCCATATTGATTGCCTTTCAATTAATGCATCTGGTATTTTCATTTATCAAAAGCAAAATACATGTAATTAATTCGGAGGCAATACAGTTCGGTGTGAAGTGATTGCTGCTGCTATAAAGATCAGTCAGGGGAAATTGTTCTGCTAGGAGCTCGAGTCAGGATGGACGTCGTGTGAGGGCTTCTCGACATGTTAATTACAGAGAATAAAAATGAGTTAGGGAAGTAGTCTCGTCCCCACCCCGGACACAGCGCCTGAGCGCAGGGGCGGACGGACGTCTGTGCTGGCGAAGGCGTGTCTCTTCCCGAGCTCCGGATTTTGGCGTCGCCAACCTCGAGGTGTCTTGAGCACCTCACGACGTCTTCCTGCAGAGCTGGCCGGGGGTGGGCTGTGTGCGGAGGAACACAGCCGATGCCCGCCCCGGCCCCGCGCTCGTTGGGGCGTGTGTGGTTGAGGACATATCCATTGGGAAGTGCTCCGTCCTCCGCCATAGTGGGGCGTGGGGGTCCCGAGTTGAGTGCCAACATGTCTTGAGCCATTTTTTTCACAAAGCTTGACTTTTACTCAGTCTCCAAGTGGCAATTTGTCAGAAGTGGTTGATTTTTATCCTGCTCTTGTATAAAAAAAATAAAAAACAAAACACGTTTTCTCTCTGAGCGAACAACATCGCTGTAAAGCAAGACAAAAGAGCATGGGGAGCACGTCTTCTCGGTGGCTTTTCCGGGGGACCCCCACGCCTGTTCCCTGAGGTGTTAAGTAGGACGCACCTCTGCTTTCAGGTAATGTCAGGTTTACCGCTGCGGCCTTAGGCCCTGCGCCCCTGAGAGCTGTGAGCACCGGGTGAAAGCCGAGCTGAACCTTAGCCTCGACCCAACCATCAGGGGACCGGGGTCTCCCTGTCCCCGAGTCTCCCTCCTTTTCCCCACAGAGGAGGAGTCGTGTCAGGTGGGGACACCTGTGTGGCTGCCTGGTCACTAGCAGTCAGTCACCTCTTCCAGGCATTTGGAGACCTTCCTTGTGAACTGAGTAGTTGGACTGGGGTAGTCTCAGAGGTCCCCACCTTTTGAGGTCTCATTCAGTGTAGAAGCCCGGAAACCTTTCCTAGGAGCGAGCTTGAGAGGCCTTGCCCTGTCCGAGGCCACCGCAGAGCACGGCCTTCTGTGAGGGTGACTTCTCAGAGGGGACTGTAATCGTTGAACTATCCCAAGAATCTTAGCATTGGAGTAGACAGAAGACGAGAAATACCATTGCACCCTTTTGGGGGGAAGCGTGGGAGTGTTGGTAAGTTATGCCGGCCCCTCTCGACCGTCTACGTTCAGTGTCTCCTTTCCGGGCCTACATTCATTTCTGTTCCGGCTCCTGCCTGTTCTCCTTGTCTTAGAGCCTGTGCGTGGGAATCGGCCCAACGCTCAAAGGCACGGCGACACGAAATGTCTCCGTGGGTCTGAGTCTGGTGGGCGTTAGTTCCAGTTTCGGTGGCTGAGATTGAAGACGTTTTCAGGGCTGACGGTAATAAATCCACCCGACGCCCCTGGGCCCGCGTGGATCCAGTTCTGTGTCTGCGCACTAGCCGTACCTGTTGCCCGAGACTCACCTGCTCTTCAGGGCGGGGCATCTCGCCTGGATGGCCGGAATTGAGCGCAGTGCCTGGTGCATTTTATGGACACCATGGGTTGTGAGACGATTTCCTCTTAAGATAAGACTGTAGGAAGTCACAGTTTAGTGATGAAATGGACTTTTTAAGGTATCGACAGGGCTGCGTAATAGCATTTTCATTTCATTCAGCCTAGCGATCGAACCACCACGAGACCTTGTTTAACGGTGGTCCCGGCCCCACAGGACCAGGGACCTTGCTTACACGTGTCCAGGATCAGAATGAAATGGCAACACTTCCTGGTAAATTTCTTGAGCTCCCTGCCGGTGGGCTCAGCCTTCACTCCTGACCGACCACCCTTGGACATACTTGCAGGGTGGGGTTCTCGCATGTCCCCAGAAAGCGGGTGTAAACTCTTAGACTTCTTTCTCCCCACAAAACCCCACCTGCAGCCGACATGTTGCCACAGAGGAGGGGATCTGGGATTACAGCCGAGCAAGGACCCTACATTGACCCCAGCCTGGTAGCCCACCTGCTGAGGTCTGTGGTGTGGCCAGGTCTTTTATTTATTTATTTACTTACTTACTTCTAAATGTGGGCCAAGGTGGATGTGTGAGCCAATGCCCCGGGTCACAAATGGGTCACAAACGAGAGGTTCTCTAGGTTTGTTCTTAAGTTGAATTTGGAGGTAAGTTGGAACTGGTACATCTACCTACAAAATACAACTTGGACAGATGTTTGTCTGTTTCTGTGCGTAGAAATACCTCAACGTTTTCAAACCTACAGCACCTACCTTGTTTGTAACCCGGTAGATAAAAGAACGCAGAAGTCATAGAAACTCACAGCCTTGCAGAAGCGGAGCTGGGAGGAGCTAGAACCCTTTCTACTTCATTCTTGGCTCCTTAGGAATCTGGAGTATGTGCCACTGTAATAGCATTCTGTACCTATTATTTTGGATTGTGCCTTTTTTTTTTTTTTTTTTTAATAACCTCAAATCAAACCTTTCAGCTTTCTCCCTCCAAAGTGGCTCGCCTCGTCATTACTAATGCTACACTTAGGTCTGCTTTCACTGTCCTCTGTGTGCTGTTACTTGTCATGCAGGGAAAGCCCAGGGTGCCCCCGAGTTGCTGACTTATCCTGGAGCCCAGAGGAAGTTGGACCGCCGTGGGTGCAGGCGGAGCTCTGTCTGTCTTGTACTGTTTCCTTACTCAGGAAGCCGTGGCACTTACAGCGGCAGCTGGTTACCTTGTAACTTTAACAGAAGTGTCAGGGAAACATAAGTGCTTTTTGTTAAATGCTTACGGACAGGTGGAAGTGGGCATCAAAGCCCTTGGCGTTGGTGGTGCGCGATGACGGCGGGGTAGCGGCGGCTGTGGCTTGGCAGAGACGCGCCCAAGTGACCGGCTGCCTGTGCCGGTGAAGCTGGCGCAGTGCGCTGTTTTGACAGATCATGATAATGAGGTGGAGGCTCAGCCCGCCTCCCGAGGACCCAGGGACAGGCGATCGGGGGTCCCGTAGTGCTGGTGATGAGCTCGGAGGTGGGGAGGGGGGAGCTTGGCTTCAGCGGGGCCAGGAGCCGGCGAAGTGTTCTCCCTAGGCATCGGCCTCAGCCCTGTTTCTGCCAGCACAGATTTCCTGCTTGGCAAATGTAAGGGCACAGTGTTGCCCTCCATTAGAAACAAGCACCCCCACCGAGGTGGAGGCTCAGGGGCCCTGCTGGTCCTGCCTGCGGCCTCCTCCTGATCCCTCAGCCTGCACAGGGTCCTGGGATCCTACTGTCCGGGTCTCAGGCCAGAGGCTCGCAGCCCTCGTGAAAACCGCCAGCCTGAGGCCAACAGGCAGGGCCTTTCGTCTGCAGGAAAACTCTGGGTGAGGAGCAGCCCGGAGGCCAATGGGGGAGGAGGGGTGCTGGGCTGCGTCTGCCAGCTCACCACGGAGCAGGCAGGAGGACTGTCGCAGGTCCAAGCTCATGGGGCAGCCAATCTCTGGGAGGTGTTGGCTCAGCCCCGCCCTGTCCTCCTGGCAAGGACCAGAGGCATCCCCCATCAGGTCAGTCCCCAGTTCTGTTCTCAGAGTGTGTCCTTGCCCTAGCCGCATGGGGGTGAGCCCCCACCCCGGTTCCCCCTGCTGGGCTGCTTTCTGCTCTGTGGGTCTGTTCACCCCTGCCCCCCCGGGACTGCTGGTCCAGTCGGAGTCAGTTTATCAGCCCGGAGGCACAGAACCAAGCCAAGGGCCTTCCTGTTCGCTCTGTCATCCCTGTGTCTAGAGTAAGCAAGCCTGTGCGCTTCCTGTGGTTCCCACCCGGCTGAGCCTCTGCTGAACCAGAGGGCCCCTGTTGGGAGCAGAGTTACCCGAGGCCCCCTCACCCCTGGGGGGGTGGGAGGCATGTCATTATTATTGAGCACCCCATTGAGGTGTGATGCTGGAAACACACAGGTGCGAGGTCCACCTCTTTTCCAAGATTTTTAGACCCCAGCTGGGATCCTGTTTTATCCTTGAAGGACGGGAAGGACGATGATGATGATGCTCACAGATCCATTTGCCAGCACCTAGGGCTCAGACACCCAAAGGTGTGCCCCTCACCCCTGCTGAAACACTGCAGTGCTGTGACTCTGGTGTGACTGGCCTTATCAGCTGTCACAGAGCCCTGTGTAGTACATGATGACGTTTGGGGCCCCTGCTCCCTGGGAAGTTCGTGTTCTCAAGTGCGTGATGGACGAGTCAGTCCCTGCCTCAGGCACTTGGTCTGAGCAGAGTGGGGCCGACCATGGTCCGCTCATCCGTGGGCTCCAGGATGCGGAGAAAGCTCCTCTCCAGCGAGCAGTGGTGGGGACCTGGACACGCCCCAGACGGGCATTCCTGCCTCCTCCCTCAGTTTCCCCAACAGGCAGGGGAACTGCAGCCCAGTCTGGGAACAGCCAGGGGCCCGTGTCAGTGGACTGATGGTCATTGTTTCTGGGGCGTGGAGCATGCATGTGTTAGAGGAAGAATGGCAGGGGGTGGGTGGACGTGATGGCCGGGCGACGTGGCCAGGGTTCCACTTGCAGGAAATGCTGTTCCCTGCTCGCTGTAAGTTTCAGGTTGAGGATGGATGTGTGGGTAGGAAGTGAGCTTTCTCGGGTGAAAACGTTGGGTCTCCAATCAGGTGTGATTAGTGAGAAAGGAAAAGGTTATGTCTGCGTGTCTGTACTTTTGTTTAGTATTTACTGTTACCACCACTGATGTTATTACTCCTCGAAAGCACTCGACCAGCAGCATTGTTGTTAACCTGGTCTTAGTTTTAGGCGCTTCTGAGTTTGTTCTTCTATCGGATTTTAGGGAGGGGCGCTCACCCCACCCCACCCCCACCCCCGGGTTCCAGTAGCAAACTTCTCAGCGGCAGATGCTAAAGGAATACTCTCCAGCCCAAGAAAGCCGCCTCCCTGGTACTGATGGAACTGATGGACCCGGGTGCTCTCCGGGGTCATCTCTGACTTCTGGTTCCCAGCTCCACGCCTTTCCCAGAGCAAGGCCAAGAATTCCACTGTCCCCGGCGGAAGTGCGTCCCCACGCCTGTTGCCCGCGTGTCTCTCCCTACCTGGCACCTGCCACCCGCCACCCGCCGAACACAGTCACTTTATATAGATTGATTGACTCGTTTATTTTTGGCAAACTTGGCAACTCCCACCTGGCCCCCGTGCTGTTAAAAATAAAGTCTTCTTGGTTAACTGAACGGGTGGCAATTCTTTCCACGTAGCCATTAAGCTAATTCCCCTAGGCTTGTACCAGTGAAGGCGAAGTAGGAGGTTTTCAAAGAAAATGCTGCGTAAATACATCGGTTTTTGTGCGGGCATGCGGCTGTCTGCTGGGAGCGGACTCCTGGGCGGACAGGTAAAGGGAGCATTCTTTGTACTAATTTTATTCTAAGAAGCAGCCGGAACAGTGACATTTATACATCTTGCATAACTGTGGTTTCTTCAGGCACGGGGAGCAAACAAATCAGTTTCTCAGCAGTGCAACTCTTTACACGAAACGAAACGGCAACAACTTGAGGGGTGGGTTGTAGAAGCTGTTAAAATTAATCACATATGGCAAAAGAAGTGTGCGGGGATTAAAAAGAAACAAAACAAAACAAAAACCAAACCAGGGAGGAGCAGCAGTTCCCAGCGGCTGATTATGGTGTTGAATTTTCATTTTTTTCCATTAAGTGTATACTGGCTAACAATGGCTCCCACGCGGCCAGCCCTTCCTCCCCCGACCCTCCCTGCCATCTTCCTCCCAGCCTGGTAGATCAGATGTCCCTGTGAGCTTCCATCCCGTGGGTCTGGTGGGAGTGGGAGTGGGCCGTGCTTTATCGGAAGGCACCGCGCTGCCCTTGACCATAGATCTGCAGAGCACCGTGCTCATGGTGTCTGGTTGCTGGGTCCTGGAACTTGACACCTCTTATGTGGTCGCCTCCCCTCTTCCATTCAGCTATACATTGTTTAACTGAAAGGAATCTTTTGTTGGCCTGGCAGGGTGTAACCTGCAACTCCTTGGAAAATTCAGCTGAAGCCCAGCAGGGCGATTGGTTTCCCTGGGTTGTGGAGGAAGGCCGGCAGCCAGCCGGGCGGCGCTTTCCAAGTGCTCAGCACCCCAGAGCTCCCAGCAGGCTCTGCCCCCTCCTCTTGGGGGTGGGTGGGCTTGGGACGCAGACGGTTCAATGCAGATGCACCGGAATGCCCCTTGGTCACGCCAACCTTCGTCCCACCCCTTCTGCAGGCTGAAGATGGACGTGTGTTTCCACCGTTCAGGGACACGGGCCCGAGACGTGATGGTGGGACAGCACTGTGCGAGGACGGGGTTCTATGTCCTATGAGGTCTAGGCCTCCTCCTTTCCTAATTCGTACCGTCACTCTGCTGGGATTGGATTGGCTTTGCTGGGTGTCCATCACCCCCTCGCACTGTTGAGTCCTCACAGGCGTTCCCTGGGTGCAGAAGGCTGGCCCGCGAGCTGGTGTGAGCCCTTGGCTGTTGATAACACAGGAACCCAGGGTGTTAGTCGCTAGGATGATGCTGAGCTTTCTGAGAATGGTGGGAAATTAGATAAAGGTGTTGTTGTAAACGAACTTGGATAAAGGAGCAGTGCTCTATTAACGTGAAACCTTCCAGGGTGGTTTCTGCAAGCTCCCTGAGGCTGAAGCTGCCTGGCCCGCGGCATCTCCTTAATTTTCTGGGCGCGACCCGCACATTATGGAAGCCACAGGACCTGGGCTACGGTGTGACCCACAGTGGCGTGGCTGGGGCCATCCCAGCATCTGCCTGGAAGGCGGGGCGGGCTCTGTGAGCTATGAGTGTTTTCTGCAGACAGAAGGCAAACCAGCATGTTCCACTACCTGTTGGGAGATGGTATGCGTGTTCTGAAATAATACGGCCTGCTCCTGAGCTTTCTGCATGCCTGTCAGCCCCCACCCGCAGGCAGGGTTGGGACTTGGATTCCGTGGGGTGTGGGGACCCTGCTGTATGTACTCCCTGCCATCTGGGGGTATAGTGCTATGGCAGCCTCACGGATGCGGGCTGGGTGTTGCGGTTCAGCCTCTTGGATTGCGTCAGAGCTGGGGATTGTGCGGACTGCAAGGGGGGCCACCGGCTCCCGGGTCCTTTGGGACTGAAGGACAGATGACCTGTGGATCAGATCCCTTCGTGGACCCAGCGTGGTGGCCACCTCCTTGCCTGCCTTGGAGGTTTGGAACCTGGTATTTCCTGCATGTGTAACTGATGGCCCCAGTCCCGTGTTTGTTAAAAACCTCAACTTGGAGAGTCCTATACTCCTGGCTTTTCGTAATTCAATTGAAACTCACTGCTGCTTCCTAATTACAGCAGAAGATGACCTCTAAAGTGCGCGCAGGGCTGCGACTTCCTCTCAGAAGGCGGATTCATATTGATTTGTACTCTGATCTCCCCCGGGCTTAAATGGCAGCACCACAGAGACCTGTTTAAAGCCGGAAAGCCTTCTGCTGGCGTGTTTAAACAGCAGATTGACACGGCATTCGACTTGGCTGGGAAGCAGCCCCGCGCTTTCGTCAGGGGCCGCGCCCGCAGTTGCTCTCTCCGGCAGCCCGTTGGCTCTGGCACACCTGTCCCCTGTGTGCCTGGGGGAGACTTGGCCGTGGCCTTGGGGAGGAGTCGGGGTGGGGGGCAGGGTCTTGACAGCAGGGCCAGAAATACTTGCAGCGTGACCTTGGCATTAACCTTGGGGAAGCTAGGCCCCTCTGCGCTTCCCGCCTCTGGTCCTCCCGTGAGATGGGGCAAACAGGAATGCTACATCTCAGAGTTGCATGATGGCTTAGCAAGTCCCCTTGTAAGGGCTTAATGAGGAATGATGGCCATCACCATGAGCAGCTGCAGTGAGAGAGCCACATGCTTGGCGGGGGGCAGGGGACACACTGGTGACCTGCCCACGGCTGGAGTACTGAGTACAGTGTGTCTCTTTAAGGACGTACCTGGTGTCCAGGTTATAGGAACCATCTAGATGAGAGATGACAATGACTAGACTTCCTGGCTCAAGACAGATAGATAGTTCGATGGTGTTTTCCTCATGGGGGTTTGGGGTCCCCTGAAGCCTTTTCCACGTGTCATATGGCAGAATTGAGTTCTGACTCACTTTGTGAGACGGAGCTGATCAAGCTACCACAGGAGTGATGGGGACCATTCCCGGGTATGACTGGCT
This sequence comes from Rhynchonycteris naso, assembly GCA_037038555.1. Taxonomy (NCBI): domain Eukaryota; kingdom Metazoa; phylum Chordata; class Mammalia; order Chiroptera; family Emballonuridae; genus Rhynchonycteris; species Rhynchonycteris naso. The sequence continues at coordinate 257,045,565 of CM072999.1, read as the reverse complement.
GCCTCGACACCTGTTTAATAATGTGCTTCTTTCTCTGGGACCAGGTCCCCCACTCTCCTGTCCCTGGCTCCGAGTCTCTGCAGTTTGTCTAGACAGGAACCATGAGTGGGGGCAGGGGGCCAGTGCAGTCCCGTCTCTCCCCGGCGGTGACCGGGTCAGCCGTGGAGAGGCTGCGCACATTGGGGCTTTATCTGGAGAGCGGTGTTGGGAGAGGCCCGTTGTCTCGGCCACTTCCCATGAAAGGCTGTTAGATTCAGGTCACCGGGTTTGGACTCCTGTGTTTTATGGCAAAGTCTAAAAATGCAGATTTGTAACAACCAATGGTAATGAATTCAGACTGTTTGAATTTCACACTGAATAATGGCTAGAATTATCAGAGCCTGGGGCTTATGAGATCCTTGGATCGCCATAATCTTTCCTCAAGATTCAGTTGATAGCATGATGTAGTATCGCATTACTTTTACTAACAGCCCTGGCCATCAAAGCAACACACCTATTAGGAGAGGAGATTTTAGTAGAAACAGTAGGAATAACAAGATAGTTTGGAATAGGGTAATGTAATATAGTCAGTAAGTTTCAGAAGGCCGCATCTCATTTACAAGGCAGCGGTCTGCCCCCACAGATACTGAACGCAATACCTCTGTACCCTGGGGCTCCCTCTTCTCTACATTAAAAATATTCTATTTAAATGCAGATTTTGATTTGCAGTGGAGGAGAACTCAGGAAATATGGGGAGGGGGACACGTCGCATCTATTAACTCAATTTTGGGTCTGTGTTATTCTTGCTCTTGTTCTGCCGGCTCGCTCCTCCCCCCAAAGGGCAATTTTAAACGTACAAGTGAGGACAAGACACAGACTTCCACGGGATAATGATGTTGTTTTACCTTTGTCCGTTTGAGGATTCTCCCGGTCCACCCGCGCGCACACACACGCACACACGCACATCGCCCCACAGCCAGCCAAGTTGAAACACAAAAGCCTCCCCCCCCCCCCAGAAGCCGAGAGTTTCTCCTTTCAAACTGAGTTGACTCACAAGAGGGATTGGATGAGCCCACGTCCTCACACTTTGTTAATATTTACAGGCATCGGTGGCATTTAAACCTTCAGAATTTTAGAATCTGTTGCCCTTACTTGGGGGTGGGGAAGGTGTGCCGTTCCCCCCCAAGTTCCAGCCCTCCCTGGCTTTTCCACGCACCTTCCAAGTTCCATACAGGAAAGTCAGCAGAGAAGCCACATTGGCTGGGTGCACACGCCGGGGAGACGTCCCTTCTCGGCGCAGAAGTGGCTCATTTGATGTCGAGCTCCGGTTACCAAAGGAATGGATTTACAGCTTTTGACATTTCGCTCTTGGAATTAATTAGGTGGCTGATCATTGTAAATACCATTTTCTTCTGCTGTTGTCTTCATTTTAATAGAGCCTCTCCCGCTCGGCGCGCTTGTCAGTTTCAAACCAAGCCTTGTGTTTTGGCTTTTATGATCTGTCAAGGGAAAATGGAAGTCAATCCTTTATAATATGCTAATTGATCTATTTGGGAATCTTTAGCTATAGACAGCATCTGGGTTTGCCAGGAACACAGTTAATGACTTCTGTTCTCTCACAGATGAGAAGGTTTCCACGATCTGTGTGTGACCTTCCTGAGACATCCCATGTCCTCCCCAGGGTTTGGTAGTGTGGGATTTGGGGGCTTTCTTTTCGGTGCCTCGGGGACTGGGCCTGAGACTGGGCAGGATCCTCCTAGGAGGGTGTCTCTGGCCAGACCAGGCTGGGATTGTGTTGGTTCTTGACCAAGGTTCCCCGGCCCTAGTCTTGTGGCACCCCCTGGCCTAGACCAGACTGGCTGGAGCGATGCGCTCAGAGCCTGTGCCCTTGGCCATGGGCAGTCCCCAGAATACTTCTGCCATTCTTATGGACGGCCACCTTTCCGTAGCTGGGTGCCTTTGTGCGTCCCCTTAGGCCGTGGTTTGGGCAGCCCACGAGCATCTTTTTCCTACAGTGCAGCCAGGAAGTGTTGCTGTCTTTTACTGAGCGTGGGGGCTGCACCCCTAAGTGCCTCCTGAAGGTGGAGCGTCCCCCCCACACACAGTCGGTGAGAGATGCTTCAGCATGTGTTGGGGTATCCTTAGTGAGCCTGAGTGTTGGGGCACAGGGCTGGCTTTCGCAGGCTGGAAGGCAAAGTTGAAAAGCAGCTCATTATTGGAGGTCCAGACCGGTCCAGCACCTGACCTGTAGTGGAAGCCCCGTGAGCTGGGTGGTCAGTCTTTGATGTAGGGCCCCACCCCATCCATAGTCTGTGGTGCAGTCCTGTGAGCGTGAGGGGTGGGTATCCTCATTTACTCTGAGTTTAATGGTAACACAGGTTGACTGGCCTCTCCTGGCATTTGGCGGAGCCAAATGGGATTGGAACCTGGGTCAGGGTTGCACCTGCACACCCAGAATGCTGTGCGCCATCACCAGCTCCCCAAACAGCTCAGATACTGGGTGTTAAAAAGGTTTGATGTTGAAAACAGCTGGTCAGCTGTTGACTCGATGGGTGTTCTTCGGTCTCTCCCTGTAGACTCCCAAGTTTGTTTGCAAACAGCCTGTAAGGGGAGGCTTCCTGACGTGGTAAATGCTCTCAGGTGAGAGCACGAGTGGGGTGTGGAGCTCCGTTTCAGACTGACCCAGCCTGGCTGGGGCGGCCCCAGGCCAGGACGCACCTGTTGGACTTTGCAACAGCCGGGTCCCCGGCTGGACCGGTTCTGGGAGGACAGCTCAGAACCCCCCCCCCCAAGTCTCTGTGTGTCTGTCTGTCTATTCAGCAGAAGCAGACCCTCGCCTGGCTCCCTGGCGCTGTGAAGTGGGGGCTGAGGCGGGGGGCAAGAAGGAATAAGAGGGGCTTCTCACTTCCCCTCCTTGGAACCCTGGTCCACTCCTTCCCCAGGTCTGCACCTCCTGCACCCAGGCTGTTAGACAGTGACTCTGACTCAGCCACACCCCAGACGCATGCTCAGTGCTGCGGATTCTGTGCCACCAGTGAGGGTGTCCTGCTCACGCCTGTCCAGTGACCGATGGCTGAGGCGGCCGCAGTGCGGTTTCGGTGTGTCCTGTCTGGGAGTGGTTACTGACCGCTGCTGTGCTGTCACTGCTGTGGCCTCGTTCCCTTCTGCTTGCACCCGCAGACCCTTCTGCAAACGCAGTTGCTCCAGAGGGACTCTCACTGAGTGACCAGGCCCCTAACCTACTACTCATCTCTGGTTGACCTCGCATGCTCAGGCGTGCTCAGATGCGCACACACGTGCGCGCTCAGGCTCACACTCCCTCACACAAGCACGTACTGATACTGCATGCACATACGCACTCAGGCACACGTGGGGGTGTGGACCCTGCTTGTGGCATGTGTGCCCATGGCACACCTGCAGCTGGACTGGGTGACAGATGTGTGTCCCCACCCGTCCTCTGGGTGCAGCCGCTTTCCTGGCTCCCACAGGAGAGAACTGAGGTCTTGGTCACCCGTCTTGGCTACTGGCTGAAAAGGCTTGTAGAAGTGGGCAGACTTGGAGAGTGACTGGACTGGGCAGCTTTTCTTCTCCTTCCTCCCAGGTTGAGGTGTAGGGGCCGTTGAACTTGAAACGAGTCCATTTTATCATAGGATTTAAAGGTGGGCAGCGGGTGGGCCCGGCCAACCCGTCCCCTTGACCGCGGACCCTCCGCAAGCAGGGCTCAAGGTTCTTTTAGGGTGCCAGCGTTAATGCCGGGGGCACACGTGGTCTAGAGTCAGGAGGCTCACTCACTACTGTATATCTCATTCAAGTTTCAGGCAAAAGCTGCAAAAATTAATTGGAGGCGTGTAATAGTTGAGAATGCAAGTCGGCTTATGGTAAGATAAATTATGGGACGAGAGGACAGTTTTATACACTGAGGGGGGAGCCCGTTTACTCTAATGAGAAGAGAGAGAGCAGAGCCGTTTCTCTCATTACAGATGTGCTCTCAAGTGTTCGGACTTGGTTGATGAATAGAGTTAATTCACTCTTCCAGTTCCAACAATTCATGTGACACAGTTTAATGACTTCTAGATAAAAACAGGGTGGAAATGTTCATTTCTCTGAAGAAATTGGGGCTCTCTGGGATATCAGGATCTTCCCCCCCCCACCCCCTTTCACTGCTTGTGAATTTTGCTAAACGAGTTTCTTAGAGATAAGGCCATGCTGCTACGTGGACTTCTGTATTTCCTACCTGATTCGAGGTAACTTTCTTTCTTTGTATTTTTAACCTGAATGTATGGGAATCATCTTGGATGAGGATTTATCAGGAGGTGCTTTGTCTAGACCAGAGGTCCCCAAACTACGTCCCGCAGGCCAAATTGCGGTCCCCTGAGGCCATTTATGCGGCCCCCACTGCACTTCCAGAAGGGGCACCTCTTTCATTGGTGGTCAGTGTATGGAGAACTGTATGTGGTGGCCCTCCAACGGTCTGAGGGACAGTGAACTGACCCCCTGTGTAAAAAGTTTGCGGACCCCTGAGCTAGATGACTTGACCCAACAGAGGGTCTCTCCATGTTTAGCTTTTTATAAACAACCACATGGCTTAATTTGTATTCTGGTGACGAGTAACTTTCTTTCCTTTGCATTATTTGGTGGGTATGTCTGGTGTCCGTGTTTTCACTATATTATTTTTTCAATTGATTGATTTTAGAGAAAGAGGACGGGGGAGAGAAAGAGAAACAGAAACATCAGTCTGTTTCTATATGTGCCCTGACCAGGGATCAAACCCCCCAACCTTTGCGTACCAGGACGGAGCTGTCCTAGGCCGGGGCTGGGACATAACAAGAGCGGATGAGTTTGTGTTAGATTCCTGCGCCTTTGGTCTGAAGTCATGCAGGAATTTCATGATCAACCACCTTATTTTATTCTGCGTTTTTCTTCTCCCCCCCCCCCCCGCCCCCCCACCCCCGTTTTTTAAAGAAGATTTTATTTATTGACTTTACAGAGAGAGGAGGCGGGGAGCGAGAAGTATCAACGCATAGTTAGTTTCCTCACTTCAGCTGTTCGCTGGTTGCTTGCCGTAGGTGGCTTGACCGGGCAAGCCCGGGGCTTCTCACCAGCGACCTTGGCATGCCACCGCGCCACCGCGGACCTTTCCCCTTTCCATACGGTCGGGCTATTTCTCCCCACAGAGCGTTCTCTGACCCACTCGCAGCAGAGAAGGTGGGGCAGGAAACAGCCTCTGCAGGGAGGAGAAGGTAAGGAGCAGGGAACACTCAGATCTTCTCACTCCCACATCTTTTCTGTTATATGGGAAGCGCATACGTCTTTGTGTGTATGGTTTGTTTGGGGTGTTTTTTCCAACAGGCACAAAAACCAAAGCTACCATTATTTAAGTGTGTGTGTGGGGGGGTGACCCCCCACCTCTGTTCTTCTGGGTTCGCTGTTCAGAGGGCTTCTCGTTCGGGCTGAGGAGGGGAAGACCTGGCAAGACTGGCTTTGAACTTACTGCGGGGGGAGCTAAGGCCCCCTGACCTCACTGGAGCCCCCTCCCACCCCCGGGCTCACGGGAGAGTGGGCCGGTGCGTTCCAGTTGTTGGTTTTTGTCGTTGAGTTTGCTTTTCTGGAACATTCTCTCTCTGTGTCTGTCAGGGACCTTCTCACGGCTCTCTGGCGTTTTCCTGAGACGTCTCGGAGGGCGCGTCTAAGTGATGCTCACGGAGCAGGCGGCCGCACGGGTGGGAAATGGGATGTGGCCTTGTGTTTACAGACCCCCCAGCCTGCACGGGCACAGGCTGCTCTCCACCTCGGGTCCCCAGACGCCCTCTGGTCTCGGCTCCTGCTTCTCCTGCCCTGAGTCAGGTTATCTCCTGAATCAACATCTTCCCGATGGCGTGGCCTCTGCCTCCCACCTTGGTGACTGGGTTCCTCGTGTGGCGGGGAGCTCACTCGGTGCCCTTGGCTGGTTCCATTGTCCCGCATCAGGGCCACTCCTTAGGTCCCACGTGGTGGGATAGTAGCTTGCAGGTAATCGGCCCAGCTACTTCTGAGCATTGCTATTCCTCAGAAACTCCACGGCCTTCAATTTGGGGTTTCTTTATGGGAGTTACTCAGCTTTGGCACCGTTGATATTTTGGACCATATGGTTCCTTGCAGTGGGGCCGTCCTGTGCCTCGTTCTATGTGTCACGGGACCCCTGGGCTCTGCCTACCCACTGGATGGCAGGAGTGCCCTCCCTCCCCACCCCAGTGTGACAACCCAGAATGTCTCCAGACATCATCACCGCACGTATTTAGGGTGTCGAGTCACCTCATTTAACACCCCCTGGTTCTGTGTAAAGGGTGCCTGTCGTCACTGTGCTCCAACCTCATTGACCAACCCTGTTGGCACCACGCCTGGATGTCATGGCTTGGAGGGGACTGCACCTTTCTTGGGAAAGTGTGACCCGCACCTGTGCTGGCTTGTGCTGGCTCCCTCATCTCCGTGGGCAGAGGGGGGCCCTGAGTGTAGGAGACAGCCAGCCTTGCTTCTGCTACACTCATACCTATGTTCAAGACAGGACATCTGAGGCCTTGAGCCAATGGTAGAGCGTTGGCCTGGTGTGTGGAAGTCCCAGGTTTGATTCCCAGTGAGGGCACACAGGAAAAGCGCCCATCTGCTTCTCCACCCCCCCCCCTCTTTCTCTCTCTCTCTTCTCCTCCTGCAGCCATGGCTCAATTGTAGCGAGTTGGCCCTGCACTGAGGATGGCTCCTTGGCCTCTGCCTCAGATGCTAAAAAGAGCTCGGTTGCTCGGCAACAGAGCAATGCCCCAGATGGGCAGAGCATCGCCCCCTAGTGGGCTTGCCATGTGGATCCCCCTTGGGGCGCATGTGGGAGTCTGTCTCTGCCTCCCCTCACTGAGTAAAAATAAATAGTAATAAAGACAGGACATCTGACAAACAGGTTTATTTGTCCCCTTGTCATGGCTCCCTGCTCATGTGGCGTGGACACAGGGCGGGTCTGACACGGGACAGAGCGGCCCCGAGACTCAAGCGAAGGAGCCTCGTCAGCATGGGCATAACTCACCGCCTGCTTTTCCCTGTTTCTTTAACTTTTAATTGAAACCGTGTAGTTACCGCCCCTGCTGCTAGGAATCTGGGGACAATTAGGGAAGTCCCATCTGTCCTTTGAACCACACATTTGGTTGTGTTTTCTGCTGGCTGTCTTGAGAAAATGGCAGGTCCTAAGAGCACTGTCCACCCTGCCCCCGGGCTGGCGGCTTGCTCACTTGGACGACTTACGGCAACTCTCCCATTGTTTCTGCAGTGAGGGCTGTGAGAAGGTCCGGTTGGAAACGGGACACCCGGGTTTCCCAGGGCACCGCGGTTCCTTCGCTGAGGCTGCAGGCGGCCTTGGGAGTGTTCCTGGGGTGTGGGGTGCCGTCTGCTGCCCCCCCCAAGCTTCCTGGCAAGGCCCCGTTTGCCGTTTCCAAACATAGATTGGAAATGGCAGATGCCATGGGCTTGCCAGTCTTCCCCCAAGGCGAGGAATTATCTGTCCAGTAATATTAGGTCAGTGAGTTCCTGCCCAGCTGTGTCGGCACGAGGGGAGGGGATTGCTGGGGGCCGGAGGCTGGGGGCCGGGAAGGCTGTCTGCAGACCTCGGAACGTTCTCAAGGCTGCTCTCGGCTTCAGTGTTTGACTTTGAATTAAACAGAGTGTCAGGAGTGGGAGGTGTGTTGTACAATCGTCTTAACCAGTTTGCTTTCTAATGTGGAAAATCGGCCTAAAATAGGACCCGTGGCACTGCCTGTCCCCGCTGGGGGGGCGCTGGTGGAGACGCCGTCCATGGAGAACCCAGCAGGTGGGGAGGGACAGGCAGGGGCGGGTGTCCTCTCGGTGAGGCCAGGGTCCCTGTGGACGTGCCCCCCTCTTCGGACCTCAGAACACCGGGAAGATTCTTTTCCCAAAACGGGAGTGTGGTTGTGGCCCAGGTAGACGCGCAGGTGCCAGCCGAGACGGTGGGCGGGGGGGGGGGCTCAGTGCGAGGTCTTGCTCGTTGCAGGTGAGGGAGCAGAGAGAGAGGCAGGCACGGGGACACGGGGGCCAGGAAGGCACAGGCGCGCCATCGGCTCTGGGTGCCGTCACGCGCCGCCTGAAGGCTGGGCTGGGCTGGGCTGTGGGTTACCACTGTCCCTGGCCCCCCACCCCCAGACTGGGTCTCCCTGGAAAGTGGGCTGTGTTCCTGGTCTCATGGTGCTGCCCTTGGTGTGAGCACCCGAGTGCCCCTCTAGTGTGGAAAGGTGGCCCACATCTGACGCTTGATATCACTGGAAGAAATTGGTCCGGTCCAGCGTGGCCTTTCCTGTGGCTGGACATCCGCCGCTGGTGCTGTCAGCACCTCTGCTTCTCTGCACGGCGTCCAGGGGCCGGGCATTGGACCCGGACCCAGCAGGACAAGGCTGGCATGTGCGTGCGCACACATGTGTGTCCCTGTGTCTGAGACAGACTGTTGGAGAGAGAGGCGGCGCCGTCATTAGTCGGGATCCGCAGACGTGGGCACCAGCGTCACAAAGCAGCCTGCCCGCCCTGCGACCTACCCAGTGACTGCCTCCCCCCCTCCCCCGTGCCCAAAACGCTCCGCTCCCTCCCGATGTTCAGTCCCAGTGCTCCTTTGAAGGCCAAAGTGGAAAAGAGCAGTCTTTTAGAAAAACGCCGCCCTAGCTGTGTGAGACAAGCTAGGGGACGGCTTGTCGGAAGGACGCAACAGGGTGTGTGCGCGTCTGTAAATCGGAAGCACAGGAAATACTCCTGGGGGGGTGTCTGCTCGTGTGCGAGGTACAGCGGGTATCTCTCGTTGGGAGACTTGGGCTGATTGTTTCCCCCCATTCCCTTCTCCATTGTTTGTAATGAATATATCTTCGTTTTAAATGGGGGAAAATGGCTGGTTGTCTTGATGTTTCCGGAAGGATTGTATGCTTATGGGAGGTGAGGGGGGCAGACAACACAATGTGAGGTGTGTGAAGGCGGAGCGAGTTCTCCTACCGTCCCAGCTCTCAAGACACTGTCGGGGCTGCTTCTGCTGCTTTTCCTCGTGGGCACGTGAACTTCGCGAGGGGGAGAAGCATCCCGCCGCCCAGCCCGCCTCACACCGCGATGGTGCCGGGGTGTGGCTCGACCCGGCATTCCCCTGTGATTGTCTTGGGGCACTTGTGCAGACACAGGATTTTATATGACGGGTCTGCGTCCTTCCCGGGTCCTCACTTTTGTGTAACTTGGAGCTTTTGGGGGTTTTGTCTTGTTTTCCTTTTGGCAGAACAGTGTGAAGGAGTCCAGCTGACATGCCCGGTAGCTGTGTGACCTTGGGGGAAATGGTGGGTCCCTCTCGGCGGCTCAGTTTTCTCCTTGAAACTAGGGAGAGCCATACCTGCCCGCTGGGCTGGCGGGACCTTGGTGGGTCGAGGTTGTAAATCGCACTGCCAGCTTGTCCTTTGGTGGCGGTGTGCCCCCCTGCTCACCTCCACGCGTTCTCCGTGTTTGGGACCACACACCCGAGGGCTTTAAGCCTGTCATTCTGTTCCTGTTGCATATTCTGCACTAATGCATCAGCTACAACCTACCCCTCTCTCTCGGTGCCTTTCACATCTTTTATTAAGGTCAGTCTTGCGTGGGCCCCCTCCCGCCTCCCCGACCCCTGCCCACGCTCACACAAGCAGCTGTCATCTGACTGAAGCAAGCATGGTTGTTGTGTGAAGGACTCTTGCATTGAACGGCCTCGGAACCAGCTCGTTAAGGAGGCTGCCTGGCCCCCAGGCGTCCAGCGGCAGGGGGGGGGGCAGGTGGCACCCAACTGGACAATCCCGGGGACAAACTGAGTGCTGACTAAGGGGGGGACTTGAGACCGCTGAGCCAGCGGAGGCCAAGGTGATAGATAGATAACCACCCCACAACTTGATCCATCAGGGGATCCGCTGAGCTCCCAGATTGCAAGTGGCGGTTTATTCTATTGAGAAGGCATTTATTAAGTGCCTACTGTATGCCTGGGGGGAGTTTGGACGGGGGAGGTGATGTGCAGGTCAGCCTGGGGGTGGCGGTCTGCAGCCTCGTTGAAACTGTCCATTTGCTGCCTGGCTCTTGTCACCTGGAGATTTTACAGCCCCCGTCCGCTCCCTCTGGGGGCAGGGCTGGTTGGTGGCCTGGGGAGAGAAGTCTGGTTGCACACACTTGGTTCAGAAGAGGCAGCAGCAACTGTGCAGGCACAGCCCACTGCTGGGTGACGGGCTCTAGGTTGACAACATTGTCACTTAATTACCCCAGTTGACTCTTCTGCCCGGACCTGAGCTCTCTCACTGGGTCAGGCTGTTACTTCTCCTCAAGTTCACCTATCATCAAATTCGGTCAGCTTTTACAGAACAATTTCATTGATTGTATCAGGCATGTCTGTTTACCTTGATTTAAAATTTTTGCACCAACTTGGAATACGTCAGAATCGCCAACGTTTAATAAACAAAATCCCGTGGGAGTGACGTGTTTTCCTTTTCAGTGCTGTTGGGCAATGGCAGATTCTGTGGTCCTCTAAAATTCATTGTCAGGAGCAAATACCTAAAAGTAGAAAGAAAAATGCCTCACAGCATTTTAACAGGCTCGGAAGTACTCTGTGTAGGTCCCTTCCTCAGAGAGACGTGGTAAGTACACTTGTGAGGACTGTCATTCTGGTGCATGTTTGGGGAAGAAAGGAGAACACAGCCTTCGTATCGCAATGACCCACCTGATGTGCGGGCTCGAGTGACGGGCCGTCGATGGGCCACAGAAGTAAAAGGCTCCCCTTGGATATTTCTGTCTTGATCGTTTGGCTTGTCACCACTGACCATCGGTCTCTGGGGTTAGGTGGGGAGGGCCGGGACTGACATTTGTCCTCTTTTAGTTGGGTTCCCTATCTGGGGCCCTTCTTGGGGGTCGGTGTGTTTTCATAGTGGTGATAAGTGGCCGCCATAAGGGTTGTTCTCTGCTCCCCTCTCTGTGTGTGTCTTTTAAGGAAACTCGACATTGTTCTTAACCATTGGAAATGGTCATTTCTGGGGGACGGGGGTGGCGGTGTGAGATATTTTTTGATTCTTTTGACTCGTTTGGGACAGTCCAGAAGGTAATGGGCCAGAGAGCGAAGCCCTAAGCTTGTCCCGGGGCGGATACACGGTCTGCCGCTGGCTGGGTTCTTTAGCCAGGATGGAGGGTAGACGGGCGCTCCCTGTCCAAGGGGAACCTTAAGCAGCCTCCACGGTACAGGCAGCGGCTGCCTGGGTGCCGCCCACCATCGGCTGAGTAGTAATGAGGCATTGTTGGCGTGTCTTCCCCGTTCCCTGTGAGCCCTGCTTTATGATTACCCCATCCCCGCACGACACCCCTCCCCCGGCCCGCACCTCTCGCCAGCCTCCCTCTGTTTCTCTTGGTTCTTTTGTTACTCCTGCCGGCTGACTGCTGTACAACCCCCGGGGCCTCCTGTGCTGCGTCTCTGCACACAGAAGGGGCCCATTGTATTTATCATGACGGGACGTTGTGTGACTTTGCCGTGCCACCAGGCAGGGGGACAACATGGGGCTGCTCTCCGTGGACTCTGTGCAGCCTGGAGTGCTGGGGTCAGATTCCAAGGCCAGGTGTCAGCCACACCTCGACCCCCAAAATGTTCACAAGAGCAAGTTGAGGTGGAGAGGACAGGAAGGCATTCTGGGGACCTGGGGTGATGAGCAGGGGGAAGAGACACCTGTCCTCAGAGTAATGTCCTATGAAAGAGGGAGGGCCACTTGTCCAGAGGGCAGGACTGGGAGGGACACAGGAGCTTAGTTAAAAACGGCACCCACTGTCGGGCCGTGAGGCTGACCTCCTGTGTGCTGCTGAACTGCCTGGCAGGCACCTGTCCCCACCTAAAGTGGCACCATGTGTCGTGGCATCTGCCTGGAAGCCCCCCCAAAATTCCTAGATTCACACATGTCAATGTTGTTGTCACCGTTCTAGCCCTGGGGCCCAACTGTGCACCAGACTCAGGGGCAAATAAATACACAGAGGGCAGAGGGTGTGGGTGGCGTGGCCATAGAGTCACCGGCTGGGAGCCTGGGCGGGGCTCCTTCAGAGACAGACCTTGCCTGTGAGGAGCCTGCCAGCATGTCCCCTGGCAGTGGGCATACCATTCCCAGGGGTTTCTTCTCTCTTTTCACCTGGAACACTGGGCCCCTGACCCTCATGCTCCTGTCCTGGGCAAGGAATTGCCCGAGACCATCTTTTTCGGGGTTGAGGTTGCAGCTGGCCGGGTCTCACTCTGTCCGATGCAGTTGCTCATGCATTCAGACATCGTGTTTGTGTCTGTGTCTGTGACTCTCCTAGGCTGTGTGCGTGCAGCAGACAGGCTGGCACCGGGCTTGTGCTCTAGGGGGGAAGGCGCCCCTGCCGGACCATTGTCTGGCCGGGTGTGTAAGTAGCATGCTGGGAAGGTAACATGTCTTGGACCGAGTAGTGGCACTCAGCGGGCATGCGGAGAGCAGGTCTCTGAGGGGGTGAGGGTGCTGTGGCCCGAGGTGGCCGGCCATGTGCCGGTTGGGGGAGGGCCTCTGGGCAGGGGGCACCGCCACTGCAAAGCCCGCGGGCAGCGGCCAGTGTGGCCGCAGCTGCGTGAGGGAGGCGACACCAGTAGGCTGGGCGTCCTGCTCTGGACTGTCAAGGCCGTAGGCGCCGTTTGGAGAGGTTTAATGACTGTGATGTGAGCAGACGTAAGTTTTGAAAAAAGATCCTCCGAACCCACCCGCCCGTCGCAAGCAGATCCTTAGGCGTCTCTGCAGAGATGGTTTAGAAGAGGGAGGAGTAGAAACGCAGAGACCACGCAGGTGCACCACGAGCAGTGGGTCCGTGTAGCAGGGTCACCGTATCCCCGCGTGTCAGTGCTGCCTCGGAAGTGGCTGGAACCGGCAGGAGATCGCCCTCTGGCCTCCTGCGGGAGAGGGGGGTGCTCAGGACAGCTGGGAGGTTCTCTGCCCTGGTTTCCAAAGTAAAACACTGCTCTGCCCGCAGTCTGCGAGGGGAGTTTTGTCCAGTTACTGGGACCTTTTTTTTTCTAAGTGAGAGGAGGGGAGACAAAGGGACAGACTCCCGTGTGCCCTGACTGGGGTCCCCCACTGCCAAGCCTCCTCCAGGCCGATGCTCTGCCCATGTGGCGCCATGCTTGCAACCAAGCTATTTTTAGTGCCTGAGGCTCCACGGAGCCATCCCAAAGCCAATGCACTGAAACCAGTTGAGCCATGGCTGCAGGAGGGGAGAAGAGAGAGAAGAAAGGGAGAGGGGGAAGCGGGAAGAAGATGGTCGCTTCTCCTGTGTGCCCTGACTGGAAATCGAACCTGGGACATCCACACACCAGGCCAACGCTCTACCACTCAGCCAGCCAGCCAGCCAGGGGGTTGGTTACTGGGATCTTGCAAATGTCTAAATCCTCCACTGAACACTTTCTGTAACTGCTGTGCCCACAGGGCAGCACCCTCACCATCTGCCTCATCGCTTTCTTTCCTTGTCGTTAGAGTCAGATGGGCGGGCGGGAGAGAGATGGGATTCTCCCGTGAGGACTTTGTCTTCACCCCCTTTTCTCAGCCGCGTAGATTGCTGTCGGGGGGGCGTGCGAATCTGAGAGGGGAACCCTTTCTCGGATGCGGTGCTGCTGTTAGTAGAAACCTCGGCGCCTTTTCCCCACTCCCCACCCCCGTCGTCACCGAAATAAAACTTAATCTTGGAGCTCGGCGGCTGTTTGCCATCTGCCTTCTGTTCCCTCCCGGTGAATTGGCGTCGAAGCTCGGGAGGTGGGTGGGGATGGGGGATCAAGGTGAATGTCCAGCCAGGGTCCTGATGGTCACTAGTCAAGACCCGGATGCTGGTTCAGCTCCAGGCCGGCCATCTTTGGGTTTTTGCTCAGTGAGCTGTTGCTAAGGCGAGGGCTTTGTTTGTAGAGCACAGGGGATGTTCAAGGGCAAGTGCGCTTTGGCAGAGATTTGCTGGTGTGGCAGCAGGAGTCCCCAGGCTGTGTGTCCGGCCCAGCTGCAACAGGTGCAGAAGTCAGCACCCTGGGGGTCAGAGTGGGGGCAGTGGCGGGCTGTGTTTTTTGGGATCACAGGGTGCCTGGGTGGGAAGGAGCTCTCTCATCAGTGTGCAAGGCAAGTCCAGAGGGATGGGGGGCGGAGGTAACGGGCAGGGGGCTTGATGGCATGATGGCATTGCTTCTAGGGTGGGGTCAGGACCTGCCCTGTGGTCGCCAGGCCCAGCCTCCACCACAGAAGGGAACAGAGGAAGGAAAGGAAAGGGTTATAGGCACTTCTTAGAATCTCACGGGCCCGGGACATCCCTGCTTAGATTGGGGCCACCCCCACCAAGAGTGGCTCAGAGGCTGAGGTTGTGCAGGCCTGGGGCCTGGGGCCTGGGGAGGTGGCTTCAGGACCCAGGCGGGAGAGGCAGGACGGGTAGCAACTGAACTGTAGGGACTCCACCTAGGAGGCAGCCCCCAGCATGCCTCCCTCGTGGCTGCCGTGTGCCTTGGAGAAACGGATGCTTGGACTGACGGGCCCATGGTTTCCCTTGGCGCCCCGTGCCGCTGCCGAGCGCCTGCACACGATGAGCACCAGGGCCCCTGTCTCCCGTGGGAGCTGAGGCCCTGTGGTGGAGCCCGTGACAGGCCTCTAACACTCTCCCCAGGGGTCCCTCCCCTCCCTGCTCACCAGGGAGGCTCACTCTGATCTGAAAGTCAAATAAGAGCCTTTCCCGAGTGACGTGTGTGTTCGGGAGGGTTTGTTGGTCCCAGGGGCCTGAGATAGATGTGTGTGCTGTCAGGTGGAAGCCTCCCGTTGTAAGGTGGAACGTTGGTCCGCCTTCATTCAGAGCTAGCTTTTGCTAACCATTCCCAAGCACTGTTCCACACCAGCCCCTGGGATGCAGAGAGGACAAGGGGTATCCTTGCCCCCTCCAGGCTTGTCCTTACAGGCTGGCAGGGACAGCCTCTCTGGCAGGAGGGTATTCCCGCCCCTGTGTCTGTGTTCCACGCTGAAGCTGTGGCCTCGTCCTTTGAAAAGTGGCTGCAAAAGAATGATCAGTGTCCGGTAGCTCCTCCTTATCCATGCGGGATACATTTCAGGACTCCCGGTGAATGCGGAAACCGTGGATAGCGTTTCTTCCTAGGCATGCATACCTATAACAGCACTCAACTTACAAACCAGGCGCTGTAAGACATTGACGATAACTAATAGTGAAGTAAGAGAATTCTATAAAAGTAAACGTCTCAAAATGTTTTTTGAGATAACAATATCACAGTTATATAATTTGAGATAACAACTACCTCAATTATCTATTATTTGAGCCAACGATATCTCAAAATACGCTACTCACCTTTTCACTTAAAGCAGCGATTTTCAACCAGTGTGCCGCAGGAGTTTTTAAAGGATGCAGTATCTGACGATTGAGTCTGGGGCACTGACCTCTTTTCCCTTAAGGGTGTCGAATAAAAAAATGACAACAGCCAACACAGCAACAGTAGCTGTCTGGTGTGAATGAATCAAAGTTATACCTATTGGACTTGTTTTTTCCATCACATCTGCAAAAATATGTATTTGGGCGCGCCACAGAATTTTAGTAATAAGGTTTATGTATGCCAGCAGGTGGGAAAGGTTGAGAATCGCTGACTTACAGGGAGCATTCGACAGCTTCTCTTTGGCGGCTCCAGACTGCCAGCGCTCCTGGTCCTGGATTTGGGGCCTTTCCTCAGTAAAGTAAGGGTGGTCGCT
This sequence comes from Rhynchonycteris naso, assembly GCA_037038555.1. Taxonomy (NCBI): domain Eukaryota; kingdom Metazoa; phylum Chordata; class Mammalia; order Chiroptera; family Emballonuridae; genus Rhynchonycteris; species Rhynchonycteris naso. The sequence continues at coordinate 257,029,825 of CM072999.1, read as the reverse complement.
GGGACGGCTGCGGGTGGGGGCATGCATGGCGCAGTGACCGGGCACGGGGAAGACTCACTGCCGGGGCGGGACAGGGCAGGATGGGACGGCTCGAGACGTTGCTAAGAATGGGGTGCAATCTGACACTAGTTGCTTATTTCTGGAGTTTTCCGTTGCACATTTCCGGACTATGATTGACCAGGGAAAGCTGAGAGTGCATGACAGCCCGCATGCCCTGCCCCGCCGCCTGAGTTTGGTCCCGGGGAGGGGGGGGGGCAGGCTCAACTAAGGCAGGAGGCGCATTATTAAATTTGTATGAGGGTCCATCGAGTAAGGAAAGTTGAGGTTTCTTATAGACACAGGTGTCTGTGGAAGCTACTGTCTTCTCCAGAGAACCTCCCGTCGGGCTGCACTGAAGTGGGGAGGTGTCAGCTGGCTGTGTGGAACTGTGGATTCTCCCCCACCACCAAATTATAAGAGAAAGTTTATCTAGAAAGTGACGGAGGAAGGAGAAGTGAGCCATCTGGGCTGCGTGGGCTCAGGAAATAGTTACGTGGACAGAGGTAGTGCACCTAGGGGGAGAAGAGGTGGCAGGGGAGGTGTGGGGATGCTGCTGCCGAGAGACAGGGTGCACTGAGCTTGGGGTTTTTAAAAAGCAGCCTCGCCCAGGGCCTGGGAGCTGCTTGCTGCACCAGGGAGGAAGGCCAGCCCACCGGCTGCAGCTCTGAGCCTGGCCTGGCTTTGCCCCTGGACCAGCAAGGGGGACATGGTAAGCTTTGGGGCCTTGGCCTCAGACTTGCCGTCAGGCTGGTTCTTGCTTTCACAGTGGCCGTGTGGAACTGTCCGTGCAAAGTGGAGTTTGGGTGCCAGTGAATTCTGAGTGTGGCAGCCTCAGTGTTCACTCACTGTCCCTCCCCCTCCTCCTCATTCTCATCCTCATCCTCACCCTCACCCTCACCTTCACCCTCACCCTCACCCTCACCCAGGCGGCCTGAAGGTCTTAGGCCTCAAACACCACCTCCAGCTGACGTCAGCGACTAGGCCAAGCGGCGACGGGTCCAGAGACTACGAAGGGGGCCGTGTAGGACTGGGGTTCGGGTAATTCGCAGTCTGGGTGGAGAGTGGGCACTAGAGAGCCCGTCCCTCAGAGCAGCACCCAGCTCAGACCAAAGGCAGCCAGGGAGGAGAATGCTAGGGCCCACTGTGGGATGGGGCAGAGAACATGATCCCGGGCTCCTTGTTCTCTGCCCGCACCTGTCTTCCCACCTCAAGCCCTGACATACAACAATAATTCCGTCCTGTGGCAGAAAGACCCATCCGTCTACACAAACGACTCACTTGCTGTGACTTCAGGCTCACGGAAGAGTTGTGAGAATGGGACAAGGAATTTCTGGGTACCTTCACCTCGACACCCCCAAATGATAATTGACCACTTTGCTCTTCTCTCTCTCTCTCTCTTTCTCTCTCTCTCTCACACACACACACACAGCACTGTTGCTGGTTCTTTTCCCTGAGCCCTCTGAGAAT